>CAKXYN010000007.1:11250000-12500000 GCA_935064755.1 Tragelaphus eurycerus | reverse complement strand
CAGGGCCTTTGGACTTGTAGCAGTTCTTTTGCCTAGAATGTCCTCTCTATTGACTGTTTATTGTTTTGCTTAGAAATGCTTGTCACTTTAGATTTCATCTGAAATGTCACCTTCTCAAGGAAGCTGTCTTTTCTGACTACTTTATCTGAATGAGGCCACAATGTAAGCTTCACGGGAGCAGGGGTTTTGTGTATCTGGTAACCACTGTGTTCTAAGTGTAGTGCCTGCGATGTGGTAGGCACTCTGATGTATTAAATGATTCTTACTGTAATTCTTGGGACATCTGTGCAGTGCATTTTACTAACAAGGAAGCTGAGGCTAACTTACTCAGATTATGGAGTTTAGAAGCAAAGAGTCTTGGGTTCAGGGCATGAAGCTGATCCTCAGGAGGAGTGGGTAGGATTGAGGTGTATGAAATAATTAAATGTTTGTGAGCTGACTTTGAAGTAGCTGACCACAGATAGCTTTGTTGAGGGCATAGCAGGTTGGAATAGAACATACCAGTTCTACATGATGATGTGATTTTTCTCCAGCACTGCTTTTTAGGAAGGGAGAAGTCTTGGTATTCTTGTTTATCCATGATTGGGGATTAGCTGTGACTGGAAGAAAGTGGAACATGGAGATAGCATGAGACACCTGGAGCTAAAGGCCTTTAGACCTTCGGTCAGTCTGAGCAGTCTGCTTTTGCTTTTAATCTTAACAAGTTACCTTTCTGGTTAGCATTTTAAAAGAGCCTAAAGATTTGGAAGTTAGTTTTCCAAGATCGAAATCTTAAACAATGTTAATTCCTTAAAAAGTAGTTTCCCCCCTGTAGTTCTGTGTTATCAGGGTACTTACTTTCTTTACCTTGGCAAAGATTTCAGTGTAATTGTATTTTACATTTCAATAGATTTCATTACTTTTGAGAACGATAAATTGCTCAACTGTAACAACTCATGTGAGAAATACTGTATCTTTGGATATGTTTCATGTAAGTCTGTGTTAAAAAGCCTTTCTGCTGCTGTGATTCAAGTGTCGGTACCTAAGTCCTTGCCTTTTGTGATAGCTGCCTTCAGTCAGCAGCCAGTGAGTAGAAGCTGTTGTCACAGAGACAGTTGTAACACTGAAAACACACCCCAAGTCGGAGGTAGTTCAGACAGCACAGTTATTTTAACTTAACCTTTTTGGCTTTGTTATATTGCATATTCCTTATTCAAAATAAAAATTTATTGTTGTATTTTATTCATGACATACAAGTTGGTGTGTTATAAAGTTCAGTTTGTGTTGGGTGATTTGGGGCAACTTCTTTTTTTTTTTTTTTATTAACACCAAAGTAAGTCAGTTGCTTATTTAACCTAATCACCCTAATTGGTTCTTCTTATACAACAATTGGTTTGTGGTTTTAAAGGTCATTTGCAAGTGGGGTTTTTCAAAATTCGAAGTTTATACCTGACTCCTTAAGAAAAGGAATATGTTATGCATCTGTGAACCTTCAGTGTCTGGCCTGTGTTTATTCCAAAATATATGTTTAAAAATACTTTTTGAATTGATGAGCCTGATGTTATTATAATATGACAGCCTTTTTGACCTATAGCATACCTGTTCTTGGTGAGGAGAGGTTGGAAATTTGATTTGGGGAGTAGGTACATAAGAAGCCATCAGCTGTTTTCCAAATTGTTTGAAAGTTTAGTGCAAGATGGTGTTTTTAGCTTAAGTATTTCATTAGGAACCATTGTTAATACAGATGTTAGATGGTGTGTGAAAGAAACTTGGAGTAAAGGAATTTTTCCAGGAGGCCGTGTATTGTATAGTGGTTAAAATTTGATTTGGAGGCAGTCAGACATGGACTTGAATCTTGTCTCTGGCATAGTCCCTGACCAGGATGTGAGGGAATGGATTTTCGCCACCCACTGTAGTGTGAAGAGTATTGTAGTGAAAAGGTGGAGGGTCAGGAGATGTTTGAGGAACAAAGAGAAGGCCATTGTGGAACAAGGAGAAGAGTTTTAAAGAGATGGGATAAGAAAGAGAGTGGAGGGTTCTGTCAAGGAGGGCCTTAACCGGTCATTGGAGCACTTGGGCCTTTGCTCTGAGTCAGGTGGTAAGGCATCTGTTTTGAACAGAGATATAGTAACAAGATCTAGTTTTCATTACTGCTTGAATTAGGGTGATAGGGGTTAAGATGGTAAAACATTGCTTTCGATTTTAGGTATACTGGATTGCAGGTATCTGATTACCAAGTATAATATACGTTGCTTTGTGAGAATCACTCTACAGGGTTTAAGCAGAGCCTCATGTGTGGCTGTTGAAGGAATTGTGCTTAACTAAGAAAGCTGCCAAAACCCCTAGGATGTGTGGGTAAATGGCTGTTGGATCAAAGCCTTCCTGTCTGCCCGCGTTTGTCCTTGGCCTCACTGATCATGCTCTGTCTTCTTGCATCATTATTGTTCCAGCTAACATATACTATGACTACCCACAGTGGCAAAAGTTTCAATTGTTCTGTTAATTCTTGATCTATTGATAGTAGCTACCTATGAGATACTGTATCTGGCTGGGCTTTTGACAGAATGTTGTAATTTCTTAGGCCTTTGACAAGACGATAGGAGAGGGCCAGGTAAGCTTGCTTATGTATTTATTGGTTCCATTAACCTCCTGAGCTCTAGATTTAACTTTCAGTTCTTAAAAATTATTGGACAGCTTCACATTTTCTAGGGATCTTAAATTCTACATGGTCTTTGAATCTTCTCCAAATTAGAAGGAGAAAATCAGTGATGGTCAATGTATATCAACTAAACTCTTTAGGATAAATGAGGTGATAATAATTACCATTTATTGAGTTCCTACTGTAGGCTGGAAACTGCTAAGTGCTTTGCATAGATATTACATTCGATTGTGGGCCTTCAAGGGGAGAAGGGGGGATATTGATCCTCTTGCAAAGAAAGGATCCAAGCTTGTTTCTCTGTTATTTTTCCTCCAAATAGCTTGTGATAATAGGTTATTTTATTAAAGATCATGTTTAATTAGAGTTCAGTGACTTTTAAAAAACATTTACTGACACTCAGCATGTTTGTATTTGTAGGAGCTGACTAAGGCTTTGGAGCAGAAACCAGATGATGCACAGTATTACTGTCAAAGAGCTTATTGTCACATTCTTCTTGGGAATTACAGTGGTAACTTTCCTTACAAAGTATATTGTCTCTATAAGTAACTTACACACTTTGCCCAAGATACAGTGAATCAAATCAAATAGAGGTTATCTTCCAGGGCTTTTAACTTGATCTTTCATACAAGGTGAAGTAGCCAAAATATGACAAGCATTATGTTGCGCATCACTCATTTAAATTTTACGATTGTCCATTCTTTCTGCAGTAGGTGTAGAATTTGTAAGATTTCATTTTTGGTTCTTGGATGTGCTAAAAAGAATAGCATTACATTTACTAATTTACAGAGCATTTGAATGAATTTTCTTGTTCTATTTTTTATGAAAAGAATGTATTCTATATTCTGTAATTTTAATTATTCTGGATAGATAATCTGAGTAGGGAAAAATTAAATACCTTGAGTCAAACTACATGAATGATGTTAATGAAATTATCTGAACTTTGTGATACGGAGCTTTATTCATTTCCTGAAGAGCTTGAAGATTAGGTCAATAGGAATGTATGAGGGTAATTTTATTTCAGATTAGCTTTTCCTATTTTAAAGTCATTTGTCCGTTTCACCAGCTTGAAAACTTAAAAATCTGAGACTAATTCAAATTTTGTGTGTAGTATTTCTTAGGATCCATAAGTAACTGACCAAAAACCCCACTTTTTCATCTGCAGATGCTGTTGCTGATGCAAAAAAATCCCTTGAACTTAATCCAAATAGTTCCACTGCTCTGCTGAGAAAGGGGTAGGCAGCAACTACTCTTCCTGTGGGGTCTGGACTATATATGGTTAAATGAATTAATTGTAAGCTTTTTTTCCCCTCTCTCTTTTTTTTTTAAAAAATATTTATTTTAGTTGGAAGATAATTACTTTACAATATTGTAATGGTTTTTGCCATACATCAGTATGAATCAGTCATAGGTATGCATGTGTCCCCTCATCCTGAACTTACTCTCCCTGTAAACTTTATGTAAATAGTAAACTCTGTGTTTATACATTTTATAGCTGAGATAGGATTCAATTTTTGGTATATTTTAAACTTTTATTGTATTAACTGCAGTATGCAATGAGATATACAGTTTGTATGTGTGTGAATATAGTTTAAAATAGTGATGATTCAAGTAACTGCAGGGTATAGATGAAACTGAATGATTTCAAATCCCTTTTTTGTGTCATCATTTGAAATCTACTGTGTTTAACTGACTAGAGAACATCTACTTCTCACCTAAGCTGTATAGACTACGCCTAAAGATGACTGTGTTTATATCCCAGCTTGTTTCTGTTAATAAGTGTAACTTTATTCTTTAAGAATCAAAAGCTTCTTTAATTCTTTAGTGTAACTATATTTTGGAATAAGCAAGTATGTACAATTAAGAAATTCCTTCTGAAATGAGTTCCACATTTTTAATGGGAATTAGATGTTCATGTTGGTGACTCAGATGGTAAAGAATCTGCCTGCAATGCAGGAGCCTGGGTTCAATCCCTGGGTGAGGAAGATCCCCTGGAGAAGAAAATGGCAACCCACTCCAGTGTTCTTGCTTGCAAAATCCCATGAACAGAGCAGCCTGGCGGGCTACAGTTCATGGGGTCACAAACAGTCAGACACCACTGAGCGACTGACACACACAGATGTTAGAGTATTTTAGAACATCTGTTGGCTTGTTGACATGCTTAAGTTCTTTTAAAAGATGAGAAACTTTTTTTTTTTTTAAGAAAGAAAGCTATGTTTCATGATCTTACATGTGTGTGCTTGTTTTTAATACGCTCATACAGGATATGTGAATACCATGAAAAAAACTATGTTGCTGCTCTAGAAACTTTTACAGAAGGACAGAAATTAAATAGTAAGTATTATAATTATATGTTAGTAAACTAGTCCATTATATCTGTGTATCTTAAATACCATAGCTGAATCTTGTTAGTATAATCTCAAGTTAATTATAGAAGCACTTTTTTCTCTCTTAATGACATTTCGTGTTGATTGCAGAGTTTGAATTTCCTTTAATTTGATTAAACTGGCCTTTCTTAGCATTTAAATCACAGAAAAACTGTTATCATTAGAAGCAAAAGAACTGTGTTTAAACACTTGGTGTGCTCCCAGTACTGGTCTGGCTTTTTATTTTTTCCTAATGGACAAATGAAAGCTTAACTTGCTCTCACGTTCTGAAGTCTATTTAAGTTGTTATTCAGATTGTTGAGATAAGGAAATCTTAGAACAAAGATTTTTATTGAGAGGTGAAGTGTAAGTTTGGGTAAAGTATGATAGGGTATAGAAGAAACATGGAACTTTGACAGTATTGTGAATTTCTAATACTCTCTTTTTGAGAGAAATACATGAAAATTATGCCAACAGTCTATGTATAATATATAGAACTTGTTAAGTGCCAAGTATCAAAAAAAACTGCAAAATACAAAATGTTGTCAGTAATCTTGTAGATAATTATAGACAACATAGTCTTAATTGTGTTCTCTTATTTTATCTCCATCTTATGATAGAATGTTAACCACAGTTCTTTAAGGCAGTAGTTCCTAGCTGGGGATGATTTTCCTCCGTGGGGGATGTTTGGAGTGTTTGTAGTGATTTTTGACTCTCCTGACTGGTAGATGGGGGTTATACCATTGACATCTCATGAGGGATGCTGCTCAACATCCTGAACAGGACAGTCCTCACAACAGGAGCATCTGGTCCCAGATGTCAGTAATGCTGAGATTGAAAACCCTCATACAAAAGTCATACATGATTAAACACTAAAATATATACTGCTTTGAATATTTGCTTTTCTGCTGTGTACCTACTTGAAAAGGGTGACAAGCCCGACTTTGCAAACAAAACCTACAAATTAGGAAAGAAGAGATCTAGGCAGTAGGAGGTACTCTCAAACTTCGTTATTCCAAGCATGGTATGTGAATAATAGAGCTATTCAGTTACCAAGCCAGCATGTATACACTTCGCAAATTCTAGAGTCCAGTTTTCTTGGCGTCTTAATACATACTTGAAAACCCTGATGAGACATGAGTCACTTCATCTTTAGATTTCTAAGCCCTATTTCCTATTTTTTTTAGAGAAAGTTCCCTGCCCAAATTCCTTCCTTGATACTTTATTATCATGCCGTTGACTTTTATCCTAGAATTATTTCAGAGGTGGCCTCAGAAGAGGGTGTCTGCTCTTTGGTAAAATTTCTGTTGAGGATATTTAATTTAAAATCAAATTCATCTTTTAATTCCAGGAAAAATCTTACGTTAAACTGTTCAGCTTCCATTTTATTAGGGTAAAAAATTTTTAACTCCATATTACCTTTTTCCCCCCTTGTATGATAGGAATCAGCTTATTTACTGATTAATTTGAATAATTGGTTCTTCACATTTAGAATTTTTATATAAATGTTCACCTCTGAAATGTGTGTGTATGTATTTTAAGGCCTGTATGGTTGAATTCTGTCTGTAAATTAATGAATTAGAAAAGTTTATTTCAAGAAATTTTAAACTTTGTGTTTTTCAGAATAATGGTACCTGCAGTTAGCTTAAATTAGTAAACTTTTATTATGATCACTTCTAATAATTTTTCTTAACATAATTTCTAGATGCTATGACTTTTTAGATACTGTCATTGCCCTGAGTCTTCAGAAATATTTGCTTATGTACATGTTTGCATTGCTGTCTATGCAGTGAACTATGATTCACTGTATGTTGTGTCAATGGATGTCATGGAACTTAGAGATACTTACAGTACAAAACTCTGCGAAATATGAAGATGCTTCTTGGTGTTGAAGGCATGGTAATAAGTAAAGCTGCTGAAAAAATAGTAGATAGGATAAGCAACTTCATTAGACAGCACACAGGTGGACAGAGGCCTCTGAGCTTTAGCCCAGCTGCTGGTTGCCAGGTCTGCAGACCTGTCCTCCCCCATCTGATGGCGTATTAGGAATCTGATTCAGGTCTGATTTTGTTGTGTGAGAAGCTCTTTTAAGAGGAAAGGGGTGAGGAGAGATGGAGATTATCTGTATCTAGGAACCAATAAGGTTGACTGGTTAAAATTGATTTTTTAAAAATCAGAATTCTTCAGGATGAACAAAATAAATATTAAACCTAACTAATAGCTATAATATTAAGGATAGCTACACACTATTAGGACAGGTGTTTTCGTCTAACTTACTGTTGGATCCATAGTTTCTAGAACCGTGTCTGTAACCTAGCAGGTATGCAGTCAGTATTTGTTGAGTGAGTATGTTAGGTTGTGCAGATGAGTGTTGTTAATAGTTTGTTCTTTCTAGGTGCAGATGCTGATTTAATTGCTTGGATTAAAAGGTGTCAAGAAGCTCAGAATGGTAAGTGTGCAGATTTCCTATGGTCTTTCAATTTAAAAAGAAGTCAGTGTTTGTCATTTTTTTTGTTTTGAACTTTATAACTTATAATTTAAGTAGTGCATGTTCTATTAGATTGGGATTTCCAAAGGCATTTTGATTTTATTACCTGATTCCTTATGTTGAAAGGGAGATTCGAATGGATTTGTTTTGCAATGGTAAGAAATTACTGAGGAGTCTCAAGTGACTCCAGACTGTAAAATTAAACCACTTTCTCTTATTAGATATGCATGGAAAATTGGTTTCCTTCATAATATGTTTGTGGCTTAGAAATCATGTATGTAATTTTGTCTATACATGTACTGTTATCTGAAAATGTTTCTTTTTTATGTTTTTAATAGGATCACAGCCCGAGGTGGTAAGTCCAAAGTTTTTAATCCTTTGTGTTTTTACTTAATTATATTACTATTGAATATATTTGAGACAGTACTCCGAATGTACTTTCTGGCAGTTCTGCATGTCTCTAAGACAGTTTTACTTATTTTCTTCCTCCAAATGCTGTCTCTTCCCTTCTTTAGGAACAAGTTAGAGGCCACCAGTGACCCAGGGCAAGTCCTTTAGATTTATTAATAAATATTTAGGAGAATCTGAATTGGTTAAAAAGTCACTTTGTTTCTCAGTGGTCAACATAGATTGTTGCAGAGAGACTGTGAACCAGCGTCAGGCTGTATCAGGAAGGCACCATGGAAGTACTCCTCCATAGGTTTTTCCAGGGCAGTTTTGCCATTGTTAAGCCTGGAGGTGTTAACACTACATTCCTGAAAATGGTTTCTTAAATGTTACTGTTATCTTCAGTTTAGAGCATTGCTGAATCTTGGAACTGGACATTTTATCTATAATCTTTTCCAAACACATCTTCTGAAATTTTTCTCTTTTTTTGCTGCTTTGTTTTAGAAGAAAAATGATTTTTGAAATGGAAACTCATAAAATTTTTAAAATGTTGAATATTCTGATTTTTGTGAAGATGAATATTATTTAACATTGATGGAGAAGGCAATGGCACCCCACTCCAGTACTCTTGCCTGGAAAATCCCATGGACGGAGGAGCCTGGTAGGCTGCAGTCCATGGGGTCGCTGAGGGTCTGACACGACTGAGCGACTACTCTTTTCGCTTTTCACTTTTCACTTTTCACTTTCACGCATTGGAGAAGGAAACGGCAACCCACTCCAGTGTTCCTGCCTGGAGAATCCCAGGGACGGGGGAGCCTGGTGGGCTGCTGTCTATGGGGTCGCACAGAGTCGGACACGACTGAAGTGACTTAGCAGTAGCAGTAACGTTGATGCTTTGTAGGAAGTTTTCATGTAATTATTCCATATCAAAGTAACTATAGCACTGGGTAAATGAATAATAAATACATTTTTAATATGCAGTTACTAAACTAACTCATAAAAATCTTTCTCTTTCGATTTGCCCAAATCAGTCTGCATCCCAGAGGACTCATCAGTCAAAAATCAAGTAAGGATTTCTTTTTCATAATGCATGATAAATATGCCTAAAGGGAAAAGAAACCCTGTCATTTAATAGTAAGCAAGTCTCTACCTGTGGTTTAAGTGTTTCTTAGTTTTTAAGATAAATCTTACTAAGCCTTGAAAAACTATAGTTGTAAGACCATTAACCAATTTGAATTAGTGTTCATATTAAGATTGACTTAAAACTTGCTTCACATGGTTGCATATTATGTCATCTTTCCATATATTAAGAATAACCTCTTACATTTAAGTTATTGTTATTACATAGGTCAGTAAGTTAGTAGTAGACTTGATAATATTGTAACTTTACCTGCCTTTTATATTTGGAGTAAATTTTTCATGTGATAATTCTGCATGAATTGAAAGTTACTTGCTGAAGGCAGCAGTTACAATCGTGAATATAAGTAGCAAATGAGGGTCCCTGATACATGGTGTGTTCATTGAATCAGTTTGGGGTTATTTTATATATATTCTATACCCCAAAGTACTTTTTAAGTTTATGTACCCTAAACTTTGGAGAAGGCAATGGCACCCCACTCCAGTACTCTTGCCTGGAAAATCCCATGGACGGGGGAGCCTGGTGGGCTGCAGTCCATGGGGTCACTAAGAGTCGGACACGACTGAGCGACTTCCCTTTAACTTTTCACCTTCATGCATTGGAGAAGGAAATGGCAACCCACTCCAGTGTCCTTGCCTGGAGAATGCCAGGGACGGAGGAGCCTGGTGGGCTGCCGTCTGTGGGGTCGCACAGAGTCGGACACAACTGAAGTGACTTAGCACCCTAAACTTAAATAATAAGTACGGTGTTTGGAGTATAGACTATATATATAAAATAATCCCACAATGGTTTAATAAATACACCACATATCAGGGCACCCACCGTACTTCATCCTGGGAGTGTAATAGTGGCAGAATAGATCAATAGCTCTTCTCTCATAGGGTTAATCTAGTCAAATTTGAAAGTGAGGATCCCAACTTTCAGAGGGAAAGATACACATGATTAGAATCTCTTGACACACTAATTTTCCCACATACTTTGAGATTGAAGGTAGATGCTGTATTTAGTACTGTGCTTCACAGAATGTGTTGAATTATTTTAATTTTCGCTCATTTACTCCTGCTCCCTATGCTCAGGACTGTTTGCCCCCAGCTTTGGTAAAGAGATCCTGGAATATGGGGTCGGGTCCAGTGTATCACCTGCTACTGACTTAAACTGATTGCCGCGTGCTTCTGATTCTTTTTTTTTTTTGTAAAATTGGGATAGAACTGTTTACTTCTTAGTATTAGATTGAAATGAGAGGATGAAACTATTGCTGATGTATTAGAACTATGATCTGTTTAGAATAAATTTTATTGTTTAAAATCCCTGGCAATCCAGTGGTTAAGACTCCTAGCTTCCACTGCAGGGGGCATGGGTTTGATCCCAGGTTGGGGAACTGACGAAGAAGGCAGTGGCACCCCACTCCAGTCCTCTTTCCTGGAAAATCCCATGGATGGAGGAGCCTGGTAGGCTGCAGTCCATGGGGTCGCTAGGAGTCGGACACCACTGAGTGACTTCATTTTCACTTTTCACTTTCATGCATTGGAGAAGGAAATGGCGACCCACTCCAGTGTTCTTGCCTGGAGAATCCCTGGGACGGGGGAGCCTGGTAGGCTGCCGTCTATCGGGTCGCACAGAGTCCGACATGACTGAAGTGACTTAGCTTGGGGAACTGGTCCCGTGGCCATGGCATGGCCAAAAAGAGAAAAAAATTAGCTTAAGCACAACACTATTGGGGATACTTTAGAACTTAAAAAATTATGTAAGTATTTAAATCCACTGGAGAGAGTTGGGACATCATCTACCTTATTTTCTCTTCCATTAGTACAAATCATGTGGAATTGGTTACATAAAATTATTTCTGTGAGCCAGCAGCTGCTTTGCTATTTTATTCCTCAAGGTGGAGCTCTTGTTGTTCATCAGATTGTAACTTTTATCTTGACAAAGCAAAGAAGCAACAATTTTAAGAAATTCACAAGTTCTAAGTTTCCTTTTTCTTTTTTAATAGGTATGACTGGTATCAAACAGAATCTCAAGTAATCATTACACTTATGATCAAGAATGTTCAGAAGAATGATGTAAATGTGGAATTTTCAGAAAAAGAGGTCTTTATAGTCTTTGAGTTATTTTTGATTGAGATTAAATACTTTTATTTATAAATATGTGTGTGCGTGTATGTGTGTGTGTGTGTGTGCTCAGTTGAGTCTGACTCTTTGCGACTCCAGGGACTGTAGCCCACCAGGCTCCTCCGTCCATGGAATTTTCCAGGCAAGAATAGTGGAGAGGGTTGCCATTTCCTACTCTAATTTGTAAATATAAATAAATACATATTGCAGAATAATTTATAGCAGTCTATCAAATATATATCATTTCTTCCTGAGATAATATGGAAATGCTGATGAAAATCTGAAGCGTTCCTTTTCCATTTGGATCATTTTAAGTTTTGAGAGAAGAGTATATATACTGTAGGTTATAGCTCAGTGTGCGTTGTTTCCTCTTTAGATTTGGGATTTAAAGCTGAATTTGGTTGGTAAATATAAAAGACACATTTGGGAACTTTAGACACATTATAACCATGCTTTGGTTACATTTGTGTGGTACACTTAATGGAAAAGGTCTGCTTCTTTTGCTATGGCTTTAACCGTATTAAATGAGTATGACTTTTAATAACTTGGTTTCTTAGCATTTAGTGGAAAACCTTGTGATAGATATTTAAGAGGGTTTGTGGTACAACTAGATGTTTTGCACAAGAATGCTTTTTTTGTTACATGCTGTACTATTTGACCCTTGTATCTTGAGTTTCCTTGAGATTTAAATGTATGGCATATGTTATGAAACATACTCTATTCTTTAATTAGGTATGTAAGAGTTTCTGTGACGAATACCAGGTTTTTGTTTTTTTTTTTTTTTTTTGATTGGAGCATTTAGTCCATCTACATTTTTTTTTTCCTTTTTCTGCAGTGGACAGTACTATTTAATTTTGGAGTAGAATTGCTTTACAGTGTTTCTGCTGTGCAACAAAGTGAATCAGCCATATGTATACACACACATCCCTTTCCTCCTAAACCTCCTTTTGCCTTTCCCCGGCCCACTCCTAGTTCATTGCGGAGCACCCGGCTGAGCTCATTGTGCTGTATAGCTGCTTCCGCCAGCCGTCTCACACGCCATAGCGCACAGGTCTAATGTTGTATAGCCGCTTCCGCCAGCCGTCTCACACGCCATAGCACACAGGTCTAATGCTGTATAGCCGCTTCCCCCCAGCCGTCTCACACGCCATAGCACACAGGTCTAATGCTGTATAGCCGCTTCCCCCCAGCCGTCTCACACGCCATAGCACACAGGTCTAATGCTGTATAGCCGCTGCCCTCTAGCCATCTCACACGCCATAGCACACGTGTGTAATCATGCTGTATAGCCGCTTCCCCCCAGCCGTCTCACACGCCATAGCACGCATGTCTAACCTGCTTTCCCTGCTTTCCCTCCTCTTCTTCCCTTCCCCACCTCCTGCCATGTCCACATTACCTCTTCTCTGTGTTTTCTTCTCTATTTCTGCCCTGCAAACAGGCTCGTCTATTACCATCTTTCTGCATTCCAGATACATGCATTGATACACAATAACTTGTTTTTCTGTTTCTGACTGACTTCACTCTATGACAGACTCTAGATCTATCCACATCACAAATGATCCGGTTTTGTTCCTTTTTATGGCTGAGTAATATTCCATCACATATGTGTACACAGACACACACATGTATATGTATATATACACATCACATTTTTATCCATTCATCTGTTGATGCACATTTAGGTTACTTTCATGTCTTGGCTATTGTAAATATTGCTGTAATGAACATTGAGGTACATGTGTCCTTTTGAATTATGAAGGACACCAGATTTTTAAAAAGGATTATTTTGAGATTCTTAAATCTTATATTTCATATAAGGTTTTAAAAATACTCTGCAACAGTACTAAAATTCTGTAATTATAGTCAGTTTAAGTATTTTACCCTTCTTTAATTTATAAAATGTGCTATTAATTTTATGTTCATTAGTTGTCTGCTTTGGTGAAACTTCCTTCTGGAGAGGATTACAGTTTGAAACTGAGACTTCTTCATCCTATAATACCAGAGCAGAGCACATTTAAAGTACTTTCAACAAAGGTAAGACTATTGAAAAGGATTGTCACTGGTAATCTTTTAAAATACAGGAACATTGGTCATCTAATTATCCCTGTGGTTGTAAACTTATAGATCCTTCTAGCTACATATGTTTAAATTAAATAAGAACAGTAGTTTTTGAATAATAGTTTTTCTTCCTCCCCTAATTCTAGGAAAATGGAGTTTAAAAATCTAACCTCAGCAGTGTTTATATGCTTACTAAAATAGGTATAGTACTTCTTGATAAAACAGTTTCCACTAAAGATACAATGATCAGCATCTTCTTAAGATTTGATACTGACAGTGTTTCTTGTCTTGGACTTGTCAGTTTGGTCCATTGTGATCCATAAATACTTTTCTCACGCTTCCTTATGGACTTAAAAATATAGACTATTATAAACATGAATCTGCTGTCTTGTTTTTTAGTTAAGCTGAATTTTAGGTTACTGTGTTATGAGGGATTAATTAATTGCAGTTTGAATAACTGTAATTTATAGATTTCTTTATATTTTCAAAAAGGGTAAAAATATGCATTAGAATTAAAATTCATGGAATATATCAGCTACCAGTCAGAAGATAAGAGTATAGTAGGATAGAAGTGTAATTTAGCAGAAAAAAATACTGAACTGAAAATCAAAAAATCTGACTCTGGTTCCTTGCTTGCTCTGTAAGTGTAGACTAGTGATTAACATGATCACACATGATCATAGGGCATGATTTCCATCATGTGAAAATGAGAGAGCTGTGGACTCTGAACTCTGAAATCCTTTCACCTGTAAGATTGTGTGAGGGCGTATGAGGAGAAAGATAGATATGAGTAAATTTTTTGCATTACTACACCTTTTCTATACACATGTCCTCCAGCGTAGTTGGTTATTTAACTTATGAGCTGTGTGAATGTTCTACTCATAGACGAGAATGAGGGTTGGCTTATGTCATGAAGAATGATAACTGAGCCTGTAGGAAGACGAGAGCGTCTGCAGAGGGTTGGAGCAGGAAGTGCAAAGTAAAGAAGCAGTAGTTTTTGCATCTAGTTAAAAATGATATGCTTAAAACTGTTTGAAGAGTGAAACATACAGAGCTGTTTACTTAAGAGGCAGAGACAGGAAGCAGTTGCTTGGACGACAGAAAGTGAGAAAAAGGATGACATCTTCTGAAGATTTTACTCTTACTGGCCCCGTCTACATTGGACTGAATTTGTTTAATAATATTGGGTAAAATAAGCGGAGAACTACAACTCAATTTGACAGGGAGATAAGTCAGAATATTAGGAATTGGCATTTTTGTACATCTTTCTATTGAGAGATTGTTAATGCATGTCTTTTTGAAGTAATTTAAATTGATTTGTGTGAAAATATGGCAAATAACTTCAAAACCTGTTTCCACCTTGTATAATGGAAGAGGATATTGGTGACTACACAGGTCTGTGTGGCCAGAATCGGGGCTGTGACTAAGCACTGTCGGTTTTTTATTCTCCTTTGAATCTTGTGAGTGCTTGTTGATTGTAACCATTCCCCAAGGCCCTCTTATTGTTTTCCCAGCTTACGTTTCTTCCTGCCTTAGTCCTTTCTTTAAATGCTACATAGCTACTACCCTTCCCTGTATGGTAGTTTGTTTATATATACGTTGATTTCCCTTACTTTTTGTAAGTCTTCTAAAGATGAGAAGCTGTCATACTTGAATCTCTGTATGTGCTTCAGGGAAAGTTGCCAGATAAAAGTACACATGGTGGTGGTTTAGTCACTAAGTTGTGTCCGACTCCTGCGACCCCATGGACTAGCCCATGACGCTCCTCTCTCCAAGGGATTTTCCAGGCAGGAATACTGGAGTAGGTTGTCATTTCCTTCTCCAGGGGATCTTCCTGACCCAGGAATCGAACCTGGGTCTCCTGCATTGCATTCAGATTCTTTACCAACTGAGCTATGAGGGAAGCCCTAAAGTACAGGATGAGCAATTAACTTTACATACAGTAAATAATTTTAAGATACAAATATGTTCCATTTGTTAAATTTGGCAATCCTAGCCCTATACACTGTATGTCATGAGTAGGTGGTTAGTAATTGTTAAGAGAATGAATTTAAATTGGGTTCTGATATTGGCCTTACCAAGTTTGCAGAGTGTAATAAGTGTCTTCATTCTTAGGTTTACAGGTAAAAAGAAACTGAGATTCATGGATTTTAAATGCTTTCCCCAAGTTTCAAGTTACTGAATTGTTCAGCATGGCCCAGGAAGAATACTTAGATTTTTGTTTCTTTTCTTAGGTTAGTCTAAGTTCTGGACTAAAGAATTTAGATTTGAAGGATATATTCTGGAGGATGATTATTTTTACTGTCCTAACCCAGAGTAATATATTTTACTTTGTTAAGCTATCTAGTTTTAAGCTGTGTTTTATGGGAAACAAATGGAAAGAATTGTACCTAATTAGATCCTAAGGGAAATGACATTTTTGAATCCTTTTTTATACAGCAGAGGGAGTCAGTATTAAAATACTGAAAATAAAATCTTTCTCTGGGTTACTGAGGCTTATTTATTGATGTCACTAGAAGGGAAAAATAGTAATTTTCTTTTCATATGTTTGCAGGTGGATTGAGAAAAGGGTGCATTTTGCTTGGGAAAATCTGCTTGATATAGAGATTCTATAAAATCTGTGGTTTTATAAAAGGGCTGTTTCTTTGCCTTTTGAGAATCCTGTTTTCTTTCCCACCTTCAAATAAATAGTGCATGTTGCATATTTATGTGTAACTGTTGGTTAAGTGTTATTCAAGTGAAATATAATTTGCAATCAAAATAGGAAGAGTTAGTACCCTTCAATTATTGAATAGCATTTCTTAACTATTTTTATTTTTTTGCTATGCCACATGGCTTGCAGGATTTTAGTCCCTTGACCAGGGATTGAACCTGGCCCCAGCAGTGAAAGCGCCAAGTCTTAACCATTGGACTGCCAGGGAATTTCCCTTAACTAAATATTTTACAGTATAGTATCTAATGTCTTTTTTTTTAAGTCAGAATTCATATATATGTGTATATATCTATTTTAGTACCACTGATAGTTATTTCTACCTTCTGCTGAATACCAGCTTACATATCTGCCTGCTGATCCATTTTTTAAAATTAAGAAACTAATTTTTTAATTTCATTTTGTTAATCTCATGACAGTATTCTCTCAACACAACCGTAGGATTTATCTTCAGTAACAGCTATGCTGTAAAATAGTCATTTTAAAGATTAATATTCACTCCAAGAAAAATTGCTATTGCAGAAATGTTCTTGTGTCCCTATTTTTAGTCAGAGTAATTTTTAGTATTATGTCAATATAAAATATGAAGCTTTTAACTGGAATTTTGGGAAATAAAGATGTGTGTCTTAGAGACAGGTAGCCAGCCTCCTTCTCCCTTCTTAACCCACTAAAATTTTACAAGTTTTAGTATTCTTTTTTAAAATATTCATGGAAGAATCTTAATTATGATATGAAGGGATTGGCGGTATCTAGTCAAGATACTCCTGGTTTTTTAAACACAGATGTGTGTAGGGTTTTGGATTATTGTTTTGTTCGTGCTGTTTGATGTGGTAGTGGTGGTGATAAGGTGTTTTTTTTAAAATAACTGTTTAGTTGCTGATATCCACAAATTGCAGATCTTGGAGTATATTCTTGCTGCGTTTTCTGTGAAGGGATATATGTGTATTTTTAAAAGAAAAGGATTTTACTGTCCATGCTATCTGTAGCTGTCTTGTTAAATTTAGTGTGCATTATGGATTTTTTTTTTGATACTCTTAGATGTTTTTCAGCCAAGTATTTCATCATATGCATTTACTGTAGCTTATTTAGCCAGTACCGTGTTGTGTGGCCTGTAAAGAATTACAGTAGCTAAGTGTTTTGATAGCTGTGTATTATCCTATGAAATCCTTACAGTTACTACATGGTGCCAGTATTGTTACTACCTTTTTACAGGTATGGAAACTGAACCCAGAGACATGAAATAATTTGCTCAGATGTTTGAGCTAACTGTAGCAGTGATGAAGAAGATATTCGTAATAGCATTCACTGACTTGCCAGACACAGTGCTATGTTGTTTTCATATATGATTTTGTTTAATCCTCGTAAGAACCCTAAGTGAACTATGCCCTTGTTGTTATTCAATCACTGAGTTGCATCTGATCCTTTGCAACCCCACAGACTGCAGCACGCCAGGCTTCCCTGTCCTTCACTGTCTTGGAGTTTGCTCAGATTCATGTCCGTTGAGTTGGTGATGCTGTCTAACCATCTCCTCTGCCGCTCTCTTCTCCTTTTGCCTTCAGTCTTTCCCAGCATCAGGGTCTTTTCTGAGTCAGCTCTTCAAATCAGGTGGCTAATGTATTAGAGCTTCAGCTTCAGCATCAGTCCTTCCAGTGAATGTTCAGGGTTGATTTCCTTTAGGATTGACTGGTTTGATTTCCTTACAGTTCAAGGGACTCTCAAGAGGCTTCTCCAGCACCACAGTTCGAAAACATGAGTTCTTCAGTGTTCACCTTCTTTATGGTCCAACTTTCACATCCATGTATGATGACTGGAAAAACCATAGCTTTAACTATACAGACCTTTGTCAGCCAAGTGATGTCTTTGCTTTTTAATACTCTTGTCTAGGTTTGCCATAGCTTTCCTTCCAAGGACCAAGCATCATTTAATTTCATGGTTGCAGTCAACATCTGCAGTGATTTTGGAGCCCAAGAAAAGAAAATCTGTCACTGCTTCCACTTTTTCCCCATCTATTTGCCTTGCTGTGATGGGACCAGATGCCATGATCTTAGTTTTTGAATGCTGAGGTTTTTTTTTTTTTTTTTAAATTAATTAATTAGTTTTAATTGGAGGCTAATTACTTTACAATATTGTATTGGTTTTGCCATACATTGACATGAATCCGCCACGGGTGTACATGTGTTCCCCATCCTGAACCCCACCCTCCCACCTCCCTCCCATTCCATCCCTCTGGGTCATCCCAGTGCACCAGCCCTGAGCGCCCTGTCTCATGCATCGAACCTGGACTGGCGATCTGTTTCACATATGGTAATATACATGTTTCAATGCTGTTCCCTCAGATCATTCCACCCTCGCTTTCTCCCACAGAGTCCAAAAGTCTGTTCTTTACATCTGTGTCTCTTTTGCTGTCTTAAATATAGGGTCATCGTTACCATCTTTCTAAATTCCATATATGTGTATTAATATACTGTATTGGTGTTAAGCCAGCTTTTTCACTCTCCTCTTGTACCCTCATCAAGAGGCTCTTTGGCTCCTCTTCACTTTCTTAATCAGATCAGATCAGATCAGTCGCTCAGTCGTGTCCGACTCTTTGCGACCCCATGAACCGCAGCACGCCAGGCCTCCCTGTCCATCACCAGCTCCCGGAGGTCACCCAGACTCACACCCATCAAGTCAGTGATGCCATCCAGCCATCTCATCCTCTGTCGTCCCCTTCTCCTCCTGCCCTCAATCCTTCCCAGCATCAGAGTCTTCTCCAATGAGTCAACTCTTCGCATGAGGTAGCCAAAATACTGGAGTTTCAGCTTTAGCATCATTCCTTCTAAAGAAATTCCAGGATTGATCTCCTTCAGAATGGACCGGTTGGATCTCCTTGCAGTCCAAGGGACTCTCAAGAGTCTTCTCCAACACCACAGTTCAAAAGCATCAATTCTTCGGCGCTCAGCCTTCTTCACAGTCCAGCTCTCACATCCATACATGACCACAGGAAAGACCATAGCCTTGACTAGCCGAACCTTTGTTGGCAAAGTAATGTCTCTGCTTTTGAATATGCTATCTAGGTTGGTCATAACTTTCCTTCCAAGGAGTAAGCGTCTTTTAATTTCATGGCTGCAGTCACCATCTGCAGTGATTTTGGAGCCCAGAAAAACAAAGTCTGACACTGTTTCCACTGTTTCCCCATCTATTTCCCATGTAGTGATGGGACCAGATGCCATGATCTTCGTTTTCTGAATGTTGAGCTTTAAGCCAACCTTTTCACTCTCCACTTTCACTTTCATCAAGAGGCTTTTTAGCCCCTCTTCACTTTCTGCCATAAGAGTGGTGTCATCTGCATATCTGAGGTTATTGATATTTCTCCCGGCAATCTTGATTCCAACTTGTGTTTCTTCCAGTCCAGCATTTCTCATGATGTACTCTGCATATAAGTTAAATAAACATGGTGACAATATGCAGCCTTGACGTACTCCTTTTCCTATTTGGAACCAGTCTGTTGTTCCATGACCAGTTCTAACTGTTGCTTCCTGACCTGCATACAGATTTCTTAAGAGGCAGATCAGGTGGTCTGGTATTCCCATCTCTTTCAGAATTTTCCATAGTTTATTGTGATTCACACAGTCAAAGGCTTTGGCATAGTCAATAAAGCAGAAATAGATGTTTTTCTAGAACTCTCTTGCTTTTTCCATGATCCAGCGGATGTTGGCAATTTGATCTCTGGTTCCTCTGCCTTTTCTAAATCCAGCTTGAACATCAGGAAGTTCACGGTTCACATATTGCTGAAGCCTGGCTTGGAGAATTTTGAGCATTACTTTACTAGTGTGTGAGATGAGTGCAACTGTTCGGTAGTTTGAGCATTCTTTGGCATTGCCTTTCTTTGGGATTGGGATGAAAACTGACTTTTTCCAATCTTGTGGCCACTGCTGAGTTTTCCAAATTTGCTGGCATATTGAGTGCAGCACTTTCACAGCATCATCTTTCAGGACTTGGAATAGCTCCACTGGAATTCCATCACCTCCACTAGCTTTGTTCGTAGTGATGCTTTCTAAGGCCCATTTGACTTCACATTCCAAGATGTCTGGCTCTAGGTCAGTGATCACATCATCATGATTATCTGGGTCTTGAAGCTCTTTTTTGTACAGTTCTTCTGTGTATTCCTGCCACCTCTTCTTACTATCTTCTGCTTCTGTTAGGTCCACACCATCTCTGTCCTTTATCGTGCCCATCTTGGCATGAAATGTTCCTTTGGTATCTCTGATTTTCTTGAAGAGATCCCTAGTCTTTCCCATTCTGTTGTTTTCCTCTATTTCTTTGCATTGATCACTGAAGAAGGCTTTCTTATCTCTTCTTGCTATTCTTTGGAACTCTGCATTTAGATGTTTATATCTTTCCTTTTCTCCTTTGCTTTTCGCTTCTCTTCTTTTCACAGCTATTTGTAAGGCCTCCCCAGACAGCCATTTTGCTTTTTTGCATTTCTTTTCCACGGGGATGGTCTTGATCCCTGTCTCCTGTACAATGTCACGAACCTCATTCCATAGTTCATCAGGCACTCTATCTGTCAGATCTAGGCCCTTAAATCTATTTCTCACTTCCATTGTATAATCATAAGGGATTTGATTTAGGTCATACCTGAATGGTCTAGTAGTTTCTTAATAGGTAGGCCCTATTAATCCCATTTTACACGAGAAACTAGGCCTCAGTGAGATTTGTCATACGTCCAACAAGTGACACCTGTTTGACTCATCTCTTTCAGAATTACACTGCTGGCTGTTCTTGACTTGTTCGCAACTTCTGCTTATGTGGCTCCCTCCTCTCTCAAATGTGGATGGTTTTCCTATTACAGGGTTTTTCTGTTGAGTGAGATACATGAAGCATGTAGTACCTGGGGCATGTAATAAGTACTCAATAGGTATTGCTGCTGTTATTTATTTTTAATTATTTAGATTTTTATTTGGGTTGTAAATTCAGTAAATGCACGTCATAGAAAATTTGGAAAAATATCAGGGAGCTGAGAAAGTAATGTCTCATTACTGATGACATTTTGGCATACTTCCTTCCAGATAATTAGGTATTTCCCAAAACTTAGGTCTGTTGCTTACAGAATGGACACTGGAATTTTTTGTTTATAGAAGTGTCTCTTCTGATTTCTTCAAGAAGAATCAAGGTGGTGAGGGGCCCCATGCACCAGCACAGTGCCTGGCTCACAGTGGGCACTCAGTACTCATTTGAACTGTGCTGTTAGAACATTGGGGAAGGTTATTCATGCATTACCATCCTTTGCACTAAAAACATTATAAAATGATTTGAAAATAAAAATAAAGACGGTAGATGTGCATTCTGGCCTCAGGGAGACTGAGCTATTCTAAGAGTTTTGATACAGAAGTTAAATGTGCAAAGAGCTGAGTGAGAGAACATTGGGAAAGCTGCATTCTAAAGATCAGGGAACACTAATGACTGCATCTTTGAAACAGATGGTTCTCAAAAAAGTTTGCCAAAAAAAAAAAAAAAAAGTTTACCAGTAAGCTGCACAGCTCTCTAGTCTCTGGTAAAGATTCCTTCACCGTCAATCTGTAATAAGTAAAGACTCACCTTTTTTTAAGCAGATGGTCTCTGGATGCTGTGACCCTTTAGAAGTAATGGCTTTTCTTTAAATCTAAAGTTCCTTTCATTGGAAAAAATGAAATTTTCTGCTGTGCAAAGGAGAGCTTAGAAATGGGTGGTAGTACACATAATATTGAACACTGACAACCCGCCACACAGGGATTCTTACTGGTAGTCTGTGAATACTGCTTGGGACCTTGTGGCACATTGAAAGCCTTCTCTGTGCCTATGAGAGCTGCATTCATGCAAATCATCAAAGTTTTAAGTTATCTTTAAATTGCTTTTGACTTAAATTAATAGAATGGCTGATTAATAGTCCCAGTAAAAATATCTGAAGTTGGACTGGTGGTATTTTGAAAAGTATCTGTCTGAATCACTTTTAAGAGCATCAGTTCAATTCAGTCGCTCAGTCGTGTCCGACTCTTTGCGACCCCATGGACTGCAGCACTCCAGGCCTCCCTGTCCATCACCAACTCCCGGAGTTCACTGAAACTCACGTCCATAGGTAAGCATTAAAAATGAAGTAGATAATAAAAAGGAATTCATAGGAAATTAGTCTCACCCCTTTTGCCTTTAAAGAAGGCTGCTTTAAATGCTTTATTCTATGCGTTTCTTTTAATGAATGGAGTAAGTATAATTTCGAGTTCAAGTCAGCTTGTCTCAGTTGAAATAGGTTGTTACTTAGAGCTCTGCCTTTGTCTTTATAGAGGCCTCTTTGTTCATAATGCACAATTACTCAGGTTGTAGTGGCTTTCAGAGATGCCAATGCTAGTGTGTGCTGCTATTCAGGTGAAGCGAGGGACTTTTTATAGACAGTTCTTGGTACAGGAAAACATGGTGTGAGCATGGGGTGCCCCATGGCTGAAGTTAGTTAAGGATACTGGTGATGTACACACTGCTTGTGAAGTCTTCATTTCTAGATAAGTTGAAAATTAAAGGAGTAAGACGCAGTTTTAAATTTTAGTATAATATTAATAGTCCTTTTCAGTAATTATTTTTGTGTCATTGCTGACTATTGGATTTCTGTCCCTCTTTGATAAAGATCTCAACAGTGACAACTGAAAATGACCAGAGCCCTCATACTATGCATGAGAAAATATTGGCAGTATTTTGCTTTATGAAGGTTAAGTCATAGTTCACTTTACAGAATTCTGGAGATCCTTGTAAATGTTTGTTTTTAATTCATGTAGAATTTAAATCCGTATGTTACATTTAAAAGACTGATTGTTTTGCTTCTTTTCCAGTGAGATTTGTCTCATGTTTTCTCTTGTGAGAACATTTTTTAACTACATTTCTGGGCACCTTAAGAAAATACTCAGGCCACACCCCTTTTATACCCATCACTTCATATCTGACTGAAAATACTGAGAGATTACTGTTGGTGTTTTATTAAAGTATTTTAAAATGAAGATTTTAAGGATTTTCTCCCTAAACTCTTTTGGTAGAAAGATTAACAGCAATTGCTACTTTAAATGATTCATCTTCACCAAAGAGATCAAAGAACCAAAGTGGACATAATAGGCTTGTCTTTTGGGGTTTTTTTTAACTTAAAAAAGTCGTAATTATTTTCTTAGAAAAAACATTAGAATATAAAATTCTAACTTGATTCTTAAAACTATTTGCATAATGGTTATTACTGTGTTTACCAGCACTATAAATGCTGATTTCTGCTAGGCTCAAATTGGGGCTGAGCATTATTTGAATAAGGAGAATGTAAGGTGGTAAATTGGAGAAGGAAATGGCAACCCACTCCAGTGTTCTTGCCTGGAGAATCACAGGGACGGGTGGGCTGCCGTCTCTGGGGTCGCACAGAGTCGTACACGACTGAAGCAACTTAGCAGCAAGGTGGTAAATGCTCTGTGAGTGTGTGTTAGGGCTAGCACAGTGCTCTGTGAGTGTATGTTAGGTAGATTCTAGGGGACCAGCCTTGATTAGAGAGTAAAAGATGCTTTTAGGAAGCTCTTAACATTTCATTGTCATAAGCGGCCTTAGTTTGGCACTCAGAAGCTCTTCATAGTCTGTCTTGCACCTTTTTTTTCCATCTGTATTTTTCACTGCTTTAACGAAAATCCTGGACTTGAGGCACACTGGTCTTCTCTTCACTGCCTGATAACACTGTCCTTTCTCACCTTGGGGCTCCAGTTCTTGGCAGTTCCCTTTACTTCTGGAGACCCTTCCCATCACTGTAAATGCTCCTGCCTCTCAGAGCCCTCAAGGTGCCTGGAAACCTTCCTGTTCACAGCCAGTGTGATCTCTGCTGAGTGTTTAGAACATTTAATTGCCTTTCTTCAAGTGCTTCACACACTACTGAGTGGTCAGGGATGACCACATATTATTTTTTAATATGTAAAAAAATCCCTCTTATTCCTGAAGACTATACCTTGCTCACAGTAGATGTTTGATGATTATTGAACAAATGATTGTAAAAATGTTATCATTACTTGTGTTATCAAAGCAGGTCCATTTACCCAATACACAGTAAGCCAAACACTAAGACACTGATATTTGCAAAAGAGAAAGAGTTTATTCATGAGGCAGCTGAATGAAGAGACAGAAGAACAACAACAAAAAATCTTATATCTGCCTCTCCAGAGGCGACAGACTTGGGATATTTATGGGATAAAGAAGCAAGGTGGTCTGAGGGGTGGGGGAAGGGAAGGATGATGAAGTGAAGTCATTGGTGTCCTGAACAGGCATATCTGAGTTACACGTTTCTTCATGAGATGCGTGTTCAGAAAATGGCATTAGCATGATCTGAGGGTGACATTTTTTGGCCCTCTGAGGTCAGACTCATGGAGGCCCAGTTGAATGATCAGTGGTCTTGACCAGTTTTAACTGGGCATGACTAGCTCTATGTTCCAGAAACAGTTACCATTACTGTTGTGTGTTAGTCACTCAGTCATGTCTGAGTCTTCACAACCCCATGGACTGTAGCCCCCCACCAGGCTCCTCTGTCTGTGGGATTCTCCAGGCAGGAATACCAGAGTGGGTTGCCATTTCCTCTCTAGGGAATCTTCCCAGCCCAGGGGTTGAACCCTGGTCTCCTGCATTGCAGGCGGATGCTTTACCATCTGCAGAAATAACTGTTGAACTTTGCCTTTTGATATTAGAATACCTTCTTATATAAATGTGGATATGTTATATCTTTCTTTTTTTTTTTTTTTTGCTCATGACTTACTATTTGCTGTTATATTTATTTTAGACTAGGGAAATGATGGGAGAAGGCAGTGGCAAGCCACTCTAGTACTCTTGCCTGGAGGGTCCCATGGATGGAGGAGCCTGGTGGGCTGCAGTCCATGGGGTCGCTACAAGTCGGACAGGACTGAGCGACTTCACTTTCACTTTTCACTTTCACACAATGGAGAAGGAAATGGCAACCCACTCCAGTGTTCTTGCCTGGAGAATCCCAGGGACGGGGGAGCCTGGTGGGCTGCTGTCTATGGGGTCGCACAGAGTTGAACACGACTGAAGCAACTTAGCAGCAGCAGCAGCAGCAGGGAAATGATGTTAGATAAAAAGAAAAATTTGAGCAATTACGTTATTTGAGTTCAAAATGGGTCATAAAGCTGCAGAGAAACTCAAATCAACAACTCATTTGGCCCAGAAACTGCTAATGGATGTACATCGAAGCTGATCCTCTTAAAGCTATGTGAGACGTTGCTGGAGAACTCTGTGTCGACCGTTCTGTGGTCGTTTGGCATTTGAAGCAAATTGGAAAGGTGAAAAAACTGGATAAGTGGGTGCTTCATAAGCTGACTGCAAATCAAAAAATCATTGTTTTGAAGTGTCATCTTCCCTTATCCTTTGCAACAACAATGAACCATTTCTCAGTGGATTGTGACGGATGGAAAGTAGATTTTGTACAACTGGTGATGATCAGCTCAGTGGTTGGACCAAGAAGCTCCAAAGCACTTCCCAAAGCTAAACTTGCACCAGAAAAGGTTATGGTCACTTTTTGGTGGTCTGCTGCCTGTCCCAACGACTACAACTTTCTGAAACCATTGCATCTGAGACGTATGCTCAGCAGATCGATGAGATGCACCGAAAACTGCCGTGTCTGCAGCTGGCCTTGCTCAACAGAAAGGGCCTAATTTGTCTCCATGGCAGTGCCCAGCTGCACATTTACAACCAGCACTTCAAAAATTAAACTAATTAGGCTATGAAGTTTTGCATCATCTGCCATATTCACCTGACCAGTGGACTACCACTTCTTCAAGGATCTCGGCAGCTTTTTGTAGGAAAAATGCTTCCACAACCAGCAGGAGGCAGAACATGCTTTCAAGAGGTCATTGAATCCCAAAGCACTGATTTTTACGCTACAGGAATAAACAAACTTATTTCTCGTTGGCAAAAATGTGTTGATTGTAATGGTTCCTATTTTGATTGTTAAAGATGTGTTTGAACCTAGTTATAATGATTTAAAATTCATGGTCCAAAACTGCAGTTAGTTTTTCACCAGTGGGTCACTAATATAATGACCCGTACATCAGAGGTATTTTATATAGTGGGTGCTTAAAGGTGTCTTCATGCTACACGAAACTTGGAGGGTATGCAATTTGCAAGAACAATTTAAGTGACTTTAGTCAATAAAGGCAAGTTACAGGATGTTATTATTAAGCAAGTTATAATTTAAGGGATCTAAGTGATGACTTCCCTTAGTTTTACTTGTTTTGATATTTTTATACAATGAAATAAGTTTTCTACTCTGAAACAGGTTAATAATGTACACAATACATAGTAACTCCTTTAGAACAGTTTCTCAGTGGTGGGCACTGTTAGCATTTGGGGCTGGATAATTCTTTGTTGTGGGTGTTACCCTGTATGTTGTAGGATATTTATATTTAGTAGCACTCCCTTGCCTTTCCTCAGGAGCTTCCCAGGTTGCTCAGTGGTTAAAAAAAAAAGAAAAAAGGCCACCTCCAAATGCTGGAGATGCAGGAGACACTGGTTCAACCCCTGGGTGGGGAAGATCCCCTAGAGGAGGAACTGGCAACCCACTGCAGTATTCTTGCTAGGAAAATCCCACAGATGGAGGAGCCTGGTGAGCTGCAGTCCGTGGGGGTTGCAGAGTCGGACAGGACTGAGCAACTGAGCAGATACACACACAGCCTCTCCTCACCTGTGCCTCAGTTGAGATGACCCATCAGTGTCTCCAGACATTGCCAGACAAAATCACCTCAGTTGAGAACACCGCTTTAAAAGAAGAAAACCATGTGGATTAATTGTAATTTATAGTGTGTATGTATATTGTTTTTGAAGGTGGCTTTTAAGTAGAAACAAAGAATTGTTTCAGAGTTCTCCGAATTTAGCTTTGTAATTTAGCTTTAGAAGCAAGGACACTATTAATTCTTATAAAACATTGATAACTTAAGGAAATTGCTTTTTCTTTTTAACTGTTTTCTGTATTTTACACTGAATAATTGATTTTGTTTGGTGTCTCCTCCAGATTGAAATTAAAATGAAAAAGCCAGAGGCTGTGAGATGGGAAAAGCTAGAGGGGCAAGGAGATGTGCCTAACCCCAAACCGTTCATAGCAGGTTTGTTTTCTGGCCTTGAGCTTTAGATTCATATTGTGTTATATAGTTGAAATTAAATAGTGATGAGTATTCTTTCTACTTTGATTATTTATGTTTTCAAGATAAAATACATGGAGTATAATAAGGTTGCTCTGTAATGAATACAGAATATTTCTTAATGATGGTTCTAACTTCTTAAACTCCATAAGAATACAAATGAATGGCATCAGAGCGCACAGGGAATTGGAGTTTATTGTTTACCGTGTCAGTTTGTGACATTGGCTGGGGGTTGTTTTTGTGTGTTGGCCTTTCCTGTTTTTTATGTGTAATAGTTTTACTCTGCTGATGTATTTCCCGCTCTTCCTTTCTCCCCTCTTATTTATGCCTTTCTGTTTCTTCTAATATAGTCAACTCTAATTTCCTGGAATTTCAGGGCTTCCCAGAGAAAAGTGTCTAGCACATTTCATTATTTTTCTAAGAGGTGGAGGCAGACAGTTAATGAAGGCCTAAGGCAAGCTAATGAGTAGAGTAGAAAACAAGGGTTGATTGCTTAATCCTTTAAGGAAAGGACTACTTTATGTTGGGGTCAATTCTAAGCATAAGCAGTAGACAGGTGTTTTTCTAACGCAATGATTAATCTGTGGGACACACTTAGACCTACAGTCTAAGGCTGTATTTTATAGCAATGACCTCATTAATGAATGGAGAGAGAGTACTTTTGATTAAAGATAATGCTCTGATTTGATGACTAAAATGAGGTAACTTTGTTTCAGCTACTTTTTGATTTTTCACTGCTTTCTTCTGTAATATGGAATACAGCTTCATTGTGGCACCTTGTAGAAAATGCCAAGTTCGCCAGTAGAGCATTCATCTTCAAATTTTATTTTGAAATAATTTTAGGTTCTAATAGAAGTTGCAGAAGTACTCGAGTCCCATGTACCCTTCACCCAGTTTCCTTGCATGATACTGTCATAGCTAACCATAGCTAACCTATAGCAGAGCCAGGAGATTTACCCTCGCAGGTAATTTTTAGGAATCGAAATGCTTCAAGTTGGTATATAAGCTGTTTATTAAGCTTCTGTGCCCTGCTGTATGTGAAAGATTTGGTAAAGATGTTATGTGCTTCTCATGGGGCTGACTCCCAGAGATTTTTGGATTGAGGTTTATATATAGCTTAAAGCATTTTTTTAAAGAAATATTTTAAATGTAGTATCTCACCTAGTTCTAGCAGCAGCCCTGTATAGTAAGTGACCTCGTGTTGTTCCTCCTATCTTACGGGCTCAGAAAGGTTAAACAGGTTGCCTGAGATTACGCAGCAGTTTTCATTGTCCAGGACTAAATCCAGGTCTTCATAGTTCGGGTCCGGTTCTTCTACCCCATGTGTAATACTGCTTGTTGCTGCGTTTTCTAACAGTGGGAATTCTCTGCTGACATGAGTGGCTTTGCAATTAGTTGATGTTAGAGTGAATAAGCAAGAAGTTAGGTTACCTGTCTCTCAGTAGTTCCTCTGCCACCTACAGGTGTTAATGTTTACCTGAGATTAAAGATTTTTTTTTGGTGTTGCAGTTACAAACTCTTTTTAAACTCAGTGTCTTGGATATTCAAGATGGTATTCCTCCTGACCAGTTTTATTTTTTGTAAGGGGTTAATGTGCTTGTCAGATTGTTTGACAAGGTGGAGACTGCAGATAAGGGCAAGTTGTTAAACTATCTGTGCCGGCTTTCTTATCTGTAAAATGGAGATGAGAACTGTGGTCCCATCTGGCAAATCAGCATCAGGATTAATTAAACCCGTGTGTCCTAAGTTTTTAATTTACCATTGGCATGCGTTTTTTGTTTTCTTGGCTCCTAGTGAAAACGTACAAAAGATAGAGATTACTGGTAGAGGACAGGTGGATAGAATTTGGAAAACAGTTTGCTTGCCCTGATAAAACTGGTGTGTTGTCGTTTTGTTTTGTTAGGGATTGGGTGGTGAGATGGGCAGGGAGAGAGGTGAAGAGAAAGGATGGAAAACGGAGTGAACGATTAGTTTCTCAACTCTTTCGAGAAAGGGCATATATAGAAAGGCAATAGTGGAAGAGGGACATGTAGACTAGCATTAATATGTCCTAATTCACAGGAGAATTTTGAATCAGTTTTTTTTTTTTTTTTAAGGCTATCTAGCTTACCATCCAGTGTGGTAGCTGCAAACCACCTGTACCTATTGACCATTTGGAATGTGACTAGTCTGGATTGCAATGTGCTCTAAGTGTAAAATACCAGATTTTAGACTCAGTGTGAAAAATATATATAAAATATATTAATATTTTTATATTGATTTCATGTTGAACTGATACTGTTTTGGATGTGTTAGGCTAAATAAGACATTTTTAGAATGTATTTCACCTGATTGTTTTTAGACTAGAAATTTTAGAATTGTATTTGTGACTCACATTTGTGACTTATGTTATATTTCCATTGAATAATGAGCAGAACTGCTCTTACAGTTCTTAGGTAATCTGGTTAGTTTCTTTTAAACTATTTGTGTGTCAAGACCTTGATTCCCTTGGTCTTTGGGGCAGCTTTGGCAGTGCCCTAAATCTTCCTGGGCTGGTTGCCACTCTGGCTGCAAGCAGCCTCTGTTTAATCCCAATGTACCCTCCAAGTAATATTATTTTCCTGTGTGCACGTGATGTGGGTATTGACCTCTGGATCATCATGTAGTATTTTTCAGCATTCAAGAATTCTTTATTGTTTTCTCCTGTTGAAGTAATCTGATATTTTTAATGTGGTGAGAGGATGGAGTCTTAACTCACTGTCAGATGGCATGGCAATGTCAAATGGCATGTCATTGTTTTCAGTATAATTTTATTCTGAAAGATATAAGTACCTCAGGAGAAGCTACTTTATTACTTTATATATACACATACACACATCAATATCATTTTATGTATTTTTGGCCTTGCTGCGTCTTTGTTGTCGCACGGCTCTAGCTGTGGCGAGGAGGGGCTGCTCTCCAGTTGTGACACGCATGCTTCGTCTCCTGGGGAGCGCGGGCTCTAGGGTGGGCAGGCCTCAGTAGCTGAGGCCCATGGGCTCAGTAGTTGCAGCTCCCGGGCCCTGGATCCCTGGCTCAGTAATTATGGCGCACAGATATAGTTGCTCCGTGGCATGTGGTATCTTCCCGGACCAGGGATCGAAGCGGTGTCTCCTGCATTGACAGGTGTATTCTTTATCACTGAGCCACCGAGGAAGCCCTAAAAGCTGTATTTTCTAACATTTGTTAAAGCTTTGTTTAGAGAAAGTTTGTTAATGAAGCATCTATTTTAAAAGTCAATATTTTTAGAATTGTTGGTACGATCTTTGCACCTTTTCTGTAAACACCAAGTTCCTGTATGTGGGCTTCCCTAGTGGTCCAGTGAGTGATTAAGAATCTGCTTGCCAATGCAGAGTGCACAGGTTTGATCCCTTACCTGGGAAGATTCCATATGCTGTGGGGCAGCTAAGCCTGTGTGCTACAGCTACAGAGCCAGCGCTCTAGAGCCCGTGGGTCGCAACTCCTGAGCTTGTTTGCCACAACTCCGGAAGCCCGCATGCCCGGAGCCTGAGCTCAGGAACAAAAGAAGACACTGCAGTGAGAAGTCTACACATGGCAAGAGTAGCCCCCGGTCACCGCAATTAGAGAAAGCCGGCAGCAGTGAAGACCAGCACAGTCAGAAATAAATAAAAATAAATGGATCTTAAAAGAGAAGTTCCTGTATGCTTCTCACACAGTTTCTCCTGTTAGTAACATGGAGGGTTTCTTTGTTAATCTAGTTGTGCATAATGTACCAAAAGTTTGCACTATGAGTTATTTTGCTCAAAAGAAATTTACAGATTTTACATTATGCTTACCAATTCAGTCTTTAGAGGTTTTAAATGTTAATTATTGATTTATATATCAGAAAGACATTTATTACAAACATGAAATTTAATGACTTAAACTGTTTGCTGAGATGTATACACCATGGTCACAAAGTTACGTGTGCTTGACGTAATTGACACGTATTGATTAATCACTTCTTTTTTTACTCCATAGATGTAAAAAACCTATATCCATCATCATCTCATTATACAAGAAATTGGGATAAATTGGTCGGTGAGATCAAAGAAGAAGAAAAGAATGAAAAGTTGGAGGGAGATGCAGCTTTAAACAAATTATTTCAGCAGATCTATTCAGATGGCTCTGATGAAGTGAAACGTGCCATGAACAAATCATTTGTAAGAACATAAACTTTAAGAAAATCTATTATTGTAGTAAATTTCAGAAATTAAAAATATAAGTAAAGAGATCAGATTGTATGTACTGTAGTTGGGAGACCATTTTAAATGGGCTTTGTCTGACCATTTCTTCTTGCTTGAAACTTAATAATCGAGAAAGTTGGGAACTTGTGGAAGAGGTGAGAAACAAATGGTGTAGTCCACATAAATTTTTTCATCAGGGAGTTAGAACTTGAAAGACTTGAGATCCCAAGGTTAGAGTGGGTGATAGGAGTTATTCTAGTCAGATTTATCATAATAGCTGAGTGAGTGTCCAGTGTTTTCCATCTAGTAGCATATGTAATCTCAGTGTCAAGGATGAGAAATATAGAAGGGAGACTTCCAGAACAGTGCTGGGCAAGTGGTCGGTGCACGTTGATTATCCACTGGTTTGTTAATAATTTCTCTGTTTTTTAAGAAAACTCAGGCTCTTTGCTAGGGCATGAATACCACCTGAATTAGGCCTCAGTTCTGTAGAACCGTGTAGATTTTGCTTGAAGCTGTAATCATTGGACTTCCACCTGTAGCTCTGGAAATGTCACTGTCTTCTTTTAAGGCATTTATTTTTACAGTACAATGTTAAAATTAATATTTAATAATTAAAATTAATTAACATACGGGTAATATGGTGTTTGAAGCTCAGATATTGTATATCAAGTTACCACGTGGTAACTGATCATGACTGTGCTTTTCACTATTGCTTTACAATTTTTTTATATTAAACTTTTTACATTGAGATGATTGTAGATTCACATACAGTTGGAGAAAGTACAAGAGATGCCGTCTATCTTTTACGGATTTCCCCAGTAGAAACATTTTGCAGAATTAGAAACATCTTGCAGAATTAATATTACAGCCATGATGTTGACAGTTAAGATAGAGAACATTTCTGTTGCCACAGGATTCCCTCATCGTTGTCATCTTATACCCATGTTCACACCCTTCTTTCCCCTACCCATCCTTAGCCCATGGCAGCCACTAATCTGGTGAGTTTGTCAGATACGGAGTTTGCAAATATTTTCTCCCAGTCTGTAGCTTGTCTTTTTCTTTTCTTAACAGTCTTTAGCAGAACTGAAGTATAATTTTGATGAAGTCCAGTGTATCAATTTTTGTTTTATGGATCATGGTTTTGGTGTCAAGTTCTAAGAACTCTTTGCTTAGTTCTAGATCTCAAAGATTTTCTTCTGTGTTCCTTTTTTTAAAAAAATATTTCCTTATCTGGCTGTGTGGGTTCTTTGTTGCTGATGTTTGTCGCATCCTGCGGCAACTCGTTGCGGCACGCGGACTCTCTGGGGTGTGTGGGCTTCAGTAGTCGCAGTACACAGACTTGGTTGCTCTGTGGCATGTGGGATCTTAGTTCCTTGCCCAGGGATCGAACCCACATCCCCTGCACAGCAGACTTTCAACCCCTGAACCACCAGGGAGGTCCCTGTGTTCTTTCTTTCAATAAAAGTTTTTACTACTTACTGCATCTTAGTCCATGATCCATTTTGAGTTAATTTTTATATGAAGTATGAGATGCAGGTTAAGCTGCTTCTTTTTTGACCTGTATATGTTCAGTTGCCCCAGTACCATTTGCTGAAATGGCTGTCTTTCCTTCCTTGAAATTGCCTTTCATCTTTCTCAGAAATCAATTGAGCAGATTAGTGTTGAGTCTGTCTCTGAGGTCCCTATTCCGTTGTTCTGAGTGTCTGTTGCTCTGTTAATACCACAGTCTAAGTTACTTTTGCTATTTTAAGTCTTGAAATTGGACGGATTTATTTCCCCTACTTTATTTTTCATTTTCAAAATTGTTTTGGATATTTCAGTTCCTTTGCCTTTCTATAAATTTTAGAATAGTTTGTCTGACGTGGAAAAAGTCCTGTTAGGAATTACATTGAGCTGTATAGCAGTTTGGAGAAATTGACATCTTTATTGTGCCGAATCTTCCAGCTTCATTTATTTAGATCTCTGATTTCTTTCATCACTGTTGTACACTTTTCAGCATTTAAATCCAGTATGTGTTTTACTAGATACACCAGAGTATTTGATTCTTTCTTTGAGTGATTGTCAATGCTATTATATATTTAATTTTCTTATCCATGTGTTTGTTGCTAGTATCTACAAATACAGGGTTTTGTTTGTTTGTTTGTTTGTTAATGTTTATCTTGTCTTCTCTGACCTTATTGAACTCACTGGTTCTGGGAGATTTTTTTGGTAGATCGCTTATGATTTTCTGTGTAGACAGTCTTCAAATAGGGACAGTTTAATTTCTTCGTTTCTGATATGTGTGCTGTTTATCTCCTTTTATTGCTATATTGATTGACTAGACCTCCCATTATTATGTTGAATAAGATTGAGAGTAGACATCCATGCCTTGTTCCCTATCTTAAGGGAAAAACTGTTCAGTCTTTTACTGTTAAGTACAATGTTAGCTGTAGGTTTTTGTAGATGCTTATCAAGTTCAGGAAGTTCTGCTCTGTTTCTGTTTTCCTGAGATTTTTGTATCATGAACGGCTGTTGACTTGTGAAATGTTTTTTCTGCTTTTAATCAGTATGATTAGGTAGGTTTTTTGTTCCTTTAACCTGTTTAAGTAGTGATTTTATATGATTAATATGATTATTTTCTTCATGGAACCAACTTTGCACCCCTGGCATAAACCCCACTGGGTCAGTGTATAATTCTTTTTGTAGTATATTATTCAGTTCTGTTTTAAAATGTTTTAAGCATTTTTGTATCTGCATTTATGAAGGATATTGGTCTGTAGTGTTCCTTTTTTTGGTGCCATTCTTTTCTGGTTTGGTATCAGGGTAATACTTCATAGAATGAATAGGAAAGTGCTCAGTCCTCTTTTTTTGAGGGGAATGGATTTGTAGAATGGGTGATAATTTGTCTTTAAAGATTCTTTAAACCAATAAAGCCATCTAGGCCTTGATACTTCTTTTTTGGGGAGGTTTAAAATTAGAAATTACATTATTCCTGATAGCTTATAGGACTGTTCAAGTTAACTGTTTCACATTCAGTGACTTGTGGTTGTTTGTTTTTGAGGGATTGGTCTGTTGTGTTTAAGTTGTTAGTATGATTTCCTTCTTACCCTTTTGACATCTGCAGGGTCTGTAGTGATAACCCATTTCATTCCTGTGATAGTAATTTGTATTTTCTCTCTCTTTTTTCTTTGTCTTGCTAGGGTTTGTCAGTTTTACTGACTTCACCCTCTTTTTTCTTGGTTCCCCCAAAGAATCAGCTTTTTTGTTGATCTTAAATTTTTCCTGTTCTAAATTTCATTTATTTCTGCTTTTAATTATTTTCTTCCTTATGCTTCAGTTCATTTCAGTCCAGTCGCTCAGTCGTGTCCGACTCTTTGCCACCCCATGAATTGCAGCATGCCAGACCTCCCTGTTCATCACCAACTCCTGGAGTTCACTCAGACTCACATCTATCGAGTCAGTGATGCCATCCAGCCATCTCATCCTCTGTCGTCCCCTTCTCCTGCCCCCAGTCCCTTCCAGCATCAGAGTCTTTTCCAATGAGTCAGCTCTTCGCATGAGGTGGCCAAAGTACTGGAGTTTCAGCTTTAGCATCATTCCTTCCAAAGAATACCCAGGGCTGATCTCCTTCAGAATGGACTGGTTGGATCTCCTTGCAGTCCAAGGATTTGGGTTTATTTTGCTATTCCTTTTTTAATAGGTTCTTCAGATGTGTGCTTAGATTATTGATTCAACCCTTTAATTTCTTTTTTCTATTATATGTGTTTATGCTCTATGTTGGAGAAGGGAATGGCAACCCACTCCAGTACTCTTGCCTGGAAAATCCCATGGATGGAGAAGCCTGGTAGGCTGCAGTCCATGGGGTCACTGGAGTCGGACACGACTGAGCGACTTCACTTTCACTTTTCACTTTAATGCATTGGAGAAGGAGATGGCAACCCACTCCAGTGTTCTTGCCTGGAGAATCCCAGGGACGGGGGAAGCCTGGTGGGCCGCCGTCTATGGGGTCACACAGAGTCGGACACAACTGAAGTAACTTAGCAGCAGTAGCAGCATGCTCTGTGTTTCCCTCTCAGGAATTTTACCTGTCTCCTACAAATTTTTACTTTATATTTTCATTTTTATTCAGTTCAGTATATATTTTTATTTCACTTGAGACTTCTTACTTTAAGTATATGTTCCACTTGAAAAGAATGTATATTCTGCTCTTGTTGAATGGAGTGTTCTGTAGATGTCAGTTAAATCCTGTTGATTGATATTCTTACTGAATTTTTAAAAAATATTCTGAGTTGATTTTCTGTCTTACTGCTCTATTCATTGTTGACAGAGGGTCTTCAGCTATAATCATGGATTTATTGATTTCATATTTAAGTTTTGTGAATTTTTGCTTCACATATTTTGCAGCTCTGTTTAGTTTATATGTGTTTAGGATTGTTACATTTTCATGATGGATTGCTTTTTTATCATTATACAGTGTCATTCTCTAGCTCTGGTAATTTTTTTGGTAATATTAATATAGCTGATTATATCTTTTGTTTAATTTTTGCATGATATATCTTGTTCCTTTTATTTTCAGTCTGCCTAAGTCATACTTTTTTAAATTTTAGTTTTTAAAAATTTTATTGGAGTGTAGTTGATTTACAATGTTGTATTAATTTCAGGTTTATAGCAAAGTGATTGAGTTATATTTATACACGCACACATATATTCTTTCTTTTTCAGATTCCTAAGTCATATTTAAAGTGTCTTTTGGATAGGATGTATTCATGTCATGTTTTTGTTTAATTTACTCTGATGCTACTGCTGCTAAGTTGCTTCAGTCATGTCCACTCCACGACCCCATGGACAGTAGCCCACCAGGCTCCTCTGTCCATGGAATTCTCTAGGCAAGAATACTGGAGTGGGTTGCCATTTCCTTCTCCTAATTTACTCTACCAGTCTTCTTTTAATTGATGCATTCGGACCACTTACATTTAATTATTGATACATTAGGACTTATGTCTGCCAAAGAAGTTTTCTCTTTGTTCTGTATTTCTGTTTTTGTTTTCCTGTGATTACATGAACATTTTTTAGAATTTCATCTTGATTTATCTAATATTTTTTAGTGTATTTTCTTTGTATAGCATTTTTTAGTGGTAGCTCTAGGTTTTATATTAGCTAATTTTCTCTTAGTCTACTGGTATCATTTTTTGAAACTGAGTGACATTTAGAAATGTTACCTCTCTTTATGTACCTTTACCTTTTCTCATTTATAATTTCTTAAATATTTCTTCTGCCTACATTTAGAAATCACATCATAAAGTGTAGTAATTTAGAAAACTTAAAAGAGGAAAAGCAAGTTCTCTTGCACTTCCTGTCTTGTGGCCTTTCTTTCCTCCTTACTATATTTCAGGGTTCCAGTTTCTACTGTTTCTTTTCTGTCTAGAGAGGTTCCTTAAGGCGTTCTTTCGTAGTAGATGTGTCCATGACACATTCTCTGTATTGGCAAGGATTTCTTTGGGTTTATACTGATTGGGATTTGCTCTGTTTCTTGAAACCATAGATTTATGTTTTTTGCCACTTTTAGGATATTTTCATTCATTGTATCATTGAGTACTTTTTCAAACCTGCCTTCTTTGTTTTCTTCTTCCTGGAACCTGATGACACAAATATTGGATAGTTTGTGATCAGATCAGATCAGTCGCTCAGTCGTGTCCGACTCCTTGCGACCCCATGAACTGCAGCACGCCAGGCCTCCCTGTCCATCACCAGCTCCCGGAGGTCACTCAGACTCACACCCATCAAGTTAGTGATGCCATCCAGCCATCTCATCCTCTGTCGTCCCCTTCTCCTCCTGCCCCCAATCCCTCCCAGCATCAGAGTCTTCTCCAATGAGTCAACTCTTCGCATGAGGTGGCCAAAATACTGGAGTTTCAGCTTTAGCATCATACCTTCCAAAGAAATTCCAGGATTGATCTCCTTCAGAATGGAATGGTTGGATCTTCTTGCAGTCCAAGGGACTCTCAAGAGTCTTCTCCAACACCACAGTTCAAAAGCATCAATTCTTCGGCACTCAGCCTTCTTCACAGTCCAGCTCTCACATCCATACATGACCACAGGAAAAACCATAGCCTTGACTAGGCGAACTTTTGTTGGTAAAGTAATATCTCTGCTTTTGAATATGCTATCTAGGTTGGTCATAACTTTCCTTCCAAGGAGTAAGCATCTTTTAATTTCATGGCTGCAGTCACCATCTGCAGTGATTTTGGAGCCCAGAAAAATAAATTCTGACACTGTTTCCACTGTTTCTTCATCTATTTCCCATGTAGTGATGGGACCAGATGCCATGATCTTCGTTTTCTGAATGTTGAGCTTTAAGCCAACCTTTTCACTCTCCACTTTCACTTTCCTCAAGAGGCTTTTGAGTTCCTCTTCACTTTCTGCCATAAGGGTGGTGTCATCTGCATATCTGAGGTTATTGATATTTCTCCCGGCAATCTTGATTCCAACTTGTGTTTCTTCCAGTCCAGCATTTCTCATGATGTACTCTGCATATGAGTTAAATAAACATGGTGACAATATGCAGCCTTGACGGACTCCTTTTCCTATTTGGAACCAGTCTGTTGTTCCATGACCAGTTCTAACTGTTGCTTCCTGACCTGCATACAGATTTCTTAAGAGGCAGATCAGGTGGTCTGGTATTCCCATCTCTTTCAGAATTTTCCATAGTTTATTGTGATCTGCACAGTCAAAGGCTTTGGCATAGTCAATAAAGCAGAAATAGATGTTTTTCTGGAACTCTCTTGCTTTTTCCATGATCCAGTGGATGTTGGCAATTTGATCTCTGGTTCCTCTGCCTTTTCGAAAACCAGCTTGAACATCAGGAAGTTCACGGTTCACATATTGCTGAAGCCTGGCTTGGAGAATTTTGAGCATTACTTTACTAGTGTGTGAGATGAGTGCAATTGTGCGGTAGTTTGAGCACTCTTTGGTATTGCCTTTCTTTGGGATTGGGATGAAAACTGACCTTTTCCAATCTTGTGGCCACTGCTGAGTTTTCCAAATTTGCTGGCATATTGAGTGCAGCACTTTCACAGCATCATCTTTCAGGATTTGGAACTACGTATTCCTGAGCCTCTTCATTTTATCTCTCTTCTCTCTGTCATTCAGATTTATACAGGTTCATTTTCCAGTTCACTGATTCTTTATTTTCTCTATTCTGCTCTTGAGCCCATTCACTGATCTTTTTATTTCAAATGTATTTTTCAATTCTAAAACTTTTATTTGGTTCTTCTTTATATCTTTCTTTACTGAGGTTTCTATTTTTTTAATTTGTTTCAAGCTAGTTCATAATTCTTGTTGAAACATTTTTACCCTGACTGCTTTAAAAGTATGTCAGATAATTTTAACTTTTCTGTCATCTCTGTGTTAGCATCTATTGGTTGTCTTCTCTTTTTAAACATGTAATCTGAAATCTTTCTGGTTCTTGGTGTTTTTCATCAGTGCCAAGTGGTACCTAGTTGAAACCTGGACATTTTCATGTTATGAAACTGTAGGTCTTATTTAAACCTTCCTTCTGAAGTAGCTTTCTCTGATAACCACTCTGGCAAAAGAAGGGAAGTCACTACTTCACTATTGCCAGGTGGAGGTAGAAATGCACGTATCCCACTCTGCCTCTGTAGAGCCCTCAGGGCGACTCCTTGTTATTGCTGGGAATAGACAGCTGTTCAACTGCCCAGGTGGTTCCACTGAGCTGGGTCACAGAGGAGGTCAGTTCATGGTATCATAGCATGGATCGAACTCTAGGCTCTTCATGGCGCTGGCCTGGGTGGAGATGGACCACAGTCTTCACTGTGGTTTTGACTGGAGTGAATACTGTCTAAAAGGTTTCTGTTTTCCTATTGGTCTTCATCCTTTGTCTAGAGAAAGCAGCCTTTTGTTGGTTTTTTTGGTGACACCCTTTGACATTTCCAGCTTCTTCAGTTCCAACTCTTGAAAAAATGAGGCAAAAGAAAACCCAAAGAACTCACCACTGTGTTGTTCCTTGGGTCCCAGGGTCTCTAGCTGATTTGTCTTCTTATGAAAGTGAAAGTGAAGTCGCTCAGTCGTGTCCGACTCTTCGCGACCCCACGGACTGGAGCCTACCAGGCTCCTCTGTCCACAAGGTTTTTAGTTGTACTTAGTGGAAAGAATAGGAAAAAGTATATTAATGCCTCCAAAAGGAGAAAGCAGCAGCCCCCCCGCCACACACTCTGCGATTTGTGGGATCTTAGTTTCCTGGCAAGAGATCAAACGTATGCCCCCTGAAGTGGAGGCATGGGGCCCTCACCACTGGCCCCCAGGTAATTCCCAGAAATCAGTTTGAATATGGACTTTCTAAGAGCTCGCTAGACAAAATAGTGTGTAAAGTTTCAAAGATATGGAATCTGTGTCTGTTTTCATATAGAAACTTTGCTAATTGTAATTGAACTATACACATACATAAATAAGCCCTCTGTGTGGCAACATTGATCTGGAGCATAGCAAGGACTTGGCTTCTGTCCTTGTGGGAATACTGGCGTACCTTGGAGAACTGTGGGTTTAATTCTAGACTGCCATTTTAAAGCAAATCTTGCAACAAAGTGAGTCATACTGTCTGGTTTTCTAGTTTGTATGAAAGTCATATTTACACTGTGCTGTAGTCTATTGAGTGTGTAATAACATGTCTAAAAAACAGTGTATGTACCTTAATTTAAAAATACTTTATTGCTAAAATATGCTAACCTTATCATCTGAGTCTTCAGCAAGTCGTAGTTTTTTGCAGAAGTAACATCAAAGATCACTGGTCACAGATTCTCATAACAAATATAATAACAATGAAAAAGTTAGAAATAGACTTATCAGAATGTGACAGAAACATGGAGTGAGCACACACTGTTGGAAAAGTGACTTAGCAGCTCACTTGATGCAGGGTTGCCACAAACCTTCAGGTTGTAAAAAACGCAGTACCTACAGAGTGCAGTAAAGGGAAGCCCGATAAAATAAGGTCTGCCTGTACAGAGAACCAAACTGTGTCTCATCTGTAATCTCAGTCTAATTGGGCAAGAAGACCAAGTGTACAGAATAAATCAGGGGAGTGCTCAGATGCACTGCAGTCCATAAGAAAGGGGAAGATAAATGTCATCAGCAAACATGATCAGGTTATAAATTAAATCTGCTGTTTTCAGTTCTCTTAGGAGTAATTTATTATATAGACTTGTCCCATTTTATTCAGTATTTTATTTGAAGCCTACTATGTGCCAGGCTACTGCATTTAAGTATTGGTAAATATGTATGGTGTGTATGGTAAAGTGTTGATCCAGCATTTGAGTATTGGTAATATATATGGTAAAAAATATGTATGCTAAAGTATTGATCTAACATATAAGTATTGGTAAAATATGCTCCTTGCCTTTTAGAAACTCTCAGCTTTAGTTTGAAGCCAGGGATGGGAAGCGGGTATAAGAAAGCAGATCCTTACTTACAATTTTAACGGTGCAGTGTCATCCAATTTATATTAATGGTAATCTTGCTCACCCAGTAGACAAATCTTACGAGAGGAAGTAGCTAGGGTCCTAAATAGGGTCAAAGGAGGCCACAGAGAGACGGTGCCATGTCAAGCTTGGAGGATGACATGTCAAGCATCTCTCTCCATGGGAGAAGAGCATCCCATGCGAAGGAACCCAGGGGAAGGAGCGTGGCAGAGAGTGTGGGGCATTGGCATTGTTTTGAGGCTCCAGTGTAGTGGTAGCATGTACAACTATACATTCACCAATAACACAAGTTGGTTATTTTTAAATGTCTAGATTTTTAACAGCTTACTTGCTGTGATCCAAGTCAGTGATTTTTTTTTTTTTTTATTGCAGTAAGATTACAAATAGTAGTGGTATTCAGTCACTAAGTCATGTCCAACTCTTTTGTGACCCCATACACTGTAGCCCACCAGGCTCCTCTGTCCATGGGATTTCCTGGGCAAGAATGCTGAAATGAATTGCCATTTCCTCCAGGGAATCTTCCTCACCCAGGGATTGAACCTGCGTCTCCTGCATTGGCAGGCGGGTTCTTTACCACTGAGCCCCCTGAGAAGCCCCAAGATAACAGTATCTAGAGCTTTATTTTTTTTAATGTATTTATGAATAGGATTGTTGGTAGCTGTTATATTCAGTGGGTAGTAAATAGATGGCAGATTCTTTCCTAAGATGCTGTATCTGTATGTGTGTGTACCTTGGTTCAAAAATAATTCCAGTGTACACTTGAATGTATTTGGCTTAGAACATTAAAAGACTCCTAGAGTTCTGTCCAGCCAGAAAGTTTACCTTGCAAAATCTTTATTAAGCTCTGCAAAAGAGATTATATCATCATTTTCCTTGGGAGCCAATTTCATCTGAAGGTAGTTTTTCCATATATACCTCTATGCTGATCAGCAAGGAGACATGGTGTTTTATATGGCAGTGTCTGTGGACATGGTCCTCCTACAAAACTAGAGTTTCCTTTTCAGATTTTTACAAAGTATAGTAACTTACCTGGAAAGCCTAACGTTAAAATATTGTGTTTTGCGTGTTAAGCCAAACATAGCTTGTGTTTGGTGCTCTGTGCTTGGGACATTTTTTGAAAAATAATTGTTTGGATTATATGGTCCAAGGATTAATCTATTTTTATTTCTTATTGCAGATGGAGTCTGGTGGTACAGTTTTGAGTACCAACTGGTCTGATGTAGGTAAAAGGAAAGTTGAAATCAATCCTCCTGATGATATGGAATGGAAAAAGTACTAAATAAATTAATTTGTTATCACTGTATTGCATATATCACCTAATGCCCATTGTGTATTAATATTGCATTTTTGAATTTTGAACACTGAGTACATCTTTTCAAAGATTATACCTCTTTACCTCTTTGTGCTTTAGAAATTATTTTCCTTCAAGTGTTCTAAAAGCCTAACGAAGATCATATTTTATCACTTTTGTCCTTAAGGATTTCAGATATGCTGAAATGGAATGAAGTATCATTTGCTACTAGACAGATTATTTCTACCTAGTAGTGGGAGTGGAGAAATCATTAATGGTTGTATCTTGGGTTATTGCCTTATTTTTGATGCAGTATTCTATTAATAATTTATTAGGTCTGGCAACTTTGGGTGAGCATAGATTTCTCAATTTCAGTGTTAGATCGTTTGCTTTTAAAAACTGCTTTTGAATGGCGTTGTAAATACAATTTTTCTATGAAAAAGTTTGGTTTATTTACCTTTTTCTTAAGTTTTTAATGAAAACTTTGAGAAATTATTTATCACAAGGAATTCCCATTTGATTATTTTTATGAGAAATATTTGTAATTGCACTGAGAATTTTGGTCCTTACCTTTCAAATTCCTGTGTAAAACATTGACACCTGAGTTTTCTATTGTGTAAATTAACTATACTGAAGTCTAATCTGTAAAGCCAGGTCACACAGTGATGTAGAAGAGCCCAGCTCCACTTCTTGCTGCTTTTGCCACAGCAGGATTCCTGAAATTACAGCACTGGTGGCTTGATTTGGTTTTTGTGGTTTTTTTTCTTTATTAGAAAATCTCTCTCCTCACAGCCCCGTAATTACTTTTGGTGGTTTAGGGCAGCTGTTGAGAGGGTGAATTAATATGTATATATTTAGTATGTATTCTGTTTCTAGAATAAATAGATACCATGGGAATACAAAAACCAAAAGACATGATCATTAACTTCAAAGACTTTATAATCTAGCAGAGAGAGAAAATTAACATTCATGAAGGAATTATGGAATGGTTGAGTGGTGAACTTATTATAAATAGAGGTTTGAGATATAAAAAATGTTCTATGATTAAAATTCTTGGCAGTCTAAGCTGTTGCAAAGCAGAGGCCACGGATGACCGTAGGCCTGATCGGCTTTCCTATTGCAGTTTCGGAGCCATAGTGCCCGCGAGGTTGTTGTCCGTTAGGTCTTACTTACGTTTTATGGCGGAGCAGTACCATGTACCCTCACAGCAGAGGGTGGCGTAAATGGGAGGCAGATCAGCCATCGTGTCCAAAGAGAGTGGGGCCTCAGCCTTTCGATTGGCATCACTTGGCGTGATGTGTAGGAGAGTGACCACGCCTTGGCCTGCCGTCACTGCTTGTTTATGCATGCCGCAGTTTTCACTTGTCCCTCTGCCCCTTACGGGCTACTTTTTTTTGTTCTTGAACACTGAGAGAAAAGGCAAAATGAAGTTCTCGCATGTCTGAATTTCTAAGATTTTCTGCTTGGGAAACAAGGCAGTGATGATGTTTTCTCAGTACCGTTAGTCCTCGGAGGCTCTTGTTACAGAGTTAGTAAGTTAGAGGCCTGCAGCACCACCCCAGAGACAAGACTCCTGGCTCCAGCAAGTCCCTGCCACCCATTAGCTCTAAAATCCTTAACAGGCTGACAGCCTTCCTGTGTCTTAAGTCCTTTATCTGTAAATAGTCTAGAGGGTCTTAAAGTTTAATTAAAAGTCCATGATTCTAAATACGGAAGCATTTTTTCCTCTTGAAAGCGGCTTCTTTTTTAGGAATGACACTGTTATAACAGAAGTCAGGTTTTTGAAAAGGTTCTAGTACTATTAATAGTTTTGCTTGCATTTTAAAGGCTGTATTATCTAAAGTTTGTTTATCTGTTGCTTAACGATGTGGGATTCAGGATTTTGCTGTGCCACATGGCATTCCTAATATACATGACTGTTACACAATGCCTAGTCTAAATGCAGTAGGTTTATGGGTGAAGAAAGGAATTTTAAGAAGTGGTTTGGATGGCTTGCCTTAAAGTAACATGCTAAAGTACGACTTCTCTTTTACCATTCTGTGCAATGAAAATTTATGACTCCAGAAAGTTAAAAAACTTCATTTTGAGCCTCTTTTGTCTGCTGTCTCAGCTTGGGTATTAATTGGTCCCACTTTCTTTCTAGGCTCCCATTTTCTTCCTCCCTGCCTGCTCCCTCCCCTCCTCTACCCCTTCACCCTCCCTTCCCCCGGGGTCATGGCAGTTCAACCTGGAGTCCTAACCACTGAGCCACCAGGAAACTCCAGCACTCCCATTTTCAGTTCTCAGATCTCCATTCCTGCCCTAGTTATCCTTTTGTTTCTTCAGAACATACGTTTTTTTCCTCTTAGCAATTTCCTCAAACAAAATTTCCTCAAACAAAAGAAATTTGTTTTCTTTTTTGATGTTTAGTCTTGGAATATGTTTTTTTCCTTAGATGCTTTATCTCTTCTGTGTGTGTGTTGCTTCAGTCGTGTCTGAATTTTTGTGACCCTGTGGGCTATAGCCCACCAGGCTCCTCTGTCCACGGGATTCTCCAGGTTGCCAATCCCTTCTCCAAGGGATCTTCCCGACCCAGGGATTGAGCCCACATCTCTTACATGGCAGGCAGGTTCTTTGCCACTAGCACCACCTGGGAAGCCCCTCTTTTCCTAATTTCTGTAATTATTTACACTTTGATGGCTTCCCAGAATTTTACTATCTCCAAAGAATCTTGAATGGGATAATCTGCTGCTTTAAATTTTGCTATAACGTAATCTCTTTAGGTGGTTACCCCAACAGGTTTGAAACACCAGGGTCAGTTTTGGTAATTTTCTGTCATGTGTCCTAACCATTCAGAGTTACTAGCTAGCAAGTTCAGTCTTTAACAAAGGCAGTGAGTGGCTGCTTTATTAACCTGGTTTCTCTATGTTTATTTGGAGTGAAGAAAAACATAGGTTTGTACTAATAACTATTATAGTTTCCCCTGACCCCAGCATTTTCATTCCTTTGATTTGTGGTGTTCACTAACTGCAAAACATCAATTCATCATTGCTGTTGTCTCCCTGAGTTTGGAAAAACTTGTATGTTCTTAGCAGCTTAACTGTACAGGATAAGGAAGGAAATAATTGACCTGTCCTAAATAAATTGTTTAGATAAATTTCAAGTGAACATTTAAAATGAAGTTATGTCACTGTGCTATTATGAATAGTTTAGATCAGATCAGATCAGTTGCTCAGTCGTGTCCGACTCTTTGCGACCGCATGAATTGCAGCACGCCAGGCCTCCCTGTCCATCACCAACTCCCGGAGGTCACTCAGACTCACATCCATTGAGTCAGTGATGCCATCCAGCCATCTCATCCTCTGTCGTCCCCTTCTCCTCCTGCCCTCAGTCCCTCCCAGCATCAGAGTCTTCTCCAGTGAGTTAAGTCTTCGTATGAGGTGGCCCAAATACTGGAGTTTCAGCTTTAGCATCATTCCTTCCAAAGAAATCCCAGGGGTGATCTCCTTCAGAATGGACTGATTGGATCTTCTTCCAGTCCAAGGGACTCTCAAGAGTCTTCTCCAACGCCACAGTTCAAAAGCATCAATTCTTTGGCGCTCAGCCTTCTTCACAGTCCAGCTCTCACATCCATACATGACCACAGGAAAGACCATAGCCTTGACTAGGCGAACCTTTGTTGGCAAAGTAATGTCTCTGCTTTTGAATATGCTATCTAGGTTGGTCATAACTTTCCTTCCAAGGAGTAAGCGTCTTTTAATTTCATGGCTGCAGTCACCATCTGTAGTGATTTTGGAGCCCAGAAAAATAAAGTCTGACACTGTTTCCCCATCTATTTGCCATGAAGTGATGGGACCAGATGCCATGATCTTCGTTTTCTGAATGTTGAGCTTTAAGCCAACTTTTTCACTCTCCACTTTCACTTTCATCAAGAGGCTTTTTAGTTCCTCTTCACTTTCTGCCATAAGAGTGGTGTTATCTGCATATCTGAGGTTATTGATATTTCTCCTGGCAATCTTGATTCCAGCTTGTGTTTCTTCCAGTCCAGCGTTTCTCATGATGTACTCTGCATAGAAGTTAAATAAGCAGGGTGACAATATACAGCCTTGACGAACTCCTTTTCCTATTTGGAACCAGTCTGTTGTTCCATGTCCAGTTCTAACTATTGCTTCCTGACCTGCATACAGATTTCTCAAGAGGCAGATCAGGTGGTCTGGTATTCCCATCTCTTTCAGAATTTTCCACAGTTTACGGTGTTCCACACAGTCAAAGGCTTTGGCATAGTCAATAAAGCAGAAATAGATGTTTTTCTGGAACTCTCTTGCCTTTTCCATGATCTAGCGGATGTTGGCAATTTGATCTCTGGTTCCTCTGCCTTTTCTAAAACCAGCTTGAACATCAGGAAGTTCACGGTTCACATATTGCTGAAGCCTGGCTTGGAGAATTTTGAGCATTACTTTACTAGCAATTGTGCGGTAGTTTGAGCATTCTTTAGATAGATATTTTAATTCAATACTGAAATATTTTTTGGCTCTCCTTTCCTAGTTTACTTTTCTCTCCTTCCCCACTTATCTACACATCAGATTAGGTCATTGATCTGAGAGATACATCATTGACGCAGAGCAGTATTGCCTATTAAATGACCCTCTGATCTGCCCAGTGAACTTTCATTTTATGGAGACCTTCGTTATCCAAATTAGAATGCATATTTCTGACTTGTCACTATTACTGACATTTCCAAAAACAGGTGAACGTTTCTGGGTGTTTTGTGTGTGTTTTTGTTTGTTACTCAAGCTGCTTTTTTTGTACCAGCTAGCTATAAAAAGTTGACCTTTACACTCTTGCCTGCTATTTTAGCCCCATAAGAGTTACAGATATCTTGATGACCGTATACTCCATCCAAAAACAATAATATACATATGTATATATCCATTATCTCTGCATTGGAGGAACCAAGGGGGAGGAAATATAAAAGCTAAAAGGACAAAATAGTGATTTCTGTGCCAGGAGGGTCCCGTGCAGTTTTTATCTTTGGCTGCACCGTGTGCATGTGGGATCGTAAGTTCCCCTGAAAGCAGGGATCAAACCAGTTCCCCCTGAAATGGAAGTACGGTGTCTTAACCTCCAGAATAGCAGGGAAAACCCCATGTGTAGCTCTAGATGAGAGGAGTTTGTCAGCATTGATCTGGTTTCTTTTGTCTCCAACAGTGCATATTCTCTTGTAAAATCATCTTAGACATACCACAAGATTTTGCTTTGGAAACACTTGGGAACTTGTGGGTAAATTGAAAATAGTGAATTACTCAAAAGGGTAACTACTGGGGGCTACACTTCCTATTTGCTTCTGAAATGAATTTAACTCTTAGCCTCTCTTCCTCCCTCAGTAGACTTGTCCCCCTTAATCAGCTAAAATACACATTGCTAACCCGTGGGGGCAGTAACAGTAGTAGCTGTTCAGTACTAGGGCTGTTTATGGGCCGGGCGTGTTCTGTCTATACTACCTTGTAACAGTCTTGTGAAGTAGTGATGCCATCCTATCAGATCAGAGAAACCAGGCCCAAGTTAAGTTCTTTGCCTAGTTCACGCCACTGATCAGCAGTGGAGCTGGAATTTGAATGGAGCGCGGCCCATCAGACTTCAGTTCCCATGCTTTTTACAACTGAATGAATTGGGTGACTGATTGATTTTTATTAATGCATCAAGTGTCTGACAATGAAGCAGAGAATGTGCAAGTTGAAGTTTTAAATTCTTATACATGGGCTGGAAAGTACATTTCTTAAGATCAGAGTATTATCATCAGTTTCTTAAGTAGGAAAAGTTACTAGGAGTCTAGATCTCTTACCCTTTGAGGAGGTAATTACAAGCAAGTTGTCCTGACTTGTGTGAAAGATTTTTATTTTCTCAAATGCAGATAATTACAGAGAAACAAGATACGCTTATAGCTGTACAGTTGAAAGAAGACTAGCACATTATTCCTGACATATTCTTGTTCATTAAACTTGGGCTCTCACACTAGTTTTCCTTGTTCAAATGCTAAAAGTGTCTTAAGGTTTTTCTCCTACCTAGTTACACGTATTAGAATCAGTGAATCCCTGATTTTTTCAGTAAAATTGAAATGATTCAGATTTAGTCCATTTGTTCCAATCATGTTAGCATTTTATATAAGTTCTTAATTTTGGCTTGTCTGGAATCTTCCAAATGTTACCTTTGCTGTGCTTTCAAATTTGATTTTTTTAGACTCTTACGTATACATTGAAACTTCTCATACATATCTCATTGACTCTATTTTCTCTTACAAGGTTCAGTTATAAAAAAGATGTTTCAAAAACAGTATTGCTGGCCCCAAAATAATTTTTATATTAAGTTTAATAAGTATAAAATAGGCACCAAATAAGTAACCCATCAAAGTAAATATTGACACCTGTTATTTATGGTTAAGTAAATTTACGTTTTCTTCTGTTAAGACTTCAAGGCTGGTATGTTTTAAGTAAAATGCTCATGAGTGTGAAACCCTTCACATCTGCCGTCTCTGCAACAGCAGCTCCCCGACAGCTGCTGAAGTTGTGATGTTCAATAGAAGGAAGCTTGAGCTGTCTACTGAGTGGGGGCCAGTTCCCCGCCTTCCCCACTCCCCTGTGTTTCACCTGAGGGGTGGGAATCAGCGGTCATCTTCCAAATCTGAGATCCCAAAATCTCCTGTGTTCGTTGATTTACGGCCCCTTCTCAAATTCCTCTTCAGTAAGTTTGCCTTTTTAAAACTTTTTCAAGAGCCTCGTGTCATTCAGAAGTTCCTCCATGACTTCAAGGAGGAAAACAGGAATAAAATAGTCTTCACCCCACCCTAGTACTTTTGCCTGGAAAATCCCATGGACGGAGGATCCTGGTAGGCTCCAGTCCATGGGATCACTAAGAGTCGGACACGACTGAGCAACTTCACTTTCATTTTTCACTTTCATGCATTGGAGAAGGAAATGGCAACCTGCTCCAGTGTTCTTGCCTGGAGAATCCCAGGGAAGGGGGAGCCTGGTGAGCTTCCGTCTATGGGGTCGCACAGAGTCGGACACGACTGAAGCGACTTAGCAGCAGCAGTGCTTATAGATGGGCATTTGCAGCTGTACTGCTCCACAGTACAAGCTGTGGACGCTCTAAACAACAGTAAACTATTATACATACTATGTGCTTGGTGCTCCGTTAAGTGCATGAAGTGGCAGTACCGCATGGTGGTTAAACGCATGGACGCTGAAGACCGCCTGCCTGAGATCAGTCCTGGCTGCACTGCTTACCAGCTGTGTGACAGCGGGCCAGTGCTTACTGTCTCTGCGCCCCAGTCTTCCTGTTGAGGAAACTGGGCTAATACCCACCTCGGGGGCTTTGATGGGTTGAAGGCGTTAATTCTACAACTATTTATCCTAATCCAGATGGTTCTAAAAACTAAACTTGTGTGTGTGTGACTCAGTGGTTAAAAATAAAATCTAAACTTAAAATATGAATAGTCATATATTTTGCTGCAGAAGTATTCATTTGTTCACAGAATGCTAATGCTACTGCAGATCCTGCTGAGGTTATTACAGAATACATATCTATATTACATTCTAAAATTTCTGAATTCACAAACACATCTGGCCCCAAAGTATTTGAATCGGGTTATATGTACTTATATATGTAAAGTGCAGAGAGCGGTTGCTTAATGTTGCGGATAACAACATGCTTTTGGGCTGAGAGGTTTAAATACTATAGAAAGCCTTTCTAAGTTCAGTCCTTCAAGATTCAGGATTCTGTCTGAAGAAGGTATATCAGCTAATTAAAAATAATGTGTAATTTAAGAAAATTGTAGCAAGAGCATAAAAGTTGATCGAAAAACTTTTATTTTGAATCAGTAGTTATTTTAATTAACTTAAACAGAGCTTAAATATGCACATGTTCAGCACTACTTTAAAAAGAATCATGAAGTGTGGCCAGAATATACAGACTGTGTGTAGACTGTTAAAGGGACTTCCTTTCAGAAGTTCTTTGATTTTAATTCCATTTTTAAGTCTCAAGACAGAAGAAAACTATTAGGGCTTATAAAAGCAAGTTGCAGGATCACAGCACTTGGAGCCCACACCTCCTGTCCTGTTACTTCCATCCTGTACAGAGGCTGACAGTTGCTTTTTGCAAGAGTTAGTTCATTGGTCTGTACCCTCCCTCCCCCTTCTCCCTGCCCCTCAGACGGTCAGTGGGGAGCAGGATGTCTGTGCAGTACCTTGTGTGTACACTGTATACTCAACTGTAGACTCAAGTTCAGGGGGCTTCTCTCGCAACTGCCACTTGTCAATCATTTGTACTCTAGCATTGACCTTTCTGTGGCCCATTTTACTATAGATGAACACTTTGCTAATGTAGCTGGTTTAATGTAGTGCCTATGAAATATGCTAAGAAATTGAATGTATTTCCTTGGAATTACTCCTTAACTATTTTGCTATTTATTAGTTGCAAAGTGATCAGTTTCTTTCATTTTGACTACCACAGAGGTAACTTTTATAGCAGAAAGGATACTAGAACATGAATCTGAAATCTTAAAGTCCCTATTTTGATGTTGATAATGGTGTTTTGAGGACAGTGACTTAACCCTTCTGAACTTTTTTTGCCCTGGATGCGGATTACCTGTCAGGGGTGTGAGGGCTTAGTTGTCCTGACTTAAAAGAATGTGGCCAACAAATGCCAGTTAAGTAAAAAGTCCTTGATTTTCTCCCCCCTCAGTGCTGTGGAGTATTGGAATTCCTAAAAAGAAGGTAACGAATTTGTTACCTGTGCTGTTCAAGGGCTTTTGTAATTCAGCCTCAGCCATAAATATATAAATTTCTTCAGTTGTATCTCTCACTGCTTCATTGTGCACCTAAGATCCAGGCACCCAGGAGTAGTCTAGGGGTTTGCGTACTTTTTTATGTAAAGGGCCATGTAGTGAATATTGTAGACTTTGTATGCCACGTAAAGACTACTGCGTGTTCTTATTTTTAGCTTGCAGACTTCTGCTGTCTCTCAATGTCCCATGTGTTTTTACCCCTTCCACCCAAGCTGGAAAGGCTGTTGCCTACGTTGTGTCAAAACTGGTCTCCCGTGCTGCCTCCAGGAAGGCTGTGGAATCTTGTGCCGCTCTGTCCACCACTGGCTTTGCAGCAGTTGGATCAGGCTGTTTGCTTATGGTTGAGGCACCTGTTAGAGCCATTGATAGGGCAAACCAAAACCACCGTAGCATGTGAACATGTTTGCGAGCTTGATCTTGTATCAAGTCACTAGTTGACTCATTTCCTCACTCATGTCACTGGGCTGCTTTAGGGAGAGTGGCATGGGCTGGCTTCCAGCTTTGTATCTGCAGTAGTTCCCTGGTGCATAGAGAGGAACCCTTCACAATTTGGTAAATGGTCTTGATGTTGCACGCTGCAGAGAGAAACGTCCTTATTTTCTTCTCTTCGTTCTTTAATAAGTGTCCTCAGTTAGAATACTCTTGTGAAGTCCCCTGTTCCACACACCCCCTCATTCACTGCCGCTCCAGCTGTGATGTGGCGGGATCTTGGGGATGCCTTTATAAGGCACCTCCCAGAGTGTCACTGGGTTTAGGGTTAGTTGTGTGGTATCTGTTCTACCCTATGTGTCCTACGTCGTTATTCACTTACTTTTGGATCTTTGATGCAGAGCACATAATGCCTTTCACGTAGTAGAAATGCAAGTGTTGAAACTGTTACTTTACACTAAACAGTTTTAAAAAATTGTACTTTGTTTTTAATATGTGACCTTGATACTATTTATTCATCTGCATATAAAATAGTGATTTTTAAAACAGATGATTAACCTCTGGTCATGAGAAAATCTGATTAGTTCTTCGGTTATCGTCATCACTAGAGGGAATAGCAGTTATGTAACTAATCAAAAACCATGTGATATTCAGGTGTTTTGTGATTAAATTCTTAGTTTCCTTTTATTTTCCCCTCAGTGTTTTAAAACCAAAATATGTGGATTTCCTAAAAGGATGGACTGACATTTACTTTTTTATTAGGTTAGTTATTCTTTGAGAAGAGATTTTGAGCCCAAGAAACTTAGGTACAAAGTAGAAGAGGCCAGAGTTTTACGAATCTAGGAATTTGTGTGGAGATATGCACAAGTCTAGAAACCAAGAGTGAATCAAGCAGTTTCATTTATAAGCATACCAACTTCTGGAGGTGAACATTTGAACTGCTTACTAGTACATTTTTTTTCTGGAAAACCCCCAGAGACGTGCTGAGATACTGAATACTATATGAACCTCTTTGGTAAGAGTTGCAAACTTTATTTTTGTAAATAATATTAATACCTTTGTGGTCTTCCCGTCAAAAGCCATACTTTTTTCTTGGAGTGGGTTTTCACTTTAATATAGGTAATAGAATAATATATAGAGTAATATAGATAAGTGAAAAATTCATATTCATGGCATCATACCCATTCTCATCAACTTTGAAGGCCAGGCATGTACCAGACACTGTTTCCAAACAGGGGGATGCACTGGTGAATGAATTCTCTGCATTTATGGAGCCTAGCTCATGGGGGAAATAGGCAGAGTACTTGTTAATGGTGTTAACTAGATGCCAAGGGAGAAAACTGCATATGCAAAGAGGACAATCGGTGGTTGACACTTGATGTAGGAGCCCAGTTGAGAACTCAGTGAGCAGGTGATGCCTAAATACAGACTTGAAGGAAGTGGAGGGAGCCAGGAAGATTCTTGAGAACCAGCACTGCCAGCAGAAGGAGCACTGGGGAGACGGCGGGGCTGGGGCGGAGTGGGTGAGGGGAGATTGGGTGGGTGGAGGTGGTGGGGGCCTCGTCACCTAGGGCCTTGCGCGTGGTCCTGGTGAGGCGTTAGTAGCCAATGCCAGGGCTCACCCCAGCTCAATGCGAAACCCTGTTCTCATTGCTGTCACAGTTTATGTCTTCAAATTTTAATAAATGTACATGCAGTCAAATGTAGTTTATAAATCTAACAGGGATTGCAATGGAGTTTTACTCTGAACACCTGATGATGTGAATGAATTTGACTTATAGTTTATGACTTAATGGTTATATGTGAAATCCTTAGGGTCAATATTTTATTGAAATATTTCTGTTCTTTTCACATTACAGGTGATATTACATTTCAGTTTAATCTTTTTTTAGCAAAGCTGTTTCCTGTTCTGGAATCTAAGCATAGAAGACTAGATACTGAGGTGAAATTGGGTTAATTAGAACAGCTGATGATGAACAGAAACTTAGTGTGGTACAGGATTAGATGTTGAATAGAATTGTCAAAGATCAGCAGGCATGTTTTTATGGGCCATCTGGCAAGACTAGAAGTAGTTTTGGGACCTATACTCCCTTAAACATGTATTTGCATTCCATTCCTTGTCAATATGAGACAAAACAAAAATCAGGATTTTAGAGCCAGAATGAATCTTAAATACTGACTAGTCTAACTTTAGTTTTACAAAGGAATTTTTTCCCAGACACACTCATACTACTTTCTTCATAAGCATTCTTTCACTTACACAGATAGAATTTATCTTACATAAAACTTAAGCTATTTACCCCAGTCTTGAGCTGATCTGACAATTATCCCAAATGCCAGGCAACTAAAAATTACAGTGTTGGGAAGGTATTCTGTATAAGCTTGAGGGTGAACGACCTTTGCCTGGGAAGCTTGTTTCTTAAAATGCAGGCTCTCGCTGCTTTCCCCCAGGGATTTGAATCAGTAGGTTTGTAGGGCCCAGTAAATCTGTTTACTGTGACCTGGTGACTTCAAAGTATGTGACTTGGGACCTTACCCTTAAGAAAGTGATTTCATAGAGTAAAAGATTAAAAAGTGAAGTTATTAGCGCTCTTCATCTCTGATGTCTTATTTCTGAAAAATTATAGAGACAGGTGAAAAGCTACTTGGGACCTTGTCCTTTTGAAGAATCTGTTTCCCTCTAATGTAGATGTGAGGCAGAGGAGAGGTGCTTAGTGATGGTTTTTGTTCCTCTGTCAACAGAACCTCATGGTCATTATGATACAAGTCATTGAATCCGTATAACCATGTGGTGTTGCACGTGATGAAAATCTTTTTCAGTCAAGCAAATTGAGACCATTTGGACAATATGCTGTTTATCGTTGCTGAGATATTATTAAAATTGAGCAGCAAATACTAGAGTAGTCAGTATCCGTGGAGTATATATGGAATATCATAGTATTGATTTAAATAAGGCCACTTCTTTAGCAACTGGAATATTCTCAGATGTTGTATGATTACACATAGGTGCTAAGTGAATTAAACATAATGCTGGTTGATTAAGTCAAGTAGGATGTGCATTAGGAGAGAGCTTTCTGGAGTGGAGCTCTTTCTCACTTTGTAGCTGTAGTTTCCTTAGCACCTTCTAGGCAGGAGTATGGTTGTAATTAAAAAGAAACCGCTTGCCTTTAAAAGCATAATTTCCTGCTGAGAGAAAGTTTATGCTGGGTAAGTTTAGTCCAGGTCTTTGACTGTCAGTATAAAGTAAATCCATCATAAAAAAGTTGGATAATAGTCTACGTTAAGGAAATAAATAGGCAGTTGAAAAGAAAATTTTTGGTAAATAATCCACACCTTGGGAAGCTGAAGAACAGGAAGCTAAGGAAATCATGTTTTTAAGAAACTGCAAGTAAATGTGCAAATATAATGCTAGTTTTAAGAAAAAGTGTATAGAGAGTATTTCTTCCAGACTATCTCATTGCTGTTAAGATTTTTGTAGCCGTGTTACAGATGAGAAAAAGGAGATTGATTCAGTTGCAGAAATTTGATAGGAAGAGAATTTTTGCACAGAAGCAGGCACAAAAAGAAGAGAAATATGACATGTGACATGTGTAACGTTACTAGTAAACTCATGGAGTTTACAGTGGGGTATGCTTCTTAAATGCTGTTTAATAACTTGTTGGTTAACCTAGGGACTTCTTATAGCTTTGTTACTGGTCTTTATCAACCTATGGTGATAACATAGATCCTAATAAAGACTGACTCTTGTATATTTGATTTAAAAACTATTAAGACATGGTAAAGGTTCAGTCAACCAAAACACCTTAGAAAATAGCATTAGCTATTGTCAGGTTAGGCTACATCAATACATGTGCAAATGCGTGTATAGATGTACTTACCTTTACACAGGAAGTACCTAAAAATTGTATGTAAATTGATTACTTTTGAATGTAACCATTTTAAATAAAATCTGTAGTTGAGTCAATCAATACTAACTTAAACTGGTTCTGTAAATTTGATTCTAACATACTGGGCTTTTTCAAAGTGAAACCTGTATATGCATATAAAATATGAGCATGTATATATGTACAAAAGCCCTTAAAAGGAATTCAGCTTTCTTTTATAAACAGCAAAACTCACTCTGCTTGTAAAACGTTTTTGCTAAAGTTTGCATAGTTGACTTAAATTTGCACCTTTCTCTCTGCATATGCTACTGGGGCTATCTGCATGTAGATTTTTGTTGACTCCCTCCTTCCCCTCAATAAGTCAGTTAACTTAAGAGAAAATGTGACATTTCTATAAAATGTACATAAAACAAATTAGCATATTCAGCTTATGCAGAAATAAAAATTATTCCACTTACACAAGGAATTTCTACTTTGTAAAAATGTAGCTTGTATTTCGGACTGTAATAAAATCTGGTATAAGAACAACTGTTGAGTGGGTTAAGTGATTATTCTGAATATATTTGCTTTTTTAGTGTCAACAGTTATTTGAGGTGATGGTGGGAAGGAGGTTTAAGGATGAGTTAAGCAAGTTTTTAATGTTGTAGAGGAAGTTTGTTCAATGAGATATGTTAATGTGACGTGGATCACTTACGGAAACCCAGCAGTACTGTTTTTTCATTTTCTCTGCTGACCGATCACATCTAAGACTTTCATTTTCTCTGCTGACCGATCACATCACGTCGGTGCAGCAGCACCGATCACATCTAAGACTCCTGAGTCAAGATGGGACTTGAGGACCTTGAAAATGAACCTGTGGTGTCCTAAGGATTGGCCTGCCTCACCACTGAGGATTAGCTAAAGGACAGGTCGAGGTTCAGCACTGCAAACTGGGCAGCATTTGCAGCTTTTGGACTGACCAGGTCAGAGGTCCCTTAGGGATTAGGAGCAGTTTGTGAAAAGTTTGTATTCTGCAGTGTCCTCTCTCCCTTAACCAAATATTCTTCTTTGTACACTGGATTCTTCTCTTCCAAAGTAGACCTTTAGTTTTTTTCATTGAAAAATTTGAGATTCTTTGTCATTCCTGCATTTAATCCAATTTTGACTTTCCCCTCTGTCCTTAAAAAGCTCAAAGCTTTGGCTCAGATGGTAAAGAATCTGCCTGTAATGTGGAAGACCTGGTCTTGATCCCTGGATTGGGAAGATCCCCTGGAGGAGGGCATGACAACCCACTCCAGTATTCTTGCCTGGAGAATTCCATGGACAGAGGATCCTGGTGGGCTACAGTCCATGGGGTCACCAAGTTGGACACAACCAAGCAACTACACTTTTTCTTTTTCGTCCTTAAAACATCCATTTTTTCCCCTGCTGTGTTGACTTCCTTAGGTGCCGAGTGACTTTCATAACAGCATAATCCCATTATCTATTAAATAAGTTATCCACCGATATTTCATTTACTTGTGGTGCTTTGAAGAGGGAGCACATTTTCAAGAGGCAGCCTTCCTTCCCTCGTGACCCGCTGTCCTCCTCGCTAAGTCTGGCACCCTTCAGTTCCCACATGGAAAGCTTCCAAGGGGCTCCATGTAACGTGGAAACGGCCAGCCCCCTGCTTGCCCAAAACCTTTCGTTGGTTTCCTTTGCCTTCTGTGTGTGTGTGTTCAGTAGCTAAGTCGTGTCCCACTCTTGGTGACTTGACTGTAGCCCTCCAGGCTTCTCTGTCCATGGGATTTTCCTGGCAAGAGTACTAGGGTGGGCTGCCATTTCCTCCTGTTCCTTCTTCCCCCAGTAAACTCCCAAGTTGACATGCAATATCGTTTGGAGCTTCTGCCTCTGTTTCCATCCTGACACGCCTGCCTCAGCCTGAATGCTCCGTTTCCCTGCTTAACCGCACAGCCTCACTTCTCTACCGGAACTGCTCCCTCTGCCTGGAATGCCCTTCCTGTCACTGCCTGGCCGACTCCTGCTCATCCTTGAAGACCCGCTGAAGGCCTTCTCTTCCCCAGAAGCCCAGTGCTCCCAAGTCTGTCAAGGCCTTCGGTGTACTGAAGCCCAGTCATCTGCCTCATGAGAGCGCGAGCACTTCTGGGATGTGGGATCACTGACTCCTGTCTTTTTTCCTCTTTTATTTGCAGAGGCAAGGACATACAGGCTGCTGGGTGATGAGGTGGGAGGTGGTGTGCAGAACCATTGGCACTGACTTGCTTAGTAGAGGGGCAACCATTTTGAAAGTGTAAAATTTGTAGCTGCAGGAAGTTGCTGCCTGAACAGTGTGACCATACATGTCAGTGTGCCTGTCCTTCATCCCTTTTTTCTCCAAAGACCTAACTTGCTGTTAATCCCATTTAATGTAGGTATATGGGTCTGATAACCAAGTTTGAGAACTAGATGTATGGTAGTAAGGTGTCTTTAGACTATGGGACTGTTGTGGTATGACAGCTTTCCATCTCTCTGAATCTTTGTGTTGTTTTGGAAAACTTATTTTCTTTAGGAAGGTTTTTAATCTCTTAAAACTGTGAGAGTCAAAACTAAAATGTCAAAAATATGAAATAGCTGTTCATCTTCCTGATCTAACCTCTCAATTTTTAAAGATAGTCCTTGGTCCTGAGATTCTTTCTGTCATTATAAATAAGCCATTCCTCCTCAGCCGTGTCTATCAGACAGCGCTGCCCGCCGTGTTACTAGGAGAGTAACTCAACTGGTAACTGAACTGTGTCAGCAGCCCAACTTGTACTACAGAGGTGGAAATCATTATGCTGCTTCAAGCCCGAAGGCCACTTAACTGACAGAAGCTTGAAAGGGCTGTGAAGACCTGGCTTTCAGAATGTCCGTGGAAGCGCTCCCCACAAGCCTGCTTGGCCTTGCTCTGCGCTTGCTTCCTCATCCTAGTGCGCTCTAGTGCGCTCTCCCTGGGTGCGGCCCTCAACAGGCCGGCCTCCTAAGACCTGCCGCCTTCAGGGTGATGTTCACTCTCAGGACGATTTCATTAGGTATCTCATTCCCCCTTTTTTGTCTCTTATTTTTATCTGGCAACTCCGGGGGCACATTTGCAAGACTAGGAAAGAACAGTCAAGATTAAGAAAAACTGAGGAATTCTGAGCAAATAACAACAGAAGACAATCGTTATAGTCAGTGACTTGATTTAAAAGGAACTCAAGTGTACAGTTAAGATCTTTGATATATTGTAATTTTTCATGGTTATTTCAAAATAGCTTGGTAAGGAAGGCTTAAAAGCAGACCTTCCTGGCAAAGAAAAGCAAAACAATAGCAAGTAATAAAAGGATTATTATGATATTTTAGACTTAAAACTACCCTCTCAGTACTTTTGCAATTCTGAATAAAGTTCTTACGTAAAGCAGTCGAAAAGTATTCTGTTCAGTGTCTCGAATAACATTGCTCAGATGGAACATAAAATACTTGATGGTCCCTTTAGCTTCAAGATGCCCCAAGCTTTGGTTGTCTCTGGAGTTTGACTTCTTCACAGCACCTGCTCCCTGAAGTGCTTTCACACCATGCCCAGGATGCGGGCCACCCACCAGCTACAAGGCATGATAACTCTGCAGGCTGAACGGCAGCCCTGGTAGTTATAGGGCCACGGTTCGTAGCCCCCCAGGGGCTCACAGATCTTCTGGCAGTGGGTGTAGCTCCTCCTGCATTCTGTACAGCAGATTCCTTCATGATCCAGTCTGGGGTCGAATGTCATGCTTTCTCCTTCCTGCTGCTGTGAAATAAAGAGAATTACTTGTGTTTCCTTTGTGAGGAGACGTTTATAGCATGCACATTATTTTAAAATAAGGTCTTAAATGTCTCAGTGGTACCAGCAATCACTGTTTTCCATAAGGTGCTTTCAATCTTTAAAACCTTATCATTCAGAAACCCTTCTAACATGAAGGAACTTCCACCCTGCTTGATCAGTCACTTACAGGAAGATTTTTTTTTTTAATGGTAAAGTTTCTCCATTCCCAGGTGGTACTAGTGGTAAAGAACCCACCTGCCGATGCAGGAGACAAAAGAGACGGGTTCCATCCCTGGGTCAGGAAGATCTGGAGGAGGGCGTGGCAACCCACTCCAGTCTTCTTGCCTGGAGAATGCTATGGACAGAGGAGCCTGGCGGACTGCAGTCCATGGAGGCACAGAGTCAGACATGCCTGAAGCAACTTGGCACGCATGAAGTTTCCTTATGCCTTCAATGAGCCATGGTTACCACTCAGTAGTGGCTCAGCTTGTCTTTAAGTAGGAAAATAGGAAGGAAGCCTGATTAAAAAGTAGCATTTCTGCCGCTGCTGAGCCCCCCTGGCATCTTATAATAATGGTTTCCAGGGCTCTGGGGAGCGTATTTGGAATTCACTGGTCCAGGCTAACAACCGATTGCTATTTCACTTGCACTGGCTGAGAACACTTACCAAGTCATCTAGCTTCTGCCTTTGTGTCAATATAAGGGTCTGTAACCCTCAGGAAAGGGCACCATTTACTGTGTAAAGATTGAAGACCTCAAACTTTACGTGCTAGTTTGTATGTGCCACGATGATAGTTAACTACAAACTTGTACTGAAGTTAAAAGTCACCTTGTTATTCACTTGCTCAGTGGTGTCCAACTTTTGTGACCCCATGGACTGTATGTAGCCCGCCTGGTTTCTCTGTCCGTGGAATTCTCCAGGCAGGAATACTGGAGTGGGTTCCCATTTCCTTCTCCAGGGGATCTTCCCAATCCAGGGATTGAATTTATGTCTCTTGCATTAGCAGGCAGATTCTTTTACAACTGAGCCATTTGGAAAGTCCCAAGGTCACCTACAGAACTCTATTTTCACTGCTGGAAAGATCACAGAACTGGAAGAAATTTGGCACCTGCCAAATTGTGTATCTGGGTTTCCTTTTCATGAATTTCTAGGGGTATAGATTCTATATTCTCTTTATTATGGCATTGCATTACAGTGGCGGGGGGGGGGGGGGGAGTCCGTATCAATAATGTAAATACTTTATTCAATTTAAAGCTCTTTCCTGGAGGAACAACTTGGCGGAGACGCAGCACCAACATAGGTTAGACTTCAATGAGCCAAGTGAACATAAGCAACCCTATCACCTTTTCTGGTATACTTTTTTTTATTCAACTATTTTAGGGATGGGGGGCATTCAATTATAAGAAATTTCAGACCTAACTGAAAAGTGGAGAAAACTGTGTACCTGAACATCATCTAGATTTGACAATTGCCAGCCTTTTGTCAAATTTGATTTTTTTAAGTATTTAAAATTCTAAAGTAAATTTAAGGAGACTTGAGAGCATTGTGACATTTCACCCATAAATATGTCAGAATGTTTCTCCAAATAAGATATTTTCTTGCACCACACTGCCATTACGGCACCTCACAAAACTAACAATTCCTCACCACCATCCAATAAAGCTTATGTTCACATTTTGTCATCAAAGTATTCGTCTTACTCTATAACACCAGGTTTTTAATTCTTCAGACTTTCCATTTCCTCCTCCCACTTTATGTCTTGAAAAAGTTTCATCTGGGACAGCAAAAATAAACTGACTTGAGGGGCTTCTCAGGTGGCTCAGTGGTAAAGAATCCACCTGCCAATGCGGGAGATGCAGGTTAGATCCCTGGGTTGGGAAGGTCTCCTGAAGAAGGACACAGCAGCCCACTCCAGTACTGCCTAAAAGTCCCATGGACAGAGGAGCCTGGTGGGCTCCAGTCCATGGGGTTGCAGAGTCGGACACGACTGAGCATGCACGCACACACGGCAGGAGGAGCCAGCAAGCCTGTGGCTGAGGCATCTCCTCACCTGCGGGACCAACAAAAGTTTGTTAGGATTAAAAAGTTGGCAGAAATCTCTGGGGTATTGAGATATTTCTGAGATGCTTCCTTAAAGGGATAAGGGAAGGATGGAAGTTGTAGGGAAGATGTTCCTGCTTACAAGCTCAACATTTAAGAAAGGAAGAAACTGCTGTGTGGAAGTTTTTCAGGAACACAGGTCCCTGAAGTCCAGAAGCAGGGCACAGTCAATCCTACCCACCTCCTGTAAAGGGGCCGAAGCCCTCCCCTAGACCCCGGTGCAGGGAGGCCAGCTGCCTGGAGAATAAACTAACTTCTGTTTGTCTCTTCACATTTTATTTCTTTATTGTTCTTTGAGCTTTAGTGAATGAAGTACCATGGCGTCCTGAATTTTCTAGTAAGCTTTGGGTTGCTTCAAAAATACTTTTTACTCTACGTCTTTTAAAAATATTAGTCTAAAATGACAAACTAGATACCTTGCAACACATGAAACAATAAAGGACTGAGGAGGCTACACAGGAAAGAAAATGCACAAATGATTCCTCCGTGTATGAAAAGATACTCAGCCTTACAGAGAATTAAAGACTGGCCAAGACAGGAGATGAAATTTTACACCCAAGACTGTTTACAAAGTTTGATGATAAATGAGGCCTTGCATTACCATTTGAAGACTTGTAGCTGCTGTAATTCCCTGGAAGGTAATTTAGTGTCCTCCATTAAAACGTAAAATTCCCATCTACTGTGACCCAGTAAACCCACATGCGTCAGTACTTGTGCTAAAAAGTGAGAAAGTCTTAGTCACTCAGTCGTGCCTGAGTGCGACTCCATGCACCGTAGCCTGCCCGGCCTCTCTGTCCGTGGGTTTCCCCAGCCAAGAATACTGGAGTGGGTAGCCTTTCCTCCTCCAGGGGATCTTCCAATCCAGGGATCAATCCCAGGTCTCCTGCATTGCAGGCGGATTCTTTACCAGCTGAGCCACCAGAAAAGCCCTTCCTGGTGGCTCTGTGCTGTAGGCATTTAAAAAACTGCAAGTGCAGAGAGAGGCTTTCTCTGAACTCCCATTATCTGCCTAAGACAAATCCTCCAGAAGGAATTCTACTGTCATAAATCCCCTCCCCGGGAGATTCGTTAACGAGGGAAGATGGACTCATCACAGGAGGAGAGTGGAAGTCAGCACCACACTCAAGACAAACTTCATCACAAACTATCATACCTCCAATGTGTTCTTCAGTGTGTTCTAGTGGCAACCCACTCCAGTATTCTTGCCTGAAGAATTCCATGGAGAAACGAGCCTAGCGGGCTACAGTCCATGGAGTCGAAAAGACTCAGACACGACTGAGTGACTAAGCACAGCACACCGCCAGGGAAGTCCCATTTGTGCTAAAGATATACTCCCTTCATGTACAAGAAGTATGGATAAGACTAATAGCTAACATGGAGCAAGTTAGTACTTACTATGTGCCAAGCACTGTGCTAACAGCTTCATCTGCATTACCTCACATCTTTCTCACACCCTGCGCAGGAGGAACTAGGTATATCCTATTAATGGTATTGGAGGAATATTTACATGCCCACCACGGCAGAACTGTTTCAATGTCTATACATTTATCCACACAACGGAATACAAGGTCACCATTAAAATTAATGAGGTGGATCCATGTAAGAGATACAGTAGAATTCCTAAAATACTGTATTATAACGAGAGACAGCAAAGTAAGGAAGTTACGTATGTTCTTTTGTGTTAAAACTGTGTGTGTGTGTGTGTGTGTGTGTACACTTATGCAGAGGAAGTGGGCAAAAAGCCATTGTTAATAGACTGCTCGGAGGAGGGTGTCTGTGGTAGAAGGTAAATTCACTTTTCACTGTATACATTTAAAAAAATGCGTGTATTTTTTTCTAACTAGTTAAAATACTTGCTCGCTCGCTAAGTCGCTTCAGTCGTGTCCGACTCTGTGCGACCCCATAGCCGGCAGCCCACCAGGCTCTGCCGTCCCTGGGATTCTCCAGGCAAGAACACTGGAGTGGGCTGCCATTTCCTTCTCCAATGCATAAAAGTGAAAGTGAAGTCGCTCAGTCATGTCCAACTCTTAGCGACCCCATGGACTGCAGCCCACCAGGCTCCTCCGTCCATGGGATTTTCCAGGCAAGAGTACTGGAGCGGGGTGCCATTGCCTCCTCCAATCTTACACACTGCTGCTGCTGCTGCTAAGTCGCTTCAGTCGTGTCCGACTCTGTGCGACCCCACAGACGGCAGCCCACCAGGCTCCGCCGTCCCCGGGATTCTCCAGGCAAGAACACTGGAGTGGGTTGCCATTTCCTTCTCCAGTGCATGAAAGTGAAAAGTGAAAGTGAAGTCGCTCAGTCGTGTCCTAGTTTATTATTTAACTAGTTAAAACACTAGTTACACATAAGTACTTATTTTTCTGATTTCACTCCCTACAAAGTATAGTAATGATAAACTACACTTTGTTGAAGATTTGAGAAGATTTTAGCATGTTGGTGTCATCCTTAACAAACACCAGTTCTCAAGGTTTCCATCTGAAGTATCCGATCCCCTATGTGAGTCTGTCTCCCGAGAGGACTGAGTGCCCTCGAGGGCAGAAGTTACTCCTGTGTGCACAGGGCCTGGAAAAAGTGGGTTCTCTGCAAAAGTCTGACGACTGGACGAATATCGTGGACACGGGGAAAGAGGGTGCTTTCAATCTGTGTGTTGCCTGCAGGGCACGTGCTTGGAAATATTTTTAAATAATCAAATTCCTGATGTGAATAGGTCTTCATGAATTTGCCTGTGACTCAAACGAGCAGAGCCCAGAAAACAATCTTGAATAAGGAGTACAACCCATCAGGATTTTGCACCACAGAAGTGATGTTACCCTCACTTAGAAACTCTGCAATAAGCAGATTAAGATGTATTTGAAATAATCGAATAAAAGTCTCCGTTGAATACTAAGTGCTCAAGCAGTGCCACGGCAGCCTCCGTGCTGGGTTTCACGCACCCAGGCGAGCTGTGGGGCAGATGCCAGCACTCACATGGTAAGGGTTGTCTGGGTTGAAGGGCTCTGTGTCCTCTTGGATGCTGGGTCTGGTTCCATTGCTCGGTCTTCCAGGGCCTGGGGTGCCCCGTGGGCTGCTGTGTAGTCTTCTTGTGGTCGTTGTGGTCACGATATTTCTTACCAATTCTCTTCTTTCTCTCTGGATTTCTACAAAAATACAAAAACAAACAAACAACAATGAAACTGCTGTGAGTTATTTCCTTTATTTCGTTAAGGAAATTCTGTGTTTATCAAGGTGAAAAACATAAGAAAAAGATATGAAAACAAACACATGAGTAGATCCTATCCTATTTAAATACACAAATTTTCTTAAGACTAAAGCATATTTCAGGCTTGGGTTTAACATCAGGTAACCAGACTTTCAGTTTTCATTCCAATCTCAAAGAAAGGCAATGCCAAAGAATGCTCAAACTACCGCACAATTGCACTCATCTCACATGCTAGTAAACTAATGCTCAAAATTCTCCAAGCCAGGCTTCAGCAATACGTGAACCGTGAACTTTCTGATGTTAAAGATGGTTTTAGAAAAGGCAGAGGAACCAGAGATCAAATCGCCAACATCCGCTGGATCATGGAAAAAGCAAGACAGTTCCAGAAAAACATCTATTTCTGCTTTATTGACTATGCCAAAGCCTTTGACTGTGTGGATCACAATAAACTGTGGAAAATTCTGAAAGAGATGGGAATACCAGACCACCTGACTTGCCTCTTGAGAAATCTGTATGCAGGTCAGGAAGCAACAGTTAGAACTGGACATGGAACAACAGACTGGTTCCAAATAGGGAAAGGAGTCCATCAAGGCTGTATATTGTCACCCTGCTTATTTAACTTCTATGCAGAGTACATCATGAGAAACGCTGGACTGGAAGAAACACAAGCTGGAATCAAGATTCCTGGGAGAAATATCAATAACCTCAGATATGCAGATGACACCACCCTTATGGCAGAAAGTGAAGAGGAACTAAAAGCCTCTTGGTGAAAGTGGAGAGTGAAAATGTTGGCTTAAAGCTCAACATTCAGAAAATGAAGATCATGGCATCCAGTCCCATTACTTCATGGCAAATAGATGGGGAAACAGTGGAAACAGTGTCAGACTTTATTTTTCTGGGCTCCAAAATCACTGCAAATGGTGACTGCAGCCATGAAATTAAAAGACGCTTTACTCCTTGCAAGGAAAGTTATGACAAACCTGGATAGCATATTCAAAAGCAGAGACGTTACTTTGCCAACAAAGGTTCATATAGTCAAGGCTATGGTTTTTCCTGTGGTCATATATGGATGTGAGAGTTGGACTGTGAAGAAGGCTGAGTGCCAAAGAACTGATGCTTTTGAACTGTGGTGTTGGAGAAGACTCTTGAGAGTCCCTTGGACTGCAAGGAGATCCAATCAGTCCATTCTGAAGGAGCTCAGCCCTGGGATTTCTTTGGAAGGACTGATGCTAAAGCTGAAACTCCAGTACTTTGGCCACCTCATGGGAAGAGTTGACTCATTGGAAAAGAGTCTGATGCTGGGAGGTATTGGGGGCAGGAGGAGAAGGGGACGACAGAGGATGAGATGGCTGGATGGCATCACTGACTCAATGGACGTGTGTCTGAGTGAACTCCGGGAGTTGGTGATGGACAGGGAGGCCTGGCGTGCTGCGATTCATGGGGTGGCAAAGAGTTGGACACGACTGGGCAACTGAACTGAACTGAACCAGAATTTGGTTTATAATGCTGAGGCAGATAGTGTAAGACAACTGACAAAATCTTGCAATTCCCTTCCTCAGCCTGCCTGTACTTGTTAGTCAGTGGCTCAGTCATGTCCTGCTCTTTGTGACCCCATGGACTATAGCCCCCCAGGTGCCTCTGTCCCTGGGGCGCTCTTGGGAAGAATACTAGTGGATTGCCATTTCCTTCTCCAGGAGATCTTCTTGGACCAGGGAATGGAACCCGAGTCTCCTGCATTGGCCGGTGGATTCTTTACCACTGAGCCACTGGGGAATCCCCTGCTTCTCCTTAGGGGCTGAGAAAGTAAAGTAGCACTTTCCCCACCTAGCCTCCCTTGAAGTTAGGAGTGGCCAGATGAGACCCGTGCAAAATATGCTATTGCAGTTCCCAGGAAAGTTTGTGTTTTCTTGGTGAAAGGGACAGACACAGCTTCCTCCATCTGGTTTACCTTCCTTGAATGTAGACGTGATATCTGGGTTATGTGACTAGAAGTGATATGCCTCACGCAGCAGACAGTAAGCTAGAAAGAGAGTTGATGACAGTGCCAAAAACCTACCTCCAGAGCTCTAGCTGTATGAAAAAAGCCAACCTGTATGTATGTGTTTAAATCACTGTTGGTTAGCTGTTCTGTTACTTGCAGCCCTATGCATTCCTTCTGGATTTACAATATATGTATAAAGCATTACAGTTTTTTTCAAGAGACTTATTATTATCTTGGTTGACTCTTTTTTGAAAAAATTATTTATTTTTGGCTGTGCTAGGTCTTCATGGCTGCTCTTGGGCCTTCTCTAGTTGCAGCAAGTGGGGGCTACTCTTCATTATAGCGGCATCTCTTGTTGTACCTCATGGGTTCAATAGCTGTCCACAGCATGTGGGATTGATCTCATGTCCCCTGTATTGGCAGGCGAATTCTTAACCACTGGACCACCAGGGAAGTCCTTCGTTGATTCTTTTACAAATTCTGGGATAGAATAAGCAAATGCTTTTATATACAAAGGCATCCGATTAGCAGATGCAAATTAGCAGATGCAATTCTTAGGCTTGAAAAGACCAAGTGACTCAGCTGAGATCACAGAACAGGTGGCACAGATGAGTGTCTCTGGCTCCCAGCTCAGTGCCTTTGCTCTCCGCTCTGCCTGGTGGGGCCCCTGGCTGCCGACTAACAAGAATGGAGAGAGGACCACAGGGGTGGCTTTGGTGTGTCTCTGAGCCTCAGTTTCTTTTTCTCTAAAATGGGAATAATAGTAGTATCTAGCTCACAGGGTAATGATAGAGGTCATGAGAATTTTGTCTCAGGGTTTTAGCATAGTGTTTGGCATAGAATAAGCCCTCGAATGTTAGGGGATGACAGTATGATGCCATGTTATCTGTGAGGGTGTGGTTGTGTGCCCAGCTGTGGATAGCTTCCATGGGTAGCCTCTTGGTTTCTCAGGTAGGGCTGGAGAGGCATTGGGGAGATCTAGATTCATATCTCAAACTCCATTTCTTTTTTTTTTTTTCCTAATTAAAAATTTTTAGAAGATCAGTTGCACTTCTTTAATCCATGACCTCGGGAGAGGGATTCCATCTCTCACCTTAGTTTCTTCATCTATAAACAGGGAGTATGATCAGTTACCTGGACAGCTATTGGAATACAGTGTATGTTAAGTTGCTTCAGTCGTGTCCAACTCTTGCAACCCCAAGGACTGTGGCCCACCAGGCCCCTCTGTCGACTGGTTCTCCAGGCAAGAATACTGGAGTGGGCTGCCATTTCCTTCTCCAGGAGATCTTCCCAACCCAAGAATCAAACCCACATTTTTTACATCTCCTGCCTTGGCAGGTGGGTTCTTTACCACTAGCATCACCTGGGAAGCCTGGGTTGCTGCTGCTGCTGCTGCTTAGTCGCTTCAGTCGTGTCCGACTCTGTGCGACCCCATAGACGGAAGCTCACCAGGCTCCCTTGTCCCTGGGATTCTCCAGGCAAGAACACTGGAGTGGGTTGCCATTTCCTTCTCCAATGCAGGAAAGTGAAAAGTGAAAGTGAAGTCGCTCAGTCGTGTCCGACTCTTAGCGACCCCATGGAGTAGAGCCTACCAGGCTCCTCCGTCCATGGGATTTTCCAGGCAAAAGTACTGGGGTGGGGTGCCATTGCCTGCCTGGGTAGTTGTTGGTAAAGATGAAGTAAGGACAAAACGGAAAGCTGTGGCACACAGCCCGCGGGCAGCAGACCTCGGCTCCCCGCCGCTTCCCTCTGACCTGGTCCTGTCATTCCCAGGGCTCTGACGGTTCAGCTCCATGACGCTGACGACCTGCCAGCATGAAGCTCCGAGGGCAGGGGCTGCCGACCCCGGGGCTGGGAGGCTCTATTAGAATTAGGGGGCAGGGATCCCGGCATCCTCGGAAAGGGTTTTGTTGTTTTTATTGTAAAATACACTGCATTTATGAGAGACTGGAAAGAAAATCCCTCACTTTTAATGTCTATGCTATTCCGTCCTGTGACTACACCAACATTTAATTTAATTCTTTTCAAATCTGGGGGCATGTAGGTGATTTCCGATTTTCTGCTGTTGTGTATAATATGTGTAATTCTTGGATGGATGGGGTGATGATTGAATGCCTACGATGTGTGATTAATTCTTAATGATACATTACTGAATATTTCAGAAGGGATCACGCTGTTAGACTGCGAGGGAACAAGTCACAGCTTTCTCAGACGGTGAAGGTTCTCATTTTCTCAATCATTCTGCAGCACCAATAGCATCATCCTCCCAACTCTGCCCCCAGACTCCCTGTCCCGCTCTGTCCTTTTTCCATAGCACCTGTGTTAAGTCACTTCAGTCGTGTCCATCACTTTGTGACCCCATGGACTGTAGCCCACCAGGCCCCTCTGTCCATGAGATTCTCCAGGCAAGAACACTGGAGTGGATTGCCATGCTCTCCTCCAGGGGATATTCCTGACCCGGGCATCGAGCCTGTGTCTCTTACATCTCCTGCATTGGCAGGCAGGTTCTTTACCACTAGTGCCACCTGGGAAGCCCCCCGTAGCACCTTGGATTGTACCAAACAGTTTTCTTATTTCAGTGTATATGCAGTGTCGCCCCTAGCTACGATGCAAAATTCCTAGGGGGTATGGGTTCATCAGTGTATTCCAGGTGCCTAGAACAAGTAAGTGGCACATAATAGACGTCCCAATCACCGTTGAATGAATGAATGAATGAAGTCTCTGGGTAAGAGGCATGTCCTCAAACAGAAAGTGATTAGAGAGAGCTCTACATGGTGGCAGAGTTGGAAACTTTGTCCTTTTTTTTTTTAAAAAAGACTTTATATAGGGGCCATTTTTACACCCTTTATTGAATTTGTTACAATATTGCTTCTGTTTTATGTTTTAGTTTTTGGCCAAAAGGCACGTGGGATCTTAGTTCCCCAACCAGCGGTTGAACCTGCACCCCGTGCATTGGAAGGCAAGGTCTTAACCACTGGACCACCAGGGAAGCACAGAGACTTTTGTCCTTGATTGGAAAAGGTGACAAGGTATTGGAGAAGGAGTTCCTGGGTGATGGAAGGCCCATTCCATGTGAAGACAGGTGGGGAATAAAAAGCCAGAAGTTGTTAAGTGGCCAGAGAATGGAGGTGTGAACACTCACTGGAGCAAGACCCAGGATGTGCTGTGCTAAGTTGCTTCCATCGTGTCTGTGTGTGAGCCTATGGACTGTAGCCCACCAGGCTCCTCTGTCCTTGGGATTCTGTCTGGGGCTAGACCCAGGACAGCAAAAGCAATGATCCATGTGGCAGCCCTCCTTCCCCGTGCCCCAGGGTGGGGCAGACACTGCACGGAGGATTCTGTCTCACTGAGCCTGCACGTGGACTCAGAATTCTGAACCTGCTCTTCCAGACAGCTGCTGCCAGTGGCTTACGAACTGCATCCTATTTGCTTTGCCTGGGCTAAAATGTAACCACTTTATCCAGGCTTTGGAACTGAATACGACTTGTGAACTGGAGGAATGAGTTAGCCATGGCAGAATGAGAAGCCAGGACTTTCTAAGCCTGGTGTGTGTTTTTCAATTGTGGTACAATATAAATAAAACTCACCATCCTAACCATTTTAAAGTATACAGTCAGGCATTAAGTACATTCACACTGCTCCCCAACCATCATCACCATCTATGTCCCAAACTTTTTTCATCTTGCAAAACTGAAGGCTGCACGCATGAAACAGTCAGTGTCTGTCCCCCTCTCCTAGGTCTGGTGGTTCTAATCCCTGAATTCTCTGTATTTCCATGCTGTTCTCTCTCGGTGTTCAACCTAACTTTCTGAGAACATAGCCCACCTAAGCTGTGCTAAGAAGGGGGCCTTTTCCCCACCAATAAACCGGAGCTGCACAGTTGGCCTTTGGGAGGTCAGTGGGGTGACTGTGGTGGAAATCAAGACAGTAGATATTCCTGGTGGCTCAGTCGGTAAAGAATCCGCCTGTAATGCGGGAAACCTGGGCTTGATCCCTGGGTTGGGAAGATCCCTGGAGGAGGACAGGGCAACCCACTCCAGTCTTCTTGCCTGGAGAATGCTATGGACTGAGGAGCCTGGTGGGCTGCAGTCCCTGGGGTCACAGAGAGTCCGTCACGATTGAGAGACTAAACAATGACAAGCATTGGGGACAGACGGAACCCCGGGGAGGAGCCTGGCTGCAGGGCTCACCTGCCCTGGAAACGGCCCCAGGTGTACTCCAACCTGCTCTGAAGCCAGGAGCCCTTCATTTATTTTTCTTGGACTTGGAAGTGGGTGTATGAGCCTTGAACTTGAGGAATCTCAGCCTGTGTCCACAGCTGCTTGTGTCTATCCCATGATGCAAGGTTTGAGCATAATTAAGATTTGACAGGGGCTTCCCTGGTGGTTAAGAATCTGCCTGCCAAGGCTGGGGACATGGGTTCGATCCCTGGTCTGGGAGGATCCCACAGGCCATGGGGCAACTAAACCCATGTGCCGCAACTCGGGAAGCCTGTGTGCCTAGAGTCTGTACTCCTCAACAAGAGAGGCCACTACAGTGAGAAACCCATGCACCGCCATGAAGAGTAGCCCGTGTTTAGCAATGACAACTCACCACAGTCAAAAAATAATTAAATAAATATTTTACCCCCCCCCAAAAAGATTTGGCAGTAAAATAGATTCTTAGTCCCCTGATTCTCTGCTTTGCTATGCTAAGTCACTTCAGTTGTGTCCGACTCTGTGCGACCCCATAGACGGCAGCCCACCGGGCTTCCCCGTCCCTGGGATTCTCCAGGCAAGAACACTGGAGTGGGTTGCCATTTCCTTCTCCAATGCATGAAAGTGAAAAGTGAAAGGGAAGTCGCTCAGTCGTGTCGGACTCTTAGCGACCCCATGGACTGCAGCCTACCAGGCTCCTCCGTCCGTGGGATTTTCCAGGCAAGAGTACTGGAGTGGGGTGCCATTGCCTTCTCTGATTCTCTGCTTTAGGGATAGAAAAATGTAAAATTGCAAAGTGCAATAACAGAGAGGCGGGCAGAGCAGCAGCAGTGGGAGTGTCATAAATAAAGCCCGCAGGTAAGGCTGAGGGGTCCCGGGCCCACCTGCACCCTGTCGCCCGCTGCCCCGGCCCTGCCCTGTGACATTCACAGCCGCCCTTCCCTCCCCTTTGGTCTCTTGTGCCGATTTCTGAGACCCTGCGCCGCGCACCTGGCTTAGCTTCCTTGTCACGTGCTCACGCCTGTGCAGGGGCTCACGGGAAACCCACGCCGGCTGGGAGTGGTCCAAGCCGTTTCCAGGGAATTTAAAACGTTACCTTTTGGGTAGGTTGGTTTAAGCCAGAAAATAGGAAGGTCGCCGCAGAGTTCTAAAACTTTGGAACTCAAGAAGCTGTTGTCCTTCACGGGCTGGTCTCCAGCCACCCAGATGAGAGAATTTTCTTCGTATTTAACTGGCATGATCTTGCCTTCCTGTAGATGAAAAGGACATGCGTGGATCAAAGAGGGCAGAGGAACACTCTGTGTATGAAGATTCGTGTGTTGGTAAAAAGATTATTTTGTCCTATAAAAATGAGTTTAGGATTAGTAGATGCAAACTAGTATATACAGGATGGATAGACACAAGGTCCTACTGTAGAGAACAGGCAGTTATATTCCCTATGAGGTGATAAACCACAGTGGAAAAGAGTAGGAGAAAGAACAGATATATGTATAACTGAGCCGCTTTGCTGTACAGCAGAAATTAATGCGACTTTGTAAATCAACTATACTTCAATAAAATTTAGAAGAAAACTTCATGAGAATCCAAAGGCATGCACACACACACAGACTCTGAAGTCCTCATCTCTTTGTAGCTCTTTTCACAATATTCCACACCCCTCATGCCATCCGGCCTTTGGATAATTTGAAGGTGTGAATCTGAGCGTCTTAAGTAGAAGTGAAAGTTACTTGATGCCAACTTTGAAATTTCGATTAATCTGATATTTTTGATCAAAGATGCTTTGGAGGAAAAGCGATTGAACGGACTCTAGAATCCAATAGAGGAGAGAGGCGTCCTTCATGTGAAGTCAACGTCCTCTGGGGCCTTGTTCTGCCGCTTCCAAACCACAATGGAAAAAGCCAGTGATTGGTTCTTTAATGTCTTCAGTTCAAAGTAGTATTTAACATAAACCATTTCTGCACTTCCCAGCTATAACAAAACATATCTCAGATGTTCTTCGCATCAAGCGCACCACCGAGATTTCAAAGCTCAACCCTGGATTTTCTTCTGCACCGAGATGCGGAGAATGGTTTGATAACCCGGGAGACAAATTTATTTTTGCCAGGTTGCGCCTTTCATGTATTTATTAGTTTGCAATAGGTTGGAGAAATTAAAATGTTTTCTCCTGATTTTTTAGCTAAAAGCAACACTTCATTTATGCTTTCTCCCTCAGGCTTCTGGTAGCATTAAAACAACTTAAAGTTATTGGAGGCAGTGAACACGCAGGTAATCCAGTTATTTACCTGAAATTAAATGGCTCCATCCAGGAAATGAATGCTCTTTGGGTATAGTAGCTTTTAAAAGTTATACAAAACTGATGAAAAATGCATGAGAGCTAGTGGTGCATAAATCTACCCCATCATAATCTGAAGTGCATGGGGACAGAGTGGGGTGATAGGGAGAATGCATATGCGTGAAACCTACAAGCTAGGAGCCTTAAATAAAAGTGCATGCACATTCTTTCAGCTGCTACCCCGTCTCCTTCCGTTCTCTTGCAACACAATCCTGCTTTTGCTTGCGGCCCCAGGAGAGACACCTGCTTTCTCAGACTCCCTGACAGCTAAGGGTGCCCGTGTGACCAGCTCTAGACAATGCAATCCATGCTGAAGTGTGTGGAGGGAATGTGAAGCTGTCTGCTTTTCCTGAGTCTAGAGAAAGCATGGTTGGCACTGTTCAGCATCTTCCTGCCTTCCTTACTTGACTGTGTGGTTGATGTTTAGAGCTGGAAGTAAAAGGCTGCAAAAATAAGAGATGTTGGCCATGGAGTCAATGCCTGGGGTCACTTACTTCCAAGGAGAAAAAACACAATCCTTAGTTGTTGAAGTCACTCTGAGTATCGTGCTCAGCTGTGTGTGTGTATTCAAGCTCAGTTGTGTCCAGCTCTTTGCCACCCCATGGACTGCAGACCACCAGGCTTCTCTGTCTTTTCCAGGCAAGAATACTGGAGTGGGTTGCCACGCCCTTCTCCAGGGGATCCTCCCGACTCAGGGATCCAACCCACATCTCCTGCATTGCAGGCAGATTCTTTACCACTGCAACACCTAGGGAAGCTACTGGCAGCCAGCACATTCCTAATTCATGCAAACATGTTGTCTGAATTTGGTTTTGTCCCCCAGAGAATCCACCACGCCCCATAGAAACAACTAAAACACGAGAAACAGAATTCACCTCTGTGGCCTCAGTAAAGAATCAGAGGCAAAGATTTTAAGTGCAAAGCCATTCACCAAGGTGAATTATATCTGTATTCAAAACAAATATTTTAAATTATTATTTTTGAGAGAATGGAAACTTGACGATACTGATATTCAAGAGCAAAAGCCTTTTAAAATTATAATCATATGATTATAATTTTAAATTTTCATTCATATAAATTAAAAAAACCATGTATTTATTTGGTTGCACTGGGTCTTAGTTGCGGTATGTGGGATCTAGTTCCCTGCCCAGGGATCAAACCATAGCCCCTGTATTGGTAGTCTGGAGTCTTATCTGCTGGAACACCAGGCAAGCTTTAATATCAATTAGAAATTATAATCATATGATAACATACAATAATCCATTATCACCTACATTTTGGAAGACCTAAAGTTAACTGTGGTGTTGGAGAAGACTTTTGAGAGTCCCTTGGACTGCAAGGAGATCCAACCAGTCCATCCTAAAAGAGATCAGTCCTGGGTGTTCACTGGAAGGACTGATGCTGAAGCTGAAACTCCAGTACTTTGGCCACCTCATGCGAAGAGTTGACTCACTGGAAAAGACCCTGATGCTGGGAGAGACTGGGGGCAGGAGGAGAAGGGGATGACAGAGGATGAGATGGCTGGATGACATCACTGACTCAATGGACGTAAGTTTGAGTGAACTCCAGGAGTTGGTGGTGAACAGGGAGGTCTGGTGTGCTGCGATTCATGGAGTTGCAAAGAGTTGGACACGACTGAATGACTGAACTGAACTGAACTGAAAGTTAAGTGAAACTAAGAAGGATGTAAGCAGTATAACTTCAATTATAAAAAGCATATCACACACATTGTACATGAAGAAAATTTACCAAAACACTAATATTAGTTATCCATGGATTTTGTAACTCTGGGTGACTTTCTACTCTCTCCTTTCATGTATTCCTGAATTTCTATAATGACAAAGTGTTGTTTTTAAAAATCAGGAAAAAAAAACAAAAAACAAAACAAGGCCTTCTTTAAAAAAAAAAAAAATCTTAAAATGTACTGCACACTTTTTTTAATGCTATACCTCAGGACATGGTTCCCCGACCAGGAACTGAACCCACGACCCCTGCACTGGAAGTGTGGAGTCCTAACTAATGGATCACCAGGGAAGTCCCTGTACTGCTGCAAACTTATGATAAGATCTTGGTCAGTTAAGATCTGGTTGGGAAGTTGGCTCTTTACGTCTACTCATGAGGGAAACGCTGAGGATTACAGTTCATTAAAGGTTTCATAACAGAAGCGGAGTGATAAGACCACTGAAAAGGTAATGCAATAAGAGATGTTCAAGGTCAGAACACAGGCGGTCTCGGTCTCATTTCTAGACTCTGTATGTGCGGGTCCATACTTGTGTTCCGAAGGGTGCAGTTCAGTGGCCACAAACGAGCTCACGATCAGAGGAGCGTGATGGGAGGGATGAATGGCTGGGGAGGTCGGGTGTGGAGGAAGTACTGAGGACACGCTGGCCAACTTGAAAAACTCACAGTGTGTTGAGACCCCTGGGCCTGCTCCTAGGAGAGCAAACAATCTAGCAGTTTCCAGGCACCTCTGCTTACTCTTAGTTTTCTTCATCTGCCTTTTGGGAGCTGATGCCTGGCTCACCTCCCTCTTGGGGATCCTGGAAGGATCAGAGGTGATCATAATAAAATTAAGACTCAAAGCAGCATCCGTTTAGTCATTATCTAGTGCGTTGAGACGGGGAAGGCAATGGCACCCCACCCCAGTACTTTTGCCTGGAAAATCCCATGGACGGAGGATCCTGGTAGTCTCCAGTCCATGGGGTCGCTAAGAGTCGGACACGACTGAGCGACTTCACTTTCATTTTCTCTTTCATGCATTGGAGAAGGAAATGGCAACCCACTCCAGTGTTCTTGCCTGGAGAATCCCAGGGACGGGGGAGCCTGGTGAGCTTCCGTCTATGGGGTCGCACAGAGTCGGACACGACTGAAGCGACTTAGCAGCAGCAGCAGCAGCAGTGCGTTGAGAGCCGTGGGGACAGAGAGCACACCCTAGTTTGCAGACAACAAGACTGAGGCTTAAAAACTTGACGCCACATTCACAGGAAGTGTCAGGGCTGGGACTTGAACCCACATTTTCCAAAGTCCATTTTTCTTCCACCCTACCCTGCCACAACTCAAATGGAAGATGACAATGAATGCGGGTACTTCCTAAGCCCTAAAGCACCAAATCAGTGTAAGGTATTACTGTTAAATATCTCTTTAGAATGTTGTGTGCAATTCTTAATGCAAGCTTTTATAAAACCAAGCTCAAAGGCAAGCTATTAATAATAAATGGGTGAAATATGTTTAAAGAACCTCACAAGCCTGATACATAGGAAAGGAATTCTATAGATGTTGAATAGCCTCACTGGCTAAACTTGAACTGGTGAGAAGAAATTGTAGGTGGAGCCATTCAGCTCAGTGTTGGCAATGCAATTAGAACTTCCTCCCAAGAAGTTGCCTGACATGCAGGGAAGGAGAGCCTGGTCAATACTTCCAGCAGAGGCTGAGTGATCAGCTATGGGGATTTCAGGAGGACTTCTCCCCTGGCTGAGTCGCACTGAAGCTGGAGTGAGGCTTCAGGCTCCTGAGCCCCTTAATGATCCTAACACCTGAAGTCCTTTAAGTTGTCCTAATCACTGATCAATTTCCTGTGTGTGTACTAAGTCACTTCAGTTGTGTCCAACCCTTTGCAACCCTACTGATTGCAACCCTATGAGGCCCGCCAGGCTCCTCTGTCCATAGGATTCTCCAGGCAAGAACACTGGAGTGGGTTGCCATTTCCTTCTTCAGGGGGTCTTCTCCACCCAGGGATTGAACCCGGGTCTCCTACATCTCCTGCATCAGCAGGTGGGTTCTTTAGCAGTGGTGCCACCTGGGAAGTCCCCAGCATCAGCAAATAAGGGCCATGTCATGACTGTTACCCTTTATGTACTTTAAAATCTGGTTTTCCAGAACCTTCAATTACACAATATCATGTAAGAACGATCACTTGGAACCAAAGTAGGACCAAAGTAATTAAGTTCTTTGTCAGGGAGGAAAGAGAGCATATGTTCTGGTCACAGACCTGTCCAGGAACTAGAGGCAGGAGGGGTGTGCCTTCTGTGTGTGCCCACCGTTCCTGCTGTGTGGAGCCAGCTGGTACCCACCAGTTCAGAGGAGATGCTCTGCTTGGTCATGGTGCCCACCTCCGGGATACGAGCCTTCACCTGTGCTTTGATGTAGCACTTCTCCCCTCCAGCAAAACGGATTCCTGTGATGCCCTAGGAAACAAAAGTTTATCCATTCTCTATTCATCCGTTCATTTATGCAGTGTATTGAGTGTCTACTGCGAGCTACATGCTATTCCAGGTGCCAGGTACAGGGATGAACAAAACAGACGGCATCTCTGCCCTCACAGAGCTTACCTTTCAGTGTTATTTACCAAAAATAAAAAATAGAGATAAAGTCAGGTGGCGTTAAGTGCTATGGAGAAAAATAAAGCAGAGTGTGGAAATAGGAGTGACAGGAGATGGTGCTTTATTTTTTTATTTTTGGCCATGCTGTGAGGCGTGTAGGATCTTAGTTCCCCAACCAGGGGTCGAACCTATGCCGCCCCCTGCAGCAGAAGCCTGGAGTCTTAACCACCGGACTGCCAGGAACGTCCTAGGAATGGTCCTTTAGACAGTTCGATGGGGAAGCTTCTGTCAAGGTCTGACTTTGCGCTGAGAGGCAGTATGTTCATTGCTCCACCCATCCCGCGAGCTCAGATGAAATGCCATCTTCTCCCTACAGGTTTCTCTGTCCAGCCTGGGCTAAGGGGGGCTCCCTTTCCTCTGACTTTCTGAAAGCCCTCCTATCTCCAACCCCCGTTTGGCACTCAGTTCTCCGTGCCCTTGAGTCTTTCGAATGTCACCTCCGTACTCAACTCTAAGCCTGAGATCAACCTGAATCTCTTTTTTTGTTTTCGTTTCGTGCTCCCACAGAAGTTCTCAGAAGATGCTGGTCCAATTAACGAATTCCGTGAATTCAGATTCTTCTTAGGTTGTTGAACCCAGAGGAAACAGTAGCTTTCTATCACACTGGGAGCTGAAGTTTGCTCCCAGAACTTATTCAAGGACTTGGATGTTTTGTTTTTGTCCCGTGAGATATAAACAATGTCTCCCCATCTGCCTAGGGACTGGCCTCCAGGGAAATCTCAGCCGCAAGGCTCCGGTCTTAGCTGACAGCTCGGCACTGATTCTGCTCACAGAGTGCGTCAGGCATAACATTATGTTCTGACCCAAGAGTGTTTCCTTTCATTTCTGGTTAATTCCATGACTAGTGAGTGGCCAAAACCAGTATTAAGATCTACAAATTATATGCCATAACAATATAGGCACCAACATGAATCTGAAATTCTCAACTGGTCAGTCTTCTATTGGGTTGAGACAAATGTCAGGAAGACACAGAACTCGTTCTAATATATCAATACCAGGGAGTCGGAGGAAGAAAAGCCTTTAGAAATCTAGGGGAAGGATTCAGCCCTCCTTTTTTTTTTTTGATTTTTTTTCTTTTGGCCTTGCCATGTGGCACGTGGGATCTTAGTTCCCTCATCAGAGGTGGAACCTGTTCCCTGTGCGGTGGAAGCTCAGAGTCCTAACCACAGGACCACCAGAGAAATCCCAGCATTCAGCCTTCTTAGAGGAAGAATGACGTCACACGTCAGTCACGCTGGAGGATCTTCATGGAAAGTTACACTGAATGGAATCTCAGAGCCAGGCGACCTGCAGACGTGGGTGGGCGACAGACGGGAGAAGTAACAGCTCCTTCCTCTGGAAGCTCCTCGTCAGTTCTCTTGCAGCCTGATCGACCACATGCATGCATAACGCATCTCATTCCTCCCAGTGTCACCTCTCACCCAGAGGGAAGAGAAGGCATGAGCCCCCATCCCCAGACCTCGACAGGGGAAGAGCTCTGGGCTTACTGCAGAGGCTTTCAATTCGGCACCAAAATCACATGGAGAGATTTTAAAAACACAGATGCCTGGGCCTCTCCTAAGAGATTCCCATTTAACGGGCTTGGGGCTGTGCCCAGACACTGGCATGCTTAAAAGCTCCCCATGTATTCATGATGTCAGCTGGGGTTGAGAACCCCCAGTTTGGGGAGAAAGAGACTTGTTCACCGTGTGTGTGTCTGTGTGTGTGCACTCAGTCGCTTAGTCGTGTCTGACTCTTTGGGACCTCCTGGACTGTAGCCTGCCAGGCCTCTCTGTCCATGGGATTTTCAAGAATACTGGAGTGAGTTGCCATTTCCTTTTCCAGGGGTCTTCCTGACCCACAGATTGAATCCACAAAGACAAGAACACTGGAGTGGGTTGCCATTTCCTCCTCCAAGGGTCTTTCTGACCCATGGATCGAATCCACAAAGATTTAAAGTAACTGAAATAGCCTGTTTCGCACTGAATGTTTGCATCTCTCCCACCCCCACCTAAATGCGTATGTTGAAACCTAACGTCCCATGTGGTGGTACCTGGAAGTGGGTCTTTGGGAAAGGTGAGGTCATGAGGCTTCCCAGGTGGTACTAGTGGCAAAGAACCCACCTGCCAAGGCAGGAGACATAAGAGACTCAGGTTTGATCCCTGGATCAGGAAGATCCCCTGGAGAAGGAAATGGCAAACCCACTCCAGGATTATTGCTGGAAAATCCCATGGATAGAGGAACCTGGAAGGCTACAGTCCTAGGGTTGCAAAGAGCTGGACATGACCAAAGCAACTCAGAATGCAGGAGGTCATGAGGGTGGAGCCCTCATGAATAGGATTAGTGTCGTTTCCCCAGAGACTTCCTTCCCCTTCTGCCTCGTGAGTAGGACAGTGAGAAGACAGCCTTCCATGAGCTAGAAAGCAAGACCATCCCTAGACAGGCAACCTGCTGGCACCTTAGCCTTGGACTTTTCAGCCTCCAGAACTATGAGAGACACACTTCTGTTGTGTAGAAGTCACCTGTTGCTGCTGCTGCTGCTAAGTCGCTTCAGTCGTGTCCGACTCTGTGCGACCCCATAGACGGAAGCTCACCAGGCTCCCCTGTCCCTGGGATTCTCCAGGCAAGAACACTGGAGTGGGTTGCCATTTCCTTCTCCAATGCATGAAAGCAAAAAGTGAAAGTGAAGCCGCTCAGTCGTGTCTGACACCTAGCCCATGGTAATTTGCTGTAGCAGCCTCAGGGTACTAAGGCAGCTTCTGGACCTAAGCTCCCCCTGTACTAGTGACTCACAAACTTTTCCTTGCAACCAAATCATCTGGAGGACTCATGAAACACAATACTGTGTTGGTCCCCCCACCAGAGTTTCTGAATCCGGGGGTCTGGAGTGAGGGCTAAGCCGTGCATTTCTAACCAGTTCTCAGGTGCCGCTGCTGCTGGTGGCCTAAGGAACATACTTGGGGAACCACTACGCTCTACCATGCTATCTCCTGAAGGTCAGTTGTTCTTATTCTACATGTAAATCTATAGCACGTGATTTGAAAAATGAAAGTTTGGGGAGGGGAATTATTGCCTCTGTTGCAGTGAAAGGAAAAAAAAAAGAGGAATGAGTTTTTTTCTTTCCCTTTCCTGAGAACAAAGAAGATAAAGAAAACAGTGAGCAGGCCTGAACATTCCTAGTTTTTTACTTTAACTGCTCCTAACTCTGCGTGAGCTGGACTGTGAAGAAAGCTGAGCACCGAAGAATTGATACTTTTGAACTGTGGTGTTGGAAAAGACTCTTGAGAGTCCCTTGGACTGCAAGGAGATCCAACCAGTCCATTCTAAAGGAGATCAGTCCTGGGTGTTCAATGGAAGGACTGATGCTAAAGCTGAAACTCCAGTACTTTGGCGACCTCATGCGAAGAATTGACTCATTGGAAAAAGACTCTGGTGCTGGGAAGGATTGGGGGCGGGAGGAGAAGGGGACGACAGAGGATGAGATGGCTGGATGGCATCACCGACTCGATGGACTTGAGTTTGAGTGAACTCTGGGAGTTGGTGATGGACAGGGAAGCCTGGTGTACTGCAACTCATGGGGTTGCAAAGAGTCAGACACGACTGAGTGACTGAACTGAACTGAACTCTGCACGTCTGCAACAGAGTTTGCCTTTCTGCCCCTAACTCTGCAGGAACTGCACTTCACACCGTCTTCCTTTGACTCTATGCTATATTCTTTGTGTATTTGGTGTTTACCCTTACAACACTCTTCCCTGTATTGTTGCTTGTTGCTCAGTCACTCAGTCGTGTCCACGTCCAACTCTTTGTGATCCCATGGACTGGAGCACTCTAGGCTCCTCTGTCCTCTACTGTCTCCGGGAGTTCGCTCAAATTCATGTCCGTTGAGTCGGTGATGCCATCCAACCATCTCATTCTCTCTCGTCCCCTACTCCTTTTGCCTTCAGTCTTTACCAGCATCAGGGGTCTTTTTCAATGAGTCAGTTCTTCGCATCAGGTGGCCAAAGTATTGGAGTTTTAGCTTCAGCTTTTTACATTTCAGAAAGAAGGCCACAGAGCCACCTAACTATCAGACTCAAATGCTGGGTTAACGATGCCAGCCTATGACTGTCTTTGAAACAACGAAAGAGGGAGGAATCAAGATGCTAACACTTTCCTCCTCGTCACCGACACCGGCTCCTAAATGGGAGTCCTTATCATGTTTAAGCCTGCAGATTCCTCTTTGGGGGGAGGGTGGGCACAGTTCTTGAGGCGTGAACCTACTATGTTCCCCTCTCCACCAGCTGGGAATTACAGTCACCCTTCTGTTTCCTCCAAACTCCATCTCCATATTTTTTATTTGGCTTTGATGAGAGGAGAAAGCCAAGATTTTGGCCAGCCACCCACTCCCCGCCACCCATGTTATATCTTCTCTTGACTTCAAACCGTTGTGGCTTCTGAGATGAGATGCTGGGGAGGAAGCACCATCTAGCCATTACCATATCCCCAGGGAGAGAACTGACTCTGGAAGGATTTACAGCACTGAATGTGTCTAGTATTGAGTTAGTTCTGACAGTCGGTCTACAGGCTGCAAAGGAAACTGAAACCCCATGGGGATGGGTCCTGTGGGAAGGAATTCACATGCGGTAACCACCCTATCTAGCTACAAATCCATATCAAGCAGCCAGAAACACTAAAAGATTAAACAGAGGAAAGGAAACGCACAAGAAAGGCAGGCAAATCTGTTTTTGCAAACAAACAAGACCTTAGAAGCTGGTGATAATGAAGATGTACTAACAAAGGAAGTGAGTGAGGATCCCAATGATCTAACATCCTTTTATCCAAAGTCAGCTAATCTCATTTTAGCCACACAGTTTTTTCTTTCTAGGGGTCTCATTTATTTCTGTGGCTTAAACCAGAGATTCCCAAGGAGGGCAAGGGGACCTTCGCCCAGGGAGGTGCTGTAGAAACTTTTGAGGGAGTTTTTTATTGTCACAAAACTAGGAGCTTTTTGGCCCTTTGTTGGGGATGGCCCAGGGGTGCCGGGTCCCGACCAGCCTGGGGGAACTCTGAAGAACCAACTGCCCAGAATCTTGGCTGAAAAACTGGATTGTAAGCACCTGAGCCTGGAACCTGACACTGTTTTATATGTAAATGTAACGTGATTTTTGGCACAGTCTTAATGTACAAAGGATTTCCTAGGAATGGAATTATTATGAAAATGGAGAAAAAATGTTACTTTTGTTTACTATGTGAGAAGATTTTGTTGTTTAGTCACCAAGTCATGTCTGACTCTTTTGTGACCCCACAGACTGTATAGTCTGCCAGGCTCCTTTGTCCATGGGATTTCCCAGGTAAGAATACTGGAGCGAGTTGCCATTCCCTTGTCCAGGGGTCTTTCCAACCTAGGGATCGAACTCGCGTGTCCTGCATTGGCAGGGAGATTCTTTACCACTGAGCCACCAGGGAAGCCGTTTAGAGAAAAGTCCCTGATATTTAATTTCTCAGCACACACTTAGGTCAGTCTGCATTTTAGGCTGTGGCACAGGCATTGAGCCAAACATGACTATGACGTTTTCAAGGTACATCAGCCTCAAGTTCTAATTGTATTATAAATTACTTTCACTTTATTTTTTCTTTGTGTTATAGTTAGGTGCCAAATGGATTCTTGAAACCAATAACCTACTTATCTATCAGATAAGCTGTGCTGTCCATTTCTTCCCCTTCAGTTTCTTTTTTTTTTAAGTTAATAAATTAATTTATTTGGCTGCAGCAGGTGTTAGTTGAGGCATGTGAGTTCCCCAACTGGTGATCAAACCCAGACCTCTCGCCTTGGGAGCATGGGGTCCCAGTCACCAGACCACCAGCGAAGTCCCTCCCTCCAGCTTTTTAAATTAAAAAATTTCAAATATACAGAAGGTCAAAAGAATTGTATAGTGAAAATCTATTTATATCCACCATTCTATCTTATTTTTTTTAGTTTTAGACGTATTTATTTAATATTTATGAAAATGTCGTATCTTCCAAAATTGGAGGCCATTCATTCTCTCTGCTTCTATTTTCTCCTGCTCCGGTGTTTTCTTGGAGAACTATTTTAATTTCTAACCTGTTATATCTGTGGGTCATTAGGGTTGAGAGGGTTGACTTAAACCAACAGTATGATACTTTTGAAGGTCTAACTTTGATACATTATGAACACAACTAGCTTCTGTGTTCCTCAGGGTTTTGACAGAGATCCTCTTGACCTTACTCCAGTCAGGCACCTCTGAGTCCTCTAGGCCCCAACCCTGGGCTCTGTCTTGGCTGGTTTATTCCAATTTTAGCAAGAATCCTGCTGAGTCAGCCTTAGTCTGATCAAACTGGATATCTGATCCCTCTGACCTGCCTGCAGCAAAAATCCTGTTAGGTCAGTTTAGTGAAGAACGATTCTACCTCTTAGTAATCTCCCATCCACCAGGACCCCACCCTGCTCCATGGCCATTACACCCCAGTTTTCTTTACTGTATTCAGAGTTGAGCCCGCTGTCTCTCCTTGACTACAAAACCCCACAGTGCTAGCCTCCCTTGAATGGAGTCTGCCCTACTTTCTGCAACAAGGGACCCGAACAACTGTTTTCTCCAATGGGGTAGAGCCTGGAGCCCTTCATTCAGTGCAAATTCCCTCTCGGGGGCTCTTTCCCACCATTGGCTCCACACAGTCTTGGTGGGGTTAGCAGCGGAGGCTGTTCACCTACAACTCAGAAACTTTCCTACTCTGGGCGCGCCTGCATCTCCATCTCCCCCCTCCTCACTTTCTAAGCTCCCTGCTTAGATCTTGGGAGCAGACCCGAGCACGGGTATGGTGTATCCTTCCCTGGGCCTGGAAGGCCCTGCCTTTGCCTCTCTGCGGTTGAAATCCTAACCATTCTTCCAGACCTGGTTCAACTGTTGCTGATAGCGAGCAGGACCCTGCAGGGCTCCTACACACAAAAGCTTTCCGTGTCCCCCATTTCTCTGATTACAGGAAATAGGCTTCATTCAACCTCCATGACCTTCACTGAGTTCCAATGGGCAGGTTCAAACAGCCGTTAATTAGGGAAGGGAGAGGATGCAGATGTCAGGGAGGGACAGTCCAGAGAATCAGTGGTGCAGCCTTGGGGCATGGTCCTAGCTCCCCATCAAGGGATACACATAACAATATCTGTGAGTTGTTTTGCATATACTGAAATCCCTTCCCAGTGGGCTGCCCACAAGTACAGAGAGCCCATCAGTTGGAACCAGAAGGTTGATGATGCTGACTCCCACTTACCCTACCATCAACCAATCAAAAGAATGCCCATAGCCAATCACACCCTCTTTGAACCATTACCATGAAACTTCTCACTACCCCCTCTGGGTTGGGACACATGGTTTTGAGGGCATTAGTCCACTGTGGCTCCCTTTGCCTGGCAAAGCGAGAAAGCTATCCTTTTCTACTTCACTCAGAACTCTTGTCTCTGAATATTAATTCAGTGTCAGAGCTCAGAGGCTGGATTTGGCTTCATTGCCACCTCTGCAAAACCTGCTCCATCTCCTCGCTGGCAGCAATGCCTCCTCCACGAGGACCCCACAGCTCTGTTCATAGCTCCGTGGCAGCGTGCTTCCCAGCCTGACCTAAAGCTGCTTCTTTGTGGATGCCCACCTCCTAATGTCCTTGGGAGAGGGAACAAGTGTCAGTTGTCTCTGCATACTCTATGCTTCACACCATCCCTTGCACACAGATTGTCAGCTCCCGTACACGCTTCCTGAGTTTGACTGACGGTTTGTAATACAGGAGAAAGTAATAGTTCAGGTACCACAGGGCTGATTCATGTGTTTTCAGAACTCCAGGCTTATTTAAACCCATAACAGGTTCTATCCATCAAAAAAATGTTCTACTCACCAGTTCTGACTTAGAGAAATGTGGAAGCTATCAAAGAGAATTGATCAGTTTATAAAATATTTGTGGCCCCGTTGGCCTCTAAGAACAGAACGCAATCAATACCATTATTAGAACCAAAGGTTTATAAAACAGAAATATAGGTTTGGGATTAAATATTTTAAAAGGACATTCCTGATACATACACATGTTGAGAGAGATGGATCTTTTCTTATTTATCTGCATAGCTACCTTTGCATATCTTGATATTGTGGCATATCCTGCGTATTCAATTTTGTTCTGGATTGAATGAAAGATGCATGTGTGGGAGTCACATTTTATGATTTTATATTGAGCAGTGCAAAGAAAAAAATGCCTTTTACCTTGTCCTGGGTCTTGCAGTAAAAGCCTTTAATAGGTCTAGAGAAATTATCTCTGGGACTCGACCAGAACCATTTGCAAAGCTATGACCAAACGAAATGGAGCTGGGCACACACAGGACTGCAGAGCCGGTCCCCAGGGCAGAGCCCACGCCAAACACAGCCAGCCCTTGTCATCACCGTATAATGGCTAATATCAGCCGAGCTCTAAGGTTAGCATCTGTTTGATATTCAAAAGGGCTTCTGAAGTGTGTTTGGGTATCAACAAGGGGACTTCTTTCATTCAAATGAAAAGCATCTCTAGTTTTTCTCATCAATCAGAGGAAGACAGGTCGGTGAGATGTTTGTAGGCCAATAAACTATCAGAAGAGACATTATTTTTAAGAGCCTTTTTTCATGAGGAAGTCTCACCTACTCCATCTATAGATTTAACAGGAGAGCGCAAACAGTGATGCCTCTTTCTCTTCCTAGAACAAGAAAGAGAATGAGATATTTATGGTGGATAGCCAGAGAGGAGGCCTGGAATGACACTTGGGTTCACAGATGTCCGCTGAAGCATCCATGCATGGCTTGATGTCTCCAATTGCCTGTAAATTGAATTTTTGAAAACAAACATGTGTGTCCTTTGCAAAGGAGACTCGAATGTTTCATCTGTAATGGGCTCTGTTCAGATGGCAGATGATACACTAGGCGAATTTCTCCATGCTCATTTTCTGGATTAAACGGGAAATCTGGAGCACTGAGACACGTGTGTAAATAGATCCCACCTGCTGTTGATTAGATTATTAGGTCATTTAAGTTTCCCTCCTCTCGATAACTGCCAGTTTTAGATCTTGCCACATTCTGGGAGACCTTGGGCATTTTATTCACTGTTTTAAGAAGGCTGCTTAGAGAAAAATAGCTCTTGCAAGTCTTTCTGCCAAGACTTTTGATAGCTCCAAGAACTTATTTTTTTCAGTGCTAAGGTGTTGGTTTTTCATTTTGAAAATGTGAAGGACAAAGAGTGATCCTTTCTCAGAGAGAACAGGCAACATGGTTCAAGGAGGTTAGTGGCACCATGACTGCCATAAAGAGCAGTTCCCATTTGGGTGTATGTGAGGGGCTCGCCTTCTCCCTGAATGAGGTGTCTCCCAGGCTTGCCTAGTTAAACTTCCTAAATGCATGAAATATACTTACATTCTGGAAATCATTAACTTCAACCGCTTCTTCAGCTCCGCTTCCCATTTTAAAGGTCTCCAGGTTGTTCCCAGCGTCTATTTCCATTGACCCATCTTGTAATTTCCCATTGATACTCATGGTATAATGGACATTGTAAATCTGGAAGTGAATACCAGAATTAGTGATGCTTCCCTCTTAGAGCAATTCAGGGCTTATCTTTATATAAATTAGCATTCCTGTGTCTCAGAGATACACTGAATCATCCTTAATAGTAAGACATTTATCTGGGAGGACTTCATTCATCTACCAATTACTTAATACAATGATTTCTTAAATAATATTTTAAAAGTAAAGACTTTGATCATCTCTGATACTAATCTGAAGAGCTCAGTGGTTTGCAATCCTGGTGGCACACAGACACATCTAAGGAGAATCTTCAGCTACCACACCTGGGTTGCCTCCACAGAATTTGGATCAAATCACAATCTGTGGGGATGCGGCTTGAGCACAGATCTTTCTTTTTCTAAAGGTCGATTCTACTCTGCAGCCAGAGTTGAGATCTGTTGATGGATAAATGGACATTGAAGAGGCAGTGGGTTCACCCGGCTATTAACCAAATCTGCAGTGGCACCTTAATTTGAAGGTATTTTGAAAAAATCCTTCAGTCAAGACTTGGCATGGAGGGTGGTATACAGTAAGGACTGCGGACAGGACTAGGGTATGCCCGAGATACAGCCACATTACAGAGAGCAAGGCCAACAGGCTTGTCTGTTTCCACTGAAAATAAGAGGGACCCCTACTAATGACGCCATGGGACAGACATAAGGTGACTCCAGTACTTTGGCCACCTCATGCGAAGAGTTGACTCATTGGAAAAGACTCTGATGCTGGGAGGGATTGGGGGCAGGAGGAAAAGGGGACGACGGAGGATGAGATGGCTGGATGGCATCACCAACTTGATGGACGTGAGTTTGAGTGAACTCTGGGAGATGGTGATGGACAGGGAGGCCTGGCGGGCTGCAACTCATGGGGTCACAAAGAGTCAGACACGACTGAGCGACTGAACTGAAGGCGTTGTTATGAGATATGTGGGGGAAGAAGGAGAGTTTTGGCATTATGCAGGAGCACTGGGCCAGGAATCAGAAAACAGCTGGCTACACCATTTAGCTCTGCATCTTGGGAGTTGCCTTGAATGCCAACTGATTAAGTGGGAACCTCAGAGGGGATTTTCATTTATGTCATCAGAGCTCCGGGGTATCAAAGAGGTGGCCCAGAGCAGGTGGGACTGTGAGGTTCCTTTATCCGAGTCCCCCCAACCCAAGGTTCAACTGCAATTGGACCAGAACAGCTTTGCTTCTGATCTGTTTCACGTGTTGCATTTCTGAGTAACATCTTGTTTAAAATCCCGCCATTCAAAAAACCCTTTTTACAGTGTACCACTAAATTACAGGATCCAAAGGGCTCTCTCTCTCTTAAAAAAATATTTATTTCTTTGGTTGTGCCAAGTAAGTTGTGACACTCAGGATTCCCGATGTTCTTTGAGGCATGTGGGATCTAGTTCCCTGACCAGGATCGAACCTGGGCCTCCTGTGTTGGAGGAGTCTTAGCCACTGGACTGCCAGGGAAGTCCCCAACAGGGCTCTCTTAGTTTAGACATCTGGTTAGGACACTAGTTTAAAAAGTGATTTACACGCTGCTCCTGACGAGCGTACTGCTGTTCTGCAAGAACCTTCTCTGTGCTGTGGGGTAGGAGGTGGGCTTCTCTTCTCTTTTCTTCCGTTTTCTGACTTAGAAGCATATATATATCTATATATATCTATATATAGATCTTCCTGGAGAAGGACATGGCAACCCACTCCAGTACTCTTGCCTGGAAAATCCCATGGACAGAGAAGCCTGGTAGGCTACAGTCCATGGGGTCGCAAAGAGTTGGACACGACTGAGCGACTTCACTTTCACTTTTCACTTTCTCCAGGGGATCTTCCCCACCCAGGGACTGAACCCAGGTGTCCTGCATTGCAGGCGGATTATTTGCTGGCTGAGCCACCAAGGATGCCCATATATGATACATAATGTATCTCTTATGTGTTGTATAAGATACACACTCTTCAAAGTGGAAGGAGTGGGAACTGATGAGGGCCATTAGCTACTTAGTGTCGGGTCTGTGGTCAGAACTGCAAAGAGCTCAAATTCAATTCAAGTCAGATTTTTCTCCCTTATTATGAGAAATAACTAACTTCCCCCATGGACATACCCTGGGGAAAGTGTCTGTTGTTATTGGATCATTACTTGTAGAAAACTCATTATTGCAAGACCCACAAAGTGCTGTTTTATCAGCAGAGATGTAGAAATGGGAGCTGGTACCCTTGTCGGCAATAGCTCTCTGTTAGTGAAACAGAAAATCCCGGCATTCACCACCTCTGAGCACAGGTCCCCCCTCCTCCTGATGAACTTCGCTTCCTGCAGGACACTGTCTCCCCAGCTCAGCTGATCATGAGAGCCACTTCCAGGGGTTCTGATTTAGGGGCATGGAAGCGGAGCCTACCAATCTCTTTTCACTTTGCACCTCGGTGGTGCTCACCATCAGCCTGTTTGGGGAAACCTGTTTTCTTTGGCTGAACCAGGGCTTCCTGCAGGTGAGGCTCAGAAAGCAGGCTCTGTTTGGCCCCTGCACTCTCTGAACAGCCACTGTTCATCTGAGTTACTTTTGGCTGTTAAGGCGTGCATGGCGGACAACGCGTGTGTGAGTTTCTGCTGGCACAAGGGTCCGTCCTTTACTCATGAGACAAGAGGCTCTTTTTTTTTTTTTTTTTAAGCCTTGCACATAAACTTTTTACTACTAACGTGATCCTGGATTTAAGAAATGAACTATTTCCAAATTCTTAGAAAATCTTAAGGAGACAAGATCATAGCACTGGAACAGCGGTTTGTGCACCTAACTTGACTTTCTTCCATCATCACCCTTCTCCACCTTCCCCCTTAACAAAACACCCTACCTAACCAGGCCTGGGTATTGCATCCTTTTAATGGAACTGCAGCCCCTGCTTGCCCCAGAGCAGCAGAGGGGGTTTGTTTTCACTTCCTCCTGAAGTGCCTGGGGTTGGAGACTCGTAAAAAGTACTGAGCCCCAAGCTCAGGAGAAGGCTGGGTTGGTGAAGCAGTAATCACAATATCTGCTCTAATGATGGAGCTGTTAGCACCTAAGGCTATTTCTATTCAAGCACAAAGAGAGTTTATTATGTGCCAAAATTCTGCTCAATATGGTGCCTTTTACAGCCAAGGAGATTTGCTAATGAGTTTCTAATAAAGCCTGGGTTCGTAAGATAATTACATCATGTTTGGGACCAACGTCTCAAAAAATCAGGCTGAGAATAAAGGTCCCAAGCAATGATCTCATCCCCTCATCCCAGGCGCTTGGGTTGTCAGTTATCTCATATTGGTGGGAATTTCCCATATTTCAATGCCTTGTTCCATTGACAATAATGTGGATGAAACACGACCTCAATATTTGAGCCCAGTCACTTGTCCCCTCATTATTAACACTTCAATGCTTCAGAGTCCTCTAGCTGATTTCCAGTAAACCTGTCCTGAGGGGATTTATCCATATGAAAGGCACAGGAGGTGAATTACTGCTGCTTCTCCTCTATAAACCAATACAGAGGAACAGAGGCATGGGTAGTCTCCGAAGAGTGGGCACTGCATTGGCTGTGGATGTCTCTGTCTGTTTGACAGAGACTGACCTTCTCTGATTATGTTTTGTTTGGGCCATTTAGATTTGAATTCAGGGAAAGCAGACCTGTGCGTATGCTATGCGTAGATGGTACCAAATTTACTCTGTTTAGTATTTTGTGATTTGTTTTTCAGACTTAAGTAATATGGATCAGCATGGAATATTTTGGGAGTTGAAAAAATAAACACAAAAGCCCTACTATGATTTTCTTCATTCTCCTACCTGCAGAGGAGACAGCGGTAACTTGTATTGTTGGCAATAAAATGTGATTCACTCTTCCTCTGTATTTTTAGAATTTAATACCACTCTGTCGAACCAGACAGCCCACCATCTTGCAGTGAAGTAAAAGTTATGATAAAAGGAGGCCCTACTCATTTTGGATGATCTTTCAATCTCTCTTTCTAGAAGCCTGTCAGTTAACCCTGTTTGCCTTGAATAATTAAATGCCAAATGGTACCCATTTAAATATATATCATGACCCAAATCTCCACAAAAAAAAACAAAAAACAAAGCTATTTTTGTCCCTGAAGGACCCATGGAAGTTTTGTCATCTAAAAGATAGCATTTACATTTCCCAAGGGATGACAGTCTAAACCCTGCTATTAATGGAGATGGAGATATAGAAATGTTCAGATATACTGCTTTCGAATATGAGCATCTGGCCTGGCTTCTATATTTAAAATACACAAATAGATTAAGGCACTTTTCAAATACACATAAAATACTGTGCAATTCTGATCCTACAAATCGATGCTTGTAAATTTGATATAGTCTCTAAAACAGACTTGGTGCTAAATGGCATGCTTATCTACATTAGGCATTTGAGTTAAAAATACAAATTATGCAGTGACTGCAGAAGATGTGATGTGTAAAATGGTTGAATTGCTTTCAGCACCATTTTCTCTAAGTACTGGAATTCGTTCATGCTTTGAATTTCATGGTGGGAGAGGGGGGAAAACAGCAGTCACGGATTCTCTGAGGGGAGTGATTAAGAAAACAGCCCTTTGTGTGCACCCTGGAGAGGGAATTCTTTTCCATTAGTTGAAATCAGCTTACACCAGGCCAGGCAGTGGTCATCAAGATAAAATGCTCCCCCTCCTTTAGATAGGTGAACAAAATTCAGAGTATTTAATGAACACCCTGGAATCTTGCCCATTCAGGTCAGAAGCACTTTTTATATTCCTTGAGAGCCAACCGAGCTTTAACATAAATAGTTGAGTTCATAGAAAGTAGGACAGGAGTTAGTAAAACATTTGCCATTAAGTCACATGTGAACAGGCCAGAAATGATTTTTAAAGATATTGGCTATCTTTAAGGAAGTTAGATTTTATTTTTCTTCCCTTACAGCAAGAGAGAAGGGTAAATTAAAGGATGAGGAGTGAGAGGACAGAGAAAAGAGAGAGAGAGGAGAGAGAAAGAAGAGAAAAAAGGAGGGACGGAGAGAGAAAAAGGAAGCCGCTAGTGGGAGATCAAGTTCATCCCCTTATTAGGTCTGAATGTTCCTCCGCTACCTTTGTCCCAGGTTCTTCAATTCACAGCCTTTCTCAGCTGGGAGAGACCATAGTTTCATTTCTTCTTAAGGGTAAGGCGAGGCCAGAAGCGCCGTGCCTTACCCGTGGTCCCTCAGCTGCTTAGTGGAGGCGCCAGGCTGCGATGCGCCTTCCCCGCGAAGGGCTTCCCTGAAACCCTCCACTGCATCCCCCGGCTACACCGCTTTTGAAGCTCAGACTGGCTTTTCTACAAAGTTGCCCGTCAGTGGGACGCCACGTCGTGGAGTTGGATGGAAGAAGGGACGAGGTGCCCGGGAGGCCCCCGAGGGGACAGCATCCGCTGGGGCCCCCGAGGCGGGGGGGACACGCGAGTGATCCAGGAGCCCCGGGCATCCCGTGCGCCTCTGGACTTACGTGATTGTCGCTCCCCTTCCAGAAGTAGAAGGCCCCGATGGCCCCCAGAAGCAGCAGCACCGCCCCCGAAATGAGGACCACGGCTCCGACCTTGAGCAGCCGCGCGGGGCTGGAGGGCTTCACGGTCACGGCGGCGTACGCCTGCGGGCGGCCGGGAGAGGACGCGTCAAGTCTGCGCGCAGCGACCGCGGCATCCGGGCGCGGGTGGGAATGGGGAACAGCGGCCCCGGGCTCCTCCGGGCGCCCCGTTTCTCCGCGCTCCCCTCGCCGCGGGTCTCTGGGCCTCAGGCCTGGGTGAGCGCTGAGCAAATGCTTCGCGGTTCAAGGTCGTCGCCCCGCGGGTCTGCTATCTCGGCGGCCTCCCCTCCACGACGCCCTCTCCTCGCTCCCTGTCCACCTTCCTCTTCGCGCATCTGGGGATGCCCCGGCCTCTGCACCCGCACCCGCGTGGGCCGCCACCCCAAGCCCACATCTGGGCGCCCGAATTTGCCCTCACCTCCCAAATTCGGTGACACGCAACTCGTAGACCCGGGACGCGGGGGTCCGGGCCCCCGCAGGTCTGAGGGCCCCAAGCGGTACTCACCGGGGGGCTGCAAAACTCGACGTCGTCGGGCCCCACTAGGGCGATGGGCACTTTGTCCGAGTTCTCCGTCATGACCGCGGCCGCAGGAGCAGGACACCGGGAGGCTCGGCTGGCGCCCTGGGCTCTGGCCTGCGGCCCCGACGTGCCGGGCATTTCAACGCGAGGCACGCGCGCGCACACCGTGCCCTCCGCCTGGGCCAGCCCAGAGCTCCCCACCCCTCCTGGCGCCTCACCTCTGCCCTGCCTTCCCTCGCCCGCCCCGGAGCAGCGGTGAACGCGCCCAGCTTTCCACAGCCCCCTCTTCCCGCGCTCTGCGCACCCCCTCCCCCAAGCCCCTCGTGAGTCTGAGTGTGTCAGGGTGGGGGAGGGGGAAGAGACCAAGGATGCTGAGCCCCGCGACCCCAAGACATGCCGGATTGCCGGGACTCTTTCCGCCGTCTGGGGATCTCTCAGAGTGTCTGAGGCTCTGCCGCGCGCCTGGCTGGAGGCCCGTTTCCCGCAGCGAACTTGCTTGTGTGCTGGGGGCGCCGGCGGAACAGGACACAGACGGCGTGGGGTGGACGGGGGACCCCGGCCAAAGTCTGCGGGGTTGACGCCCGGCTGGCACTGCTAGGTGGACCCCGGACAGGCGCGCGGACCCGGGACTTAGCGATGGGCTCTCGTCCCAGGTTTCTCCGGGATCCTTAGCAGGAGGCTCAGCAGGGAAACTGGAAGCCAAGCTGAGAAAGAATAAGAATAGGTTCTGGTTGATTAACTAAATAAGTTAAACAAAGAGACAAAAACAACAATGGCAACAAACATACACCAAAAACACTGTTATGTCTAAAGAAGTAGCCAAGTATGTACATATATACACACACACATAGTATACTATATACACACACATAATATACTATATACACACACAGTATACTACATATACACACACATATACTATATATAGCATATATTTTATACTATATATAGAGATATAAGTATAGTATTAATATGTTTTTTAAAACCAAAACAGAAGTTTTTTCGCTTTTGGAAATGCCATCTGCCAGTACTAGGACTATGTGTGCATGCATGCTAAGTCCCTTCAGTCGTGTCCGGCTCTTTGCGACCCCATGGACGGTAGCCTGCCAGGCTCCTCTGTCCATGGGATTCTCCAGGCAAGCACACTGAAGTGGGTTCCCATTTCCTCCTCCTGGGGGTCTTCCCAACTTAGGGATGCAATCCACATCTCTTAGGTCTCTTGGATTGGCAGGCAGGTTCTTTACCACTAGGTCCCTCTGGGAAGCCCACCAGAACTACATGTGACCTCATGTGTATCCAGGCTTCATGAATCGGTTGTTGGGTTCTAGCTAGGTGCAGAGTCCGCTCCTGAGGAGTAAGGGGGTGCTGCAGGGGAGGGCCCGAGTCTCCCAGCAGAGGGAGGGGGCTGGGCAGGGCTGTGCCAGGAGGAAATGTGGGCTCCGGAGGCGCCGCTGACGAGAGGGGCACCTGGAGATGGGTATGGTGACAGCGGAGCTGGGCAGGGCTGAGGGATGGAAATGACTTTCGTGGCCAAGTCTGTGTGTCTCTGCTGCTGCTGGGCTGGGGAGGTTGAGGCTTCAGGCCTAGGAGGACTGGGAGAGTGGTGGGAGCCCGGGGAGAGGAGGCCATTGGGAGGAGCAGTTGTGAGAGAGCCGGTATAAGACTAATTTCAGACTTGATGAACTTGATATTCAGTCGCTCAATAGTGTCCAACTCTTTGCAACCCCATGGACTCTAGCCCGCCAGGCTTCCCTGTCCTTCACCATGGCTGGAGCTTGCTCAAACTCATGCCCATCGAGTTGGCAATACCATCCAACCATCTCATCCTCTGTCGTCCCCTTCTCCTCCTGCCTTCAATCTTCCCCAGCATCAGGGTCTTTTCAAATGAGTTGGCTTTTGGCATCAGGTGGCCAAAGTACTGGATGCTTCAGCTTTAGTATCAGTTCTTTCAGTGAATACTCAGGACTAATTTCCTTTAGGATGGACTGGTTTGATATTCTTGCGGTCCGAGGGACTCTCAAGAGTCTTCTCCAACACCAGTTTGAAAGCATCATGGGGGGGCTGGTAAAGAAGAGCCTGGGGATCATCCTGAGCCTACCTTGGATTCAGACAAGGCGCCACTGGCTGCATCTTCCATGAGGTGGAAGGCGCTGGAAAACCCCCTTGCAGCCTGCAGAGGCTCAGCCCCTGGAGGCACTGCTGCGGAGTTCAAGACCTCCTCTCCCCAGGGCATGTGTAATGGGCATTTAGGAAGGAATAAGAGAAGTCACAGCCAGAGAAGTGGGAGGAGACCCAAGAAGAAGTAGTGATGCAGGAAGAAAAGGTGAGTTCAGGAAGGATGGATCTGCAGTATCAGATGCTGACGTCATGGGAGAAGGAAAGAATACACAGAAAGGCCTTTGGACCCCTCAGTGAGGAGGGCGCCGGAGCCAATAAGACAGCAGTTCTGTTTGCTCCTTTTATTGGGCACAGAACACATGCTGCAAAGCATCATTGTGACTAAAAGTATTGGCAGCTCATACCGCAGACCAGGAACTCATTTTCTCGAACAGAGAGTTCCTAGGAATCATTAAAATACCACCGATGGAAAAATTGGGCAAAGGATGGGAACAGAGGTTCCACAGAAGGGGAAATTCAAATGACTCTTCAACATAAGAAAAATGCTTGACAGCACTTATAAAAAGAAATGCAAATTTAAAGTATTCCTTTTCACCTATCTGGCTGGTGAAAATAAACACCCTTGTTAGAACAGTCTACTGGAGAGCGTGAGGGGAAATGAGGCCTACGTTGCCATGGGTGGCTGAATTGGTGCAAATTTTATGGAGAGAACTTGATTCCAAAATGCAAAGTGTAATTTCATTTCTGTGGATTTATCCTACAGATGGGCTCACAAGGCTGGAAAAATCCTCTCTATGCAAGGCTGCTCCTTACAGCGTGTCTGTTAGAACAAAGGCCTAGAAACGGTTTCAGTGTCCGCAGCAAAGAATTCACGGCACATCTTCACAGAGGGATCTTGGCAACAATTTGAAAGGATGAAGCAGCTTTGAATATACTGATGTAAGAACACATACCTAAGATATTTTAAGTGAAAAAGGCAAAGGATAGAAAATGTATCTAAATGCCTCCACCTGTATTTGTTGTTCAGTCGTTCAGTCGTGTCTGACTCTTTGTGACCCCATGGACTGCAGCACACCAGGCCTCCCTGTCCATCAGCAACTCCCGGAGTTCACTCAAACTCATGTCCATTGAGTTGGTGATGCCATCCAACCATCTCATCCTCTGTCGTCCCTTTCTCCTTCTGCCCTCAATCTTTCCCAGTGTCACGGTCTTTTCTGAGGAGTCAGTTCTTTGCATCCGGTGGCCAAAGTGGCCAAATTTGTATAAAAAAAAATACAAACGGGAATTCTCTGGTGCTTCAGTGGCATAATAAAAAGCAGAGACCTTACTTTGCTGACAAAGGTCTGTCCAGTCAAAGTTATGGTTTTTCTAGTAGTCATGTGTGGATGTGAGAGTTGGATGAGTGCTGAAGAATTGATGCTTTTGAACTGTGGTGCTGGAGAAGACTCTTGAGAGTCCCTTGGACTGCAAGGAGATCTAACCAGTCCATCCTGAAGGAAATGAGTCCTGAGTGTTCATTGGAAAGACTGATGTTGAAGTTGAAACTCCAATACTTTGGCCACCTGATGCAAAGAACTGACTCACTGGAAAAACTCTGATGCTGGGAAGGACTGAAGGCAGGAGGAGAAGGGGACGACAGAGGATGAGATGGCTGGATGGCATCACCAACTCGATGGACGTGAGTTTGAGTAAACTTTGGGAGTTGCTGATGGACAGGGAGGCCTGGCGTGCTGCAGTCCGTTGGGTAACTGAACTGACTCAGTGGCTAGGACTCTGCACTTTCACTGCCCAGGGCCTTGGTTCAGTCCCTAGTGGGTAAACTGAAATCCCACAAGCGTCATGGTACGGCCAATGAATAAGTAAATAAACAAGAACATATGTATGCAGGACTTGCATGGTGGTCCAGTGGTTAAGAATTCACTTGCCAATGCAGGGGCCATGGGTTTGATCCCTGCTGTGAGAAGATCCCACACGCTGCAGGGCAACTGAGCTGGTATGCCACAACTCTGGAAGCCTGCCCTCTACGGCTCACACCCCACAACCAGAGAAGCCCCCGCAGTGAGACTCCTGAGCACCACTACTAGAGCGTAGCCCCCGCTCACTGCAACCAGAGAAAGCCCACACGCAGCAACGAAAACCCAGTGCACCAAAACAAATACATAAAAAGAATATGTGAGTGCGTATGCCCTCTGGAAAGACTCACAGAGGCCGACGGCAGGGGTTGCCTCTGGGGAGAGACACGGGCGTGGGGACACCCATGGGAGAAAGGCGCTCCACTCTGTGCCTTTTGGAGCGCTCTGGGTTCTGTGCTGTGAACACAGACTGACAGTTCAAAAGATGGGTGCATATGCCAGTCCGAACGGCTGCTATCCAACAGTCTATAAGCAATATGCTGGAGAGGGTGCGGAGAAAAGGGAACCCTCTTACACTGTTGGTGGGAATGCAAACTAGTACAGCCACTATGGAGAACAGTGTGGAGATTCCTTAAAAAACTGGAAATTGAACTGACATATGACCCAGCAATCCCACTGCTGGGCATACACACCAAGGAAACCAGAATTGAAAGAGACACATGTACCCCAGTGTTCATCACAGCACTGTTTATAATAGCCAGGACATGGAAGCAACCTAGATGTCCATCAGCAGAGGAATGGATAAGAAAGCTGTGGTACATACACACAATGGAGTATTACTCAGCCATTAAAAAGAATACATTTGAATCTGTTCTTATGAGGTGGATGAAACTGGACCCTATAATACAGAGTGAAGTAAGTCAGAAAAAAACCACCAATACAGTATATTAACGCATATATATGGAATTTAGGAAGATGGTAATGATGACCCTATATGTGAGAGCAAAAGAGATACAGATGTGTAAAACAGTCTTTTGGACTCTGTAGGAGAAGGTGAGGGTGGGATGATTTGGGAGAATAGCTTTGAAACATATACATTATCATATGTGAAACAGATCGCTAGTCCAGGTTCGGTGCATGAGACAGGGTGCTCGGGGCTGGTGCACTGGGATGACCCTGAGGAATGGGAGGGGAAGGGAGGTGGGAGGGGGTTCAGGATGGGGAACACATGTACACCCGTGGAGGATTCATGTCCACATATGGCAAAAACCACCACAATATTGTAATTAGCCTCCAATTAAAATAAATTAATTAAAATAATAAATAAAAAATACAATAAAATCTAAATTTGTCCAAAAAATGAGTGAATAAAAAAATAACAGTGAATAGGCAGGAAGTGAATGCTGCAAATGGAGACAGTTCTTTTAAGAACTTTGGATTTAAGGGGGAGAAGAAAGTAAGGAGGCTAGACCAAGGGAGCTGGAGGGTCAAGGACATCCTTCCAGCCCTCCCAGGTTGGAGAGACATTTGAAAGCTGAAGGAGAGGGTGGGAAGTGGGGTGGGTTGCAGGACTCCACCTCCTTCACACAACAGATGATGCCTGTTCCGGGGCAGCCCTGAACGTAGTTGCTCAGAGCTCAAAAGCCAGGGGGAAAGGTAGGCAGGGAGACCGCATGCATTCTCTGAGCACATTCTCCCGAAGTGGCATGTTTCCAACACTTGTTAGGTTACACGTTTATACAATGACAGTCCAGAGTGATGAAGAGACCGTAGAAGCAGCAGCCTAGCAGAAGGTCTGGGGTGAAGGAGATGGTGGGGTCTCCATTTCACAGGCCCGGTCCCCTCTGCCCACCCGCCTTCTGCCTCTAATCCCTGGCCTCATTCCTGGGCATCAGGACCCAACTCTGCTCTTGTGCCAGGCATTCTGCCAGGTCTGGGGACTTGGCACTGAGCAAAGCAGGCGCCACCCTGCTTATGGTGGGGGCGGGGGAAGACAATCTTAAAGCACGCAATCACAAAATAATGGTGTCCCCACATTCCTGATCAACAGTAAACAGGATTCGTTGCAGCACTATTCACAAGAGCCAGGACACGGAAGTAACCTAAGTACCCACTGGCAGAGGAATGGATGAAGACGTGGCACATACATACAAGGGATATCACTCAGCCACGAAAGAGAACGAAACAACGCCATCTGCAGCAACAGGGGTGGACTCAGAGATGGTCATACTTAGTGAAGTAAGTCAGAGAAAGACAAGGTATCATGCGATATCACTTATATACAGAATCCAAAGAGGGATACAAACGAACTTATTTACACAACAGAAATACAGTCACAGATGTAGAAAACAAACATGGTTCCTGGGGAGAAAGGTAAGGGGTTAAACTGGGACATTGAAATTGACATAAACATACTACTATGTACATAATTGATAACTAATAAGGACTTATTTGGAGAAGGCAACGGCACCCCACTCCAGTACTCTTGCCTGGAAAATCCCATGGACGGAGGAGCCTGGTGGGCTGCACTCCATGGGGTTGCGAAGAGTTGGACACAACTGAACGACTTCCCTTTCACTTTTCACTTTCATGCATTGAAGAAGGAAATGGCAACCCACTCCAGTGTTCTTGCCTGGAGAATCCCAGGGATGGGGGAGCCTGGTGGGCTGCCGTCTATGGGGTCACACAGAGTTGGACACGACTGAAGTGACTTAGCAGCAGCAGCAGCAGCAAGGACTTACTATATAGCACAGGGAACTCTTTTCAATACTCTGAAATGACCTGTATGGCAAAGAATCTAAAAAAGGCTGTGTGTGTATGTATATATATAACTGATACGCTTTGCTGTACAGCAGAAAGTAACACAACATTTTAAATCAACTGTACTCCTTCTACAGGTTTAATGCAATCCCTATAAAAATTCCAATTTAATATCTATAAAATGTTTCACAGATATAAAACAATCTGCAAATTCATTGCTGTTGTTTAGTTGCTGAGTCGTGTCTGGCTCTTTAGTAACCCTAGGGACTGTAGCCCACCAGGCTCCTTTGTCCTTAGGATTTCCCAGACAACAGTACTGGAGTGGGTTGCCATTTCCTTCACCAGGGGATCTTCTCGACCCAGGGATCAAACCCTGGGTCTCCTGCTTGGCAGGCTGATTCTTTACCACAGAGCTACTTGGGAAGCCTTTAAAATTGATACAGAATTACAAAAGTGAGCTGGAAGGTAGTATAAAAGAACTCACCCAATGAGAAGGGCGAAAAGAAAAAAAGCAACAACTAACCTTGGTAAAACAGCATTTTGACTATATAGAGTAAGTCTATAGACAAAAAAAAGGGAAGGCTAAAATAAACCACGTAGCAATGAACTGTAATTAGAAACATCAGTCTGAATTCATGATTGTTAATATGGATAGATAAATATAGAAATATACATAGAAAATAAATCTATACTCCAATAAAAATAGAACAATGAAAGGAAAAAGCACAGGCACCCCGAGATAAGTGACCTCTGCTCCACACTGGGTGGGGGGCAGTCCCGGGGGGCGTGCTTAGGGTGAGGATTGAGGGAAGAGCAGCTGGTCCCCAGGTGGGGACGGGGGTGGGGTGTGGGACGCGTGGAGAGACAGTTGGGCATTTGAAAGAAGAGAGGCTGGACTTTGGAGAGGGAGGGAAAGAATGGTAGGAGGCGAGGCTGCAGAGAGGCAATCACTCAGACAAGACCGTGGTAAGGTTTGCATTTTTTCCCCTCCGTACTGGGAGGTCCCAAGGGGTTTGAAACAGCAGAATGGCATAATCAGGTTTGCATTTTAAAAGCATCATTTTTATTACAACCCACACAAACAGATGATACCTTTTTTACCTGAATATTTTCTGTTAGTATCATTTTGTATGTTTTCAGACACCTTTTCCCGGTAGCCTAGGCCTTGGGCTACATACATACGGAAATACTTTAGCCGACTATGGCACAGGGCTCCACTTGAAATTCAAAAGCCTCTTTTCTTTCCTTGCTGTTGCTGTTGCTAAGTTGCTTCAGTCGTGTCCGACTTTGTGCGACCCCATAGACGGCAGCCCACTAGGCTCCTTTGTCCCTGGGATTCTCCAGGCAAGAATACTGGAGTGGGTTGCCATTTCCTTCTCTAGACTTGCCATATACTTGCTGTGTGACCTCCAGTAAGGCTTTTCATTTCTTTGGTGCTCTTTTTTCTCATCTTTAAGATGAAAGGAAAGTCTAAAAACTTCTCAATTTGTGACCTTCTATCCATTCAGTTCAGTTCAGTCACTCAGTCGTGTCCGACTCTTTGCGACCCCATGGACTGCAGCACGCCAGGCCTCCCTGTGCATCACCAGCTCCCAGAGTTTACTCAAACTCATGTCCATTGAGTTGGTGATGCCATCCAACCATCTCATCCTCTGTCGTCCCCTTCTCCTCCTGCCTTCAATCTTTCCCAGCATCAGGGTCTTTTCTAATAACTTAGCTCTTTGCATCAGGTGGCCAAAGCATTGGAGTTTCAACTTCAACATCAGTCCTTCCAATGAACACTCAGGACTGATCTCCTTTAGGGTGGACTGGTTGGATCTCCTTGGGACACTCAAGAGTCTTCTCCAACACCACAGTTCAAAAGCATAAATTCTTCAGTGCTCAGCTCTCTTTACAGTCCAACTCTCATATCCATACATGACGACTGGCAAAGTAATGTCTCTGCTTTTTAATATGTGGCCAAAGCATTGGAGTTTCAACTTCAACATCAGTCCTTCCAATGAACACTCAGGACTGATCTCCTTTAGGGTGGACTGGTTGGATCTCCTTGGGACTCTCAAGAGTCTTCTCCAACACCACAGTTCAAAAGCATAAATTCTTCAGTGCTCAGCTCTCTTTATAGTCCAACTCTCATATCCATACATGACGACTGGCAAAGTAATGTCTCTGCTTTTTAATATGTGGTCTAGGTTGGTCATAACTTTCCTTCCAAGGAGTGTCTTTTAATTTCATGGCTGCAGTCACCATATGCAGTGATTTTGGAGCCCCCAAAATAAAGTCTGTCACTGTTTCCCCATCTATTTGCCATGAAGTGATGGGACCAGATGCCATGATCTTTGTTTTCTGAATGGTGAGTTTTAAGCCAACTTTTTCACTCTCCTCTTTCACGTTCATCAAGAGGCTCTTTAGTTCTTCATTTTCTGCCATAAGGGTGGTGTCGTCTGCATATCTGAGGTTATTGATATTTCTCCTGGCAATCTTGATTCCAGCTTGTGCTTCATCCAGTCCAGTGTTTCTCATGATGTACTCTGCATATAAATTAAATAAGCAGGGTGACAATATACAGCCTTGACGTACTCCTTTTCTATTTGGAACTAGTCTGTTGTTCCGTGTCCAGTTCTAACTGTTGCTTCCTGACCTGCATACAGATTTCTCAAGAGGCAGATCAGGTGGTCTGGTGTTCCCATCTCTTTCAGAATTTTCCACAGTTTATTGTGACCCACACAGTCAAAGGCTTTGGCATAGTCAAGAAAGCAGAAATAGATGTTTTTCTGGAACTCTCTTGCTTTTTCCATGATCCAGCGGATGTTGGCAATTTGATCTCTGGTTCCTCTGCCTTTTCTAAAACCAGCTTGAACATCTAGAAGTTCATGGTTCACGTATTGTTGAAGCCTGTCTATGTTTTTCCATATAGAGAATCATAGAAATAAAAAAGTAAAAGATAATAGAAACATCATTTTGACCTCTGTGGACTAGAATGTCTAAATTGGAAGGGGAGCAAGAATAAAAGAGGTAGATATTTTGGGAGGCTCTTTTGTGGTCCAAGTAAGAGATGATGGTGGTGGTTGTTCTTGTTCAATCACTAAGTTGTGTCCAACTCTTTGTGGCCCCATAGAAAACCTGAATGAACTTTTTGGTCAACCCAATATTAACAGGGGTTTCCTTGGTAGTTCAGCAATAAAGAATATGCCTGTAATGCAGGAGACTTGCAGGAAACACGTGTTAGATCCCTAGGTTGGGAGATTCCCCTGGAGTAGGGAAGAGAAACTCACTTTAGTATTCTCACCTGGGAAATCCTGTGGACAGAGGAGACTGGTGGGCTATATTGTCCGTGGGGTTGCAAAACAGATACGACTGAGAGACTAAAGAATAACAAATAAAAACAAATACAGAATATAGCCTAAGAATTCTCATCACAAGGAGTAAATGCTTTTCCTTTTTTTTCTTTTCTTTTTATTGGATCCATACAAGAAGATGGATGTTGACTGAACCTATTGTGACAGTCACTTCACAGTATATTTAAGCCAAACCACCATGCTGTTTGCCTTAAACTCATACACTGATGTGTGTAAATTATTTCTCAATAAAACTGGGAAAAAAGGAATTCCATGGTGTCACTAAAACATAATCACTCCATTCAGGCAGCTGGCACCTCTCTAGAACTTTCTAGTGACAACACTGAGGTCCACTGAGGAGGGCTGAGAGGGTCACAGTTGTCATGGGCAGTCAACTCTCAGCACGCTGTCCCAGTCCCCGCTTCCCTGTGCTCAAGGACTGGCTCAAGAGCTCTGGCTGCTTTTCCTCTCCTGCTTCCTGCTGTCCAGCCAGTCTGGAGTTAGTGTGGGGAATATTTTTATATTGACAAAAAAAAAAAAGCATTGATGGCAGATACACTCCAGAAAAAAATAAGTTGCATTCCAATGCTAAATATGAGGGGTGGGTTTATTATCTGCCTTTTGGGATCGGCAAAACAGGGTGACCTTCCCTTTAGTTTAGTCAATTTTGAGTCTTTTGATTTTCATTGGTCCATGTAGATAGGTTAATTTTCAAATGATTTGTACCTACTCACCCCTAAGCCACCTCCTTCTCCTCATCTGAATACCAGTGTGTCCAGAAGACACGCTGAGCATCGTGTGTAGGTACCAGAGCTGCGGTGTGTCGCTCCACCTCTCCAGGCGGCTATTTCTTGGCCCGTTGGCTCAGCCTCACTTTTCCACTCTCAAGAACTGAAATCTCCCTCAGTGGGGCTTTACGTGGCAGTAAGCCCTGGGATAGAGTAGGGACGTCCTCCGTGTCTGCCTGCCTCCCTCCAGCCTTGCCCCCTTCAAGCTCTTTGCCCTGTCGCTACATCAGCTTTTCTAAAGTGCAACTCACATCTCCTCCCACCTCTGCTCAAGACCCACAGTGGGTCTCAGTGCCCAGAGTCAAGTCCAGCGTCCCTCAAAGCACATCCAAGCTTCTGGGCATTTCTCCCATTGCCTCTTCGTCTCGTTATGTGTCTGTTTTCCCCACCAGACAGTCATGTCAGCTTCTCAGAGCTCAGGATTGTGTCTTACTCACTGTCGTTCATTGGATAGGTGCATAAAGGGAAGGGAAGTCGCTCAGTCGTGTCCGACTCTTTGCGACTCCATGGACTGTAGCCCACCAGGCTCCTCCATCCATGGGATTCCCCAGGCAAGAGTACTGGAGTGGGTTGCCATTTCCTTCTCCAGGGGGATAGGTGCATAGTTAATTAATTAATGAAGGGAGAAGCTGTGCAAGGGCCAGTCATACCTTAAAAAATCTTGCTGGGAAGGTTCATGCTCCTCGCTAATTGCCTTTGTAGAATTATGAATGGTCACCGACCTTACAGCAGGAGCTACTTGTGTGTTCAATGATCATCATATTTAGCTAAAAACCAGAACTCATGGTTTTATAGAATTTTTTACCTTGCTATAGGCAAGGTAGTCTGAGAAATGTAGGTTTGGATGCTGACTGTTGGACTGCTTCAGTGATTTATGGGGATAATGATATAGAAAATGAAGTATTAAAAGTAGCCTAAAAAGTCCAGGACCTATGATCATGGGTCACAAGGAGCAGGGAGCAGTTGGCATCTAAGTTGCGCGGCCTCGTGTTGCTGGGGACTGTCTTGCACATCTCTGGACCCTTGCAGTGTTCAGCGTTGTGTGTCGAACATGGTAGGTCATTGGTAAAGGCTTATTGATGATGGTTGAATAGGGAATAAATCTGTCATCTCTGTGTTGAACATAATTGCTCAGGGCAATGGAGACAGAAAACTCAGGAACTTCTAGACACTCTTCACAACAGAGCAATTACCAGCTGAGCCCATTCGCTGTGATTTGCCCTGGGTTTCCCCCCAGAGAACGGCTCATCCAATTAATAGTTTCTTTAAAATGACTTTAACACACCTTGCCTTGGCATCACTAAGGACAACAGACCTTCATGATTTTGGTAAGTAACTTGGTGACTTTCAAATCCCATCCATATGGGTTTTTATGGTCCTCCCGCCATACTCATCCAGATACGTCTTCATATGAATCGTGGGAAATTCCTTCTAAGAATGAGGACTGTGAAAATAGACAGGGAGAGCCAATTGAAGTCTCTTTGTGGAGAGTAATAAAAACAGGGATGGAGAGCAAAGAAGATGGGGGCATCCTGAAGGGTCGTAAGGTCTATCTCCTTTTTATCATTGCTGAACAGCTATTGCGGGTCAGCCCACAGCGGGTGCAGTAAGAGCGTAGGATTCCTGCACAGCAAGTTAATCCATATGCAAACACGGCGACCCCAACTGCTTTGCAATAGAGAGCCACATGGCCCGTGCCCTTAAAATACATCATTTGGGCAGCTGCCAGCAGGCTGATTTATCCCAGATGGCCAGAAACAGCCCTGAGATCATCAGCGCTTTTGTTAATTGGGAGAGAGGGGCAGAGGAATTAAGATATTCCTGGGCACCAAGCATTCATTAGCCACCTGGCCTCCCTAAATTATGAGCCTGCCATGATTTTCCCAGTGCTTCGACTGAAATTTTAATATTTGGAATGTATTAATAACTGGGAACATGTCATTCCCTAAATAAGCAATGCCCTTCTGGACTCGCTGGAGAAGGGAGCCCAGAGAATGGTCACACGGCATGGATACTGGCTGTCCAGGGAGATGGGCGGCATAGGGGTGACCCTGGAAGTCCAATCCACAGCAGCAAATACAAACAGATGCAACGCATGACTGCACCTCTGGGCACTGCCCCTGATTCCTATCCGTTTGTTCTATTAACATTAAAACAGCACCTTAACAGGACCTATCCAAGGAAAAAATGGCGAAACAGATGAGATAATAGCAGCTAACAATTCTAGTGTACTTATTCTGCAAAATCACCATGCCGTGCAGATTACACCTAGGACCCTTCAGAGTAACCCCATGGGACACTGTTACCATCCCTTGGAGGTTTATGCTTTCCCAGGCCTCTCCTGTTTACGTTTTAATCCTTCGTACCTACAATAGTTCTTGGCATACAGTAACTGCTCGATAAAATTTGGTGGCTGAATGGTTGAGTCCTCCTTTTAGAGGAGGTAGCTGAGGTGTGGCAAAGTTAGTAACCTGTCTGAGTTGCCCAGCTTTAGGAAGTGACAGAGCCAGGGTTCCAGCCTTATATGCTGTCCTCAGGTATCCCCCTGTTCCAGATGCTCAGAGACCCATCAGCCTCCCACTTAGCTCTGTCTCTCTTAGTGCTCCCTTCTCCAGTGCTCTGCCATGAATTGAATGTTGTGTGCTCCCCCTCGCCCAATTCATATGTTGAAGTTCTGGTCCCCGTGGGATGGTATTTGGAAGCACGGCCTTTGGAAAGTATGTTATTGCTGTTCAGTCACTAAGTCGTGTCTGATTCTGCAACCCCAGGGATGGCAGCACACCAGGCTTCCCTGTCCTTCACTATCTCCTGCAGCCTGCTGGAACTCATGTCCATCGAGTCGGTGATGCCGTCCAACCATCTCATCCTCTGTTGCCCCCTTCTCCTCCCGCCTTCAATCTTTCCCAGCATCAGGATCTTTTCAAATGAGTCAGTTCTTTGCATCAGGTGGCCAAACTATTGGAGTTTCAACTTCAGCATCAGTCCTTCCAGTGGATATTCAGGGTTGATTTCCTTTAGAATTGACTGGTTTGATCTCTTTGCAGTCCAAGGGACTCTCAAGAGTCTTCTCCAGCACCACAATTCGAAAGTAGCTGGGTCGGTTAAAAGTTCGTTTGGGTTTTCCCATGACATCTTACAAAAACCTGAACGAACTTCTTGGGCCCCACGATGGGATTAGTGACTCTACAAGAAGAGAAAGAGACAAGAGAGCTCACTCTCCACCTTGTGAGGATGCAGTGAGAAGGTCATCTGCAAGGCAGGAAGAGAGTCTTCAGGAATGGAATCTGCCAGCAACTTGCTTTTGGACTTTCCAGACTCCAGAACTATGAGAAATAAATGTGTGTTATCTAAGCCACCCTGACGGTGGTGTTTCATAGTGGCAGCCTCAACAAACACTCTTCAGACAACCCTCCAGGCACACTTGTCACCATCTCCTGTCCCATATCTCACTCACTGAAAGCTCTGCTTCTGCCCTTCAGCATCAGCTGCTGACACAGTCAGCTTCCTGCCTCCCCTTCCCACCCTCCCACTCTCCCACATCTGTTTTGGATATCAGAGTTTTCAGAGAGAGTTCACACAGGTGCTCTCTCATGATGTTCAAAACCAACTTGGGAAACAGGGAGCACAGTGACTGTTATCCCCATTTTACAGAAATATAATTTGAGGCTTGGCAGGAGCCAGCGACTGCCCATGACCACACAGTGAGGACTAGGACTCCACTCTCAGACGCGCTTAGCCCAGCACCCCTTTCCCAGACCCGCATTGTGGATAATGTCATAATGTGTCATTTCACCCAAGAGAAGGTCGCCTCATAACTGAAGGCTGATGAGAAGGGTGTCAACTCAAATGAGTGACTCTCCTATGGCAGCAGTTTTGGCCGGTGAACTCAGATTTGGGGGTATCTTAAAGGCTGTATGCAGGTCAGGAAGCAACAGTTAGAACTGGACATGGAACAACAGACTGGTTCCAAATAGGAAAAGGAGTACGTCAAGGCTGTATATTGTCACCATGTTTATTTAACTTATATGCAGAGTACATCATGAGAAATGCTGGACTGGAAGAAACACAAGCTGGAATCAAGATTGCCAGGAGAAATATCAATAACCTCAGATATGCAGATGATACCACCCTTATGGCAGAAAGTGAAGAGGAACTAAAAAGCCTCTTGATGAAAGTGAAAGGGAAGAGTGAAAAGGTTGGCTTAAAGCTCAACATTCAGAAAACGAAGATCATGGCATCTGGTCCCATCACTACATGGGAAATAGATGGAGAAACAGTGGAAACAGTGTCAGACTTTCTTTTTCTGGGCTCCAAAATCACTGCAGATGGTGACTGCAGCCATGAAATTAAAAGACGCTTGCTCCTTGGAAGGAAAGTTATGACCAACCTAGATAGCATACTCAAAAGCAGGGACATCACTTTGCCAACAAAGGTTCGGCTAGTCAAGGCTATGGCCTTTCCTGTGGTCATGTATGGATGTGAGAGCTGGACTGTGAAGAAGGCTGAGCGCCAAAGAATTGATGCTTTTGAACTGTGGTGTTGGAGAAGACTCTTGAGAGTCCCTTGGACTGCAAGGAGATCCAATCGATCCATTCTGAAGGAGATCAACCCTGGGATTTCTTTGGAAGGAATGATGCTAAAGCTGAAACTCCAGTACTTTGGCTACCTCATGCGAAGAGTTGACTCATTGGAGAAGACTCTGATGCTGGGAGGAATTGAGGGCAGGAGAAGAAGGGGACGACAGAGGATGAGATGGCTGGATGGCATCACTGACTCGATGAATGTGAGTCTGAGTGACCTCCGAGAGCTGGTGATGGATAGGGAGGCCTGGTGTGCTGCAGTTCATGGGATCGCAAAGAGTCGGACATGACTGAGCGACTGATCTGATCTGATCTGATCTAAAGGACTTCAAGTTGGCAGGTGTATGTCTTTCTTATACCTAAGCCGAGGCAGGAGCACGCTTCTGAAAACCTCCAAAAATCTGGCAACTAGTTCACTTGTCCACCCCGCATACCTGACTGACCTTCAAGCCCTGACCATTCTAAGTGTGACTTGCCTTGGCCTCCTGAACACCCCATCACACCTGTCATACCTACTTCAAAGCCTCACCCTGCCCTCCCAGGACTATTGCTGGGGCTTCCTAACTGGACCCCTGCTATTCCTTTACCCTGTCCAGGCCTCCTCTCATGTTGGGGATAAAGTGATCTGCCTGAATAGCAGAGCCAATGACCCCAACCTCCTGCTTAAAAAACTGCTTGAAAGCTTTAAGACATATATGCAACAGAAGTAAAAAAGGAAAGATAACAGAAATTTTAAAAACCTTTCTTTGGGGGTGGGGAGAGTTGAAAATTGTTTTACTCTTAAAAAAAAAAAAAAAAAAACCTCCCTTTTACTTTCCTTTAGAGAGTAAGCTCCGGGGAAGGCAATGGCACCCCACCCCAGTACTCTTGCCTGGAAAATCCCATGGATGGAGGAGCCTGGTAGGCTGTAGTCCATGGGGTCGCCAAGAGTCGGACACGACTAAGCAGCTTCGCTCTCACTTTTCACTTTCATGCATTGGAGAAGGAAATGGCAACCCACTCCAGTATTCTTGCCTGGAGAATCCCAGGGACAGAGGAGCCTAGTGGGTTGCTGTCTATGGGATCGCACAGAGTCGGACACGACTGAAGCGACTTAGCAGCAGCAGCAGCAGAGAGTAAGCTCATTGTGAGCAGAATTTTATTCATCTATGACACAAATGATTAGATACCTTCATACTAAGTAATATGTGGCTAAACAACCACACCTGATGTGAATTCTACTAAGGATTTTCACCTATCATATGTCACAAGAGTCAACCCAGAGTCCATTCGCATTGACATTATTTTTTAAAGAGCCTAACCGATTTTTGACTCCAAGGAAAGAATCCGAAAGAAGGAAAAGTCAATAAAAATGAAAATGATCATTGTGGAGTAATTAATAATAAAGAAAACCTAGCAACAGCCGAAGAGTGAGTAGTTAAGTAAATTACGTTGTGTCAGTTTGATGGATTATCATGCAGTCACTACAAATTAGAAGCAGGCAGACTGTGTAGCAACAGAAAATGCTCATGATATAATGTTAAGCACGCAAAGCGGAATAGCTAATTGCACATATACCTCGTTACAGCCCGAAAAATCATGTTTACACATGGCGGTATGAGCAGGAAGCAAGGAGAGTGAAAACAGATGATTATTCGGCTGGTGGGACGTGAGGGCATTTGCTCTGTTTGGGGCACTTGTGTGCCATTTGTCATGTTGTTTGTGCAGTTTCAAGAGGACGCTGTTCCGCCCTCTGGGGTCCACTTTCCAGACTGTCAGTCCCAGGAAGGCACATAAACAGCACCAAGAACTGTGATTCCTGATTATGCCTTACTGCCGGGTCTCTCCTGGGGGCCTGGCTCTGCTGGGGGAATATGCTGACCCAGCCCGATCGTGGCTGTTTGCACAATTGTTCCCAAATAGAACGTTGCTGCAGAAACGCAAACACTGGATGAATATTTATACGCAAATGTGATCATCGCCATGGCCATTTAGCATCTTTTTTTTTTTTTTTTCATTTAGAAACAACTCAAGTACAGGCTGAGAAACTGTTTACCTGGACTGCTGTGGAGGGAATTGCTGATTGGGGTAGAAGTTTGAACTAGGTAATCTGGGAGCCTGACTGAGCCTATAAGCCTTACATGTCCTCTGGGTGACTGATACACGTGTGCCTGAGGCTCTTCACTGCCCACAGGCCGTCTCCTGGGCAGGCCTGGGGCCCCACTAAGGAACAGAGCATGGGAAGGGCTGGGCCAGGCCCTGTGCTCAGGTGGACTTGGAGGGCGAATCCCAGCTCTCCCACTGACAAGCTTTGTGACTGTGGCTGAGTTACTTTTCATCTCTCCAAACCTACATTTGCTCATCTATGAAACCTGGACATCAAAACTTATCCCTGAAGGAGTGTAAGTTGGTGCAGTCACTATGGAAAACAGTAAGAAGGTTCCTCAAAAAACTAGAGTTGCCAGATGATCCAGCAATCTCATGTTTGGGCAGACACTCAGACAAAAATATAGTTCAAGAAAATACACGCATCCTTATGTCCACAATAACCCTGTTCACAACAGCCAAGACATTGAAACAATGTAGATGAATAAAAAAGATATGGTACATATATACACAATGGAATACTACTCAGTCATAAAAAATAACACGCCATTTTAAAGCAACACAGATGGATCTAGAGATTACCACATTAAATGAAGTAAGTCATACAGAGAAAAATAAACACCATATGATATTAGTTACATGTGGCATCTAAAATAGGACTCAAATGAGCCTATCTATGGAACAGAGACAGACTCATGGACGTAGAGATGACTTGTGGCTGCCCAAAGGCGTGAGAGGTAGGCGAAGGCTGGATTGGGAATCTGGGGTTAGCAGATACAGCTGTTATATATAGAATTGATCAACAATGATATATATGGTGGCATATATATATATATATATATATGAATCATAGATTCATACACACACATGTATTAATCTGTGTGATACATGTGGCTGAGCCTTTTCATTGTTCACAAGCCTTCTCCTGCTCCAGGCAGACCTGGGGCATCACTAAGGAACATATATACCATATACCATATGGAATGTATACCATTTATACATATATATACATATATATATACATATATATATACATACATACACCACAAATCTGATATTGAATAACCTGTGATAAACCATAATGGAAAAGAATATGAAAAAAGAGTGTATATGTATGTCTAACTGAATCACTTTGTTGTACAGCAGAAATTAACACAATATTGTAAATCAACTCTATTTCAATAACATGAAAAAAAGCCTATCCTTGAAGTTTGTTGAGAGTATGGAGGGGAACAGGCATTTTGTTGGTGCTAAATTGAATGGACTCACCTCACATGCTAGCAAAGTAATGCTCAAATTTCTCCAAGCCAGGCTTCAGCAATATGTGAACCGTGAACTTCCAGATGTTCAAACTGGTTTTAGAAAAGGCAGAGGAACCAGAGATCAAATTGCCAACATCCGCTGGATCTTCGAAAAAGTAAGAGAGTTCCAGAAAAACATCTATTTCTGCTTTATTGGCTATGCCAAAGCCTTTGACTGTGGGATCAAAATAAACTGTGGAGAGTTCTTCAAGAGATGGGAATACCAGACCACCTGTCCTGTCTCTTGAGAACCCTATATGCAGGTCAGGAAGCAACAGTTAGAACTGGACATGGAACAACAGACTGGTTCCAAATAGGAAAAGGAGTACGTCAAGGCTGTATATTGTCACCCTGCTTATTTAACTTCTATGCAGAGTACATAACTTTCCTTCCAAGGAGCAAGCGTCTTTTAATTTCATGGCTGCAGTCACCATCTGCAGTGATTTTGGAGCCCAGAAAAACAAAGTCTGATACTGTTTCCACTGTTTCCCCATCTATTTCCCATGCAGTGATGGGACCAGATGCCATAATCTTCGTTTTCTGAATGTTGAGCTTTAAGCCAACCTTTTCACTCTCCACTTTCACTTTCATCAAGAGGCTTTTTAGCCCCTCTTCACTTTCTGCCATAAGAGTGGTGTCATCTGCATATCTGAGGTTATTGATATTTCTCCCGGCAATCTTGATTCCAACTTGTGTTTCTTCCAGTCCAGCATTTCTCATGATGTACTCTGCATATAAATTAAATAAACATGGTGACAATATGCAGCCTTGACGTACTCCTTTTCCTATTTGGAATGATGCTAAAGCTGAAACTCCAGTATTTTGGCCACCTCATGCGAAGAGTTGACTCATTGGAGAAGACTCTGATGCTGGGAGGGATTGAGGGCAGGAGGAGAAGGGGACGACAGAGGATGAGATGGCTGGATGGCATCACTGACTCGATGGATGCGAGTCTGAGTGACCTCCGGGAGCTGGTGATGGACAGGGAGGCCTGGCGTGCTGCGGTTCATGGGGTCGCAAAGAGTCGGACACGACTGAGCCACTGATCTAATTTGATGCAGAGTACATCATGAGAAATGCTGGGCTGGAAGAAGCACAAGCTGGAATCAAGATTGCTGGGAGAAATATCACTGACCTTAGATATGCAGGTGACACCACCCTTATGGCAGAAAGTGAAGAAGGACTAAAGAGCTTCTTGGTGAAAGTGAAAGAGGAGAGTGAAAAAGTTGGCTTAAAGCTCAACATTCAGAAAACGAAGATCATGGCATCTGGTCCCATCACTACATGGGAAATAGATGGAGAAACAGTGGAAACAGTGTCAGACTTTATTTTTCTGGGCTCCAAAATCACTGCAGATGGTGACTGCAGCCATGAAATTAAAAGACTCTTACTCCTTGGAAGGAAAGTTATGACCAACCTAGATAGCATATTCAAAGGCAGAGACATCACTTTGCCAACAAAGTCCATCTGGTCAAGGCTATGGTTTTTCCTGTGGTCATGTATGGATGTGAGAGTTGGACTGTGAAGAAGGCTGAGCGCTGAAGAATTGATGCTTTTGAACTGTGGTGTTGGAGAAGACTCTTGAGAGTCCCCTGGACAGCAAGGAGATCCAAGCAGTCCATCCTAAAGGAGATCAGTCCTGGGTGTTCATTGGAAGGACTGATGCTGAAGATGAAACTCCAATACTTTGGCCACCTCATGTGAAGAGTTGACTCATTGGAAAAGACCCTGATGCTGGGAAAGATTGAAGGCAGGAGGAGAAGGGGATGACAGAGGATGAAATGGCTGGATGGCATCACTGACTCGATGGACGTGAGTCTCAGTGAACTCCGGGAGTTGGTGATGGACAGGGAGGCCTGGTGTGTTGCAGTCCAGGGGTTCGCAAAGAGTCGGACACGACTGAGCGACTGATCAGAACTGAACTGAAAATTAAATGGAGACACGTGATAGTGACCTAGTAGCAAGCTGGTGGGCTTACACACACATAAGCGCAGGAGAAGTGAGTTTTAGGTGGGGTTTCGAGGATCATATGAAGTGCACGAGCAACAGAAAACAGCTGCTAACATATGCTACGACGTAAAGCTGGGAGTCGCTGCCGATTCACAGATGGCGAAGATCCTGCTTCTCCTGGGAGCAGCTGTACCAAAAGCAAACTCGAGCAATCAAGATACTCCTGACTTCTTATTTAATTGCAAAAAAATATCAAATGCATAATCTGAGAATCACCATAGGCAGTCTCTCTACCTTCCCTGAGTCAAGAGCCTGTCTACAGCCAGGAGAACAGCCTTTCATGCTACAATTCAAAGAGTAACTTCCTTAATAAGCTGGCTTCTCAGACTCAAGCCAGCTACATATGTCATGGGAACCATTTTCTGTTTTAAATCCCTAGTAATTCTCCTGGGACTAAGATTTCCATTGACATTGAGACTCAACATGAATTCAAAGACTCTCTTCATAGTTACCCAAGAACTCCATAAATGAGAAAAACCTGAGACTTTTGCAACTCAATATTAAGTTTTCCTTTTCTCCTCCTGGTTTCTCTTGGCTTAGGAAAGTAAGAATGCTGAGAGTGCCCTTGTTGTTTTGTACAGGACTTAAAAAAGCAAGCAGTCAGTTTAATGTCTCAAAGTGGACCTTGAACACCCCAAAAACTTCTAATATTTCAGGAATGTGGAAACTGGAGCACTGAGGGTGTTGCATGAAAAGATGAAATGCAAGGTAAATAGATGGTATTTTCAGAGTCAATATAAAACCCACTGGGCATGTATGGCAGCTCGGGATGGGTTTTAAGAAACCCACTGGGCCAAGTTTTGTGCCAGATCTGTGGAGGGAGCCGGACAGAGGTTCTATTCACAGCACTTGTGGGATTTGTGTAGAAATAGCTTACAGATTTTCTGACAACCTCGTCTTTCAATTCAGATGAATGAAGCACTATTGTTTGGTCACGAGGAACTTTAATAAAAGAAGTTGTCACCAGAGCTGGTTCTCATGGGGTGCATGTGTGTGGAGATGACAGTCTTTAAATTTTTCTTGAAAAATGAAATTAGACACCAAAATCAATGCCAAAATAAAGTTAACTCTGAATGAGAAAATAAGGAAAGCGACAGGATGCGAAGTTAAGACTAATAACCTTTGGGCTTTGTTAGTAGGGACACACTCTTTGCTCCCATACTGGACCCCAATGTAGATTACTCTAAAGAAAAGGGTGTCTGGGGGTCCACAGTTTTCACACAAAAAGTATTATAAAAAACAAATAAACACAAAACAGACACACAAAATAAAGAAAACACTTCTAATCTTACAGTACAGGACCTTGAAAAGTACAGTAATAGAGTATAATGGACTTCCATCATAGCTCAGTTGGTATAGAATCTGCCTGCAATTCTGGAGATCCCGGTTCAATTCCTGGGTTGGGAAAATCCATTGGAAAAGGGAAAGGCTACCCACTCCCGTATTCTTGGACTTCCCCGGTGGCTCAGCTGGAAAAGAATCCGCCTGCAATGTGGGAAACCTGGGTTCGAGCCTTGGGTTCAGAAGATTCCCTGGAGAAGGGAAAGGCTACCCACTTTAGTATTCTGGTCAGGAGAATTCCATGGGCTGTATAGTCCATAGGGTCGCAAAGAGTTGGACACGACTGAGTGACTTTCACTTTCACAGTATGACAGCTGGTTCCTCTTAGCGGCACCAGCTGCATCACCTCTGCTTCGACACATGCTTCTGGACATCCTGGGGTTGAAATAGAGACACTGTACTGCTGTGCACAACACGGCACTTACAGTAGAGTTGGCAAGAGCACAAACACTTGTCGAAGATGCACACACGTGACAGTGTATGCCAGACCCGTGGCTTACGATATTGGACTTGCCAATGCGTATTCACATATTTGAAAGTTCACAACTTGTAGGTTTGTATTTGGTTTATACCTTATTTACGCCTTTTCATTTCAAATATGTTGGTCTGGTTCAGGGCTTAGTGATGGCTCTCCAACACACATTTAGCTGTTCTAAAGCCAGACACATTCTTGGCTGGATCTCAAAACCAAATATTGTGCTATATAAGGGGATGTTAAGACTTCTACAATTTCCCAGGCATCTTCCACTTGTAAATCAGTTTAAACTGACTGCTGGGTAGACTATTGCTTCAATACCCTCTGAGCTGAAAGAGTCAACACAGAACCCAAGGATGCTAAAGCTCTCAAAACATTTGACTCAACAATTGTCAGTTAAAGAGGAAACAGATTTATTTCTCCGTCTTCTTCAAGGGCAGATGGTTTAGCAGAAAATGAAGTGGATTTGTACTTGATAGAGCTGGAGTTGAACTAAAATGGAAAGAGGGTGAGATTTGAAATATGATATGTGGGTCTTGTATGGCCCAGTGTCAGCAACCCTGAAAATCCTTTCTCAGCCCTCAGAGCCTCAGTTTATCTCTGAGAAATGAGTCTACCAGTAACATTATTCTCACACGACAGTTAGGAGCATTGCATGAAATATGATATATTTGAAAGCGCCTCGCCGGCTGCGACCGGCGCACTAAGAGTGCGGCCGAGAGAAGGACCCCACGACCGAGGTCAGGGAGGGCGGCAGTGAGGAAATACCCCTCCTCCAAGGTCAGGAAGGGCAGCGGTGAGGACCGGCGCACTAAGCGCGGCCGAAAGGAGCTACTCCACGACCGGGGTCAGGAAGGGCGGTGGTGAGGAGATACCACTCCTCCAAGGTCAGGAGGGGCGGCGGTGAGGAGAGACCCCTCGTCCAAGGTAAGGTGCGATGGCTGTGCTTTGCTGGAGCAGCCGGGAAGGGATACCCCACGCCCAAAGTAAGAGAAACCCAAGTGGGACGGTGGGTGTTGCAGGAGGACATCAGAGGGCAGACACACTGAAACCATACTCACAGAAAACTAGTCAATCTAATCACACTAGGACCACAGCCTTGTCTAACTCAATGAAACTAAGCCATGCCCGTGGGGCAACCCATGAGGCGGGTCATGGTGGAGAGATTGGACAGGGTGTGGTCCGCTGGAGAAGGGAATGGCAAACCACTTCAGTATTCTTGCCTTGAGAACCCCATGAACGTATGAAAAGGCAAAATGATAGGATACTGAAAGAGAAACTCCCCAGGTCAGTAGGGGCCCAATATGCTACTGGAGATCAGTGGAGAAATAACTCCAGAAAGAATGAAGGGATGGAGCCAAAGCAAAAAGAATACCCAGCTGTAGATGTGTCTGGTGATAGAAGCAAAGTCCGATGCTGTAAAGAGCAATATTGCATAGGAACCTAGAATGTCAGGTCCATGAATCAAGGCAAATTGGAAGTGGTCAAACAAGAGATGGCAAGAGTGAATGTCGACATTCTAGGAATTAGCGAACTAAAATGGACTGGAATGGGTGAATTTAACTCAGATGACCATTATATCTACTACTGCGGGCAGGAATCCCTCAGAAGAAATGGACTGGCCATCATGGTCAACAAAAGAGTCCGAAATGCAGTACTTGGATGCAATCTCAAAAACGACAGAATGATCTCTGTTCGTTTCCAAGGCAAACCATTCAATGTCACAGTAATCCAAGTCTATGCCCCAACCAGTAACGCTGAATAAGCTGAAGTTGAACGGTTCTATGAAGACCTACAAGACCTTTTACAACTAACACCCAAAAAGATGTCCTTTTCATTATAGGGGACTGGAATGCAAAAGTAGGAAGTCAAGAAACACCTGGAGTAACAGGCAAATTTGGCCTTGGAATATGGAATGAAGCAGGACAAAGACTAATAGAGTTTTGCCAAGAAAATGCACTGGTCATAGCAAATACCCTCTTCCAACAACACAAGAGAAGACTCTATACATGGACATCACCAGATGGTCAACACTGAAATCAGATCGATTATATTCTTTGCAGCCAAAGATGGAGAAGCTCTATACAGTCAGCAAAAACAAGACCAGGAGCTGACTGTGGCTCAGACCATGAACTCCTTATTGCCAAATTCAGACTGAAATTGAAGAAAGTAGGGAAAACCACTAGACCATTCAGGTATGACCTAAATCAAATCCCTTATGATTATACAGTGGAAGTGAGAAATAGATTCAAGGGCCTAGATCTGATAGATAGAGTGCCTGATGAACTATGGAATGAGGTTCGTGACATTGTACAGGAGACAGGGATCAAGACCACCCCCGTGGAAAAGAAATGCAAAAAAGCAAAATGGCTGTCTGGGGAGGCCTTACAAATAGCTGTGAAAAGAAGAGAAGCGAAAAGCAAAGGAGAAAACCAAAGATGTAAACATCTGAATGCAGAGTTCCAAAGAATAGCAAGAAGAGATAAGAAAGCCTTCTTCAGCGATCAGTGCAAAGAAATAGAGGAAAACAACAGAATGGGAAAGACTAGGGATCTCTTCAAGAAAATCAGAGATACCAAAGGAACATTTCATGCAAAGATGGGCTCGATAAAGGACAGAAATGGTGTGGACCTAACAGAAGCAGAAGATATTAAGAAGAGGTGGCAAGAATACACAGAAGAACTGTATAAAAAAGAGCTTCACGACCCAGATAATCATGATGGCATGATAATTGACCTAGAGCCAGACATCCTGGAATGTGAAGTCCAGTGGGCCTTAGAAAGCATCACTACGAACAAAGCTAGTGGAGGTGATGGAATTCCAGTGGAGCTATTCCAAGTCCTGAAAGATGATGCTGTGAAAGTGCTGCACTCAATATGCCAGAAAATTGGAAAACTCAGCAGTGGGCACAAGATTGGAAAAGGTCAGTTTTCATCCCAATCCCACAGAAAGGCAATGCCAAAGAATGCTCAAACTACTACACAATTGCACTCATCTCTCACGCTAGTAAAATAATGCTCAAAATTCTCCAAGCCAGGCTTCAGCAATATGTGAACCGTGAACTTCCTGATGTTCAAGCTGGTTTTAGAAAAGGCAGAGGAACCAGAGATCAAATTGCCAACATCTGCTGGATCATGGAAAAAGCAAGAGAGTTCCAGAAAAACATCTATTTCTGCTTTATTGACTATGCCAAAGCCTTTGACTGTGTAGATCACAAGAAACTGTGGAAAATTCTGAAAGAGATGGGAACACCAGACCACCTGATCTGCCTCTTGAGAAATCTGTATGCAGGTCAGGAAGCAACAGTTAGAACTGGACATGGAACTACAGACTGATTCCAAATAGGAAAAGGAGTTCGTCAAGGCTGTATATTGTCACCCTGTTTATTTAACTTACATGCAGAGTACATCATGAGAAACGCTTGACTGGAAGAAACACAAGTTGGAATCCAGATTGCTGGGAGAAATATCAATAACCTCAGATATGCAGATGACACCACCCTTATGGCAGAAAGTGAAGAGGAACTAAAAAGCCTCTTGATGAAAGTGAAAGTGGAGAGTGAAAAGGTTGGCTTAAAGCTCAACATTCAGAAAATGAAGATCATGGCATCTTGTCCCATCACTGCATGTCAAATAGATGGGGAAACAGTGGAAACAGTGTCAGACTTTGTTTTTCTGGGCTCCAAAATCACTGCAGATGGTGACTGCAGCCATGAAATTAAAAGACTCTTACTCCTTGGAAGGAAAGTTATGACCAACCTAGATAGCATATTCAAAAGCAGAGACATCACTTTGCCAACAAAGGTTCGCCTAGTCAAGGCTATGGTCTTTCCTGTGGTCATGTATGGATGTGAGAGCTGGACTGTGAAAAAGGTTGAGCGCCGAAGAATTGATGCTTTTGAACTGTGGTGTTGGAGAAGACTCTTGAGAGTCCCTTGGACTGCAGGGAGATCCAACCAGTCCATTCTGAAGGATATCAGCCCTGGGATTTCTTTGGAAGGAATGATGCTAAAGCTGAAATCCCAGTACTTTGGCCACCTCATGCGAAGAGTTGACTCATTGGAGAACACTCTGATGCTGGGAGGGATTGGGGGCAGGAGGAGAAGGGAACGACAGAGGATGAGATGGCTGGATGGCATCACTGACTCGATGGATGTGAGTCTGAGTGACCTCCGGGAGTTGGTGATGGACAGGGAGGCCTGGCATGCTGCGATTCATGGGGTCGCAAAGAGTCGGACATGACTGAGCGACTGATCTGATCTGTGTCTTGCAAAGTACTATACTAATTTTAGCCATTATTCTTACTAATTGTGGGAACTTGAGTCAACCTCTTAGCTTTCCTGAGCCTTGGTTTCCTTCTTTGTAAAGTGGAGAGAGTCAAGGCAGGCCTCTCCAGTCCATAAAGTTAAAACTCAAAATGAAATAATGTGAAAAACTTGGGTTCATGGCAAGCTACTTTCTTTAGCAACTTCGAAAAATTAATTTAAAAATATTCAAGTGAAATGCCTTTGAGTTGTCCATTTAGGGATGGTTGAATTATTTCTATTCTTTATTGACTATTGTCACTTGTTTAGTTTAATCTACAGGTGATTTCCAAGATGCTAATAATCCTTTGAGTGGTCAATGTCATAATTACAACTTAGTGACTTAAGAAAATAATTTTCTCGTGTTACCAAAAAGTTGCTTTCTATACTTCATAGGGAGATTACCTCTTGAAAGCCGGCCTATCTTTGTACCCACCTTTTCTCCTTTTGGCAGCTATATCCCCTGTTTTCTAATCTCCCTGTTATCTGCTTCAGTAATAGACACTGGTCCATACTGGCCCACAGCCAACTCCAGTTCCCTTATGGCTCTTTCCATCCTTTGAGAATTGGAAGAGATGGTCTCTGTTGGCCGTCGGGCATTGCTTGAATCTTTGTGGAGTAGGACAAACACATCAGAGACATTATGGAAACAAACATTCTCAGAACGCTTCGATGGACAGACAGAACATAAGCAATTGCATATATGTGCATCTTTGAAGACAGTCCTCTTCTTTTTTTTTTTTTTTTTTATGAATACTGACAGTTTTATTCACAATAAACTGCAAACAACTCAATGACAATTGTAGGTCAATGGATACGTACTTATATGGTGGCGGGTCTAGACAGGGGAATACTACTCAACAATAAAAAGGAATTAACTGCTGATGGATGTATCATCGTGGATACGTCTCTACAGGGTTATAGACAGAAGAAGAATCCAGACATAAAGTCAGAACTGTATTATTCCATTAATAAACTTTAGAAATTTAGAAATGAAATATCTACTCTACAGTAACAGGAAGCAGCCTGAGGCTGGGGTTGGAGCTGGAGATTGACTACAAAGGGACACAAAGGAAGATTCTGGTTTGGATGGAACATCTTTAAAGGCTTGGCTGTGAGAATGATGAGATGTGTATCAATTTGTTAAAACTTACACTTACAATGGCTTCATCTGTTGCATAAAGAGTAACCTCAGTAAAGTTGAAAATACTTTAAAAATAAATTCTGAATATATGACAGAGGATATAGCTCTCCACTGAGGGACTGATGGAAAGAAAGTGTAAGGTGAAATGAGGGTTAAAGATAATAATGCAGTGTAGCCATTGAGGCATTTTATGAGCTTTTCCATGCTTTTCAGGGCTGATGCAGGATAGTGCTCCATAAAAGCCAACATGTCTTGAAAGTCTCTGTCATTATTGCCTTTATCTGGAGAGGGCTGGCTCAACCCCATTGAACATATACTCTTCCTTTAGAAGAAAGCCCAGAGACAGACACTGTTGACATTATCTTTGCAATTTTAGTAAAACAGTCCTTGGTGAAATGCAGTCTTGCTTCTATTTCAAGATCTATCAATACTGGCTGCCAAGCTGGTCTTTGCCTTTCACAGAGAATGTGGGGCGGACAAGCATTTACACATTTCTCTGTCCCTGTAAAGCCGTCCCTTAGCAGCTTCCTACCTCCCCGCACAGAACAAAAAAAGATTTTTCTTTTCTAGGGGATTTTGACTTCCAAGAAATGACTGGGAGGTTAAAAGGCCATATGAGCTGACGTGACTGTCCCAAGGATTGAACTGTTTTTCACATTTCTCCCAAATGAAAAGCAGAAAATGAGCAATTTAGTTAAAACTTGAAAATATAAAGGGGGACAAAAGATCAAGTCTTTTTGAAAAGTAAAATAACCACCAGAAAAGCACATAATAAGACTTGTTAGCATCTACCCACGTGGTGAGAGCAAAGGATGGCACAGGTAAAGATCTATGTGTGTGTGGGGGGGTGGGGCATGTGGAATTAACATATACACTGTGGATGCGTGGGCGCAGGAGGGCTTAGAGGAGCTATCTCACGTTGAAGGTCAGGAAGGGCGGCGGTGAGGAGATACCCCTCGTCCAAGGTTAGGAGCAATGGCTGCGCTTTGCTGGAGCAGCTGTGAAGAGATACCCCACGCCCAAGGTAAGAGAAACCCAAGTTAAGATGGTAGGTGTTGCAAGAGGGCATCAGAGGGCAAACACACTGAAACCATACTCACAGAAAACTAGTCAATCTAATCACACTAGGACCACAGCCTTGTCCAACTCAATGAAACTAAGCCATGCCTGTGGGGCAACCCAAGATGGGTGGGTCATGGTGGAGAGATCTGACAGAATGTGGTCCACTGGAGAAGGGAATGGCAAACCACTTCAGTATTCTTGCCTTGAGAACCCCATGAACAGTGTGAAAAGGCAAAAATGATAGGATACTGAAAGAGAAACTCCCCAGGTCTGTAGGGGCCCAATATGCTACTGGAGATCAGTGGAGAAATAACTCCAGAAAGAATGAAGGGATGGAGCCAAAGCAGAAAGAATACCTAGCTGTGGATGTGTCTGGTGATGGAAGCAGGGTTTGATGCTATAAAAAGCAATATTGCATAGAAACCTGGAATGTCAGGTCCATGAATCAAGGCAAATTGGAAGTGGTCAAACAAGAGATGGCAAGAGTGAATGTCGACATTCTAGGAATCAGCAAACTAAAATGGACTGGAATGGGTGAATTTAACTCAGAGGACCATTATATCTACTACTGTGGGCAGGAATCCCTCAGAAGAAATGGAGTGGCCATCATGGTCAACAAAAGAGTCCGAAATGCAGTACTTGGATGCAATCTCAAAAACGACAGAATGATCTCTGTTCGTTTCCAAGGCAAACCATTCAATGTCACAGTAATCCAAGTCTATACCCCAACCAGTAATGCTGAAGAAGCTGAAGTTGAACTGTTCTATGAAGACCTACAAGACCTTTTAGAACTAACACCCAAAAGAGATGTCCTTTTCATTATAGGGGACTGGAATGCAAAAGTAGGAAGTCAAGAAACACCTGGAGTAACAGGAAAATTTGGCCTTGGAATACGGAATGAAGCAGGGCAAAGACTAACAGAGTTTTGCCAAGAAAATGCATTGGTCATACCAAATACCCTTTTCCAACAACACAAGAGAAGACTCTATACATGGACATCACCAGATGGTCAACACCGAAATCAGATGGATTATATTCTTTGCAGCCAAAGATGGAGAAGCTCTATACAGTCAGCAAAAACAAGACCAGGAGCTGACTGTGGCTCAGACCATGAACTCCTTATTGCCAAATTCAGACTGAAATTGAAGAAAGTAGGGAAAACCACTAGACCATTCAGGTATGACCTAAATCAAATCCCTTACGATTATACAGTGGAAGTGAGAAATAGATTCAAGGGCCTAGATCTGATAGATAGAGTGCCTGATGAACTATGGAATGAGGTTCGTGACATTGTACAGGAGACAGGGATCAAGACCATCCCCATGGAAAAGAAATTCAAAAAGCAAAATGGCTGTCTGGGGAGGCCTTACAAATAGCTGTGAAAAGAAGAGGAGTGAAAAACAAAGGAGAAAAGGAAAGATACAAACATCTGAATACAGAGTTCCAAAGAATAGCAAGAAGAGATAAGAAAGCCTTCTTCAGCAATCAATGCAAAGAAATAGAGGAAAACAACAGAATGGGAAAGACTAGGGATCTCTTCAAGAAAATCAGAGATACCAAAGGAACATTTCATGCAAAGATGGGCTTGATAAAGGACAGAAATGGTATGGACCTAACAGAAGCAGAAGATATTAAGAAGAGGTGGCAAGAATACACAGAAGAACTGTACAAAAAAGATCTTCATGACCCAGATAATCACGATGGTGTGATCACTGACCTAGAGCCAGACATCCTGGAATGTGAAGTCAAGTGGGCCTTAGAAAGCATCACTATGAACAAAGCTAGTGGAGGTGATGGAATTCCAGTGGAGCTATTCCAAGTCCTGAAAGATGATGCTGTGAAAGTACTGCACTCAATATGCCAGAAAATTTGGAAAACTCAGCAGTGGCCACAGGACTGGAAAAGGTCAGTTTTCATTCCAATCCCAAAGAAAGGTAATGCCAAAGAATGCTCATAACTACCACACAATTGCACTCATCTCACATGCTAGTAAAGTAATGCTCAAAATTCTCCAAGCCAGGCTTCAGCAATATGTGAAGCGTGAACTTCCTGATGTTCAAGCTGGTTTTAGAAAAGGCAGAGGAACCAGAGATCATATTACCCACATCTGCTGGATCATGGAAAAAGCAAGAGAGTTCCAGAAAAACATCTATTTCTGCTTTATTGACCATGCCAAAGCCTTTGACTGTGTGGAACACCATAAACTGTGGAAAATTCTGAAAGAGATGGGAATACCAGACCACCTGATCTGCCTCTTGAGAAATCTGTATGCAGGTCAGGAAGCAACAGTTAGAACTGGACATGGAACAACAGACTGGTTCCAAATAGGAAAAGGAGTTCGTCAAGGCTGTATATTGTCACCCTGTTTATTTAACTTATATGCAGAGTACATCATGAGAAACGCTTGACTGGAAGAAACACAAGTTGGAATCAAAATTGCCAGGAGAAATATCAATAACCTCAGATATGCAGATAACACCACCCTTATGGCAGAAAGTGAAGAGGAACTAAAAAGCCTCTTGATGAAAGTGAAAGTGGAGAGTGAAAAAGTTGGCTTAAAGCTCAACATTCAGAAAACGAAGATCATGGCATCCAGTCCCATTACTTCATGGCAAATAGATGGGGAAACAGTGTCAGACTTTATTTTGGGGGGCTCCAAAATCACTACAGATGGTGACTGCAGCCATGAAATTAAAAGACACTCCTTGGAAGGAAAGTTATGACCAACCTAGATAGCATATTCAAAAGCAGAGACATCACTTTGCCAACAAAGGTCCATCTAGTCAAGGCTATGGTTTTTCCTGTGGTCATGTATGGATGTGAGAGTTGGACTGTGAAGAAGGCTGAGCACCGAAGAATTGATGCTTTTGAACTGTAGTGTTGGAGAAGACTCTTGAGAGTCCCTTGGACTGCAAGGCGATCCAACCAGTCCATTCTGAAGGAGATCAGCCCTGGGATTTCTTTGGAAGGACTGATGCTAAAGCTGAAACTCCAGTACTTTGGCCACCTCATGTGAAGAGCTGACTCATTGGAAAAGACTCTGATGCTGGGAGGGATTGGGTGCAGGAGGAGAAGGGGACGACAGAGGATCAGATGGCTGGATGGCATCACTGACTCGATGGATGTGAGTCTGAGTGAACTCCGGGAATTGGTGATGGACAGGGAGGCCTGGCTTGCTGCAATTCATGGGGTTGCAAAGAGTCGGACACGACTGAGCGACTGATCTGATCTGATCTGATATAAAATAGGTAAATAACAAGGACTTACTACACAGCTTAGGACACTATATTCAACATCTTGTAATAACCTATAATGGAAAATAATCTGAAAAAGAATATATATACATATAGTTAAAGGTTGTTTCAGTATACTCGAAACTAACACAGTCTTTAAATTAACTTCACCTCAATAAAAAACAAAAGAATCTGGTCCCGGGAGAGACTGAGGTCAATGAACACAGGCTGAGAGAGCAAAACAGTGCATTGAATGAGGGACCATCCTGGGAAGAGGCAGAGGTCAATGAACAGGCCTTCACTTCTAGGGATATGACCTGGGTCTGTCTCTAAAAGAGGAAAAGGTATTCTTAATTAATGCATAAAGTGGAATAACAAATTTAGGATAAACTGTAAGACTGTAGAATTTATACTGCATGAAAGTTCAAATTAAATAATAAATATACTAGTAAAAAAGAAAATTTTACTTGTGACTAAGCTTCAATAGTAAAGATTTATTGCTTTTAAATTGTTTTTATTAGAATTGAAATGATTTAAAAAAGAATTTGGTAACAGTGGCATTGAGTTGTGGGAGTGGAGAATTTAAAATAATAATAAAATGATAATGCTGCTGCTGCTGCTAAGTCGCTTCAGTCGTGTCCGACTCTGCGTGACCCCATAGACAGCTGCCCACCAGGCTTCCCCATCCCTGGGATTCTCCAGGCAAGAACACTGGAGTGGATTGCCATTTCTTTCTCCAATGCATGAAAGAGAAAAGTGAAAGTGAAGTTGCTCAGTCCGATAATAAAACCCACTAAAAGTTAGGGGGTAAAAGGTCTGTGTGTGTGTATGTGTGTGTGTGTTTGTATTGTGTACATACACACTGTTGTCATTCATAGACAAGATGCAGAAGAGTGTAGTTGTTAGGAGGACAGACAGTTTTGGGTTGAATCATAGCTACCAAAGTTACTTAACTTCTTTGAGTCTTGGTTTGTTCATCTGTGAGTGGGAAAAATAATAGTGCCTACTTAATAGGATTGCTGTGAGGATAAAATGAGATATAAGGAATAGAAAACCAGGCAAGTACCTGGCATAGAGCAAGCCCTCATAATAAGTACAGCTCTTTTGCTATTCCCATACATTTCCTGTGAATGTAAGTACTGTAGAGATAAGATGAACAGTCATCCAGTGACTTTTGAGTTTTGAGATTGGGTTAACTGCTTCCTACAGCATCATAAAAGGGAAACATATATTCTTTAGTTAGAAGAATTTTTCTTGTCCTTTTTTGGGGTCAATTACTCTTCCTATGTCTTCACTTTTTGGAATATCTTTTGAATGATCAATCATTCATCATTTTTATTTCCCATTCAAAATTCTAATTTCAGTGAATTTCTCACATCTTTATCTTCCACTTTTTTTATTCTGCTATCATATTTCTTGTTCTCAAATGATACTTAAAAATAGCATTTTAGTCTAATTTCATTGATGTAGTACCTTCTCTTCTATCTGTGGGGATATGAATTACAGTTTTTAAAGGTGTTTTCTTCTACTCCCTGCCTTGTCTTCATTTCTTCCAGGCTTCTTTGTCCTGTATGTCGGTTTAGACCCTCCTTTCCTGTAGTGATTTTCCTCACTTATCTGGTATCCTTGGCTCTCACTGACACCACTCAAGTGTGAGGTCCTAAGAACTGAATGGGAGCTCCCTGTATGAGCAGGACTTACCAGCTGATATGCAAGATGGATGGATACTTGGTTTTTTTGTCAGGAACACCCACGTGTTTTTATCTGGGGGTTTTCCTCTGGGCCCATCACTTTTCATGGAGACAAGACAAGAAAGAACAAAGTGTTAATTGCTCAGTCATGTCTGACTCTGTGACCCCGTGGACTGTAGCCTACCAGGCTCCTCTGTCCATGGGATTCTCCAGGCAAGAGTACTGCAGAGCGTAGCCTTTCCCTTCTCCAGATGATCTTCCTCACTCAGGGATCAAACCCAGGTCTGCTGCAGATTCTATACCATCTGAGCAACCAGGGAAGCTAGGATTCCTCTATATACTCTTGAAAATTCCAATTTAGTTCCAGCATTTGGGAAACAAGAATGTAACTGAAAATGGTGTCTGATTGCTCAATCACTGTTCCTACAACTGCCAGTAAGGAGACCAGGTTGGCGGAAAGGGAAGTTTGCTGTATTTTGGGTGCTGGCAACTGGAGCGGGGATGGTGGACACCTGTGCACAGGCTGACTCCCCACCCTGACGATCAAGGAGGCGTTTATAGACGGAGGGAGAGGGTTACATGCAGAAACAGCACAGTCAGCTCTGACAGTCATCTTCAGAGTGATCATCGGTGGTCTGACCAGCGCCATCTTGACTGTTTGAAGTACAGTTAAACTTTAGTTCCCTGGTCAATTTGTTCCCATTTCCTAGAGGTCAATTCTCAGAACTGCGGCAGCTTATGTCATGGCTACAGTCTAGTCGTCAGGTGAACGTCTTCCAACTGGTGGATATTTCAGATTCTACAAGACAGCTCACAGGGTATGATTCAGAGTATTATCTATAGCCCATGAGAAGGAACTAAAGGTTCTTGACTACGCCTCATGACTACATTATTATTATTTGGCCTGCTTTGGCTGTTTTCCTTTGTTTCGGGATGTTCTCACTTCTCTGATTTACTTATTCTTTGGCTAAAGTTTTTCCACAGACAAAAGGCAGGCAGAGGCCATGATGGGGGTGGGGGGGTGGGGGTGGGGGGCAAGGACCAGAGGGTCCTGCTCTATTTCAAGAAAGGAAAGTGCTTAGCGATTCTGTCCATGCAGCCTGCACTATCTGTTTAATTCTCCTTTTGGGCTTCCCTGGTGGCTCAGATGGCCAAGATTCTGCCTGCAATGCAGGAGACCCAGGTTCGATCCCTGGGTCAGGAAGATCCCCCTGGAGGAGGGAATGGTTACCCATTGCAGTACTCTTGCCTGGAGAATCACCATGGACAGAGGAGCCTGGAGGGCTATAGTCCATGGGGTCACAAAGAGTCGGACACGACTGAGCAACTAATACTTTCACTTTTTCTTAGAGGCAGCTCATCTTGCCCTCATCTGTGCCCAAGCCTCAGATTCCTGGCCCCAGCTTGGTGATCCTCCCAGAGAGCACCTTGTTTTCTGCCTGGTTCAGGAAGAGCCGTTACCTGGCTTCCTGGATGGGACAGGCACTTGCGGCACGGACTTCCTCTTACACTGTTTTCCCATCATTGTTCTCTTCTTCACCTCTGCATTCAGGGGCACCTGGTATTATCACCTCCTGAGCCTTTCTGTGGTCCCAGGGTACAATGCACTCGCCTCTGGTTGCCTTCCCCAGCAGGCGCTTAGTCTCAGCTTTCTTTTTTGACTCTCCTTGTCAATAACAGAACGTTACTGACATTCCTCATCTGCTGTTGACTCTTCTCCTGTTTTTTTCCTATTTTGTAATATTTTTAGCTCTTTGATTCTTTTGTTGCCATTTTTATCAGGCTTTAGGAGGAGTAAAGATAAACACCTGTGTTTATGTATCAGAAGTTCATCCATGGAATGTTAACAATAACCCAGCAATCAGGTCCCATCTTGAAGATTCTCATACAGGACCCTGGGGCGGCATCTGGATGTGCCTACAATTTCAGTTCAGTTCAGTTGCTCAGTCCTGTCCGACTATCTGTGACCCCATGAACTGCAGCACGCCAGGGTTCCCTGTCCATCACTATCTCCTGGGGCTTGCTCAAACTCATGTCCATCAAGTCGGTGATGCCATCCAACCATCTCATCCCCTGTCATCCCCTTTTCCTCCTGCCTTCCATCTTTCCCAGCATCAGGGTCTTTTCTAATGAGTTGGCTCTTCGCATCAGGTGGCCAAAGTATTGGAGCTTCAGCTTCAGCATCAATCCTTTCAATGAATATTCAGGGTTGACTTCCTTTAGGGCTTCCCTGGTAGCTCAGCTGGTAAAGAATCTGCCTGCAATGCAGGAGACCTGGTTAGATCTCTGGGTTGGAAAGACCCAATTTCCTTTAGTATTGGCTGGTTTGATCTTCTTGCTGTCCAAGGAACTCTCAAGAATCTTCTCCAATACCACAGTTCAAAAGCATCAGTTCTTCAGCACTCACTTTTTTTATAGTCCAACTCTCACATCCACACATGACTACTGGAAAGACCATAGCTTTGACTAGATGGACCTTTGTTGGCAAAGTAATGTCTCTGCTTTTTAATATGCTGTCTATGTTGGTCATAGCTTTCCTTCCAAGGAGCAAGCGTCTTTTAATTTCATGACTGCAGTCAACATATGCAGTGATTTTGGAGCCCAAGAAAATAAAGTATGTCACTGTTTCCATTGTTTCCCTGTCTATTTGCCATGAAATGATGGGACCAGATGCCATGATGCCATGATGTTTTTCTGGAACTCTCTTGCTTTTTTGATGGTCCAACGGATGTTGGCAATTTGATCTCTGGTTCCTCTGCCTTTTCTAAATCAAGCTTGAACATCTGGAAGTTCTTGATTCATGTACTGTTGAAGCCTAGCTTGGAGAATTTTGAGCATTACTTTACTAGCGTGTGAGATGAGTGCAATTGTGTGGTAGTTTGAGCATTCTTTGGCATTGTCTTTCTTTAGGATTGAAATGAAAACTGACCTTTTCCAGTCCTGTGGCCACTGCTGAGTTTTCCAAATTTCCTGGCATATTGAGTGCAGTACTTTCCCAGCATCATCTTTTAGGATTTGAACTAGCTTAACTTGAATTCCATCACTTCCACTAGCTTTGTTCATGTGATGCTTCCTAAGGCCCACTTGATTTCACATTCCAGGATGTCTGGCTCTAGGTGAGTGAGCACGTCATCATGGTTATCTGGGTCATTAAGATCTTTTTTTGTGTAGTTTCTTGGTGTGTTCTTGCCTCTTCTTCTTAATATTTTCTGCTTCTGTTAGGCCCATACCATTTCTGTCCTTTATTGTGCCCATCTTTGCATGAAATGTTCCCTTGGCATCTCTAATTTTCTTGAAGTGATCTACAGTTTAAGGGCTCCCAGTAGAGTGATGAGGTAAGCCGACTTGGTGGCTCACTGAGCCCCAGTGGAGTGTGGCTTTGAGCCATTTTTTCATGTACAGTTGACTTCTTCCCTTCTTGTTAGAAGCACAGCAGTGAGAAACAGCTGAGTGTGAAAAGCACTTATTGGCTGCTTTCTATGTTCTTGGGACTGAATTAAAGACTATCGGTTGCAGATGATAGGATCAAACAGCTTTGGTAAATAATTTTTAGCTAATACCAATAAATAATGGTAAAGGCAGGGACTGAAGCACCGCACAGGCTTCCCTAGTCTCTTGTTAACTCTTTTTCCTATACTTTGTCCACTATACTTTCTTTACTTGGGCCAGTTGTTGTGAAGAGCCAACTCACTGGAAAAAATCCTGATGCTGGGAAAGACTGAGGGCTGGAGGAGAAGTGGGTGACAGAGGATGAGATGATTGAATGGCATCACCAACTTAATGGACATGAGTTTGAGCAAACGCTGGGAGATACTGAAGGACAGGGAAGCCCGGCCTGCTGTAGTCCACGGAGTTGCAGAGAGTCAGACACGACTTAGTGACTGAACAACACAGCGATGTCATTCAACATGAGGCTAGAACAATTTCAAATGTCAGATTTGGTCTTCCATCTTTATAGATGTGAGTTTAGAAAGGAGGGCTCTCTCCCTCAAATCCCACTATTCCCATCCCTGTTCGAGTATGAACAAGGCTGGGGAAGGGCCTGCAATGGCTGGCGTGGATAAGGTTTTTACCTCCCGATCAATGGTGATAGTGAGGTGGTATTGTGAGAAGATGGTGATGGTGGCTTCAGACCTCAGAGTGAAGGAGGAGAGGGAGGAGGGATGATCTTTCTAAGGGAGGAGGGAGAGGGTTCTTAGAGGGAGAGAGGAATGCTGGGAAAGAGAAAAACAGATCCATTTCAGTCCACCCCGGGCTACTCAGTACCTAGGCATGTACGCACACAAGTGTGCGCTCCTCCCCCTCTCTCTCTTTCTCTCTCTCCCCCTCTCTCTCCATCTGAGACACTTCCAAAAATGCAATTATCCTGTGCAGAACTGCTGCTGCTGCTGCTAAGTCGCTTCAGTTGTGTCCAACTCTGTGTGACCCCATGGACTGCAGCCCACCAGGCTCCTCTGTCTATGGGATTTTCCAGGCAAGAGTACTGGAGAGGGGTGCCATTGCCTTCTCCGTGTGCAGAACTGCAGACATGCTTATCTCCTCATCCTTTTGAAATGTTTCCGACTACTCTACACCATTCCATAATTCCACATCGTCGGTGATGTCCACTCCTTTTCATCAGCTCTGTGTATAGCTTCTTCTGCTCCTGTAATTTACAGGCAACATGAACATTTAATCTTTCTGAACTTACCCAAGTTCCCAAGGCTTTAGTCTCAGCGGGGTGAGTCCCCAGACATGGCATGCAATCAATGAACAAACAGCTTAACTGATTCCTACCAAAGACACAATGAAGGGATCCTGACTTCCTTTCCGATGCTGTTCTGCTTATGTGTTGCCAGGCAACAAACCATCTCCAGTGATTAAGCCAATAACAATCACTTTTGTTGTTGTTGTTGGTTTATGATTTTGGGGGTTGACTGAGCTCAGTGAGACAGTCTTGACTGTCTCAGACAATGGCTGGGGCTGGGGTCCTCTCAAAAGTATCTTTATCTTATAAAGGGTTTGAGGCTCTGGAAAGACTCCAGTCACTGGGGCTGGAACTGCTGGGACTCTTTGGCAGCTCTCTTTCCTCGTGGGTGGGGTGAAGCCAGGGACTTCAACATATGCATTCCCTGTTTCTTGTGAAGAGTCCCAGGGATTTTCTGGGGACACATACCCATCCCTAGATCAATTACTATAGTTAAGGTGTTTCTACTGTGTCTGGCGTAATTTAGAAGGGAGATTACCTCTTGGTCAGTCACCGTGGTCAAGGTCATGTGAAAAGATAGCGACTCCCTTGTGGATGCCAAGGTGAAGGTGTGGAAAGTGCAAGTGTTAGTCACTCAGTCATGCCCGACTCTTTGCGACCCCATGGACTATAGCCTGCCAGGCTCCTCTGGCCATGGGATTTTCCAGGCAAGAATGCTGGAGTGGGTTGCCATTCCCTTCTCCAGGGAATCTTTCTGACCCAAGGATCAAACCTGGGTCTCTTGCATTGGCAGGCAGATTCTTTACAGTCTGAGCCACCAGGGAAGCCAACTATAGGTAGTGCAGTAATATCAAATCTTGCTTTAATCACATAAATGTCTATTTTATTTATCCCATTCTAAATAACCATCCAAAGAAATTTTTTTAATTCACCTGCGGTAACTCCTTTTTTTAAAAGAAAAAAAATTTTTTGTCTCTTTCAAATAATAGCTAGACCTTTTTTGTTTTTTCAAGTTTTTGTTGATATTCTTAATTGTTCTTATTAGCATCTGTAAGGCCCATTGAGAAGGCCTCAATGCTGCTGCTGCTAAGTTACTTCAGTCGTGTCCAACTCTGTGCGACCCCATAGACGGAAGCCCACCAGGCTCCCCCCGTCCCTGGGATTCTCCAGGCAAGAACACTGGAGTGGGTAAGCCAGCTTTTCTCATTCAAAAAAAGTTCTTAGGTTAATCTGACTTTTGTTTTATAGGTACCAACAAACCAGTTGTTTAAAATGTGAGTGCTCTAGATTTAATGATTTGTTAGTTCCTCTAATTAGTTCCCTGAGAGAGTAGGGGTGCTTTTCTCAGGGGAGGTGGGGTGAGAGGCTGGCTGAGAAGTAAAATCCCACTCAACTTTTATGTATACTACTATCTCATACAGTTCCAGCAACTATGAAATGACTACTGTTACTCCTTTTTAACAAATGAAGAAATCGAGGCTTGGGGACATTCAGCATCCTGTCCCAGGTGACTCAGTCTAGTGTGGCTGTTCAGAGCCCATCTGTCTGAACACCAAGCCCATGCCTAGAACGCTCTTCTCTCTCCGCAGTCCCCAGACCACATGCTTTAGCGCAGACAGTGAAGGTTAGAGACTCAGGGAGCTAAGAAGGTGAGAGGGAGCACTGCGGGGGCACAGCCTCCAGGGTCCACTTTTCCCTTCTCCCCTCGCACCCTGCTTCCAGCTGAGCTGCTGCTATGGGTACCACTGCTCCGAGCAGCTCTACTGGTGATTGGTCCAGCTGTCTGTATCCTTTCATCCTCTCATTCAGCTGGACTTTCCCTAAAGGAATCATATTAGGAAATGAATGGAAAAGCAAATCCAACCAAACAACACAGAAACACAAGAGTTGAGGAAATGAACGTGATCACAGACTGCTGATTCCTTATCTTGGCTTCACCGACTCATTTGGATGGGACCGTTTGGCAGGCCCTTTTGTTTCTTTTGCCTGAATCAGTTGCTGTGATTTCCCAGGGGTGCTTTCACAAGCTCATTCTTGAGACTGGTCCTATTTGTAGGTAGTTTTAATTTCATCGATCATGAAATCTGAGGCTCCAACAGTGGCCACATAATCCCCAAGGAGGACACCATTACAGCTTAATAAGAGTCCCCTCTTACCTGCAAGGGACTGGCAGGCCCCATACCTTCCACTGTCCATATCCAGTTGGATCACTTTGCTTGTTACTGAATTTCTTCCATTCAGCTCATCTGCAGGACCAAGGTCATTGACATGGCCATGACCCAATAGAGGTTAAGGCTTTTGGACTTTTGTCTTATGTGCTAAGTAGCTTCAGTTGTGTCCAACTCCTTGAAACCCTATGGACTGGAGCCCACAGGTTCCCCAGTCCATGGGATTCTCCAGGCAAGAATACTGGAGCGGGTTGCCATTTCCTTCTCCAGGTGATCTTTCTGACCCAGGGATCCAACTTGCGTCTCCTGTGTCTCCTGAATTGGCAGGTGGATTCTTTATCACTAATGCCACCTGGGAAGCCCATTTTGTCTGGGGTATACACATCTATTTGACTCCCTGGTGGCTCAGACAGTAAAGAATCTGCCTGCAGTGCAGGAGACCTGGGTTCAATCCCTGGGTCGGGAAGATCCCCTGGAGAAGGGAATGGCTACCCCCTCTAGCATTCTTGCTTGCTTGGAGCCTGGTGGGCTACAGTCCATGTGGTCACAAACAGTCGGATACGACTGAGTGACTAACACTTTCACTTCAGGGATTCCCTTGTGGCTCAGTTGATAAAGAATCTGCCTGCAATGCAATAGACCTGGGTTCAATTCCTGGGTGGGAAAGATCCCCTGGAGAAAAAGATGGCAACCCACTCCAATATTCTTGGGTGGAAAATCCCATGGACAGAGGACCCTGGCAGGCTACAGTCCATGGGTTCAAAAAAGTTGGACATGACTTAGCGACTAAACCACCACCATACACATCTATATAAATATATATATTTACACACACAGACACACACTTTTGGAGTGTGTGTGGCAGAATTCTGACCTCTGTAATTTCTCAAACTTAAAGTGCCTCACACAAATGGTAACAAAAACCCTCATGGAGTCAGAGGATGGGGGAAAAAGAGCTTTCTCTCTCTGGACCCTCATAGACCCCAGTATCTAGGAGACACTTCTGTTTGTGCAAGAAAGAAGCAGAAGGACCTGAGGCAGGTGTCATTTCTAAGCTTAAAGCTCTAGGGTTGAGGAGGGAACATTTTTCTTTTTTTAAAGAACAGCTGAAAGCAAGACGAAGTAAAATTACAACAGTTTGACAGCATAATTTTAATAAGTTTTGTTTTTCTCTGGTGCAGAGATTCATCAAATCGTGGCTGGAAGCAATAGAGAGATGAGAAGGAAGGAAACAAGTGTTGAGACAGCGGCAGTTACCGTGGTGGGCGCCGGGGATGTTATTTGGTTGTGAGAATGGTTCACGCTACAGCTATTCCCTACTGCTTTACTGACTGAAATGAAAAAATGATTATTTAATGTGCTGCGTTCCTCTGTCTACTCCTGAGAGAACCAGCTGCTGTGACCTTTCCAGTTAGTAGAGCGTTGGATGTGAGTCTCTGTCAGGCTCACCCGCCACCTGCCTCTCCTCTCCCCTGGAGTTGGGGTCCCCCTCTGCCATCTCTTGCGGTGTGGCTTAAGCCACGGAGAGCTCAGCTTTTCTGGGGAGCTTCAGAGAGGACGGGGGGCTGCGACCCTACTGGTGGAGCCGCTGAAGCCTCCATAGGATGTTTGCACATTCCTGGAATCCTTCAGTCATTTGGTCACTGGATCATTGCTGTATCCATTGACCATGCATCTGTGATACGTCAGGCTCTGTGCTGGGTGATGGGGAGCAGGTAACATACAGACAGCCCTACTTCCCGTCTCCTAAGGCTTTTATATTCTGTCTGCCCGGAGCCCTCGGTCTGCTCCCAAGCGGGCCTCTGAAGCAGGTTTGTGTCTGAGTGCAATGCAGCCCTAGAGGACCCCTGGACAATTTATGAACACTGGGATAGCTCTGGTACCTAGGGAGATGTTCCACTTAGGGGTGTGTTGAAGGTCCAGAAGGTCCAATGCAGTCCAGGCATTGCACGGAGAAGGTGACAGGTCCTTTGCCACTTCTCCCTGCCGCACGATCCTGTGAGCCTTGGGTCCCCTGGTTTTTGACAACTTGCTTTCAGTGGGGATAAAAGCTGATTTTCTTCTTTGCATCAGTGACAGATGGTCTGCAAATCTTGAGTACCCTAAGTAACACCAAATACAAATGACCCACACATCTGTGAAGGATTTCCTACTCAGAGGTGTCAGATCCTGTTGGTTTTCACCCTCTGCGGTTTCTCTTCCATCCATCGCTTTCCCCGCTTCCCCTCTCTGCCACCCTGGTTCAGCCCCTCATTGTCTCCCACCTAAGATGATGGCATCTGCTTTTTTACTAGTTTATCTCTGCCTTTGAAATCGTCCCTTATAACGCTGCCCGATATATCTTCTTTAAGTGCGGCTCCGACCACGTTATACCCTGGCTCAGAAACATTTTGTGACATCTATTAAATTGCTTATTAAATGAAGCAAACACTCTTGGCCTGATGCAAGGCAGGCCCCTGGACTCTATCTTCCGTTTCCTACATTTTATTTTGCATATCACAGTGACACACCCAACATTTCAGCCTGCTGGGGTACTCACTGTTTTGGAAGCTTGCCTTGCATTTAATTGCTTCTTCAAGTCCTCTGGCTGGAATGTTTTTTCTCATGGTCTTCACCTTCTGGAACCTTCTAGCTATCTTTAGGACCTGGCTAAAAATTGCTTCTTCCCTAAGCCTTTCCTGTCCCTACGGTGGGATACCATCATTCTTGTTTTGAACTAGCATGGCAAATCTTTTGCTCCTCTCTCAATGTACATATCGTAATTCACAGTGAGAGTCCTCTTTGGCAAGCAAGCTCATGAGGGTAGTGACTTTCACCAGGCCCTCAAAAAACGTCTGTGGATTCTGGTGCGTGCTGCCTGTGTGCTAAGTCATTCAGTCGTGTCTGACTCTTTGTGACCCCATGGACTGTAGCCCACCAGCCTCCTCTGTCCATGGGATTCTCCAGACAATAATGCTGGAGTGCGTTGTCATTTCCTCCTCTAGTGAGTCTTCCTGACCTAGGGACTGAACCCACGTCGACTATGTCTCCTGCGTTGCCAGGTGGGTTCTTTACCACTAGCGCCACCGAGCGAGTCCCATTCACATCTGCATTCCTGGCATATCGTGAATCTCATGAGTACCTTACTGTTTTGTGGGAAAACAAAACTGAGGCCCCCTTAGATCTTCTACCAGTGTGATTATAAAGGAATAGAAATTTTTAGAGTATGTTGATTTACAATATTGTGTTACTTTCTGCTGAACAGCAAAGTGATTCAGTTATACATATATATGTATGTATATATATACGTATACAAATATATATATATTCTGTTCCATTATGGTTTATCTTAAGATATTGAATACTCTGGGAGATGGTGAAGGACAGGAAGCCTGGAGTGCTGCAGTCCATGGGGTTTCAAAGAATTGGACACGACTGAGCAGCTGAACAATGACATTGAATACAGCGCCCAAGAATAGAGGTTTCTACACTGCACACACGTTCATGGATTATTATAGCACGTGGAGTATGAACAGAAATCTAGCTCAACCCAACTAGACAAAAAAGGGACTTATTGGAAGGACGTGGGTTTTCAGAATGGAAGCGAAGTGAAGTGAAAGTCACTCAGTCATGTCCACCTCTTTGGGACCCCATGGACTATACAGCCCATGGCATTCTCCAGCCAGAATACTGGAGTGGGTATCCATTCCCTTCCCCAGGGGATATTCCCAACCCAAGGATTCAACTCAGGTCTCCCACATTGCAGGTGGATTCTTTACCAGCTGAGCCACCAGGGAAGCCCAAGAATACTGGAGCGGGTAGCCTATCCCTTCTCCAGGGCATCTTCCTGCACAAGAATCAAACCAGGGTCTCCTGCATTGCAGGAGGATTCTTTACCAGGGAAGCCCTGCAGAATGGAAGAGGAGGTTGAATGAAGCAGGTAGTTTCAGGGGCCTCCCGACTTGGACTCAACATGTCTCTATGTCCGGCAGACCCTTGTGGCCACTCATCTTGTGTCTCTTTGGGAGATAACTTTTTAAAAAAAAGATGAAAGGTTGAGTAAAAAGAAGGATGAAAGAGTGCATGACTCATTGGGGTCACACACGGTCACCTAAGGTGATTAAGTTGCTGCCAAATCTCAATCCTATTACTTTTGGCCCAAACTGCAAGATTTATTTTACACTCCTCAGAGTCCCTAATCATGTCTTCTGGCTTCTGGGGAGGAAGCAAGCCCACAGGGCAGCCTGTCCCTTCCTTTTTCAGATGGAGAGGAGTGTAGGAGCTTCAGAAGGAATGGGCAGCAGAGAGCTGGGGAGGGAGCTGGAGCTGGCTGGTGGCCACAGTGATGGTGGAAGCAGGGAGTCGGGGCAGATGAAGGACAAAGCAGAAGGGAAGGTTCCAGTTCAGAGCTAACTCTGGGTCTAGGCATGGAGCAATGTAAGTTAGTTATACAAATAGCCATTCTTTTTCAGAGTCTTTCCCTCATACAGTTATTACAGAGTATTGAGTAGAGTTTCCTGTGCTACACAGTGGTCCTTGTTCGTTATCTATCTTCTACGCAGTAGCATGTGCCTATTAATCCTAAGCTCCTGATTTATCCCTCCGCCCCCTTTGGTCACCATAAGCTTGTTTTCAAATTCTGTGAGTCTGTTTCAGTTTTGTAAATAAGTTCACTTATAGCATTTATTTTTATTTAAAATAAAAAAAATCTTGCCATGCCATAAAACACACACAATCTTAGGTCCCCAACAGAGATGGACCCTCGCCCCCCTGTAGTGGAAGTGCAGGGTTTTAACCACTGGACTGCTAGGGAAGTCATTAAAAAAAAATAGATTCCACATATAAGTGATCTCATGTGATATTAGTCTTTGTCTGTCTGACTTACTTCACTGAGAATGATAATCTCTAGGTCTATCCATGTTGCTGCAGGCGGCATTATTTCATACTTTTTTGTGGCTGAGTGATATTCCATCCTATATCTGTATGACATCTTTTCCCATCCCTGTGTTGAGGGACATTTAGGTTGCTTCCATGTCTTGGCTACTGTAAATAGTGTTTCAATGAACACTGGGGTGCGTATATCTTTTTAAATTATGGTTTTCTCCAGACAGAAGTGGAATTACTGTAGTTTTATTTTTCAGTTTTTTAAGGTATCTCTGTACTGTTCTCCATAGTGGCTGCACCAATTTGCATTCTCACTAACAGTGTAGGAGGGTCCCCTTTTCTCCACACCCTCCCTCTCCACCATTCATTGTTTGTAGACTTTTTGATGATGGCCATTCTGACTGGTGTGAGGTGATACTTCATTGTAGCTTTGATTCTGGATCGAGGCATGGATCATTGGAAGCCAAGCCTTTTAATGAGCAGGAGTTGATAGAAATGTCTTGGTTGCTGGAGCAATTAGATGACTCAAAAGGGCTAGCAAGAATAGCTAAGGAAGCAGATAATGAGAGATACATGAGTTTGTGAGACGATGACGGAGGATAAAAGTCATCTGCCTACCAGAGGGAACCTGAATATTTAACGCTGTGAATCTATAAATATTTAACCACGTTCAAATATTTAGCTACTGAAATTGCCTCTTTAAAAAATGAGATTTTTCTGAATACAGGGCCATTTTTCTCAAGGCACAAGGTAGCTTAAGCAATTCATTTAAAAAATCATTTTTGACAACTTCCCATGGATCACAGAATACAGCCCATTGTGTGTTAGGATCCCTTCTGATACACTGATCAGACGGAGTGTAATGAAAGCCTGATCTGGCTATTTTTCACCACACCCAGGATGTCAGAAAACCTCTCCTGGCTTCTTGACATTTATGAGCACATCCATTTCTCGTTCTCCCTGTGGCAATCTTGCAAGACTTCCCCTCTGCGCAAAATCGTGCCCCAACATAGAAAATACAAGCACTTAGGGAGTGGTTAACAACGACAAAATAAGAGCTAAAAATGGAAGATGGGCGCTTGGGAAAGGAGAGGTGGGGAGTGAAAACCCCCAGGGTATTTAGCTGCAGAAACAAACTTGGGCAGACTAGTTCCAGGAAAGAGTTTGCACAGCAGTGGCCAGCACAGAACTGCATTCAGTCTAAACCATCTGTGCCCACGTGCCCTCTGGAAGTCTTTGTTTCACCCAAGACTCAAGCTCCACGGTAAAGAGGGCTCTGTGCACACACCCTATCTTCAAAGTCCCTCTGCTCAGAGATCATATGCTCCCAAGCATTCATATCATCACTTACACTTTGTCTCTCAAATTCTCTGTCTCTAAGGACTTTCCCTTTTCTCTCAATACCTTCTCCTCCTTCACATTTAAGGAAAGACACTTTACACAGCCCTCAAGCAAAACAAAGGGGCTAGGTAAGCTTCCATCTGTCTAATTAACCCTTCACCATGGTCTACATCTCCTGTGACAGACAGGGTTCTCCAGAGGAACAGAACCATCATGATAGAGATATAGGTAGGTGTGGGCTTCCAAGGAGGCTAGTGGTAAAGAGCCTGCCTGCCAATGCAGGAGGTGGAAGAAATGCAAGTTCAATCCCTGGGTTGAGAAGATCCTCAGGAGGAGGAAATGGCAACCCACTCCGATATTCTTGCCTGGAGAATCCCATGGATACAGGAGCCAGGTGGGCTTCAGTTCATGGGGTCGAGAAAGAGTCGGACACAACTTAGTGACCAAACAATAACAACAGTAGGAGACTTAGAGGAATTGGCTCATGGGATTATGAAGGCTGAGAAGTCCTACAATCTGCTTTGTGCAATCTGGAGAACCAAGAAAACCAATGGTTTAAGTTCAGGTCCACAAACTTGAGAATCCCAGTGTGAGTCTGAATGCCTGATGAACTAGGAGGGTTAATGGCTGACGACCAAGAGTGGAAGATGAATATCTCAGCTCAAGCACAGACAACAAATTCTCCCTTTCCCCATTGTTTTGTTTTGTTTTACTGAAACCCTCAGTGGATTAGATGATGTCCCCTGGCACTGGGGATGGTGATGTGTCTACCAATTCAAATGTCAGTCTCTTCTGGAGACACTGACACAGACTCTCAGAAGTGATGCTTTTACCAGCTGTCTGGACATCCCTGAGCTCAGCCAAACAGACACATAAAATTAGCCATCATACATCTAGCACCTCTCCACATCCACTGTCCTCAGAGTGATCACAGCTTAGTGGGTATGAGCTGCGATGGTGGGTGTGAGTTTTGAGGAAAAGGCAGAGATGGAAATGGTCCAGTGAGGAGCCGTAGGGTCCCAGTCCTTCCACATACAATTAACCCCCAAACTACAGTTTAGTTCTCGTCAGCCACTGCCCTAAATCATAGGTCACAGGAGTCGGCTTGTTGCTTCATCTTTCAGCTTTATGTCCTTTCTCATATGCTGACCTAAGTCTGAAAAATCTGATTCCCATATTTCTTCTGATCCTCAAGGCCAACCTAAAATTTATTTCCTCTAGTCTGACAATGTTAGTTACATATGAAATGTCTGTATCTTTTGATCTAGCAAACCTACTTTTAGGATTTTAAACTAGAAAAAGACATGTCCTTTCAAGGGCGTTCACGGCAACTTTGTTGGAAATGTCAAGAAGTGGGAACACCCTAAACAGCCATCCGTAGGAGAGAGTGAAATAAGTCACGACACCTTCTCACAATGGAAGACCACGCACAGTCAGAGAAAAATGAGATTGCTACAGAAGAGGAAAATGTTCATGATGTATGGTCAGGAGAAAGAAAAACACGCTGTAAAACAAGATGGGCCATAAGAACAAATTTCTTAAAGAATAAAATCATAGGCAAAGTCTAGAATGCACTAAACTATTGGTAACATGAATCATCTTCGGAGGTTAAGACTGGCAAGCTTTTTCTTTTCTCAATATTTGTGTAATATTTGATTTTTTATTTTTACAAAAAGGCAAAAATTTTACTTCCTTAGGGCATCTCCATCAATACCCCAGACCCTCAGCACGCTGCCTGTACCTAAGTTCTTATATCAAACAATTTTTTCTTGTTTATGTCCTTAACTTCTTTTTAAAAATAATTTGATTTATTTTTGGCTGTGCTGGGTCTTCGTTGCTTTGTGCAGGCTTTCTCTAGTTGTGGGGAGCGGGGGCTACTCTTCATTGCAGTGTGCGGGCTTCTCACTGCGGTGGCCTCTCTTGTTGGGGAGCATGGGATTTAGGCACATGGGCTTCAGTAGTTGCAACACCACGGGCTCAGTAGCTGTGGTGCACGGGCTTAGCTGCTCCAAGGCATGTGGGATCTTCCTGGGGATCAGATCTGTGTCCCCGGTATTGGCAGGTGAATTCTTATTCACTGAGCCAACAGGGAAGTCCCAAATTTGGCTTTTTAACAGGGATCAAGACCATCCCCATGGAAAAGAAATGCAAAAAAGCAAAATGGCTGTCTGGGGAGGCCTTGCAAATAGCTGCGAAAAGAAGAGAAGCAAAAAGCAAAGGAGAAAAAGAAGGATATAAACATCTGAATGCAGAGTTCCAAAGAATAGCAAGAAGAGATAAGAAAGCCTTCTTCAGCGATCAATGCAAAGAAATAGAGGAAAACAACAGAATGGGAAAGACTAGAGATCTCTTCAAGAAAATCAGAGATATCAAGGGAACATTTCATGCAAAGATGGGCTCAATAAAGGACAGAAACTGTATGGACCTAACAGAAGCAGAAGATATTAAGAAGAGGTGGCAAGAATACACAGAAGAACTGTACAAAAAAGAGCTTCATGACCCAGATAATCACGATGGTGTGATCACTCACCTAGAGCTAGACATCCTGAAATGTGAAGTCAAGTGGGCCTTAGAAAGCATCACTAGGAACAAAGCTAGTGGAGGTGATGGAATTCCAGGTGAGCTATTTCAAATCCTGAAAGATGATGCTGTGAAAGTGCTGCACTCAATATGCCAGCAAATTTGGAAAACTCAGCAGTGGCCACAGGACTGGAAAAGGTCAGTTTTCATTACAATCCCAAAGAAAGGTAATGCCAAAGAATGCTCAAACTACCACACAATTGCACTCATCTCACACGCTGCAAAGTAATGCTCAAAATTCTCCAAGCCAGGCTTCAGCAATATGTGAAGCGTGAACTTCCTGATGTTCAAGCTGGTTTTAGAAAAGGCAGAGGAACCAGAGATTAAATTGCCCACATCCGCTGGATCATGGAAAAAGCAAGAGAGTTCCAGAAAAACATCTATTTCTGCTTTATTGACTATGCCAAAGCCTTTGACTGTGTGGATCACAAAAAACTGTGGAAAATTCTGAAAGAGATGGGAATATCAGACCACCTGACCTGCCTCTTGAGAAACCTGTATGCAGTTCAGGAAGCAACAGTTAGAACTGGACACGGAACAACAGACTGGTTCCAAATAGGAAAAGGAATACGTCAAGGCTGTATATTGTCACCCTGCTTATTTAACTTATATGCAGAGTACATCATGAGAAACGCTGGGCTGGAAGAAGCACAAACTGCAATCAACACTGCTGGGAGAAATATCAGTAACCTCAGATATGCAGATGACACCACCCTTATGGCAGAAAGTGAAGAAATAAAAAGCCTCTTGATGAAAGTGAAAGTGGAGAGTGAAAAAGTTGTCTTAAAGCTCAACATTGAGAAAACTAAGATCATGGCATCTGGTCCCATCACTTCATGGCAGATAAATGGGGAAACAGTGGAAACAGTGTCAGACTTTATTTTTCTGGGCTCCAAAATCACTGCAGATGGTGACTACAGCCATGAAATTAAAAGACTCTTACTCCTTGGAAGGAAAGTTATGACCAACCTAGATAGCATATTGAAAAGCAGAGACATTACTTTGCCAACAAAGGTTCGTCTAGTCAAGGCTGTGGTTTTTCCTGTGGTCACGTATGGATGTGAGAGTTGGACTGTGAAGAAGGCTGAGCGCCGAAGAATTGATGCTTTTGAACTGTGGTGTTGGAGAAGACTCTTGAGAGTCCCTTGGACTGCAAGGAGATCCAACGGGTCCATTCTGAAGGAGATCAGCCCTGGGATTTCTTTGGAAGGAATGATGTTAAAGCTGAAACTCCAGAACTTTGGCCACCTCATGCGAAGAGCTGACTCATTGGAAAAGACTGATGCTGGGAGGGATTGGGGGCAGGAGGAAAAGGGGATGACAGAGAATGAGATGGCTGGATGGCATCACCGACTTGATGGACATGAATTTGAGTGAACTCCTGGAGTTGGTGATGGACAGGGAGGCCTGGTATGCTGAGATTCATGGGGTGGCAAAGAATCTGACACCACTTAGTGACTGAACTGAACTGAATCTTTTCTCCTGAGCCACTGACTCCTTGAACCCAGGGTTTGTGTCATTCACTTTTGTGTGAAGTTGAAATGTATTAAATGGCCAATGTCTGACCCTCTTTTGCTGCAGAAACAGCAGTTCCAAGGAAGCTAAGCTACTCTCTCCTTATCCCTCAGCACAGCGTCAGGCTCTTGGATGAACCCACTGAATTGATTGCACATTGGCATCTGGTATTTACAAACAGGTCCACTCATTGTTTCACTCAAACATTCTTAAGTGTATTTACATTAATATGATTTGCCAGTTAATTTATATTCACAGTTTGTAAATACAGTCGAGGTGTGTGTATCATTGGATGATTATTGATTGTTTGTGCAGGGCATAAACAGAGCTTCAAGATGAACCTCATGTTTCCTAGGAGCAGGAAAGCCTCTGGATGTGAGGAAAAAAATCGGCAAACCTTCTTTCTGGTTCTTGATTTCTTTTTAAAATTGTCAGCTAAAGAGAGTGAGGAGGCTTGAACCAAGGCCAGGGTAATTTCTTCCTCCCAAAGCGAGGCTCTGGCTGCCTTGCTGTGAGGCTGGACGCTGACAGCGGTGTTGGACGGACTGACTGTTCAGCAGATGCTTCATTAGGGACCATCCATCTGTCTGGAGGGCTGACCACATTTCTTCATGAAGCATTGGTTCTTCTTTTTTTTTCTTTGGTACCAACAGCTATGATATTAGCCCTGAGTTACCGATCTCTGACCTCAGATTTTCCACAGGCTCAGGTAAGATTTCTCTCTGTCGACACAAGCAAATAGTTTAGGTGGTCCACATACAACTGGAAAAAAAAAAAAAAAATCAAACCTGCAAACTTGAGAACCTAGATGAAACCTCTCCATTTCAAAGGATGAATGTGGTGAAAGATGAGATGGCCTGGTTTCTCGGGTCACCTTTGAGAGAAAAGCCTGAGAAACAGACATGCATACATCCCAGGGATGAAGTGATGGGAGCTCGGGGCCTGTCTCTGAGACTTCCCACCTGCCAAGCCTGGATGGAGTCTGTTGCTCCATGGGCCCTTGAAGGAGGTCAGCCTTCCGTAGCATGCAAGAGGAGGGTCAGTGTTTAGGACTAGATGATAATTTAGCTGTGAACAGGCATCACTTAAGTTTCTTTCTTTCTTTTCTTTTGCTGCCATGTGTGGCATGTGGGAATCTTAGTTCCCTGACCAGGGATTGAACCCAGGCCCTCTGCAGTGGAAGTACAGAGTCCTAACCACTGAACCACCAGGGAAGTCCCAATAGGACTCAGGTCCAGTTGCCCCCAGTGGCAGCTGGCTTAATAATGCCTCCTTCAAGGATGCCTTCCCTTCCCTATTTGCTTCTCAATTTCCTTTCCTTGTTTCCCTTCTCTTTCCAAATCAACTACTTGCACTCAAATCTTTGTCTCTTCATCTGCTTTGGGAGCCCCAACTAAAATTGCTGGGTAAAGAAAAAAAAAAAACCAACAGATTTCTTCACTACAGAACTTTCCAGAGTCTTTAACATGCTAATGTACTTTGTGACTATCCAAGAGAGAGATTCAGTCTGCAGAATTTCCCAAATATTGACTACAAAACCATATTCCCTGCTCCCGTTCACAGATATCTCTTGAGACCAGTATCTCCAGCAAAATATTTTGGAAGACATTCTCTTCACTTTGCTGATGAGAATGTCATCAGTGTCTATATTTTACCGAGAAGAGGACTCTCCCAGAAAAGTCAAGGGTTCATCTAATGTGTCACAGTCAACAATGGCAGAATTATAGCTGGACTCTAGACTTCCTTTTCTCTCTTAACTACACAAGCTTGTGTCTGTGCACCATTCGAGACCAGCATAGCGTCAGAATTCTGAGGTCAGACTTTGGACTTGGGAGTTAGGTCTCAGGGTTCCATCACCAGCCAGCTATGCCTATTAACTGATCTAAGCCATCTTCTTTGTCATTCACAATAATCTTTTGTCTTACCTCCTTCACACATGAAACTGGGGGATTAAATTGGCTAACCTTTTTTTCCCCGTGGTAAAATTTAAAGAACAGAAAACTCACCTTTTTAACAATTTTTAGTTCCAGTGGCATTAAGTATATTCCCATTGTTGTACAACTGTCATTATCATCCATCTCCAGAACTCTACCATCTTCCCAAAGTGAAGCTCTATGCCCACTGACCTCTAACTCCCATCCCCCACCGCTCTGCTGCTGCTAAGTCGCTTCAGTCGTGTCCGACTCTGTGCGACCCCAAAGATGGCAGCCCACCGGGCTCCCCCGTCCCTGGGATTCTCCAGGCAAGAACACTGGAGTGGGTTGCCATTTCCTTCTCCAATGCATAAAAGTGAAAAGTGAAAGTGAAGTTGCTCAGTCGTGTCCGACTGTTAGCGACCCCATGGACTGAGGGCCACGAGGCTCCTCCGTCCAAGGGATTTTCTAGGCAAGAGTACTGGAGTGGAGTGCCATTGCCTTCTCCCCCCGCCGCTCTAGCCCCTGGCAATTACCACCATACTTTCTGTCTATGCATTTGACTACTCTATGTACCTCATACAACTGGAATCATGCAGTTTATGTCTTTTTGTGACTGGTGTATTTCACTTAGTGTAATGTTCTGATGGTTTATCCATGTTGTAGCATATTGCAGAACTTCCTAACTTTGAAAAGCTGAGCAATACTCCACTGTAAGTACGTTACTGTCTTTCATCAGATTTGGACAGTTTTCAGCCATTATTTCTTCCCATATTTTTCTCTGCCCCTTTCTCTTTTCTTCCATCTGGAACTCCCATAGTGCGTATATTGATCTGGTTGCTGACATTCCACAGGTTCCTTAGGCTCTGTTCACTTTTTATGTTCCTCAGCTTCGCATCCTCTCTTTACGGTTGCTGCTTCCTTCTTCTGCCTGTATAAACCCGCCTCTGAATTACCTCTGAGTGAGTGAAAGACAGTCCTGTCCAACTCTTTACGACCCCATGGACTGTGGCCCTTCAGCTTCCTCTGTCCATGGAATTCTCCAGGCAAGAATAGCCATTCCCAGGTAGCCTTTGCCTTCTCCAGGGGATCTTCCCAACCCAGGGATCAAACCCAGGTCTCCTGCACTGTAGGCAGATTGCTTACCATCTGAGCCACCAGACAAGCCCCCTAGCTGATTTTTTCAATTATTGTATTATTCAGCTTTGGGGTTTCTTTTTGGTTTCTTTTTAGGTTTACTATTTATTTTTTGATATTTCCATTTTATTCTTACATCATTTTCTTAACTTTGAGCATTTTTAAGATAATTGTTTTAATATCTTTGTTTAGTTGATTAGTTATCAGGTCTATCTCAAGAGCAATTTCTGTTGATTTTTTTACCTCTTTGAATGGACCATGTATTTGTGTTTCTTTGCATGCATTGTGGGTTTTGTTTTTTTTTTAAACTGGACATTTGAATCTAATAATGAGGTAATTCTAGAAGTCAAATTCTCCCCCTTCTCCAGGCTTTGTTATTGCTTTTTATTATTGCAGGTTGTCTCTGTGGGGAGAATCAGCCTGAGGTGTAAACTAAAAACCTTCTTAGGTCTTTTCTGAGCCTTTTACTGGGTATGTGGAGTTTACTTTCTAATTTTCATCATACATGCAGTTGTTTTTGAACATCCTACTCTTTAATGGCTGGCTCCCAAACATGAAAAAAGAGAGAAATGAAGGACGTAGGGGAAAGAGCCTTGGCCCTTTAAATTCCCTGGTTACTTTAACTGGAGAGGGAGGGGCTTGCAAGAGTGGGGGTGGGGAGGTACAACTATGGCTGCCTGTCTCTTACCTGTACCTCTGTGATCAGAAGCAGCAGTCAGTGACCAGAGCACAGAGCACTGATATTCGGAGGACAGGCTCCTTTTTGCCCACCCTGGCTCTAGGAAGTTGTGTCCAAGCTGTGCCAGGAACACATGCACAGCTGGCTGCCTCATGGCTGGGGTTGGCGGATAGGTAGCTGCTACTGCTGCTGAAAACTGAAATTGACTGCAATTAACTGCAATTTACCACCCAACTCTGCCCCCAGAATTTGCAAGCCTTCAATAGACTCCAGAGTTCCAAATTAGTTATATCGGATAGATTCTGCCAGTGCAGTTGTTGTCTAGGTGAAGAGAAATATTCCTGGTGCTGCTTCTTTTTTTAATTTTATTTTTTAAAAAATTGAAATATAGTTAATTTACAATGTCGTATTAGTTTCAAGTGTACAGCAAGATGATTTAGCTATATCTATATCTATAAATCTATATAAAAGAATCTAAAAAAGAATCTGTATGTCCTTTTTCAGATTATTTTCTCCTGATGCCTCTTTGTCATCATTCAGTCGCTAAGTCGTGCCCCACTCTGTGACCCCAGGGACTGCAGCATGCCAGGCTTCCTTGTTCTTTACTATCTCCTGGAGTTTGTTCAAACTCACATCCATTGAGTTAGTGATGTCATCCAACCATCTCATCCTCTGCCGCCCTTTCCTGCTCTCAATCTTTTCCAGCATCAGGTCTTTTCCAATGAGCTAGTTCTTCATATCAGATGAGATCAGTCGCTCAGTCGTGTCCAACTCTTTGAAACCCCATGAATCGCAGCATGCCAGGCCTCCCTGTCCATCACCAACTCCAGGAGTTCACTCAGACGTCTATCGAGTCAGTGATGTCATCCAGCCATCTCATCCTCTGTCGTCCCCTTCTCCTCCTGCCCTCAATCCCTCCCAGCATCAGAGTCTTTTCCAATGAGTCAACTCTTTGCATGAGGTGGCCAAAGTACTGGAGTTTCAGCTTTAGCATCAGTCCTTCTAAAGAAATCCCAGGGCTGATCTCCTTCAGAATGGACCGGTTGGATCTCCTTGCCGTCCAACGGACTCTCAAGAGTCTTCTCCAACACCACAGTTCAAAAGCATCAATTCTTCGGTGCTCAGCCTTCTTCACACTCCAGTTCTCACATCCATACATGACCACAGGAAAAACCGTAGCCTTGACTAGATGGACCTTTGTTGGCAAAGTAATGTCTCTGCTTTTGAATATGTTATCTAGGTTGGTCATAACTTTCCTTCCAAGGAGTAAGTGTCTTTTAATTTCATGGCTGTAGTCACCATCTGCAGTGATTTTGGAGCCCAGAAAAAGAAAGTCTGACACTGTTTCCACTATTTCCCCATCTATTTCCCATGAAGTGATGGGACCAGATGCCATGATCTTCATTTTCTGAATGTTGAGCTTTAAGCCAACTTTTTCACTCTCCACTTTCACTTTCATCAAGAGGCTTTTTAGTTCCTTTTCACTTTCTGCCATAAGGGTGGTGTTATCTGCATATCTGAGGTTATTGATATTTCTCCTGGCAATCTTGATTCCAGCTTGTGTTTCTTCCAGTCCAGCGTTTCTCATGATGTACTCTGCACATAAGTTAAATAAACAGGGTGACAATATACAGCCTTGACGAACTCCTTTTCCTATTTGGAACCAGTCTGTTGGTCCATGTCCAGTTCTAACTGTTGCTTCCTGACCTGCATACAGATTTCTCAAGAGGCAAGTCAGGTGGTCTGGTATTCCCATCTCTTTCAGAATTTTGCCTCTTATCTCTCCATTTCCCCCAAATCCTCTATGTTTAATTTTTTGAGAAATTACAGAATGTTTTTCATAGAAGCCATACCATTTTAAATTCCTGACAGCAAAGTGCATGAGTTCCAGTTTCTCTACATCCTTCCAAGTATTTGTTATTTTCTTTTTTTTTTTTTTTTAAATAACATCCCCTCTAACATATACGAAGTGCTGTCTCATTGTGGTTTGATTTGCATTTTCCTAATGATTAGTGATAACTGTTCAAGTTTTGCCCATTTAAAAATTTTGATTGTTACTGCTGTTGAAGTGTAGGAGTTATTTACACATGCTGGATAGTAACCTGACTTATCTTTCTTAAAGGTTCCTCTCTGTTTTAACCTTTAGGCATCTTAAAATCACACCAACTCTTAATTCAATAAAACTTATGCTCAATCACAGACACCCGAGAACCTGGCTACTCAAAATGTGGTCTTGGACTGGTGGCATCGGCATCCCCAGGGAACCTGGTTTCTTTCTGGCTGCACAGTCTGGCTTGTGGGATCTTAGCTCCCTGACCAGGGACTGAGCCCAGGCCCTTGGCAGTGAGAGTGCAGAGTCCAACTATTGGACTGCTAGGGAATTCCCTGGGAACAGCTACAAAGGCAAAATCCTGGGTCTCGCTCCACGTCTGAGTTGGAATCTGCATGTGAACAAGGTCCCTGGGTGATTTATACATTAAATCTTGAGGAATACTGCTCTAGAACACAGTGTGGCTGTGTAAGGTGGAAGATGAACCAGGCATTCGTATGTTTCCATTTTTGATTCCAGAATGACCCCATGCCAGCATTCTTGCTCTTTCTGCTATTAAAAAGCAAGACTAAGCCATGCACTTCTGATAGCAAGGTCATGAGTATGTGACCCTTCTTAACCCTGACACACAGAGATGGATGTTTTTCTCCAGGGTTGAATCAGATCATTCCACATTCTACATCTTTTTCTATATATTCCCTTTCTTTCCCCTTCTCCATGCTCCAAAAATAAACGTAGCCAGTGGCTGTACCTTCTGTTTCTTTCCAGAAAAAAAAAAAAAAAGGAACAGATTCCCACATTGGTTTTCAAAGGCCCATCTGACACCGTGTTTTATTTCCTAGCTGCTCCTTGTAAATTGCTTGTAGGCAATTCTCTTCTTAACCTCTAACTGGGGCTCTGTGTGGCAGAGGTGGTTGTTATCTCAGCCAGCCATCAATCCATCCCCTCTCCTGGGGGACTGTATGCCTTTAATGAGAGCACTCCCTAAGCGTCCACTTCTGAGCTGCTAGGGAGGGCGCACTTGCTAAGGGTGAGACCTCAGCACAATGAACCTTTGAGTCAATGAGACTCTTTTCTGACACCTGGATCCTACACACTTCATCTGACACATTTCAGTAGCCTTGAAAGATACCTTTGGCTCAGGTAGATTTCTGGGAAATGACAATAATGAACATGGTACCCATTTTAATAGACACATTCACCTTGAACATGGGCGGGCAGCCTTCTGGGTTCCCTCATGGTGAATCTTGCTTTTAATGGCTTACTAAACTTCCACTTTTTCCACGTAAGTTGCCTTTTTTTTAGTGATGTGAGCTTTATCTTTCTTTTTACAGATTTCCCTGGTGGCTCAGTCGGTAAAGTCTGCCTGCAATGCAGGAGACCCGCGTTCAATCCTGGAAGATCCCCTGGAGAAGGACATGCATGGCAGCCCACTCCAGTATTCTTGCCTGGAGAATCCAATGGACAGAGGAGCCTGGTGGGCTACAGTCCATGGGGTTGCTAGAGTTGGACATGACTGAGCGACCAAACCTACCTATCACATGGAGCACACAGGTAGAAGGGATTTGAACACAGGCTCAGCAGCTGTGGCCCATGGGCTTGGTTGCCCCAGGGCATGTGGGATCTTCCCGGACCAGAGATCAAACCCATGTCCCCTGCATTGGCAGGCGGATTCTTATCATTCCTTCTACTACCAGGGAAGTTCGAGGTTATTTTTCTAGTCTCTTATAGTTTCGTTGTACTTTGTTGCTTGAGGAGATGTTTGTCTAGGTGCAGGCACTGCAGCAAAGGGTCCCAGGTCCCAACCCATCTCAGAAGGACGTGGGAGGGAGGCATCTCGATCTAAACTGATACTTGCTGCTGCTGCTTCTAAGTCGCTTCAGTTGTGTCTGACTCTGTGCAACCCCATAGACGGCAGCCCACCAGGCTTCTCTGTCCCTGGGATTCTCCAGGCAAGAACACTGGAGTGGGTTGCCATTTCCTTCTCCAATGCATGAAAGTGAAAAGTGAAAGTGAAGTCACCCAGTCGTGTCCGACTCTTAGCGACCCCATGGACTGCAGTCTACCAGGCTCCTCCATCCATGGGATTTTCCAGGCAAGAGTACTGGAGTGGGGTGCCATCGTCTTCTCTGTAACTGATACTTATTGTTATGCAAAAACCTCAGCCTGTTCCCATGTGACACCTCTCTTGACGTGGCTGTAGGAAGGGGCTTCTTGGGGGAATGACGGACGGTGTAGGCAGCGAATGCTGTGTTTTACAGGCCAGCATCCATTCTCCTCCCTTTGATTAGTCTAAACCCATCACAGTGACCCCATTCCCCTGCTAGTGATTGGCTCTGGCGCATGAGGAAATGAGGCCTGTGGGGACATCTGGGGTAATGTGAGGGCGGGAACATTCTGGGAGAGGCTTCCCTGTTCTCTGGAAAGATGGGCTTGCTCCTTGTTCTACAGAAAGACGGCTCTACTTTTTCCCCTTGAGCCCATCATGTCTGGAGAAGATGCCAGGAAGTCCTGCCGAAGCCTGAGGAGGAGGCGGCCCAAGGACAGCAGAGCAGAGGGACGGGCCTTGATGACGTTGCGGAGCTGCTACTTCAGCAAACCGAGACCTTTGAGACAGTAAATTTCCCCATTGTCTAAGTTGGCTTCTGTCAGGAGTTTAGTTTCCTGCAGCCAAGAGCATTTTGATGAATACAAAGGGAAAAGATGGACAGTGTTCCAGTATTTCAGCATTTGGGTGGGGTTTTTTTGTTTTTTGTTTTTTTGTTTTTTTTTTAGTTTGCAAGGTTTTAAGTTCAAGGCACGAAACAGATCCATATTCCAAGGTGTACAGAGACATCCCAGTGCGGAACATAAATTAAATATAACTTTTAATCTGCATTCATTGGAAGGACTGATGCTGAAGCTGAAGCTTTAATACTCTGGCCACCCGATGGGAAGAGCCGGCTCATTAGAAAAGACCCTGATGCTCGGAAAGATTGAGGGCAGGAGGAGAAGGGGACGACAGATGATGAGATGGTTGGATGGCATCACTGTCTCAGTAGACATGAGTTTGAGCAGACTCCGGGAGATGGTGAAGGACAAGGAAGCCTGGGGTGCTGCAGTCCGAGGGGCCACAAAGAGGCTGAGCGACTGAGCAACAACATTTAAACTACCAATGCCAGGACTTTTCTGCGCTAACACAGATAATCGAGAGCTGGCTATTTTATTTTCACTGAAGTATGCACCTTTTAGGATGTAGAGGGGTCCCTCTGGGTCCAGGCTCTCCTGTCCCAGTCTGTTCCCTTTGAACCTGACTGTGGGCTCTCCCAGGCACAGCTCTAACCAGACTTAAGGATCACAATATTCACAGTGTATGTTTCAACTCCATTAGTTTGGGGGCAGAATAAAATTGATTTATAAAAGGAAGTTTTAAAATTACATTTAAATTTTAAATTACATTTAAGCTAACATTTAAAAGTAAAAGTTAGTTATTTTCTGAAGAGTTGGTTCGTACATATGGTACGCAATTCAAAGGCAATGAAAAGAAAGTCTCCCCCTCACCCCAGGCTCCAGCTCCCCGGTTCCCCTTTCACCAGCAATCACTGTTCCCGTTTATGAAAGGAAACTTGTCTCCCTAATCCTTTCAGGGCTCAGTTCAGCTCAGGACAGGAGTCCTGCTGATACAAAGGGTATTCTGGAAAGTTGGATAGAAACCTAGACTCACCTAGATTGTGCTCTGGTCCCGATCTTGCGAGAACAGCTGGGCCTCTGACCTTGGTTATGTCATTGGGGCTTCTTTCATAGAATGGGGGTAATCATGCTGATTCTTCTCTTCTGATGAGCTTAATTAAACTTCAGCCCAGATATAATAGTCAAAGTTCTCTGGAAAGATAAAAAGGCAACATCAGTGGAATGCAGACAAATGAAAGTAATTTAACCCCTTGGGGGATACACAGCTTTCTTTCACCTATTAAAAATTGTGCTTAATGCTTCCATAATTTCTGCATGAAACAAACTATAAATGTAAAGAGACTCCTCTGGTGGTCCAGTGGGTGGGACTCTGAGCTCCCAATGCAGGAGGCCTGGGGTTTGATATCTGGTCAGAGAACTAGATCCCACAGGCAACTAGAAGATCTGCATGCTGCAGCTGGGACCTGGCGCAGCCAAATAAATAAATATAAATATGAAAAAAATTAAATGTAATATAATGTAAAAGTAAAGGATAATGAAACCTATCATCAGCAGGTTCTAACTAGATGGCGTCCGTCAGTCCTTTGGACCCCTCTGAGATTCAGGAAGCTTTAGGATTTGGGTAGGTTTTCATTGTTTTTGTCTTTTTTTTTGCGGTCTAGGCATTGAGTACTTTGTGCTGGCACCTCACTGCAGGGAGAAAGGATGTTAGTGCAGGGCAGGGTTTATGCAGTTTCTGGGAGGTGGCTGGGCCCTGGAGCAGCATGGTGGCGGTGGCGGGTTCCTCCAGTGTGGGTCCGAGTCTTGAGAGTCCCCTCTGCGTGTGTGTGCAGTGCTGTCTGTGCCTGGCGATGAGCAGGTGACCTCGGGGACAGGGCGGTGGCCCCAGGACTCCACATACCGTTCTTAATCGGGGAACCGTTGCTTGAGAGGAATTACAACCGGCTTCCCTGGTGGCTCGGATGGTAAAGAATCTGTTCGCAATGCGGGAGACCCCGGTTCGATTCCTGGGTCAGGAAGAGCCCCTGGAGGAGGGATTGGCTACCCACTCCAGTATTCTGGCCTGGGATATCCCATGGGCAGAGGAGCCAGGCGGGCTACAGTCCTTGGGGTTGCAGAGTCGGATATGACTGAGCAACTAACACTTTTCTGTTGAAAAGTGCAGGCGTTGAGCTGCAGGGAGGGCTGAGGAGGGGGTCACCCGGGGCTCCGGGGCTTTGCCGGGTGGGGGAAATGCGGGTTGACATGTAGGGAAAAAGCCAGCATTGTGAGGAGCCGGCCGTCGGCTGCTGCGGGAGGCCCACGGCTGGAATGTGGGCCGCCCGGAGAGGTGCGCTGTGTTTACCCTGGCAGCCGCCTGGCAGAGCTCTGCTGAGCCCGGGCCTTGGGACTGCCGGGTATGAAAGGATGCTTCACCCCTGCGCAGGGTTCCTCGTCGACCTCTGGGCCTCTGAGGTTCATCTGTTTAGACTTGGGGCCCGACGGAGACACTGTGTCTTTGTGGACGGCAGCCGTGGCCAAGAGAGGCTGATTCTTTTCAATTTCATTTTATTTTTCTGAAAACTCTGGCTACTGCCCTAGGATTGGGCCAAGGTTTTGTGGTCGCCATGGCAACGGCGCCTTCTCCTACCTGAGAAGGATTCCTTTTTCTCAGGAGGCCTGCGGTGCCTGCAATTCCCACCCCCAGCCCAGGTCGCTGTGGTTGCAGGCGGTCATTTCTGGAACGTTGGGGGCGCAGTGTGCCACGGTCCCGGTGGACAGTGTCGTTCCTGTCGCTGCTTCCTGTCCCTTGCCCAGGTTCAGGCTGAACACAGTCTTTGTGAATTTTGCAAAATGAGACTCTGGCGGTTTACCTCCCTGCTTTTTACATCTGTCCTTTTCCAGTTTAAGTCAATAAACTTTGAAGCAGTGTGGCACAGGGGTTAGTGTATGTACCACCAAAGGGGGCACTGGCATAGTGATTAGGCTCAGGTTTCCAGAGGCAAGGTTTTGTGCTTGGATTGCAGCTTCAACATTTTCACTAAGTAGATGCCCTCAAGTAAGGTTCTGAAAAGACCCCGATGCTGGGAAACTTTGAGGGCAGGAGGAGAAGGAGGTGACAGAGAATGAGATGATTGGGTGGCATCATCATCTCAATGGATATGAGTTTGAGCAAAGTCCGGGAGATAGTGAAGGACAGGGAAGCCTGGCGTGCTGCAGTCCATGGGGTTGCCAAGAGTCAGACAGGACTGAGTGAGTGAACAACAACCAAAGGTTGTGAGTCCTCTGTTTTCTTATCTCTAAAATGGGGATAATCATTGTACTTTCCTCACAGGGCTTCAGCAAAGATCAATTGGGATTGTGTGTGCAAAGTTTTGTCACAGTGTCTGGATTGCAGTAAGATATAAGCTCTCCATTGTTATTATTATGTGTTAGAAGCTGTGCGTGTGTCTTTCAGGCTGAAACAACACAAAGGCAGCCGGTAGAAACAGGTACCTTGGGCCACACACCTTGCCTGATGGAGTCTTGGGGCGGCCATACACATACCTACCCAGATCCATCCACACTTGCCTTGGATTCTAACCCGTTTCTAGTAGCTAGATCATCAGTTGCTCTTCCTTTGTTTATTGATGGAAAAAAAAAAAAAAGCACAACCTGAAAGTTGAGAGTTATGTTTTATTTGGTGGACAACTCTGAGGACTTAGGCCTGGGATGTGGCATCTCAGATAACACTGAGAATCTCTTCCAAGAGGAAGAGGGGCGGGAGGGGGTGGTGACGGGAAGCCGGGATATATAGGCCTTTTTGCAAAAACACCAAGCGGTCAGAACATCAAAAGATTGCTTTTAATTAAAGAAAACCAGATATCTCAAGGAATTGAGTGCTTTTCTGTGAATATGGGAAGCCTTGAGAGTCTGGGCCAGCTGAAGTCATTCCTTTGGCATGCACCTCAGCTGTCGGGGCCAGTACCCCGAGTGTCCTCAGAGCTCACTGTCAGGGGCAGCTGCATCAGCTGCTGCTGGATGGGCTTGACAGCAGGTAGCCCCTTTGTCTCGTCCTGAGTTCCCTCAGGGCTCACCATCAGGGAGGCTGTAATGAAACGGCTTGATGGCTGCAACATCCTTTGTTTTCTGGCGTGGCAGGCAGTATTTCAGTTCTCCTGTTCTTGGAGTCCAGCATCTACATGGATCCATCCTGGCTGCCCCTGACCTTAGGGAACTGTGGCTCTTTCCAGGATCCATCCCACATCTTTTTGTTTTCTTTTTCTGATTCAGATTCACTGTTGGCAAGAGAGGCCTCCACAGCTGAGTTTCTCTTGCTTGTGCAGTTGGACTTGCCTCTAAATAAGGCTCTTGCTTTGGGCGGATGTGGCCGGCTCAGCACCTCTCGGCACAAGTCTTGCTGACTCTCTCTCATCACACCATGTGTTCCCAGTGGGCATGACAGAGGCCCTCACACCAGTGCGTCTGCTGTCTCAGCGCAGAGCCACCCAGCTCAGGAGCTGCCCCATTCCCACCCAGCCACCAAGCTCACCCCAGACCAAGACAAACCCATCTCAGACCCAGGTCCTGGCTCCTTCTTGTGTAATGCCATTTCGCATGCAGTTTGGGGGCATTTACAGGGCTCCCATCCTTCCCCATCCAAAAGGCTGCCTTCGATTCAACCTGGGTGAGAACCAGATCTCATTTGACAGACGCCTGATGGACTGGGTAGGGAGATGGAGCCAAATCCAGCAGCAGAAACACAGTCTCCTACTAAGCCCCAAAGTTCATGCAAATAGCAGTACTACAGTCTGCTATCATTTATACTGTAGTATCTTATACAGTGAAGTCATTCCATTGTGTCTGACTCTTTGCGACCTGTGGACTGTAGCCTACCAGGCTCCTCCATCCATGGGACTGTCCAGGCAAGAATACTGGAGTGCGTTGCCTTTTCCTTCTCCAGGGGATCTTCCCCGCTCAGGGATCAAACCCGGCTCTCCCGCATTTCAGGCAGACTGAGCCAGAGGGCTTCCTAGATGGTGCTAGTGTTAAAGAACCTGCCTGCCAAGGAAGGAGAGGTAATTGATGTGGGTTCAATCCTTGGTCGGGAAGATTTCCTGGAGAAGAGCATGGCAATCCACTCCAGTATTCTGGCCTGGAGAACCCCATGGACAGAGGAGCTTGGCAAGCTACAGTCCATAGGGTCTGAAAGAGTCAGACATGACTGAAGCAACTTAGCACGCATGCACACCTGATATAGAGCTAGGTTAGAACGTAGGTGAGCCACTGGTCACATGTAGCTATTAAGTGCTTGAAATGTGGCTGGTCTGAAGAGTGATTTACACATAAAATATGCACTGTATCCTGAAGACAGTACAAAAAGGAAGTGATCTAATTCATATTTTCATATTGACTACACATTGAGATAATATTTTGGATATATTGGGTTAAATAAAATACATTGTTGAATTAACTTCACCTGTTTCTTTTTACTTTTTTTAATATGCCTGCTGGAAAAATTCAAATTATATGTGTCTCCCATGTGTGACTTACATTAGTTTCCTACTGGGCAGAGCTGTTCTAGATTGTTGCTTCTCTGCAATAAGTTAAGGATTAAGGAAAATATATTTCACTCTAGGTATTTGAGTCAGAGAGGGATTTAACACAGGGAATTAGGAGCTTACAAAGCTAAGACTGGAGGAATGAAAATCAACAGCAGGGAAGTGGATGTGGGGGATGGGTTTTCTTGGTTTTCAGATTTACTGCCGACTTTCAGAGAATCAGGGGGTACTGCTTAGTGCAAAGACCAGAAAGCTGCAAGAAAATGCTAATGGTCCCAGCTGCCCCACAACACCCAAGTAGGTGGTTGCTAAGAGCTTCACTGGTTTCTGCAAAAACTCACATCTGACAAAACCCATGTGTCCACTCTGGAGAAAAAAGACTAGGTCCTCTCGCCTCCCTTCTGCCTCTCAAATCTCATACAAACACATGTTGTTGGCAGAATTCACATTGCATCCAGGAGCCCATATGCAATGGAGTTCCCAACGTCCTAACCCTGTAATACACCGGAGAACCAGAAAGAAGTGAATACAGATTTCCCAAAATAAACAGACAAAAAACAGAACAGCCTCATTCTCCAAGTGGCACCCTTGACCACCTATGCACTGAAGTCAGGGGGCCTCCTGAAGGCACTGCCCAACAACTTCTATGTAGACCTGAGCCAGTATCGAGACCAGCCGTTCCGGGGTGACAGTGAAGAACAGGAAAATTACTGAGGAAAAACTGCACGTTGTATGTAGGAAAGATTTTTCCTTTCACACAGATGAAGAACAAACCTACGAGCTCTTCAGCAAAAGTGGTGGCATAGAGAAAATCATCCTGGGCCTGGATAAAATGAAGAAGACAGCGTGTGGGTTCTGCTTTGTGCGATACGATTCAAGAGCAGATGCAGACAATGCCACGAGGTACATGAATGGAACTTACTTGGTTGACCGATCACTCGCACAGACTGGGATGCAGGCTTTAAGGAGGGCAGGCAGTATGACCGTGGGAGTTGTGGGAGCCAGGAACGAGGTGAGTATCCTTAGGACTATGATGCTGGGAGGGGCGGCTATGGAAAACCAGCCCCAAACCAGTGGGTGGTGAGAACTCCATCATAAAAACTTGCACTCCTTTGGTCTGTTGAATTTGACCTGTGTTACCCAGGATCTGCACGTCTGCCCATTTTTTTACCAACCTTTAATCAATGTCTCTACTGAGCCAGAAGCCCCTTCTTGGTTTTCCTCTGAAAAATTATTAAAAAACAGGATCCAAAAGAAAGAAAAACAGCCTTCTATTCAGCACAATACTTTAGGAGACTCACGTTCGCTGTGTTGGGGTTCAGCATAGTGCCTGGCACAAAATAGCTGTTCGATAAACACTGAAAAAAATAGTGTTTGTGTTACAATTTTGCTATTGTAGATAGTGCTGCAATGGACATTCACAACTCTTCCTGTTGTTTTTTTTAATTAATTAATTAGGTTTTGGCTGTACTGGGTCTTCATCGTTGCCTGGGGGCCTTTCTCTGGTTACAGCGAGCAGGGGCTACTTTCTAGTTGTGGCACGCAGGTTTCACATTGCGGTGTCTTCTCTTGTTGTGGAGCACAGGGTCAGTAGACTTGAGGCATGTGAGATCTTCCCAGACCAGGGATTGAACCTGTGTCCCCAGTATTGGCAAGTGAACTGTTACCACTGGACAACCAGAGAAGCCCTCTTTCTGCTTTTATTGATGTATTTCTATGATATATTTTCTATGCTAAGTCACTTCAGTCGTGTCCGACTCTGTGTGACTCCATAGACGGTAGCCTACCAGTCCCCGTCCCTGGGACTCTCCAGGCAAGAACACCGGAGTGGGTTGCCATTTCCTTCTCCAATGCATGAAAGTGAAAAGTGTAAGTGAAGTCGCTCAGTCGTGTCTGACTCTTAGCGACCCCCTGGACTGCAGCCTACCAGGCTCCTCTGTTCCTGGGATTTTCCAGGCAAGAGTACTGGGGTGGGGTGCCATTGCCTTCTCCCGTGCCATTGCCTTCTCCCATGATATATTTTCTAAGGATAGACATTCAGGAGTGGCCTTGCTGAGAATTGTTTAGTTTTGTCATTTTGCTTTCCAAAATTTGTACCAATCTAGTGATATACATATTATATACCCAATAATGCTATAAGGAGCGTGGCTTTTTATGGCAATGTCACCAACCTAGTGTGTTGATATTTTTTGCAGATATTTGCTCTAATTAGGATGTATAATGTGTTGCTAGTTTTCCTTGGCTTGGATACTGGTGAGACAGGTAGCAAAAAGGTTATACGGATGGGGCTGACTTGGATGCAGGTCAAAATTTCTCTCATCATTGAAAGCCTCTAGCTGCCAAGAACTTAGTCCAGTTTAAGTCTTTCCCACTGTTTTATGTGTCCTCCCTTTAAGATTAACTAAAAAAAAGTGGCAAACTTTGAATCATTGAATTCTTCCCTTCTCCCAGTGAGAGTTAAGGATAATTACACAGACACTTAATGTTTGTCTCAGAGAAGGAAATATTAAATGGTACTAGCTAAATGAGCCTTTTATTTTCTTTCCTGCATCTTGCTGTGTTTCATGATGGAGACCCACATGGTGATGGCTTATGTGTTTATGAATTACATTCTAAGAACAAATACACTCCTTATTTCTCAGTAAGGGGAAGATGATCTGAAAGATACAAAGATGATACAGAATTGGACCAGAGAAGGGTTTGGGCTTCCTTACTGGTAAAAGGATTTGGAATAGCTCCACTGGAATTCCATCACCTCCACTAGCTTTGTTCGTAGTGATGCTTTCTAAGGCCCACTTGACTTCACATTCCAGGATGTCTGGCTCTAGGTCAGTGATCACAGCATCCTGGTTATCTGGATCATGAAGCTCTTTTTTGTACAGTTCTTCTGTGTATTCTTGCCACCTCTTCTTAATATCTTCTGCTTGTGTTAGGTCCATACCATTTCTGTCCTTTATCGAGCCCATCTTTGCATGAAATGTTCCCTTGGTATCTCTGATTTTCTTGAAGAGATTCCTAGTCTTTCCCATTCTGTTGTTTTCCTCTATTTCTTTGCAATGATCGCTGAAGAAGGCTTTCTTATCTCTTCTTGCTATTCTTTGGAACTCTGCATTCAGATGTTTATATCTTTCCTTTCTCCTTTGCTTTTTGCTTCTCTTCTTTTCACAGCTATTTGTAAGGCCTCCCCAGACAGCCATTTTGCTTTTTTGCATTTCTTTTCCATGGGGATGGTCTTGATCCCTGTCTCCTGTACAATGTCACGAACCTCATTCCATCAGGCACTTTATCAGATCTAGGCCCTTAAATCTATTTCTCACTTCCACTGTATAATCATAAGGGATTTGATTTAGGTCATATCTGAATGGTCTAGTGGTTTTCCCTACTTTCTTCAATTTAAGTCTGAATTTGGCAATAAGGAGTTCATGGTCTGAGCCACAGTCAGCTCCTGGTCTTGTTTTTGCTGATTGTATAGAGCTTCTCCATCTTTGGCTGCAAAGAATATAATTGATCTGATTTCGGTGTTGACCATCTGGTGATGTCCATGTGTAGAGTCTTCTCTTGTGTTGTTGGAAGAGGGTATTTGCTATGACCAGTGCATGTTCTTGGCAAAACTTTTTTAGTCTTTGCCCTGCTTCATTCTGTATTCCAGGCCAAATTTGCCTGTTACTCCAGGTGTTTCTTGACTTCCTACTTTTGCATTCCAGTCCCCTATAATGAAAAGGATATCTTTTTTGGGTGTTAGTTCTAAAAGGTCTTGTAGGTCTTCATAGAACCGCTCAACTTCAGCTTCTTCAGTGTTACTGGTTGGGACACAGACTTGGATTACTGTGACATTGAATGGTTTGCCTTGGAAACGAACAGAGATCATTCTGTCGTTTTTGAGATTGCATCCAAGTACTGCATTTCGGACTCTTTTGTTGACCATGATGGCCAGTCCATTTCTTCTGAGGGATTCCTGCCCACAGTAGTAGATATAATGGTCCTCTGAGTTAAATTCACCCATTCCAGTCCATTTGAGTTCACTGATTCCTAGAATGTCGACATTCTAGGAATCAGCAATCACTTGTGGCAGTGGCCACAAGATTGGAAAAGGTCAGTTTTCATCCCAATCCCAAAGAAAGGCAATGCCAAAGAATGCTCAAACTACCGCACAATTGCACTCATCTCACACGCTAGTAAAGTAATGCTCAAAATTCTCCAAGCCAGGCTTCAGCAATATGTGAACCGTGAACTTCCTGATGTTCAAGCTGGTTTTAGAAAAGGCAGAGGAACCAGAGATCAAATTGCCAACATCCACTGGATCATGGAAAAAGCAAGAGAGTTCCAGAAAAACATCTATTTCTGCTTTATTGACTATGCCAAAGCCTTTGACTGTGTAGATCACAATAAACTGTGGAAAATTCTGAAAGAGATGGGAGTACCAGACCACCTGATCTGCCTCTTGAGAAATTTGTATGCAGGTCAGGAAGCAACAGTTAGAACTGGACATGGACCAACAGACTGGTTCCAAATAGGAAAAGGAGCTCGTCAAGGCTGTATATTGTCACTCTGTTTATTTAACTTATATGCAGAGTACATCATGAGAAACGCTGGACTGGAAGAAACACAAGCTGGAATCAAGATTGCTGGGAGAAATATCAATAACCTCAGATATGCAGATGACACCACCCTTATGGCAGAAAGTGAAGAGGAACTAAAAAGCCTCTAAATGAAAGTGAAAGTGGAGAGTGAAAAAGTTGGCTTAAAGCTCAACATTCAGAAAACGAAGATCATGGCATCTGGTCCCATCACTACATGGGAAATAGATGGGGGAACAGTGGAAACAGTGTCAGACTTTATTTTTCTGGGTTCCAAAATCACTATAGATGGTGACTGCAGCCATGAAATTAAAAGACGCTTACTCCTTGGAAGGAAAGTTATGACCAACCTAGATAGCATATTCAAAAGCAGAGACATCACTTTGCCAACAAAGGTTCGCCTAGTCAAGGCTATGGCCTTTCCTGTGGTCATGTATGGATGTGAGAGCTGGACTGTGAAGAAGGCTGAGTGCTGAAGAATTGATGCTTTTGAACTGTGGTGTTGGAGAAGACTCTTGAGAGTCCCTTGGACTGCAAGGAGATCCAAGCAGTCCATTCTGAAGGAGATCAGCCCTGGGATTTCTTTGGAAGGACTGATGCTAAAGCTGAAACTCCAGTACTTTGGCCACCTCATGCGAAGAGTTGACTCATTGGAAAAGACTCTGATGCTGGGAGGGATTGGGGGCAGGAGGAGAAGGAGACGACAGAGGATGAGATGGCTGGATGGCATCACTGACTCGATGGATGTGAGTCTGAATGAACTCCGGGAGTTGGTGATGGACAGGGAGGCCTGGCGTGCTGCGATTCATTGGTTCGCAAAGAGTCAGACACGACTGAGTGACTGATCTGATCTGATCTGATCTGACTGGTAAAGGGAGATAAGTAACAGATGATATCTCATAGGGTTATCTCATGGATCAAATAATTTAATCCACAGAAAGTGTTTTCAGTGTGCCTGACACACAACAAGTGCTGAGTAGGTGGTGGCTGTTTTTGGAACATGTGAGGCAATACATGAAGCCTGAGCCCTAATCCTTTCAGCCCTTCTGCATCTTTTTTTTTTTTTTAAAGTCAGTAGCCAAATGAAGAGCCTGTTGGCACTTAGCTGGGAAATGCTATTATCTGTAAAAGACCTGTGGCCGTTTTAGCATTTATGAGCAGTAACACGTGTGCAAGGTGCCTAGAATTACAGTATGTTGAGTCAAAGAATGGCTGAGCTGGCAAGAGTTTTTGACACCTTTTGTGAAATCATTTTATAGATGAAGTAATGGAGGCCCATGCAAGTGAAGTGAAAGACCCAGGATATTTTAGCCAGTCAAGAGCAGACCTCAGAGTAGGAGCTGAATGTTCAGATGTGCAGACAGTAGCTTGCCTGTTCCTCAAGGGCACCACACCCAACACGGGGCCAATGTCATGAGTGTGAGCCAGTGGAAGGTGGAGAAGGGACATCGTCTCTGGCATTTTCCTTCCCCAAAATGGGCAGAGAGGCTGTTTGCTAGGGATCCAGTTTCCTTGAAACAGTGGTTCCCAGTTTAAAAAAAAATATTGAACTATAATTGATTTATAATGTTTTAGGCGTACAGCAGACTGCTTCAGTTATACATACATTTTTTTTCCATTATAGGTTATTACAAGATATTGAATATAGTTCTCTGTGCTATACAGTAGAACTTTGATTTTTATGTATTATGTAAGTGTGTATCTATTAATCCCAAATTCTCAACTTATTCCTCTTCCCTCTTTCCCTCTTTGGGAAGTAAGTTTGTTTCCCATGTCTGTGAATATATCTCTGTTTTGTAAATAAGCCCATGTATGTCATATTTTAGATCCCGCATACAGGTGATATCAGATGATATTTGTCTTTTTCTGTTGGATTCACTTAGTATGATAGTCTCTAGGTCCATCCCTGTAGCTGCACATGGCATTCTTTCATTGTTTTTATGGCTGAGTATTACTCCATTGTACAAATACACATCTTCTTTCTCTATTTGTCTGTCGGTGGACATTCAGGCTGCCTCCATGTGTTGGCTACTGTAAATAGTGCTTCTCTGAAAATTAGGGTCGTGTATCTTTTTGATTTAGAGTTTTCATCTTTTTCGTTTTTGGATATATGCCCAGGAGTGGGATTACTGAATTATACGGTAACTCTATTTTTATTTTTAAATTTTATTTATCTATTTACTTATTTTTATTATTTTGGCTCCTCTGGGTCTTCATGGCTGTGCGTGGGCTTTCTCTGGTCGCTTTGAGAGGGGCTGCTTCTAGCTGTGGTGCTGGGCTCCTCCTGTTACGGGGTGCAGGCTCTGGGACGCACAGACTCAGCAGTCATGGTGCATGGGCTGCTGCCTCTTGGCATGTGCAGTCTTCCCAGGGCAGGGGTCAAACCCATGTCCCTCGCGTGGGTGGGTGGATTCTTAACCACTGGACCACCTAGGAAGTTCTTTTTTAATTTTATTAAAAAAATTTTTTTTAAATCACATCATGCTGCTTGTGGAATCTTAGTTCCCTTACCAGTGATTGAATCCCTGACCCCTGCAGTGAAAGCACGGTGTCCTAACCACTGCACTACCAGAGAATTCCCTATTTTTATTTTCTTTTTTAGGGAGTAGAGATTCCCAGTCTTTTTGAGAGTGAGGAATACTTTCTATTAATAACATCAATAAGTTTCAGTCCTCCACTTCCAGATGATATAGATTCTGCAATCTATGTGTAGATATCCAATGTTAAAGAAAATGTACAATAATACTAGCTACTGTATTCAGACCAGCACTTTATAAAGGAGATGCTCATGCATTCAAAAAGCAGTTGTACCTATATTATTAATTCAAACTTCAAATAATGTCTGGCTGGCATTTAGATTCACGAACAGTTTGCAATAACTCATCACTTTGCTAGATGCCTTTCATGTCCATTTTCATTGGGGGAGGGGGTGATTGCTGTTTTCCCTTATTTTCTGAGCATTCCAAAAGGAAGATGCTAATACAGAGATAATATAATAAAAATAAAAAGGATCAGCAGGCTAAATCCCTCTGGTCCTCTCTCTGAAATGGTCCAAGGAGAAGCTCTCAGCCAAAAGGAATGAGGATTAAGTAGCTAAAACACACACACAAAGCTCTTTCTTGTTCTTTCATATAAATGCAATGGTAAATCGATATCCAGTTGGGAATGCTGGCTCCGATAGTCCGAAAGCCAGAGTATTTGGGGGCAGTTAGGGTTCATTAACTGCAGTCAAAAACACCGAGTGACAGTCAAAGCTGAAGCTTAGGCAGCCAGACTTGTGCGTTTTCTAAGGTTGGATAATATGCATATGACAGAAGGAATTCAAGCGACAGAGTCCTGCCTACCCCACAGCAGAGCTGGGAAACGTGGGGAGAGGAGTTCTCAGCAGAAGGTTCTGAAGGGCAGGGACCTCTGTGGAGCAGTTTTGGGGCAGATCTGGGCAGATGCAGAGGCACATAGGGCAGACGGGGAGCCCCAGTGCTGGTGGTTCCTGAGTCTTCATGGCTGCATTCTGAGAGAAGCTGGGGGGAGAGACTTTTGAAAACAGTGGCGTGGGCATCGGTGGCTCCTTTCTATGAAATGAGCATAAAACTGGAAAAATTGTCCAGAGCAATTATTTCAAAGCACTGTAAATTGACTGAAAGCACACAACAAATTGGAAAGCTTTTACTCTTGAAAACCTGCTGGAGTTTTGGGGGACCACAGCAGGAGACTGTGGCCTCCTGGCTTGGGGTTCCTGCTGGGTCCTGCTGCCAGCCAGACTGGCCGGAGCGCTGTGCTTTTCAAAGTGCGGGGCTGGCCATGAAATGGGCAATTTTCTTGCAGGAAAGACAGACTCCATTTGGTGTGCGTGTGTGCGTGCGTGTGTGTGTGTGTGTGTGTGAGCATGTGTGTGAACCTGTGCTTTTGCTGATTGAAAGTGGAAGACTCCAATGGGGAATGAATGAGGAAAACCTGAGATTTTGCTAACCCGAAATTGCGCTCTTGGTTGGAGTGAGTGGCAGCCCTGCCAGAGATTTCGTTGGGAAAGTCCTGGAGATGAAAGAGTGCTACAGAGAAGTTCAGAGAATTCTCCATGTGTTCCTGGACTGGGCCATTATGCAGGCCTGGGGGAGATCCAGGAGAGGGAACACTGAACATCAAGGAGAACTGAGATCTGACTGTAACTTCCAATTTGTTTCTCGGCCCCACACAGATCTAACTGGTAGAGGGATGGACATGGCCAGGCGACGCCTGGTTCAGTGCTCACCCCACTGCCCCATGCACTGGAGACCCTAGAGAATCTTGAGGCCATGATGCGACACTGGCTGTCAGTTATAGCTGCTTATTGGCTTGGGTTAGACAAGGCTGTGGTCCATGTGATCACATCAGTTAGTTTTCTGTGACTGTGGTTTTCAGCCTGTTTGCCCTCTGATGGAGAAGGATAAGGGGCTTATAGAAGGCTCCTGATGGGAGAGACTGGGTCTTGTTTTGATGGGAGAGGCCACACTCAGTAAACCTCTAATCCAATTTTCTGTTGATGGGTGGGGCTGTGTTCCCTCCCTGCTGTTTGACCTGAGGCCAAGGTGGAGGTAATGAAGATAATGGTGACCTCCTTCAAAAGGTCCTGTGCATGCACTGCCGAAATAAGTAGGGAAAACCACTAGACCATTCAGGTTTGACCTGAATTAAATCCCTTAACATTATACAGTGACAAATAGATTCAAGGGATTAGATCTGATAGACAGAGTGCCCGAAGAACTATGGATGGAGGTTCATGACATTGTACAGGAGACAGGGATCAAGACCATCCCCAAGAAAAAGAAATGCAAAAAGGCAAAATGGTTGTCTGAGGAGGCCTTATAAATAGCTGAGAAAAGAAGAGAAGCTAAAGGCAAAGGAGAAAAGGAAAGATATACCCGTCTGAATGGAGAGTTCCAAAGAATAGCAAGGAGAGATAAGAAACTCTTCTTCAGTGATCAATGCAAAGAAATAGAGGAAAATAATAGAATAGGAAAGACTAGAGATCTCTTTAAGAGAATTAGAGATATCAAGGGAACATTTCTGGCAAAGATGGGCTCAATAAAGGACAGAAATGGTATGGACCTAACAAAAGTAGAAGATATTAAGAGGTGGCAAGAATACACAGAAAAGCTATACAAAAGAGATCTTCAGCACCCAGATAACCACGATGGTGTGATCACTCACCTAGAGCCAGACATCCTGCAATGTGAAGTCAAGTGGGCCTTAGGAAGCATCACTACGAACAGAGCTGGTGGAGGCAATGGAATTCCAGTTGAGCTCTTTCAAATCCTAGAAGATGATGCTGTGAAAGTGCTGCACTCAGTATGTTAGCAAATTTGGAAAACTCAGCAGTGGCTACAGGACTGGAGGAGGTCAGTTTTCACTCCAATCCCAAGGAAAGGCAATGCCAAAGAATGCTCAAAGTACTGCACAATTGCACTCATGTCACACTCTAGCAAAGTAAAGCTCAAAATTCTCTAAGCCAGGGTTCAACAGTATGTGAACTGTGAACTTCTAGATGTTCAAGCTGGGTTTAGAAAAGACAGAGGAACCAGAGATAATCGAAAAAGCAAGAGAGTTCCAAAAAAAAAAAAAAAAACTACTGCTTTATTGACTACACCAAAGCCTTTGGCTGTGTGGACCACAACAAACTATGGGAAATTCTTCAAGAGATGGGAATACCAGACCACCTGACCTGTCTCCTGAGAAATCTGTGTGCAGGTCAAGAAGCAACAATTAGAACTGGACATGGAACAATAGACTTGTTCCAAATTGGGAAAGGAGTACATCAACACTGTATATTGTCACCCTGCTTCAGATTAGATCAGATCAGATCAGTCGCTCGGTCGTGTCCGACTCTTTGCGACCCCATGAATCACAGCACTCCAGGCCTCCCTGTCCATCACCAACTCCCTGAGTTCACTCAAACTCACGTCCATCAAGTCAGTGATGCCATCCAGCCATCTCATCCTCTGTTGTCCCCTTCTCCTCTTGCCCCTAATCCCTCCCAGCATCAGAGTCTTTTCCAATGAGTCAACTCTTTGCATGAGGTGGCCAAAGTACTGGAGTTTCAGCTTTAGCATCATTCCTTCCAAAGAAATCCCAGGGCTCATCTCCTTCAGAATGGACTGGTTGGATCTCCTTCTAGTCCAAGGGACTCTCAAGAGTCTTCTCCAACACCACAGTTCAAAAGCATTATTGAAGTTATATGTAGAGTACATCATGAGAAATGCTTCACTAGATGAAGCACAAGCTGGAATCAAGATTGCTGAGAGAAATACCAATAACCTCAAATATGTAGACGACACCACCCTTATGGCAGAAAGTGAAGAACTAAAGAGCCTCTTGATGAAAGTGAAGAGGAAGAGTGAAAAAACTGGTTTAAAATTCAACATCCAGAAAACTAAGATCATGGTATCAGGTCCCATCACTTCATGGCAAATAGATGGGGAAATGATGGAAACAGTGACAGACTTTATTTTTCTGGGCTCCAAAATCACTGCATATGGTGACTGCAGCCATAAAATTAAAAGATGCTTGCTCCTTGGAAGAAAAGCTATGACCAACCTAAACAGCATATTAAAAAGCAGAGATATTACTTTGCAAAAAAAGGTCCATCTAGTCAAAGCTATGGTTTTTCCAGTAGTCACATAAGGATGTGAGAGTTGGACTATAAAGAAAGCTGAGTGCTGAAGAACTGATTTTGAACTGCAGTGGTGGTGAAGACTCTTGAGAGTCCCTTGGACTGCAAGGAGATCCAACCAGTCAATCCTAAAGGAAATCAGTCCTGAATATTCATTGGAAGGACTGATGCTGAAGCCAAAACTTCAATACTTTGGTTACCTGATGCAAAGGACTGACTCACTGGAAAAGACCCTATAGCTGGGAAAGATTGAAGGCAGGAGGAGAAGGGGACGATAGAGGATGAGATGGTTGGATGGCATCACTGACTCGATGGACATGAGTTTGAGTAAGCTCCAGGAGTTGGTGATGGACAGGGCAGCCTGGCATGCTGCAGTCCATGGGGTTGCAAAAAGTTGGACATGACTGAGGGACTAACTTAACGGATTGTCTTGGGTGCTTTCACAGTGGTGCTGTTGAGTGTGGTAGAAAGAGCAAGGGTTTGGGTCAGACAGAATAGGGCTCTAATCCCAGCTGTACCTCTCACTGTTTGTGTAAATTTGTATCAATATCTTATTCAATCTTTAGAAAAGTCTGATGAAGTACACATCAGCACTCTTCCCATGTTCCAGGATGCAGTGATATGCAGAGCCTTTTAATCTGTTAAAAAAAAAAATTTTTTTTTTTTGGTGATGATTTAATGTGGTAAAGGCTATAAAGTATTTAACACATGATAGGCCCTGAGTAAATACTTTTTTGGTTGCTTTTTTAAAAATTGTTATTGCTGAAGATAGGGCTTCCCTGGTGGCTCAGCTGTAAAGAATTTGCTCGCTAGCACAGAAGATGCAGGTCCAATCCCTGGGTCGGGAAGATCCCCTGGAAAAGGAAATGGGAACCCACTCCAGTTATTCCTGCCTGGAGAACTCCATGGACAGAGGAGCCTGGAGGGCTACAGTTCATGGGATCACAAAGAGTTGGACACGACTTAATGACTAAACAAAACTGGCAACTGTTGTAATTGCCAAAGATGCAAAGGACTATGGCCAGGTTGATAAACCCAGGGAGCTTAACCCGCCAGCTTGTCAGCAAGAAAATCGTAAGATGAAAGTATGAATACTGCAGAAGGTGAAACATCTGCAGGAGCTCTGTGTTGATTTCCTATGGCTGCCAGAATAAATAGCCATAAATTTAATGGCTTAAAACAACACAAACTTATTGTTACATAGTTCTGTAGGTCAGAAATTTGGGCACAGTGTGGTTCAACTAAGTCCTCTGCTTAGAGCTTCAAAATAATGAAACATGGAGTTAGCAAGCTCCATGTTCTGGAAGTTCTGGGTATGAACCCTCTTCTAGGACCATTCAGATTGTTGGCTAAATTAAGTTCCTTGAGGTTGTAGGACTGAGGTCCTTGTGTTGGCTGTCAGCCAGAGGCCTATCTTTACTAGAGAGCCTTGCTAAAGGCTGCTTGAATTCCTTTTTGTATTTTCTGTGTGATCCCTATAGCAACTATAGGGGATCAAGTCCCATCCACAGTTAAGAATTTATCCAACTTCCTCTTCTGCTGCACCTGTCTGATTCATGTGATGATGATAGGCCCACTTGGATAATCCAGGCAAATTTCTGCATTTTATAGTCTGTTAATCACATCTTCAAAGAGCCCCATTCACAAACCCTGGGGATTAGGACGTGGAAGGGTACATTCTGCCTCCTGCAGCCTCTAGGGCAGAGTAGGCATTGGCAAACTTTTGGGACAGGAAGCCATACTCTTATGAAACCACCAGCAACTGGACACTAGGGAATGTGACTATAAATATATTGGGTTGGTGAGGTTGTCTCTCGTGGACTCCTGTTTTTGTCTACCCAACATTTCTTTCTTTGGTGGAAATTCCCCTGCTTCATTCTCTGGGGGTTTTAGGGGCTGCCAGTCATAAGATTCACAGGATTCACCCACTTGGCCACAGGGGTAGACCCATGACCCCAGATGGATCAATTAGGTCATCTCCTCCCAGCAGCTGTCTCCAGGGTGGAGTCAGAGAATGTCTAAGCCCTAGAGTTTGCTGGGCCAGCCCTGATTCAGTCCTTCCGGGGCCAGCACTGAGACCTACTAAGAATTCTTTCAATACACCCCTTTTGTGGTTTAAGTTACTCAGAGTTGGTTTCTGTTGCTTACACCAAAGAATCCTAGCTGATACACATACTTACTATTCCTCCTTACTATGGCCACCACCATTATTATATAAAAGAACATTTTTTTTTTCAGGTGTCCTTGGAAACTAATGACTAGCACAGTTTTTAATCTCTGTATGGAGCCTCTTATCTGTGCTATGTCTTTTTAACACTTGCTTCATGAACCCTGATAAAGCTGAAGCAGACATAGAGAAAAGAATTTAATAACACGTGATGCCTTAGAAATCAAGTTATTTACATGAAAGCATCAGCCAGTCAGGCAGAAATCACCACTGCTTTTAACCTTTTATTACCTACCATATATGAATTACAACCACAGCATGTAGTTCTCAATCAAGATGATGGCCTGAGTGATAAAATTTCAGGTACGAAAGGTACTGTTTATTCTAGCAGTAAAGTATGCAGTACAGCCAATCTTCTTATTTTTTTATGATTAAGTGCTTTAACAGGTAAGCCTAAACTACAAGGCACACTCACTCCTGCAGAACGCCTCATCCCCTGACGATGAAGGGATCAATGAGGTGTTATAGGAGGTGAGAATTAAGATTTGAATTGTGTACAAGCTGCCGACAGTTGTATTTCTGTCTTGAGGACTGAAAGTAGTGCTCTGAGTGGCTCACATTTCTTCACAGGAGCGTTGAAGGAAGCCAGCTCTCCTCTGGCCTTGAGTCAGACCATGATTCTTGACTTTTTCAGCATCTGATCCGGTCATTTGAAAGGCAGTGACTGTGGATGGGCAGGAAAGTGGCCCTTGCTTGGTGCTCCTGGGGGAAGCTTTGATAAGAAGAGTACTGTTGTTGGATCCTTTCTGAGGAGAGTTACAGCAAACTGAGTTCCACCCAACTTCTCACAAGGTCAGGCATCCAGCGCTCAGGCTGGTTCTCTGTGAAGATTAGGAAACAACGAATATGCCTGCTGAGGTATCTGCCAGGCCCTCCTACTACGTCTCTTCAGACCCCAGGAGCCCGTTTTCTCTAAAGAAGAAATGCTGGGAAACAATTCACTCCTGTCTAATTTCTCTCTTCGTCAGCAGAACAATCTCTCAAAGGCAATTCAGCCCACTAATAATAGTAATACAGGCACCATAACTGCCTCCTGTCTTTATGTCACACTGCCTTTCCTGAAGGATGGGATGCTTTGAAGAGTCCCTCTTATTCCAGTAGGTGAGGCACCTGAGAATTTCCAGGAGGCTGGGTGCAATTAACCTGATGGTCTTCGATCTTCACAAAACCACCCCCACACACTGTGATCTTCTCAGAGCTAGTAAATGGAGTTTTTGATGCTACCTTCTATTGAGAGTTTTTCTTTTCTCTTCCTTCCCTTCCATTTCTCTTTTTTGAGGCTTTTTAAAAAAAGAGAAATTTTAGGGTCACAGCTAAATCAAGATGAGGGTATAGAGACTGCCCCCCACACTTGCATAGCCTCCCCCATTATCAACCTTTCCCAGGGGGTGGAACATTTGTTCCAACTGATACATCGACATCAACACATCATAATCAATGTCCTTAGTTTATCTTAGGGTTCACTCTTGGTGTTGTTCACTCTATAGGTTTGGACAGATGTATCCTGACATCATTATGCTATCAGTCAGAGTATTTTCACTGCCTTTAAAAAATCCTCTGTGGAGACCTCCTTGGTGCTTAATTGTTAAGAATGCACCTTGCAATGCAGGGGACTAAGATCACACATGCAGCTAAGCATCTAAGCCTGTGCACGGCCACTACTGAGCCTGCATGCTCTGGAGCCCACGCCACAATTAGAGATCAGTGAGCTGCCATGAAAGATCCCACATGATGCAACTAAGATCCTGTGTGCCACAACTAAGATCTGACTCGGCCAGATAAATATTTTTACAAATCCTCTATACCCCACCTATTCATTGTTCCCTTCCCCTCCAGTTCCTAATCTTTTTACTATCTCTATAGTTTTATCTTTTCCAGAATGTCATGCATTTGGAATTATATGGTATGTAGCCTTTTCAGCTTTTCTTTCCCTTATCAATATGCATTTAAGATTTCTTCATGTCTTTCTTGGCTTGAGAGCTCATTTCTTTCAGCACTGACTAAAATTCCATTGTCTAGATGGGCCCCATTATCCCTTTACCTACTGAAGGGCATCTTGTTTGCTTCCACGTTTTGGCAATTATGAATAAAGTGGCTATAAACATCTATGTGCAGATTTCGTGCCGATATAAGTGTTCAACTCCTTTGTGTAAACACGAAGGACCCCAATTGCTGGACTGTATGCTAAGAGTATGTTTAGTTTTATAAGAAACCACCAAGAGGCCTTCCAAGACGGCAGGACCATTTTGCATTCCCACCGGCAATGGGCGAGAGCTCCTGTTGCTCCACATCCTTGCCAACTTCTGGTGTTTGCAGTGATCCAAATTTTGGCCATTCGCGGCATCTCATTGCTGTTCTGATTTGCAGTTCTCTGAAGACATATGATGTGGCACATCCTTCCTTCTTTCGTCCCTCCCTCCATCCTTCCCTTTCCTCCTTTTCTTTTTCTTCTTAATAACATGCTTCCCTGGTGGCTCAGTGGTAAAGAATTCACTTTCAATGCAAGAGACGTGGGTTCAATCCCTGGGTCAAGAAGATCCCCTGGAGAAGGGAATGGCAACCCACTCCAGTATTCTTGCCTGGGAAATTCCATAGACAGAGGAGCCTGACGGGCTACAGTCCATGGGGTCACAAAAGAGACGGACATGACTGAGCAGCTAAACAACAGCTGTGCTTGTGGCCATCTCCCAAGCTGCTTCTTTCTAAGTTTTTCAAGATGCAGTGGTAATTTTCCAGTCTCAGGGGCTCTCAGCTCTCCTCTGGCAGCCTGGGTAGTGACTCAGCTGCCTCCCGAGTGCTGTGGATGTATTGTTTTCCTCTGCAGCCACGAGTCCAGTACTCCATTCTTTTAACACAAAGGCATTGTTATTGACTAGTTTTGAAGTGAAATTTATTTTCCTCCGCCCTCCTAAGCCACAACTTCGACACCTCCTCCTCCTCCTCCTCTTCATAATAGTCTCAGTAGGATGTTCAATTATAGCTGAAAGCTCTACATTTAAGTGACAGATTAAGAGGCTTGGCAGGTTGCTGCTATAATGTTCACTTCACCTGTTGGTTTATTTTTCTAACCTGCAGGCACTGGGCTTCAGGTGAAGCTTCTGACAAAGTGCTGAGTGCGGATGCATCCCGTGGTCAGCCAGCCCTCTCTGCTGGGTGCTCTCAGCGTGGTCTCTCGCAGAGGTCATCTGGAGGGAGCCCATCTGCAGGGCACCACCCACGGCCACGGCACCTTTGATCCGGGTCCCTGTGAGGCCCCTTCAACCCCAGGTGATGGGAGAGCACAAAGAAGCCCTCCAGACACTCCTGCTCCTGCCCCCAGCCCCTGGCACACAGCCTGGCACACAGTGGGTGCTGCATAAAGTCTACAGGATGAAGTGCTCCAAAGGAGTGAGGCTTAAGTGTCTACAATTTGCTTCAGGTGGAGATAAAGGGGAGAACTACAAATTGTCACCCACGCAACACCTCTTGAAATTATAGAAGAAAAATGCCTTTTCTTTTCATGTTGGCTTCCAAAGGAATTGAGTTGGCCGAAAAGTTCTTTGGGGTTTTTTCATAAAGATTGAAGAGAAAACGCCAATGAACTTTTGGGCCAACTCAGAATACATCTAGCCCCACCCACTCTGCCCAGCTTCCTGCTCTCCTCTAAGGACCCTCCTAGGTGTCTCTGATGTCCCTGGGGTCTCACTGTTCTCAGCTCACCTCTTCAAGGGGCATCCTCTCTTGAGGCCAAGGCTTTCCAGGCAACTTTGCCCTATTAAAGGCTTCTTATTAAAGCAAGACTTCTCCCTTCCAAAGAATGACATTCCAATGGTGGAACTTCGGACGCAACAGCAGTTTCCACCAGATTTTCAGCATGCTGTCACCTTCCAGATGCGGGAGGTCGCTGCTTCAGATACGTTGAAGCTTTCTGGTAGAGCTCTTGGGTAGGGCTGGTGCAGTGGTCGGGCACTGCCCATTTTTTTTTTTTTTTTAAATCTTTATTGACTTATTTGACTGGGCCAGGTCTTGGTTGTGGCATGTGGGATCTTTAGTTGAGGTATGTGGGATCTAGGTTGCTGCCTAGGAATCGAACCTGGGCCCCCTGCATTGGGGGTGTGGAGCTTCTAGTCACTGGACCATCATGGAAGTCCTCACTGCTGCTTTTGACTGGGCTTTGTCTCACCTTGGAGGTTGGGTTGAGTACACCGAGCATCTTCCAGGTGATACCTCTGCCTTCTGCCTCTGCTTCAGAGATCTTTCAGAGCCTGGAGCCCTGTGCTCAGAGCACTCAGTGCAGGCTTGTCCTTCCAGAGCCTTCTCAGGCTGGGGCCTTCCTCAGGGGCTTTCTCTTATGCTGGAGCTTGACCTTACTGTCTGATTAGGGTATCTTTCTTCGGTGTTCCTGGAGGTCTCCATACTTCAAATGGTATTTGAATTTCCTCTGTCTTTTCCTCCCAGTAGCTGCAAGTTCCTCAAGGGCAGGAATAGCTATTCTTATTTACATTCTTACTGTCTAGTACAGCATCCACCTAATTATAAACACGGGCAAAAACTAAGGAGAAAGAGGGAGAGGTAGAGAGAGACACTGAGAGGAAAAGGAGAAACATGGAAGGAGGAGAGGAGGGAAGGCAGGAGGCTGGAGGAAAGAGAAAACCACAGGTCAGGCACCCAGTGCCTGTTCTTTCCAACTAGTCTAATAGCAATTTGCCAACGTGGCTCTAAGAACTGTGTGTGCTGTGTTAGTCGCTCAGTTATGACTCTTTGTGGCCCCGTGGACTGTAGCCCACCAGGCTCCTCTGTCCATGGGCTTCTCCAGGCAAGAATATTGCAGTGGGTAGAGATTCCCTTCTTCAGGGGATCTTCCTGACCCAGGGATCAAACCTGGGTCCATCCCACATTGCAGGTATCGTCTGAGCTACCAGGGAAGCTAATACCTAAGAGAACTGGTGTTATATATACACCCTATGGATTTGAGTTGCCATCCAGAGAGTGGGTGATATTGGGTTCTTTTGCTGGGAGCTGGGGCACACGTCTTAGAGCTGTGATGCACTCATAGATTATTAAACTCAAGGCTTTTCTTCCATCTCGTTGGTCCTAGTGGTTACTGTTAGTAACCACTCTGATCTTAAGCCCCACTTTGAAGTTGGATACCGTGGGTGTTTTACATTTAGCCTTTATCAGCAACCAGTTGGTGTCTTGTAATTGCAAATTATTTGAGCAAGAGGCGAATTGTGTAGCAAGAATCTGAAAAGGTCAGGGGAGCTGTGTCTAAAAAGATGCAGCGGGAGGATTAAGAACCTTCACTTGAAACATTAATTTTAGACAAGCACGAGGCCCCACTTAATTAAACTGGAGGAAATGCGTGTGGTCTTCAGTCCTGCGATGAGTAAGCTGGGGTAGCGCTTCCTGGCATGAGTGCTATGAATGTGTGTCTGAATGTGTGCGCAGGGCACATGTGCAGCCAGGGCTAATGTGGGGTGCCACACCCTGGTTGGCCATAGGGTTGTCAGGTCCAGCATGGATCCTGAGTGGTCAGTGCCCAGGCATGCAAATTATTCAACACAAGAATCTTCTCTGAGGAGGGAGGCTTCAAGGTGTCCTAGAGACAAGGAGGGAACTACAAATGCTCCCAGTTCTGAAGAAAAATGGCAACCCACTCCAGATCTCTTGCCTGGAAAATTCCATGGATGAAGGAGCCTGGTAGGCTATAGTCCATGGAGTCGAAAAGAGTTGGATATGACTGAATGACTTCACTTTCACTTTTCTGAAGAAAGAAGCTTCTCCCCGCCTCCCCACGGCTGAAGCACTGGGTACACAAGCTCAGTGACTGTGAATCCCAAGTCCTCCACGCCTTTTCCAGGGCAGGCCTTTTCTCTCTCCTTCCTCTCCTCTGTCCCTGCCATTCTTTGCCTCCATCTATCTTCTCCTTGCTCCTCTATTTTACACTATTTACTTTTTGCCCCTAAACCCTCTTTTCTCCCAGAGTCATTTGCATCCCTGGGATATGCCACCTTCCCCAAGAAAGTGGAGCACAGCCTTATTGAAGGGCTGACCTACCCCCTGTCCCACCCGCCCCCTTCCACTTGCTGCTGACTCTCCAGGTTAGGGCCTGGCCCCAGGCCCCTGCTCCAACCACCTTCCTCCACATGCTGCTGACTCTCCAAACAACACCTGCCTGCGCGCCCTCCGACCCAGCCCCGTGGAACACAGTGCCCTGTGGAACAGTGCCAGCCTGGTTTCTTTTGTTTCCACGTGCCACTCTGTGCTCCCCATCCTGACATCACCTGTTTAGACTCAAGCAACACACCATCACTTCTTTTTGGTTCTCTTCATAGCCTGGAAGGTGCTTTGAAAAAAAAAAAAAAGATCAGTTTTTGTTGAGCAGTTGACGCAGATACTGAATTAGCTAATCTTAGGCCAGTCCACTTCCTTCAGGGCTAAGGTCAAGGCTGCAGTGAGCACTGAGCCTCTGAACTGAACTGTCTTTTTGGCAAGTCCGTGGGGAGGCTCAGTCAATCCGAAAGGAAATCAGTCCTGAATATTCATTGGAAGGACTGATGCTGAAGCTGAAGCTCCAATCCTCTGGCCACCTGATGTGAAGAACTGACTCATTAGAAAAGACCCTGATGCTGGGTAAGATTGAAGGCGGGAGGAGAAGGGGACGACAGAGATGGTTGGTTGGCTTCACCAACTCGATGGACAGGAGTTTGTGCAAGCTCCAGGAGCTGGTGATGGACAGGGAAGTCTGGTGAGTTGCAGTCCAAGAGTTGGAAATGACTGAGCGGCTGAACAACAACATGGGGAGGATGAGAATGGGACTGGGGCTCTAGGCTCTGGAGCCAGAAAATTGAGGGTTTAAACTCTGACTCTATCACTGACCAGCTGGGGCACACTGGACAAATGATCCCACTTCTCTCAGCCCCAATTTCCTCATCATTAATGCTACAATCCCCATAATAGCCTCCCGGTTTCTATGGAGAGTAGACGGGCTGATACTGCCAAGTGTTCATGCATGCTATTTTTCTTCTCTCTCCTGATTGCCACAGACAGGGGACCCCAGTGCCCAGCTTTGCAGCAGTGTCTCTGGACTGCTGCCTGTGTATACCAAGAGGGTACACGTGAGTCCTGGGCAGGGAGGCATCATGCCCAGGCCCAGTTGGCTGGGGCTGCTCACAGCTGCCCTGGGATACTGGGGAAGTTAAGCTGACACCTTGGGGGTGGACAGCAACCTGCTTGTGCTCAGATTCCAAGTCAAGTCCACCTTATCCGTTTCCTGTGGAGTCCTACCCCAAGGTCAAGGGTGCGAGGCCTTGTACCAAGGACACATGAGCAGAGCCCAGAAGCAAAGTCATCTCTGGAACTGACTGAGACCCTTTGTAACTATTGCCAGAAGCTCCTCTCCCCGCCCCCCACCCCCCTACTCCCCCGTCTCTGCCCAAGAGTCACTGGCCAGGTTCTTACCCCATATTAGGCAACAATGCCCACCCTGGTATTCATCCTATAGGCCCTAACCTAACGCTACCCTTCTAGCAGGAATTTTCTTTGTCTCCAGGCTATAAAAATTGGCTACTAACCCATGAAAAGCATAGGCTCTCCCTCGAGAGACACTCTAACAGTGTCCTGCGGACACACCCTGGTCTGTCAGGAGGTTGGCCAGCTGTGCTCACAGTGCCCTCATTGTCTCTGCTCTTTGTTCTTAAAAAGCCCACTCCTTTTCTGCACTACTGTGGGTCTGGAAATTCTTTTCCAACCGGTGTTCGGACTGCCAGGACCTCTCCTTAGGCAGACACTATGACGCTGGGGACCTGGGATGCAGACAGCTCTGGTGCCCGCTAGGGGCTGGCCTTTTGTGGACGGACCCACTACTACAAGATGGCGCTCCCTTACCTGTTAGAAGATCCTACTAGAAGACGGCGCTCCCTCACCTGCTAGACGATCCTACAAGATGGCGCTCCCTCACCCGCTAGAAGATCCTACTACAAGACGGCGCTTCTTCACCTGCTATATGATCCTACAAGATGGCGCTCCCTCACCCGCTAGAAGATCCTACTACAAGACGGCGCTCCCTCACCTGCTAGACGATCCTACAAGATGGCGCTCCCTCACCCGCTAGAAGATCCTACTACAAGATGGCGCTCCCTCACCCGCTAGAAGATCCTACTACAAGACGGCGCTCCCTCACCCGCTAGAAGATCCTACTACAAGACGGCGCTCCCTCACCTGCTAGATGATCCTACAAGATGGCGCTCCCTCACCCGCTAGAAGATCCTACTACAAGACGGCGCTCCCTCACCTGCTAGACGATCCTACAAGATGGCGCTCCCTCACCCGCTAGAAGATCCTACTACAAGATGACGCTCCCTCACCTGCTAGACTTCCCCGGTGGCTCATATGGTAAAGCATCTGCCTACAAAGCGGGAGACCCAGGTTCAATCCCTGGGTCAGGAGGATCCCCTGGAGAAGGAAATGGCAACCCACTCCAGTACTCTGCTGGAAAGTCCCATGGACAGAGGAGCCTGGCAGACTACAGTCCATGGGGTCGCAAAGAATCGGACATGACTGAGCGACTTCACTTTCACCTGCTAGAAGATCCTAGGGGACCTGCCAAGCTTTACACAGTATCTTTGGATAGCTTTCACCTGGATGTGGCCACAGAGCCCTCAGAGGGCACAGGGTGCTGGGTTTCATACACCCCCACCCAAGAAGAGGACCTACCACCCCCCAACCCCCAACCATGGCATTATGATTCCAGAGCATAGGAGCTAAGAGCAGGCACTTTGGAGCCAGGAAGACATCAATTCAATCCTTCCCCCCACTGGTTATCTCCCTGAGCTTCAGCTTTCCCATCTGTGAAAACGGGGATGATAATACCAACCTCAAGGGATGGTGGTGAAGATAACATGAGCTCATGTAGGCAAAGCTTAGAGCAGAGCCTGCTAAGAAGTCCCTGAACTTAAGCTAGCAATCCCTCAGGGAGTACAGCTCATGCTCTACTGCCGGGAAAGAATGCAGAGGAGGCAAAACAGAAGACCTTCACAATACTCCCCTAAACCGGCATTTGGAGCTAAAGCTGAGAGCGCCCTCTCTGGGCTGGAGGACTCTCTGAGCTTAGGGTTGATGGTCTTCCACCTGAGACTCCTGGGGGACAACAAGGGACAAAACAAGCCAAATGTGCACAAGGGTCTGGGCATCATGGTGATTCGCTGGAGCGGCTGAATTCTCCCACCCTGGGATGTTGATGTGTGTGAGCCGTGAAACGGGGCCTGCACCGACATCGTTTTAATAAGGCTCCAGCACTTGCCCGGGTACTCCAGAGTCGCTGCTGAAATCGTTTTGCTGTCAGAAGCTGACATTATAACGACATTGCAGGAGAAACTCCCTGGGAAATCATTGCTCATTTCCTTTCAGGCAGTTCGTTCACCTGCAGAAATCCGCCTCTTCGGCTCTGCTCTGCGGCAGCTGGCGATTGACATGATCCCCTAAGTCAATTTTGCAGCTGAGTGGACTGAGGTCCCAGAAAGCCAAGGGCCTGAAGTGGAGAATATGGAGCAGGTGACTCATTAAGGCTTGAGTCCAGGGCTTGAGCCGGAGGAGGGGCAGCCCATGTGTGCCTGAGTTTATTGGCCATGAGGAGGCAGGATTGGATGGTGGCCTCCTTGGAGGCCAGTGTGAGAAGGGCGGGGAAGTGTGGGGGGAGGTAGGGGGTGGGGGTGGGGGGAACCTGGGAGTATTTTCCACTGCTGATCTTTTGAGTTTTTAAAATGTATTTATTTTCCTACTCAGCTCCCTTTGATTCTTCATCTGATCCTCACTGATGCTATAACTTTCTTCTGGCACCTTCCATTCTGTTCCGTCCAAGGTGTTTGGAGACTTGTTCCCTTCTCACCATGTACTCACTCAGTCCCACCTCAGCAGATGACCTTGCCTTTGGTTTCCCAAGAAGATCGAGACTCACTGGAGTGATCCCTGGACATGACCCTTCCACTTCAGTATGTCTCTGGTTTGTCATCCGCACCCCCCCCCCCCCCCCCGCCCAATGTTTCCAGGTTTAGATGATGAAGCAGGCCTTCTCTCCACCAGAGGCAGCCTCTGATGCCATTCTCTTGGCCTGGGTCTTGGATTTTCTCCTCTAGACTCAATAGTCTCACTTTCTCTCCGCTTAACTAGTCACCCACATCAGTTGCCACGGCTTTCCCACCCCTTGGTGTCCATGCTCAGTTGCTCACTGGGGTCTGACTTTTTGTGGCCCCGTGGACACACCCCGTAGCCTTCCAGGGTCCTCTGCCCATGGAATTTTTCCAGGCAACAATGCTAGAGTAGGGTGCCATTCCCTTCCCCAAGGGATCTTCCCAAACCAGGGATCAAACCCAAGTCTCTTATGTCTCACGCACTGGCAGATGGATTCTTTACCTCTTCAGACCCTCAATGGCTACCTCCCCTAGAATCTACTCAAATGGTACCCCTGAAGGTCAGAGGTGTCCTCCAAAGGTCAAGCTGCCTCATGCTCATCACTCAGTGCTCTATAACCATGAACACTCATAACAACCCATCTTCCTTGAAACTCTTTCCTCCATGGGCCTCTCTGACACTCAACTCTGAGCTGTCTCCAAACTTCTGACTGGTTTTGTCTCTTATTCAAAACTCATGTCTACAAGCCCTGTGGGAGGGTGACCCTCCAAGCTGTATCTCTAGTTTGACTTATTTTCCAAGTTATGGACTTCTGTCTCACAAAACTCCAAGAGTCTTTCCACATGGGTAGGCTTCCAACATGTCACAAGGTGCATGTGGTCAAAGCTGAGCTGACTTCATCCACAGCACAGTTATCACGTCAAGGCAGGAAGAGGAATGGTTGAGTGTGTAAGCGCTGAGTCAGGCTGTTTATGTTCTAAGCCTGTCTTGCTCTTCTAACTATGTGATAGAGACCAAATTATTGAATCCCTCACTGCCTCAGTTTTCCTATCTGTAAGATGAGAATAATAGTCAAACTGACTTCATGGGGTTGTTGTGAGGATTAATTGAAAAAATACACATAATGTTCTTTGACTAGTGCCTGGTCAATGTTACTGACCATATATTCTGAAGACTTGAGTTTCTTGGACATATTTCTCTTTCCTCCATCCCATCTTGTGTCTGCATCTCACACCTCCTTTTCCGAGCTTTTCAGCTTTACCTAGTGATTCAGGCTGGGCTGGTGCACTTGGCTTTGAACTGGTATCCTTATTTCTAGCCTGCACTTTTCTGCAAGAGTAATATTCTCCAAGCCTTAGTTTTATTTGCCCTTCATGTCTTCACTGTTTTTTGTAGGAGAAAGTTTTCCACAATCTGAATCCACACCTATCTTTTCCATCTGCTATCCCATCCCTCAGTTACTCACTCTGTTCCAGGGGGGCTCCGTGTTCTATAGACACACCCTGCTCATATCCATCTTCACCTTTCACCCATGAGGTCTCCTCCTCATGCTCCTAGTATCTCTTTAAGCCCTTGGTAATTCACCAACACTCAAATGCCTACAGCACCCACACTCCAAGACTTTTATTAGTGGACTTGATCATGTACAATTGTTTGGTCAGTGGAAGCCCAGTCTTCCCCAAAGACTGGGAGCTCCTTGAGGGTAATGACTGTGTCATGCATTCCTTTATACCCCAAGAGCATCTAGCATAAGGTTGTGTTGCTTCCAGTACAATCTCAATAAAGATTTGTTGGCGATAAACAGTAAGGTCCTACTGTATAGCCCAGGGAACTATATTTACTCAATCCTTCACTATTGAACCATAATGGAAAATAATATAAAAAAGAATTTATATGTGCATCAGTGAGTCATTTTACAGCAGAAATTGACACTACATTGTAAGTCAACTATACTTCAATGAAAATACATTTTAAAAAAGATTTGTTAGCAATTTGGCCAAATAATAAAATATCAGATTTCCCATTCACTGCAAATATATACAAAAAGTTAAGAAGGAAAATCCTTGCCTTTTCCATGAGATTTGGTCTGTGCTTTCTTCAGACAAAGAGGTGTATGTGGGTAAGAGGGCTGGACCGGGACTCGGAGATGGTTTAGGAAGACTTAGTTGGTAGAGGAAACTGAGATATTGACAATACCGAAAGAGCTAGTTTACATTTGCATTTCTTGGCACTTTAAGGGATTGTGCCAGTCTTGCCTGGAAAGTCCCCTGGACAGAGGAGCCTGGTGGGCTACAGTCCATGGGGTCGCTAAGAGTCGGACATGACTGAACAACTTCACTTTCACTTTTCACTTTCCTGCATTGGAGAAGGAAATGGCAACCCACTCCAGTGTTCTTGTCTGGAGAATCCCAGGGATGGGGGAGCCTGGTGGGCTGCCGTCTATGGGGTCTCACAGAGTCGGACACTACTGAAGTGACTTAGCAGCAGCAGCATCCCATAGTTATTCATTCCCTGGCTTCCTGTTTCCTGTCTTACGTTATGCAAGTATTCATTAAACATTCCATTTTATTGGCTTCTGGAACCATAGTCTTAAGCTCTGTTGTTTACTGGTTGCCTGAGTGCTGAATGACAGTTCTAAATCCTTCCTCTTTGGTTTGGGGAAACCCCTCGTCTGTGCCCCAGCCATGTTGACTAGATGTGATGTAGGATTGGCCTTTGAATAGCCAGGGGAGAATTCTCAGACCCCTGTTTGGGCAGTGACCCACTATATGGTATGCAGAGCCATCCTTACTGAGGATGGCTGAAACTGACAAACAAGTCAGGAGTGTTCCTGCTTCGGGACCAGAGAGGCACCTGGGATGAGGGGGTGTCAGTGATCCCCTCTTCACTACCCTCCTTTCTCTTCAATGGAGCAATGCGATCCAACAGAAGCATCCCCGAGCCTTGTCCTCAAGACCCAGGGGCTTCCTTTCCCAGTGAAAAATCAACCTCGTTTTAAAGCAGCCCCTGTGTCTGCACTTGGCCTGCAAAATTTTTGTGAACTTCATCAACACGACTGACAAACTGAGAGATGTCCAAATCTCAACAGAAATCAATCAAGTGTTACGATTTTGGGAGGAAAAAGTTGCTTTGTTTTCTGACTTGTACCGCAAACAGCAGCTCCAATCTGTCATTATGACTGAGAACATGTCACAACAATCTGTTTTTATTCTTTAGGAAAGAAGAACAGCATCTTGCTCTCCTCCAGCTATGGCTAATTTGGAAAAATTTGCAAGCTGACATGCAACTTGATTAAAATGACCCGGAGCCACTAATTCTTTTAAAATGCAACTCAGTGCTCACAACCCCAGACCTTCTGTAGCCTGGTTATCTCCTTCACAGCTTGCTTTTAAAGGGAGGAAGGAGTAAGGCAGAGAGAAAGACCTGTATTATAATCTACAGAGAGATTTAAAATGATTTTTTATTTTCCCCCTTCAGCTCTACTGTCACCATGGATTTCTTTGACAGCCCAGAGGAGAGGACAAGCAGAGTGACGTTTCTTAGATACTAGTGTGGGCTTCGTAGTCTGGAGTACAGAGCAGGCACGTGACTCAAATGAAGCGTCTATAATGGCGTTGGAGGCTGTTTTGACATTGTGGTTTCAGCCCCATTCCATACTTTTAGGAAATATGTAAGAATCTGTCCTAGACTGAATTGGCTCTCTTGGTCTTTGTCAAACCCTGGCTACACCAAGAGCAATGTTATTTCCTTCTAGGGAAAGCAATGGGTAAAAGAAAACAATAACAATTTTGGTCCATTCCAGGACCAGGGATCGTAGCATTTCACACAATAGAAACTGAGGCAGTGCTCAGGGATCAGAATGCAGGTTTGGTCTATAAATACACTCTTAGGAATGTCTCTCTTTTCTTCTTGGCATCCAAAAATAGTGTATTATTGGCCCATTGGAGGGAGGTTGTTAGTGTAGGAGGTGTTAATGTGGGCTGGCACGGGTGCCCGCAGCTGTTTTGTTCACTAAAACAATGTATAATTATTAGGAGACAATGTATAATTACACATTGAATTGTGTGCTGCAAACTGTAAGCGCTGGCATTCTATCTCAGAGAGGGGAGAGCTAATGCCTGCTGAGACCACGCAAATGCAGACACTCATTTGTTGGGGAATGTACAGTAATGAGAATCATTTCTGTATCCTGTTGCCTTGGCAACCTATTCTAAAATGATGTAGATAAAGAGCCAGCAACACTTATCAATGAAGCCAGTGTGTCTTGGGAAGAAAAGCTCCCGAAAACAAGGCATCAAGCATCAGACCAAACTGACTTTGTTTGGTAGATGGCTGTGTTCAAAATCCGGTCAAGATGTGGAATGAGGGATCAGGCCTTAAGGACGCCACTATCATCAGTGCTCCACATGACACCCTGGTCAGACTCATATCCACTGTCAATTCTTAGGGCCATTAATCAAGTCAGGCTCCTTATTCATGGTGGAACTTCTGAATGGCTTGTTTCTGTGTGGACGGGTAGAAACAGAGATGCCACAGGGGACACTCTAGGGTGGGTGAGGGTGGAACGCTCCCCCATTTGGAAGGATATCTGGACATTTCGCCTCTTTTCTCTGGTTTCTCGCGTGCGTGTGTACTAAGTTGCTTCAGTCGTGTCCAATTCTTTGTGATCCCATGTGACTCCCTCCAGGGTCCTCTGTCCATGTGATTCTCCAGGCAAGAACACTGGAGTGGGGTGCCATGCCCTCCTCCAGGGGATCTTCCCGACCCAGGGATTGAACCCAGGTCTCTTATATCTCCTGTATTGGCAGGTGGGTTCTTTACCACTAGCCCCACCTGGGAAGCCCCTGGTCTCTCCTGACTTAGTGTAAATTTACAATCTGATTTGGGAGGAACGATACATTAATGGTTAGCTTTCTTTTTGTGGCTGTGTCACATGACTTGAGGGATCTTAGTTCCCTGACCAGGGATTGAACCCAGGTCCCAGCAGCGAAAGCACTGAGTCCTAACCATTGGACCATCAGGGAATTCCTAGTTAGCTCCTTTAAAAAAAAAAAAGATGAGGGAAATAGGGCCAGGGAAGCTCAGGACGAAGGCCAGGACTTGATTTGTTCTCCCCGCCGCCAGTCTGAGTAGATCAGACCAGATCTGATCAGTTGCTCAGTCGCGTCCGACTCTTTGCACCCCATGAATCGCAGCACACCAGGCCTCCTTGTCCATCACCAACTCCCGGAGTTCATTCAGACTCACGTCCATCGAGTCAGTGATGCCATCCAGCCATCTCATCCTCTGTCGTCCCCTTCTCCTCTTGCCCCCAATCCCTCCCAGCATCAGAGTCTTTTCCAATGAGTCAACTCTTCACATCAGGTGGCCAAAGTACTGGAGTTTCAGCTTTAGCATCATTCCTTCCAAAGAAATTCCAGGGCTGATCTCCTTCAGAATGGACTGGTTGGATCTCCTTGCAGTCCAAGGGACTCTCAAGAGTCTTCTCCAACACCACAGTTCAAAAGCATCAATTCCTTGGCATTGAGCTATCTTCATAGTCCAACTCTCACATCCATACATGACCACAGGAAAAACCATAGCCTTGACTAGACAGACCATTGTTGGCAGAGTTATGTTTCTGCTTTTGAAAATGCTATCTAGTTTGGTCATAACTTTCCTTCCAAGGAGTAAGTGTCTTTTAATTTTATGGCTGCAGTCACCATCTGCAGTGATTTTGGAGCCCCCAAAATGAAGTCTGATACTGTTTCCACTGTTTCCCTACCTATTTGCCATGAAGTGATGGGACCGGTTGCCATGACCTTCGTTTTCTGAATGTTGAGCTTTAAGCCAACTTTTTCTCTCTCCTCTTTCACTTTCATCAAGAGGCTTTTTAGTTCCTCTTCACTTTCTGCCATAAGAGTGGTGTCATCTGCATATCTGAGGTTATTGATATTTCTCCCGGCAATCTTGATTCCAGCTTGTGTTCCTTCCAGTCCAGCGTTTCTCATGATGTACTCTGCATATAAGTTAAATGAGCAGGGTGACAATATACAGCCTTGACGAACTCCTTTTCCTATTTGGAATCAGTCTCTTGTTCCGTGTCCAGTTTTAATTGTTGCTTCCTGACCTGCATACAAATTTCTCAAGAGGCAGATCAGGTGGTCTGGTATTCCCATCTCTTTCAGAATTTTCCACAGTTTATTGTGATCCACACAGTCTGAGTAGAATCCCTCAGGAATCCCATTGCCCACCTCCCTGGCCTCGGGACCTGCACTTTTTTTTCGTCTTTAACTCAGTGTAAGCCCTGACAAGGGCTCACTCTGTGGTTCTGGGTTCGAATCCTACTTGATCTGTAGGTACTTTGAATCTGGAACAAGGCTTCTGGGGGATGGAACAGGTGGGGACAGCCAGCTCCCATATCACCCTGGGTTGAGGCAGGCAAGGCCCTTGGGTCGAGTGTCTCTCTGGTAAGTGGGGAAGAGAGACTGACATCCCTCTCTGGGCGTAATATTTTATCTCAAGAATATCTATCAAGAGATTGTGAGAGTGCATTCGGAAGGTTTCTTTTAGTAGCAGTAAATCTTGTCCAGATTTTTTTCAACCTTTTTTAATTATGTTTTTTTTTCTTTTCAAATTTACATACCATCAGGTTCAGGCTGACTGCATTCAGAGCAAAACAATAACCCAGGCACTGTCCAGATATGGAACTTCAATAATTGTTTACTATATTTGTGTCTATCACGAGTTTGAAAGAATGAAGGGGCACTCATTTGCATTGTGTTAAAGGCCATCTATAAAAAAACACAGAAAAAAGGATGAGAGTGTGAGTTGCCTACAGTGGCATATGCTTAACTCCTGGGCTCTGAAGCAGAGCAAAACTCTTATTTAAAACAATGCTTTGCCCTTGTTAATTACAGAGTAACAGATGGGCAGGGGTTGCTCCCTCTTCCAGGTTTCTTCATATGTTCTTCCTTTCCTTCCTTCCTTCTTCCTTCCAGGCTTACTGTTTATCAAACACAGCTCTGGGCACTGGCAATATGAAGGTGACTGAGGTATAGACCCTGTGCATATGGGAGGCCCCTTTTGATTGGAAATATACTCAAGGCTTTGATGGTCACTTTCCAAAGTCTAGTAAGAACACAGAGAAGAGAACTGGAGTCAAAGTCAAGGAAGGGCTCCCAGAGTAACTGACCTCTCAACTGGCCCCAGAGATGGGTAAGAATTTGCCCACTGGAGAAAGAGGGTTTGCGGGAGGTGAAGGCCTATCTGGGCTTCCCAGGTGGCACTAGTGGTAAAGAACCCGCCTGCCAATGCAGGAGGCGTAAGAGATGTGGGCTTGATCCCTGAGTCGGGAAGATCCCCCAGAGGAGAGCATGGCAACCCACTCCAGTATTCTTGCCTGGAGAATCCCATGGACAGAGGAGCCTGGCGGGCTACAGTCCATATGGTCACAGTGTCGGACACGACTGAAGCAACTTAGCACGCATGCATGAAGGGCTATGTAGGCAGGAGGAATGACATGATTAAAGGCAGGATGATAAAAAGTGATGGTTTAGGGAATGTATTCAGTTGCTGGATGTGGTAGCTGCTGCTACTGCTGCTAAGTCGCTTCAGTCGTGTCCGACTCTGTGCGACCCCATAGACGGCAGCCCACCAGGCTCCCCCGTCCCTGGGATTCTCAAGGCAAGAACACTGGAGTGGATTGCCATTTCCTTCTCCAATGCATGTGGTAGAGACAGGACATTAAAATTTGCGTTGTCTCTTTAATACCATAGATTAGTTCAGCCAAGGACTATATTTCCCTAGAGCCTTTGCATATAGGTGGACCACATGATTAGTACTCAGTTGAGGTGTTCAATAAGGGATTTGATTTACGTCATACCTGAATGGTCTAGTGGTTTTCCCTACTTTCTTCAATTTAACTCTGAATTTGGAAATAAGGAGTTCATGATCTGAGCCACAGTCAGCTCCTGGTCTTGTTTTTGCTGACTGTATAGAGCTTCTCTATCTTTGGCTGCAAAGAATATAATCAATCTGATTTCAGTGTTGACCATCTTGTGATGTCCATGTGTAGAGTCTACTCTTGTGTTGTTGGAAGAGGGTGTTTGCTATGACCAGTGTGTTCTCTTGGCAAAACTCTATTAGCTTTTGCCCTGCTTCATTCCGTATTCCAAGGCCAAATTTGCCTGTTACTCCAGGTGTTTCTTGACTTCCTACTTTTGCATTCCAGTTTCCTATAATTAAAAGGACACCTTTTTTGGGTGTTAGTTCTAAAAGGTCTTGTAGGTCTTCATAGAACCGTTCAACTTCAGCTTCTTCAGCGTTACTGGTTGGGACATAGACTTGGATTACTGTGATATTGAATGGTTTGCCTTGGAAACGAACAGAGGTCATTCTGTTGTTTTTGAGATTGCATCCAAGTACTGCATTTTGGACTCTTTTTGTTGACCATGATGGCTACCCCATTTCTTCTAAGGAATTCCTGCCTGCAGTAGTAGATATAATGGTCATCTGAGTTAAATTCACTCATTCCAGTCCATTTTAGTTCGCTGATTCCTAGAATATCGACGTTCACTCTTGCCACCTTGATAAAGGACAGAAATGATATGGACCTAACAAAACAGGAGATATTAAGAAGAGGTGGCAAGAATACACAGAAGAACTGTACAAAAAAGATCTTCATGACCCAGATAATCACGATGGTGTGATCACTCACCTAGAGCCAGACATCTTGGAATGTGAAGTCAAGTGGGCCTTAGAAAGCATCACTATGAACAAAGGTAGTGGATGTGATAGAATTCCAGTTGGGCTATTTTAAATTTTGAAAGATGATGCTGTGAAAGTGCTGCACTCAATATGCCAGCACATTTGGAAAACTCAGCAGTGGCCACAAGATTGGAAAAGGTCAGTTTTCATCCCAATCCCAAAGAAAGGCAATGCCAAAGAATGCTCAAACTACTGCACAATTCCACTCATCTCACACGCTAGTAAAGTAATGCTCAAAATTCTGCAAGCCAGGCTTCAGCAATACATGAACCATGAACTTCCAGATGTTCAAGCTGGTTTTAGAAAAGGCAGAGGAACCAGAGATCAAATTGCCAACATCCGTTGGATCATGGAAGAAGGAAGAGAGTTTCAGAAAAACATCTCTTTCTGCTTTATTGACTATGCCAAAGCCTTTGACTGTGTGGATCACAATAAACTGAAAAATTCTGAAAGAGATGGGAATACCAGACCACCTGACCTGCCTCTTGAGAAACCTATATGCAGGTCAGGAAGCAACAGTTAGAACTGGACATGGAACACAGACTGGTTCCAAATAAGAAAAGGAGTGTGTCCTGAGGAAACCAGAATTGAAAGAGACACGTGTATCCCAATGTTCATCGCAGTACTGTTTATAATAGCCAGGACATGGAAGCAACCTAGATGTCCATCAGCAGATGAATGGATAAGAAAGCTGTGGTACATATACACAATGGAGTATTACTCAGCCATTATAAAGAAAACATTTCAATCAGTTCTAATGAGGTGGATGAAACTGGAGCCTATTATACAGAGTGAAGTAAGCCAGAAAGAAAAACACCAATACAGTATGCTGCTGCTAAGTCACTTCAGTCGTGTCCGACTCCGTGTGACCCCATAGACGTCAGCCCACCAGGCTCTCCTGCCCCTGGGATTCTCCAGGCAAGAACACTGGAGTGGGTTGCCATTTCCTTCTCCAATGCATTAAAGCGAAAAAGTGAAAGTGAAGTCGCTCAGTCGTGTCCGACTCTTAGCAACCCCATGGACTGCAGCCCACCAGGCTCCTCCATCCATGGGATTTTCCAGGCAAGAGTACTGGAGTGGGGTGCCATTGCCTTCTCCGCCAATACAGTATACTAATGCATATATATGGAATTTAGAAAGATGGTAACAATAACCCTGTATACGAGACAGCAAAAGAGACACAGATGTATAGAACAGTCTTTTGGACTCTGGGAGAGAGAGAGGGTGGGATCATTTGGGAGAATGGCATTGAAATATGTATAATATCATATATGAAATGAGTTGCCAGTCCAGGTTCGATGTATGATACTGGATACTTGGGGCTGGTGCACTGGGACGACCCAGAGGGATGGTATGGGAAGGGAGGAGGGTTCAGGATGGGGAACACATGTATACCTGTGACAGATTAATTTTGATATATGGCAAAACCAATACAATATTGTAAAGTTAAATAAAACAAAATAAAATAATTTAGGTTGTTCATCTAAAAATAAAATTAAAAAAATAAAGAAAAGGAGTGTGTCAAGGCTGTATATTGTCACCCTGCTCATTTAACTTATATGCAGAGTACATCATGAGAAATGCTGGACTGGAAGAAACACAAATTGGAATCAAGATTGCCAGGAGAAATATCAATAACCTCAGATATGCAGATGACACCACCCTTATGGCAGAAAGTGAAGAGGAACTAAAGAACCTCTTGATGAAAGTGAAAGTGGAGAGTGAAAAGGTTGGCTTAAAGCTCAACATTCAGAAAACGAAGATCATGGCATCTGGCCCCATCAGTTCATGGGAAATAGATGGGGAAACAGTGGAAACAGTATCAGACTTTATTTTCTGGGGCTCCAAAATCATTGCAGATGGTGACTGCAGCCATGAAATTAAAAGACACTTACTCCTTGGAAGGAAAGTTATGACCAACCTAGATACCATTTTCAAAAGCAGGACATTACTTTGCCAACAATGGTCTGTCTATGGTCTGTCAAGGCTATGGTTTTTCTAGTGGTCATGTATGGATGTGAGAGTTGGACTGTGAAGAAGGCTGAGCACTGAAGAATTGATGCTTTTGAACTGTGGTGTTGGAGAAGACTCTTGAGAGTCCCTTGGACTGCAAGGAGATCCAACCAGTCCATCCTAAAGGAAATCAGTCCTGGATGTTCTTTGGAAGGAATGATGCTAAAGCTGAAGCTCTGGTACTTTAGCCACCTCATGTGAAGAGTTGACTCATTGGAAAAGACCCTGATGCTGAGAGGGATTAGGGGCAGGAGGAGAAGGGGACGACAGAGGATGAGATGGCTGGATGGCATCACCGACTCGATGGACATTAGTTTGAGTGAACTCCGGGAGTTGGTGATGGACAGGGAGGCCTGGCGTGCTGCTATTCATGGGGTCACAAAGAGTCAGACACGACTGAGTGACTGAACTGAACTGAAGATATTCAAGCAGAGAAGGCGATGCACCCCACTCCAGTACTCTTGCCTGGAAAATCCCATGAATGGAGGAGCCTGGTAGGCTGCAGTCCATGGGGTCACAAAGAGTCAGACATGATTGAGCAACTTACTTTCACTTTTCACTTTCATGCATTGGAGAAGGAAATGGCAACCCACTCCAGTGTTCTTGCCTGGAGAATCCCAGGGGCAGGGGAGCCTGGTGGGCTGCTGATGGGGTCGCACAGAGTCAGACACGACTGAAGCGACTTAGCAGCAGCAACAGCAAGCAGCATGGTGTTCAAGAGCTGAGTCTGCTCTTTTCTTCCACATCTGCTTAACTTGGATTCTGAGGATTCTGCACCCTAGGGAAGAGAAAAGCCATAAAATGGAAGTAGTCTGGGGAGGGATAAATTAGGAGCTTTGGATTAATAGATACATGCTACTGTATAAAAAAATAGATGAGCAGCAAGGATTTACTGTATAGCGTAGGTGACTCAATTCAATATCTTGTAATCACCTCTAATGGGAAAGAATCTGAAAAAGCATATGAATGTATAAAAAATATGTGTATAACTGAATCACTTTGCTGTGCACCTGAAACTAAGATAATGTTGTAAATCGACTATACTTCACTTTTTTTAAAGCGTGGAAGAGGGCCTGGGCCCTGGGTCACCTCGTGAGAGGCACGCACTGAGACTCCACTTGTGTTGTGCTAAAAGCACCGTGTGAGTCAGGAGGAAACTTTTATTGAGGAAACCACCGAAATTTTAACTGCTTGTTACAGCAGCTGGCGTTACCCTAACAAACGCACTAGATGTGACAGGGCAGTGCCTTAGTAAGTACCCAATAAAAGAAAAGAAAAGAAAAAAAGATGTACTGGTCAGCTACATTTGGGAAACACTGACTTCAACAGATTCCCTGGCTGCAGGATGGTACCGACTTTATAAGCTAAAATGGGCTACGATTCTCCACGCCATCCAGGGGACAGTGTTTTCTAAATGTCTTTGGCCGTGTGTGGGTTTTTCCCAGTGCTTACGAGCATGTTGCGGTTCTGTAGAAGTCAGGGCGAGCTAGCACACAGTGCAGGGCAGGTGTGAGTGTTGGGGTGAGTGGGACCAAGGAGGTAGCCTGTGTGCGCTTTCTCCCCTGCCCACCCTCTGCTCCAGCTTTTTTGTTCTGCGCTCAGTCCACACGTGAGCTGTGCTCCATGGTGTGTTTCTGGCCCTTGCACACATAGCTCTGCCTGGATGGTTCTCTGCTCATCTGTTCTTTGTGTTTCTCTAGAGCCCACCTTCCTGCGTGAACCGCCTCTCCTCTAAGAGCAGCTCTTCCCCATCCTTGGTCTTCTCAGCACATCACTTGCACGCGCTTTTCGCCAACTTTGCTCCTCCTTACAGTATGGCCTGTGGCCCATGTGTCTGTCCCTCTACTAAGATGTGACTTCTTTTTTTAAATTAACTTATTAAACTTTTTTTTGGAGTACAGTTGATTTAATGTTGTGTTAGTTTCAAGTGTCAGATAAGGAAATGGCAACCCACTCCAGTATTCTTGCCTGGAAAACTCCCTGGACAGAGGAGCCTGCTGGGCTACAGTCCTTGGGGTCGCATGGAGTCGGACACCACTGAGCGACTGAACACACACACGCACACAGTAGTCTCAGGGGTATAGCAAAGTAACTGTTACCCATACATGGACGTCCATCCTTTTTAAGATTCTTTCTCCACATAGGCAATTACCAAGTACTGAGGAGAATTCCCTGGGCAATAAGTAGTAGGTCCATATTAGCTGCTGTTGCTGCTGCTGCTGCTGCTAAGTCGCGTCAGTTGTGTCCGACTCTGTGCGACCCCATAGACGGCAGCCCACCAGGCTCCCACGTCCCTGGGATTCTCCAGGCAAGAACACTGGAGTGGGTTGCCATTTCCTTCTCCAATGCATGAAAGTGAAAAGTGAAAGTGAAGTTGTTCAGTCGTGTCCGACTCTTTGTGACCCCATGGACTGCAGCCTATCAGGCTCCTCTGTCCATGGGATAGCTACCTATTTTATATAAAATAGTTTGTGTATGTTAAGCCTAACCTTCCAATCTCCAACCCTCCCTGACCCTTACCCCTGGTAAGTATAAGTGTATTTCCTACACCTATAGCCCTATTTAGATGTGAATTCTTTAAAGTAAAAATGGATACTTGCTATCTGCCTCTTCAGAGATTAAGTCACTAGCCACTGCAGTCTCTGACCTTCAATACACCTTGAAAGGAGTTCAGGCCAGAGATCAGGAATGAGGCACTCTGTGTTCTGGGAAAACCTGTCAGAACAGGTCTTCAGATAGTTAGATATTTTCAAGAGAAGATTTTATAAGTTCAAATTCTTGAATTTCATCATATCTAGAAAAGCACTGAAATCACTGGTGGAGCCGTCTGCTCCTCCTGGCTAACAGAAACTCTTGGCCAAAATGTGCTGATTACATGTATCTCACTTCATCAAAATCACATATATGTGACTTACCCCCTACCTCCTTGGAGCAGCTCTTCAGACCTATCTGAGAGGTTGTCTCCTAAGCTACAGTCCTCATTTTACCCCCAAACAAAACAACTCATAACTCTCATACTGTGCATTTTTGTTCAGTTGACAGAAGGAAATTGCCACATGCAAATCATTAAAAAACAACAGCAACTTGGGAACAGTGTCAGACTTTATTTTTCTGGGCTCCAAAATCATTGCAGATGGTGACTGCCGCCATGAAATTAAAAGACACTTACTCCTTGGAAGAAAAGTTAGGACCAACCCAGATAGCATATTGAAAAGCAGAGACATTACTTTGCCAACAAAGGTTCGTCTAGTCAAGGCTATGGTTTTTTCAGTGGTCATGTATGGATGTGAGAGTTGCACTGTGAAGAAGGCTGAGCACAGAAGAATTGATGCTTTTGAACTGTGGTGTTGGAGAAGACTCTTGAGAGTCCCTTGGACTGCAAGGAGGTTCAACCAGTCCATTCTGAAGATCAGCCCTGGGTGTTCTTTGGAAGGAATGATGCTAAAGCTGAAACTCCAGTACTTTGGCCACCTCATGCGAAGAGTTGACTCATTGGAGAAGACTCTGATGCTGGGAGGGATTGGGGGCAAGAGGAGAAGGGGACGACAGAGGATGAGATGGCTGGATGGCATCACTGACTCGATGGGCATGAGTTTGAGTGAACTCTGGGAGTTGGTGATGGACAAGGAGGCCTGGTGTGCTGCGATTCATGGGGTTGCAAAGAGTTGGACACGACTGAGTGACTGAACTGACTAACTGACTAATGTTAAAAAAAGAAATTGAACTGAGTAAATTTGAAGGTTTAACTGGTTTTATTCAATGATTCCTGAATGGGTGGCATACAACCTCTTAAGGGGCTTTCCTGACGGCTCAGCTGGTAAAGAGCCTGCCTACCAATGCAGGAGATGGAAGAGACCTGGGTTTAATCCTTGGGTCAGAAAGATCCCCTGGAGGAGGGCATGGCAACCCACTCCAGTATTTTTGCCTGGAGAATCCCATGGACAGAGGAGCCTGGTGAGATACAGTCTATGGAGTCGCAGAGTTGGACATGGCTGAGTGTGCGCGCGCGCATGCATACACACACGCACACACACACACACACACACACACACACACACACACACACCCCCCCCATCTAGTAAACAGCAGGGTATTTCAGACGTTTGTACAAAATGGAAAGCTTCTATAGGAAGAAGGGTAGGGCAACTGGGCTATTAACAAAAAAGAGAGAAAGAAATAGTTTTAGCTCAGGCCATCTCTTTGCAGGGAGATGGGAGGAGGGCATGGCATGGATGTCAGCAGACAGAGTGCTTTTCCTCCTCTGGGTGGGGTCAGGGAATGGAGAAGGCCCACATGGCACTGCCCAGAAAATTCCAGACTGGTTGACTAAGATGACATTTCTGGTTAAGTCATGCATTAAGCCTTGGTTTGGTGTCATGGGCTTTAGCACAAGTGACACCATTTTGGACCTGAGGTTTTCTCTTAACAAGTATAGTATACTTACCAAAAAAAAAGTTCACATAGTGTGAGCAGCTACTTTGATGAACTTTAAGAATCTTATCCCACCTGTGTAAGCATTGTTCAGATCAACAAACAGCATAACCAGTGCTCTAGAATCCCCCTCATGCTCTCTTCCAGTCACTACCCCATCAGGATAAACATCATTCTGACTTTTACTCCCACAGATTAATTTTGCCCACTCTCACAATTTGCTCATAAAACCACATAGTATGTGCTCTTTTGTCTCTGGCTGTTGAGAGAATCATCCGTGTTCTGTATTTTTGTGTAGCTGTAGGCCATGCTTTTTGTATTCTGTTGTATGAAGAGATCCTCATTTACTTATTCGTTCTACTGCGGATGGGTAATTATGTAGTTTCCAGTTTTATGATATTACAAATAGTGCCGCTGTGAACAGTCTAACTTCCTAAGTGTTGGTAAACACATAGGCACACTTCTGTTGGAGATATACATAGGCCTGGACTTGTTGGGCCACGGGGTATGAACGTGTCTGCTGTTAGAGGGTACTGCCAAACAGTTTCCAACGTAATTGCCCCAATTACTGTATGAGAGTTTCAGTTGCTCTGATCTCTCGTCAACTCTTGGTAATTTCCTGCTTTTGATTTTTGTCATTCTGGTGGGGTCTGGTGGTATCACGTTATAGCCATAGTCAGCATTTCCTTTATGACTAATGGACATTTTCTTATGTTTATTGCTCATTTGGATATCATATTCTGAGGAGCGTTTAAGCATTTGTCCTCCTTTCTATTGGATTTTCCTTTTTGGTTTACAAGAGCCCTTTAGATGTATTCTGATGTGGACTCAACTGAAAATTTCTCCATAGTCCTGACCACTGCACTACTGGTTTACACACTCAGTAAAGTTTTGCCACATAAAATAGAACAAAAGGGCACCATCAGACCTGAAGCCTTGGGATGAGCTTCATCCCAAGACCGCCTCCTTTCCTCCTTACCATAGCCTCTTGAGCAGTTAAACGAGGAGTATTCATAAAGGGTACGTTTGAACAAGGTTCAGAAAAGTCTCGGCATCCAGGCGAGCCTCATCATACTGGCTAGTCTAAGAGAAGCTGTCTATTGAAGGTTCCTACCAACAGTGATTTCCTGGCTGTTCAGCCTGGGTCACACAGATGATGCTCTAGTAACGAGATGGTCTTCATTCTTTCATTTATTCAACAAATATTTATCAAGCACTTTCTAGGCACTTGAGATACTTTAGTGAATAAAAAAGATCTCTATAAGCAAAAGGACAAACATCTATACAAATAGAATAAGTTCTTAAATAGTGTAGTATGTTAGAAGGTGATTAGTACTGCCTGAAGGGGGAAAGCAGAGAAGAGCCGACTCCCTGGAAAAGACCCTGATGCTGGGAAAGATTGAAGGCAAAGGAGAAGGAGGCTGCAGAGGATGAGATGTATCACCAACTCGACGGACATGAATTCGAGCAAACTCTGGGACACGGTGGAGGACAGAGGAGCCTGGTGTCCCACAGTTCATGGGGTCACAGAGAGCTGGACACATTAGAAGCTAAATGACCACAATAGGAGAAGGGAAAGCCCAGTCAGGAGTGTTCAGGGGACAGTTGGCAGCAGGATGAGAGCAGGCAGTTGAGCAGAGATTGAAGGCGGTGAGGCCAGCACCAGGAGGATGTGCAAGGAGCACCCACAGAGGGGTGGGCTAGTGCAAAGGCCCTTGATGAGAGCGTGTCCGTCACGTTCAGGCTGCAGCAAGAAGCACAGCAGGTCACAGAGGTAACAGGAGCCCCAAGGTGGTCTTAAGTGGGCTTTGAGATGAAGAGTCATTGGCGGGTTTGCCCAGAAGCATCACACGATCTGACTTACATTGTACACGGTGCTGATTGCTGCTGTGGTGAGAATAGATGGAAGGGAGGAAGGAGACAAATATGGAGGCCCCCTGGGAGGTACGTAATAAGCCAAGTGAGAGGTGCTGGTGGCTGGGACCAGGGTGGTAGCAGTGGTGGTGATAGGTGGTCAGATCCTGGATCCATTTTGCAGGTAGGTCTGGATTTCCTGATGGAGTCAGTGTGGGGTGTGAGTGAAGACTGGAGTCAAGGAGAGCTTGGCTTCCATGAGATTCTGTGGGCCTGGTCCCCATTTACGATGACTGCTTCCCTGGGGTGCTGTCCCCTCCCATCTGGCCTGCAGTCCTCTTGACCCCATCTGACATCTGATCCCGGATCTTGAGGTAACTCCTCACCCAGTAACCACTAGTCCTCTTTCCAACCCATTGTTATAACAAAGACTTCCCAATTTCCCTGGGAGCTTCACTGTGAGATTTGAAAGTAAAAAGATATTTCTATCCTTTGGCATCCACACGAATGCATTCCTAATTCTCCCTGGGGCCACACGGATGACTGTGACTGATCAAGAAAGAGTCACAAAAAAGAAAAGCGCGACTGATTAATATTTCAAACTCACTTGTTTAGCTTGCTTACCACTGGTATGTTTCTTTCTCCTTAGAATGAGGGACACAACTGGTGTGAGAGCTGAAAAATAACCAAAAGATGGTAGAGTTGAGGGTTTGCCTTTTATGTATGAGAAACACTGAGACCCATTGCGTGGGCTGGTCTTTTTAGTGACTGGACTGCAGGCTTTCTACCAGGAGGGAAATGATCTTTCCATGACAATGGCTAAAAATAAGAAAACTGACCCCCAAATGAAGTCACTTATGCTAAATCCTACTTGACAAAACCCAGACTTAACTTGATTAGTTCCAGCCTCTCCAAGAAATGAAGTCTTAAACCAGTCAGTTGGGAATCAGCATAATTACGAGGTCTTTTGCCTGATAGACTCCTGTGCATGCGTGCTCAGTGGTGTCCAACTCTTTGTGACCCCAGGGACTGTAGCCCACCAGGCTCCTCTGTCTGTGGGATGTCCCAAGCAAGAATACTGGCATGGATTGACATTTTCAACTCTAGGGGATCTTCCCAATGCAGAGCAGATTCTTTACCACTATGCCACTTGGGAAGCCTGATAGATTCCTACCTTCTCCTAAAGGAAAGTGACCTTGTCACAACCTAGCATAAGAATTTTCTAGCAGAACTTCCTCGTCCTGCTCCCTTCTGCCTATAAAGGTCTTTCATTTTGTAGAGCTCCTTGGAGTCCCTTTCTTTCTGCTGGATGGTATTGGATTTGATTGGGACTGACTTTTCTTTTTTTTCCCCCTCAAACAAACTCTTATCATCTGTAATATGCCTCAGTTTATCTTTTAACGCAACGACCCTTCACTAGTCTGTGAAAGTTTTTTTCCTCTGGGCTTTATGATCCCTTTGGCCTTTTTTTCTTCCTCATTATCTGCCCTCAGACAGGCTCTGCAGTTGAGGTCCCCTGGTTTCCATAGTCGACACACTATACACGCACGTGGAAAGCAGATGTGGCCCCCAAAGGCCTGGGGCTGTCTTTGGGTTCTCCGTGGAAACCTGGCCTAACAGTGGGGTCTTAGAGGGCTGTGCTTCAAGAAGGGCAGCCAGCCGTCTTTTGCCTGCCCCCAAGCCCAGGGCCATGGCAGGCTCCTTCCGGCCCACGGGGGACCACTGCCTCTGCAGGCTCACCCCTCCACACGCACGGCAGAGCCCAGCCACCTGCCAGGACTGTTTAGCACATTCTTTCCGCCAGTCTCATGCTTCCTTACAAGAGCGGCCGTGTTTTTCCCTGGCTTGGATGGTGTTTGAATTAACTTAAACAAACATAGGCAGAGCAGCTGGTTGGTGGGAGGGAAAGCTTGGTCTGGGGGTCCAGGCCAACACTGTATAATTTGTGGCCACCTCTGGTTGCAGGAATCCAAGCCCAGCCTCATTTCCCTGAGTCAGAATTTGCTGCTTGTGCCCTTGGAATGAAGGCAAATTGCAGTTGGTTGCTGACTGCATGATAAAAGCTTACAAACGTAAGCCACATACTGAAAGGCACACATCCCCAGCTGTACAGCACACAGAGCTGGCTCAGTTTGCAGATGGGGGTGCTGAGACTCAGAGGGATAGGGTGAAATCATGGCCCAAGGTCACAGGCAGGAGGAGGCAGAGGCAGGGATCACAGTCACGGCTCCCAGGACCCCACATCCCAGTGTTTCCACACGGCATTGCTGGTGAAGGGCCTGGCAGCTTTGTGATCAGATGCGTGTTCTGGATAAATCTCTATTTCCAAGTGGGTCACCAGGCTTGGTCTCCACCTGAGGTGTCAAGTACGGGCTCAGCCCCTGCCTCCAGCTGCTCCCCTTGTCTGCAGAGCCTCCCTGTATCGGATCTATTTACCCTTTTCTGGGGTCCGACAAGCACCACGGGACCTCCATCTCTCAACTCAGAGATGACAACTAACACGTTGTCCTCCGAGGCTCCTTTTACACTGGCTCTGTCCTTTTGTGGAACACGACAGCTGGCAGAATGGGGAAAGTGAGGGCCTAGGAGCCACACAGCTGCTCTGAGTACAGGCTTTGCATTGTTTGGTGGGTGTGGATTTGAGGGTGCATTTGTTTAGGGAGGTAATTTGGAGACACTGGAGACACTCCTGTATCTGGGACCTCATCTGTAAACAAGGGGATTGGGTAGTAATCTACCTCATCCTTCCCAATTCTAAAATTCTATGTCTTTATAAAGTAAACAAACGAGCTAAACAGTAAAGCCAAAAATTTTTTATTGTTCATTCTCTAAGTCATGTCCAACTCTTTGTGACCTCATGGACTGCAGCATGCTAGGCTTCCCTGTCCATCACACACTCCAAGATTTTGCTCAAGCTCATGACCATCGAGTCAGTCCATCCAGCCATCTCATCCCCTGTCTCCCCCTTATTCTCTTGCCCTCAATCTTTCCCAATCAGGATCTTTTCCAATGAGTCAGCCCTTGCAGCAGGTGGTCAAAGTATTGGAGCTTCAGCTTCAACATCCGTCCTTCCAATGCATTTTCAGGGTTGATTTCCTTTAGGATTGACTGGTTTGATCTCCTTGCAGTCCAAGGGACTCTCAAAAGTCTTCTCTAGCACCACAGTTCAAAAGCATCAATTCTTTGACACTCAGCCTTCTTTATAGTCCAACTCTCACTTCCATACATGACTATTGGAAAGACCACAGCTTTGACTAGATGGAGCTTTGTCAGCAGCCTGAAGAGTTGGCAGTGGTGGTCTGAAGAAGCCAAAATTATCTCCCTAGACAAATGCACCCTCAAATCCACATCCACCATGGCTGACATCTGTGATTTAGGCATTGGCATTTATGGTTATAAGATTCTAATATGGTTGCTGCTGAAGTTTTGTCAGAAAATTTAAAGCAGTGCATGCTGGTAGACTTTAATCCCAAAAAGTCCTCTAAGCAATATTTCTAAAATATGTTTTGTCAAAGATGTGACGCTCTCTGCTTAGGTATTTCTCACAAGCGCTCTCTCCAAACAAATCTCTTTGAAAATGCATTAGATAGCATGGTTCCTTCAATTCCATATCTTCCTTTCTGTCTAAACTGAAAAAGCCAGTTCACGTTATTAATGACAAGTCATTTTGCGGACTGCCCGGGTTAATAGAAGAGATAACTGGCAAAATATAAATGTGTAATACTAACATGCTGAAGATAAAACAGAGGTCTAATGCTGAATGTGTAATGTGGAGGATGGAAGGAAAAGTTCCTGGCTGGCACAAAATTCCTGCAGAATAAACAGGAAAGCTGTGGCCCCAGCTGCTCCTTTGGTTTCCCAACTTGCTATTTTCTTGCCTCTTTTTTTCAACTCAATTACCCTCTTTGAACCTCAATCCTAGAATTCTAGAGTTTAAAAAGGGTCCTTAGGGAATTTGGAGGATGAGAAATCAGAGACCCAGATAGGTGAGGGGACTCAGGTAAAGAAACAGAGTCATTTTATCCATTTCTGTGCCTTGCCTAGACTCTACCACTGCAGCTGCCCTTCTTTGTCTTCCACGCATCAGTGCAGCCCAGGGAAGGGGAGCAGGGATTTAACAGATTAAATACAGAGCAGAATGTATTCGAGGGCTTTCCAGGTGGTGCCAGTGATAAAGAATTCACCTGCCAATGCAGGATATGCAGGAGACTTGGGTTCAGTCCCTGGAAGACCCCCTGGAGAAGTGAATGGAACCTGCTACAGTATTCTTGCCTGGAAATCCCATGGACAGAGGATTCTGGCAGGGAATTCACAAAGAATCGGACACAACTGAGCGTATACGTGCATGCGCACATGCACACACACACACACACACACACACAGAGTGCCTTCACAGCCCCAGCTTCACCACTCTGTGTGTGTGTGGCTTTGGGAAAATGACTTCACCTCTCTATACCTCAGTCTCTCCTTCTGTAAAATCAGTTAATATAGTTAAAGTTCTTCGCATTCTAGTGAATGTTCAAAGTTAGTAGTTATTATTAATATCTTGTAATTTGTAGGTTTGTTTTTGGTTATAGAGTCTCTATCTGGAATCAGAAAACAGAAGACTGGAGAACCTCTTGACATCACATCTGGCTCAGGATTTCTGTATTTTCTTGATAGTATTCAAGTTTAGTATCAGAAAGAATGTGATTAGTTGGTGGTTCTCTGTGTCCTTTGAATAGTAAGACAAGAGGATCAAAAATGTTGGCCTGCTCAGTCATGCCTAAGTCTTTATGAACCTAGCAACTGTAGCCTGCCAGGTTCTTCTGCCCTTTGGGTTCTCCGGGCAAGAATACTGGAGTGGGTTGCCATTTCCTTCTCCAGGGGATCTTTCCAACCAAGGGATGAAACCCATGTCTCCTTTAAGACAAGAAGAAAAGGCACTTAACTGATAGCCAAGTCCACTGGTGGGTGCTATGGTTTGAATGTTTGTTTCCCCTCAAATTCATATGTTGAAATCTTAATGCCCAGTGTGATGGTATTTGGAGATGGGGCCTTTGGGAAGTGATCAGGTCACAAGGGTGGAACCCTCATGAATGGGATTAGTGCCCTTATAAGAGAAACCCCAGAGATCTCTCTCCCGCTTTCTGCCATGTGAGAATACAGTGAGAATTTGACAGTCTGAAATCGGAAGAGGGCCTTCACCAGGCACCACATCTGCTGGCACCATGATCTTGAATTTTGCAGCTGCCAGACTTGTGAAAAATAAACACTTGTTGTTTATAAGCATGGTACTTTGTTATAACAGCCCGAAAAGACTAAGACAGAGTGGATTCCTTACCTCTGAGAGTGTGACATCTCCTTCAGTGTTAAATCTGAAGCAAAGCCAGGGACCAACAGCCATCGCATGTAACTGGCACAGAGGCCAAGAGTTACCCTATGTGATCCTCGGTATCTTTTTCACCATAAGTAGTCTGGGCTTCCCATTGCAAAGCTTAATGAGTGGGTGTCACTTTAGAAATGTTAAGTGAGTTCAATTCCCCAGTCCCAGGAGAAGAAGGAACTCATCCTTGAGGGTTATGAGAAAAAACTAAAAATTGGAGCTGAATAAATTGCTAAAATGCTGGGACACTGCAATCAGGTATGTATACCTGCTTTCCAGTTGCATGACCTTGGGCAGGTCACATCAGCCCCTGAAATCTCAGTTGCTGCATCTATAAAAGGGGGAAAAGTCAGTTTCTTCTTGGCAACACTGTAATAAGAATTGATGAGGCAGTACGTTTCATGGGTTTAACATACCACTTAGCACATAGTAAGGACTTAATGCTAATTATTATTACGATTAATTTTTGTAAAATGGTTTTATAAAGCTAAGGCCTCATTTATTTATAATGCTTAGACATTAAAACTCAGCAACAAAAGAGTGTGTGCTAAGTCACTTCAGTTGCGCTCGACACCTTACGACGCTATGGACTGTAGCCCTCCAGGCTCCTCTGTCCATGGGATTCTCTAGGCAAGTATTTCTTCCTCCATGGGATCTTTGCAACCCAAGGGTCGAATTTGCATCTCCTGCATTGGCTGGCGGGTTCTTTACCTCTCACACCACCTGGGAAGCGCAAAGAGTGACACAACTGAGTGACTAATGCTTTCACTTTCAAAAGAGTGAATAGATGGGTATGTATAACTGATTCACTTTGCTGAGGGCTTCCCTGGTGGCTCTGAGGTTAAAGCATCTGCCTGCAATGCGGGAGACCGGGGCTCGATCCCTGGGTCGGGAAGATCCTCTGGAGAAGGAAATGGCACTCCATTCCAGTACTCTTGCCTGGAGAATCCCATGGACAGAGGAGCCTGGCTGGCTACAGTCCACGGGGTCGCAGAGAGTCGGACACAACCGAGCGACTTCACTTTCACTTTTCACTTTCATTACTAATTTTCTTTGCTGTACACCCGCAAGTAACACAGCATTGTAAATCAACTATACTCTAATAAAAAAATTTTAAAAGCCTCTGTATAAATGTTCAATGAGAAATTATTTTCATCATTTATTTCTCAGTTAACTCTCCCAGCCTTTAATTGGTAAATATGTGAGGAGGGGCAGGCATTCACCTTCATCTTACAGAGCCTTTTGAATGAGTAGTTTCTGGAGCTGCTCTGTGAGAAAATGCTCTTGTGTGTCTAAAAATCCCAAACTATTTGGAAAAACAAAGCTGGACTGATCTGAGTTGATTGTTTTTAGAAATAACAAATTGACCAAATTCAACTTTTTCCTCCCTACTCCCATCAGCCAATTTTGGGATAGATATAATCTCATTATGAAATCTGACTAAGCTTGATTCTATGTGATTCAATCTCCAGGTTTAAACAATCTGGAATGCTCTGGGGAAGACCTTGAAAGATTTCCCAGCAGGAAATGGAAGGCTGACAAGCCAGAGAATGAATGAATTCAGGTTTTCAGTTTCTGGTGACCTTGATTAGCACCCAGCGAAGTTTGCTGGCTGTCTATCTCCTGGCATTCACCCTCTTCCTCTCTCCATGAGTTTGATCACTCCTATTCTCTGTGTGGAAGGACCACTGCAAGAAATTTCAGGGACGAGAAGGGTCAACAGCCTCACCCGGCAGATGAGGAAGCTTAGATTTAATGAGTTTGTGTGACCAGCATCTATTACTCTCTGATGCTTTCCTCATGGTTCCAACACAATGCTCCATTTTCTTCAAGCAAGAGCTATTGAGGGAATTTCCAACCATTATCTAGTTTCCATGTTCTTCATATCAAAACAGAAACGTATCTTTATTAAAAATGTAAAAGTGTCAGCTCTTTAGATCTGGGTACACCTATGTATGGACGTGAGTCTGAGTGAACTCCGGGAGTTGGTGATGGACAGGGAGGCCTGGCGTGCTGTGATTCATGGGGTCGCAAAGAGTCGGTCACGACTGAGCGACTGAGCTGAACTGAACTGACACCTATCTATTTCCCTGGGAGACGGAGGGAGGGGGCCGGGTGTCTGGGGTTCAGGGTTTGGGGGGCGGCGCCAATGGGCAGGGCGAAGAAGACCTCCACTGCCACCTTGTGGTCCCCCGGAGCCATGGAGAGTTAGTGCTTCCGTAGCATCCGTCTGTCAAACTTCTTGGGCTCCAAGTGCAGTCAGCATGGTGTCCGTGGAGCTCTGTTAGCGTTTTTCTTTCCAGTGCATTTTTCACTTTCGTTGGCCCCAGGAAAGGGGAAGCTGTTGAAAGCCAGCAAAATTGGATATCCTGAAAAATTATCTGTGGGGAGGTAAGGGGTCAGGATCTAGGAAAGGACTCTCAAGATGAAATGCTGGCGAGGCTTGCAAGATCCTTGTCTCAGCTCTCTACAGAGTGGAGATTTACGGGGCAGAAGTCAGGCCTAGTGTTGGTACTTGTCATGGGTATCACCTAGTCAATTGGGGAAGTCAGGACAGATGAAGATTCGCTTCTTATCTCATTTATTGCCCCTGATTACAGTTCAAATTAGCTCTCACATCACATTCTGATAGTCTCAGACTCAATATCATCAGTTGAAATACTAACGATATTTTTCAGTGCAAAAAATGACTTTCAAGGCATGTATTACGGAAAGGATTATAATAAATTAAATGCCTAAACTGGCAGACTGCAAACAATTTTGACTTAGATCTAAATGTTTGCACTGGCTGTTTAAACATTTAATTTGTTAGAATGGAAGTTCCACCACAGAATAAGCATATTAATTAAACTTGGGCCCTAGCAACCTGAGTCATTCTGCACACATAGAGCGTGACAAACCAGGATAGCAAGAGCCCGTGTGCGTGGATTTCTCATTCTCCAAATGAACACGTTGCTTCTTTAAACCCTGCTGACATTAGTGACTTTTAATGAATTATTCTATCTTTGTGAGGCTACTTTTAGCTGCTGCTGTAGGATAATGTTGGTCTAGGAAACAACTTTGCTAATTAAGTTTCAGGGAAGTTGTCAGTCACAGATAATTGATTAAAGTGGTTACGTGGATGATCCATTGTGTGACTTTACACCAAAAAAATAGAAACATGTAAAGGAGATTCAAAACACAATCGCCAAAGATCAGCTTATCAAAAAGAAAGACTCTCACCACAACCACCACCATCATCAGCATCATCATTTTACCACCATCAGCATTAACACTGTCACAATCACCGTCTTCATCATCATATCACCATCATCACCATCACCTTCACAACTGTGATCTTCACCATCATCACCATCACCTTCACAACTGTGATCTTCACCATCATCACCGTCGTCATCAACACCATCCTTGCCACACCCTGCGAGGCTTCTGGGATCGTAGTTCCCTGACCAGGGATTGAACCCAAGCCCTTGGCAGTGAATGCACAGAGTCCCAGCCACAGGACCAGCAGGGAATTTCCCCATCACCACATGTTTTGAAGCAGAGGACTCTCCCAACTTAAATTTTCTCATCTGGTCCTGGTTCTGCCACGGATTGGTAACACGATGCTAGTTAAGGAGCTGGTCTTCTCCAAATTTCAGGCTCCTCCTTTGTAAAATGAGGACATTTTTGTTAGTGACAGTAAAGCTAAGCTGTTGTAACAAAGAGGATCCCAGATACCATGATTTAAATAAGATAGCTTATTTCTTCATGAGAGGTAACCCAGTTGAAGCTCGTGTACACATTGCTATATTCAAAATGGATAACCAGCAAAGACCTCTTGTATAGCACATGGAACTCAATGTTATGTGCCAGCCTGGATGGGAGAGGGGTTAAGGGGAGAATGGATACATGGGTATGTATGGCTGAGTTCCTTCGCTGTGCGTCAGAAACTACCACGATATTTTTGATCGGCTACACCCCGACACAAAATGTTTTTGGTGTTAAAATAAATTTAAAAAAGAAGTAACCCAGTTGTTTCAGGCTGACAGGCGAACAATTGACTCTTTCCTTTAAAACCCCTGATAGCTCCCCACTGCCTGCAGAACTAAATTCAGGGTCCTTTACAACCTGGCCCCAAACTGCAGTTCTGATTTACCCAGTCTTTGCCTTCCTACGCCAGCTCTGTTCTTGCTATGCTGTGCCCTCTGTCTGGAATCCCTTTTTCATCTTCCTCTATTGGTGCTCTGTTCATTCTTCACAGCCCAACTCAAATGCTGTCTCCTTGATGAAGCTTTATACTTTGCCTCCCTTGCCACTGCTATCCTGTTAAAACACTCCTTGGTTCTTCCCCTGCCTTCTGATGACTTTCTCTCTTTGGTAGCATCTAATTCCATTTGCTTTATAACTAAGTGAGTTATTTATACAAATGGACTTGATGTTCCTGGAGGCAACAGACCACATACCATCTATCTTTCTTCCGCAACTCCTCTCTCCTTTCTTGTCTTGACCAACAGCCAGCATTGTTCTTTGCCCACAAACGTATGTTGAACTGGATGGAGTGAAATGTTGTTACTAAAAGGGAAAACTCAGTCATCAAAACAGCAACCACTTGCTTAACTCAAGGGGCCAATTAAGCAATGGGTTATTCATTGGAAAATTCGAGATGTGGATCAAAACAGTTCCAATTAGACTCACATCCTGTGCTAGACCAAGAATAGCATACAGAAATACTCGTTGGGCCCTACATCCAGGTGGAAAATGTCTCATTTGTGTTCATTAGGAGGGAGGCTTTTCCTGAGACCACCATGATTTTTCTTAAAACCTCTGTCCATGAACCATGTGAAAAAAAAATAGTTTAAACGTGTATATGTGCATGGATGCTGTATAACACATGTTTTAAATCTCTCTCTACCTGTGGCATTTGTGTGTCCATCCTCCCCCTGCTAGAATCTAAGGATTAATTGCCTGAGGGAGTTTCATTTCAAGTAGGAAGCCGGCTCAGGGGATTGCAGAGCTTTGAGACTCACCATGAGTGGGCTGTGCAGTTGGGAAAACTCAGCTCCTTTCCCCAGATCTCAAGCTTCTCATTTGTAAATGGAACTGCTGCAGTTTCCCTCCTTCTCACAGGGTTATTTGCACAGCTGATGGCAGCTCATTATAGAAGCGCTTTGAGAAGATGGCATGGAATCCTGTTGAGTACTGTTGGGAGGCTAACCTCCAGGCTTATGAAAATGGATATTAAAACCATGCATCTGCTTGTTCCAGTCACTGGGTGCGCAAGAAAAGTCCCTTAGTTGTATTTATAACACTGCAGTTTTGTGTTTTTTTAAGAAAGAAATTAAATTTGCTTTTTCATATTTTACAAATACAACCACGAGTTCATCTGCTTGAGTGCATTTCCAATCATAATTTGGATAATGTCAGGACAGGAATGAAACTTACGAAATAGAGCCAGGGTAGGAAAGGAGAAAGCAGGAGGGGAAGATTCTGACAACTCCGCCTTTCTGTCTGGCAATTTTCCTTTTATTTCCCCTCTCTGCCTTTCAGTCTCCTAGAACATGTAAACCTTTCTGCTCCTCTTGGTTGAAATGAATCTGGCCAGGTGGCATTAATGCTTGTAAGAGTAAATGGAAACCGCACGGATGACTGTAGAGGCTGTCACGTAGTTCAGGGCTTTTCAATTCTTTGTAACCGTCGTCTGACAGCTCCTCTATGATTGGAACTAACCCTGCTCAAAATGGTAAGCTGAAAACATCTGAGTTTGTTGCTTTCCCCTTTCCCTCCTGCCCACATTTCCCCACTTGATTCATGTATTCCAGCAGGAGTGTGTGCCAGGCTCTACTCCTGTGCAGTCCTATATACAGTGAAGACTTAAATATGAACAGGGCCAGTCTCTGCTTATCAGAAAGCCACTGTATTTTGGGTGTGCTACCAGTTTTCAGGAAAGCAGGGCTTAAACCCAAGAATTAACCTGCAATGGTGCAGCTTAAAAAAAAAATTAAAATTTTATTGAGGTAGAGTTGATTTACAACGTTGTGTTAATTTCTGGCATACAGCAAAGGGATTCGGTTATATGCGTGTATACTTCTTCATATTTGTTTCTATTGTGGTTTATCACCGTATTGAATAAGTTCCCTGTCCTCTGCAGTAGGACCTCGTTTATAATGGTGCCATTTTTGTGGTGGGAGGAGTTTGCTGCTAAGTCACTTCAGTCGTGTCCGACTCTGTGTGACCCCATAGACTGCAGCCCACCAGGCTCCCCCGTCCCTGGGATTCTCCAGGCAAGAACACTGGAGTGGGTTGCCATTTCCTTCTCCAATGCATGAAAGTGAAAAGTGAAAGTGAAGTCGCTCAGTTGTGTCCAACTCAGCGACCCCATGGACTGCAGCCCACCAGGCCTCCTCTGTCCATGGGATTTTCCAGGCAAGAGTACTGGAGTGGGTGCCATTGCCTTCTCCGGGAGGAGTTTGGGAGAGGGCAAAAGACCTTTGGGATCTCAGTACTCATAGCCTATGGCCTACATTGCTTATGCGTAAGGCAGCACTTGATTGCAGGAAAACATCTCGTCATGTCCATCTGGTGAATAGGGAGGCCTTTGGAGTGAGGTTGAATAGTCCCTAGCCCAACACACACACACACAGAGGAAGGGGGTGAGGAATAACAATCACTTTACATTTGTCTTCATTAGGAACCATTTGCTCAGTCTGCTCAAGCTGGCTTAGGCAAAGAGGAGAATTTGTCTCAGAGTCCAGAAGCAGGGACGGCAGTGGGGCTCCCAGGCTGGGGTCGGGGGGCTGAGTCGAGGAACTGAGATGCCCCAGAAGTCACGTCAGTCATGCCACTCAGCTCAGGGTCTCGGCTTCCCTCTGCCAGTCTGACTCACTGTTCTCTGGTGGCTGCTTTCCTTCGCTCACACGTCGTGTACCAAGCATACCTGCCCCTTCCCTGGTCTAGCACAGGATTCCAAGGCCAAATTCTCCAAGTCAGTGGCTCTGACTGACCTTTGTTGCTGCTGTTAAGTCGCTTCAGTAGTGTTCAACTCTGTGCGACCCCATAGACGGCAGCCCATGAGGCCACCCCGTCTCTGGGATTCTCCAGGCAAGAACACTGGAGTGGGTTGCCATTTCCTTCTCCAATGCATGAAAGTGAAAAGTGAAGTCGCTCAGTCGTGTCCAACTCTTAGCGGACCCATGGACTGCAGCCTAGCAGGCTCCTCTGTCCATGGGATTTTCCAGGCAAGAGTGCTGGAGTGGGGTGCCATTGCCTTCTCTGGACTGACCTTTAGATTGGCCTAAAGATGGTCATTCGACCAAATTGGTCCAACCAGCGTGGTCCAGTCAGGTGACCAATGTTATTTTACTTTAAAATATTTATTGATTAATTTGTGGCTGCATCGGATCCTAGTGGTGACACGCAGGCCTCTCTCTAAGTGCAGCACGTGGGCACATGGGACTTTGGCTGCCTGTGGTGTATGGGATCTTAGTTCCTTGATTAGGGATCAAACCCACATTCCTTACAATGCAAGGTGCTTTCTTAATCGCCAGACCACCAGGTAAGTCCCATGGCGACCCCTTTTGGACTAATCATCTTTGGCTGCATCTCAGAGGGGGCTGGGGAACAGATTCTCACAAAGAGAATGTCTAGAGGGTAGAGAAATGGTACATCTCTGGTACAACATTTAACTCTTGACCATTTCTGAAATGATTTTTGCAGATTTTCTAGGTTCTTTGCTGTTATATCTCTCTTCTTTTCTTAACCTTAACCATACCACTGCCTGTCGGTTTGGGAAAAAACATTTCACTTTATTTCTTAATAACAACTGTGGTTTAACTAATAGTTTAACAGGTTCTGATGTAAGAAATGTAGTTTTCTCTTCTGGAACCTACAAATTAGTGGGAAAGACAGATGAAGAATAAAACAAACCCTGCACACACACACACAACAAAAAACTAAAACAAGTAAACAAAATAATTACAAGTTGTGTTAAGAGAGGAAACACTGTTGAGTTAGAAGAGACACTTTGAGGAGGAGGGGAGCCCATTTCAGATACAGTTGCAGGACTGGGGCTCCCCGCCAGCTCAGCGGTAAGAACCTGTCTGTGGATGCGGGAGACCTGGGTTCCATCCCTGGGTGGGGAAGATCCCCTGGAGAAGAAAATGGAAGTCCACTCCAGTACTCTTGCCTGGAGGATCCCATGGATGGAGGACCTGGTGGGCTACAGTCCATGGGGTCGCAAAGAGTTGGACACCACTGAGTGATTAAGTGTTCATGCATAGGAAGGCTGCTCCCAGAAGGTGACTCCTTAGTGGAGGTTGAAGGAAACGATCATGAAAAAGGTGGAAAGGATGTGCTAAAAAGTATTTTAAGCAGAGAGAGGATGCTGCTGCTGCTGCTGCTGCTGCTAAGTCGCTTGAGTCGTGTCCGACTCTGTGCAACCCCATAGACAGCAGCCCACCAGACTCCCCCGTCACTGGGATTCTCCAGGCAAGAACACTGGAGTGGGTTGCCATTTGGTTCTACGATGGATGAAAGTGAAAAGTGAAAGTGAAGTCGCTCAGTTGTGTCTGACTCTTCATGACCCCATGGACTGCAGCCTTCCAGGCTCCCGTCCATGGGATTTTCCAGGCAAGAGTAAGAGAGAGAATGACTTGCACTCAAAGATGCCAAAATCCCCGAGGAGGAAAAGAACTTGATTTGCTTTTAATTCTCAACATTCTGCATGTTCCAACTCTCTTACATGTCAGATAATTGAGAACTGGAAGGCCTTCTTTTGCAGACTCCATTAAGCTTTATTGCAAAAAATTAAATTGTTTCATAGCAGACATATATACACTAACTCACTTAATTCAATGAGTAATTCTTTGAATTCAACATTCAGATGGTAGCATTACATTATCATGTAAGTCTGCTCCCCCTTTGGAAAAAAATCTGGCCATGTGTTTAGAGATAGTATATATAGAATTTGGTATTCACTGGAGTGATCTGGGTTTGGGGTGTTTGTCTTTGTGACTTACTAGTTGCATAACTGTGGGCAAGTTACACAACTGCTCTGTGTATCATTGGTTTCTTCATCTTCCCCATCTCAGCCTTCAACTCTGGTGTACATAGATTTTTTTAAATGAGAATTACATTAAGTGGGGAAATACATATAAAATGACTAGCATGACATTAGACACTTGCTGCATATTAAAAGCAACAACAAAAAGAGTTTGTTCATATCTCCTGTGTATACAAATCAAATTCTTGCAAGCTGGTTTATTTTCAATGCTCCCTGGGGAGTTCAGCTCATAAAATAATTATGTAATGGATACTTTGGAACACACAGAGGATGGGTCAGAGCATTGGAGGCTACTGCGTTCTTTCTGAATGCAGTGAAAGGAGGTTCACACCAGGAATTGAGAGGAGTTCCTCAAATGGGTGGGATTGGAAAGAGCCAAGAAAACTATAGTCCAAACCCACCTCATGGAAAACTACTAAGTTATGGCTGAACGAGGAAAATTCTGAGCTCAGCTTCAGCAGATGCAATGAGCAGGAAGAGAGTTCTGGAGGCATCATTAGAAGCTGAATTTAGAACTGCTTTCAGACCAGGAAAGCTAGTTGCCGTTTTCTCTGCCCTCTTGCCAAGCAGAAAGTTTGGCTAAAGAATGCAGGAGGGGATGCAGATGGTATGACCGACAAAGGGCCCTTGTAAGTTGTTGATGGAAAGGTAAACTGGTGCATCCACAGTGATGCACCAGTTCTATTTTTATAAAAACAGAACTGCCATAGGCTCCAACAATTCCACTCCTGGGTGTATATTCAGAAAAAATGAAAACATAACTATGAAGGGATCTGTGTGCCCCAGTGCTCATAGCAGCACTATTTATAATAGCAAAGGCATGGAAGCAACTCAAGAGTCTTTCAATAGACAAATGGATAAAGATGCGATACACACACTGAAATATCAGTTCAGTTTAGTCACTCATTCGTATCCAACTCTTTGTGGCCCCATGGGCTGCGGTACACGAGGCCTCCCTGTCCATTGCCAAGTACCATAGCTTACTGAAACTCATGTCCATCAAGTCGGTGATGCCGTCCAACCATCTCAACCTTTATCCTCCCCTTCTCCTCCCACTTTCAATCTTTCCCAGCATCAGGGTCTTTTCCAGTGAGTCAGTTCTTCTCATCAGGCAGCCAAAGTATTGAGAGTTTCAGCTTCAGCATCAGTCCTTCCAATGAATATTCAGGACTGATTTCCTTTAGGATGGACTTGTTGGATCTCCTTGCAGTCCAAGGGACTCTCAAAAGCCTTCAACACCACAGTTCAAAAGCATCAATTCTTCAGCACTCAGCTTTCTTTATGGAGAAGGCAATGGCACCCCACTCCAGTACTCTGGCCTGGACAATCCCATGGATGGAGGACCCTGGAAGGCTGCAGTCCATGGGGTTGCTGAGGGTTGGACGTGACTGAGTGACTTCCCTTTCACTTTTCACTTTCATGCATTGGAGAAGGATATGGCAACCCACTCCAGTGTTCTTGCCTGGAGAATCCCAGGGATGGGGGAGCCTGGTGGCCTGCTGTCTATGGGGTCACACAGAGTCGGACACAACTGAAGTGACTTAGCAGCACACGACTACTAGAAAAACCATAGTTTGACTAGATGGACATTTGTTGGCAAAGTGACGTCTCTGCTTTTCAATATGCTGTCTAGGTTGGTCATAGCTTTTCTTCCAAGGGGCAAGCATCTTTTAATTTCATGGTTGCAGTCACCATCTGCAGTGATTTTGAATCCCAAGAAAATAAAGTCTGTCACTGTTTCCATTGTTTCCCCATCTATTTGCCATGAAGTGATGGGACTGGATGCCATGATCTTAGTTTTCTGAATGTTGAATTTTAAGCCGACTTTTTCACTCTCCTCTTTCACTTTCATCAAGAGGCTCTTTAGTTCTTCGCTTTCTGCCATTAGGGTGGTGTCATCTACATATCTGAGGTTATTGATTTTTCTCCTGGCAATCTTGATTCCAGCATGTGCTTCATCCATCCCTGCATTTCACATGATGTACTCTGCATATAAGTTAAATAAGCAGGGTGACTATACAGCCTTGATGTACTCCTTTCCAGATTTAGAACCAGTCTGTTGTTCCATGTCCAGTTCTAACTGTTGCTTCTTGAACTTCATACAGATTTCTCAGGAGGCAGGTCAGGTGGTCTGGTATTCCCATCCCTTGAAGAATTTTCCACAGTTTGTTTTGATCCACACAGTCAAAGGCTTTGGTGTAGTCAATAGAGCAAAGTAGATGTTTTTTCTGGAACTCTCTTGCTTTTTAAATGATGCAATGGATGTTGGCAATTTGATCTCTGGTTCTTATTCTGCTGCTGCTGCTAAGTCACTTCAGTTGTGTCCGACTCTGTGCGACCTCATAGACGGCAGCCCACCAGGCTTCCCCGTCCCTGGGATTCTCCAGGCAAGAACACTGGAGTGGGTTGCTATTTCCTTCTCCAGTGCATGAAAGTGAAAAGTGAAAGTGAAGTCACTCAGTTGTGTCTGACTCTTAGGGACCCCATGGACTGCAGCCTACCAGGCTCCTCTGCTGCCTTTTCTAAATCCAGCTTGAACATCTGGAAGTTCACCTTTCATGTACTGTTGAAGCCTGGCTTGGAGAATTTGGAGCATTACTTTACTAGTGTGTGAGATGAGTGCAACTGTGTGTTAGTTTGAACGTTCTTTGGTATTGCCTTTCTTAGGGGTTGGAATGAAAACTGACCATTTCCAGTCCTGTGGCCACTGCTGAGTTTTCCAAATTTGCTGGCATATTGAGTGCAGCACTTTCACAACATCATCTTTTAGGGTTTGAACTAGGTCAGCTGGAATTCTATCAACTCCACTAGCTTTGTTTGTAGTGATGCTTCCTAAGGCCCACTGGACTTCACAAACCAGGATGTCTGGCTCTAGGTGAGTGATCACACCATTGTGGTTATCTGGGTGCTGAAGATGTCTTTTGTATAGCTTTTCTGTGTATTCTTGCCACTTCTTAATATCTTCTACTTTTGTTAGGTCCATATCATTTCTGTCCTTTTTTGAGCCCATCTTTGCATGAAGTGTTCCTTTGATATCTCTAATTTTCTTAAAGAGATCTCTAGTCTTTCCCATTCTGTTGTTTTCCTCTATTTCTGTGCACTGATCACTTAGAAAGGCTTTCTTATATCTCCTTGCTATTCTTTGGGACTCTGCATTCAGATGGGTATATCTTTCCTTTTCTCCTTTGCCTTAGCTTCTCTTCTTTTCTCATCTATCTGTAGGGCCTCCTCCAACAACCATTTTGCCTTTTTGCATTTCTTTTTTTTGGGGATTTTCATGATCACTGCCTCCTGTGCAATTTCACGAACCTCCATCTACAGTTCTTCAGGTACTCTGTCTATCAGATCTAATCCCTTAAATCTATTTCTCACTTCCACTGTATAATTGTAAGGGATTTGATTTAGGTCATACCTGAACGGTCTAGTGGTTTCCTCTACTTTCTTCAATGTAAGTCTGAATTTGACAATAAGGAGTTCATGATCTGAGCCACAGTCAGCTCCTGGTCTTGTTTTTGCTGACTGTATAGAGCTAAAGCTGAAACTCCAGTATTTTGGCCACCTCATGCGAAGAGTTGACTCATTGGAGAAGACTCTGATGCTGGGAGGGATTGAGGGCAGGAGGAGAAGGGGACGACAGAGGATGAGATGGCTGGATGGCATCACTGACTCGATGGATGCGAGTCTGAGTGACCTCCGGGAGCTGGTGATGGACAGGGAGGCCTGGCGTGCTGCGGTTCATGGGGTCGCAAAGAGTCGGACACGACTGAGCGACTGATCTGATCTGATCTGATCTGATAGAGCTTCTCTGTCTTTGGCTGCAAAGAATATAGTCAATCTGATTTTGGTATTGACCATCTGGTTATGTCCATGTGTGGAGTCTTCTCTTGTGTTCTTGGAAGAGGGTGCTTGCTATGACCAGTGAGTTCCCTTGGCAAAAGTCATTTCGACTTTGACCTGCTGTGTTTTGTACTCCAAGGCAAAATTTGCCTGTTACTTATCTCTTGACTTCCTACTTTTGCATTCCAGTCCCCTATAATGAAAAGGACATCTTTTTGGGGTGTTAGTTCTAGAAAGTTTTGGAGGTCTTCATAGAACCATTTAACTTCAGCTTCTTCAGCGTTACTGGTTGGGGCATAGACTCAGATTACTGTGATATTGAATGGTTTGTCTTGGAAACGAACAGAGATCATTCTGTCATTTTTGAGATTGCATCCAAGTACTGCATTTTGGACTCTTGTTTACCACGATGGCTATTCCATTTCTTCTGAGGGATTCCTGCTCGCAGTAGTAGACATAATGGTCATCTGAGTTAAATTCACCCATTCCAGTCCATTTTAGTTCACTAATTCCTAAAATGTCGATGTTTACTCTTGCCATCTCCTGTTTGACCACTTCCAATTTGCCTTGATTCATGGACCTAATATTCCAGGTTACTATGCAATATTTCTCTTTATAGCATCGGACTTTACTTCCATTACCAGTCACATCGGCAACTGTGTTGTTTTGCTTTGGCTTCGTCTCTTCATTCCTGTCTCCACTGATCTCCTGTAGTATATTGGACACCTACCAACAAGGGGAGTTCATCTTTTGGTGTGCTATCTTTTTACGTTTTCATGCTTTCGTGGGGTTCTCAAGGCAAGAATACTGAAGTGGTTTGCTATTCGCTTCTCCAGTGGACCACGTTTTGTCAGAACTCTCCACCTGACTCATCCATCTTGGGCGGCCCTACACGGCATAGCTCATCATTTCACTGAGTTAGACAAGGCTGTGGTCCATGTGATCAGTTAGGTTAGTTTTCTGTCATTATGGTTTTCTTTCTGTCTGCCCTCTGACGGATAAGGATAAGAGGCTTATGGAAGCTTCCTGATTGGAGAGACTGACTGAGAGGGAAATATATGTATGTGTGTGTGTATATATATATATAAAATGTATGCTGCTGCTGCTAAGTTGCTTCAGTCATGTCCAACTCTGTGCGACCCCATAGACGGCAGCCCATCAGGCTCCTTTGTCCCTGGGATTCTCCAGGCAAGAATATTAGAGTGAGTTTCCATTTCCCTCTCCAATGCATGCATGCATGCTAAGTTGCCTCAGTCGTGTCCGACTCTGCTTGACCCTCTGTTACCCTATGGTAGCAGCCTACCAGGCTCCTCTGTCCACAGGATTCTCCAGGCAAGAACACTGGAGTGGGTTGCCATTTCCTTTTCCAAAATGTATGTGTATACATGTATATTTGGAGAAGGAAATGGCAACCCATTCCAGTGTTCTTGCCTGGGAAATCCCATGGAAGAGGAGCATGGTGGGCTTTAGTCCATGGGATTGCGAAGAGTCGGACATGACTGAGCAACTAACACACATGCAGATACACATACATATAACCCATAAAAAAGAACAAAATCTTGCCATTTGCAACAACATGGATGGACCTAGAGAATATTATGCTCAGTGAAATAAGTCAGACAGAGAAAGACAAATTGAGAATGAAAGAGAAATAGAGAATAGACAAATAGAGAATGATAACTCTAATTGTGGAATCTAAAAAATATACAAACAAATATACATGAAAAACAGAAGCAGACCACAGGCATAGAGAACAAACTGCTGCTAAGTCACTTCAGTTGTGTCCGACTCTGTGCGACCCCATAGACTGCAGCCCACCAGGCTCCCCCGTCCCTGGGATTCTCCAGGCAAGAACACTGGAGTGGGTTGCCATTTCCTTCTCCAATGCATGAAAGTGAAAAGAGAAAGTGAAGTGGCTTAGTCATGTCCGACTCTTCACGACCCCATGGATGCAGCCTACCAGGCTCCTCCGTCCATGGAATTTTCCAGGCAAGCGTACTGGAGTGGGGTACCATTGCCTTCTCTGAGAGAACAAACTAGTGGTTCCCAAAGGAAATAGGGAAGTGAGGTGGTAAAATTAGGGATATGGGGTTAACAGACACAAACAATTTCATATAAAATAAATAAGCAGCAAGAATACGATGTATAGCACAAAGAACAGTCATTACTTTGCAATAACTTTTAATATTGTCTAAATAAAATATTGAAAGAATTTATACCAAAAAATTCCCCCAAAGCCACAGGAAAGTAAAGTACCCTGTGTGTGTGTGTGTGTGTGAGGGGGGTGGTTTCTCAGGTGACTGGAGGGCCTGGGAGTGAAATTACTAAGAGGATCTCAAGAAAGTTCCAGAATCCATGCGCAAAGGAAAGAGAAGAAGGAAAGACACTCTTTCCAGGAGGGGACTCATGAAGTTCTTCACTGAGAGAGTGGAGTCCTTTTCATTTTGGCAGCTGGGGAGGGGTCCCCAGCCTGCCTGCCTCCCAGACTTCCTTGCTGGGGTGTCCTGTTCACAAAGAACCTTTTCAGGGGAGAGGCCTTTTGGGGAAACCAATCAAACAGAATCATAGAAGAAACGCTTGCCAGCTACCACAGTCATCAAAATGTGAAGGGGCAAAGAAAAAGTATCAGCTATTTGTGGAAACCCAACAGCACGAAAAAGAAGTACCAAGATTAACAAGAAGTGCTGATCTTGGAGGAAAAAGGGACAATTCAGGAAACAGAAGAGAAATTAAAAAAAAAAACACTGTGAGGGAAGTGCACTTGCTAAAACAATAACAAAAATAGGCTGCTCTGAAAAGCAGGACCCGGAGAGCAAGAAATAGTTCTAGGAAGTTAAAAATATGAAATGGAACAGCAACTACGCCTCAATAAAAATTTTAAAGAAAATGAAATGGAAAATGCAGTGAAGGAGCTCAGCAAAGAATAGGCCAAATTAGTGATCTGGAAGATAAGTCTCGGGAAATCGACTAGAATTTAGAGCAAACACACAGAGAGATGGAAATACAGGGAAGAGTTTATGGACAAAGATGGTTAAGGAGGGCCTCAAACTCCAGTTGAACTGGAATTCCAGAGTCAGAGAACAGACACATGGGAAAGAAGGAAATAATGGAGGAAATATTTCTTCAAGCTAAAGAGGGATAAAAATCATCTATTTTTGTATAGAAAATGTTAAAAGCAGTCATCTCTAGCAACAGAACTGTGGATGATCTTATTCTACTTTGTCCCTTGTTTAGATTTCCCCAAATTTCAACAATAAATATCTATTTTAAACAGTATATCTATCTCTTATATTAGAATATAAATAAAACACAGACACATTTGACTTAAAAAAAAAAAAAAAAGACAAAGGACCTCATTATACTTTTCATTCTCAGCCTCTCATCTGAGTCTTTAAATAGAAAGAGGTGACTTCAACCAAGGTCCTAATGAGCATTTTATGTGGAAATAAACAAATGAACAAACAAACAACCCATCTGTTTCAAAGGAGCCAGTGAAAGCCAGTGGAACTACTGTAAAAAAAAAAAAAAATCCACATCAACAAATCCTGATGAAATTAACAGAATCCAAGGATAAAAGAAAAGTATGAAAAACTTTCAGAGAGAAAGGCCTTTATGTACTATAGCGGACAATGGTAGGTATACTTTTGCCTTTCCCACTTGCTTTTCCTTCTTCCTCCCAGGAAGAGCACTGTACCTCTCTACTTTTCTTTTCTTCCTTCCTCTTTCTCTTTCTTTCTTTCTCTCTTTTTGGAGACTCCTTCTCTCTCCATGCCACTCAGGGACTACAATTTACAGCATCGCCCTAGCTAAACTCAGGCCACAGGGAGAGACCTGGGACCCAGGGACTCTGACCCGATCCATTAAAGAATCTCATTTCCTGGTCAGTGTGAGCAGCTCAGGATGGTGGGTGACTCAGAAGGCTGTTCAGAGTTCCCTCCAGGCTTCCTTGCTTGTTAATGGAGGACTGGTCCCTTTCTTATGGGTTCTGTGGCTGCAGGGGTGTTAGCTGCCGCTGTGTGTAGCTATCTTACCTCTGGTAGAGGAGGCTTGTCACAGGAGTACAGTAGGAGCCCAATTTACAGAAAGAAACACAAATGGAGGCACAAGACAAGGGAAAGAGCGCCAGTGACGTGGTCTGGACCAGTGGATTCAGCCGTGCTTGAGGCCGGCTCCACCTCTGGACTCCCTAGGTTTGAATCTCTCAATCCCTACTTAGTCCAAGCAGCCCCAGTGACGTGGTCTGGACCAGTGGATTCAGCCGTGCTTGAGGCCGGCTCCACCTCTGGACTCCCCAGGTTTGAATCTCTCAATCCCTACTTAGTCCAAGCTATCTTGAGTTCAGTTTCTGTAATGTATACCTGCAAAGGAATGAAAATCAGAAATATTTCACTTCTGTTTTTTTAAACTATCTTTTTAATGTGGACCATTTTTAAGGTCTTTATTTAGCTTGTTACAGTATTGCTTCTGTTTTATATTTTGTTTTTTTGGGCTGCAGAGCATGTGGGATCTTAGCCCCCCACTGGGGATTGACCCCACACCCCCCACATTGGAAGGTAAAGTCTTAACCACTGGACCACCAGGGAAGTCCCCCGGTTTCTTACTAGTTACACAGATGCTAGAAGGTAAATGTTGCAGATGCAGAAAAATGTTCAAAATTCTGAGGGAAAATAATGTTTCTCAGGAGTTTAAAAATTATTTTAAGTTTTGTTTTTTATTCAATTTTTAATGAGGGAAAAATAACTTTGAACCTAGACTGTAGATTCAAACTGGCATTCCAGGGTGAGGACAAAATAGATATTTAGGACATGGAATGACTCAGAAAGTTTTCTATTCACAGAACTTCTCTGAAAGAATTCCTCAGGGAGGTATAATAGCAAAAAGAAAAAAATAAATCCAAGGAGTAGAAAGGTGGAATACAGAAAAGAATATTGCACAAAACCATTAGTAAGGGTTATAATGAATCTGAATATATACTGATGCATAATACAAAAATATCTGCAAGAGCCTGCAACTAAGAGTCTGAATAACTATGTCATACAGGGAGCTGCTGCTGGGTACTCAGATTCTTACATTATTAGGAAGAAGCTACAGATACTAAATCTAGGCATTGATAGAAAAATTTAATACTAAATCTAGGCATTGATAGAAAAATTTAATGATTCGTCAAAATTTAATGGCAACCACTAGAAAAATAGAAATAAGAAGTGTGATTTCCAGATCATTAAAGAGGGAAAAAAAAATTCCAATCTGATGAAGGGCCAGTGTCGGGGGAGAATTAACAAGACACGTGGGAGGAGAGCGCAGAAAACAGGCAGATGGTAATAAAACTAGGAAGGATCACAGGCTGCAGCGAGGCCACCAAGAAGGAGAGACCTTCCTTGGTTTTGCTTGGTGCCTCGTCTCTCAATAAATATTTGTTGAATGAATGAATGGACTTATATTCTAAGATCATTTTTAAAAAATTCTGTTGAAAACTGAAAGCTAAATCAAACAGTCCACACACACCACAGGCACATTCACTAGGGCTGAAATAAAAGGACGGGAAAATATTTCCCAGGGAAAGACTGACAGAAAGGGCAAGTATGATAATATTAGTATCAGATAAAAAAAAAATTCAAGGCCAAATAAATTAAAGTGAGTCAAAAGCAATATTTTACATGACCTTTCAGCTGGGAAGCACAAGCAAATCAGCTGAACCTATGAGGGCAGTCAGTAAGGGGACAAGATACAAAATTAACCTGCACAAATTAATAGCTTCTTTAATATGCTTGCAATAATAACCAATTAGAAGATTAAAGGGATGAAAGATTCAAATTACATTCACAGTAGCAACAAACTCCGGAAAATACCAAGAACACTGACATGGTAATCCTAACCAGAAACAGGCCAGGCTGGTAATGAGAGAATTATGAAATGAAACTGAGAACATTGTAAAACCAAACTAAACAAACCCTGAATGAAAAGAGACTCACCCTCCCTAAGTGGAAGAACTCTACAGTGTAAAGCTGACAGTTCTCCCCAGTCAGCCTACAAAGTCAGTACAACCCAAATAAAAATCCCAGGATTTTGCTAACCTTATTCTAAAATTATTATGGGAGGAAAGAAACAGGAGAACCCTTTAAGTGTGAGAAATATTTTAAGTAAAGGAAGAATGGCTTGCCACACCGGATGTGAAAATATGCTCCCAAAGTTTAAAAATTAAAACAGTGTGGTGTTGATGCAAAAACTGACAAATACATCACTAATACAGAATGTGGGATCTGGGGACAGATGAATCCATTTATAGGACTTTATGATAAAAATGTCATACAGTCAGTGGGGAAATGATACTCACAAGCACTGGGACAATAAACTATTCATCTAGGAAAAGAAAGTTAGATTTCAATCTTCTGCCATCACAAAAGTAAATTAGTGATGAATTAAAAAGCTAATCATAAAATCTCTAGAATCATAAAATATAATTTATATGAATATATTTAAAATAAAAATCATAAAAGCTTATATAAGAGGGCCTTCTTATATAAGACACAGACCAACAAATCAGAAAACACTGGCAGATTTAACTACATTAAAAAAACAACCTTACTTCTCTATGAAGGAAAAGTTTGTAAGATATAAATACACAAAAGTTTAATGTACGTAATACTTAACTCATAAATCAACAGAAAACTCCATAGAAAAATGAGGAAGGGATATGAATAGGCAATTCACAATAGAAGAAATAGGAAAGGTCACTATGCACGCAAAAAATACTCAACATTATTAATGAAAGGAAGATGCAAATTAAAATAAGACTGTGATACCAATTTATACCCATAATAAGATTGACAAAATTTTTAAAAAGTGAACACTTTTCTATAATGGCCCATAGAGACTTTTGGCTGCAAGTAGTACAAAGACATAACTGGAACTTCTCCTGGAGAAGGAATGGCAACCTACTCCAGTAGCCTTGCTGGGAAAACCCATGGACAGAGCAGCCTGGCTACAGTCTATGGGGTCACAAAAGAGTCGGACACAACATAGCAACTAAATAACAACAAAATGACTTAAACTGCCTTGAGGAGTTAGTCATCTATCATAACCGAAAGTCTAGAGGGACAGCCAGCTCCGGGAATGGTAACTTCTCTTTGCTCTGCCTAAGTTATTTTTCCTAATGTTGGTCCCCTTAGTGGCAAGAAGGCTGAGGCAATTCCAGGTAGCACAGCCAGTCCTGGTCAATTTCAGTGGAAGAGGGAATCTTTCTGTGACCCTTTTAGGTACAAGGAAATCTTCCCCGACATTTCCTTGGGCAGACTTCTCTTTGTGTTTCATAGCCCAGAACTGGGTCCCCTGCCCAGCCGTAAATCCATCTCAGGAGGGGACTTGCTTAGATGTATCCTCTTCATCTGAGAAGCTGATCACCGTGACCTTCCTAACAAGCACATGGGAAACTGGTATTCTCATGTGGATGGGACCGAGAGTTGGTACTGCTGCTGCTGCTGCTAAGTCGCTTCAGTCGTGTCCGACTCTGTGCGACCCCATAGACAGCAGCCCACCAGGCTCCCCCGTCCCTGGGATTCTCCAGGCAAGAACACTGGAGTGGGTTGCCATTTCCTTCTCCAATGCATGAAAATGGAAAGTGAAAAGGAAGTCGCTCAGTCGTGTCTGACCCTCAGCGACCCCATGGACTGCAGCCTTCCAGGTTCCTCTGTCCATGGGATTTTCCAGGCAAGAGTACTGGAGTGGGGTGCCACTGCCAGTTATTTGATATTTTTCTTTTTTAAAAAACATTTATTTATTTGTCTGTGTTGGGTCTTAGTTGTGACACATGGCCTTCTCACATGGCACATGGGTTCCAGAATGTGCAGGCTCTGTAGTTGTGGCCCGCAGGCTTAGCTGCCCAGCACGTGGGATCTTAGTTCCCTGACCAGTGGTTGGACCCTCATCTCCCGCTTTGGAAGGCAGATTCTAACGATTGGACCACCAGGGAAGTCCTGGTATTTTTCAAAACATAAAAATGGCCCACATTTTTTGAATCATCACACCCAGGCATCACTGCTACAGAATTAATGGCACCCTGTATGAAACCCATTTCTGAGGATATTTACTGAAATAATGCTTCCCTTAAAAACTGAATATCCTTTGAATATCCATCAGCAATAGAATAATATACACATGCAATGCAATATATAGCAGTAGTTTCAAAAAAGTCCCTAAGACATTAGAGAGCAAAAAACAGGAGCAAAAATTGGAGCAGAGAAAGAGAGCAAAATTATTAAAAATTAAAAAAAAAATTTTTATTGTGTCTATGGTATGCTGCTGCTGCTAAGTCGCTTCAGTCGTGTCTGACTCTGCGACCCCATAGACGGCAGCCCCACCAGGCTCCCCCATCCCTGGGATTCTCCAGGCAAGAACACTGGAGTGGGTTGCCATTTCCCTCTCCAATGCATGAAAGTGAAAAGTGAAGTCGCTCAGTCATGTCCAACTCTTAGCGGACCCATGGACTGCAGCCTACCAGGCTCCTCCGCCCATGGAATTTTCCAGGCAAGAGTACTGGAGCGGAGTGCCATTGCCTCCTCCGGTGTGCTGACTTGCCCTTTTGTATACCACTCGGCTTTTTTCAGTCAGTCCCTGCTCTCCAAGGGAGCATAAATAAAAAGAATCAAGTTACAAGCTGCTGCATTTATGTTAGAAACACACATGCTAACTGGGGCTTCCTTTATAGCTCAGTTGGTAAAGAATTCACCTGCAATGCAGGAGACCCCAGTTTGATTCCTGGGTCAGGAAGATCTTCTAGAGAAGCGATAGGCTACCCACTCCAGTATTCTTGGGCTTCCCTGGTGGCTCAGCTGCTAAAGAATCCCCCTGCAATATGGGAGATCTGGGTTCGATCCCTGGGTTGAGAAGATCCCTTAGAGAAGGGAAGGGCTACCCACTCCAGTATTCTGGCCTGGAGAATTCCATGGACTTCACAAGAGTCAGACACAACTGAGTGACTTTTACTTCACACATACCAACTACAGCTATTTGCATACAAATACACAGAAATGAAACTCAAAGGATTCCTGAGGAATATGTAGATTATTCTTTCTATTTTTTCCTTGACTTTTTTCCTCTTACAGTCAATGCAGCTGAAGTGAGCGCGGTTTCTTTCTTTCTTTTTTGATTTGAAATATATTACAATATAATTTCATCCTATAAATTGCACCTACTTCGAGTGTATGGTCAGAGGAGTTTTGACAAATATGTACATCTGTATAATCATCACTGCAATCAAAACATAGAACATCATCCCTAAAAGTTTCTTTGAGGCTCTTCCCAGTCAATCCCCCGACCAAGAGCCAGTAACTATTTTCTACTTCTTACCACTATAGATTAAATTATATTTTCTAGATTGTCATGGAAATAGAATACAGAGTACAGACTCTTCATCCTGCATGAAGATATTGAGATTCATCAATGTTTTGCATATATCAGTTAGTTCACTCCTTTTTGTTACTGATTAATTAATTCCATTGAATAAACGTGCTTAGTCATGTTGACTCTTGTGACTCCATGGACTGAAGCTCGCTGGGCTCCTTGGTCCATGGTATGTTTCAGGCAAGAATACTAAACGTTGCCATTTCCTCCTCTAGAGGATCTTCCTGATCCAGGGATTGAACCCATGTCTACCTCCATTGTAGGTGGATTCTTTACCTGCTAAGCCATCAGGGAAGCCTGTCTGAATATACTAGGAATTGTATATTCATTCAACTTCTGTAGATTTTTGGGTTGTTTTAAGTTTTTGGCTATTAGGAATAGAGTTGCTACGAACACGCAGATACTAGTATTTGTCTGCTCATATGTTTTTATTTACCTTGGCATCTCTCTCTCTTTTAGAGATGGAGTGAAATTATTCACAGAAGCCTCCCAGCAGATTTTCACTTATGTAGCATTGGCTACTCCTGGTTCATCTTCACACCCCTAATCCAATTACTGGAAAGAGGGGGTCACTTTGAAGCAGTCAATTCTCATCCTTTGAAGCTGGGGGCTGAGGTCCTTTCTGGATGCAGCAAACTGCCTCCTGAAATAAAATCAGGGTCCCACAAACACAGGGAAAAAGGGAGGGATGGCTCTTGGGTAGGAAGCCAACACGTCTGTCTCTGCACTTTCTCCGAGTGTTTTTCCTACAGAATACGGTAGTAGCCTTACGTGTATGTATCCCAGCAAGAGCCTTTCCTCAGCAAGAAGGTGCTTATGCAGATCTGTGGCTGACGGATCCTCAACTCAGTCCTAGAAATAAGCCCAGAGAAGAAAGCATATAAAAAACCGTGACAGAAAGAGACTTGCCTCGAGGAATAGGCTGTGAGGGAGAGAGTCATCTGCAGAGACTTTTACCAACTGCTCACCAGATGTGGGCCTGCCCTGGGCGGAGGCACAGCTGCTCTGCCCCACAGTAAATCAGATGTGAGAGGCAAGCACCATCTGGCACAGAAGCTTGGCAGAGCCCGGGAAAAGAAGTTAACTCGCGTGTAAAGTTACGATTATTGTGGATTCGCATGAGCGGAGCCGCGACACCTGTAGCCAGGTGAGCTGCCTCCTTCCCCCAAGGGGCTCCTGTGCTGCTGCGGCCTCAGGGCAGCCAAGCAGGGCCCTCTCCCCTACCCAGCACCGCTCTCCCAGTCTGGGGAGTCAGGGCTGGCCCCTAGAGCAGCTCTGGCCCTTTAAGCAGCCCTCACCTGACACTTGTTCCCGACATCAACCCTCCTTGCCTTGGGTTCTCTACCCAAGAGCTGGTCTCCCTTACTTGCTGAAGGGCTTCCCTGATAACTCAGTTGGTAAAGAATCCACCTGCAATGCAGGAAACCCTGGTTGGATTCTCGGGTTGGGAAGATGCCCCTGGAGAAGGGATAGGCTACACAAGGCCAGACTACTTGCCAAGCTTCTCAAATGCAGGGACCAGATCTTATTTACTTTGTTTCCCCTCTCTGCTCTTAGCATCCTGCCTTGAACAAAGCAGATGCTCAACAAGTGAAAATGTCCTTGGTACAGGTCAGGACAAGAGGGAAGGATTGTGGCTGTAACATTTCCACCTTCTGCTCTCTGCATCCTTGTCCAAACATTTCCACCTTCTGCTCTCTGCATCCTTGTCCAGAAAACCGTTTGGTGGCTCAGTGGTAAAGAACCTATCTGCCAGCACAGGAGACAAAGGTTTGATCCCTGACTCAGGAAGATCCCCTGGAGAAGAAAATAGCAACCCACTCCAGTATTCTTGCCTGGGAAATCCCACAGACAGAGGAGCAACCCACTCCAGTATTCTTGCCTGGGAAATCCCACGGACAGAGGAGCCTGGCGGGCTACAGTTTATGGGGTCAGAAAAGAGTCAGACATGAATTAGCGACTAAAACAAACAACCAGATGATACCTGTTGGTTGGTAATATCTGAGAAGGACGCGGGTGTGGGGCCCTACACCAAGATCACAGAGAGCAGAACCCAGAACCAAAGTTATCTTTGGAACTGACTGAGCCCCATTGTAACCTTTGCCAAAACCACCCTGATCCTTACCAGCCAGCTTGTTGACCCCATATTATGCAAAAACACCCATCCTGGCATAACGCCCTAACCAAGCACCCAATGCCACCCTTCCAACAGGGATTTCCTTTGATTTGAGGCTGTAAAAATCGGCTACTAATGCAGGAAAAGCCTCGGCTCCCCCTTGAGCTGGCCCGCTGTCCTAATAGTGGGCTCTCTTTACTCTGTCAGGAGGCTGGCCTGTGTGCTGGCAGTGCCCTCTTTATCTCTGCTCTTTGTTCTTAATAAAATTCTCTTATTAAAGTTTATTAAGAGTTTATTAAAGTTTATTAAGTTTATTGAAGTTTATTCTCTTAATAAACTCACTCCTTCCTCCAATACTGTGTCTGGAAATTCTTTTCCAACCCACGCTTGGACTCCTGTGACACCCAGCAAGTTCTTCTTTAGTGCACGTTTCAGTCTGTAACCCTGGCCCTGAAACATCTTGGTTGTCCTAATTCTCCATTATCCACTACTAAGAGTCATAAATGAAACTGCTAGGCACCTTGGAGGTGAGCATTTTACAGACAGAAGCCCAGAGCTAAAGGTCTTGCTCAGGCCATGTTGCTAGGGGGTGGCAGAACAGATGTGCTGGGCTTAGTCACTCAGTCGTGTCCAATCTTTATGACCCCATGGACTGTAGCCCACCGGGCTCCTCTGTCCCTGGGATTCTCCAGGCAAGAATACTGGAGTGGGCTGCCATGCCCTCCTCCAGGGGATCTTCCCGACCCAGGGATTGAACCCAGGTCTCCTGCATTGCACATGGATTCTTTACTGTCTTGAGCCACCAGAGAAGGCAGAACAGATTACCTACCTTATTTCTTATAACCCACCTTATTCCTGCAAGCGACTTAGTTTACAAGGTTAACTAAAGCACAAGATAGCAAAATGACGATGAAGAGCAAAAACAGAAAGCAAATAGCTTAAGAAGACCTGGAAATGAAGTCAAAACAGAAACATATACCAAGAAGACTGCAAACCACAAACTTGGGTCTAAAGATCTGTTTGTTAAAACAGAGGAGATCAGGTGAGACACAAAATCCACAATATGCATGAAAGAAAAATAGCCCAGAGAAGTCCAACCCTTGTTGGTGCCAATGCCTAACAGGCGTCATCTATAAAAATAGCTTTGTGTGTTGTAATGAAAGTCCTAAACAATATTCCAAAGGTGTATAGAGAAAGCTTCCCTGAGTGCAGGGCTGGTGGCTGATGTAATAGTATTTTATTGTGGGCATTGGGGAGACTGAAAACCAAAGCCAGGATCTGTAGTTGAAGGGAAAAGCTCGACAAATAGAAATGTGAGAAAATTTTAATTCAGAGTTGTGTGACATCAGAAATACAATAATAATTACTTTTTGTAATTATGACCCAGAGGCATTGTAGATCCTAAATTATTTTCTGAATCATCTAAGAGAAGTTTTCTTAAAAAAGTTCAATCTGGTTTCTTGTTAATTTAGCACTTATTTATGTACTGTCATCTGTTCTAGCTGTTATTTCATGTATTTGTTTTATCCCCTTCAATTAGATTGTCATTTCTCTGAGGGCTTTGGTCCATGTAGAGAGCGAGTACCATGTTATTTAACAATTGCAATGTGGGTCCTTTAAGTTGACTGTTGAGGGGAAATCTCTCCATAAGGAGGGACAGCTGGACTTTTCAGTTGATTCTTCTGAGCTCTGTGAATGCATACTGCTTCTATCACAGGAGTGGGAGGGGTACTGCTCTCTCTATTAATATCATCCCTTTATTCCAGTCCTGTAGTACCTTTGAGAATAATCTGGAATATTAAATAAGACCTTGTAAAAGCCTTGGGGAAAATAATTACAGTTAGTAACCTGAAACCAAAGAATCTAAGTTACCATTACCAACATCAAGAGTATAACACAGGGATCATGAGCCCAGATTTTGGAGTCAGACTACCTGGGTTCCAATTCCAGACCCACCATTCACTGTTCAGCCTTGGGCAGGTTATTTAACCTCTGTGCCTCATTTTTCTCAAGTGTAAAAAGACAATAGTGCTACTTATAGAGGCGTGTGAGGATTAAGCAAACACTTCTACCAATGTCTGTACAGAGTAAATATGTGCAGACAACTAATAACTGAGCACTTTTCATAGTCAGACACTTCATGTGTATTAACTCAATCTTCACCTAATGCCCTAATCCAGTAGTTGTCAAAGTTTTTGGTCTCAACCTCTTTATGCTCTCAAAATTTATTAAGATTTTTAAAGACTATTAAAAATTTATGAAGATGACACCCTAGCCTATGTTGTCAGAGCTCTTACTGGCCACAGAGATCTTGGCCTGATCCCAAGCCAACTGTAGCACCAACACTGCCTTATAAGGGCGGGTCCTCTCTCCTCTAGCTGGTTGTCAATGATGTTGGTGACTGTGAGTTGGTCCTTTCTAGAGAGGTGAGTTTCTTGAAGCATTATCCATGCATCTCAGACCCTCATATGCTTCTCTTTGACTACGGAGTCCATACGTTCATGCGTCTGGGACTATAGTCATCACTCACATGTCGATCACAAGCCCCACCCCCCGCCCCCCCATGGGGCTTCCCTGGTGGCTCAGTGGTAAAGAATCTGCTCGCCAGTGCAGGAGACACACGTTCAATCTCTGGGTCTGGAAGATCCCTTGGAAGAGGATATGGCAACCCACACCAGGATTCTTGCCTAGGAAACCCCATGGACAGAGGAGCCTGGCAGGCTACAGTCCACGCAGTCTCAAAAAGTTGGACACAACTTGGTGACTAAACCACAGCAGTGTTCAGTTGGGAACAAGAAGTATAAGTTAGGGAGGGTGGCAGAGGTAATCTTGTGGGATAAAGACATACAAAAGCCCAAGGCAAGTCGATATATAGAGTGATTCTTCAAAGACATATTATTTTGTTGTAGTCAAAGAAAAAAAAAAAAGAAGAAATATGCATGCGCCTCACCGACCAGAATTGACAAATGTTAATCTTCTGTCATATTCATTGTAGATCTACTTAAATAAATGAAATAGAACATCACAAACAAGACTGAAGTCTCTTTAAGCTATGTCCTTTAAGAATTCATTTCACAGTTCTGTTGAAGGATGGCAGTGAGGGAAGGACAGGGAAGGACACTCTCTCCTCCTCCCAGCCGTTCAACTCTCCCCAGACTTGACCGTCCCATTCAGCAAACAGAAAGCTCAGTGAGTGCATAAATGTTCCTTAGAAGGCAGTTTAGCAGCTGATCTTTCCCCAGTCCACCCCAGAACTACTCCGCATCCCAATATGCCAATCACATGCAGCACTCTTTTTGAAAGGAGTCCTGGAAACTGGTGCAGGGATTCTGGAGGCCGCTGTGATTCGGATGGCTTCCTGGGTGGGGTGGTCTTGAAAGGCAGGGGCACAAGGTGAGGGGCAGGGTAGGGGTAGCACTCTTGGGGAAAGAGAAGTGGGCCAAGTGGGTGGTGCGGTAGTAGGGGAAGGCTGGAAGAATTTAAAGGCAGTAGAGATGGAATACTTTGATCTGTCCGTCTCTCTTTCACAATTGTGTGTAAGAGAGGCTAATACAGTCAGGAGATCAAATCAGTCAAAATGAAGCCTGAATATTCACTGGAAGGACTGATGCTAAAGCTGAAGCTCCAATCCTTCTGCCACCTGGTGTGAAAAACTGACTCACTGGAAAAGACCCTGATGCTGGGAAAGATTGAAGGCAGGAGGAGAAGGGGGCAACAGAGGGTGAGATGGCTAGATGGCATCACTGATTCAATGGACATGAATTTGAGCAAACTCCAGGAAATGGTGGAGGACAGAGAAGGTGGGTGGTCTACAGTCCGTGGGGTCTCGAAAGAGTCAAACATGACTTAGTGACTTAACAACAACAGCAAATTGGAAACTATGATTTTCCAGATCTAGTTGCATTTCATGGGGATTTCGATGCTCCTTATAAACTGAGTTTCTGTGCACTGCCCATGCCTGTTCATTCTTCTTTTTCTGGCTGGAGTTATGGGGCCTTAGCAATGCCCACATGGATGACTTGGTCAAGCAAATTGGCAGTTTGTCTGAGTCTGTAGTCAGGAGTAAGAGAGAGCACAAACAAGCCAGTCTTGCTCTTTTTTTCTTCCCAATCTCTCCAGCTACAGTAAATCAAGCTGCCTGACAATTTTTTTTTTTCCTGCCGCATCTGAATCTAATGCCCTCAGCCTAGAAATTTCCATTATATCACTCAGCGCATGGCAAGAGCAATGGGTGTCTCTGATTAGTGAAGCTGAAGAGCAGAAATGAATCACCGGACCTTTGTATTCTAGAACATGGGTCTGGGATGAGTGAATGCAGGAGGTCGGTCAAAACACAGCCCCGGTGACTCAATTCTTAAATGATTTAAAATCACCATAAGCCTGGGGACTTATCGTGAATAAATATCACCATTTAACAGGCAATAAGGAGAGGGGTGAGGTGGTAGGGCTAGGGAAGGGGCTGGGAAGACATCTGCTCCTGGTGATATTTTGCTCAGTTTCCCTTGCTGTAAAATGAAGCCACACATCATGATCTGCTCTCAGGAGGCTATCACTGTGAGCCATATAATTTAGAAAGTGGCTGGCTGCTTTTGCTAAGTTGCTTGGTTGTATTAGGCTCTTTGCGACCCCATGGACTGTAGCCTGCCAGGCGCCTTGCCTGTGGAATTCTCCAGGCAAGAATACTGGAGTGGGTTGCCATGTTCTCCTTCAGGAGATCTTGCCGACCCAGGGATTGAACCCGTGTCTTTTACATCTCCTGCATTGGCAGGGGAGTTCTTTAGCGCCACTCTGGGAAGCCCCAAAGTCAGGCTTCTCTGTCTGTGGAATTTTCTAGGCAAGAGTACTGGGATGGATAGCCATTCCCTTCTCCAGGAGATCTTACAACAAATTAAAGGCAACTTCACAGCATCAAGCATTGGGCTTTATACCATGCAAGGAGGAAATAGCAGACCTAGTCTCCTGCTAAACTTCTAGCCAGGGATGCAGGAATGACTCCGACTCCTCTCAGAAAATGGGAAAGGATATAGGGGCTCTTATGAGCCAACTGCAATAAAAGTTAGCACGTTCAAATTTCTGTCAATTGAGGATCAGATAGAGCAGGAGAGAATTCTAAGGACATCTTCAGAGTGGAAGAAAGAGCAGGAATTTGCATACACTAATAATAGGCTTAGAAGGACATTTAAAGGCTGCTGGATCCAATCCCAATCCAGATCTTCTACCCCACTCATTCCATCAGCTGATTGTCTTGGCTTTGCTTAAAAGCTTTCAGTGACAAGGAGTTTCCACCTCTTAAGATAGCATATTGAAAAGCAGAGACATTACTTTGCCAATAAAGGCTATGGTTTTTCCAGTGGTCACATATGGATGTGAGAGTTGGACTGTGAAGAAAGCTGAGCGCTGAAGAATTGATGCTTTTGAACTGTGATGTTGGAGAAGACTCTTGAGAGTCCCTTGGACTGCAAGGAGATCCAACCAGTCCATTCTAAAGGAGATCAGCCCTGTGTGTTCTTTGGAAGAAATGATGCTAAGGTTAAAACTCCAGTACTTTGGCCACCTCATGCGAAGAGTTGACTCATTGGAAAAGACTCTGATGCTGGGAGGGATTGGGGGCAGGAGGAGAAGGGGACGCCAGAGGATGAGATGGCTGGATGGCATCACCAACTCGATGGACGTGAGTCTGAGTGAACTCCTGGATTTGGTGATGGACAGGGAGGCCTGGCGTGCTGCGATTCATGGAGCGACTGAACTGAACTATACTGAAGGTAGCCTTTCTTCCTTCAGTATCTTGCATCATTATAGATTGTTTACGGACTCTCCGTCAGGAAACATTGTTGCAATAAGTCCACTTGTCTCCTAAGCTATCCTCTTTGGATATGCCCAGTGGGTCTGGGTCCCTGATGAGGTGGATCACTCAGTGCTCTAGAGGGAGCCTAACCACCTGGGTCACGCCCCCTTTTGTCCCAGCCTCACCTGCGTGCTGTTCAGAGGGAGGTGAGGCAGGGAACCTGGTGTGGATGACGGCTTGGTAGATGAGACAGGGCCCTGCCTTTTTAGCTTTTACCTCCATGCTCACCCTTTTACCTTCTCTCCGGGGGTTGTAGGCCTGGTTTTCGTGTTTGTGGTCATTGCAGAGTTGGACATTCTGCAGATGCTGGTTGCTGATTATAGTGTACAGCTGAAACTCTCCCAGGTGCGTGCTGACAGGGTCGCAGCAGGGCAGGAGGTGTGTCCCAGCCCCACACTGCGTGGTTTCTGTAGTGCAGCGGCTCTGCAGGGCGGCCCTTGGGCCAGCAGCATTAGAACTTCTTAGAACTGGGAACACATTAGAAATGTGAACTAGGGTGTTATGGCGGTCCAAGCAGCAGTTTGAAAAGAATTTCCAGATGCAGAGTATTTTAGAAAAGAGAGAATTTATTGAAAACGAAGGGCTGAGGTAGTGAGGGGCGCTGCAAGCACAGTGGGCTGACTGCCTGACAGATCAGGGAGTGGGCACCCCTTTTGTGGGCTTGCAGCCAGTTTTTATAGTCTCAGGACAAAGAAGATTCCAATGGGGAGGGGAGGCATGAAGTCATGGTTGGGGGTCTTTTGGTACCCACTTGGCCTAAAATGGAAATGGGAGCTGGCTGGTTAGGGACAGGATGGCTCATGACAATGGTTACCATGGAGCCTGGCTAATTCTGGATTTATTGCCCTATGACCTCCGCCTAGGGTTCCACGTATAGGACCTCACCCCAACCCTGTTGTATCAGATACTTCTGGACTACAGGCCCAGTGATCTATTTTAACAAGCCCTCCTGGTGATTCTGATTTGAAACCCACAAATAGAGGGGACGCTGTTGCCCCACCCACCCACCCACGTGTAGCCTGTGTGCTCATTCCTAGCTACCGTAAGGCTGCCAAAGCCCCTGGATGGGTCCCTTCTCATGAGAATTACCCCCAGCCTAACAGAAGCCTCCTTGTTATGGAAGGTAATGCAACGTACCCCCTTTTCTGTCCAGCAATCAATGACTGATACAAGGTAGGAAAGGCTGGCTTGTCGTCTCCAGAGAGGCCCAATCTGTGCTCCCAAGCTCCCATGGGACCAGGCTGAAACTGAGACCACCACTGTGCTGAAGCTCCCTTTCTCTGCGGTCTCCTGCTGGCTTCTCTCCTCCTCTGAGAGCATTTTCTCAATAAATGAATTTCACGAGAATCCCCATCACAAGCTGTGCTGCTCAGCAACTTGACTCAATCACCCATGTGAGTTAAGACGATCACCCAAGTAAAGGGAAGAATCCAAGGATTTATGAAGATGTTTAAGAGTCCCATATGGGGACCTAAACATATCTAGATAATTAGGGGAATGTGCTTTTTACTAGCTTTTGCATGGAGACATGGCCTGAGAGATGCTCCACCAGATGCACAGGGAGGAGCTCCATGGACAGAGTGGTGACCCTGAGTTTCTTTAGTGCAGGGAGATGGCTGACCCAGTGCTCAGCCTTCTTGCTGGACTTCATTGACTTGTCCTCATTCTCCAGTGAGGCTGGTGATGAAGGGCTTTTGGTAGATAAGCAGAACGAATCACAGGGAGATTAAGTGCTGGCAGAGAGTCAGCTGCTGAATAAAATTGAGATTCCATTCCTACTCCCTTATTCACCATTACCACCAGCTCAGTCTTTCCTCTGAGGTTCTAGTGACATTCTTTAGCAGCACATCCTTGCCCCTCAACACTACTTTCCTAGAATTGATAGGAAGAAAGTTTGGCAAAATAGGCGTAATAAAATAAGGGCTTCTTCACAGATGGTGCACTGGTAAAGAATCCGCTTGCCAATTTAGGAGACTCAGGAGACACAGGATCAATCCCTGGGTTGGGAGGTTTCCCTGGAGTAGGAAATGGAAACCCACTTCAGTATTCTTGTCTGGAAAATCCCAATGGACAGAGGAGCCTAGCAGGCTATATATGGTCCAAGAGGTGGCAAAAGAGTCGGACAGGACTGAGCACACATGCATGCATGCGTTCCTAGAAATGGCAGGGAGAACATTAGGCAAGACAGACAGACTTGATAAACTAAGAGGCTACTATCACATGTTAGCAGCCTAGTAGCATAGTTAGTAGCATAATGAGCCCTCATGAGCTTTCATCAGCTTCACGGCTTGCTGTGTTTGCCTGGAACAAAGTGGAGGTTTGACAGACAGTTATCTGGAGTGTTCGGGCCAGGTGGCTTTGGGTATCAACGGGGACTAAGACCACATCAAGTCTCTAGAGGTAGGGGGCTCACACACTTCTGGTGCTCACAGATTCCTACAGGGAGGTATGGCGTTATGTCCCTAGTCGGGGCTGTTTTGCAACCCACTTTGCCTGGTGTGGAAACGGAAGCTAGTTGCTTAGGGACTGAGATGGGAAGATGGGGAGGGCCTCGCCTTCAGAAGGTAAGGTGACTTTACACACGGTCAGGCTGGGACAACTTCTGCCTTCTTGGAGCACTCGTTTGACTAGCTGGGTGGATAGGATGCTGAATTTCTGATGTTGGAGGCATATTTAGCCCACGCCCCCTGTGGTGAAGTCTGTTGACTTGTAGATGCAGAGTCTCTTGGCTATGGAGTGTAACCATGACCTTTTGTGCTTGGCTCAGTGAATCCATGCTATTCAGCAAGTGCTTTCATTGAATCCTCATTATGTACCAGACAATGTACCAGGTACTGGGGATGGAGAGATGAAAGACGCAGACAGTCCTTGATTTCATGGGCCGGCGGGGGCTGGAGGGGGCGCGAGCGGCATAGGTGAGGGACAGTTTGGTAAGTGTTAAGGAAGCCCACAGCTGGTGGCTGGGAGAGGAGCTGGCGTGATCTGTGAATAATTCTGATGGATAAGAAGAAAGGGCTGGAGAAGAGGGAAAGGGTGGGGTGGGGAGAGAGGAAGAGGAGCTGAAAGTCACTGCAGGCAGTGGGACCAGGGAGCAGGGTGAAAGACAAGCAGATTCTTGTGGCCAAAGCGCGGGGTGGGTGTTGTGGTGAGGGTGGGGGGTGTAGGGGTGGGATGGAGTAGAGGGTGGACAGGAAGGGACAGTGGCAGGGTCCAGTTTGGGGCCAGAGGCAGGGCCAGAGGACTGGGGGCCTGGGATGCCACGGAGCACCGCGGACTTTATCCAAAAGGCTGTGGGAAGTCAGGAGGGCAGTAATCAGAGGCGTGATGAAAGCAGATTTTAGAAAGGGTCTTCATGACCAGCATGGAGGATGAACAGAGGGAAGCCAGTAATGAATCCAGGGTGAGCAGGTTGGAGACTCACGCTGCAACCCGGGAGAGAAGCGACGAGAGTGTGGCTAAGGTGGTGTGCCTTCACTTTGGACCAGAAAGAGTTTTTAAAAATCTCAACTCCTCCTAATAGTAGCTGTGTGACCTATGACGAGTTACCGCACTCCTTCAAATCTCACTTTCCCCATACGTAAGATGGTGACGTAGTCGCTAAGTTGTGTCTGACTTGTGACCCGTGACTATGGCCCTCCAGGCTCCTCTGTACATGGGAATTCCCAGGCAAGAATACTTCTGTAAAGAGCTTGGTGCAGTGCATAAAACACAGTGATCACTAAAAACTGGAGTCCTTACTCTTATTCTTATGCATTCATCCTGATTTGGATAGTCCCCCTAAAGGCAGGCACTGAAACAAAAACTTCAGTGCAGGAAGTTTGCTTGGGAGCTGATCCCAGGAAGCACAAGTGACTGAGTGGGGAAAATGAGACAGGCGGTGTGAAAGTTCACTGGCTGAGGAAGTTGTGGCTGTGGTTAACCCGGGTTTGGATTCTCTTGCGACTCTCAGGGAAACTGTACAGAACAGAGCTCAGAGTTGTCCTTCCAAGGGGGTGGGAAAGCCAAGGTATTTATCCCCCAATGCCTGTCCCTGATGAGCTGAGGGTTGCCTCTGTAGGTCTTAAATCCCCAGTGCCTCCAGACTTCTCTGTACAGAGTTTGAGTAAACTTCTGTGGGCCCAAACACTGGTGGGGCCCCAAGCTCTCAGCAAAGTCTCAGGCCGTGGAGGCCAATGCCTGGATGGAGACTCTTATGGCAAGCAGAAGTGGAGTGAACACAGAGGGCTGCGGCAAGGATGTAAGCAGGGCCTCCTACCTGCTGCAGTGGAGTGAAGGAACAATTCAACAATAGTTGGGAGAGGGAATCAATGGATCTTCGTGAGCAGAAGTAAGACTTCAGTGGCATCTTAAAATGACTTTAATATTTAGTCTAAATACCAAGTATTTAACTTGGTCTGAAAAGTGCAGAATTTAAAACAGTTGCCAGAGGGGTAGTTTTTGGTGGCCGAGAAAGGAGAATGATTTTGATTTGGCCATGTTGAGTCTGAGGTGTCTTGAGATCTAGCCAAGTGTCATACTGGATTGGCAAACGGAATTTTCCTAATTCCCCATTAAACTATGCAGGCTTCACTTGGATGTGTTGAAATTTCTGAAACAAGTTTTGTGGGAGCAAACCTCGCATTCTGCTGATGAGTGACGATTCCCCTCCGCCCACAACAAGCAGAAGCACATTTAATCTGGTGGCTTACGTGATGGCTTTTAAACCAGCCCGTTGTCTCTTTCTGCCCGCTGTTCTCTTATTAGGTGACTTTGAACCTGTTGGCGAATTCCACTGCAGATTATTTCCCTCTGAAGAAATGGAATGATAAATATTCTCTTGAGTTCTTGCGTAGCTGTTGAAAACTAGACAGCATTTTCAAAGCCCTTTGGAATTGTTGCAAAGCACAGTGCCCCATCAAGTACTATATTACTTTGCTTCAGTTTGCCTTCAAAACTTACAGCATTCCAATTATCCTGTGGTTACTGAATCCAGGACTAAAGTGAATATGCTTATTTTCTAAAGTAGAAGTTTTAGATGATAAAAGCTTGTATTTGCCAAGTGAGGTAAATCAGATATTTAGCTAATTGCGGCACGGAACTCGTCCTGATTTTATATACACGTGTATTTCTTTCTCTCCATGTACATGTATATTTGTATCTGGAGACACGCATCCTGTTTTTGCTCTATTTCAGAATGTATTTTTCAATAGATGTGGAAACCACTTACATTTTAATTTTCTGAAGTGGTTTCTTTGATGGATATTTTATTATAGGAAGTGTAGGACATCCAAGTCAATGGGGCCAGACATAAAAAGTGAAATAGGTAAAGTCTGGCTCTAGTTCTCTTTCAAGGTGACCTCCCACGTCCCCAAGCGCCTTCCAGATCCCCGTGTTCACTGTGAAGGTACTCCAGGGTTGTGGGCCTCCACCACCAAAGACAGATTTGTGGAGGCATCACAAACACCGCGGGCTTGTGAGTTTTCTGTGATGCTCACTTTAGCTGTACTTGCTTGTGAAGCCATACTCGCTTTAGCCATACTTGCACATGAGGCTCTGGTCCCCATAGTGAAAGTGGAAGAGACAAAGATTGCAAACCCGTCTCTGAACAAGACCAAACATCCCGAGTCTGTTTTCTCTTCCTGAGTGGATGGATGTGTGTGTTAGCCGCTCAGTCCTGTCTGACTCTTTGTGACCCCATGGGCTACAGACCGTCAGGCTCCTCTGTCCATGGGATTCTCCAGGCAAGAAGCCTGGAGTGGGTAGCCAATCGCTTCTCCAGGGGATCTTCCTGACCCAGGGGTGGAACCTAGGTCTCCCGCATTGCAGATAGGGCTGTACTAACAGTAGAGACTGGCTCCAGAGGAAGGCAAGGAAGGATGAAGGCAGGATGTTTCACTATAAGGCCAGACATGGTCCTATGTGTTCTGCATGTATATTATCTCATTTAACTTAATAAAGCAATATATTTTCCTCAAATATATGCTTGAGAATCAGCATTTCTCAAGAAAAAACAGAGAGCTTCTGTCCTCCAGCTCCTGTTTCTCTGAGAGTTCCTTTGGTGACTCTTAGATGAGTACCCTTGTACCCTTCTCTCTCTCTTTTTTTTTTTTTTTTTTTCATTTAGACAATTTTAAGGGCTGAATTTTGTTTTAATTTTTTTTTAAGTTCCAAGCAACATCAGGTCTTGTAATGGTCATTCCTCTAGGGAAAGATAGGACAGTAAAGTCAAAGAGATTTTGAAAACGAAATCTGGAGGGCAGTGAAACAAGTTTGCAGAGCACAAAATAAGATGACAATGACACCATTTTGCTTTTGAAGGAGAAGAGCTGGCAAATGCATTCAGAGATTGGATGCTTTTAGGCTGCTAATGAGGGATTATTCATTTTTCTGCTCTGCATTTGAAGAGACTGGCTCAAGAAGAAAGCTTTGGGTGTTGGAATGGGAGGTCTAGCTGGGGTCTGGCCACATCCAGCATTTTGTTCTAGGAGCTGAGGTCTGTCTGGGCTGTTTGAGCTCGTCAGGTGCATCTTCAGCTCAACTGCCAGCAGAAACCACTGAACTCTGTACAGGCCATGGGGAATGAGGTGCTTGTGAGCGCCCACCCTGCTGTTCAGCTTGGAGCCACCACTGGTTTCAATTATGACTTCAACAGGCAGCTTTGAGGGCTCCACTATTCATTACAGCGCCTCACTCTCTATTATTAGTAATAAAGGAACACAGGCACTTCACAAATCAGATCAGATCAGATCAGTCGCTCGTCGTGTCCACTCTTTCGCCCCTGCCGCGCACGCCAGGCCTCCCTATCCATCACCAGCTCTCGGGTCACTCGACTCCATTCATCGATCAGTGAGCCATCCAGCCATCTCATCCTCTGTCGTCCCCTTCTCCTCCTCCCTCAATCCCTCCCACATCATCTTCTCCAATGTCACTCTTCCATGAGGTGCCAAATCTGAGTTCGCTTGGCATCATTCCCTCCAAAGAATCCCAGTCTGACCCCTGGACCGGTTGATCTCCTTGCGTCAAGGGACTCTCAAAGTCTCTCCATCCCACATTCAAAGCACAAATATAAAGTGCTAAACAATAATCAAGCGGTAAAGGCAATGCATTGGGACTGTTCTATTTAACTCTTTGTTTGTTTCAACTTAAAAAGAAAAAAAATTCATTATTTCATTTTATTTTCTTGCCTTGAATAATCTTGGTTAAATCTTATCCTGGCCACTTACTAGCCTTGTGACTTTTGGGTGTTTTACCTAAATTGTGTCCCTGCTTCCTTATCTGTAAAATGAAAATAATGATAGTTCCCATCTCATGGGGGATGTTTGAGGATTAAATGAGATAATTCATGCAGAATATCTTTGTAAGGAGCTCCACTCATATAACAGAGAAGGTAATGGTACCCCACTCCAGTATTCTTGCCTGGAAAATCCTATGGACGGAGGAGCCTGGTGGGCTGCAGTCCATGGGGTCGCTAAAGAGTCAGACACGACTGAGCGACTTCACTTTCACTTTTCACTTTCATGCATTGGGGAAGGAGATGGCAACCTATTCCAGTGTTCTTGCCTGGAGAATCCCAGGGACAGGGGAGCCTGGTGGGCTGCCACCTATCGGGTTGCACAGAGTCAGACACAAATGAAGTGACTTAGCAGCAGCAGCCACTCATAAAAAAGCTCATTCAGGAAATGTTAGCCCTCGTTATTAATTTCTAATAAAATGAATGCACAGAGTATAAGACAGGTATAAGTCTTTAGTGTGTGTGTGTGTTTAAAAACCTTCATTACATACATTTTCAAACACAAATACACAAATAGTTTAGTATAAGTTTCTCCCCTCACACACACATAAACCCATGCTAGCACTGACCATGACCAATATGTTTTCAATCTTGTTTCACATGTCTTGTGCTTTCTTCTAGAAATTTTAAAACACATCTCAAGCATCATTTCACCCATATGTTTGAGTTTCTTTTTGGTATTAAAATCCTTAATATTTAAGCTAAGAGCTTCTTGGGACTATCTCATCTTAATCTCGGAGAAGGCAATGGCACCCCACTCCAGTACTCTTTCTTGGAAAATCCCATGGGCAGAGGAGCCTGGTAGGCCGCAGTCTATGGGGTCGCTAAGAATCGGACACGACTGAGCGACTTCACTTTCACTTTTCACTTTCATGCATTGGAGAAGGAAATGGCAACCCACTCCAGTGTTCTTGCCTGGAGAATCCCAGGGACGAGGCAGCCTGATGGGCTGCCGTCTATGGCGTTGCACAGAGTCGGACACGACTAAAGCGACTTAGCAGCAGCAGCAGCATCTTAATCTTGAACCCCAGTTCTTAGGAGCTACAGCAGTTAGTAAAAGCTTTACAGAGGTTTGTTTAATTAGTGAAAGAACAGTCCAAACTCAGTTTTCCTCCACTTTTTAGTAGATGCTCCATAAACATTTGTTGAGTAAAGAGGGCAGGAATTTTATAGCATGCCTGATGTATATTGAGAGGCATTTTTTTTTTTTTTTTTTTTACAAAAGCAACCAATATACTTGACTGAGATGCCAATACTTGAAATCCCATAGGTTTAAAGTTGCTGTGAACACTGCTGCTGCTGCTGCTAAGTCACTTCAGTCGTGTCCGACTCTATGTGACCCCATAGACGGCAGCCCACCAGGCTCCCCGTCCCTGGGATTCTCCAGGCAAGAACACTGGAGTGGGCTGCCATTTCCTTCTCCAATGCATGAAAGTGAAAAGTGAAGGTGAAGTCGCTCAGTCGTGTCAGACCCTCAGCGACCCCATGGACTGCAGCCAACCAGGCTCCTCCATCCATGGGATTTTCCAGGCAGGAGGATTGGAGTGGGGTGCCATTGCCTTCTTGCCCAAATAATTAGCACTTGAAAAAAAGTTTAATTCTGCTACTCAGATTATTTGTGAAAGCCTGACTGTAGGCAACTAGGAAAAGCAATTAGCAAATTCTTCAAACACATGACAAATCCTTTATTACTGTGCTTATAAGTGACACGGTTTACAGAAAACCAAATGTAATTAAATAACAATTGAACTTGAAATCTACCACAGACTCAAGATATACAAGTTATACTTGGCCAGGCAAAACGTCTCAAACACAAGGTTGTTTCAGGTGAAAGATAAATTTGCATTAAGTAATCCCAACATATTTTTTTTTTTTTTTGTCTAACAGACAGTTCCTTTGGCAATAACTTCCACTTTAGCTTTTATTATATAAAAATATAACAAAATTTCATTATATACAAACATTACATTACACCATGTACAGGTTAAAAACACTAAGAAAATGGCAAGCCGCAAGGGAAATGAAAGTCAATAGCATGATAAGAAAAAATTAAATACTGCACACATTTCATAAAAATTACATTAACTACATTTTTGTTTGCAAATACCAAACAGTACCAATGTGATTGGAAATAGCTTCCAACAACTTCATTTTAAGGCACATCTTGCATATTTCTATATACAACACTGAAACCAGTCAATAACTTAGGGACGTCTCTGGAGTGACCTGTGTATGAGTGACGACATGCAGCATGAGTTTACACATTTTCATTGGCTTCCTTCTTTGGGGACAGGTACCTGCCAGGGGGGACTGATACAAGGGCACCCCGATCTCCTGCAAGTCTGGGAGCCTCCCTGGCCGAGGCGGGGAGAGCAGAGTGGCTGTCCTGTCATAGTCTCTGTGCAGCACCTTCTCGTAGACGCTCTGCAGCCCCACGGTCTTGGGCAGCTGGGCCTGGTAGTAACTGTCTCTGCGCAGAGGATCCCGGGGCAGGGAAGTGCTCTTGCAGAAGGTCGACATCTGGGCTGGGGGGTGAGTCGAGGCGTGTGTGCTGGGCCCTCCAGCGCAGGAGGGACTCCAGCAGCGGTCAGAGTGGCCCAGGATCTTACACTCCGCGGTGCACGCCCACAAGCCTAACAGAAAAGAGAAACACAAGGGAGAAACACAAGCACGATGGTTACTGAGGTTACAGGAACGGTCAGGGGCAGGGCGGCTGAGAAGGGAAGAGTGTAAGAAGATAAACGCCCTGGTTCTAGATCTGAAATGAGCCCTGTTTCCTGTAAAGCCACCTTAATAGGAAGCTACCTACGCTTTAGGGAAGCAATAAATAAATAAATAAAAGAATTCCCCTTCTCAGCTAATAACCTAACAGTTTATTTAGGCGGTGGCGCTGTCTCAACGTGGCATTTTGGTATTCGCCGTTTGAGGCAGGCTGGAAACCGGAACTCAAGGACAGAAAAATGCGGGGACGGGGGAGCGGGGGTCTGGGAACCGAGATGCAGAAGAGAGACCCCGGCGGAAAGCAAGGGTGGGGCCGGGGGCGGGGAGGGCGCTTAACCCTGCGTGAAGGAGGAGCCCTCACCGCTCTGCATGTGGTTGATGAGGTCCTTCTTCAGAGCGTCCCCGCTGATGTCGGAATCGCTGTCGTTGAAATCACTGTCCCCTTTGCCGCTGTCTTTGCCGCTGAACTTCTCCGCTTCCCGGCCGGAGATGGTGTTGAAGGAATGTCCCTTCCAGACAGCCACAGGGGGCGCCGGCTCCTTGCCGAAGCCGGGGGAGGCGCCGTAGGGCTGCAGCCAGGGATGCGGGCAGCAAGCAGGGGTGAGGGTTGGACAGAAAACAAAACAAAACAAAACAAAACACAAGTGCGACAGGTTAGGCGTCTCCCGCGCACGCACCCCCAGGCCCCTCCAGTCCCTTCCGCCAGCCTGTCCGCGGAGCACCGAGCGCGGCGCCCGGCCGAAGGAAGGCCTCACCTCGGCGTGCGCGCCGCGGAGCCGCTGCTGCCCCTCGAAGTGACAGGCGCTTTCCCCGGTGGCACCGCCGCCCTCCGAGCCCGGCACTTCCGCCGCGGCGGCGACCGCGGGCGGGGGCGCGTCGGCCGCGGGGCTGCCAAAGGGCGCTTTGCCGCTGCCAGGGAAGGTGAGCACGTCGAACATGTTGGGCCTGGGCCCGGCTCCCCGGGCGGCCTCCTCCGGGGAGCCGGGAGCCGAGGCTACGCCGCCCGCCGCCCCGGGCCGCTCTTCCCGGCGGGGCCCCCCTTTGCGCACCTCCTTCTTGCGGCGGTTGCAGGTGGTGGCGATGGCGATGATGGCGGCCAGCAGCAGCGTGCAGCTCCCGGCCAGCACGATGATGATGATCAGCGGCGTGTCCCACTGCAGCGCCGACCCCGACGTCGCGAGCCGCGAGCCGGGCGGGCGAGAGCGCTCCGGGTTCCCCGCGCCTACCGGCGATGCCAGCCCGCGTCCGCCGCCCGCCGTCACCACGAAGCTGACGGTGGCGGTGGTGGAGAGCGGGGGGCGGCCGCCGTCGGATATGACCAGCAGCGCCCGGAAGACTCGGCCGGGCGGCTCCTGCGAGAGGTCGCCGGTGAGCACGATCTCCCCGGTGAGGCGGCCGATGGCGAAGGCTTCTCGCGGCTCCTGCTGCAGCAGGTCGAAGGCCAGCTCCCCGTTGGCACCCTCGTCTGCGTCCCGGGCCTGCACGCGCGCCACCGCCGTGTCCTTCGCTGTGCGCCCGGGGACCGCCACTTCCAGGGAACCGTTGGCCGGCGCCGGGTGCACCAGGATCGGGGCGTGGTCATTCTGGTCCAGCACCCGCACTTGCACCAGGGCACTGCTGGAGAGCTGAGGGGAGCCCCCGTCGCTCGCCTGGATGCGCACGTCGAGCTGGCGAAGCGTCTCATAGTCGAAGCTGCGCAGCGCGTAGATGGCCCCTGTCGCTGGGTCCACGGAGACATAGGTGGACACGGCGCCCCCAGCCCGGCCCACCTCGGCCTCCAGCAGCCGGTAGGTGATCTGGCCGTTGCGGCCCAGGTCCGGGTCCCTGGCGGCCACCGTGGCCAAGTAGGCCCCGGGAGGGTTGTTCTCACGCACTGACACCTCATAGACTGGCCGCGTGAAGAGCGGCGCGTTGTCATTCTCGTCGCCCACGCGCACCGTGTAAGGCCGCACCGTGCGCAGCGGGGGCGCGCCACGGTCCTCGGCCACCAGCGTCAGGTTGTACTCGGAGATGCGCTCGCGGTCTAGGGACGCCGCGGTCACCACCAGGTAGCTGCCCGCGTAGGCCGGCTGCAGCCGGAAGTGCTCGTGCCCGTAGAGGGCGCAACGCACCAGCCCGTTGGCGCCCGAGTCCCTGTCCGAGGTGCTGACCAGCGCCACCAGGCTCTCGCGCGCCGCCCCCTCCGGCACCAGCGAGACGGCGGCCGCCTCCGGCGTCCCAGGCCCGGTCGACGAGGTGGCCTCCGCCCCGCCAAGAGCGGCGGCGGCGGCGGGAAAGGGCGAGGCAGCAGGCGCGCCCGGGGCGGCCAGCGGGGTGATGGAGATGTCCGGAGGGTTGTCATTGACGTCGCGGAGGCGCACGATGACCTTGCAGGTGGCGGCGCGGGGCCCGGGGCCGCGGTCCTGCGCCCGCACGTCCAGTTCGTAAGTGTCCTGGCGCTCGTAGTCCACGGGCCCCGCCAGGGTGAGGCGGCCGGAGCGCGGGTCCAGGCGGAAGAGGCGGCGCGCCTCAGGCGGGGTGCGGGCCCCGAAGGCGAACACCACGTCGCCGTTGGGGCCCTCGTCGGGGTCCGCCGCGTCCAGGTCTAGCAGGAGCGAGCCCACGGGCGCGTCCTCAGCCAGCTCCACTTCCGCCACGGCACCCTGCGGGAAGGCCGGGCTGTGGTCGTTGGCGTCCAGCACGCGCACGCTGAGGGCGGCCGTGGCGGAGCGCGGCGGGCGGCCGCCGTCCTGGGCCACTAGCCCCAGGCTGTAGGTGGCCTGGCTTTCGCGGTCCAGCTCCTGCAGCAGCACCAAGTCGGCGCACTGGGCACCGTCCGCGCGCGTCTGCAGCTCCACGCGGAAGGGGCTGTGGGGCTCTGCCAGGCGCACGCTTTGCAGCCCGTTGGCGCCCACGTCCTCGTCCACGGGCACCTCCAGGGGGATGCGCGTGCCCACCGCCGCGCCCTCGGACACCTCCACGGGAATCTGGGCCCGGGGGAAGCGCGGAGCATGGTCGTTAATGTCCCTCACCGACACCTCCACGTGCACCAGCCGGAACTGCTCCTGGGAGAAGCTGACCACGTCGAAGGCCAGCACGCATTGAGGGGCCTGGCCGCACAGCCGCTCTCGGTCCAGGCCCGCGTCCCCGACGGTCAGCTGCCCGTCGCCCTCGCGCACTCGGATCAGTGAGCTGTTGAACTGCTTCATCAGGCGGAAGCTTGTGTCTCCGGACACTTTCATATGCAGGTCTTCGGCCAGGGTCCCGATGACCGTGCCGGGGGCATCCTCCTCGAAGGTGCTGTATCTCACAGTCTTGCTCTGAGCCACCGAGAGCACCCAGCAGAGGCTGAAGAGCTGCAAGGGGAAAAGGCAGGGGCTGCCCCCGCGCCTGGCTGGACTCATGCCGCCAGCCCCAAGCGCTATTCCAAAACGCTGAGCGAACGATTTCCTCTGTGGTTTGCAGGTCCGGGCGTGAGTCCCAGGCTCCCGAGTGCACGCTTTTTTTGCGAGCCGTGTGCAGGAGAAGTCTGCAGGCTGCGGCTCCGAGGCTCCCGCGGGCTCGGAGGACGCGTGGATCCCGCCCACACTCAACACCTTCTCCTTCCCTCTGCGAGCTGGAGCTGCGCGGCTCTGAGCCGCCTCCGCTTTTATAGCCGCCGAAATGCAAATCACCCGAGCTGGGCAGCCAATGGCGGCGTGGCTCTGGCGCCGCCGCTACGCCAGCCCCTGACGATTCCTTTACGGTGGAGGGGCTTAGAGCGGAAAACAAGAAAGGGAAAATAGAGAATCTTTCCTTTGTTTCTTTAACTCCTTTGGCTTTTTTCATCTCCTGTCAGCGCTCTGCGTGCAGAGGGGTTGGCACAGGTCGCCGGCGTTACAGGAGCGGATGGTTCTGTTAGTTGTGCCTCTCCTGTACCGGCCGCTTGAACCGAGAGCAATCGCACTGGGACTTCGCCCTCGTGGCTTGAGACCCCACACTCACTTTGTATTTTTTTTTTTTTTCCACCCCAGAGGGTTTGAAATCGTTCGCGCCACCCCCCCCCCCCCCCCTCCGCCCCTCAGACTTGCTCTGCCGGCTGAGGCTCAGTTCGCCTTCTTTCCCAACTTCCCACGGCGCTCGGAAATAGCCTCTAGATTGAGAAGCTCGAAGGATAAGGGGAAATTGATTTTATTCAAATTTGTGTACGCAATTGTGTTTTGCTCGTGTGAGCCCCGGTGATCGGAGCTGCCCCTTCCTTTTCAGAAAAGAGCTCTGAGACGTGTTAGTATGCATGTCACTGTCCAAATGGCTTTCTTAAGCCCTGGGCGCTAGCAGGCAAGGAAAAAAAAATAATAAAAGTTCCAAATAGGATTTAGCATAAGCTTGAGGAGATTTGGAAAGGTTTCAAAGATCAGACTGTATCAAAGGCTTATGAAGCCCTCGTTAGTAGTGGAAATAGAATGGCGTGGCAGGCGATCCCATTGGAGGCCCCAATGTCTGTATTATTTAACTGTGACAAGCTAAGGGGAGAGAAAGTTGAACAGTTTCCACAGCGGAGTTGGGCTAACTTGAATATAATGAGCAAACGCCACATGTATCCATTATGTTCCTCTATTCATCCCCAATCACTGCCATAACTCTCCTGCTAAACGGTGATGGGCGCTGAATTCCACACAATACCCAGCTCGTATTAAAGAGCATTTAGAGAACTCTCCCTCCTGATGCCTTGTTCCGCCTATTTAGAGGATTTTCTTTCTGTTCTAATAGGGCCACTCTGGGAAGCAATACTCATCCCGTTCCAGAAGAACAAAATCACAGCAGGACGCTGAAACCTGGCACGAACCTGGGGGAAACTTAACCATCTGCCTGTGAAAGTGTGGAGCTCTGGCTTTGCCAGCTCTGAGCTGGGCGGGGGCCCCCCGGCTGGCCCCAGGCGTACGCTGCACTCACAGGTATCCCCCCACCCCCAGCACCCCCGAAAATCTGGGAGATGGGCCTCCAGTCACCCACAAGACAGATTCTTACTGATGCTTATTGAAGAGATTTATTGAGCAGGGTGTGCAAATTCACACGAAGGGACAAGAGGTTAAAAACAAAAGTCACCCACATCCCTGTTTTCTTTATTTTTTCCAAGGCGAAAGACTTGATAAGCAGACTGGAGTTTGTAAACGTTCTTCTGAATCCTGATTATAGTCCTGCTGACATCCTATCTGTGTTTTCCTTCCCCCTAAACCCGCGGGGATGTATCTGGGGTCTTTTCGGAAGAGATACAGGAGTCTTCCCAGAGCAGGGAGACCGAGGAGCTCGGTGGGCAGTGAGGGTGAAGGGGGCGGGGCTCTGGAGTTGCCAGAGAGCAAAAAAATGCAGGCTTCGTAAAAGCTCTTGAGACTTAGGTGGGGGTGCCCTGTGCGCTGGACCGTGCAGCGCGATCGTGCCTCTCGATTCCCTTCCCCAGCTGCCCGGTCCTGCTGGCCTAGGAACTCCAAAAGCGAAGAGGTTTTAGCATGCATCGGCGACGCAGCCGCGCAGGGACGCGGAAAGCGCGACGCCCCCTACCGGAGCCCGATTTCCAGCTTTCTCTTGCACTTTTCCCCTTCCCACTGCCAGTTGGTAGCTTGCTCGCTCGCTCTCTGCTCCGGCCCTGGAGAGATTTCTCGGAGAGGCTGCAAACTAAAACCCCTTCCCGGCTTCTCCCCGAGCCCGAAGGGCTCCCACCCCGGCCTAGGGGCCTGCTGGTGGCCTCTGGCACTCCCGGGATCTCGCGCTTGCTCCTCGCCCCCTTCCCGGTCGGCACGGATGCCAAGCGAGCAGATTCAGAACTCGGCGGCAGGACAGCGGCCTCTCCTCGCGTAACCCGGAGAGTTCCGATCCGCCCCGGGCTGCTGCGGGGCGGCAGAGCGAGGAACAGGGGAGGGGTTTGGGGGGCGGATAGAGAGGGCACTGGGGCCCGAGTCGCGGAGATAAGATCTCTCCAGAGGTTCCCGTGAGTAGACACTTGCCAGAGCCCGGCCGCCAGTGGCTGGGAGCCGCACCCCAGGCCCGCGCCCCTCCCTGAGCCCCCAGCCCCTCTCGGTACAGGGCTGAACTGCGGGAGCCCAGGGCTCGCTGTTTAAATTTGGGTCTGGGGCTTGGCTGGAGAATGGGAACTCCCCAATATTTTTAGTCAAAGCGCTTGCACGTCATCATGTTCCTTCTGAAGACTGAAATAAACAAGGGCGTGCAGGTGGTGGGGTCGGGAACGAGGGAGAAGAGGGAAAAGCCAAGCGGCGGGAGGAGGGGTATGGAGACGATAGGAGCCAAAAGCATCTCATCCGCGGCCGGTTCCTTCGCGGCTCGGAAGGGGCCGCGATCGCCGCGACGCCGGGGAGAGCGGAGCCGGGAGTCTGGAGCCCGGGAGCAGGGCTGCGAGCAGCTGAAGCGGCGGGCGCGGGGAGGTCTTTCCGAGCCGGCCGTGGGGAGGCCTTTCCAAGCCGGCCGTGGGGGTGTGAAGGCACGCGAGCAGAATGAGACCCTCCGTCTGCAGCCTCCAGATTATGGAAATACGATTTAAAACAGCGCATCAACGCCTACCGCACCTCCCCCGGGAAGCAAAATGTCCTGGGAGGTGGGGCTGGAGGCGGAGGCGGAGGGGCGACCGCTCGCCCTCCCCGGGCGCCGACCGGCCCACAAAGCCTCTCCAATCCGCTTGTTTTCATACCAAAGGCCGGGACTGGCTGAAAGGAGCCCCTGCTTTTAGCAACTTAGCCGGCAACTGTCTGTCGCAATCCTGAGAACAAACGCGACCCCACAATGGCTGGCGTTTTCTCGGCATGCAAATGTTGTGGGCCCCGCCGAGCTATGCCCCCGGGACCCAGCCTAATGCCTGCTTTGTGAAACTCGCGTGCAGACCCCGAGATTGACACGGGCGTCACGTGACGGATTAGGGCTCCAGGAAAGTTTTCAAAGCCGCGACAATAGGGGGTGCAGCCAGATCTGATATCTCCTACAGTTTAGCGGGAAGGAAAATCGGGATATACTCTCATACGTAATAGGATTATCTTTTCCCTTTCAAATTCTATACAGCATGTAATTTATTTTTAATTAGGATTATATCTACCAGGAAAAGAACTTTGCAGGAAAGTGTAATTCTAAGGATGGATGGAGACAGGGGTTATTTTTTAACCTTTTAATTTAAAAGAAAAAGAAAAAAGCCAGAGCCCACCGTTTCTTTTTCCAACAGGCTCACTCTATTAAAGCTTCTAGGGAAGTTGGCAGAAAGTGTTTGTCCAAACAGACAACAGAGGCAGCTCTTCAGAGGCATCCAATTCATTCTTGTAACTAAAGCACACTTTGTAGACATCTCTTAGAATTACTCAGTCGCTGGATTTTACTGGGGTTTGCTCTCTAGAAATGCAACCAGCTCTTTCCTTCTACTGCTTACTTTGTATTTTAAAGAAAGATCCACGCCCCCCCCCCCCCCAACCACATTTGTTAGCCTGTCAAAACTGGCGTAGTGAATTTCAACATTTATACTAAACCACAGAGCAACACACTCCACAGCCCTGGTTGAAACTCAGCAGTCAAATAATGAGACAGTGTGGGGGTGAAGGTAAGTGGTGTTTAAACTTTGATTTTGGATTGATTCCAGCGCCAGATGCCCACAAACCCTAGACCATTCCCAGGCCCTGGGCCACTCATCCTTTTGTGTGTTCTGTGTGTCCAGATGCTCTGGGATACCCATTTAACCTGAAAAGAAGCAAAACATGGCTGCTGACTGCAGGCTCTACAATCATCCTGCTTAGGTTCAAATATGAATGTTACTGTTGATTTGCTGTGTGGCTCTGGGCAAGTTAGTTGATCTTTCTGTATCTTAGTTGCTTCATCTGCAAAATGGGAATAATAACAGTATCTTGTAAGACTGTCTTAGGGCTTCCCTGGTGGCTCAGAGGATAAAGCATCTGCCTGCAATGCAAGAGACCTGGGTTCGATCCCTGGGTTGGAAAGATCCCCTGGAGAAGGAAATGGCAACCCACTCCAGTATTCTTGCCTGGAGAATCCCATGGACAGAGGAACCTGGTGAGCTACAGTCCACAGGGTGGCAAAGAGTCGGACACGACTGAGCGACTTCACTTTCACTTTCAAGATTGTCTTAAGGACTATGTAAAATAATATTGTATCAGGTGCTTAGGAAACCCTGATGATGTTAGTTATTATCTCTTTTTAAAGCAAAAGAGAAGAAAAGTCATAGGCCATATAATCTTAAGTCTCTTATAGGTGAGGGATTTGTTCAGAAAATAGAGAAAAATAAAACCTCTCCCATTTCCTATTTTCATTGCCTTGGTTTCCCGTCCCCGATCCCGGACCCCTTTCTGGAACTAATAGTAAGCATATTAGTAGGTGTACAGATCCCCCAGAAGGAAAAAGATGGTCACTGAGGCTTCAGGTAACTTTTGAGCCCTTATGTCATTTCAAAATCTTTTGGTACCTTATTCTCTGATTTAAGAGATCAGATGGTGGCAAAAAAGGAGTTTTCCGTAAACTTTTCACCACAGATTTCCACAGAAACCTTGTATCATCACTGAAACCACTTATAAGTACAAACATTTAATGGACAGTGACCTATAATTCGAGGACGGGGGCAGGAAAATTCCAAAGGACTGCCCCCTCCTAGGATGCCCAGAAGCATGAGGTGACCTCCTGTGACTCACGTGGAGCTGATACGATGTCTGATCCCGTGGTTCCCTTCTGTTCATCTCCTAGGGTCACCCTAACAGATGTCACAGGTCTTAAACAACAGGGATTTGTTTCCTAACAGTTCCGGAAGCTGGAAGGCCAAGATCAAGGTGCAGGTGAGACTGCTTCCTCCTGAGGCTTCTCTCTTCGCTTGCGGAGCCTCACCGGGTCTTTTCTCCGTGTGCACTTGCTTGGTACCGCTTCCTCTTCTTACAGGGGACACCTGTCATATTGGATTAGGACCCACCCTTATGACCTCATTTGACCTGAAAAACTTCTCTAAAGGCCCAGGCTCCAAATATCACTGCATTCTGTGGTATTAGAACCTAGGGTTTCAACGTAAGAATATCTAAGGGACACAGATCACTGGCTTCATATACCCTCATTCTCTCAACAAACCCTATGGAGAACTCACTCAGTACCAGACTCTGTGGTATGTGCTATGGGACCAGGGACTTTAAAGAGTAAACAGATGATCCACAGTGATATCAGTAAATGGAGAGAAGAGACCAATCTTTCATGTAGTTTCTGTAGATACTCTTCCTTCTAAGAGGCTGAGAAGAAGCCCCCGTCCTCAGCTGTGAGCTGTGCACATCCCTCCTAAGAGGACAGTGTGGAAAGGAGGGAGAAAGAGGGACTTCACATGCAGAAAGCAGATGCACATCACCTCTCCCACAAGATCAGGGTCAGCATCGATGCGGACAGATCATGTGTTTAGTATGCACCCTGGATAAGATGTGATGGAAATGGCTCTTGGCTTCCAGAACACAGAATCCTGGTCTAATTATAAGAAAAGCATCAGGCAAACACAAACTGAAGGATATCCTACAAAATACGCTACCAGGATGCCTCAAAACTGACAAGGTCATCAAAAACAAGGCAAGTCTGAGAAGCTGTCCCTCTTAAGAGAAACAGGGCAGGAGGCATGACAACTGAATGCAATGGAGCGTCCCAGAACAACAACAGCAAGGACATCAGGGAAAGACCAAGGAAATCTCAATAAAGGATGGGCTTCAGATAATAACGATGTATCAGCATGGTTCATGAATTATGACCATTGTACCAAACCAGTGTAAGATGTTAATAACAGGGGAAACTGGGTGTGGAGTTGAGGGGAACTCTCTGCACTATCATCACCATTTTCCTGTAAATTGAAATGGTTTCAATATAAAGGTTATTTAGAAAAAAAGAAAAGAAATGATAGAAACCGCTGCCCAGTCCAGAGGCAGGGGAGAGACAAGAGGCAGGAGACAGAACGGGGATGAGAAGGGCAGCTGCTGACCCCAGGTGCTGCCCACAGTCCCTACAGGGTGGAATACATGGTCACACGCAGGTGCCCACTTCCTACCGGATGGGCCCAGGGCAAGGGCTTGCTGCACTGGGAACTGGAGGCACTCAGGGAAAGCGTCCTGGAGGAGGGGACATTTCAGCTGAGTTTTGAAGGATAAGTAGAAATTAAAGGGTAGAAAGGGAGGAAGAAGAGTGGAGGTGAATGAGACTTCTTGCCAAAGGAACAACAAACTCAGAGGCACGAGGGTCGGAGGGCTGGGGTGCAGGGGGCCATGAGGGGCTGGGGTACAGCAGAGGGATGAAGAAAGCAAGGATGGGTGTGCGGGTGCATCACACACCACGTTAAGGAATGTCACTTTTATTCTTAAGGCAATGGAGGGCTGCTGAAAGATGTCAACCCTGAGATCACTGGGGTCACTAGAGCGAAGGGAGAGGGAAGGAGAGGCAAGGAAGGGAGCAATAAGCCTACACAGGTGGACTTTGGTCTGGGGGGATGGTGAAGGGCCACTGTCTCAAGTTGCTCTTGTGGACTGGGGGTCAGTGTTCCAGTGGATTCCCATGAGACTCACACAGGGAAGCGTGGGCTGAGATGGCGCATGCTGTGTGCCTTCAGCCAAAGGACTGTGATTCCCGATGGTTCAGTCCTGCCTTCTCGAAGAGTCAGAGGTTGCCAAGGTCAGTGGTGTGGGAGGAGCTCGTTGGTGAAGCTCCAGCCATGACTGGTCTTCTGCAGAATACAGTTCCTCCGGGGACCTCCTCTTGGATGTCTGGTTGCAAGCAGAAGGCAGGTAGACAGCAGTGAGAGGGAGGGTTTTCTTTTTGCTCAGAAAGCTGAGGTTTCTCTGGGTTTAGCCAGGGGCAAGTTCGGAGTCCCCTCTGTGTGCCTTCTGTTGGGCATCTGTCCAGCCAAATGGGGGTGAGCATGGAGTGGTTCCATAGCTGGCCACATCTTGGGGTGAGGTTGAGGGAAGAGAGCTGGCTTCCCCCTTATCACCCCAGGATTTCCTATAGGGGGAAGCATTTGGAATTTCCATGGAGGGACTTCCCTGAAGGTCCAGTGGTTAACTCTGAGCCAGAGCTCCCAATGCAGGGGCCATGGGTTTGATCACACCTGTGGGTCAGGGAACTAAGGTCCTATATGTCACTTGGCCTGGCCAAAATAAAAAAAAATTTTTTTTTTTCTCTGGAACCCTTTGGTTAGAAAGTGTGGGATATGGGATATGACTTGGGTTCCTGGGATCTTGTTTCTGGTTCATGGGCACTTTGTAAAGTGAAAGTGTTGGTCGCTCAGTCATTTCTGACTCTTTGCAACCCCATGGACTGTAGCCCGCCAGGCTCCTCTGCGCATGGGATTCTCCAGGCAAGAATACTGGAGTGGGTTGCCATTTCTTTCTCCAGGGGATCTTCCCGACTCAAGTATCTTGCATTGCAGATGGATTCTTTATCATCTGAGACACCAGGGAAGCCTGGCCACTTTGAGACCAAATTAAAACCAATTACAGAGTTTATGATGGAAAAGAAAGGTTATAGAGAACCAAAAGAACCTTCCATGAGAAGCAAAACCCCCATAAATCTCTGCTCAAATCATGCACAAGAATTCTGCAGTTAGATAAATGAGATGAACTAATTGCTTTCGGAGTCTAAAACATGTTGCTGCAAATTTTAGCTTTTGGTATTAATAAATCCCCAAAGAAATTAAGCAGGAAGCTAGAGCCTTATCCAGGCAGAGAGAATTTTAATCATTGACTAGTCTTTTTTTTTTTTTTTTTTCCCTTCCTCAAAGTCATTGTTTGGTGAGTGTAAGTGTGCAAGACTTTTGACTCAGGCCTTCCTTTGCATTTGATGGCTTGAACTCTCCAGCTCCAAGTGGGTCACAATCCACTTTTGAAATGGAAATAAAGTCGGCCTCTGCCTCAGAGCCCTGGGACCCCGGCCCAGACAGGATACTGCAGAGCCTGGTGTTATAAATTTCTCTGCAGATCTGAGAGCAGTTTTAGGCCATTGATCTCATGTCACCCAGAATTGAGATGGAGTGACAGCTGATAAACTGCATGGTGACAGGCTGAGGCCTCGGAAAAAAAAAAAAAGTCTAGAGGTGGGATCAAAAAAAAAAAATGAGCTGATGGATTAGTTATCGGCCTCCTTGTCCCCCTCAACCTGCATTCTTTCTGAACACTTTAGAAGCATTTATTTTCAGGTGATTTTACAGTTGTCTTTTTGTCCTTCAGAGGTGCTTTGGTCTATGAAATCTCTCAGGGAATTTAGATGAAGTCATTCTTATATGTACTGCTTGACGGTCCCCAGCACTCTGCTCTTAGGTCTGAACCCATTGGTGGCTTTTAACTGCAGGGACTAGGATGCATATGACCAGGGGCATTAAGGCTAATTTGTGGTTCTTTATCAGCCTAACTCAGCCTCAGGGCTCATCCACAATTTGCTTTAACAGGGACTAATGGGGAAACAAGGGGTTCCCCTATAACTCAGCAGTAAAGAGTCCACCTGCAATGCAGGAGACACAAGAAAGGAGACAGAGGTTGGATTCCTGGGTTGGGAAGATCTCCTGGAGGAGGGCATGGCAACCCACTCCAGTATTCTTGCCTGGAGAATCCCATGGGCAGAGGAGCCTGCAGGGCTACAGTCCACGGGGTCGCAGAGTCAGACATGACTGAGCACAGAGGAGAAAGACGAACACTGGTGGGAGTGGGATTAAGAGATGGGAGGCTCTGCAGCCAGTGTGGAAATGAGTATATTTCTTCCCCAACCTTTCAGAATCCTTTCTTGATCCCAGCCCCTCTGTGCAAAGGGCCCGGTGACTCACTGATTAATTCAAGAAGGCCCAGGGCCTTCAGAGTGACCTTGAAGAGGGGAGGTGAGGGGGCCAGGGTGATTAGGGGAGTGTGGTAGCTTGTTTGTGTTCCAGGATGAATAAAGGTTGAATTCTTGCTGTCCTGGCTCTGAGCTCCGGCTTTGGCATCCAGTGTGGGAACCTGAGGTGGGGATGAATGGACCGCTCCATGCATTGAACCCAGAGCCCTCCTGGGCACGACTGGCCATTTGTAGGGCATCAATCTTGCTTTGCTTTGCCTGCAGGGACTTGTATAGAGGCCCGTGGTCTATGGAGGGATTGGATGGAGGGATCAGAACTCCCACAGAGCAAAATAATGTGACAAGCTGTCAGGACATGGCGACTGGGTAACTCCTGTTCCCTGCGTGGCCGGGGGGGGGGGGGGGGCCCTGCTGGGCCCTGGACCCTTCAGGGCTGGGAGCTAGGGGGAAGGAACAATGTAGGGTGTGTGATGGATTATACACCTTTCCATCAAACCCTGTGGAAGCTTTTGCTGGACTTCTGGAAGAGGAGGACTGGAGTGGCTTTTTCCAGGAGTGGACTGTCATGAGTAGAACATTTTTGGAGGGGGATTATGGTGCTAAGGAGCTGTAGAATCTATAGGGATGAGAAAGGCTGCTCACTGAGATCAAGTGAAGAGGTAGGCTTCCAGGAGGATATTCAGGGGGCAATAGCAAAATATAACTTGTTGAAGTCTGTGATGGGAGTTCCTTAATTTGGGATAATTGTAGCAGTCAGGTTGGGCTAGGTTATGCTTCAGCAACAAGCATCCCCCCACATCTTAGTGACTTAAAACCTCAGGTACATTTCTTGCTTACTCTCCATATCCATCTCAGTAAGGCTGGGGGATTTGTTGTCTTTCCTTGGGGACCCAGACTGATGGAGAAGCTGCCATCTGGAACTTTCTCCTTGACATGGCAGAAGGAAGAAGGAATACAGCAAATTGTGCATTGGCTCTTAAAATTTCCACCCAGGTGTGCCGCACTTCACTTCTGCTTACATTTCCTCTTTCATTTCAAAGACCCTGTAATCTCGTACAGATCTCAGTCTGCATGGTTATTTGATGGCAGGCTTGAAGGAACAGCAAGAGGGCTGGACAAAACCTTTAGACAGGCTGAGTGCCAGGGTACATACTCTGAGCTGGTCTCCCTTTCTCAAGTATTGGACAATTATTACTTTTTTTTTTGTAGCAAGAAAATAGCAGTTGGGAGAAATGCTGGTCAAAGGCATATGTGCCTCTAAATTCAAGGAAGGTCAGAAATAAATTAGAAGTGTCCTCATGTGACACATTCCTTAAAGTATAGGCTAAATTACAGCTTCAGACTAATTAGTGAGGAAATCCCCCAAGAGTGAAAGATTGAGTATTGGTAATGGAATTACACATCCCCTCACTGGTGCTTGGGGAAACTTGCATATAAGTATCTTCATTAATCACAGTGCTAATGGCTTTTACTTTTACTACCATCAACTGACTACCAGGATCAAAAACATTTTACTAAGCAACTTTCAGAGTGTGGAAGTATGCTCTGCTGTGGGCTTAACGGTTGGGTTAAACCATTTGCCTTTTGGGGGTTATGGTCATGTGGACAGGACAGGCAAAGAAATGCAGAGCAAAATATGAATGTGGGTGTGGGCATGCTGGGAAACCTTGGAGAATGAAGGATTTTTTATTTTGCAGGGTTGTCAATAAAGAGAGGGTCATGAATAATTTTTAGGGAGAACTGAACCAGGAGAATTTAGGTCATGATTGTGGTGCCATCTCTAGTGGGAGGCCCTGGGGTATAAAACCTTGGAGAATGAAGGATTTTTTATTTTGCAGGGTTGTCAACAAAGAGAGGGTCATGAATAATTTTTAGGGAGAACTGAACCAGGAGAATTTAGGTCATGATTGTGGTGTCGTCTCTAGTGGGAGGCCCTGGGGTATAAGAGATGTTAATGGTTCGCAGAGAGGACAGCTGTGCCATTGCACACCCTCAGTGTGATGGGTTAGTAATAAATAGTGATAATAAAATGATAGCATGGTGATATATGATGACAATAGAGCTAAATGCCCAGGAAAGAAGATCAGGTTCTAGGAGCTCAGTTAAGAAAGGGGAAGAGGGACTGCCCTGGAGGTCCAGTGGCTAAGACTCTGTGCTCCCAAAGCAGTGGGCCCAGGTTCGATCCCTGGTCAGGGAACTAGATTGCACATGCTGCAGCTACAGATCCCACATGCTGCAACTAAGGCCTGGCACAGCCAAATAAATAAACCAACATGAGGGGAAAAGTGAGGCGTTGGCTCAGGGAGCTCCTTGTGAGAAAGAGGGGTTATTTTAGGCCAGATTTTAGACTTGGGAATAAGCATAGGGCAGGGATAACTGCCACTGTGTACTTCCAAAACTCTACTTGTCAATATCTAAAAGACCCAGAAAATAAAATATCTCCTATTAGAAATGAATAATATAATAGTCACATCTTTTTTGGAAGTGGGTGAGGTATGCATGCGTGCCAAGTTGCTTCAGTCGTGTCCGACTCTTTGCAACCCCAATTGCCTGGGGCCTGCCAGCCTCCCCTGTCCATGGGATTTCCCAGGCAAGAATACTGGAGTGGGTTGCATTTTCTCCTCCAGGGGATCTTCCTGACCCAGGGATCGAACCTGAGTCTCTTACATCTTCTGCATTGGCAGGAGGGTTATTTACCACTAGCGCCACCTGGGAAGCCCAGGTGAGCTATAAGTAATATATAAAACAATACATTATTTTAAGTTAGAATGTAGAGAATTTGAGGAGCCAGGATGCTGGTATCCTGGTCTAAAGCATTTTGTTTCTGAATTTGTTAAATGAAGTGGGTAATTCCCACCGATCTCAGAGTTGAGGTGAGGTGTACATTAAGTCCTAGCGCTGATGGGGAGGCTTAAACTAAAGGGACGCTGGGCTGGTTTTACAGACAGATGTAGTGAGCAGGAGATGATGAAGGCAGGAAAGTAGTTGGACAACGGCTGAAAGGCAAGAGAGAGGTTAGAGCTGAAGTCCATGGGAAGGTTTTCAGTGCCTTTGCTCCAAGAGGTAGGGGACAGGTAAAGGAAGGCAGGCACAGATCTGCTCAGCTGGGGACGGAGGAGCTAGAGGCCAGACAGGCATCAGAGAGGGGGTTGCTCACTGCTTCATCCTCAGTGACCGGCAAAAAGAGGTCACCAATGAATCTGTGTTGCAATGAATAAATGAAACAGATGCCCTTCATCGCCCTACTCCCACACATATACCGAAGACTCCTGGTTAATTCAAGTAAGTGTGGACTGGGAGAGGTGGTCAGGGCAGACCCGGTGTCTGAGGTTCAACCCCACCGTGACATGACGTCTCAAGTCTGCTCAGGCCAGAACCAGAGGCGGCTGGGCCTTGGACAGCGCTCCCGGGAAGTCAGGATGTCATTGATGCAGTGTCTCAGTTCCAGACTGGAAGGATGACCTGCTCGTTCTACCCGCTCCAGGTTCCATACCGGGAAACATTTGACCCCTCCTCCCTTAGAACATGCAGATGGATGCCGGCTCCTTGGGGCAGGGTTGGCTGTCTCCCATTCATCCCTTGTCAGCTCCGGGATCTTCAAGGCAGTTCTAGGATCTGGCCTTGGTCATCAGCGTCTGTCTTCTTCATCAGGTTTTCTCTGGTGTCACCACTTCTCAGCTCTCTTGATGCCAAACCCAGCTTAGATGTGATTCTAGTTCATTCCTAGATAAGCTCATATTATATGCCATTTATCAAGATCACCGTCATGCATTAAATCTCGTCTCTCGGAAAATGGGACCCAGTCCTGCACGCGTCTAGGAATCTTTGTCCCTTATTGCGCGTCCTTTTATATATGTACTGGCTGGCTCTGTGTGTCCTGCCCTGCTCTGTAGGTATTCCCAAGACTTAGAATGCAGCCCTCGATAATAATAGCAGTCATATTTCTAATAATGGTTACAGTGTGGAACACTTGATTCGTGCCACATATTGTGTGAGGCAGTTCACATACTTAATTTAATTCAACTGCTCTATAAAGCAGATATTATTATGACAAATTTCAAAGAAACTGAGGCTCAGAGAAATTAAATAATGTCTGCAAGGGCTCCCGGCTGGTTCATGGGAAGGGAAACGGTGAAATTCAGTTCTAAAGGTCCACTTTCTAGTGTATGGAGTTATACCCCAACTTGACCATCATCTCACTCTCCAGAAACATCTGCCCCTTTGGTCCCTTTGTCCTCCCAGGGGCTCTTCGAGGTTTTCACATGTGAAGACCTCAGCTTTTCCATCGCCAGCCATGGCCCCTCTCCTGAGCGATCCTCTGTGTGTTTTGGTTGGGCATCTTGTCTGGATGCCCAGCTATGATCTCCCAGAGCAGGAGGAATCAAAGCTACCCTGTCAGTTCTCCAGCTGGTTCTTTTCCCCATCATTCTCTCTGTTGTAAACAGACTGTCTTTCAGTCCCCCAGGTAGGAATCAGGTTTGTATATGTTTGCACTCCTTCATTCTCTGCAACCATCATCTTTTTGAAGGGTTTTGTTCTGCTCCAAAATTCTCTTGTGTCTCCTTCTGACTCCCCAGCCGGTAGCACCCCCTAGGTCAGACCTCTTCCACTCAGGCCTGGATGACTGAAACACTAGTAGCTTCTGAAGTGAGCTGGCTGCTAGAACATAGCACCTTTGTGCATATGAGAAAAAGGGCCTCCTTTCTTTGGGTGGATGTAGGCCCATGTCAGGGCACATGGTTTGCCCTTTAGGCTTTAATTCAGTTCACAGTTGACTACCTCAGTCAGGAGAACTTGTACAGTGAACAGCCTGCACAACACTACATGGGGACCCCAGAAGTGATCCTTCCCCTAGCCTCATGTTTCTCCCTCTTCAAAACATTCTCATCTAGGGCAATTTCAAAATATCTGGGAACCGACCATTCAGAATGGACCCTGGCCTCAGCCTGGGAGCCCCGATCTACAGGCTTCTGGCTGAGCAGACAAGGACTCTTTAATTGCTAACCGTGGGGTCACTGGGAAGAGGCTAGGGTGACCCTCGGAAGTTCACAGCAGTGGATGTTTCTCCATTTGTGTAGTGGATTTCAGTCTTTTAACAGCTGGCTTTTCTTGGTGTGTCCTGGCTGTGTACTCCACAGGGTGAGATCCAGCCCCATCTATCAATGGTGTCTGGATATTTACCACTTAGCAGTCATCAATTTCTGTTGACAACAAGGACCTGAAACACAAATGACTGTTTTAGGATAAGCTTAAATTTAACTGAGCGACTGAGCCCGCGTGCACACACACACACACACACACACACACCCCCCCACACACACAGGCCGTTTGCAGACATGCCTCCAGGGGGCGCTCGAGCTGTCCGCCGCTCCCCTGGACCTCCGTCATTCCACCTCACACAGTCACACACCCGCAGGAGGACATCCAGCCTGGGGTGAAGACCTAATGGGATCCACAACGACATGCAAACGGTCTACATACAGCCTATGTATGGGAGGTCATACTAAGTATCTTTAGGGGACATACTAAAACACAGATGTTAAACCTGGCCATCACTGTCTCTCTACAAACCAAGTTTTACTTTTTTTCCTCCCCGTTCCAAAGAGTCAGACACTACTGATGGCGAGGAACACACACTCACACTTTTTTCTTACTACTTTTTGTTCAAACAAGTGGTCAAGATCGTGGTATTTCCTTGATTGTGAGGTACAAACCTGGGCAGAAAATTAGAAGCTGCTTGAAGAGCCAGAGAGGAAAGAGAAGGGTAGGTTTGGGGGGTGTGGATGGGGGTGCCTTTGGAGTTGTCCCTCTAATAGCGAACAAACAGGCAGCCAAGCCCTTGGGAGGGGATCACTCCATGGGGGCAAGGAGAGGCTGGCTCTCTGGGTCTCCCAGCCTCACCCGAAGGAAGGGACTAGCTGATGTCCCAGTGTCTGATGTCCTGCTGCTGCTGCTGCTGCTAAGTCGCTTCAGTCGTGTCCGACTCTGTGCGACCCCATAGACGGCAGCCCACCAGGCTCCCTCATCCCTGGGATTCTCTAAGTAAGAACACTGGAGTGGATTGCCATTTCCTTCTCCAATGCATGAAAGTGGAAAGTGAAAGTGAAGTCGCTCAGTCGTCTCCGACTCCTAGCCACCCCATGGACTGCAGCCCACCAGGCTCTTCCATCCATGGAATTTTCCAGGCAAGAGTATTGGAGTGGGGGTACTTTTCCAGCCATTGCCTTCTCCGATGTCCTACTGAAACTGATGTGACTCACTGATGTGAGCGATGCCTGCAGAAGCCAGAGGGACTTCTGCTTGAATTGCTGAGGACACCCAATTCTGACCTCAGGGAGCTACTGACCAGTTCAGGAGGATGGTGTTTTAGAGCTGAATTTAAAGAAGAAAACAGAAGAGATCTTTTACACCTGTATTTGTGTACAGAGTTTTACACCCACCTTAAAGCTGTCTCCAGGTCTCTCTCTTGCATCTCTAGCTATCTCTGCCTGCACCTCTCAGCTCCTCTCTTTTTTAAAATTGTTCCTCCCATGTGACTGATGTGAGAATCTGAGTCTCAGTCACCTGCCACAAGAGGGGACCCTCTCTGCAAAGTCCAGGCGAAACCAGCAGTGGCTCAGAAGCCAGTTGGGCAGCTCTTCCAGGGGCTTGACTTCATGCAGGCCTCTTTCCATGCCTTCTGCCCTGTCTCAGAGCAAATACCCAGGGGCCAGAATCAGTCTGTGGACCAGGGATGGGGGCCAAGAAGGCTGATAAGCCTCTCTTTGTTCAGGTCCTGAGTTGAGGCACAAACAATATCCCTGAAGGGTGAGTTGGGAAATCAAAGTCTCACATCCCTTCACCTCTTCTGCCTCAGTAATACAACCCTTAAACCTTAGCTGGGCTTCTCTGGTAGCTCAGATGGTAAAGAATCCGCCTTCAATGCAGGAGACCTGAGTTTAATCCCTGGGTCAGGAAGATTCCCTGGAGAAGGGAATGGCAATCCACTCCAATATTCTTGCCTGGAGAACTCCATGGACAGAGGAGCCTAGTGGGCCACAGTCCATGGGGTTGCAAAAAGTTTGACAGGACTGAGCAACTAACATTAAGCCTTAGCTGGGTGCATGGCCATCTAGAATTTCTCAGCTGTTCCTGTAGCTAGATATGGATATTAGACTAAATTCTGGCATTGGCAAATGAGAATACGTGTCCTGTGTGATTTTGTGGAAATGACCTGGATGGCTTTTATGACCTTATTTGTCTTTCTTTCTTTTTCTGACTAGGAGTTAGAAAACGTTTCTGTAAAAGAGCAGATTGTATTTCCAGTTCTGTGGGCCTTACGATCTCTGTTGCAAACACCTAATTTTGATGTTGAACTTTGAAAATAGCTACAGACTATATGTCAACAAATGGGTATGGCTGAGTTTCAGGAAGATCGTATTTACTAAAAAAGGTTGAGGGGGGTTGTATTTAACTTGTGGGTGGTTGGGTGCCCATCCCTGGTCTAGGATGCATATCTGGTGGCTGGAGGGAGAGCAGCCATATTGGACCATGAGGTAGAAGCCACGCGCTGAGGATGGCAGAGAAATAAGCTTGAAGGAGCTTGAGTGCCTAGTTTTCACAGATCCACCCTGTGAGCCCTCTGGTTTTCATTTATGTGAGGGAAATAAAGTTCTATGCTGCTTAAGTCAATATCAGTTGCAAATAAATTTAGTCCTGACGAGAGGAGCTACCCCACGTCCGAGGTCAGGGGCGGCGGCCGGGAGGAGCAAGCCCACATCCAAAGAGTGGTGGCTACGCGGGCGCAGGAGGACCTAGAGAACCTATCCCACATTGAAGGTCAGGAAGGGCAGCGGTGAGGAGATACCCCTCGTCCAAGGTAAGGAGCAATGGCTGCACTTTACTGGAGCAGCTGTGAAGAGATACCCCACACCCAAGGTAAGAGAAATGCAAGTAAGACAGCAGGCGTTGCAAGAGGGCATCAGAGGGCAGCCACACTGAAACCACACTCACAGAAAACTAGTGAATCTAATCACACTAGGACCATAGCCTTGTCTAACTCAATGAAACTAAGCCATGCCCGTGGGGCAAACCAAGATGGGTGGGTCATGGTGGAGAGATCTGACAGAATGTGGTCTGCTGGATAAGGGAATGGCAAACCACTTCAGTATTCTTGCCTTGAGAACCCCATGAACAGTATGAAAAAGCAAAATGATAGGATACTGAAAGAGAAACTCCCCAGGTCAGTAGGGGCCCAATATGCTACTGGAGATCAGTGGAGAAATAACTCCAGAAAGAATGAAGGGATGGAGCCAAAGCAAAAAGAATACCCAGCTGTGGAAGTGTCTGGTGATAGAAGCAAGGTCCGATGCTGTAAAGAGCAATATTGCATAGGAACATGGAATGTCAGGTCCATGAATCAAGGCAAATTGAAAGTGGTCAAACAAGAGATGGCCAGAGTGAATGTCGGCATTCTAGGAATCAGCGAACTCAAATGGACTGGAATGGGTGATTTAACTCAGAGGACCATTATATCTACTACTGCGGGCAGGAATCCCTCAGAAGAAATGAAGTAGCCATGATGGTCAACAAGAGAGTCCGAAATGCAGTACTTGGATGCAATCTCAAAAACGACAGAATGATCTCTGTTTGTTTCCAAGGCAAACCATTCAATGTCACAGTAATCCAAGTCTATGCACCAACCAGTAACACTGAAGAAGCTGAAGTTGAATGGTTCTATGAAGACCTACAAGACCTTTTAGAACTAACACCCAAAAAGATGTCCTTTTCATTATAGGGGACTAGAATGCAAAAGTAGGAAGTCAAGAAACACCTGGGGTAACAGGAAAATTTGGCCTTGGAATATGGAATGAAGCAGAGCAAAGACTAATAGAGTTTTGCCAAGAAAATGCACTGGTCATAACAAACACCCTCTTCCAACAACACAAGAGAAGACTCTATACATGGACATCACCAGATGGTCAATACCGAAATCAGATCGATTATATTCTTTGCAGCCAAAGATGGAGAAGCTCTATACAGTCAGCAAAAACAAGACCAGGAGCTGACTGTGGCTCAGATCATGAACTCCTTATTATCAAATTCAGACTTAAATTGAAGAAAGTGGGGAAAAGCAGTAGACCATTCAGGTATCAGATCAGATCAGATCAAATCAGTCACTCAGTCGTGTCCGACTCTTTGAGACCCCATGAATCGCAGCACACCAGGGCTCCCTGTCCATCACCAGCTCACGGAGGTCACTCAGACTCGCATCCATCAAGTCAGTGATGCCATCCAGCCATCTCATCCGCTGTCGTCCCCTTCTCCTCCTGCCCCCAATCCCTCCCAGCATCAGAGTCTTCTCCAATGAGTCAACTCTTCGCATGAGGTGGCCAAAATACTGGAGTTTCAGCTTTGGCATCATTCCTTCCAAAGAAATCCCAGGGCTGATCTCCTTCAGAATGGACTGGTTGGATCTCCTTGCAGTCCAAGGGACCCTCAAGAGTCTTCTCCAACACCACAGTTCAAAAGCATCAATTCTTCAGTGCTCAGCCTTCTTCACAGTCCAGCTCTCACATCCATACATGACCACAGGAAAGACCATAGCCTTGACCTAAATCAAATCCCTTACGATTATACAGTGGAAGTGAGAAATAGTTTTAAGGGCCTAGATCTGATAGATAGAGTGACTGATGAACTATGGAATGAGGTTTGTGACATTGTACAGGAGACAGGGATCAAGATCATCCCCATGGAAAAGAAATGCAAAAAAGCAAAATGGCTGTCTGAGGAGGCCTTACAAATAGCTGTGAAAAGAAGAGAAGTGAAAAGCAAAGGAGAAAAAGAAAGATATAAACATCTGAATGCAGAGTTCCAAAGAATAGCAAGAAGAGATAAGAAAGCCTTCTTCAGCAATCAATGCAAAGAAATAGAGGAAAACAATAGAATGGGAAAGACTAGGGATCTCTTCAAGAAAATTAGAGATACCAAGGGAACATTTCATGCAAAGATGGGCTCGATAAAGGACAGAAATGGTGTGGCCCTAACAGAAGCAGAAGATATTAAGAAGAGGTGACAAGAATACACAGAAGAACTGTACAAAAAGATCTTCATGACCCAGATAATCACGATGGTGTGATCACTGACCTAGAGCCAGACATCCTGGAATGAGAAGTCAGGTGGGCCTTAGAAAGCATCACTAGGAACAAAGCTAGTAGAGGTGATGGAATTCCAGTTGAGCTATTTCAAATCCTGAAAGATGATGCTGTGAAAGTGCTGCACTCAATATTCCAGCAAATTTGGAAAACTCAGCAGTGGCCACAGGTCTGGAAAAGGTCAGTTTTCATTCCAATCCCAAAGAAAGGCAATGCCAAAGAATGCTCAAACTACCGCACAATTGCACTCATCTCACACGCTAGTAAAGTAATGCTCAAAGTTCTCCAAGCCAGGCTTCAGCAATATGTGAACCGTGAACTTCCTGATGTGCAAGCTGGATTTAGAAAAGGCAGAGGAACCAGAGATCAAATTGCCAACATCTGCTGGATCATGGAAAAAGCAAGAGAGTTCCAGAAAAACATCTATTTCTGCTTTATTGACTATGCCAAAGCCTTTGACTGTGTGGATCACAATAAACTGTGGAAAACTGAAAGAAATGGGAATACCAGACCACCTGACCTGCCTCTTGAGAAATCTGTATGCAGATCAGAAAGCACCAGTTAGAACTGGACATGGAACAACAGACTGGTTCCAAATAGGAAAAGGAGTACGTCAAGGCTGTATACTGTCACCCTGCTTATTTAACTTATATGCAGAGTACATCATGAGAAATGCTGGACTGGAAGAAACAAGCTGGAATCAAGACTGCTGGGAGAAATATCAATAACCTCAGATATGCAGATGACACCACCCTTATGGCAGAAAGTGAAGAGGAACTAAAAAACCTCTTGATGAAAGTGAAAGTGGAGAGTAAAAAAGTTGGCTTAAAGCTCAACATTCAGAAAACGAAGATCATGGCATCCAGTCCCATCACTTCATGGGAAATAGATGGAGAAACAGTGGAAACAGTGTCAGACTTTATTTTTTGGGGCTCCAAAATCACTGCCGATGGTGACTGCAGCCATGAAATTAAAAGACGCTTACTCCTTGGAAGGAAAGTTATGACCAACCTAGATAGCATATTCAAAAGCAGAGACATTACTTTGGCAACAAAGATCCGTCTGGTCAAGGCTATGGTTTTTCCTATGGTCATGTATGGTTGTGAGAGTTGGACTGTGAAGAAGGCTGAGCGCCAAAGAATTGATGCTTTTGAACTGTGGTGTTGGAGAAGACTCTTGAGAGTCCCTTGTCTGCAAGGAGATCCATCCAGTCCATTCTGAAGGAGATCGGCCCTGGGTATTCTTTGGAAGGAATGATACTAAGATTAAAACTCCAGTACTTTGGCCACCTCATGCGAAAAGTTGACTCATTGGAGAAGACTCTGATGCTGGGAGGGATTGGGGGCAGGAGGAGAAGGGGACGACAGAGGATGAGATGGCTGGATGGCATCACTGACTGAATGGACGTGAGTCTGAGTGAACTCTTGGAGTTGGTGATGGACAGGGAGGACTGGCATGCCTCGATTCATGGGGTCTCAAAGAGTCGGACATGACTGAGCAACTGAACTGAACTGAATATTCCATTCACGTGTGGTTAAGTTCAGCTCACCAGAGTGGGAGACTGTTGAAGAATATAAGATCAGAGATCTAACTAGGAATGAAGCATGCATATTCCACGTGTATACTCTATATACCGCTGAAATTTTCTACCCATCTCGATTAATTGAGGGCACAAATAAAAGTTTGGGTTGACCTTTGTGTGACCCACCATGTGGTGAGGGGCTTGTAGTGAAAGTCAGGGTCACTGACAAGTTCTGGGGATGGCAGGACGCAGTGTCTCACCTGTCTGCCAGCTAGACACACAGGAACTCAGCTCAGACAGACGCTAATGAGTTTTACAAAGTGTGAATGCAAGTGCTCTGAGTTTTAGCACTTTTTCTGGGAAATGGGGTAGGGTTTAGGTCTCAGTCAGACATTGTCCCTGAAATCAGTAGTACTGGGTGAGCCTCTCCCGCTCTTTAGCGTTAATAACTCTTCCCAGGACTCCGTGTCTTGTGTCCGAGGGAGTGACTGCTGAATTCCTTGGTAAATCTGTAAGTCCAGCTTGTAAAATTTGGGAGTCTCACACAAATTGAAAGAATCACAGTAATAGAAAATTAAAGAGCTGTAAGAAAAACCCTGCAACTTGACTGTGGTTCCAAGAATGCTTCCTGCCCGGCAGTTGCTGTAGTGTCGCAGCTGATCGCTTGCTAGGAGCTTCACCCACTCTTGTGCTCCAGGCAATGGTTCAGCTGTTCCAGGGTGCAGGCTGGGGTGCTTTATGGGAGGCGTGGGCTGTTATTCCTGGAGAGGAGAAGGTGGAGTGTTGATGTGGCCACACAGTCTTCAAGCATTTAAGGGTGTGTGCCTGTGTGTGTGTATATATGTGTGTGTGATAGTACTTAATGAGGCAGTTATGGATAAACTGTTGCCCATATTTTAGCACAGACTACACAGTCATATAGGCCCAGATGCACGTCCTGGCTCAGCCTCTTACTTGCTGGTTGGCCTTGGGTATGCTCTTCAACCTCTCTGCATCTTCGTTCCCTGGCTTACAGGGTAGCCCTGTGAGAACCAGGGAATCGGGTTCCTTCTAGCTTATTTCTCTATCACCCTCAGTAGATACTTTTACCTCATGGTCCGAGATGGCTGCTCTCACTCCAGCCACCACACATGTATCCCATGCCACGATCCTGCAAACTATGACCTACAAGCCAAATCCAATCCTCTACCTGTTTTGGCTGGCATATGTGAGTACTGCTGAGATGCCAGGGATGCTGTAAGGAATGGATGTAATAATGTCCATAAAGTCTTACCCAGAGCAGATGCTTAGGTAATATGAGGAAAAACAGCTGAGATGCCATCAGCCCCAGGCAGTTCAGACTGTCAGCCTAAGGGAGGCAGCTTTGTCAGCGTCTCGTGTCTGTGCAGGTTGGATGATGCTGAGGACCTTGACGTCTTCCATTGTGAAGGCTTTCCCCCTTCTGGTTTCCTTCCTTCCTGTCTTCGTCTTCTGGATCTCAGGTCAAAACTTCCTCTGGAAGCCATCCCTGGCTTCCCTGGCTCGGTTAAAACTCTCAGCATATACGCTCAGGACCCCATCAGTTCAGTTCAGTTGCTCAGTCATGTCTGACTCTCTGCGACCCCGTGGACTGCAGCACGCCAGGCCTCCCTGTCCATCACCAACTCCTGTAGCTTGCTCATACTCATGTCCACCGAGTTGGTGATGCCATCCAACCATCTCATCCTCTGTCGTCCCCTTCCCTTCCTGCCTTCAATCTTTCCCAGCATCAGGGTCTTTTCAAATGAGGTGGCCAAAGTATTGGAGTTTCAGCTTCAGCATCAGTCCTTCCAGTGAATATTCAGGACCAATTTCCTTCAGGACCCCATGGACCCCGCTTTGTCACTCTAACCTCAGCAGCTGTTATTCATGGTTTATGGGATCCCCTGGTTTAATGCCTATCTCCTCCGCCAGTCTGTGAGTTTCTAGAGGGCAGGGGCCATATCTGTTTTCCTCAACATCATATCCTTATGGTACCTGGTGAGTAGTAGATGCTCAGTGAACATTTGTAGGATGAATGAATAAGTGAAGGTCCCTCTGGTTGTGTTTAGATTGGAACTATCTGTTCTCTCAGATCTATTTCTATAATGATTTTCCTAACATGACTAGTTCTGCCCTTTGCCCTCAGGGTCTTATGTCCATCAGGAGGGGGCTTGGACCTCAGTGAGCTCCAAGATGCCTAGTCCTGGAGACAGGAGGCTGACCAGAAGCTTCCAGAGAGTATAGGGTCAAAAGGCTGGGGAGCTGTCAGATGGCAAAAGAATTCTGCTTTAGCTCAGCTGCTGCATAAGTGTCTACTTTCAAAGGCTTCCAACTAATCAGAATTTCAAAGGACACTTTTAAATGTAATAGGATTCTACCTGAAAGAGCAAAGCATGAGTCGTTGGAGCTGTTTATTCCTCTAGTTGCTATTCTAGACTTGTATCAGAGATAGCTGGGACCTCGCTATTTTATTTTCATTCCTGCACAAAGTGGAAAAATCTCATGTGCTGGTAGGAGGCGGTGATGCCAAGACCACAAAGCAATATTCCACCCAGCTCCCTGCCTCAGTTATTCCAAGGAGACTGGAGGACGCAGACAATTACACACAAGGTCATTCTCAGCCTACTGTGTGTGTTCAGTCGCTCAGTCATGTCCAACTCTTGGTGACCCCATGGACTGTAGCCTTCCAGGCTCCTCTGTCTATGGGATTTTCCAGACAAGAATACTGGAATTGGTTGCCATTTCCTCCTCCAGGGGATCTCCCTGATTCAGGGATGGAATCCAAGTTTCCTGCATCTCCTGCACTGGAGGCAGATTTTTTTTTTTTTTTTTTACCACTGATTCATCAGGGAAGCCTCTTAGCCTACTTGTCCCATGAAATAGACATTACCTTTTCTCTTACCTTCACCAAAACAGTCTTGGCGAGTCTTCGTGGGTTAGACGGATCCTCAAACACAGACAGCAGTTCAGGCAGAAAATGGTGAAAATCCACTTTGACATTCAAATCACTAAGAGCATTAACACTTTTCATTGTTTTTGTAACTTGCTTTTGACCAGAGCGGTCTTGGCGAAACTGGTGTAGAAGAAAATATAAAACAACCCCCTTCTCAAAATCGTGGCAGGGGAGGCGGGGAAGCTGGGAGCGTACTCGAGTACATATGGCATTTCAAAATCTGCACCTGCTCTGCTCAGACCAGCTGGCAGGCTGTTCAGAGAAAAGTCCCGTTCTTTCTGGAAATATTCAGGACTGAAAGCATCTGCAAAGGAGTTGGTAGGAGCTTTCTGGAATCAATTGCAGGAGGACTGTGCCAACCATCATTTTGGACATTTGAACAGAGTTAGAGCAGGTACTGTGTTTTAAAGAGTGGCTTTGCAGTGTTGATACTCTGTAAATTTTGCATATGCCTAAGGCACGGCAGAAGCACACACATCTGCCTTGCACACATGAAATGATCATTTCCATATAAGTTGTTTTATAATCAGGTTCCTAGTGCTGCTGTTTTTTTTTTTTTTTTTTTGCTCTGCTGGTATCTTAGTTCCCTGACCAGGGATTGAACTTGTGCCCCCCTGCAGTGGAAGCACGGAGTCTTAACCACTGGACCCCTAGGGAAGTCCTGTTGGTGATACTTAAAAAAAATTTTTTTTTTTTTTTGGTTGCACTGGGTCTTTGTTGCTGCCTGCAGGCTTTCTCTAGTTGCGGCGGCTGGGAGCTACTCTCTAGTTGTGGGGCATGGACTTCTTATTGCGGTGGCTTCTCCTGTTGCAGAGCACGGGCTCTAGGTGCCTAGGCTTTAGAAGCTGCAGCGCCTGGGCCTACTAGTTGCAGCTTGCAGGCTCTGGGGCTTGAGGGCTTCAGTAGTTGTGGCGCTTGGATTCCATAGTCGTGGCTCTCGGGCCCTAGAGCACGGGCTCAGTAGTTTTGGGCGCACTTAGTTGCTTTGTGATATGTGGAATCTACCCAGACTAGGGATTGAACCCGTGTCCCCTGCACCAGCAGGTGGATTCCTATCCCCTGACCACCAGGGAAGTCCTCCTGGTGCTACTTTGAGATGCAGAGGACTAAGAGTCTTCATCGACCCATCTGAACAGCAAAGACAAGTCAGCAACAGTGGGGAAGTGGCTTGTGCAGGTTCTGAAGTGGGGCCTGGGCTTCGGGGGGCCTGGGCCCAGCATTTGGAGAATAAATTCACCACACAAGGCCTCCTGGTGACCCGCCTCTCACTTCTTGGCCATTGTGGAGCCTGCATCCTTGATTCTGGTTTTTGGAATCTAACTTCTTGGAGACAGTTACCGAAATTGAATGGAAAGCATGCGAAAAGAATGATGTATTTGGGCCAATTTGATAGCTATGCTAAAAAGCTGTGCCTGGGCAAACTTTCTGAGAAATTACATTTAGTTTCTCACAGAGCGCACATGCCCAAAGGGTCCAAATAGCCAAACGAGGATATTGAAAGCCATCCAGTGTTCCTGCTGTGCCTTTTATTGAGAGCAATTGCATTATCTAATGAATAATCAATGTTCAGCTGACACCTGAGGGGCCAAACACTAGTCTTGAACTAAATTCACTGATTTGTTCTCTGTTGCTCATCTTTACCATTGAGCTTATTCTCCTAATATTGAATCCATCTTTGGCTCAGCCTTTCAGTCCACCAGTTTTGTTGGGCACATGGGCAACCCCAGATGTTAGAGTTTAGAAAGGGTGGACAACGTACAAACTATTGGATTTACTGGAGACCTTACCCTGCCACTAACTTCAGCTCTTCTATTTTTTCTCATTCATTCATTTATTCACTCATTCACTCACTTGACAAATATTTCTTTGACAGTGACTTTGCCCCTTCCGGGCCAAAGGAATGATTTTGGTTCTAACTCTAGGAATTTGTAGTCTTTGCGCATTCCAGAATGTGGTGATAACTCACTCAACTTCAGGCTTTCTCTCCCTGGGTCTCTGATGCTGGAATGGACCTCATCTCTGATTTCTCAGAGCCTGGAGAGTCAGGGTCAAGGCTTGGCTCTTCTGGGTATGGAACATTTCTCCATAATGTTGCATCACCTGTTGGTGGCTAAGCTGAGTGTGTGGATTCTGCACTAGAGACGAGAAAGGCTTTGATGTTTTCCCCTCATAGAAGTCTGGCGTGGTATGTCAGAGCCCCCAGAGGGAAAGGACCATATTTTATTCATCTTTGCTTCCTCAGTTTCAGGCGCAAAGCCGTGAGTGTAGTAGGAGCTTTCAAAATGACTAGAGTATGAACCATTCTATCTGCTCAAAGCGTATGTTTCACGCCAGTGTCAGTGGGGTCATAGTTCCAGATGAAGAGAGGCTTTATTGTCCCGGCACATCATCTGCTTCTGAAATGGAGACAGGAAAGAGCGAGTCATCAGCTCCCCGTGGATGCAGCCAAACTGGATGTGACCGGACATGCCACACAACACAGCTCTCATTCTCTGTTCTGCAGAAAGTTGTAGGTGAGGCGCGGATTCAACTGCAGATGGCAGTTGGCAGGAAGTGGCTTCCCGCGGAGACTGATCAGAAGTTTGGAGACAAAAATGGTCACTGGGGTGGAATCGCTTCTACCCTCTATCTCTCTCTGGAAACAGGATCATACTTGTTCAAAAAATAGCATAGGAGATTATGTTCTGGTAATTGGGGCTGCTGCTGCTGCTGCCGCCAAGTCGCTTCAGTTGTGTCCAACTCTGTGTGACCCCATAGACGCCTGCCCACCGGGCTCCCCCGTCCCTGGGATTCTCCAGACAAGAACACTGGAGTGGGTTGCCATTTCCTTCTCCAAAGCATGAAGGTGAAAAGAGAAAGTGAAGTCGCTCAGTCGTGTCTGACTCTTAGTGACCCCATGGACTGCAGCCTACCAGGCTCCTCTGTCCATGGGATTTTCCAGGCAAGAGTACTGGATTGGAGTGCCATTGCCTTCTCCGGGTTATTGGAGATATAACTGTGCAAAGCAGACAAAAATTTGTGCCTTCGTGGAGCACTTCATAGAGGGTTTGTTCAAGGTTGTAAACGTGTGATCAATAAACACTGAAAGAGTATATTGGAAAGTGACGAGTGGAATGCATAAAGCAGGGAAGGAGATGAAGAGGCTGGGGTGGGGACTCCTTTCAGGAGGGATGGCCGGGAAGTCTAATGGAAAAGGTCACATTTGAGGAAAAGATCAGAAGCTGATGAGGGAATTAGAGACAAGGATTTCTGGAGAGAGAATGTTCCAGACAAAGGGAGCAAGAATGGTGAAGCCTAAGGTGGGTTTTGCCTGCTGTTTGGGACCGGTGTGGCCACAGGGGCAGGGGGGACGCAGAGATTTGGTGGGGGGTCTCTTAAGGAAGGGCTGGGGCAGAGCGTCATTCACGTGTCTTTCTGTATTCCACACTCGCCAAATCCCTTCAGCCCACTGGAGGGTCTGCGCAGGTCACCAGGGAATCTGAATCAAACTCCACCCAAAAAGAAAAGAAAGGCAGTCATGGGTGGAAGATGGGGATGGAATTCCGAGACTTCTGTGCTCTGAGTCTGTTGCTGAAGGGGTCAAGGTAGGGAAGAAAGCAGGGCACCCTTACTTAGGTGACTGGGGAGTTACACAAAGGTACCATTTACAAAAGGGGCTTCCCAGGTGGCGCTAGTCTTAAAAACCTGTCTGCCAATGCAGGAGACATAAGAGAGCAGGTTGGATCGCTGGGTCAAGACGATCCCCTGGGGGAGGGCATGGCAACCCTCTCCAGTGTTCTTATCTGGAGAATCCGTTGGACAGAGGAGCTTATGGGCTACAGTCCATAGGGTCGCAACGAGTTGGACACTACTGGAGCGACTTAGCACACAAGCACCCAGGACTATTTATAAAGAGGAGGGTAGAGCTTCCCTGGTGGCTCAGTGGAGGGGAATCTGCCTGCCAGTTCAGGAGACGCAAGTTCGATCCCTGGTCCAGGAAAATCCCACATATCGGGGAGCAATAAAAAGTCCGGCGCCACAACCCCTGAGCTGGTTCCCTAGAGCCGGGGAGCCTCAACTCCTGAGCCCATGTGCCCTGCAAGAGAGAAGCCACCGCAACGAGAAGCCTGCGCACGGCAACCAGAGAGGAGTCGCCGCTCACCGCATCTGGAGGAAAACCCACGCAGCAACAAAGGCCAACAAGGCCCAAATAAATAAAGAAATAAAATCATATTTAAAAAAATGAGGACGGTAGAGTGTCAGGAGAGCGAGAAGGGCAGTGCAGTGTTCAAGGGGTTAGCAGCATCAGAAACATCATCGTCCCCAGTCCCCGCGGAGCAGGGGCGGGAGTGGTATGGAGAGTCCGCTTCGACCGAGGGTGCGGTCAGTCCAGGTGACACATATCTCAGGGCAGAAGCAATGCATGCTCACCCTCATTCTCTTCTTTCCAGCTGTGGTTTCCCGAGGGCTGACTTCAGCTGGAAACCAGAGGGCAAGTGGTCTCGCCGGTGTCGTCTCCATGGGAAAATGCTCCCTATGGCAGAGACAGGCTGAGGGGGCACAGTGGATCCAGAGGACTGGATGGAAGACGTCTGATACAGACACCAAGGGCTGGAGGGCATGGCGGACGTGGGAGAGCGTGGAAAGAAGCCAGAGAGACTACGGGTTCTTAGCTGAAGCAAGGTGGCCTGGTCTGGGGCCGGGCTGCCGGAGGTGCTCCTGCTGCTGTCCAGGGAGGACTGCCCGCTGCCGGCAGTCCGCTCCCTTCCGAGTGATGCTCGGCTATGAAGCGGGGCTGTCCAGCGTCCAAGTCATAAAGGACAACCAGAGCAGCTGTTTGTGCCCACGGTGGGAGGTGGATGACTTACACCTCCTTTCAAAATTTAAATTAACTTAAAAAAAGAAATATGTATGTCTAAACAGACCATCTGACCTGCCTCTTGAGAAATCTGTATGCAGGTCAGGAAGCAACAGTTAGAACTGGACATGGAACAACAGACTGGTTCCAAATAGGAAAAGGAGTACGTCAAGGCTGTATATTGTCACCCTGCTTATTTAACTTATATGCAGAGTGCATCATGAGAAACGCTGGACTGGAAGAAACACAAGTTGGAATCAAGACTGCCGGGAGAAATATCAATAACCTCAGATACGCAGATGACACTACCCTTATGGCAGAAAGTGAAGAGGAATGAAAAAGCCTCTTGATGAAAGTGAAAGTGGAGAGTGAAAAGGTTGGCTTAAAGCTCAACATTCAGAAAACGAAGATCATGGCATCCGGTCCCATCACTTCATGGCAAATAGATGGGGAAACAGTGGAAACAGTGTCAGACTTTATTTTTCTGGGCTCCAAGATCACTGCAGATGGTGACTGCAGCCATGAAATTAAAAGACGCTCACTCCTTGGAAGGAAAGTTATGACCAACCTAGATAGCATATTCAAAAGCAGAGACATTACTTTGCCAACAAAGGTTTGTCTAGTCAAGGCTATGGTTTTTCCTGTGGTCATGTATGGATGTGAGAGTTGGACTGTGAAGAAAGCTGAGCGCTGAAGAATTGATGCTTTTGAACTGTGGTGTTGGAGAAGACTCTTGAGAGTCCCTTGGACTGCAAGGAGATCCAACCAGTCCATTCTGAAGGAGATCAGTCCTGGGATTTCTTTGGAAGGAATGATGCTAAAGCTGAAACTCCAGTACTTTGGCCACTTCATGAGAAGAGTTGACTCATTGGAAAAGACTCTGATGCTGGGAGGGATTGAGGGCAGGAGGAGAAGGGGATGACAGAGGATGAGATGGCTGGATGGCATTACTGACCGGATGGACGTGAGTCTGAGTGAACTCCGGGAATTGGTGATGGACAGGGAGGCCTGGTGTGCTGCGATTCATGGGGTTGCAAAGAGTCAGACACGACTGAGCGACTGAACTGAACTGAAGGTGTACACATTGCATATATCTGAGGTGTCTCTGGAGAAGCCTGCATGCAGGACAAGAAGGCAATAGTTAGAAATGGACATGGGACAACCAACGGGTTCAAAATTGGGAAAGGAGTACATCAAGGCTGTAATAGAGTAGTCAAGCCTTCTAATAGAAGGCTGTATATTGTCACCCTGCTTATTTAACGTACGTGAAGAGTACATCATCTGAAATGCAGGGCTGGAAGAAGCACAAGCTGGAATCAAGATTGCCAGGAGAAATATCAATAATCTCAGATGTGCAGATGACACCATCCTTTTGACAGAAAGTGGAGAAGAACTAAAGAGTCTCTTGATGAAAGTGAAAGAGTGAAAAAGTTGGCTTAAAGCTCAACATTCAAAAAATGAAGATCATGACATCCGGTCCAATCACTTTGTGGCAAATAGATGGGGAAAAAGTAGAAACAGTGACAAATTGAAAAAAAAAACACCCCGAAGCATGTGGGGTCACAGTTCCCCAACCAGGGATTGCACTCACATTCCCTACAGTGGAAGCATGGGAGTCTTAACCCCTGGACCACCAGGGAAGTCCCAATATGATAATTTGATAAGCATATATGAGGAGAAATGATTACTACAGTCAAGCCAATTTGCATATCATCTCATATAGTTATCTTTTTTTTTTTTTTGGTAAGAGCAGTAGAAATTCCTCTCTTAGCAAATTTCCAGTATTGAACAATGTGTAATTAACTATACCTGTCCAGCTGTGCGCTAGAGAGCGAGGCTTACTGAGAGGTGATGCTGGCTTGATGGCAGATCTTATTCCCAGCCACGGTGGGACCAGACTCAGCCTCCTCAGCCAGGCTGCAGTCGACTGCACTGTTGCAGTTAGCAAGAGATAACCTCGAACATTCTGAGCAGGGTAGCACAGTCTCGGAGCTGCAGCTGCTTCCGAATTTAGAGTTCCCTACGAACTGTCAGTGGCATTAGGAACTGGGCAATGTCTCAGCATCCGTGGGTTTGTTTTCTTTGATTACGGAACTGACTTTGATGACACGGATGACTGGGAATCTTTCAAATTTCATTACTCCAGAGAGAGCCCCAGATATTTAGCCTAGCTGGCTGGATGCTGCAGAACCTGCCCCCTGCCTGCTTTGCCCCATTGTCCTGTGAGTCTCCCCTTGTTCTCTGCACCTTTGCCACCCTGGACCCTTGTTCCAGGGCCTCCAAAGGCCGCATTCCTTCCCACCTCTTGCCCTGCCCCTCTGATTCCCTCTGTCTCCTCCAGTAGCATCTCTGCTCCTTAATTTCCACTCAGAGTGACTTCCTCATGGCAGCCCTCCCTGAAATTCCCAACAGGGCTCACCTGAACTCATCGAATCTTTCCCAAATCACCCTTCTCACCACTGTAATCACCATCGTTAATGGAATCCCTCATTGTTTAATGCCCTTGCTCTCCGTGTGACGCACACTCTGATTTGCTGCTGCCCAATGCCTGTGCCTGGAAGATGCTCTGTAAATATTTGAGGAAATTATTGACCAAAAGCTAAAAATGAGTTAGAAGTGGGTGGACCCACACTTCACGGGAGAGAAATAAAAATAGGTAGAAATTAGAAAGGACATGATGCCCACCCTCCTCCGCATCCCTCCCTTTTCTGGCCCTGGAAATGACTGTAGGCAGAGGCAGCAAGAGAAAGCCTGGAAGCAGAAACACGTGCGGGCGGAGTTCACCCATCAATTCCCCAGACACCTGGGGACGATGAAGAAAAGCCGTTGTCAGATGTCTCGACACTGATCTCACGCCTCTCCAGCAAAAGAAAATTCGCTCAGACTGTATCAGCCGAAGAGACCTTAGAAAGTGAGAACGGCAAGCTGCCTGCTCTGCTGACTGATTTGCAAAGGTCCGGGCTCGAGGCCTGAAGTGATAACAGGCTCAGGCCATCAGAAATTATTTTAACTGGCTTCCTGACATCTGGGGAATTCAAGAGCTGGCCAAATGAAGTGGGCTATTCATAAAATGTTTGGAGTTCTCTCCGCCATCAGAACAACAGACACATCAGGGCGCGGACACACCGTTAAGAGAATTCACCAGCCTCCAATTACAAAGTCGTCAGGAGCAGAGAGCGAAAGGGAAGGATTAAAACCTAAATCTTTCTTTCATGGTGGCAGATTTATGTTTGTGGAATGGGATGGTCTCTCGGGAAGGGGTCACATTATGAACTTGGGTCTGAGAGGCTCTGAGAAATAATGGCTGGCCCCAGAGGAGGATGGAGTTAAGGTTTATAGAGAGCTCAGAGCAGAGATCTGGGGAAACCACGAAATGGACAAGAAAGAGACTGGTGAGTTAAGTGGAGAACAGAGTAAAGAAGGGTGTGGGAAGACTGGTGAAGTTGATGGGGGAAGGGACCGGGTAGACCAAGGGGATACACTTGACTGATGGGTACTGGCCATTGCACATCGTTTTTTATTCATTCATTCATTCACTTATTCTTTCCGTTCTCCTTGCCTACCATTACTTCTTTTCTCCTATTTTTTAATTTAAATATATTTTAAAAATGTTTACAATGTTGTGTTGGCTTCTGCCTACACCGACGCAAGTCAGCTGTAATTATACATACATCCCCTCCTTCTGTGGCTTCCCTTTCCTTCCCCGCCCATCCCTTTAGGTCATCACAGAGTGCCAGAGCGGGCTCCCTGTGCTCCACAGCAACTTCTCGCCAGTACAGTCACAGCCCTATTTTTGGGGAATGATTGACATATAAAAGCTGTACATGTGTAATGTGTACAACTTCATGTGTTTGAGGGGAAGTATACACCTGTGAGGCTTCGCTGGTACTTCAGTTGGTAAAGAATCCTCCTGCAGTACAGAAGACCAGGATTTGATCCCTGGATTGGGCAGATCCCCTGGTGAAGGAAATGGCAACCCACTCCAGGATTCTTGCCTGGAGAATCCCTTGGACAGAGGAGCCTGGCGGGCTAGAGTCCATGGGCTCGCAAGAGTCAGACACGACTTAGCGCCTACACCACCACCACGCTCCTGTGAGACCATCATCACGATCCGGACCGTAAGTTTCCGTTACCTCCTGCAGTTTCCCCTCATCTATTTGTTGTTGTTGTTGTATGATTTTTGTTGTTTTCCTTTTGTAGTAACATAAGATTTATCCCTTCAGCAAAATTTTAAGTGTACATTATAGTGTTGGTCACAGGCCTTATGCTGTACAGCAGATTTCCATAACTTATTCATACTGGACAACTGGAATTGGTACCCTTTGCTCAACGTCTCTCATTGCTTCCTGCCCTCAGACCCTGGAGACCACCTTTCTACTCTCTGCTTCTGTGTTTGACCAGCAAGTTCTTTTGTTTCTGCTTCAAGTTTTGAGTTAATGTTTGGTCATCATGATCCTGTGATTCCTCCCAGGTTACATGAACCAGCTCCAGGGCTTAGCTTCTAAGAACTGGTGAAGAGCCTCTGTGTCCTTTTCTGCTGCGTTGACTGCTGGGAATTCTCACTGTCTGTCACAAGCCTGTTTTCCCCCAAGCCCATGGTAGAAATTCTGTGATTTATGATGGTTGATCAATAATATACAGTAAATTGTTACTGTTCTTTAGTTGATAAGTCATGTCTGACTCTTTCCCCTCCATGGACTGTAGCTTGCCAGACTCCTCTGTCCATACGATTTCCCAGGCAAGAATACTGGAGTAGGTTGCAATTTCCTTCTCCAGGGGATTTTCCCTGACCCAGGGATTGAACCTGCATCTCTTGCATGGGCAGGTGGATTCTTTACCAATGAGTCATTGAGGAAGCACCATACAGTTGATTAGAAGGTAACATGGCATACCATGTGCATTATAATAAACACATTTTAACAAAATATAATGTAAGAAATATTTATACTTATATATTATACATTGCTGTTCAGCTGCTCAGTCGTGTCTGACTCTTTGCAACCCCATAGACTGCAGCATGCCAGGCCTGTCCTTCACCATCTTCTGCAGCTTGCTCAAACATCTGTCCATTGAGTCGGTGATGCCATCCAACCATCTCATCCTCTGTCATCCCCTTCTCCTCCTGCCTTCGTTCTTTCCCAGCATCAGGGTCTTTTCAAATGAGTCAGCTCTTTGTATCAGGTGGCCAAAGTATTGGAGCTTCAGCTTCAGCATCATTCCTACCAATGAATAATCAGGACTGATTTCCTTTAGGATGGACTGGTTGGATCTCCTTGCAGTCCAGCGGACTCTCAAGAGTCTTCTCCAGCACCATAATTTGAAAGCATCAATTCTTCAGTGTTCAGCCTTCTTTAAGGACCAGCTCTCACATAGGTAAATGACTACTGGAAAAACTATTGCTTTGACTATGTGAACCTTTGTCAGCAAAGTGATGTCTTTGCTTTTTAATATGCTGTCTAGGTTTGTCATAGCTTTCCTTCCAAGTGTCTTTTAATTTCATGGCTGTAGTCACAGCCTGCAGTGATTTTGGAGCCCAGGAAAATAAAATCTGTCACTACTTCCACTTCTTATCTTTCTATGTTTAAGTTTTCTATGATTAAGTTTTTTTTAATGTTGAGTTTCAAGCCAGCTTTTTCACTCTCTTCTTTCACTCTTATCACGAGGCTCTCAGTTCCTCTTCACTTTCTGCCATAAGGGTGATGTCATCTGCATATCTGAGGTTGTTGTTATTTCTATTGGCAATCTTGATTCCAGTTTGTGATGCATCCAGCCAGGCATGTCACATCATGTGCTCTGTGTTGAAGTTAAATAAGCTGGGCAACAATATACAGCCTTGTTGTACTCCTTTCACAATTTAGAGCTGGTCAATTTTTCCACGTAAGGTTCTAACCATTGGTTATTGACTCACATACGAGTTTCTCAGGAGACAGGTAATGTGGTCTGGGACCCCTTATGTCTTTAAAAATCTTCCACAGTTTGTTGTGATCCACACCATCAAAGCCTTTAGAATAGTTAATGAAGCAGAAGTAGATGTTTTTCAGAATTCCCCTGCTTTCTCCACGATCCAATGAATTTTGGCAATTTGACCTTGGTTCTTCTGCCTCTTAGAAACCCAGCTTGTACATCTGGAAGTTCTTAATTCACATACTGCTGAAGCCTCGCTTGAAGGATTTTGAGCATTACCTTGCTAGCATGTGAAATGAGCACAATTATACAATAGTTTGAACATTCTTTGGTATTGCCGTTCTTCAGAACTATAATAAAAGCTGATCTTTTCCAGTCCTGTGACCACTGCTGAGTTTTCCAAATTTTCTGACATACTGAGTGTGTGTGTGTGTGTGTGTGTGTGTGTGTGTGTGTGTGTTAGTTGCTCAGTTGTGTCTGACTCTTTGCGATTCCATGGACTGTAGCCTGCCAGGTTCCTCTGTCCATGGAATTATCCAGGCAAGTTATACTGGAGTATACAAGTATTCCCTTCTCCAGAGGATCTTCCCGACCCAAGAATCGAACCTGGGTCTCTCACATTGCAGACAGATTCTTTACTGATTGAGCTACCAGGGAAGACATATTGAGTGCAGCACTTTAACAACATCATCTTTTAAGATTTTAAATAGCTCAGGTGGAATTCCATCACCTGTACTAGCTTTGTTTGTAGTAATGCTTTCTTAGGCCCACTTGACTTCACACTCTAGGATGTCCAGCTCTAGGTGAATGATGACACCATGGTGGTTATCGGGGTCATTAATACCTTTCTAGTATAGTTCTTCCGTGTATTCTTGTCACCTCTTCTTAATCTCTTCTGCCTCTGTTAGGTCCTTTCCATTTCTGTCCTTTATTGTGTCCATCCTTGCATTAAATATTCCCTTGATATCTCCAGTTTTCTTGAAGAGATTTCTAGTCTTTCCCATTCTATTGTTTTCTTCTATTTCTTTGCACTGTTCATTTAAGGAGGCCTTCTTATCTCTCCTTACTATTCTCTTGAACTCTGCATTCAGTACATTGCAGTAAAGTGAATATCACAATAAAGACAGTCACTTGAGTTTTTTGGTTTCCCAGTGCATACAATAGTTATGTTTACGGTGTATTATAGTCTATTAAGTATGCAATGTACATACCTAAATTAAAAATACTTTGTTGCTAAAAATTGCTAATCATCATCCGAACCTTCAGTGAGCCATAACCTTTTGCTGATAGAAGGTCTTGCCTCAGGGTTGATGGCTGCTGAGTAACCAGGGTGGTGGTTCCTGGAGGCTGGGGTGGCTGTGGCAATTTTTTAAAAACTAAGACAATAGTGAAGTTGGCTGCATCAGTTGACCCTTCCTTTCATAAATGGTTTCTCTGTAGCATGCAATGCCTTTTGATACCTTTTACCCATAGTAGAAATTCTCTCAAAATTGGAGTCAGTCCTCTCAGAACTTGCTGCTACTTCATCAGCTATTTTTATGAACTAAGATAAATCTTTTGCTGTCATTTCAACGATCTTCACAGCATTGTCCACAGGAGTAGTTTCCATCTTAAGAAACCACTTTCTTTGTTCATCCATAATAAGCAATTCCTCAGCCATTGAAGTTTTATCATGAGATTGCAGCAAGATCAGTGACATCTGCAGGATCCACTTTTGATTCTAGACCTCTTGTTCCTTTTACCACATCTGTCGTTATTCCTCCACTGAAATCTCAAACCCCTCAAAGTCATCTGTGGGAGTTAGGATCACCTTCTTCCAAACTCCTGTAAATGTTGCTATTTTGATCTCTTCCCATGAATCACAAATGTTCTTAGTGGCATTTAGGGTGGTGAATCCTTTCCAGAAGATTTTCAATTTACTTTTTCCAGATCCGTCAGAAGAATCACCATCTCTGGCAGCTATAGTCCTACAAGGGTTTTCCTGGTGGCTCAGACAGTAAAGAATTCACCTGCAATGCAGGAGACCCAGGTTTGATCCCTGGGTTGGGAAGATTCCCTGGAGAAGGAAATGGCAACTCACTCCAGTATTCTTGCCTGGAGAATCCCATGGACATAGGAGCCTGGCGTGCTGCAGTCCATGGGGTCATGAACAGTCAGGCATAACTTGGCGACTGAACAATAGTTTTATAAAATATATTCGAAAGTCCAAATGACTCCTTGATCCATGGGCTGCAGAATGGATATTGTGTTGCTGCTGCTACTGCTGCTAAGTCACTTCAGTCGTGTCGGACTCTGTGCGACCCCATAGACGGCAGCCCACCAGGCTCCCCCGTCCCTGGGATTCTCCAGGCAGGAACACTGGAGTGGGTTGCCATTTCCTTCTCCAATGCATGAAAGTGAAAAGTGAAAGTGAAGCCACTCAGTCGTGTCCAACCCTCAGCGACCCCATGGACTTCAGCCTACTAGGCTCCTCCATCCGTGGGATTTTCCAGGCAAGAGTACTGGAGTGGGGTGCCATTGCCTTCTCTGGGATATTGCGTTAGCCGGCATGAAAACATTAGTTTCATTGTACTTTTCTATCAAAGTTCTTCAATGACCAGATGCATTGTCAGTGAGCAGTAATATTCATTATTTTCAAAGGAATCTTTTTCTCTGAGTGGCAATGGACTTAAAATGTCTATCACGTTGTCAATCAATGTACCATCATCCAGGCTTTGTTGTTCCATTTGTAGAGCACTGGCAGAGTAGATTTAGCATAATTCTTAAAAACACCCTAGGATTTTCAATATGGTAAATGAGCGCTGGTTTCCATTTAAACTCAACTGCTGCATTGGCCTCTAATGAGCTAGCTTATCCTTTGAAGATGGGTATTGGCTTTTCCTTTCTAACTATAAACTCCCTGTATACATGGCATCTTCTTCTAATAGAAGGCTGCTTCGTCTACATAAAAACGCTATTGTTTAGTACAATCACCTTAGTTATTTTACTAGACCTTCTGGATAACTCACCGCTGCTTCTGCGTTAGCACTTGCTATGCTATGCTATGCTAAGTCACTTCAGTCGTGTTCAACTCTGTGCGACCCCATAGATGGCAGCCCACCAGGCTCCCCCGTCCCTGGGATTCTCCAGGCAAGAACACTGGAGTGGGTTGCCATTTCCTTCTCCAGCGTATGAAAGTGAAAAGCGAAAGTGAAGCCGCTCAGTCGTGTCCGACTCTTAGCGACCCCATGGACTGCAGCCTACCAGGCTCCTCCATCCATGGGATTTTCCAGGCAAGAGTACTGGAGTGGGGTGCTATTGCCTTCTCCTAGCACTTGCTGCTTTACCTTAGTTAAGGACATGGCTTCTTCTCTTTGACCTCAGGAACCAACCCCTGCAAACTTCAAACTTTTCTGTGGCTTCCTCACTTCCCGCAGCAGTCCTAAAATTGAAGAGAGTTAGGGTCTTGCTCTGGTTTAGGATTGGGCTTAAGGGAGTGTTGTGGCTGGTCGGATTTTTTTCTCCAGACCATTCGAACTTTCTCCATATCAGCAATAAGTCTGTTTTGCTTTCACATCACTTGTGTGTTCACTGGGGTAGCACTTTTCATTTCCTTCAAAAAATGTTTTCCTTTGTTTGTACAAGTTGGCTGTTTGGCAGAAGAGGCCTAATTTTCCTCTCTCTTGGCTTTTGACATGCCTTCCTCACTAAGCTTAATCATTTTTAGCTTTTGATTTAAAGTGAGAGATGTGCGACTCTTCCTTTTACTTGAACACTCAGAGGCCATTGTAGACCTAATTTCAATATCGCTGTGGTCCAGGGACTAGGGAGGCCGAAGGAGAAGGAGAGAGATGGGGGAAGAACAGTCGGTCAATGAAAGCAGTCAGAATATACACATTTATCCACTGAGGTCACCAACTGGTGTGGGTGTTGTTTGTGGCACCCCAAAACAGTCACAACAGTGACAGCAAAGACTGTTGATGACAGATCACCACAACAAAGTTAATAATGCAAAGTTTGAAATATTTCAAGAATTACCAAGTTGTGGCCCAGAGACCCGAAATAAGCCAATGCTGTTGGAAAAATGGTGCTGACTGATGGGCTAGACACAGGGCTGCCACATACCTTCAACTTGTGCAAAAACGCAATATGTGCAAAGCTCAATAAAGCGACTGAAATAAAACAAACTACGCCTGTGTCTAGGTGTGGTATTCTCGGTCTTTAATCTTGCTGTGGCTGAATGAGTTTCCTGGATCCTCAAGCTGAAACTTTTAAGCAAATGGGGAACATTTTCAGCTATTATTTCTGAGGAGTCCAACTTATGGTTAAAAACCTGTGTGTGATTTTTTCAGACCTGACCCTGGACAACCATAAATGCTTTCCTGCAGAGGCTGCCTTCTCCGCCCAGACGTGCGCGGTGCACGGGCAATGAGTTCTGGAACCTAGAGGGGGTTGCACCCCAGGACCCAGGCTCCCTGGCCAGTCATGTTCTTTGAATATTTGTACTCCCTGCCCCACCTTCACTCTTGGATCTCTTTATCTGAGGCCGTGCTTCTGCTGAACTCTCCGTGTGAAGCCAAGATTTAAAAAAATAAAAAAACACCTTGGAGACATTTTTCCCATTCTGACCCGCTGCCCAGTATTTTTCTAGTCCTGGCTTTTCCCCGTCTCCCTCTCACGTGACCCTAAGGCCCATAAAACTGCAGGCTTGTGTTAGAGGCGCTCTCCACAGTGAGACAATCTCCATGTCTGCTCTACTCACCTGACCCCCAACTGCTATACCATTTCATGGAGAAAAATAAAGGAGAGTTTCTCCCTGCTCCAGATTTAACTTCCTGCTTATACCATCATAGTAAGTGATTAAAGGCTTAACTCTTTCACTTTTGGGCTCCTTGCTTTACTCTGATACTGTGACACCTGACAGCTCTCTCTCTCTCCCAGTTCAGCTGCACTCTGACAGTTCCCCAAATAATCTTCCAGTTCCACCATCACCTTCGTGTTCAGTTGCTCAGTCATGTCCGACTCTTTGCAACCCCATGAACTATAGCCCACCAGTCTCCTCTGTCCATGGAATTTTCCAGGTAAAAAGACTGGAGTGGGTTGCCATTTCCTACTCCAGGGGATCTTCCTGACCCAGAGATCGAACCTGTATCTTTTGCATCTCCTGCGTTGGCAGGTGGGTTCTTTATTACTGGTACCACCTGGGAAGTCCTTCTTCTCTTTATGGTATTCCAATTACACATGTTACACTCTTTACTATTATCCTTGGATCTTTGAGGCCCAGTTCATTTTAATTGTCTCTTTTTTTTCTTCAGAGTGGATAATTTCTATTGATTTATCTTCAAGTCCCCTGGATTTTTTTTTCTGCCACTTTCAACTTGCTAAAGTGCTTGCACTGAGATTTTCATTTCTGTTATTGTACTTTTAAGTTCTTGAGTTTCCGTTTGTTAATGGTTTCCATTTTCTCTGCTGAGATTATGTATCTTTTCATTTATTAAAGCCATGTTTTCCTTTATGATTTGGATGTGTCTTCCTTTAATTCTTTGAATATATTTCCAACAGCTTCTTTGTCTCATTAATTACTTATGTGGAATACTTCCAGTTTGGCACCTACTACCTGATATTTTTTCTTGACTAATTTCACTTTGTGTATGTGTGCATGTATAGTTATTTTTGTTGGAATACTGGGTGTTGTGGGTTAATCAGTGTCTAGACTGGGTTTTGTGATGTTCCTCTGTTGATTTTTGTTTTAGTAGGTAGCAGGATTACTGGCTGGAGAAGGCAATGGCACCCCACTACAGTACTCTTGCCTGGAAAATCCCATGGATGGAGGAGCCTGGTGGGCTGCAGTCCATGGAGTCACTAAGAGTCTGACACGACTGAGCAACTTCACTTTCACTTTTCACTTTCATGCATTGGAGAAGGAAATGGCAACCCACTCCAGTTTCTTGTCTGGAGAATCCCAGGGACGGGGGAGCCTGGTGGGCTGCCGTCTATGGGGTCACACAGAGTCGGACACGACTGAAGCAACTTAGCAGCAGCAGCAGCAGCAGCAGGATTACTGGCAGATCACCCTTGAACTTGAATGACTTGGCTTTGAACTTGTGTAAGGTTTGGTTTGGGGGCTTTCCTGGTGGCTTATATGGTAAAGAATCTGCCTGCAATGCAGGAGACCTGAGTTTGATCCCTGGGTCAGGAAGATCCCCTCAAGAAGGAAATGGCTACCCACTCCCATACTCTTGCCTAGAGAATTCCCTGGACAGAGGAGCCTGGCAAGCCATAGTCCATGGGATCGTAAAAGAGTTGGACGTGACGGAGCGACTAATACTTCACTTTTCAAGGCTTGGTTTTCTGATTTCGTAGGTGAAAATACATTTGTGAAAATCCCAACATAAAAAGCAAAAAACTATAACTTGTTGGACTCACAGATTTATTGTTTCTTCTGGTTTTAGACTTTAATAGGACAGGTTTGTTTAACCTTTACTCTGGGGCATGATTCTTATTCCTGAGACGTAGTATTTCTAGCATCTCAGCTGGGTGCCTGGGCTGTGAGTGGTGTTATTAAGGCCTCTCCACACTTGTTGACAACATATACGACCTCTCCTTATCCTCCAAGAGTATTTCTATTCTGCTCACAACCCCAGAATAGCTGAGTTCTGGCTCCCCTTAGGTAAGCCCTGCCTGCACATGTGCTGTTCAGTTCTTGGCTAAGCACGTGTAAGGATTTCTGTATGGACTTCTGAGGTCCCCTCTGAACAGGTTCTTCAACTTTGTGCCTCACCTCATGGAGTCCATCCCGTTGCTGCAGATTATGACCTCTGTCTACTCAGCTCATGGGGACTTCTGTGCTCTGCTTGGTCTCCTGGTTACTGCCACCCAGTTAGGAAACTGTTCCCTGATATAGAGCTGGGGCAAATTTGTGAATTTCCCTTCTTTCAAGAAATCAGCTTTGTGATTTTGTATGTGTTCCCAGGTGGTACTAGTGGTAAAGAACCCGCCTGCCAATGCAGATAAGATGTAAAAGACGCAGGTTGAGTCCCTGGGTTGGGAAGATCCCCTGGAGGAGGGCATGGCAACCCACTTCAGTACTCTTGCCTGGAGAATCCCATGGACAGAGGAGCCTGGGGGGCTACAGTCCATAGGGTCGCAAAGAATCAGACATGATCGGAGCAACTAACACACACATGTGATTTGTGAAAACAAGTTGCATCAAATGTTTTTTCTGGTTTTAAAGTGCTTTGGCAGGAGGACTAGTCTAGATTAGTTATGGGAAACAGAAATCCTCTCTGTTGATTCTTAAATATGATTTTATTTTTTCCCACACTGTGTGGGATGTGGGATCTTAGTTCCCTGACATGGGATTGAACCCACCCCTCCTGTATTGGGAGCATAGAGTCTTAACCACTGGACCGTCAGGGAAGTCCCCCTACCATGGATTCTTGAACAAAGGATAATGAGAGGATGTGGATGGACAAAGATAATGGCTGCCTACCACTCCAGTACTCTTGCCTGGAAAATCCCATGGATGGAGGAGCCTGGTGGGCTGCAGTCCATGGGGTCTCGAAGAGTCGGACATGACTGAGCGACTTCACTTTCACTTTTTCGCTTTCATGTATTGGAGAAGGAAATGGCAACCCACTCCAGTTTTCTTGCCTGGAGAATCCCAGGGGCAGGAGAGCCTGGTGGGCTGACGTCTATGGGGTCACGTGGAGTTGGACACGACTGAAGTGACTTAGCAGCAGCAGCAGCAGCAGCAGCCTAGCACGAGGCAGCTTGTGAGAGCTTAGAGTCAAGACACTGAGCAGGGCAGAAAACTCTGTTCAGTGTTATGGAACCACCTAAGAGGGAGAAGAATTTGAGAAAGAATAGACACATGCATATGTATAACTGAATCACTCTGCTGTACACCTGAAACTAACTCAACATTGTTAATCATCCAAAATAAAATAAAAAGTTGAAAAAAAAAGACACTGAGCAGGAGGCATTTTCAGTCTTCTAAATGGAGAACAAAGATTCATTGATATTTACAGAAATACAAACAAACAAAGAATCTGCCTGCTAGTGCAGGAGATCCCAGGGACGTGGGTTTGATCCTTGGGTCAGGAAAGTCCCCTGGAGAAGAAATTGCAACCCATTCCAGAATTCTTGTCTGGGAAATCCCATGGACAGAGGAACCTGGTAGGCTGCAGTCCAGGGGGTCATGACCGAGCAACTGAGCATAGCAGCTCGGCATGCACACCACACATACAAATGGGAAATGCCATGATGGAAAAAGAGCTATTGCAAGTTATTGATAAATTAGATGTGAAGAGTGAAGGACGGTAACATGGTGCCAGCAATGCTTTAACAAAGAGCCCTTATCTCTGGAGACAGATACTGAAATATTTATGGATGAAATGATATAATGTCTTGGGTTTGATTCAGAATAATCAAATGTAGGGATGAGGGTGGTAGAGAATGTGGTGTAGGTGAGACCAGACTGACCACAAGATGATAATTATTGAAACTACTTTGTGAGGACATGAAGATGTATTCTATGAGTTTTTCTACTTTTATATATATTTGACATTTTCAAATTAAAAATTAAGATAAAACAGAATAAAAAGATCAGAGTTATGTAGCCGGAGTGGTCTTGGTGAGGTTGGAAAGAGTGCTCAGTTTTGAGGTGGGGGAAAAGGGTTAAGACAATGGCAGTTATTAATGTCTAAAACAGGTTTGTATGCAAAAATGTTTCTTAAAGGGGTTTGCTCAAGTTAGCTTGTTCTGCTTTATTAGAAATGTCATCAAGAATTAGGATGTATTTCACCATCTGCTTGAAGATGTGATGCATGTGGCCTGCCCTGGACTGAGGCTGTGACATGAACACCGCGGCATTGACACTGCACGCATGTCTGCCTCCAGATCCAGCGCTGACCACTCACATTCACTGATACAGCCCTGTGTGGTCGGAGCCCAGACTACAACAGACAGGTTTGGCTAGACCCTGGCATACACGTCCCTCCGTGACTCCTGGAATGATTTCCAGAGGCATTTTGCTGCACTCCCTTTTCCACATCATCTCCCTGGCCAGCTCAACATGCCTGGAGCCTCCCTGAATCTTGCACTCAGCTGCTTCCTTCCGACTAACTGTGGACTCTGTAATTGAACCCAAGAGAGGAGTCTGTTCTCACTGCCTAAGGACTTGCAGAAGAAGTGGAGAGACTTTTCTACAAGTTAGAAAAAGAAAAAAAAAAAAAAGAAATAGACACTCACTTTCCTATTTTTCATTTTCTTTTCTCATTTATTCGACACATCCTTTTATGTGCCCACTATGTGCCAGGTATTATGTGCCAGGGATTTCCCTGGTAGCTGAACTGATAAAGAATCTTCCTGCAATGAAGAAGACCTGGGTTTGATCCCTGGGTCAGAAAGATTCCCTGGAGGAAGAATGACAACCCACTCCAGTATTCTTGTCTGGAGAATTCCATGGACAGAGGAGCCTGACTGGCTACAGTCCGTGGGGTCACAAAGAGCTGGACACGACCAAATGACTAGCATGTGCCAAGTATTGTGTTAAGGATTGACTGGCAGTTCAAAGATGGTGCTTCCTTAAGGATCTACAGCTGGCAGGGGAAGAGAGACACACAGAGTAATAAAGTCTTAAGGGCCATGCTAGATGTTTGTACAGGGCCCAGGGAGCACAAGGAAGAAATGGCTGTTGTTCTGTCTCTAAGTAGCATCCAACTCTTGGCAAGCCCATGGACTGCAGCATGCCAGACTTGCCTGTCCTTCACTGTCACCTGGAGTTTGCTCACAGTCATGTCCACTGAGTTGGTGATGCCATCTAAGCATCCTCTGTCACCCCCTCTTGGAGAACCATTACTATTTTCTTTCTCCTTGGGTTTGGGTTTTATCACAGCCATGTCTAACTCAATGAAACTATGAGCCATGCCATGTAGGGCCACCCAAGACAGATGGATCATGGTGGAGAGTTCTGACACAATGTGGTCCACTGGACAAGGGAATGGCAAACCGTTTCAGTATTCTTGCCTTGAAAACCCCATGAACAGCATGAAAAGGCAAAGAGATAGGACACTGAAAGATGAACTTCCCAGATCAGTAGGTACCTAATATGCTACTGGAGATCAGTGGGGAAATAACTCCAGGAAGAATGAAGAGGCTGAACCAAAGTGAAAACAACACCCAGTTGTGGATGTGACTGATGATGGAAGTAAAGTCCAATGCTGTAAAGAGCAATATTGCATAGGAATATGGAATACTAGGTCCATGGATCAAGGTAAACTGATAGTGGTGAAAAGGAGATGTTTAGAGTGAATATTGACATTTAGGAAATCAGTGGACTAAAATGGGATTGGAATGGGTGAATTTAATTCAGATGACCATTATATCTGCTACTGTGGACAAGAATCCCTTAGAAGAAATGGAGTAGCCCTCACAGTCAACAAGAGTCTGAAACGCAGTTCTTGGGTACAATCTCAAAAACAACAGAATGATCTCTGTTCGTTTCCAAGGTAAACCATTCAATATCACAGTAATCCAAGTCTATGCCTTAACTACTAATGCTGAAGAAGCTGAAGTTGAATGGCTCTATGAAGACCTACAAGACCTTCTAGAACTAACATGAAAAAAAGATATCCTTGTCAACATAGGGGACTAGAATGCAAAAGTAGGGAGTTAAGAGATACCTTGACTAACAGGCAAGTTTGACCTTGGAATACAAAATGAAGCAGGGCAAAGGCTAACAGAGTTTTGCCAAGAGAATGCACTGGTCATAGCAAACATCTTCTTCCAACAACACAAGAGGAGACTCTACACATGGACATCACCAGATGGTTAATACCAAATTCAGATTGATTATATTCTTTGCAGCCAAAGATGGTGAAAGTGAAAGTGAAGCGCTCAGTCATGTCTGACTCTTTGCGACCCGTGGACTGTAGCTCACCAGGCTCCTCTGTCCATGGGATTCTCCAGGCAAGAATACTGGAGTGGGTTGCCATTCCCTTCTCCAGGAGATCTTCCCGACCCAGGGATTGAACCCAGGTCTCCTGCATTGTAGGCAGACGCTTTAACCTCTGTGCAACCAGGGAAAGATGGTGAAATTCCATATAATTAGCAAAAACAAGACCAAGAGCTGACTGTGGCTCAGACCATGAACTCATTATTGCCAAATTCAGACTTAAATTGAAGAAAGTAGGGAAAACAACTAGACCATTCAGGTATGACCTAAATCAAATCCCTTACTATTATACAGTTAAAGTGACAAATAGATTTAAGGGATTAGATCTGATAGTAGACTATCTGTGGAACCATGAATGGAGGTTCATAACATTGTACAGGAGGTGGTGTTCAAAACCATCCCCAAGAAGAAGAAATGTAAAACAGCAAAATGGTTGTCTGAGAAGGCCTTACAATTAGCTGTGAAAAGAAGAGAAGTGAAAGGCAAAGGAGAAAAGGAAAGATATACTCATCTGAATGCAGAGTTCCAAAGAATAGCAAGGAGAGATAAGAAGGACTTCCTCAGTGATCAATGCAAAGAAATAGAGGAAAACAATAGAATGGGAAAGACTAGAGATCTCTTCCAGAAAATTAGAGATACCAAGGGAATATTTCATGCAAAGATGTGCTCGATAAAGGACAGAAATGGCATGGACCTAACAGAAGCAGAAGATATTAAGAAGAGGTGTCAAGAATACACAGAAGAACTGTACAAAAAAGATTTTCACAACACAGATAATAATGATGGTGTTATCACTGACCTAGAGCCAAACATACTGGAATGTGAAGTCAAGTGGGCCTTAGAAAGCATCACTAGGAACAAAGCTAGTGGAGGTGATGGAATTCCAGTTGAGCTATTCCAAATCCTGAAAGATGATGGTGTGAAAGTGCTACACTCAATATGCCAGCAAAATTGGAAAACTCAGCAGTGGCCACAGGTCTGGAAAAGGTCAGTTTTCATTCCGATCCCAAAGAAAAGCAATGCCAAAGAACGCTCAAACTATGGCACAATTGCACTCATCTCACACGCTAGTAAAGTAATGCTCAAAATTCTCCAAGCCAGGCTTCAATAGTTAGTGAACTGAGAACTTCCAGATGTTCAAGCTGACTTAGAAAAGGCAGAGGAACCAGAGATCAAATTGCCAACATCCATTGGATCATAGAGAATACAAGAAAATTCCAGAAAAGCATCTACTTCTGCTTCATTGACTATGCTAAATCCTTTTGACTGTGTGGATAACAAAAAACTGTGGAAAGTTCTTCAAAAAATGGGAATACCAGACCACCTTACTTGCCTCCTGAGAAATCTGTGTGTAGGTCAAGATATAACAGTTAGAACTGGACATGGAACAACAGACTGGTTCCAAATAGGGAAAGGAGTATGTCAAGGCTGTATATTGTCACCCTGCTTATCTAACTTACATGCAGAGCACATCATGGGAAATGTGAAACTGGATGAAACACAAGCTGGAATCAAGATTACCAGGAGAAATATCAATAACCAGAGATATGCAGATGACACCACCCTTATGGCAGAAAACAAAGAAGAATCAAAGAGCCTCTTGATAAAAGTGAAAGAGGAAAATGAAAAAGCTACCTTAAAACTCAGCATTCAGAAAACAAAAATCTGACATCCGGTCCCATCATTTCATGGCAGATAGATGGGGAAACAATAGAAACAGTGACGGACTTTCTTTTCTTGGGCTCCAAAATCACTGCAGATGATGACTGCAGCCATGAAATTAAAAGATGCTTGTTCCTTGGAAGAAGAGCTATTGCAAACCTAAACAGCATATTAAAAAGCAGAGATATTACTTTATCAACAAAGGTCCATCTAGTCAAAGCTATGGGTTTTCCAGGAGTCATGTGGATTTAAGAGTTGGACCATAAAGAAAGCTGAGTGCCAAAGAACTGATGCTTTTAAACTGTGGTGTTGGAGAAGACTGTTGAGAGTCCCTTGGACTGCAAGGAGTTCAAACCAGTCAATCGTAAAGGAAATCAGTCCTGAATATTCACTGGAAGGACTGATGCTGAAGCCAAAGCTTCAATACTTTGGCCACCTGATGTCCTGATGTGAAGAACTGACTCACAGGAAAAGACCCTGATACTGGGAAAGATTGACGGCAGGAGAAGGGATGACAGAGGATGAGATGGCTCATCACATCAGTGTGAGCAAGCTCAATGGACATGAGTTTGAGCAAGCTCCAGGAGTTGGTGATGGACAGGGAAGCCTGGCGTGCTGCAGTCCATGGGGTCACAAAGAGTCAGACATGACTGAGTGGCTGAACTAACCGTCTTTCCTATTTACGATCTAGTCTATTTCCGATCTAGTCTTTCAGAGTCTCAATTTTCTCAGTTTTGTATAAGGTTAAATATACACTCCTCGCCTTCCCGCGACCGGCGCACCATTTAACAGTGCCCCCGCCGGCTGCGTCGAGCACTAAGAGCGCCCCGCCACGCGAGAGAAGCTACCCCACGACCGAGGAAGGACGGCGGTGAGGGCCAGCGCACTAAGCACGGCCGAGAAGAGCTACCCCACGACCGAGGTCAGGAAGGGCGGCGGTGAGGAGCGACCCCTCGTCCAAGGTAAGGTCCGATGGCTGTGCTTCGCTGGCCGGGAGCAGCCAGGAGCAGCCGGGATGAGATACCCCACGCCCGAGGTAAGAGAAACCCAAGTAAGACAGTAGGTCTTGAAAGAGGGCATCAGAGGGCAAATACACTAAAACCATTCTCACAGAAAACTAGTCAATCTAATCACACAAGGACCACACCCTTGTCTAACTCAATGAAATTAAGCCATGCCCGAGGGGCAACCTGGGATGGGCGGGTCATGGTGGAGAGATATGACAGGGTGTGGTCCGCTGGAGAAGGGAATGGCAAACCACTTCAGTATTCTTGCCTTGAGAACCCCATGAACAGTATGAAAAGACAAAATGATAGGATACTGAAAGAGAAACTCCCCAGGTCAGTAGGGGCCCAATATGCTACTGGAGATCAGTGGAGAAATAACTCCAGAAAGAATGAAGGGATGGAGCCAAAAAAAAAAAGAATACCCAGCTGTGGATGTGTCTGGTGATAGAAGCAAAGTCCGATGCTGTAAAGAGCAATATTGCATAGGAACCTGGAATGTCAGGTCCATGAATCAAGGCAAATTGGAAGTGGTCAAACAAGAGATGGCAAGAGTGAATGTCAACATTCTAGAAATCAGCGAACTCAAATGGACTGGAATGGGTGAATTTAACTCGGATGACCATTATATCTACTACTGTGGGCAGGAATCCCTCAGAAGAAATGGAGTGGCCATCATGGTCAACAAAAGAGTCCGAAATGCAGTACTTGGATGCAATCTCAAAAATGACAGAATGATCTCTGTTTGTTTCCAAGGCAAACCATTCAATGTCACAGTAATCCAAATCTATGCCCCAACCAGTAACGTCGAAGAAGCTGAAGTTGAAAGGTTCTATGAAGACCTACAAGACCTTTTAGAACTAACACCCAAAAAAGATGTCCTTTTCATTATAGGGGACTGGAATGCAAAAGTAGGAAGTCAAGAAACACCTGGAGTAACAGGCAAATTTGGCCTTGGAATATGGAATGAAGCAGGGCAAAGACTAATAGAGTTTTGCCAAGAAAATGCACTGGTCATAGCAAATACCTTCTTCCAACAACACAAGAGAAGACTCTATACATGGACATCACCAGATGGTCAACACCGAAATCAGATCGATTATATTCTTTGCAGCCAAAGATGGAGAAGCTCTATACAATCAGCAAAAACAAGACCAGGAGCTGACTGTGGCTTGGACCATGAACTCCTTATTGCCAAATTCAGACTGAAATTGAAGAAAGTAGGGAAAACTACTAGACCATTCAGGTATGACCTAAATCAAATCCCTTATGATTATACAGTGGAAGTGAGAAATAGATTTAAGGGCCTAGATCTGATAGTTAGAGTGCCTGATGAACTATGGAATGAGGTTCATGACATTGTACAGGAGACAGGGATCAAGACCATCCCCATGGCAAAGAAATGCAAAAAAGCAAAATGGCTGTCTGGGGAGGCCTTACAAATAGCTGTGAAAAGAAGAGAAGCGAAAAGCAAAGGAGAAAAGGAAAGATATAAACATCTGAATGCAGAGTTCCAAAGAATAGCAAGAAGAGATAAGAAAGCCTTCTTCAGCAATCAATGCAAAGAAATAGAGGAAAACAACAGAATGGGAAAGACTAGGGATCTCTTCAAGAAAATCAGAGATACCAAAGGAACATTTCATGCAAAGATGGGCTCGATAAAGGACAGAGATGGTGTGGACCTAACAGAAGCAGAAGATATTAGGAAGAGGTGGCAAGAATACACAGAAGAACTGTACAAAAAAGAGCTTCAAGACCTAGATAATCATGATGATGTGATCACTGACCTAGAGCCAGACATCTTGGAATGTGAAGTCAAATGGGCCTTAGAAAGCATCACTACGAACAAAGCTAGTGGACATGATGGAATTCCAGTGGAGCTATTCCAAATCCTGAATGATGATGCTGTGAAAGTGCTGCACTCAATATGCCAGCAAATTTGGAAAACTCAGCAGTGGCCACAAGATTGGAAAAGGTCAGTTTTCATCCCAATCCCAAAGAAAGGCAATGCCAAAGAATGCTCAAACTACCGAACAATTGCACTCATCTCACACGCTAGTAAAGTAATGCTCAAAATTCTCCAAGCCAGGCTTCAGCAATATGTGAACCGTGAACTTCCTGATGTGCAAGCTGGTTTTAGAAAAGGCAGAGGAACCAGAGATCAAGTTGCCAACATCCGCTGGATCATGGAAAAAGCAAGAGAGTTCCAGAAAAACATCTATTTCTGCTTTATTGACTATGCCAAAGCCTTTGACTGTGTGGATCACAATAAACTATGGAAAATTCTGAAAGAGATGGGAATACCAGACCACTTGATCTGCCTCTTAAGAAATCTGTATGCAGATCAGGAAGCAACAGTTAGAACTGGTCATGGAACAACAGACTGGTTCCAAATAGGAAAAGGAGTACGTCAAGGCTGCATATTGTCACCATGTTTATTTAACTTATATGCAGAGTACATCATGAGAAATGCTGGACTGGAAGAAACACAAGTTGGAATCAAGATTGCCGGGAGAAATATCAATAACCTCAGATATGCAGATGACAGCACTCTTATGGCAGAAAGTGAAGAGGGGCTAAAAAGCCTCTTGATGAAAGTGAAAGTGGAGAGTGAAAAGGTTGGCTTAAAGCTCAACATTCAGAAAACGAAGATCATGGCATCTGGTCCCATCACTGCACGGGAAATAGATGAGGAAACAGTGTCAGACTTTGTTTTTCTGGGCTCCAAAATCACTGCAAATGGTGACTGCAGCCATGAAATTAAAAGACGCTTACTCCTTGGAAGGAAAGTTATGACCAACCTAGATAGCATATTCAAAAGCAGAGACATTACTTTGCCAACAAAGGTTCGCCTAGTCAAGGCTATGGTCTTTCCTGTGGTCATGTATGGATGTGAGAGCTGGACTGTGAAGAAGGCTGAGCGCCGAAGAATTGATGCTTTTGAACTGTGGTGTTGGAGAAGACTCTTGAGAGTCCCTTGGACTGCAAGAAGATCCAACCAGTCCATTCTGAAGGAGATCAATCCTGGAATTTCTTTGGAAGGAATGATGCTAAAGCTGAAACTCCAGTATTTTGGCCACCTCATGCGAAGAGTTGACTCATTGGAGAAGACTCTGATGCTGGGAGGGATTGGGGGCAGGAGGAGAAGGGGACGACAGAGGATGAGATGGCTGGATGGCATCACTGACTCGATGGATGCGAGTCTGAGTGACCTCCGGGAGCTGGTGATGGACAGGGAGGCCTGGCGTGCTGCGATTCATGGGGTCGCAAAGAGTCGGACACGACTGAGCGACTGATCTGATCTGAAATATACACTGTTATAGTTTTAAAAACTGTCACATTTAAAAAAGTGTCTAAAAGGACTTTGAAAACCATAGGGATTAATAGTAATGATGATCATCTTTCCTTCTTTCCAGGAACACCAGTGATAACTGTGAGCTGGCTTTTTCCAGGTGACAGTCAAGTGGTGAGTTCAGCTGTAAATGCAGTCACATTAAAGCAAGCTAGGGGCTGCAGCCATTTCCAGGGAAGATGGATAAATAAGAGGGAACTCCATGTAGGCAATAAATCTTCTGTCTTTTGACTTTTAAACATGTAGAGCCAAATGTCCCTTTTGTCTGTTTAATACCGACCACCACCTTAACATTTGTTTTGCTGTACAGTTTACAAAGTCCTTCTAAAGTCATAAATCACTGGTGTCTCATAACAGCTTTTTGACTTAGTGGAATATATTTCATTTTGACCCTCATTTAGAGATGTGGAACGTGTGGCCCCAAGAAATTAAATATATTTGCCCAAGATTCATAACTAGCAGCGGCAGAGCCCAGGACTGCATTCTGGTCTTCTCTTTCCTAATCTTTGAAATAAAGAGCTCCTCCCTGTAATTATTTGTAGCAGGCCAGGTTCCCCTTTGATATCTTTAAAAGAAAGTTTCACAGTCTGACTAACTTCATTCAGTATGACAATCTCTAGGTCCATCCATGGGACTGCAAATGGCATTATTTCATTCTTTTTTCTGGCTGGGTGATAAAAGAAAGACAAATATCATGTGTTGCCATTTATATGTGGAATTAAAAAAGTGGTATAAATGAACTTTTCTACAAGACAGAAGGAGAGTCACAGATGTAGGAAACAAATTTATGGTTACCAGGGGGGAATGGAGAGGGAGGGGTAAATTGGGAGACTGGGACTGACATATACACACTCCTATATATAAAGTAGAGAACTAATAAGGACCTACTGAATACCAGGAACTCTATTCAATATTCTGTAATGGCCTATAGGGGAAAAGAATCCAAAAGAGTGGATATGTGTATGTGTATAACTGAATTACTGTGCCGTACGGCAGAAACCAACACAACAATGTAAATCAAACACATTCCAATAAAAAAAAAAGTTTCAAAATATTTTTTTAAAGGCTTGGGAAATTCTCTGTCTTTGGATTTATCATGGCCATCTGAAACCCCCCAGCCCCGCTTGTGGTCACAATAAATCAAACAAACAAATAACCATCTCCATTGTCTTGTGGATTATTTCCCCACGAGGCAGATGTTTACTTTTTCCAAATGAAAGCTCATTGTTGTCAGGAACATTTAAGAGGCTTAACCTGTCTCCTCTGGCATATGGCGCTGGCTTTTCACGATGAGACTGGTTTCGTGCAGCAGCAGACGAAATTGCAAGCCTGTCTCCAAAACTTCATCAGTTAGAGCTGCGGAACGTCGCTGCTGTCCTAGGTGGGGGCTTGTCTGGGCCTCTTCCACCGTGAAAGGGGAAAAAAAGAAAAGCTGTTTCCTTTGGTAGCAAATACCCATATTTTAATGGGCATGATGTCATGAATTATTAAACTAGCTTAACTTTAAAGCCCAGCCGAAAGAACACAGAGTGAAGAATGACCTTGAGACTCTTGAAAAATGGGATTGTTGACTGTGCCTGCAGACTCGAAGATGGATTTCTCCTTTAGTTTATATTTATGCAACTGTGAAACTTGGTCCCTTGTTCCCAGAGAAATCCTTTGTGCAGCCGTGTGGAGAAAGTTATTACATTTTAGTGCAGAAGAGCTGTAAAGTTTCTTTTCTGTGTCTCGTGGAAACTAGAGTGCTGGGCAATCCTTGTGCTGGCAGGGGGTGGGCCTGAGGAAGGAGATGCTGAATCTCTCAGCCGACAAAAAGCAGGCATTGTACCTAAAAAAGACTCCAGTTTTAGTTTCTTCAGGAATCTCCATGTTGTTCGCTGTAGTGGCTGTATCAATTTACATTCTCACCGACAGTGTGAGAGGATTCTCTTTGCTCCACACCCTTTCCAGCATGTATTGTTTGTAGATCTTTTGAGAAGGCCACCCTGACAGGTGTGAGGTGATACCTCATTTGATGACCTTGGGGGGGGGGGGGTTGGGGGCAGGGATGGGGGGAGGGGAGAGGCTCAATAGGGAGGGGATATGTGTGTACACACACACACACACACATACACGCGCATAGTTGATTCACTTTGTTGTACAGCAGAAACTAACACAACATTATAAAGCAGTTACGCTTCAATTAAAAAAAGGAATCACATTGAAACATGCATTACCATATGTGAAATAGATAAGCAGTGTGCATTTTGGTATGAAGCAGGGCCCCCAAAGCTGGTGCTCTGTGACACCTGGGAGGGATAGGGAGAGGAGGGAGGTGGGGGGGGGGTCAGGGTTGGGGGGGACGCATGTACACCTATGGCTGATTCATACTGATGGACGGCAAAAGCCATCAAAACACTGGTAAAGTAATTATCCTCCAATTAAATAAATAAATACATTTTTTAAAAGAAGAGAGTTACCAAAAAGAGCCCAACATGAGGTTCTTATAAGGAATTTGCAGGTAACCTGGTCTTGTCTCAAGGCTGTCTCATTTCTGATACAAGGTGAATTAGAGGAAAAGGGGCCCAGAAGGACAAAGATGATCAGCTGATCCTACCACGGTCCGGTCATGTGACACACACATCAGCGACTCCGAGGAACCAGCGGTGCGGCGCACGGAGCACACGGTGTGACGTGGGAGAGGCTCTTCGGAAGCGTGGGGTTCAGCCACTCCTGGCTCCCTCTCTGGTCCCAGGCTACTGGGCAAAACAAGCGATGCTAAGAGTGGCGTTGAGTGTCCTTGAGTCCTCCAGACACAGTGAAGCTGTGTCTACACCCACAGAGACTGGTGACTCAAGTCTCCTCTTTTTCCTTTGTAACAGGAATTGAGTTAACAGTCTTTGTAGACAGGAAAGAAGGGAGCGGGGAGGAACCAGTGTTTATTGAGAGTCTGTGGCTTCCCAGGTAGCACTAGTGGTAAAGAACCCGTCTGCCAATGCAGGTAGACGGAGAAAGATGTGAGTTCGATCCCTGGGTCGGGAAGATCCCCTGGAGGAGGGCACAGGCAACCCACTCCAGTATTCTTGCCTGGAGAATCCCATGGACAGAGGATCCTGGTGGGCCACAGTCCATGGGGTCACCAAGAGTTGGACACGACTGAAGTGACTTAGCATGCATTAAGTATTTGGCTTTGCCTCCATATGATTCATCACAGAGCTGTGTGGAATTATCCCCATTTTCTGGGAGTAGAAGCTGAGGCTCAGTGTGTAAGATTTTTAGCAACATACAGGTTTTGACAAGGCTGGACATTGTGTGAATTCACCAAGCTTACCATGAGGTGTTTGGCCTGACTTTTCCCTTCCTCCTGTTGGTTTGAACTCTTGGCCAGGGTGAGCTGATGGGCTCTGTCTGTCCCCAGCCCCTCCCTCCGCCCCTCCTCCGCTCTGCTCTGTGACCTGGTGGACTGACCTGCCTGCACCGCCCCGATGGGTGCCCTGCTCTTTGGCTGATAGTTGGGTTTGGCTGACATGAGAGGCAAACAGGGCACTGGGGGCAGACGGGTGAGAAATGAGATTGGGGTGTTGATTTCCCCAGTTTTCTATCCACTGAGTCCTCTACTAAAGGCCACAGCTCCTGCCAAATGACTCTTTCCATGCAGTACCCCCCACTTTTCTTTTTTTTTTTTTTTGATTAAAATATAGTTACTGTACAGTATCATATGTTACAGGTATACAAGATAGCTCTTCACAATTTTTAAAGGTTATGCTTCATTTATAGTTACTATAAAACATTAGCTGTATGTCTGTGTTGTGCAATATATCCTTAGAGCTTATTTTATTTTACTTATTGTAGCCTCATCTGTGTGTGCTCCGGCGTGTCCAACTCTTTGTGACCCTATGGACTGTAGCCCTCCAGGCTTCTCTGTGCATAGGATTCTCCAGGCAAGAATACTGGAGGGGGCTGCCATTGTCTCCTCCAGGGGATCTCCCCAACCCCGGGATCGAACCTGCATCTTTTACGTCTCCTGCATTGGCAGGCAGGTTCTTTACTGATGGCACCACCGGGAAGCCCATTGTAATTTCTTTTATACCTAACAGTTTGTGCTTCTGACTTCCCTCCCCCTGTATTGCCCCTCCCCTTCGATCGCCGCACTGGTAACCACTAGTTTGTTCTCTACATCTGTGAGTCTGCTTCTTTTTTGTTATATTCACTAACTTATTGTATTTTTAAGATTCTACATAAATGTGATATCACAGTGTTTGTCTTTCTCTGTCTGACTTATTTCATGCAGCATTTTCTGGATTTCAATACCTGCTCCCTCCCCCTTGGGCTTAGGGGTTGGTAACATTAAGTCACTGGCCTTGGGAACTACACAGTCTCTTGTGTTTTCCTAAACACTGCCCACGCTGTTGTACATTAGCCCCTGAATGAAGACAGTTGATTGCTCATTTGAGGTAATTTGTTACCTTCCCGGACTTTGATGGCTACAGGTACACTGAGTCACTTGGTGACATCACATTTAACGTTTTGCTGTGCACCCATTTAATGAGTTTCTACCAGGAAGGAGATGATTTTTGTCTCTTGTTTTTTTCCCTAGTTATTTCTTATTTATAACTTCTGGAAGGGCTATTTCTTCGTCTTTCATCTTCCTTTTGCCACGCTACTTGCTCTTTGAATTTCCCCTTTCCCCTTCAAATCGAGTCTGTAAGACCTGAAAAAGCCAGTTTTCATTCTGATTCTCCAAGAGTGAGTTTCTTTGGTCTTCAGAGTCTCAGCTCTATTCTTTTATTAATGCTTCTTTGCGAAACTGTCTGTTGGATTGTCTTGAGAAAACAATGCACATTTTCTAACCTTCTAGGGGAAACGATTGTTGCCCTAAAAAGGAGAGGAAATAATGAAAGTATGTTCAGTAAGTAACAGTAAGGATAATAAAAGTGGGGGAAAGGCAGGGGACTCAGAATCAAGGTCATTTTCCTCCTTTGTTGGAATACAGCGAGCATTTAATGGTCATAAAATCTTTTTCCTGTAAAATACATTTTATATTTAAACTGAAGCCATTTAAATGAAGGATTTTATGTCTGCAGAGCCTTTATTGAGCATGAAGGATGAAAAAAATGCTTTTGGCTTTATTTTTTATTTCCTTGCAAATTTTTTGTGGTTTGGGAAGCCCAGTCCATGCCGCCCTGGGCTCATAGATATGAACATGCAGGGGTGGAGTGTGTGTCTTTCACAGATCCTTGCTTATGCTGTTTAACCTCGGACCCCTGTTATTCAGGGCCTCAGTGTCTCCTGAATAAGCAGTAAATTTTTCCTGATGGCGTGGCAGCTTTACGACGTGGACTCAGGCCTATTTTCAGAGAAGCACGAGAGAAACCTTAATGCCTTTTCCCTCCTTTGACTGGTGATTTAGCGGGAGCCTGTCTCTGTCATCGGGGTGAGGCTGCTGGCTCAGCCTGTGTCTGGTGGAGGGCAGACCCGGGCGCTGCAGTGGCAGTGCTCCGAGGATCAGTCTTCTGGTTCTGGGACAAGACAGCGTGGTGTGCGTGCTAATTTGCTTCAGTCGTGTCCGACTCTTTGGGATTCTACGGACTGTAGACCACCAGGCTCCTCTGTCCATGGGATTTCCCAGGCAAGAATACTGGACTGGGTTGCCATGACCTCCTCCAGGGGATCTTCCTGACCCAGAGATGGAACCCGCATCTTTTATGCCTCCTGCACTGGCAGGCAGATTCTTTACCACTAAAGCACCTGGGAAGCCCTAGGGCAGGGTTGACTGTGGGGTTATTTCATAGCTTGGATTGAAATGGATTCATTCTTCTGTTGAAGATTTATTGACTCCTGTTTTCCCAAGGCCTTTGTCTTTTCTTTTAATGCCAAAAGCATTTTGTGTTGGGGTATAGCTGATTAACAAATGATGTGATAGTTTCAGGTGAACAGTGAAGGGACTCAGCCATACATATAATTATATCCATTCTCCCCCAAACCCCTCCCATCCAGGCTGTGTTACACTGGCATATAACACGGAGCAGAGTGGCATGTGCTATACAATAGGTCTTTGTTGGTTATCCATTTTAAATATAGCAGTGTGTACATGACCTTCCCTAAGTCCCTAACTATCCTGTCCCCCCGGCAAATGAACGTACAAAACAGAAGGAAACTCATAGACTTAGGAAACAATTTATGGTGGCCTTTGTTTTTTTGTATTGAAAAATTTGTGATTTATTCCTGATCCTGAGATAGTAAAATAAGATATCAAGACCTTTAGAGGTCCTCCTTCTACCAAAGGATCAGGCAAGGTGAAAGTTAGACTGATTTTAAGGTTGTTCATTGTGGCAGTGATCTCAAGGATTAGGGGATGTTGACGTTAGACATACCAGAGGGAAAAACTCAACGACAGAGCAATTACCCTTTTTCCTTGCTCGTTGCTGATATTCATGGGTTGAGCTGCTGGATTTGGATTATTTTTGGTCCCGAGGATGCTACAGCAGAAACAAAAACCCTAGACTTTTCTTTTCATTTAGGAGTATTTGAAATATGCATTCGTATAGGCAATTATCTGCCAAGTGAAGCAGACTATAGTTGGTGGGAATCTGACCTATAGCAGGAGAGGCCTCATAATCTATAAATATCTGCTCTTTGAGCTAGAATGAATTACCTGAAGAAGGCAGGCTCCACGTTTTAATGCTTAGATTGCCAGAGTTGCATTTCCCATTGGGTGGTTACCAGCACCTTTTAAAATCTGAATTTCCCTAGTGCATTGACCTGACCCGACTGTTCTTAGCCACGACTTTAACTCTGCTCTAAAAATAGCCTCGAAGCCAGCATAGTGGAGAAAGCATTTACTTAAACAACTATTTTTTTCCCCCTATAATGTCATGTAGATCTAAGTCTTTTCTGTATCTTTCCACTACAATGGCAGCATATGGTCTATTGTTACAATCAGATATTCTTGTGGGAAGTAAGAAACCCATGGGTGAATGGGGAGGATATTATTGTTGAGTCTAAAGCCGTTGTTTTGAGCCCTGAACTAAAGTTGTGTGCAGTTTTATTTTTAACAAACTCAAACCTGTCAGGAAGCTTCCGCCGATAGGCTCTGATTTTTATTTTTGATTTGTGTTGACTAATGTTTACTCTGGGCTCCTGGAATCTGGTTAGGAGGACTTTCCATGGAGGAGAAAATGCGGACAAATACTGTTAGTTTACTTAGTGCTAAAGGCACTGATGGGTAAAGAAAGGCATTGACACAGTTCCTTAAACCAAAAAGTCCTGATCTTTTTGCTTTTGAAGTACATATTTTTGAAAACCTTAAGAGAGGCTTATGAAGAAGAAAGCAAATATATATAATATATATATAAGAGCAAGAGAGCTGAAGGTAACTTAGAAAACAAAAGTGCTAAGCTTAGCAGAGAATCACCTCATTAGGAAAAAACCATTTTACTAAAATAGTGAATTTTTATTACATGGAATGGAATAAAGAATTTCAGTGAGTAAACACAAGGGCACACACACACACTCACAAACACACACACTCACAAACACACACACAGAGGAAAGAAGGACTACAAAAGCACCAGACTGTCGGCGTGCTTTATAATTCTGGATTTGTTTTTTTAGTTTTGAATTAATTAGATACCATGTTGAATTCCAAATGCGATAATTAGGCAAATTAATGCTGCAGTATAGTTATTAATGAGGCAAAATATGCTAATATGCTTTTGATAAAGAGCTCTTCTTCTGCCTTACCAAGAAATTGGCAAACATCTTTTATTTGGGGCCAGACAGCTTATCTCAAATGATTTACTAAAAAGGTTCTCGGCCGTATGCTATGAACAAATGTTGTAAATAGGGGTTAATGTTTAAATTTTTGGAATGTATAAGCCTCAGTGTGGTGCAGCCTGTCCTAAGATATCTGAGCTTGGTTTCTGAGAGGCAGTGGTGCCCAGAAAGGCCAAGGGCTCTTCAATGCCCTTCGATGCCAGCATGAATACAGCAAAGTCCACCACTCGCTGGCGTCATGGTTATTAAGTGACATTCAACGTGAGGCGCACAGTGGCTGCCAAGCGGCCAACCTGCTGGGTTCTTTTCGGCAGACTTGGTGTCTCCTTTGGTTTTCAGATGTTCAAAACTCCTAGCCCAGAGTCATTAGGGAACCCACTTAGTGGTTTTGAAAATGACACAGCAGAATTTCCCTTTCCGACCTTAACTCTGCTATTCAGAACTCACAGTGCATCAGGAGCCCTCCTGAGACCAGCGAGAGACACCATCTACCCAGGGGGAGCAGGCCATTAGAAACAAAATTTATGGAAATATGAAAAGAACTTTCCCCATGAGCATATGATTCTTTTAATCCTTTTAATTCCATACTCCATGAAGGCAGAGCCTGTATAACTTTGATTCATTTAGATGTGGTGTTTGCAAAATGAGTTTGGCCTGTTGGTCCCAAGTAGGACAGTTCTGATGGTTTTAAATCAGAGGAGGAATCTCCTGGGGTATGCTTGAGTGGGGCAGCCCAGTGGTCAGTCCGTGGTTAGTGTGTGTTATTCAGGTGTGTCCTATGGGAGAAAAGAGACTGCTTGTTAACTGTCAAGCATCACAGGTAGTGACTGGATTAGTTACGAATGCATTTGACTGCAAGGTACAAAAAACCTCGTTAACAGTGGCTTCAGCAAATAAGGAGTTCATGTTTCTCCCATAAAACACTGAGCAGGCTAGGTGATCCACAGCCCAAACCGCGTTGTCGGGGTTCTTTAAGTCTTCCCACCGCATCATCTTACTGGCACCTTTTGTCTATGTGAGCACAAGACGGCTGCTGCACCTCCAGACGTGGCATCTAGGTTTCAGGCTGGAAGAGGGAAAGGTCAGCCGGTCTGTTCCTTTTGAAGAGGTCCTCCAGAAACCGCACCCAGAGACCTCCATCACATGTCACTGGTCAGAAATGTGTCACATGGCCTCTCCTAAGGGGAAGGCAGGGAGAAGCGGTTAGATCAACTAGCCAACTGGTTTTGTTATCATTCTTTTCTTGAGCACCATGATCCGGGGGATGGGGCTGGACACTGAGTTGACGGCCACTCCAGGATACTCGCCTGAAGTTTGACTGCCCGAACAACTGTGATACGAAAGGGAAGTGCAGGTGATAAAGAAGTTTTACTCTCCTTGGGCTGAAGGCAGTGTAGTGCAGTGAATAAATCTAGGGACTTGAGGCTGAGCTCCATGACTTTGGGAATATGACTTTCCCCTCTCGGACCCTTAGTTCCCACATCTGTGACTTGGATCACTTTCCCAGAGTTACTGTTAGGAAGTCATTGCTGCTGCTGCTGCTAAGTCGCTTCGGTCGTGTCCAACTCTGTGCGACCCCATAGACGGCAGCCCACCAGGCTAGACCCCATCCCTGGGATTCTCCAGGCAAGAACACTGGAGTGGGTTGCCATTTCCTTCTCCAATGCATGAAAGTGAAAAGTGAAAGTGAAGTCGCTCAGTCGTGTCCGACTCTTAGTGACCCCATGGACTGCAGCCTACCAGGTTCCTCCGTCCATGGGATTTTCCAGGCAAGAGCACCGGAGTGGGGTGCCACTGCCTTCTCTGCGGGGATAACACATATCAAGTATCTGGCATATTTAGTTCATTAAGAAGTGGTAGCTGATAAGGTAGTGAGCTAAATCCAGGTTGTATTCATAGCTAGCTAATGTGGAATGGACATGTAATGCGGGGGTTAGGGGAATGGTTATATATCATCTTTTACCTTTTTTTAAAATTGAAGTAGAGTTAATATACAGTGTTGTATTAATTTCTGCTATATAGCAAAGTGATTCAGTTACACACATATATATTCTTTTTTAAAATGTTCTTTTCCATTATAGTTTAATCAAGGGACACTGAATACAACAGATTTTGTTGTTCATCCTTTACCTTTTAAGAGAGTGGAGGGAAGTGGAGGGAATTTTTCCCTGAATGGGTTGATGACTGAGAGGAAGTAAGTTGGAATGGATGAGATGTGTATACAAAAGCTGGAGAGACAGAGAAACAGGGGGAGGGGAAGGAGGCAGGGGGCTTGGAAGGCAGAATCCTGGACGGGGGAGGATGGTGGTGAGAGAAAGGAGATCCAGCAGCTGTAAGATGGGGAGGGAAGCCTGAGAAGGATGCTTAGTGGGGACTTTCAGCACGAAGCTGTGCACTGCAGGATATAAACCCTCTGTGAGTCACTTGCAGAACCTTCTGGAAAACATGTCTGACTAATGCTTTGGAGTGGGAGGGTCTTTTGGTGAATGTGAAGAAATACCAAGTCTTGCCTCAAAGTTGGAGTGAAGTTGTCACTGACAGAGTTTCCAGAATGTTCTTCTCGTTCAGGTCCCACCACTAAGTAAGTTAGCTTTGAAGGTAAAACAGACCACAAAATGCGCATGGTGAGGACCTGTGACTTCTGTGTTATGTTCTTCAAGGAGCAGAAAGTGACAAAGTTAAGTTATGGGTGAGAGTCTCCTTCCACTGCCCTCATGAACACAGCCTGAATTGCGAAGGGACGGTCTTGGCTCCGTCTTTCCCTTTGTTCTCTTGTATGATTGAATCATAACATGTGTGTGATTTGAGCATTTGAGAATAAAACACCTACTTAAAAATTTTTTTTGGCACAACATACTTCTAAACAAAAGCCAGTTACTATATTTGGTGCTTGGTTGGAAAATACAAACCAGCAATCTGTCTCAAAGCTGCAAGAAAAGCTGGCTGCTTTGAATATACTGAATAATGACACAGTACTGTATTGTTAGGAGTAAATTAAGAAAATTTTCAAGGGCGCTTGTGATTACATTTGATTTTCACTTCATTGGCCACTTTGGAACTTAACCCTCAAGTAAAATGTGACTCTACTGGATATTAATGAACAAGTAACAAACACACTAAATATGTAGCAGCTACAATCACAGACCTCAGACTCAGGTTTTTAAGAAATCTGGCTTATTTTGTTTCCTTTGTCAGGGCGGACCTTCTGGTTTGTATCTTTAGCCCACGAACAGGTAGACCCTTAATTGGAATCAATCCTGAGCCTCCTCTCCCTTTCCTGGAATAGGGACTGTTGACTTAAAAAAATAGCCAAAGCCTAAAAGTTGAGAGTTATGTTTTATTTGGTGGGAAATTTTAGGACTTCAAGCCTGGGAGACAGCATCTCAAGTGCTGCCGAGGGAACTGTTCTGAAGAGGGGCAGGCGTGGGGGAGGTCGTGGGGGTGGGGTGGGTTATACAGAAGCTTGCAATAAGGGGCAGTAGTCAGAACACCAGCAGATTATTGTTAATGAGGGAAAACCAGCAGCAAGTTGTGGTTTTGGAGTTCTCACAGGAGAAGATGAGCGCACATGCTTCTACTCCGCCGTCTTACACCACAACTCCAGAATTACAACCTGTGGCTGAACAACCATCGACAGGAGAATGTTGGATCCCACCAAAAAAGAAACCCCACCTCCAAGGGCAAAGGAAAAGCCCCAGCAAGACAGTAGGAGGGGTGAAATCACTTCAGAATCAAACCCCTTACCCACCAGAGATACTCAGAGGGCTCAAACAAACCTTGTGAGCACCAGGACCCAGAGACCCCACAGAGACGGAGTCAGAACTGTGTCTGAGTGTCTCCTGTGAAGGTACAGGTCAGCAGTGGCCTGCTGCAGAAACAGGCGCTCTGGGTGCAGCAGACCCGGGAGTGGCATAAGCTTACTTGGAGGAGATCGCCACTGACCCCAGCATAAAGCTGACAGAACTTACACAGGACTGGGGAAACAGACCCTTGGAGGGCAAAAACAGAACCTTGTGCACACCAGGACCCAGGAGAAAGGAGCAGTGACCGCACAAGAGACTGACCCAGACTTGCCCTGAGTGTCCAGGAGTCTCCAGCGAAGGCTTGGGTTGACAGTGGCCTACTACAGAGTCTGGGACATTGAGTAGGGCAGTGCCTGCATGGGACCTTTTGAAGGAGGTCACCATTAATTTCATTCAGTTCAGTTCAGTCACTCAGTTGTGTCCAACTCTTTGTGACCCCATGGACTGCAGAATGCCAGACCTTCCTGCCCATCACCAACTTCCGGAGTTTACTCAGGCTCACGTCCATCGAGTTGGTGATGACATCCAACCACTTCATCCTCTGTCGTCCCTTTCTCCTCCCATCTTCAATCTTACCCAGCATCAGGGTCTTTTCAAATGAGTCAGTTCTTCACATCAGGTGGCCAAAGGATTGGAGTTTCAGCTTCAGCATCAGTCCTTCCAGTGAGTATTCAGGACTTATTTCCTTTAGGATGGACTGCTTGGACCTCCTTGCAGTCCAAGGGACTCTGAAGTGTCATCTCCTACACCGTAGTTCAAAAGCATCAATTCTTCGGCACTCAGCTTTCTTTATAGTCCAACTTTCACATCCATACACGATTACTGGAAAAACCATAGCTTTGACTACATGGACCTTTGTTGGTAAAGTAATGTCTCTGCTTTTTATTATACTATCTGGGTTGGTCATAGCTTTTCTTCCAAGGAGCAAGCGTCTTTTAATTTCATGGCTGCAATCACCATCTGCAGTGATTTTGGAGACCCCCAAAATAAATGCTGTCACTGTTCCCACTCTTTCCCCATCTATTTGCCATGAAGTGATGAGACCAGATGCCATGATCTTAGTTGGGAGAGAACACAGCCCCACCCATCAACATAAAATTGAACTAAAGATTTACTGATCATGGCTCTGCCCATCAGAACAAGACCCAATTTCCCCCTCAGTAAGTCTCTCCCATCAGGAAGCTTCCATAAGCCTCTTATCCTTCTCCATTAGAGAGCAGACAGAATGAAAGCCACAATAACAGAAAACAAATCAGTCTGATCACAGGGACCACAGCCTTGTGTAACTCAATGAGACTATGAGTCATGCTGTGGAGGGCCACCCAAGATAGACGGGTCATGATGGAGAGTTCTGAGAAAACATGGTCCACTGCAGAAGGGAATGGCAAACCGCTTCAGTATTCTTGCCTTGAGAACTCCATGAACAGCATGAAAAGGCAAAAATATAGGACACCAAAAGATGAACTCCCCAGATCGGTAGGTGCTCAATATGCTACTGGAGATCAGTGGAGAAATAACTCCAGAAAGAATGAAGAGATGGAGTCAAAGCGAAAACAACACCCAGTTGTGGATGTGACTCGTGATGGAAGTCAAGTCCGATGTTGTAAAGAACAATTTTGCATAAGAATGTGGAATGTTAGGTCCATGAATTAAGGCAAATTGGAAGTGGTCAAACAGGAGATGGCAAGAGTGAACATCGACATTTTAGGAATCAGCAAATTAAAATGGACTGGAATGGGTAAATTTAACTCAGATGACCATTGTATCTACTACTGTGGGCAAGAATCCCTGGAGGATTGGAGAAATGGAGAAAAGGAGAAATGCAGTAGGCATCATAGTCAACAAAAGAGTCCGAAATGCAGTACTTGGATGCAGTCTCAAAAATGACAGAATGATCTCTGTTCATTTCCAAGGCAAACCATTCAATTTCACAGTAATACAAGTCTATGCCCTGACCAGTAATGCTGAAGAAGCTGAACAGTTCCATGAAGACCTACAAGACCTTTTAGAATTAACACCCCCCAAAAGATGTCCTTTTCATTATAGAGGACTGGAATGTGAAAGTAGGAAGTCAAGAGATACCTGGAGTAATAGGCAAATTTGGCCTTGAAGTGCAAAATGAAGCAGGTCAAAGCCTAACAGAGTTTTGCCAGGAGAATGCGCTGGTGCAAACACCCTCTTCCAACAACACAAGAGAACACTCTACACATGGACATCACCAGATGGTCAACAGTGAAATCAGACTGATTATATTCTTTGCAACCAAAGATGGAGAAGCTCTATATAGTGAGCAAAAACAAGACCAGGAGCTGACTGTGGCTCAGATCATGAACTCCTTATTGCCAAATTCAGACTTAAATTGAATAAAGAGGGAAAACCACTAGACCATTCAGGTATGACCTAAATCAAATTCCTTACTATTATATAGTGGAAGTGGTAAATAGTTTCAAAGGATTAGATCTGATAGACAGAGTACCTGAAGAACTATGGACGGAGGTTCATGACATTGTACAGAAGGCAGTGATCAAGACCATCCCCAAGAAAAAGAAATGCAAAAAGGCAAAATGGTTGTCTGAGGAGGCCTTACAATTAGCTGTGAAAAGAAAGGCAAAGAGAAAAGGAAAGATATAAACCTCTGAATGCAGAGTTCCAAAGAATAGCAAGGAGAGATAAGAAAGCCTTCCTCAGTGATCAATGCAAAGAAATAGAGGAAAACAACAGAATGGGAAAGGCTAGAGATCTATTCAAGAAAATTATACATACCAAAGGAACATTTCATGCAAAGATGGGCTCGATAAAGGACAGAAATGCTGTGGACCTAACAGAAGCAGAAGATATTAAGAAGGGACAAGAATACACAGAAGAACTGTACAAAAAAGATCTTCATGACCCAGATAATCATGATGGTGTGATCACTCACCTAGAGCAAGACATCCTGGAATGTAAAGTCAAGCGGGCCTTAGAAAGCATCACTATGAACAAAGCTAGTGGAGGTGATGGAATTCCAGTTAAGCTATTTCAAATCCTAAAAAATGATGCTGTGGAAGTGCTGCACTCAATATGCGAGCAAATTTGGAAAACTCAGCAGTGGCCACAGGACTGAAAAAGGTCAGTTTTCATTCCAATCCCAAAGAGAGACAATGCCAAAGAATGCTCAACTGCCAAGTCGCTTCAGTCGTGTCCAACTCTGTGCGATCCCATAGATGGCAGCCCACCAGGCTCCTCTGTCCCCGGGATTCTCCAGGCAAGAATACTGGAGTGGGTTGCCATTTCCCTCTCCAATGCATGAAAGTGGAAAGTGAAAATTGAAAGTGAAGTCGCCCAGTCGTGTCCGACTCTTAGCGATCCCATGGACTGGAGCCCACCAGGCTCCTCCGTCCATGGGATTCTCCAGGCAAGAGCACTGGGGTGGGGTGCCATCTCACATGCTAGTAAAGTAATGCTAAGAATTCTCCAAGCCAATCTTAAACAGTATGTGAACTGTGAACTTCTAGGTGTTCAAGCTGGTTTTAGAAAAGGCAGAGGAACCAGAAATTTACATTTGGAGGGTTGGAATAGCTGATGGCTGTGACATCCTTGTTTATTGATATGACAGGAAACACTCCATTTCACAGGACTTATTTTGGGTGGTGTGGGGAGGGGCTTTGTGTCAGGTCACAGGAGTGAAGGGTAGGCATCTCATTCTGGGTTGTCCTCTGCCCACACATTTGCTGGGACATCATCTTTCTAACTTGGTGGTGTCATTTGTTCAACTAGATCACTCCTAGGGCTTCTGATTCTACCCTGTCCTTTCTGGGTTTGACTCTTAGCTGCTTTCAGGCCCTCCCAGGCACATGGGCATGATGTTTGCTCCCCAGTTATTCTGAGGCCACAGGAAACTCAGAAAGCTGACCGAGACCACCTACCTTTTACTCACCCAGCGGGTCTTCTCTACTGCTCTTGAGCTTCAGGCTGTGGGCAGTCAGTGGTCTTACTAGATCTTTGGGGTCTCCTAACATGAGGCAGGACCCTTGGGTTCTCTTGGGATACCAAGCCTGGATTTATTTGGGCTGGGATGGGGCACAGAGCCTTTGCAGAGGGTCAGAGGTTTCTCATCCCTGATTCTTCCTGCCCTTTCCCCAGCTGGGGAAAACTTTATTCAGCTCTCTTGTTGAAGCTGAAGCTCCAATACTTTGGCCACCTGATGTGAAAAGCTGACTCATTTGAAAAGACCCTGATGCTGGGAAAGATTGAGGGCAGGAGGAGAAGGGGACGACAGAGGATGAGACTGTTGGATGGCTTCCGACATGCGTTTGGGTGGACTCCGGGAGTTGGTTATGGACAAGGAGGCCTGGTGTGCTGCGGTTCATAGGGTCGCAAAGAGTTGGACACGACTGAGCTACTGAACTGAACTCTCAGAAAAACTGATTCTGACGATCACATTTTATTCCAGATCTTTTGTTTATGTCCCAAGTCGTGGGCTTTTGAAACTCAAAGCCTTTTCTCTCAGACTATTGCTCTCATTTTCTTTTGTGTCAGCGCTTCCCTGAGGAAACAAAAACAGAATTCTCATCTGCCTGAGTGGCAGGAAGTATGGCCACTCTGTACTGGAAATGCTGGCTAGCTTTAGTTAATGTTTCAAATGATCGTCTATGCTTGATTTATATTCATGGTAAGGAGCAGGAAGAGCCGTGCCCAGATCTCCAGGGACATTGCTCTGTGCCTCTGGCCTGCTCCTACCACCATCTTGTCTCTCCCACAAGAACCTCTCAGAGACAGCTGGACAGACCTGGCGCCTCTTGAGGGCAAGGGCAGACCTTTCTTCCTCTCACAGTTTCGTAGGATGCTTCCCTCAAAAGATTCACAGCGTGCTCACCTACAGGAAGGGCACTTACTCACGGGCTGCTGATAGACAAGGGTGAAGACTTAGCATCTTAGGTGGATGGGATGATTTAGGTAACCTGATGCTGGCTGGAGAGGTTGTGGAGACAAGGGAACCTCCTACCCTGTTGGCGGGAATGTAAATTGCTGCAGCCACTATGGAAAATAGTGTAGAGGTTCCTCAGCAAACTAAAGTTAGAATGCCATGTGATCCAGAAATCCCACTCCTGGGCATATATCCAGATAAAACTCGAATTTAAGAAAGATACATGCACCCCTATGTTCATAGCCCTATTCAGAAGAGCCAAGACGTGGAAACAGCCTAAATGCTGATCGACAGATGAGTGGATAGAGAAGATACAGCACGTATATACAGTGAAACACTACTCAGCCATAAAAAAGAATGAAATAAGGCCATTTGCAGCAACAAGGATGCAACTAGAGATTATCTTACTAAGTGAAGTAAGTCAGAAAGAGACAAATACCTTATGATACCACTATCTAAAATAGGACACAAATGAACTTATCCAGGAAACTTTTCCTTAAAGAGGAAACAGAAACAGACTCATGGGCATAGAGAATAGGTTTGTGGTTGCCAAGTGGGAAGTTGGAGTTAGCAGATGTAAGCTATTACATAGTGTGGGTAAGCAATAACGTCCTACTGTATAGCATGGGGAACTATATTCAATGTCCTACGATAAACTGTAATGAAAAGAGTGTGAGAAAAGAATATGTATAACTGAAGCACTTTGCTATAAAGCAGAAATTAACACAGCACTGTGAAGCAACTGTACTTCAATTAAAATAATTTAACAAATTTAGTCAAAAACTTTTAGTGACAACCTGGTCAGTCTAACAGTGAGAGACACCATGCTTTGCTCTAGGAGCCCAGTGAACTCTGGGGAAGACTTTCAGGGCGGAGAGAGGATTGAAGTGTTCTGTGGAAAAAGACTCAGTCTTCAAGCGTTTGAAAGAGGTGAAGGGGTTTAGTGCGTCAAAGGGGAGTACCCAAGACAAGGTATACCAGTTCTTTAATTGGGAGAGAAATGAGCCGATTTGGCAGCCATGGGATACTCCATAGTCCTTCAAATCCACTGTGGTGAAGAAAACAAGGCCTTAGGAAATTTTTAATTTTAAGTCTTTAATTGTAGCAAAATATACATAACAAAATTTATTATTTTAAGAATCTGTGGAAGAGTATACATACACATACATATATATGTGCGCAACTGAATCGCTTTGCTGTACACCTGGAATGAACACAATGCTAAATCAACTATACTTCATTTAAAAAAGAAATACAAAACATTTAACACTTTGACCATTTTAAGTGCTTGTTCAATAGTGTTAAGTATATCCATATTGCTGTGTAAGCCTCATCACCAACCAGCTCCAGAACGTTTTTATAATCTCAGAACTCTGCACCCATTAAAAGTAACTGTCCATCTGTCCTCCCCCGACCCTGGTAGCTTCCAGATTCTGCCTCTATGAATTTGACCACTGTAGGTAACTCCTATAAATGGAATTATATAATATTGGTCCTTTTGGGCCTGACTCATTGCACTTACTATTTTCAAGGTTTATCCACGTTGTAGCCTCTGTCAGAATGCCCTTCCTTTTTTAAGGTTGGATAATATTCCACTGCATGTATATATCACATTTTGCTTATTCATTCATTTGTTGATGGATACTTGGGTTGTTTCGACTTCCAGCTACTATGAATAATGCTAAGGATCAGATCAGATCAGATCAGTCGCTCAGTCGTGTCTGACTCTTTGCGACCCCATGAATCGCAGCACGCCAGGCCTCCCTGTCCATCACCAACTCGGTATACAAAAATCTGTTCATGCTTTCCTTTCTTTTGGATACGCACCCAGAAGTAAAAGTGTTGGAATTATACTACCTACATATGGTAGGTAATGCCATGTTTAAAATTGTAACGAGTCACTGTACTGTTTTCAAGGGCTTTCCAGGTGGTGCTAGTGGTAAAGAACCGGCCTGCCAATGAAGGAGACATAGGAGACTTGGGTTCGATCCCTGGGGCGGGAAGATCCCCTGGAGGAGGGCGTGGCGACCCAGCTTAGTATTCTTGCCTTCACAATCCCATGTGCAGATGAGCCTCGTGGGCTACAGTCCTAGGATTGCAGAGTTGGACATGACTGAAGAGACTTAGCAGCAGCATACTATTTTCCACAGTGGCTGCACCGTCCCCACCAGCACAAGGGTTCCAGTTTCCCCACATCTTTATCAACGCTTGATACTTTCTTTGTGTGTGGGTGTGTGTTTTTTTCAATAATAGTCATCCTAATGAGTGTGCAGTATCCCCTCATTTCGGTTTTGATATGCAGTTTCCTAATGATTAGTGACACTGAGCATCTATTCATGTATTTATTGGCTATTTGTGTATCTTCTTTGCAGAAATGGCTATTCAAGTCCTTTGCTCATTTTTAAAATTGAGTTTTGTTGTTGTTGAGTGAGCCTTAGGAAAATTTTATTCCCATCCCACTCTCTTCTCCTTAATGAAGTGTGGCCATATGTTGATAAGTTTGCCAGAAGGAGAGGAGTAGCTTAAGGGGGGTGGGCGACTCCAGGAAGAGGGACCATCAGTGTGCTCATTGCACAGGAATACGTCCAACCTCGCATCATACGAAGCCTTTCCCTCCCAGCCCCACCTGCCGGTCCAGCCTGATTTTCTGTCCCTGACAAGCCCAGTGCTCCAATGCTTTTATTTACTTGCTGTTCCACAACGTCCCAAAGAGCTTTCACATCTCAAACCTTTGCAGAGGGCTTACCTTTTCCGTGAAGGCTTTCCTGGTCCACCTCACTCGTTCTCACAGCACTTCACCTGTTCATTCATTCATTCCGGAAATATTCACTGAGCACACACTTGTTGCCAGGTACAAAGCTCTGTGCCAGATATTCTGGACTCAACGGTGAATCAAACAGTTGCTGCTTTTAAAGAACTTGCCGAATGGGGGAAATGAGTAAGTTATCTGTCAGTTACAACGTATTGTGAATAACTGCCAAGATGTAAGTAAAAAGGGTGAAGAAGATGATCTTCCTGAGCTAAAAGCTGGAGTCAGTATTTGTGTGCCATCGTGAACATTCTTATCTTTGGCACATTACTTTCGAGCTTGTATTTTATTATTTTTATATCCCTTACCAGAACTGTTTATAAACAACCACTGGCTTCTGTAATGTGCACCCTTTTCTCACCAAGAGCAGTATTCCAGTTGGGGAGTGGTTTCCCTTATACTAGGCTTCTCTGCTGGCTCAGATGGTACAGACTCTATCTGCAATGCAGGAGACCTGGGTTCCATCCCTGGGTTGGGAAGATCCCCTGGAGAAGGGGAATGGCCAACCACTCCAGTATTCTTGCCTAGAGAATCCCATGGACGGAGGAGCTACTGACGGGCTACTGGGCAACTAATAGACTTTTTCCTTACTCTGGGTTATTTGATGACTCTCTGAAGGCTGCAGTTTAGACTGTGTATATTCAGGCAGAATGTAGGGTCATCTGGGGGCTTGTGGGCCTAGCCCTGCCCTGCCCGGGCTTCCTGGGTATGTAAGTGTGTGCAGATGGCCACGAAAAGTTATGGAAATCCACCTCGTGCACTGAGTATGGTGCAAAGCAAGAGCTCAGTAAATGTTTCTGGTTTTATTCATGTCATGAATCATGGAGGGTTATTTATCTCCTTTACCATCATTGAGTCCACAGTCCAGGGTGGGCGGAAAGTAGAGTCCTTCGATAGGTGAATCAGCGTATTAAATTCGATCCAGAAGGAGCATATGGCCAAGCATTTGTCTTTTGCTTTTTTGGTGAGAAACAGGAAGAAACAGGTTGCTTACTTGGGTTTTTGGTAGTTCTATAGGCAGATGATGCTGGTGGGAAAGAACCTGCTTGCCTATGCAAGGAGACATAAGAGACGTGGGTTTGATCCCTTGGATGGGAAGACCCCCTGGAGGAGGGCATGGCAACCCACTCCAATATTCTTGCCTGGAGAACTCCGTGGACAGGGGAGCCTGGTGGGCTACAGTTCATGGGGTTGCAAACCGTCAGACATGACTGAAGAGTCTGAGCATGAGAAGAAGGTAAAATGGGTCCCACTGAAAAGTTAAAGGCGAGTAAAGCAGAAGGAGGAAACCTGAGGGAGATGTGCCTACGGGGCCAGAGTGTTACAGGGGGAGATTCACACTTGAATGTGGGGTTTAACTAGGGAGCAGGAAAGGGACCCTTCTGGGGATTACTGGGGAGGAAGAATCAGCATAATATGTGTTTCAAGAGGTAGGGAATGCAGAAAAAGAAAAAGCATTTGAGATGTTGGTTTTAGGATTTAGAAGGGAGGATTTGATTTGGAAGATCAGGGATTTACTGTTAGGTATAGTGACAATTAAACACTGAATTCAGAATTGCAACCTTCGGATGGCCCTCAAACATCCTGGTGTGAGGGAAACCACTTCCTAATTGGAATACTCTTTTGGTGAGGCAAGGGTGTACATTACGGAAGTCATGATTGTGTATAAGTGTTTAGGGCAAAATTCTCCTTGTAGCTCAAATCTGTTACTTAAAGGATTATTTATTCACAAGTTTGAAATAACTCCATCCCTCTCTCTGTAAGGATTCTGCTGCCTTGCCCTCATCAGTTCCACCAGGCAGGATGAGATGCCTGAAATCCAAGAGCATAGGAAGCCATCAGCCCACTGAGCAAACGATAAATCATCCTAAATGCATGGTGAACAGGGATTTGCGATATCTCTTCAAACACAAGCAAAATGTCTTTTGGGTCTGTCCTTCCTGGAACCTGAGCCAGGGCACTTGCTGGGATCCTCAGGAGGCTGAGCCCGTGTGTTTATGTGCTGATGGGAGTGAGGAAGTATGGAACACCCCCCACTTCCCCCACCCCGGACCCAGTTCTGGAAGAGAGCATGCTGTCATGGATGGTGTGATTGCGTGGTGCCCGTCCTCGGGGCAGCGAGCCCGTTTATGCGAGTGACGGCGGTCGGCACAGCCTGGCCTTCCCGTGTGATATTAAATTTCGACACCTCCATCTCCCACCCTCCACTGCTTATAACTGTTGCAGATCTGTTAGTCATGTGAAATCCCCTAGGCTGTGTCTCAGGGGAGAGAAAGACCTGGGTGAAATCGTGCATATACCTCTTAAAAGCCAGGAGGTTTGGGGCCAGGTACTCAGCTCTCTGCTTTGGTTTTTTAATTTGTAGAAGTGAGAGAATAATATGCCCCTTAGAGTATCACTGCGAGGAACAAGTGGCACACCTTTTATAAAATGCCTGATACCAGGTGCGAAGGTCAATGACTGGGACATAGTAAGTGATTTACAGAGCAGGAGTTGCAGTACTCACTATCGCTAATGCAAAAATGTAAAATGATTTCTTTGTAATGTGTGTGTGTGTTCAGTCCTTGAGTCGTGTCTGACTCTTTGCCACCCCGTGGACTGTAGCCTGCCAGGCTCCTCTGTCCATAGCGTTCTTCAGGCAAGAATACTGGAGTGGGTGGCCATTTTAGTCTCTAAGGGATCTTCCTGGATCAGGTGTCAAAACCTGTGTCTCCTACATTGGCAGATTCTTCACACTGAGCCACTAGGGAAGCTTCTTAATACCTGAACCTAATTTCTTTTTCTTCTTTTAGCCTCCATTCATATTGTCAGATAGTAGAAATTTATCTCAATCAATTCAGAGCCCTTAACTTTCTTGCCTCTCTGGGGAGGTGATCTGGTTACGGGTGGCTGTCTCTCTTTTTTTAAAAAAATATTTATTTTTAATTGGAGGATAATTGCTTTACGATGTTGTGTTGGTCTCTGCTGTACCACAATGTGAATCGGCCGTACATGTGCGTATATCTCCTCCTTCCCAAGTCTCTCTTGGTTGCTGTCTCTTGCCTCCTTCCTTTTTCCCATTTTCCAGTTCACAGCCCTCTGGGCTTTTGTTAGCAAATGTAGAGGCTTTCCTTTCTCCTCTCACCAGCAAGGTCTCTCCAGATCTACTTTTTACTTGGTTAGTCTGTGTTCTTCTCAGACACACGGTGGATCTGGCCCACATCACATTGGAGCAAGGACATGCTCTCTCAAGTCTGGCTGCCTACCAGCCCCACAGCACCTCACCCCGTGTGAGCCTCCCCAGAAAGGTCTTAAGGTGGAATCTCCATGGGGTCTTTATCGTATTCTTTGCACCAGCACTGGCCTTGAGATGAGGTGGGAACACAGCCCAGTGTCTGATGATCTTCACTTCCCCTTTGCACACATTTTCTGTAGGAGTCCAGTAGGACAATAGCTTTCCCCTGGGGCTTCCCCAGTGTGTCAGCTGTAAAGAATCTGTCTGCAATGCAGGAGATGTGGATTTGACCCCTGAGTCTGGAAGATTCCCCTGGAGAAAGAAATGTTAACCCACTCCAGTATTCTTGTCTGGGAAATCCCATGGACAGAGGAGCCTGATGGGCTACAGTCCATGGGGTCACAAAAGACTTGGACATGACTGACTGGCTAAACAATGGCAAAAAACAAAAGCTTTAGGAATGCAGATGTTTTTTTTGCCTTAAACTCAGCTGTGAGTTTCATGTCTGAAACTCCCAAAATCAAGAATTGACTTTTTCTTTTTCTCAGCATTTTCTGCTGTGCCATCTCTTTCCCGAGGCACTAAGTGTTGAATGTCGAAAGCCTGCCTGGGGAGAGAGAGGCGGGTAGAAGGTTTTGCAGAGCATGAGAGCCTTGGTTACAATCTCAAAATATTTTTCTACTGCATTGCTGTTATTATATCCATCCTCCATACAGTTTCAACCCTATGGGGCTGAGTTGAAGATTGATTTGCTTCAATGTTGGAGCATTTGAGAATGATTCTGTTTTGACCTGTTGTTGGCAAAGTCAAAAAAAAAAAAAAAATTAAAGAAGTGGAGAGGGAAGCCAAGAAGAAAATCAGATACAACTCTTGGTCTATGAAGTGTTGGTTTAGTGTGGCGCTAAATGCAACTCTGGCCGCATTTTGCTTTTCAGTCTCCCAAAGGTTATGCCACTTTTCTTGATCTGTTTTCCTATTTCCTTGTCCACAGTCCATCACTGGATGCTTGGCTGCCTAGGCAGCAGCATTTGGACCAGCTCTCAGCAGCATGGCGCTAGAGAATGTTTTGAGCTCTCTGTGTGGAGTGTTCTGCGCAATTTGCTGTGTGGTCTTGGTCTTCTCATTGTCGGTGGATACCCTTCTGCAGACTCAGCAAAGCCATCAGACCCTTTATGTATCTTCTTGGGTATAGGATCTGAGAGGAAGGAGTCATCTACATTTCCAAGATGTCATCATCATCGCCATCTTCTGGTGACCACACTGATGCTTGTGGCATCTCCCTGCGTCCCTTGCTCATAAGTGTCTGACCAATGTTCTTTTGAACTGTGCTATGTTGTCAGCGGGGCACTTGGGACCCAAAAGAGTGACTTTTACCTACACAGCAACCACAGGAAAAATGCTGGAAACAACATTCAAATGATTGCACAGGTTTCACCAGCTGTGCTAAAACAAGACTGCTAGAACTGAACTACGGAAGCAGGGCAAAGAGTTCACCCTCAACCCCAGTTACTGTCCGACTCTGTGACCCCAGGGACTGTAGCCCACCAGGCTCCTCTCTCCATGGAATTCTCCAGGCAAGAATACTGGAGTGGGTTGCCATGCCCTTCTAAAGGGATTTTCCCAACCCAGGGATAGAACCCAGGTCTCCCACATTGCAGGCAGACTTTTTTACCCTCTGAGCCACCAAGGAAGCTCAGTTAGAGTCATAGTGGCCGTTTATGAATAGCTCTTTTGTGCCTGGTACCATGCTAGACTCTTTACATATGTTAATCAACTTAATTTTCCCAACGAACCTAGAAGGCTTTATAATTAGGAAGGCGCTAATTATAATTAGAAGGTACTTTATAATTAGGAGAATTAGTTTAGAGAGATTAAGTGACATGTCTCTGGCCACACAGAGAGTGAGTGGAGCCAGAATTTGAACCCAGATCCCTCTGATCTTGGAGATCTTGCCTGTAGGCTGGGATGGTACCCAGTGGGCAGGCTTGCTGAGCATCTTATTGACATCACTGAATCCCTAGCATTGGTCCTTGCCTAACATAATAGTAGGGGCATGATCTCACTTAAAAGGAAATGATTGATCGCTCATATTAGAAACAAATGCTCTGTCTTGGAGCATTTCCTTTCACCAGGGAACTGGAGTTACACAGGAGGCACAGCTCCTTCCCTTTCTGTGTTCCAGGAACATTAGCTCTCTCTGCAGCCCCGGCATGAATCTCCACGCCACCCTCACTTTCTGGCTTGGTTCACCCTCATCTTATATCAGGGTGTTGAGATGGTCTCCAAACTCATTTTATTTTCCTCTACATCTGAATGCAGAGTTCCAAAGAATAGCAAGAAGAGATAAGAAAGCCTTCTTCAGCGATCAATGCAAAGAAATAGAGGAAAACAACAGAATGGGAAAGACTAGGGATCTCTTCAAGAAAATCAGAGATACCAAAGGAACATTTCATGCAAAGATGGGCTCGATAAAGGACAGAAATGGTACGGACTTAACAGAAGCAGAAGATATTAAGAAGAGGTGGCAAGAATACACAGAAGAACTGTACAAAAAGAGATCTTCATGACCCAGATAATCGTGATGGTGTCATCACTGACCTAGAGCCAGACATCCTGGAATGTGAAGTCAAGTGGGCCTTAGAAAGCATCACTACCAACAAAGCTAGTGGAGGTGGTGGAATTCCAGTTGAGCTATTCCAAATCCTGAAAGATGATGCTGTGAAAGTGCTGCACTCAATATGCCAGCAAATTTGGAAAACTCAGCAGTGGCCACAGGATTGGAAAAGGTCAGTTTTCATTTCAATCCCAAAGAAAGACAATGCCAAAGAATGCTCAAACTACTGCACAATTGCACTCATCTCACACACTAGTAAAGTAATGCTCAAAATTCTCCAAGCCAGGCTTCAGTAATATGTGAACCGTGAATCTCCTGATGTTCAAGCTGGTTTTAGAAAAGGCAGAGGAACCAGAGATCAAATTGCCAACATCCGCTGGATCATGGAAAAAGCAAGAGAGTTCCAGAAAAACATCTATTTCTGCTTTATTGACTATGCCAAAGCCTTTGACTGTGTGGATCACAAGAAACTGTGGAAAATTCTGAAAGAGATGGGAATACCAGACCACCTGATCTGCCTCTTGAGAAATTTGTATGCAGGTCAGGAAGCAACAGTTAGAACTGGTCATGGAACAACAGACTGGTTCCAAATAGGAAAAGGAGTACGTCAAGGCTGTATATTGTCACCCTCTTATTTAACTTATATGCAGAGTACATCATGAGAAATGCTGGACTGGAAGAAACACAAGTTGGAATCAAGATTGCTGGGAGAAATATCAACAACCTCAGATATGCAGATGATACCACCCTTATGGCAGAAAGTGAAGAGGAACTCAAAAGCCTCTTGATGAAAGTGAAAGTGGAGAGTGAAAAGGTTGGCTTAAAGCTCAACATTCAGAAAACGAAGATCATGGCATCTGGTCCCATCACTACATGGGAAATAGATGGAGAAACAGTGGAAACAGTGTCAGACTTTATTTTTCTGGGCTCCAAAATCACTGCCGATGGTGACTGCAGCCATGAAATTAAAAGACGCTCACTCCTTGGAAGGAAAGTTATGACCAACCTAGACAGCATATTCAAAAGCAGAGACATTACTTTGCCAACAAAGGTCCGCCTAGTCAAGGCTATGGTCTTCCCTGTGGTCATGTATGGATGTGAGAGCTGGACTGTGAAGAAGGCTGAGCACCGAAGAATTGATGCTTTTGAACTGTGGTGTTGGAGAAGACTCTTGAGAGTCCCTTGGACTGCAAGGAGATCCAACCAGTCCATTCTGAAGGAGATCAGCCCTGGGATTTCTTTGGAAGGAATGATGCTAAAGCTGAAACTCCAGTATTTTGGCCATCTCATGCGAAGAGTTGACTCATTGGAGAAGACTCTGATGCTGGGAGGGATTGGGGGCAGGAGGAGAAGGGGATGACAGAGGATGAGATGGCTGGATGGCATCACTGACTCGATGGATGTGAGTCTGAGTGACCTCCGGGAGTTGGTGATGGACAGGGAGGCCTGACGTGCTGCGGTTCATGGGGTCGCAAAGAGTTGGACATGACTGAGTGACTGATCTGATCTCTGACTCCATCCTCACACAGTGGCCAAGGTACTCTTTCTTAGTAAAGTTGCAGGATATAAAATCAACACACAGAAATCCCTTGCATTCCTGTACACTAATAACGAGAAAATAGAAAGAGAAATTAAGGAAACAATTCCATTCACCATTGCAATGAAAAGAATAAAATACTTAGGAATATATCTTCCTAAAGAAACTAAAGACCTATATATAGAAAACTATAAAACACTGGTGAAAGAAATCAAAGAGGACACTAATAGATGGAGAAATATACCATGTTCATGGATTGGTAGAATCAATATAGTGAAAATGATTATACTACCCAAAGCAATTTATAGATTCAATGCAATCCCCATCAAGCTTCCAACGGTATTCTTCACAGAGCTAGAACAAATAATTTCTCAATTTGTATGGAAATACAAAAAACCTCGAATAGCCAAAGCTATCTTGAGAAATAAGAATGGAACTGGAGGAATCAGCCTGCCTGACTTCAGGCTCTACTACAAAGCCACAGTCATCAAGACAGTATGGTACTGGCACAAAGACAGAAATATAGATCAATGGAACAAAATAGAAAGCCCAGAGATAAATCCACGCACATATGGACAACCTTATCTTTGACAAAGGAGGCAAGAATATACAATGGATTAAAGACAATCTCTTTAACAAGTGGTGCTGGGAAAACTGGTCAAACACTTGTAAAAGAATGAAACTAGAACACTTTCTAACACCAAACACAAAAATAAACTCAGAATGGATTAAAGATCTAAATGTAAAACCAGAAACCATAAAACTCCTAGAGGAAAACATAGGCAAAACACTCTTTGACTTACATCACAGCAGGATCCTCTATGACCCACCTCCCAGAATATTGGAAATAAAATCAAAAATAAACAAATGTGACCTAATTAAACTGAAACGCTTCTGCACAACAAAGGAAACTATAAGCAAGGTGAAAAGACAGCCTTCAGAATGGGAGAAAATAATAGCAAATGAAGCAACAGACAAACAGCTAATCTCAAAAATATACAAGCAACTCCTACAGCTCAATTCCAGAAAAATAAATGACCCAATCAAAAAATGGGCCAAAGAACTAAATAGACACTTCTCCAAAGAAGACATACAGATGGCTAACAAACACATGAAAAGATGCTCAACATCACTCATTATCAGAGAAATGCAAATCAAAACCACTATGAGGTACCATTTCACGCCAGTCAGAATGGCTGCGATCCAAAAGTCCACAAGCAATAAATGCTGGAGAGGGTGCGGAGAAAAGGGAACCCTCTTACACTGTTGGTGGGAATGCAAACTAGTACAGCCACTATGGAGAACAGTATGGAGATTCCTCAAAAAACTGGGAATAGAACTGCCTTATGATCCAGCAATCCCACTGCTGGGCATACACACTGAGAAAACCAGAATTGAAAGAGACACGTGTACCCCAATGTTCACAGCAGCACTGTTTACAATAGCCAGGACTTGGAAGCAACCTAGATGTCCATCCGCAGATGAATGGATAAGAAAGCTGTGGTACATATACACAATGGAGTATTACTCAGCCGTTAAAAAGAATACATTTGAATCAGTTCTAATGAGGTGGATGGAACTGGATGGAGCCTATTATACAGAGTGAAGTAAGCCAGAAAGAAAAACACAAATACAGTATACTAACGCATATATATGGAATTTAGAAATATGGTAACAATAACCCTGTTTACGAGACAGCAAAAGAGACACTGATGTATAGAACAGTCTTTTGGACTCTGGGAGAGGGAGAGGGTGGGATGATTTGGGAGAATAGCATTGAAATATGTGTAATATCATATCTGAAACGAGTCGCCAGTCCAGGTACGATGCCCGATAACAGATGCCTGGGTCTGGTGCACTGGGACGACCCAGGGGGATGGTATGGGGAGGGAGGAGGGAGGAGGGTTCAGGATGGGGAGCACTTGTATACTTGTGGCGGATCCATCTTGATGTATGGCAAAAGCAATACAATATTATAAAGTTAAGCAAAATTAAAAAAAAAAAAAACTGCTTACGACCCTACAGACGTCTCCCATGTGCCTAGAATGACAGTTGGCTCCCAGGGGTGGTCTTTGAAGCCCCTTGTGACCTGGTGCCTCCTGCCTCTAGGGTCTCATTTCTCACTCTTTCTCGGTTCCTGGCACTGTCCTTTGCCACCTGCGGGCCTTTGCACGTGCTGATCCATCTCGTAGAATTCCGCTCTCCTCTGCCATTGGCCGGGCCAGCTTCTGCTCCTCTTCTGCATCTCTGTGAGTGCGTCCTGCCCCCTAAGCCTGGTAGAAGCCCCTTCTGTGCTCCCACAGTGCCTCACACATCCCATATCAGAGGGATCACCACCCCAAGTCATACGCACTGTGTCCCCTTCTTTCCCCACCAGACGAGAAGCTCCATGCTACGGTGTGAGCCCCAAACCTGGTGTCTTATCAGCACTTAATGAATATTTAGTGAGTAATCAGAGAACTGTATTTATCCTGTTTCTTGTAGCCAGTTTTGAATCAGAATAATTTCCTGAAACCTTGGGCTTGGGATGCCATCATAGTTGGGGGCAATGGTTTCAAGGCCACGAATTAGAAATGGCTTCAGAAGTCCTTGATACGATCCTTCAGGAGCTGTGGGGAGGCCTTTGTTTGATGACGGGAAATATAAACATCTTCAAATTTAAACAAGCTCAGAGAGTCAAAACATCATTTAAAAAGCACAGATCCAAGGACTCTTCCAAGTTTCGGTTTCCTTCAGTTGGGTTGTCACTAACATTAGACACAGGAGAACCACACTTTAACCTGAATAATGAAAGTCCCATTTATGCAATACGAGCATGCCTGCATGCTAAGTCGCTTCAGTCGAGTCTGACTCTATGTGACCCCATGGACTGTAGCCTGCCAGGCTTCTCTGCCTATGGGATTTCCTAGGCGAGAGTACTGGAGTGGGTTGCCATGCCCTCCTCCCCATTTACACAATAGTCCTATTTATTCCACAAAATATTAAAGGATAGAACTGCATCTCATTGTCACTTTCTCACTTCTTGCTTCTCCTACGCAGGTCTTAAGCCCCTGAAAATGTCTGCTCTGGTTTTTTCCTTTTCAGAAGGATGATCAGAACTCTCTCTCCTAGGGTGAAGGGACCAAATGGGACTTTTGACTCCATCTGAGAGCTGAGAGTTCTAGCATCTTGGCTCTTCTCCTTACTCTTGTATAATTCCATGTTGAATTCTCAGACAGACTCATGCTGTCCATGCGTATTTCTCTTGCACACCCCTGGCTCCTTCCCCAGGTGTTACATTTAGCAGCCCAGAGTTCCCAGGCTTTGACATCTGTGTGCATCTGTGGGCTCCCAGAGCGCAGGGAGAGGCTGGGTTCTGGGGCTGCTGTTTGTCGTAAAGGAAAGGCTGGATTTATAGCCATCCTCACAGACCCTGCCCAGGGCTGACAGAACCCTCCCTTCCTTACCCTCTCTGGCCTTCTGAGACCTGGGACCTGGTGGAGGGGGGGTGAGCTAACACACTCTTCTGCATTTAGGAGGGTTTCTTTGGTGTCATCTGCCACCTCCACAGAGGTCAAAGGGATAAACTGATTTGTCAATAAAATGGTTAACAGCTCATGAGTAAGAACTTTAAAAAAATCCCCCAAAGGAGATGGGTCCAACTTTTCTGTGGCTTTGTCTCTTGGGTCCCTTCCATGCCTTTCCTCGCCTGTGTATGCCTGTGCTCAGCTGTGGCCCACTCTGCGGCACTTTGGACTGTAGCCTGCCTGGCTACTTTGCCCGTGGAATTTTTCCAGGCAAGAATGTTGGAGTCGGGTGCCATTTCCTACTCCGAGGGATCTAGCTTACTCAGGGGTGGAACCCACATCCCTTTTGTCTCCTGCATTAGCAGACAGATTCTTTCCCACTCGTGCCACCCGGGAGGCCCGTCTCCCCTCCTCAATTCAGTTCAGTCGCTCAGTCGTGTCCGACTCCTTCCGACCCCATGGACTGCACAATGCCAGGCCTCCCTGTCCATCACCAACTCCTGGAGTTTACTCAAACTCATGTTCATCGAGTCGGTGATGCCATCCAACCATCTCATCTGCTGTTGTCCCCTTCTCCTCCTGCCTTCAATCTTTCCCAGCATCAGGGTCTTTTGCATCAGGTGGCCAAAGTATTGGAGTTTCAGCTTCAGCATCAGTCCTTCCGATGAATATTCAGGACTGATTTCCTTTAGGATGGAATGCTTGAGTCTCCTTGCAGCCCAAGGGACTCTCAGGAGTCTTCTCCAACACCACAGTTCAAAAGCATCAATTCTTCGGTGCTCAGCTTTTTTTATAGTCCATTCTTACATCCATGCATGACTACTGGAAAAACCATAGCTTTGATTAGACAGACCTTTGTTAGCAAACTAATGTCTCTGCTTTTTAATATGATGTCTAGGTTGGGAGAATCCCATGGACAGAGGAGCCTGGCAGGCTATGGTCTATGGGGTCGCAACAGTCGGACATGACTGAGTGACTAACCACACTAGGTTGGTCATAGCTTTTCTTCCAAGGAGCAAGTGTCTTTTAATTTCATGGCTGAAGTCACCATCTGTAATGATTTAGGAGCCCAAGAAAATGATGTCTGTCACTGTTTCCATTGTTTCCCCATCTATGTGCCATGAAGTGATGGGACTGGATACCATGATTTTAGTTTTCTGAATATTGAGTTTTAAGCCAACTTTTTCACTCTCCTCTTTCACTTTCATCAAGATATTCTTTAGTTCTTCGCTTTCTGCCATAAGGGTGGTGTCATCTGCATGTCTGAGGTTTTTGATATTTCTCCCGGCAATCTTGATTCCAGCTTGTGCTTCACCCAGTCGGGTGTTTCTCATGATGTACTCTCCTCTCCTGCTGCTGCTGCTGCTGCTGCTGCTAAGTCACTTCAGTCGTGTCCGACTCTGTGCGACCCCCCCCCAATAGGCTCCAGTAGGGGTGGTCACCCTGCGGGGGTTTTTTTTTCTTTTCCCTCCCAAAGAAGCTGCCCTCAAACTACTGCATCCCATCTCACACGCTGGATTCTCCCGCCAGGCAATGGAATACCTCCTGATGTTGAAGTGGTTTTAGAAAAGGGAGAGGAACCAGAGATAAATTGCCAAATCTGTTCATATCTCCAATGCATCTGTGAAAAAGAACTGAAAACGAAAGAGTGAAAGTGAAGTCGCTCAGTCGTTAACTACAGACTCTTAGAGACTCCGTGGACTGGAAGAAACCAGATCCTCCATCCATGGGGATTTTCCACACTCGGGAAAAGTACTGGGGTGGGGAAGTGCCATGACTTTTTTTCCCCACTCCTCCCCTCCTTGAAGGAAAGTAGCCACCAGACACTTCAAAAGCAGAGACATCACTGCCCAAGGCATGGGCACCTGCACTTCCAAAGGCTCCAGTAGACGGGAGCAGTGGTCATCAGGCCTGGGAGAGAGAGATATCTGGGAGGGATTGGGGGGGTGATGAGGTTAATAACATTTTCTTTTGTGTATATGTGTGAAGTATACATACCTGGGTGGGGAGGATCCCCTGGAAGAGAGCATGGAAACCCAGTCTAGTATTCTTGCCTGGAGAATCCCATGGACAGAAGAACTGGGTTGGCCACGATCCACAGGGTTGCAGAGTCAGATACGAGTCAAGCGACTTAGCACGCACACAGGTACATGAAGTGTAACCTGTCTACAGGAAGATGCAGGAGGCATGCATATACAGAAGAAGCACCTGTGTGGTCACTTCCCTCAGGTGAAGAAGCAGAATATGACCTGCACCTCAAAATATAACCCCCTCCAACCTCCATCCCCTCACGATTCCATCCAACCTCTAGAGGTATCTACACTGTACTGAGTTTTGATGATAATCTTGCCTTACACTAATATTTACCACACCCAAACACATCTCTAAACATGACAATGTAGCGTTGGGTTGTTTTTTTTTTGGTGTTTGGATGATTTTGAATGTTGTGTAAATAGAATTATACCATGTGTATTTTGTCTTTCATATTTTTTTGCTCAAGATTATACTTACTTATTTTCACTGACAGCAGTGGTATTGATCGCTGTGACCACAACTCATTTATTCATTGTACATTTGGGTTGTTTCGAGTTTGTGGTAATTAGGAACAACATTACTGTGAACAGTCTGTGTATCCTAGCACGCACTGGCGTGCATTTATATAGGGCTCATACCTCAGGGTGAAGTTGCCAACTCCTAGGAAATGGATATCTCCAACTCTGTTAGATAATGTACAAATGTCCAAAGAGACTGCTCCCGTTTGAAGGGTCCTGGGCAGAGTCTGAGGTCCTAATGTGCCACGTATTTGCCAGTACTCGGCCTTAGACGTTTCAGTCTTTGAAACTCGTGTCTTTTCATCAGGGTTGGGCCAAGCGCAAGGGCACCTTCTCGATGCCTTCCATAGGTTCGGGAAGCTGGCAGCGGCTGCCCCTTCCCCCAGACACAGATGGCAGAGGCGCCATCGCGGAATGCTTATCTGTATTAAACACAGGCTGTAGGTGGCTCCTTGGAGACAAGAGACAGCATCTCCCCTGGCTGATTCTCCGCTTTTGGAATGCGCCACCCGTCCTCACAGTGGCGATGAGACGCTCCGTACCATCTGGAGAGCTGGACTGCTGTGGGGCAGACATCTGCTGGCAGCCGAAGGGGAAGAAAGGTGAGGCGGGGCCGGGCGCAGCCCAGGGCCGCTTCCCTGTGCGGACCCGCTGTCTCAGGTCAGCTCTGCACAACACAAAGACCTCGCCTCACTCCTTTTATTTACTCAAGAGGAACCACCCAGTGGTCACCCCGGGAGTTCCTGAAGGAATGACACGGCGATGATTTCCAGTTAACAGACTCAGCCCAATCAACTCTGCGTTTCATCAGGAGTGATTACCTCCGTTTCAGAATTGGTTGCTTTCACTGGTCGCGCCTGCGTGCGTGCTAAGTCGCTTCAGTCGTGTCCGACTCTTTGCGATCCCAGGGACTGTAGCCCACCAGGCTCCTCTGTCCATGAGATTCTCCAGGCATGAATACTGGAGTGGGTTGCCAAGCCCTCCTCCAGAGGCTCTTTCCCAACCAGGAATCGAACCAACATCTCTTCTGTCTCCTGATTTGGAGGCGAGTATTTACCACTAGTCCTATCTGGTCATGTCTGAGCCCCGTGTATAAAACAGGGATAATGTAACCCACCTATTTCCTGTGTTGCTGGGAGGACAAAAACGAAATAGGGATGTGAGGGCACTTTGAAGATGATCAAAGTGTTTATTGCCTTAGAGTCCTGGATGGGGGCCTTGCTGTAGAGACTCTAAGAGGGAATTTCGATTTTAGGTTAGGTGTCCCCCTGTAAGATGTGACCCTCCCCCACTCCCCAAGGATGATAACAATGAGAGTGAGCTCCATGAGCAGAGAAAGGCAAGGTTGGACCTTGCTTCGTGCTCTCTCCTCCCTCTTGGCTGGTTCTATCTACCTCCTGGGGGGCTGGTAAGAAGAGCGGAGGGCTACATTTAACACGCTTTTACTGCAGCTTGTGGATAATGAAAGACAAATGGGCAGAAAGGTAGGACACTCCCCACCCCGCAACCAACTAGATGACTCGGTTCTAAGGGTTTACTCACCTTCCCGGTGGCGCCGTGGATGAAGAATCCACCTGCCGATGCAGGCGATGGAGGTTGGTTCCCCGGGTTGGGAAGATCCCTCAGAAAAGGAAACAGCAACCCCCTCCAGTATTCTCGCCTGGAAAATTCCATGGACAGAGGAGCCTGGTGGGTTGCAGTCCACGGGGCTGCAGAGTGTCAGACACGACTGAGCACACAGGCGCACGTGGTCCACTCACCTGCCCTTCCACTTCCTATTTTCTCTCGGTTTGGCGTCTGAGCATCTGTCTGTCCTCAGGCCATCCTAAGCCCTTAGTCCCATCAGAGAGCCCTGCAAGGAGCCCTCTAAGACCCCTGGTTGGCTGGGGACGTGCTGATTCGCAGCTGCTGTCCCAGCATAGTCACTACTAGCTCCCCTTTCTATTCTCAACACATCCCCGTTTGGGTGGTAAAGTATATGTTTGTCTTAAGACCACCTGACAAGCTCTGGTTTCTTCTGGGAGAGTCTGCTTCTACCTGCCTCCGAGGGAGATGCCGTTTGCACCCGCAGGCATGGCTGTCTCTTGAGGAGGCTGTGTTGTGCCTCTCTGGCTCCACTGCCTGCCTTCACAGCTGGCTCTGTCCTTTATAGGCTGCATAATCGGAGGATGGGTGACTAGGTTGGCCTTGGCCTCAGTTTTCTTAAGTATAAAATGGGAATCATGATGACAGTCCTGGTATGTTGTAAGTGGCCAATGCATTTTAACTAATATGGTTATTACTTTAGGGCAGGAAGCAAAATCTGGGAGCTCTGCATGTGAAGCCCGGCTTGCTAAGACTTCTGTTTGGTGAGCACAGTGAAAGTTTCAAAGCTGAAAGGCTTTAGAAAGGATGCCCTCTAGTAGGTCAGAGGTGTCATCACTCTCTTGTTCATAGGATTTTCAAGGCAAGGATACTGGAGTGGGTTGTCATTTCCTTCTCCAGAGGATCTTCCTGATTCAGGGATCAACCCTGGGTCTCCTGCATTGCAGGCAGATGCTTTACCATCTGACCTGCCAGGGAAGCCCTCTCTTGTCATATACCAGTCTGATTCATGCATTGATTGCGTGCTACCCATTCCAGTATTCTTTCTTGGAGAATCCCATGGACGGAGGAGCCTGGCAGGTTACAGTCCATGGGGGGTCGCAGAGTTGGACACGACTGAGTGACTAACACTTTCAGGCCTGGACCCAACTAGGCTGCCATCGCTCTGGACCCTCGGACATGCCTGGGTGTTGCTGTGTGTGTAGGTTCCCCCTCCCAACTTCTCTCCAAGTTAGACTCCAACTCAGGCTCAAGTCCTCCTGAGAGGAAGATTCAGCCTTGAACTCCTCTCCTTGGTGCTGGAGCTGTTTCTCCACATCCTACGTCCCTTAAGGGAAGTGCCTCCGTGTGCCTACAAATTGCCGGGAGTCTTGCTAAAAATGCAGATTCTGGCTCGGCAGCCTGGAGCAGGGGACGAAGATTCTGTATTTCCAATGAGCTCCCAGGTGATCCTGATGCTGCTGGCCCGAGGATTTAGGGAACAGTGGGTTGTCGGGGAGAAGAGTTTTTACTTGAGACTCAGAGGAAGACCCCTTCCCAGAGCAGACTGCAAACTTCGCCTGAGCATCGAGGCATTTACTCTGTCCCCCTCCTCTGACTCCCAGGCTCCATATCCAGAATGGCTACCAGGAAAACATCCATCTCTCGAGGCGAGGTGGACCCCTAGTTGGGAGATACTAATTCCTTCTTAAGGGGAGGCTCAGCTTCAGAGAACTCTGACTGCCTTGTCCTTCATTAATTATGCAGAGGTTGACCATTTTTCAGAACCCCTTCTTCTTAAGAGTCGACCAGGATCTCGTTATTATATGCTCTCAAGTTGAGTGGTTCTCAAAGTGTGGTTCTGGGACCAGCACCATCAGCATCGCTGTAAATCCGTTCAGGTTGCAGTTGCTGCGGTGGGTCTACCCCACCCAGACCCATGGAATCAGAAACTCGGAGAGAGATGTCCAGCCACGGTGCTGAACAAGCACTCCCAGAAACGGGCGTGATGTTGGAAGCTGCCAGATTCCTTCAGGGAGTTTCCAGAAGAGAAGGCCCTGGGTCCCAGCAGCTGGTGGGATTGGCCCAGGTCCCTGGGGCTTGTTGCTGAGTGGGTGGCCTCAGTCGTCAATCAGGGACAGGAATCCTAAAAGGGGGGTTTGAAGACTCCCAACTAAGGAAAAGCAGGAGCAAATGATCCACCCCCCTGGGGATAATTGTTTGACTCTATGCAAATGTTCTGAGCCATAAAACCAGCCAGAGATGTACAGGAAATGTCTGCTCCCGGTAGCCGGTGGTCTGCATAGAGCCTTATCAGTGACTGGCTTTCAGAGCCCCTATTACACAGAGCCTTCACGACATGAAATACACCACACCTGCGAAATGAAACGCACATGGAGAGGTTATGGGAGTTTTCAAGAGCGTTTTATTTTGCATAATACAGTTATTTTTTTTTCTGGGCCAGAAATAGTATATTAAAAAGTCAGCAGGTATATAGCTTGTTTTAAAATTCTTATTACTTTACTCTGGCTATGCAGACTTTTATTTTCTTCCTCCCGCTGCTACTGCACAAAGATACAGAATATTCTATCTGGAAGGGGCCCTCGAGACCAGTGAGTTCACTCCCTGCAATTCACAGCTGAGGAACTGGTGTTCAGAAGTGTGAGGTGACTGGCCCTGAATGAGGGCCGGGGGCAGGTACCCGGGACGCCTGAACCTCATGCTCTGATTCCCCCAGTTTCTTTCAGGGACCTCAGGTCAGGCAAGGGGCCCGGGAAAGTGGTCTCATGCGTTCTCTTGCTCGTGAAGCGCATCCTAGGGGTGGGGGTGGGGGGTGCGGAGGTCATTTACATGTGTACCACACTCAGAGTGTCCAGCCACCAGCAAGTTCACTTCTGAGTCTGTAGTCCAGTCAGGAGCATCTTCTACTCTTACTAAGGCTCAGAAGCCAATGTCTGGGAAGCCAGCACCATCGCGCCTGCAGGCTGAGTTTCAGTCACGTGTTTGGGGTTTGGGAGAACGTGCCCTTTCCCAGGGCTGGCTCTGTGGGAGTAGGGCCTGTACCGTAGCACTGCGCCCTCTGCTTGCAAGTGATAGGGACAGAGCCAAGTGACAAAGCAGGTGATGAGTTAATCCCACGATGGGCTTACAAGTAGAAAACATATAGGAGACCCCTGTAAGTTAATACTTCCTCGAGAAAGCAGGCTTGCTTAACTGCAAAACCAAGCAGGCTTTCTTAGCAACAAAACCATACACAGAAGCACAGACACACCTCGAGACAATAAAGCAATGGTGGTGTGCAAAACAACACAGTTTAGACCTAGCTTGACCATATAGGGACAAGAAAACTCCCCTGACCAACCTGGAGGAGGAACCGATGATGAAAACATGATGTTTACTCAAGAAAGTGGCTTCCCAGGTGGGGCTGGTGGTCAAGAAGCCACCTGCCAACACAGGAGACAGACGAGATGCAGGTTCGCTTCCTGGGTGGGGAAGATCCCCTGGACAAGGGCACAGCAACCCACTCCAGTATTCTTGCCTGGAGAATCTCATGGACAGAGGAGTCTGGCAGGCTGCAGGGTTGCACAGAGTTGGACAGGACTGAAGCGACTTAGCACATACGCACTCAAGAAAAAGACATTCTTCTCCCCCTCCCTACTTTTCCTTTGATTAAAAAATTGTAGCCTGCTAAGTTCTTGGGTGTGGCATCTCCTGCCGGCCCTCTTGTAAGCCACATGAGCATCTTATTCTAATAAATCACTCTTCGTCTACCACTTTGCTTCTCACTGAATTCTCTGCACTGAGACATAAAGTGAAAGTGTTAGCCTCTCAGTCGCGTCCAACTCTTTGGGACCCCATGGACTGTAGCCTGCCAAGCTCCTCTGTCCATAGGATTCTCCAGGCAAGAATACTGGAGCGGGTTGCCATTTCCTTCTCCAGGGGATCTTCCCTACTCAGGGATCGAACCCCAGTCTCCTGCATTGCAGGCAGATTCTTTACCAGAAACTGAGTCTTTTATTGACTTTCACTCAGCACCATGCCCAGCACCGATGAGGTGCTCAATGACTATTAATGTAATAAAGGGCATTTAGCTAAATTGAACGTGTGTGTAGCTATATCAGGACTTCTCTGATGGCTCAGTGGGGTAAAGAATCTGCCTGCCATGCAGGAGACATAGGTGTGATCCCTGGGTTGGGAAGATCCCCTGGAAGAGGAAATGGCAACTCACTCCAGGATTCTTGCCTGTAAAATTCCATGGACAGAGGAGCCAGAACTTCCTGCAGACCTACAAAGAGGCTTCCAGGCTGGTGTTTAGATTTCTCCCGTGAGCGAAGTGGTTCAGCATGGCTGGCAGGGGCTTCAAGATACCTTATGTTTGACTTCATGAATTATTTATGGAATTAACACCAGAATCATCATTAATTTGTGGAAGGAGAGAAGTTGCTGCGTGGCTGGATGCCCATGTTTTTCTGGCAGGGATAAATTACCTTCATGACAGCTGCTGGGTGAAGACCTGGGATGCTGGTTTCCAGGGGAGACAAAGCACTTCAGCTCCCCACTCCTTCCCTTCCCCCAGCTAAAAAACCAGAAGTGCCCCAGACCCCTGGCAGTGAGCCACCTTGGCTTCCCTCAACATATAGTTTACATACATTGATTAAGCACCTACTGTGTGTGTAGGGCATTTGCTAAGGATGGGATCCAAGATCAAGAAGGCGTGTAAGCAGACAATTACATCATCAGGTGTTCAGGGGCAAGAAACGTAGGTCCTCTGTATTGTGGGGCGGGGGTGTGGCTCATGCCTAAACCAAGTCTCACAGGGAAAAAGCAAATTAGTGGTGTTAGAGACATGGGCAGGGAAACTGTAGGGGCCAGGCTTTTCAGTGGGGAGTAACTCTGCAAAAGGTCGGAGAAAGATCTGTAAATAGTAGAAATGGCTAGTGTAGATAAAGGGACCTGGGGAGATGACCCGTGGGGGATGGGAAATGGATGCTGGTCTTGCCAATGGCCTTAGGTTCTCGCAGGAGGCTGACGGGTGGGGTTGGGGAGGATGGCACCAGAGCCATCGATGGCCAGCTGTGGTTTCCTGTGCCATCCGCGGAGAGCCAGGTCCCTGCCACTCCAGGTGCGCTGTGGCTTTTTGGGCTTCCAGGCCCCCTGGAGGCATCAGTGGGAGGTGGGGGGAGGCATGCCTGTCAGAGAGGGAGAGCAGAGGAGGTACATAATAGAGGGGAGCCACAATCCTGCACGTCAGCAAGTCTGCTTTCTGAGACCTCCTATATAATAGCAATCTCTTTCCCATTTTCTTCTAAGCATCAGGAGGAAACATAACTGCAGTTGGGTTCAGCAGCCCTTGCTTTTGAGCAATAAACTACAAATGATCACAGTTTACTTTGATGCCCTCGGAATTCCCCGACCAGTGGCCGTGGCTTCTTGCCATTTACTGGGGGGACGTCGCCTGGGCACACACGCCCTGCATTCAGAATGAGCCCTTGCCTCAAAGCTTGTCTTAACCTGGTATTTACTTCACGGTTCTTCTTGGGGATAGAGCAGTGCTCTGGACTCTGGGGCTGCCGACACCACTCTGAGGGGTCCAACCCTGCTGCCCCAGCCTTTCTGGGAGAAAAGATTATTCCTGACTCCATTTATTTCCAGGTAGCAAAGACTCAGCGAGCCCCGCAGGGTGAAGACAAAGTAGAAGCACTCCAGATAAGTGGTTTCCCCTCTGTATTACTTATTTATTGAAGCCAGCGAGGCATAACTAAGGGAAGAGAAAGGAACCAAGGAAATAGAGAATACAATGGCCCCTCGATTTTAATGGGAAAGATGGCTGGAAGTGATTCCTAAATTATTAAATAAATCGATTTGATTCTTGCAGCCAGCCTCCAAGGTGTATTTGTCAGTTTCGTCATCATTGTCTTCAAGGGTAGAAAGAGTCACTCATGGAGAAAGTTTTATTGTTTTTTTTCACCACTCAATTTTATTTTGAAGGCTGCGATTCATAGCCCCTGTCTAATTAAACACCAACTTCTTTATGTAACCGGAGTAGCACTTTTTCCATTTTTCTTTTGGCTTCCATTCCGATCCCATTTGTCTTACAGGCCCTTGGATTTGGAACAAGACCGGGTCAGCTGTTGGGCAGACACACTTTGGAGAATCTTGATCCCATTTCAATTACAGGACCGTTTGGTCATAGATGAGTCCTATGGAAATCTGTCCACACACAGGAGTCCTGTCATTTAGCTGTTTGCCTAACAGAACTCACTGAGTGTTAAAATAATAGGTTGCGCCATCCCAAATGCCAAGAATAACACCTTAATGCACTTTAGGGAAATAATAGATTTCATTCTGGGGTTTTGGTGGTGACTATAGAACTGTTTGTTTTTTTTTCTCTCATATTTTCTCCCCCTTCCCTAAATACTTCGACTGCCTCCAGCCCAATGGTAAAAAAAAAAAAAAAAAAAGAAATGCCTGAACATCTAAATTCTTTTTCTTAATTATTCTCCCGAGGAAAGCAGGCCAAGCACCAGGGTGCAAAAAATTTAAACCATAAATAACCAGCCGAAAGGAAATAAAAGAAATGACACCAGAATAAACTAAGCTATTAACTGAGAGCTTTACATCTCCGTCTTCCTCGGGTCTGAAAAATCTAAGGGAAGGTGGTTAAGTATTAATTTTCCAAAGAATGTCATTATGATCTGCAGGAATTAAAAATGGATGAAGGAAATATTTCCTTCCTCATGATTTCCGGTGGTACTTGGGCACCGACGCATGAAACATTTTGGGGAGTGTAGTTCCATTCTCTCCCTGAGGACAAGTGGTACTAAGGGACCTCTGGGTCTTTGTCGGGGGTCGGGTGGGGGCGCCACTACTGCCCTGGGTGTGGGGAGGAGGGCCAGATGGGAAAGACGGAAGGGAGCAAAGAAATGGGTGGCGATTGAATGCTTCCCGAGATAAATGCGCTTCTGCCTGGATCTGCTGCATAATTGTTTCTTCAAATAAAGAACTCCATTCACACCTGCAGACCTGTCAGGCTTCCAATTACTGGCTCGAGGTTCAATTTCCTGGCTGCAACTCCAGCCTTGGGAGTGGAGAGAAGGGGTGTGTGTGTGACGGCAACACAGAGAAAGAAAGGCGTGGGCACTGGAGGTGAGCACTTCGTGTGTGCGGGCCGCGAGGTGGAGGACTCTGCTTCCTTCGTGGCGCACGCAGGCAGCGGTTTGTTGATGCTTGCAGAGTCACTTCCAACAACTGCCTGGAGGCCTGGGGAGTCTTGTAGCTTCAAGTCTGCTTTTCCAGGTGGGCCGTGGACTTCTGCGGCAAAGACGGAGCAGAGCCCGGAGCCTGCAAGTGTGTGCGAGGGGCTGCCAGAAACCTTGCCCTTTGTCTCGCGCCAGCTCACAGGTCTGGGAGCCAGCCCTTGGCTCCGCGAGACAGAGTAGGCTTGGCTTCTCCGTGCAGTTGAAAGTAATATGAGAAAAGCCAGGTGCAGGAAAGCGTGTATGAGATCTCAGTATTGTAAAACCAACCTTGACCAGCCGCCCAAATTCTGTGTGTATTTATTTAGGGAACTGTACTGGATTACATAAATTCAGAGGAAAATCTAGGACACAGGCTGTGTTCTTAAAATGAGTTACAGAGGTGGGGTGTATGAGAAAGAGGTGAGTGCGGATAGGAGGTGAGGTAAGGCATCCGTGGTGACGGCATGGACCAGATGACCTCAGTTACGCGAAACTATTATTGATGTACCTGTTAAACTCTCACCCCACTTTGCTTATCTTTTCTTCAAAAGGGCCTCCTCTGAAAAGTCTCTCAGTGCCAGGCACTAAGTATATTCAGGTTTATGTGAGTTCTTTTTTTTGGTGGCATTTAGGGTTACTGTTCTGCAGGTGCTTTGTATGGCATGAGCCAAGAGAAAGAAGAGCTGCTTTGCCTCAGGGAAAGACAGTTATTAACCATTCTTCTTGTCCTCTCTACTCTCTGTCCTAATCAAAGGGACAGGAGTGAGAAAGGGCTTTCTCAGAAAGCCTGACTCCTTTTAAATGGTCAAAGGCAAGCAGACATGGGCAGTAGGGAGGGGACCCCAGGTGACCCGAGCTGGGCTTCTTTGGTCTCTGGAGACTGTGTGGGCTCTACCCATCATACTCCCACCCCCAGGGAGGGGACAGACTTTGTGGAAAACAAAGCTGGGATCTGAAGACGCAAATGAGAGGGCAGAAGTTTTCAGCCCAACGTAAGGAAGAACTTTCTGTCCACCTGAACTGACAATCGACTGGGCCACTTTGCAGAATCCTCATTGTTGGCAGAGTTCAGGTCCTGGTAAAACCTTGGTTACGATTCCTGCACCAAGTGGCCCTGGATTATAAGACCTTTAGAGTTGCACTTTGCCTCTAAGTACTGGAAGTGTGGCTGGTGCAACTGAGGAATTGTATTTCTTAATTTTAATCAAGGACAAATATCCGAAAAAAACAGAAGGAATATCTTTTTTTTTTTTTTTTATCAAGAATCTCTTTTATTGATTATCAGAAACATTACAAACACCTAATATGAACAAATTGTAACATGGCAGTGATTAGTTTGAACAATTAATACATTTCAGATATATTATTATACATATTTCAACGCTATTCTCCCCAATCATCCCACCCTCTCCCGGTCCCAGAGTCCAAAATCTGTTCTATACATCAGTGTCTCTTTTGCTGTCTCGTAAATAGGGTTATTTTTACCATCTTTCTAAATTCCATATATATGCGTTAGTATACTGTATTTGTGTTTTTGTTTCTGGCTTACTTCACTCTGTATAATAGGCTCCAGTTCCATCCACCTCCTTAGAACTGGTTCAAATGTATTCTTTTTAATGGCTGAGTAATACTCCATTGTGTATATGTACCACAGCTTGCTTATCCATTCATCTGTGGATGGACATCTAGGTTGCTTCCACGTTCTGGCTATTGCAAACAGTGCTGCTATGAACATTGGGGTACAGGTGTCTCTTTCAATTCTGGTTTTCTCAGTGTATATGCCCAGCAGTGGGATTGCTGGATCATAAGGCAGTTCTATTCCCAGTTTTTTGAGGAATCTCCATACTGTTCTCCATAGTGGCTGTACCAGTTTGCATTCCCACCAACAGTGCAAGAGGGTTCCCTTCCCTCCGCACCCTCTCCAGCATTTATTGCTTGTGGACTTTTGGATCGCAGCCATTCTGATTGGCGTGAAATGGTATCTCATAGTGGTTTTGATTTGCATTTCTCTGATAATGAGTGATGTTGAGCATCTTTTCATGTGTTTGTTAGCCATCTGTATGTCTTCTTTGGAGAAATGTCTATTTAGTTCTTTGGCCCATTTTTTGATTGGGTCATTTATTTTTCTGGAATTGAGCTGTAGAAGTTGCTTGTATATTTTTGAGATTAGTTGTTTGTCAGTTGCTTCATTTGCTATTATTTTCTCCCATTCTGAAGGCTGTCTTTTCACCTTGCTTATAGTTTCCTTTGTTGTGCAGAAGCTTTTTAAGTTTGATTAGGTCCCATTTGTTCATTTTTTATTTTATTTCCGATATTCTGGGAGGTGGGTCATGGAGGATCCTGCTGTGATGTAAGTCAGAGAGTGTTTTGCCTATGTTTTCCTCTAGGAGTTTTATGGTTTCTGGTCTTACATTTAGATCTTTAATCCATTTTGAGTTTATTTTTGTGTATGGTGTTAGAAAGTGTTCTAGTTTCATTCTTTTACAAGTGTTTGACCAGTTTTCCCAGCACCACTTGTTAAAGAGATTGTCTTTAATCCATTGTATATTCTTGCCTCCTTTGTCAAAGATAAGGTGACCATATGTGCGTGGATTTATCTCTGGGCTTTCTATTTTGTTCCATTGATCTATATTTCTGTCTTTGTGCCAGTACCACACTGTCTTGATGACTGTGGCTTTGTAGTAGAGCCTGAAGTCAGGCAGGTTGATTCCTCCAGTTCCGTTCTTCTTTCTCAAGATAGCTTTGGCTATTCGAGGTGTTTTGTATTTCCATACAAATTGAGAAATTATTTGTTCTAGCTCTGTGAAGAATACCATTGGTAGCTTGATGGGGATTGCATTGAATCTATAAATTGCTTTGGGTAGTATACTCATTTTCACTATATTGATTCTACCAATCCATGAACATGGTATATTTCTCCATCTATTAGTGTCCTCTTTGATTTCTTTCACCAGTGTTTTATAGTTTTCTATATATAGGTCTTTAGATTCTTTAGGGAGATATATTCCTAAGTATTTTATTGTTTTCATTGCAATGGTGAATGGAATTGTTTCCTTAATTTCTCTTTCTATTTTCTCATTATTAGTGTACAGGAATGCAAGGGATTTCTGTGTGTTAATTTTATATCCTGCAACTTTACTATATTCATTGATCAGTTCTAGTAATTTTCTGGTGGAATCTTTAGGGTTTTCTACGTAGAGGATCATGTCATCTGCAAACAGTGAGAGCTTTACTTCTTCTTTTCCAATTTGGATTCCTTTTATTTCTTTTTCTGCTCTGATTCCTGTGGCCAAAACTTCCAAAACTATGTTGAATAGTAATGGTGAAAGTGGGCATCCTTGTCTTGTTCCTGACTTTAGAGGAAATGCTTTCAGTTTTTCACCATTGAGGATAATGTTTGCTGTGGGTTTGTCATATATAGCTTTTATTATGTTGAGGTATGTTCCTTCTATTCCTGCTTTCTGGAGAGTTTTTATCATAAATGGATGTTGAACTTTGTCAAAGGCTTTCTCTGCATCTATTGAGATAATCATATGGTTTTTATTCTTCAGTTTGTTAATGTGGTGTATTACGTTGATTGATTTGCAGATATTGAAGAATCCTTGCATTCCTGGGATAAAGCCCACTTGATCATGGTGTATGATCTTTTTAATGTGTTGTTGGATTCTGATTGCTAGAATTTTGTTAAGGATATTTGCATCTATGTTCATCAGTGATATTGGCCTGTAGTTTTCTTTTTTTGTGGGTTCTTTGTCAGGTTTTGGTATTAGGGTGATGGTGGCCTCATAGAATGAGTTTGGAAGTTTGCCTTCCTCTGCAATTTTCTGGAACAGTTTGAGTAGGATAGGTGTTAGCTCTTCTCTAAATTTTTGGTAGAATTCAGCTGTGAAGCCGTCTGGACCTGGGCTTTTGTTTGCTGGAAGATTTCTGATTACAGTTTCAATTTCCGTGCTTGTGATGGGTCTGTTAAGATTTTCTATTTCTTCCTGATCCAGTTTTGGGAAGTTGTACTTTTCTAAGAATTTGTCCATTTCTTCCACATTGTCTATTTTATTGCCATATAATTGCTGATAGTAGTCTCTTATGATCCTTCGTATTTCTGTGCTGTCTGTTGTGATCTCTCCATTTTCATTTCTAATTTTATTGATTTGATTTTTCTCCCTTTGTTTCTTGATGAGTCTGGCTAGTGGTTTGTCAATTTTATTTACCCTTTCAAAGAACCAGCTTTTGGCTTTGTTGATTTTTGCTATGGTTTCTTTTGTTTCTTTTGCATTTATTTCTGCCCTAATTTTTAGGATTTCTTTCCTTCTACTAACCTTGGGGTGCTTCATTTCTTCCTTTTCTAGTTGCTTTAGGTGTAGAGTTAGGTTATTTATTTGGCTTTTTTCTTGTTTTTTGAGGTATGCCTGTATTGCTATGAACTTTCCCCTTAGGACTGCTTTTACAGTGTCCCACAGGTTTTGGGTTGTTGTGTTTTCATTTTCATTCATTTCTATGCAGAATTTGATTTCTTTTTTGATTTCTTCTGTGATTTGTTGGTTATTCAGGGGTGTGTTGTTCAGCCTCCATATGTTGGACTTTTTAATAGTTTTTCTCCTGTTATTGAGAGTTACTCTTACTGCATTGTGGTCAGAAAAAATGCTTGGAATGATTTCAATTTTTCTGAACTTACCAAGGCTAGATTTATGGCCCAGGATGTGGTCTATCCTGGAGAAGGTTCCGTGTGCGCTTGAGAAAAAGGTGAAATTCATTGTTTTGGGATGAAATGTCCTATAGATATCAATTAGTTCTAACTGGTCTATTGTATCGTTTAAAGTTTGTGTTTCCTTGTTAATTTTCTGTTTAGTTGATCTATCCATTGGTGTGAGTGGGGTATTAAAGTCTCCCACTATTATTGTGTTATTGTTGATTTCTCCTTTCATACTTGTTAGTATTTGTCTTATATATTGCGGTGCTCCTAAGTTGGGTGCATATATATTTATAATTGTTATATCTTCTTCTTGGATTGATCCTTTGATCATTAGGTAGTGACCTTCTTTGTCTCTTTTCACATCCTTTGTTTTAAAGTCTATTTTATCTGATATGAGTATTGCTACTCCTGCTTTCTTTTGGTCTCTATTTGCATGGAAAATCTTTTTCCAGCCCTTGACTTTCAGTCTGTATGTGTCCCCTGTTTTGAGGTGGGTTTCTTGTAGACAACATATGTGGGGGTCTTGTTTTTGTATCCATTCAGCCAGTCTCTGTCTTTTGGTTGGGGCATTCAACCCATTTACATTTAAGGTAATTAATGATAAATATGATCCCGTTGCCATTTACTTTGTTGTTTTGGGTTTGAATTTATATATCCTTTTTGTGTTTCCTGTCTAGAGAATGTCCTTTAGTATTTGTTGGAGAGCTGGTTTGGTGGTGCTGAATTCTCTCAGCTTTTGCTTGTCTGTAAAGGTTTTGATTTCTCCTTCATATTTGAATGAGATCCTTGCTGGGTACAATAATCTGGGCTGTAGGTTCTTTTCTTTCATCACTTTAAGTATGTCTTGCCATTCCCTCCTGGCTTGGAGAGTTTCTATTGAAAGATCAGCTGTTATCCTTATGGGAATTCCCTTGTGTGTTATTTGTTGTTTTTCCCTTGCTGCTTTTAATATTTGTTCTTTGTGTTTGATCTTTGTTAATTTGATTAATATGTGTCTTGGGGTGTTTCGCCTTGGGTTTATCCTATTTGGGACTCTATGGGTTTCTTGGACTTGAGTGATTATTTCCTTCCCCATTTTAGGGAAGTTTTCAACTATTATCTCCTCTAGTATCTTCTCATGGTCTTTCTTTTTGTCTTCTTCTTCTGGGACTCCTATGATTCGAATATTGTAACGTTTAAAATTGTCCTGGAGGTCTCTGAGATTGTCCTCATTCCTTTTAATTCGTTTTTCTTTTTTCTCCTCTGATTCATTTAATTCTGCCATTCTATCTTCTAATTCGCTAATTCTATCTTCTGCCTCTGTTATTCTACTATTTGTTGCCTCCAGAGTGTTTTGGATCTCGTTTATTGCATTATTCATTATATATTGACTCTTTTTTATTTCTTCTAGGTCCTTGTTAAATCTTTCTTGCATCTTCTCAATGCTTTTCTCCAGGCTATTTATCCATGATTCCATTTTGCTTTTCAGATTTTGGATTAGTTTCACTGTCATTATTCGGAATTCTTTATCAGGTAGGTTCACTATTTCTTCCTCTTTTGTTTGGTTTGGTGGGCATTTATCCTGTTCCTTTACCTGCTGGGAATTCTTCTGGCTCTTCATCTTGTTTAAATTGCTGAGTTTGGGGTGTCTTTACTGTATTCTGATAGTCTGTGGAGTTCTCTTTATTGTGGCGTTTCTGCACTATATGTGGGTTTGTACCGGTGGCTTGTCGAGGTTTCTTGTTTATGGAAGCTTGTGTCGGTGTTCTGGTGGGTGGAGCTGGATTTCTTTTCTCTGGGGTGCAGTGGAGTGTCTAGTAGTGAGTTATGAGATGTGTATGATTTTGGGGTCGCTTTGTGTAGCCTGTGTATTGGAGCTCAGGGCTGTGTTTTTGTTTTTCTGGAGAATTTGCTTGGTATGTCTTGTCATGGAACTTGCTGGTCTTTGTGTGATGCTTGGTTTCAGTGTAGGTATGGAGGCTTTTGATGAGCTCCTGTCAATTAATGTTTCGTGGGATCAGGGTATGGACTTAAGCCTCCTGGTTCCAGTTATCGGTCTTATTTTTACAGTAGTCTCAAAAACTTCTTCTTCTATAATGCATTCCACAACTGGACCTCTCAGAGATGTTCATGGAGTTATACAGAGAAGGAAAAAGGGAGGAAGGAGACAGAGGTGGTCAGGAGGATAAAAGGAGGGAGTGTGAAGGAGAGAGACAGATCTAGTCAGTAATCAGTAAAGAAAAGAAAAAAGGAAAGGAAAAAAGCAAAGGACAAAAAGGAAAAAAGAAAAAAAAAAAAACAGGGTCGCAAAAGTTATATCTAAACGTGGAGATTAAAGAAGTACTAGAGGATAAAAAAAATAAAAATAAAAGAAACAAAACAAAACAACAACAACAACAAAAAAAATTAAAAGGAAAAAAAAATTTTTGTTTTCCTTTTTCCAATTAAAAAATAATAAAAATTAAAAAAATATATATTAAAAAAAAAAAAAAAAGGAAATAATGATGATAAAAATAGTAACAATATATATAAGAGTTTCTCTATTATTGTTGTGGGTTCAGTTCATTTTCGGCTAGTTCCTTGTTCCGGCTTAAATTTCTCAAGATCTATAGGCTCCTTTCTCTGTAGTTGGTCTGTATAGTCCTTTGTTCTGTGGACAGTTTGGCGGTGTTCTGGGCCAAGGCCGGCCACTCGTGTGGTCGGCGCTGCACAATCTGGACTGCCGGCCCAAACTACTCCGATTAGGCAGCACTCCAGACAATCAGGCAAACGCAGTCTGCGCTGCGGCCCGCAGAGGGGGAGGGGCCGGCGAGGGGGTGGCTCGCGCGCGAATGGCGGGTGGGAAGGGGGGGGGGGTGGCCCTCGTGGGAGCCGCCGGCACAGCGGGTGGGGGCACGCCTGCGCGGGAGCAGCTGCGGCCCGCGCGGGAGCGGCCGGCGGGGGAGCGTCTAGCGGGGGAGCGTCCCGCGGGGAGCGGCCGGCAGGGGAGCCTCCCGCGTGGGAGCGGCCCGCGGCGTCTCCCTGCCCAGCCCCGGCTCGCCAATGGCAGATGCGGGCATTTGCGGCGATGCTTCTCCGCTGCGGAAGTTACCGCAGGGCCCGCAGTCTGTGGGTTCTAATTGCTCAACTGTTCTCCTCCCTGTTATGATAGTCTCCATGTTTCCCAGGTTCGGCACAGATTCCGCAGGGAGAGTGTTTCCTGGTGTTTGGAAACTTCTCTTTTTAAGACTCCCTACCCCGGACAGAGGTCCGCCCCTCCCTCTTTGTCTCTCTCTGGTTTCTATATTCTTTCCTACCTCCTTTAGAAGGCAGTGAGTTGCTTTTCTGGGTGTCCGACGTCCTCCGCCAGCACTCCGAAGCTGTTTGTGGAATTTACTCGGAGCCCAGATGTCCCTTTGATGAATTTGTGGAGGAGAAAGCGTATTCCCCGTCCTAATCCTCTGCCATCTTAACCAGAAGTCTCCAGAAGGAATATCTTAAAGAGAGATCTGCAGCTCCGTGCTCATCGCAGAATTATTCACCATAGCCAAGACAGGGAAGCAAACCCAGGTGCCATCAATAGCTGATTGGATAAAGAAGAAGTGGTGTATTTATACAATAGAATATTATTTAGCCATAAATAAGGAAATGTTGCATTTGTGACAACATGAATGAACCTGGAGAACATTATGCTTAGTGAAATAAGCCAGATAGAGAAAGACAAATACTGTATGATATTACTTAAATGGGAATCTAAAAAATAATTTAAATTTATAGAAGCAGAGTAGAATGATGGTTGCCAGGAGTTGGAGGGGTGGGGAAATGGTTGATATTGGTCAAAGGGTACAAACTTTCAGTTATAAGATGACTAAGTTCTGCAAATCTAATGTACATCATGGTGACATTGTTAAAAGTGTTGTATCCCATACTTGACATTTATTGAGAGTACATCTTAAGTGTTCTCACTAAAAAAAAAAAAATAAGTGAGGTGATTGGTGTGTTAGTTAACTTGATTACAATAAACAATTCACAATGTATATCACATTATTCATTTGTGTTTTAAATATGGACAATTTTATTTGCCAATTATACCTCAATAAAGCTGGAGGAAAAAGTTAACCTTCATTGCTTTAGCTTATACAACTCAAAAACAAAAAACCCAGTCAAAAAATGAGTAGAAGATTTAAATAAACTTTTCTCCAAAGGAGACATACAGAGAGCCAGTAGGTATGTGAAAAGATGTTCAAATTACTAATTATCAGGGAAGTGCAAATCAAAACTATAATGAAGTATCACCTCACACCAGACAAAATGGCCATCATTAAAAAGTCCACAAACAATAAATACTGGAAAGGGTGTGGAGAAAAGGAAACCCTACTACACTGCTGATAGAATGTAAATTGGTGCAGCCACTACGGAGGTTCTGTAACAAAGCTGGAAATAGGCTTGCCATATGATGACAAAATCAATCTATACCAGCAATCCCACTCGTGGGCATCTATCTGGAGAAAAGGTGCATGCACCCCTGTGTTCGCAGCAGCACTGTTTTCAGTAGACGAGACATGGAAGCAACCTAAGTGTCTACCAATAGATGAGCCAATACAGACGAGGTGGTGCTGTGCTGTGCTTGGTCCCTCAGTGGTGTCTGACTTTGCAGCCCCACGGACGGAAGCTCAGAGAAGATGTGGAACATACACAATGGAATACTTGTTGTTTAGTCACTAAGTTGTGTCCAACTGCTTGCGACCTCATGGACTGTAGCCTGCCAGGCTCCTCTGTTCATGGGATTCTGCAAGCAAGAATACTGGAGCGGGTTGCCATTTCCTTCCCCAGGGGATCTTCCTGGCCCAGGGGTCAAACCCATGTCTCTTGTGTCTCCCACATTGGTGGTGAATTCTTTACTGTTGAGCTTCCAGGGAAGCCCACGATGGAATACTACTTAGCCCTAAAAAAGAATGAAATAATGCCATTTGCAGCAACATGGATCGACCTAGAGATTATTTGACAAAGTGAAGTAAGTCAGACAAATACCGTAAAATATCACTTATTTGTGGAATCTAAAATATGATACAAATGGATTTATTTACAAAACAGAAACAGATGCACAGACATACAAAACAAATTTATGATTACCAAAGGGGAAATGGGTGGGGAAGGATAAATTAAGAGCTTAGCATTAGCTTGGTATATGGCTTTTATATAAAATAGATAAACAACAAGGTCCTGCTGTATAGCACAGGGAATTATATTCACTATATTGAAATAACCTATAATGAAAAAGAATCTGAAAAAGAATATGTGTATAACCGAATCGCTTTGCTGTACATCAGAATCTAACACAATACTGTAAATCACCTATACTTCAATTAAAAAAAAAACAACCCAAACCAAAGAAACTTTATGGTTTTCATAAGGCTACATTTAACTTTAACCGCTGAAAATTTAGCAGCCAAATTGAGAGGTCCACAAGTGTGAGTACTCATCAGAGTTTGAAAACATAATATGAAAAAGAGTGTAAAATAGTTCATTAATAATTTTATGTTAATTAAACATTAAATAATATCTTGCAAATATTGGGTTAAATAAATTGTTAAAATTAATTTCATGTTAAAAAAATGTGGCTGCTAGAAAATGTGAGATGACACGTGGGCTTGAATGGTACTTGTGTTGGGTGGTTCTTTGGAACATGACCACTTAGTTTGTGTTCTAAGTCTCCGCCAACATCGGGAGCTTGTGATTCTACGCAATTGTTCTTGTTTCTGATGTGGATTCTTCCCTCTCTTTGGATAGAAAGACACTCCAGAGACACTTGTGATTTCCACAATGGCCACTCAAGACGATTTTTATTGGTGATACTGATGGAAATCATGGGACGAGTGTCCGGACTTTAGAGAAATGACTGGAACAATGATTTTGGGGGCTCCAAGAACTTCTGGTGTGATTTATTACCCAGCAACTGAGCTTGTATGTGCGAAAGCTGGTATGTAAAATCATAAGGCAAGGTTTCTTTTAAAAATCAGCATATCTAACCTGACTTTTATTCACTGCCTTTCTCATGCAGTTAAAGTTGAATAAAACTCTTTCATCGTTCTGTATCATTAAAACACATCCCAAGAAGGGTTGAGAAACACAGTAGTGGACTCTAAATTAAGCAATAAGATATGCACTTTTAGTTTCCCTAATTACCTACCATTGAAAGTAGGTTGGAACTAAAATAAACATGCTGCCTTGAAATGAGAATTAATATGTGCTAGAGCTTCGGGGAAAGCCATATTAAACAATTGAATTTTGGAATATTTTGCTTTGTCAAAAAACCCAAAGGCATTCTTCCCTTTGGAATTGAATCTTAATTTAGAGGGTTTTTTTTTTTTTTTTAATTACTTGTTCCGTGTGTTTTACAAAGTGCCTTTATCAAGCTATTATGACATTTTGTTCATTATGTATTGAACCCTGTCACAAGCTATGAAGGCAATCAGCGCCTTCTCTGTCACTTGTCGAGAGAAGCCGAGTGTAAAGGGCGCCGTGGTTCCACGGGGGAAGGATGGTGTTAATTACAGAACGCCTTGTCGGGAGTTCAGTGGAGGACACCTCACTGGCACTCTACTCAGGGCGGCTGGCGGGAGATGGGAGAGGGCAGAGGGCAGAGTAGAAGATGGAAGACAGGTGTTGTGGGCTGGCTGGCACCCCGTCTCTCACACCAGTTCCTCTGGACCTCTTGATTCTGGGTCATGTATTTTTCACATCAAGGGTGAATCCTAGCCTTCAACAGACACATTCCTCACCTAGGGTAGGCTGAGAGACGAATCTCATTACAAATGGAGACTACTAGAATCAGATCAGCGTCTCCTCTACGGTCTGAGTCTGAGCAGATTGGAGCAGCAAAGAATCTCAAAGATCCTTGAGCAGGGCCTCATTTCTGTCTCCAACGGGAAGAAGAGGGGAAAGGAGAAATGCGGTTGAAGCACAGTCCTGAGACTCTTCTCAGAGCAGGAGCAGGGGAGGTGTTGATGTTAGGGCTGAAGGAAGACAGTTTAACTATCACCTTTTATGCTGAAGGTTTAAAAAGACAGTTTAAGTATCACCTTTTAAAATGAAAATGCTAAACAGTTTAGCCTAAGCTGTTATCAGAACTACAAGTGACATGTCTTTTAAAGGGAAAAAAAAATACCATTGCAGAATACCTATTCACAAAAATAACAGGTAGCTCCGATGGTGACCTCATTGTTCTGGATGGTCTAACTCCCTAAGACCCCTTTCCCTGACCTGTTGTTCAGTCATGTCTGACTCTTTGTGACCCCATGGACTGCAGTACACCAGGCCTCCCTGTCCATAACCATCTCCTGGAGCTTGCTTAAACTCATGTCCATCAAGTCAGTGATGCCATCCAACCATCTCATCATCTGTTGTCCCCTTCTCCTCCTGCCCTCAATCTTTCCAAGCATCGGGGTCTTTTTCAATGAAGAATGTATCTTTTTTATGATACAATAGACCTGAAGGATCCAAAGTTCCTGTGGAGTTCCTGGAATCCATCCTCCTGCTTTGAACTAGGACTTCTACTAACCAACTGTTGCATGATCTAATCTCAAAAATTGCAAGAGAGGGATTTCCTATTTTAGGTCCATGATGATTTAGGGAAAGTGACCACCATGTGCCAAGGGCTTTACATGTTGTGCCCTTGATGCTTGCAGTAACGTGTAAAGCAGGTATTATTATGTCCACCCTGGAAATGAAGACATTGGGGCTTGGAGAGATACAATAACATCCCCAAAGTTAAACAGCCATCAAAGGAGAAGCATTGAAATTTATTGCTGGATCTGTCCGTCTCCAAAACCATGTACTTTTCCCATTACATGATGTTGCTCCTATTAAGTTCTTTTCATATCTAATTGGTATCTTTCCAGCTATAATTTATACTATTTGTCTCAGTGCTTACTGGACATGGAGCAGTTCTTCTCAAAGCCTTTCATATATCTGAAGATGGCTACATCTGCCTTCTCTTGCCTTTTTCTTATTTGTTGCAAAAATTTCTTAGGAACATGGGGTTCATGTCCTTGAAATAGTTTTGTTTCTTTCAACTGGCATTTAATGTATATCTATGCAGATGAGTTTTGCTTATGAGAGACAAGATGAATCTTCCATTTCATTCCTTTATTCAAAGGGTTTAACAAGGTACAGACTGTGTGCAATGAACTGGATTGGATGCTGGACATTCAAAGAACAAAGTCTGTGCCAGAAAAATCTGAAGGAGCTCCCCCTTCTGTCTGAGTAAGATGGAGAGCTCTTCATAGGGTTGGTGGCAGGAAAAGTGGGCACTGAAGGATGAAGAGGAAATTCCTAGCAGATGGAGGGCTCTTGGGAGGCAGGACAGGCCAAGGAACTTTATGGGTAGAGTACTGGCAGCTGGGCACGCCATGGTGTGAGGGAAGAGGAAGTATTTTGGTGCAGTAGAGAAGGCAGGGTGTGCACAGAAAAATGGCAGGAGATGGTTCAGGGCAGGAGTCAGATCACAGAGAGTTTCTATGTCACGTTAAAGGGACCATCAGTTCAGTTCAGTTCAGTCACTCAGTTGTGTCCGACTCTTTGCGACCCCATGAATCGCAGCACACCAGGCCTCCCTGTCCATCACCAACTCCCAGAGTTCACCCAAACTCATGTCGGTGATGCCATCCAGCCATCTCATCCTCTGTCATCCCCTTCTCCTCCACCTTCAATCTTTCCCAGAATCAGGGTCTTTTCCAATGAGTCAGCTCTTCGCATCAGGTGGCCAAAGTATTGGAGTTTCAGCTTTAACACCAGTCCTTCCGATGAATATTCAGGACTCATTTCCTTTAGGATGGACTGGTTGGATCTCTTTGCAGTCCAAGGGACTCTCAAGAGTCTTCACCAACACCGCAGTTCAAAAGTATCAATTCTTCAGTGCTCAGCTTTCTTTATAGTCCAACTCTCACATCCATACATGACAACTGGAAAAACCATAGCCTTGACTGGCTGGACCTTTGTTGGCAAAGTAATATCTCTGCTTTTTAATATGCTGTCTGGGTTGTTCATACTTTGTTTTTTAATTTGGGAAATTAAAAAAAAGTATAAAGAATAATTGAATAGATACCCATACTTGTATTCCTACCAACCAGAATTAAAACCATTAGCATTTCACTATATAGTTTTTAACCTTTAAAAAAAGAAATCAAATACTCCAGATACACTGAAAGCCTCCTTAGCCAACACTTCTAACCTAATTCCTTTCTCTCCACCCTTTCCTAAGGCAATGTTCATCCATTTGGTATTTATCCTTCAGCATAGTTTGAAGCATCCATTTTACACACATTAAGTATTGCGCTGTGACACATCCTTCTGCATCTTGTTTTTTCTTCCCCTCAACATTGTTTCTGAGCTCTATTCATGTTGATAGATCAACATTCATTCATTTTAAACTCACATAGAGTCCTATTGTATGAATACTATGCTTTATTTATGGTTCCCCCATTGATGGCGATATGGGTCATTCCCAGTTTCATGCTATCAAAAAATGATGTTGCAGTCAGCGTCCTTACCCTTCTTTCTCTAGGGAAGCCATGTCCAGTTTTTCACGTTGATGAGAGCCATGCTGGGGAGTGGGGATTTATGAAGAAAACAAACAATGAAACAGTAAGCAAAAACAGATCTCCAGGTCTTTTCTCTGGAAATTCTCACTCAGAGGGCCTGGCAATTTAAAAAATTTATCTATTTTTGTTTCTCTAGTTGTGAGCACGGGCTAGCTCTGGTTGTGGTGCTCGGGCTTCTCATTGCAGTGTTTCTCTTGCTGCGGAACATAGGCTCCAAGCACGTGGGCTTCAGAGCTGCAGAACTCGGGCTGCAGTAGTTGTGGCGAATAAGCTTAGTTGCCCCGTGACCTGCATACAGATTTCTCAGGAGGCAGGTCAGGTGGTCTGGTATTCCCATCTCTTTAAGAAATTTCCATAGTTTGTTGTGATCCACGCAGTCAAAAGCTTTAGCATAGCCAGTAATGCTGAAATACACGTTTTTCCGGAATTCTCTTGTTTTTTCGATGATTCAACGGGCAGTTTGATCTCTGGTTCCTCTGCCTTTTCTAAATCCAGTTTGAACATCTGGAAGTTCTCGGTTCATGTACTGTTAAAGCCTAACTTGGAGAATGTTGAGCATTACTTTACTAGCATGTGAGATGAGGGCAATTGTGCGGTAATTTGAGCATTCTTTGGCATTGCCTTTCATTGGATTGGAATGAAAACTAACCTTTTCAGTGGTCTTGTGTCCACTGCTGAGTTTTCCAAATTTGCTGGCATATTGAGTGCAGCACTTTCACAGCATCATCTTTTAGGATTTGAAATAGTTCAACTGGAATTCCATTACCTCCACTAGCTTTATGCATAGTGATGCTTGCTAAGACCCACTTGACTTTACATTCCAGGATGTCTGGCTCTAGGTGAGTGATCACACCATCGTGGTTATCTGGGTCATTAAGATCTCTTTTGTATAGTTCTTTTGTGTATTCTTGACACCTTCTCTTAATATCTTATGCTTTTGTTACATCCCTACAGTTTCTGTCCTTTACTGTGCTCATCTTTGCTTGAAATGTTCCCTTGGTATCTCAAATTTTCTTGAAGAGATCTCTAGTCTTTCCCATTCTATTGTTTTCCTCTATTTCTTTGCACTGATCACTGAGGAAGGCTTTCTTATCTCTCCTTGCTATTCTCTGGAACTCTGCGCTCAGATGGACATATCTTTCCTTTTCTCTTTTGCCTTTAGCTTCTCTTCTTTTCTCAGCTATTTGTAAGGCCTCCTCAGACAGCCATTTTGCCATTTGCATTTCTTTTTCTTGGGGATGGTTTTAATCACCGCCTCCTATACAATGTTATGAACCTCTGTCCGTAGTTCTTCAGGCACTCTGTCTATCAGATCTAATCCCTTGAATCTATTTGTCACTTTCACTATATAATAGTAAGGGATTTGATTTAGGTCATACCTGAATGGTCTAGTGGTTTTCCCCACTTTCTTCAATTTAAGTCTGAATTTGGCAATAAGGAGTTCATGATCTGAGCCAGAGTCAGCTCCTGGTCTTGCTTTTGCTGACTGTATAGAGCTTCTCCATCTTTGGCTGCAAAGAATATAATCAATCTTGTTTCAGTATTGACCATCTGGTGATGTCCATGTGTAGAGTCGTCTCTTGTGTTGTTGGAAGAGGGTGTTTGCTCTGACCAGTGCATTCTCTTGGCAAAACTGTGTTAGTCTTTGAGCTGTCTTGTTTTGTACTCTAAGGCCAAACTTACCTGTTATTTCAGGTATCTCTTAACGTGCTACTTTTGTATTCCAGTCCCCTATGATGAATAGGACATCTTTTGGTGTTAGTTCTAGAAAGTCCAGAGTATAGGGGACCGAGAATCAGAAAGCACAAATGGCATACCTCAGATTTTGTGTACATCCAGGGGTTGTTGTAAGGCTCTTTGCAGCCCCATGGACTATAGTGCTCCAGGCTCCCCATCCTTCACTGTCTCCCCAAATTTGCTCAAATTCATGCCCATTGAGTCAGTGATGCTATCCAACCATCTCATCCTCTGTTGGCCCTTTCTCCTCTTGCTTTTAGTCTTTTCCAGCATCAGGATCTTTCCCGATGAGTTGGTCTTTGCATTAGGTGGCCAAAGTATTGGAACTTCATATTCATCATCAGTCCTTCCAGTGAATATTCAGGGTTGATTTCCTTTATAATTGACTGGTTTGATCTCCTTACAGTCCAAGGAACTCTCAAGAGTCTCCTTAATACTGCAATTCAAAATCATCAATTTTTTGGTGCTCAGCCTTCTTTATAAGCTTAGATTAAAATCACACTGTATTAGTTTACAGGGCCAAGTCAGGGAGGGGCCCTTATGCCAGATGCTCACTCAGAACTAGAGTAGCTCCATGTGATTTCTATTTTTATACTTGCAAGGATTTGATACCTACCCCCAAACTTGTCCTCTCTAAAAGAAGGATGGTCAATAGGCCCATGGATGGTAGATGCTGTGTGAAGTTATGGGGACCCTAAAAACAGACAGGGTCATGGTCACTGGTCAACCAGGGCAGTGAGTAAGGATTCTTTGAACTCTGCAGTATCAGAAGTCTCATTATATGTGGAAGACAGAATAACATATTTTTTGGACTTCTTTCTGCATTTCTTCTCCGGCTAAGCTTTGACAGATTTTATTATGAGCTTTCCTGGTAGCTCAGATGGTAAAAAATCCACCTGCAATGCTGGAGACCCCTGTTCAATTCTTGGGTCCAAGAAATCTCCTGGAGAAGGGATAGGCTACTCACTCCAGTATTCTTGGGGTTCCCTGGTGGCTCAGCTGGTAAGGAGTCCACCAGCAATGCAGGAGACCTGGTTTGATCCCTGGGTTAGGAAGATCCCCTGGAGAAGGGAACGGCTAGCCATCCCAGTATTCTGGCCTGGAAGATGCCATGGACTCTATTATGGACTGGCAAAGACTGAGCGACTTTCACTTTTTTTCCCTGTATCTAACCAGAGTTCTCGGAGAAGGCAATGGCACCCCACTCCAGTACTCTTGCCTGGAAAATCCCATGGACGAAGGTGGGAGCCTGGTGGACTGCAGTCCATGGGGTCGCTGGGAGTCGAACACGACTGAGCGACTTCACTTTCACTTTTCACCTTCAGGCATTGGAGAAGGAAATGGCAACCCACTCCAGTGTTCCTGCCTGGAGAATCCCAGGGACGGGGGAGCCTGGTGGGCTGCCATCTATGGGGTCGCACAGAGTCGGACACGACTGAAGTGACTTAGCAGCAGCAACCAGAGTTCTTGGGCTAACCCTGAGCGCTGGCCTTCTGCAGGTCTCCCTGGAATGACGGTGAGGTGGTTTGCACTATGAGGTCATTGGAGAGAGTCTAAATACAATTGTAATAAAGTTTTTTTCATGGCAACTCCATTCAATAAGGACTGTAGCTTCTCAACTGGGAAACTAGGTACAGAGAAGGCTAGTTACTAAAATGAGATCACACAGCAGCTCAGTGGCAGGGAATGGCTCTGAAAGTTGCAGTGGTTTAATGATGACAGCATCTGAGTGCTTATTAGAAGCTCTGGGTTTGTCTGGTTTATTGTAACTATTCTCCTCAGCTATGCCATCATCATCACCATTCCATTTTGCAAATTTCAGGTCAAGAAACTGATGTGCATAAAAAAGTTAATCTTTTTTTTTTTTTTTCCAGAGTCAGATCACTAAAAAATGGCAAGGTCTGAACCCAAGCCATCAGTCTCTGTGACAGGCACACTGAAATCCTGTCTGGCACTGGCCTGTTTTGTCCAGCCTCCTCATCTAAATTCACTGCCAATAGCAAGTTACTTTTGCTGGGTGCCGTGTTGGATGAGAGTTAAGAGCATATGTAAAATACCAGAGAAAGTGATGGAAATTGATGGGCTGTGCACTTAGGAAGAACGCACAATCACTTTGTAGGTTGCTGCATGCAAGCATCTCTTAAGCAAATGCAGGGATTGTGTTACAGGGTATTCAGACATGATGCGTGGGATTTGGGTGGCTTTCACTGGGTTCGATTCTGTTCAGTTCAGTTGTTCAGTCATGTCCGACTCTTTGCGACCCCATGGACTGCAGCACACCCAGCCTCCCTGTCCATCACCACCTCCTGGAGTTTACTCAAACTCATGTCCATTGAGTCAGTGATGCCATCCAGACATCTCACCCTCTGTCATCCCCTTCTCCCACCTTCAATTTTTCCTAACATCAAGGTCGTTTCAAATGAGTCAGTTTTCACTGGGTAGGCGTGGTCTTCTCTGTATCTCTGATGTCTCTTGATTTGGAAAGAGACAGAAACTTTTAGTCAAGAATCCTGCTACGAGGAAGAAGAGAACATAATGTTTTCTTTATGTCAAAACTCGGAAGAATGACTACCAAGGATTATGCCCCTGCACATTGGATGTTCAGGATGATGGCTGTCATACTAAGATGAAGGAGAGACAGGAAGGAGGTGGGTATTAAGGTGCTCTGCTAACTGAATGGGCTTCTCAGATGGCTTGAGTGGTAAACTGTCCACCAATACAGGCGACATGGGTTTGATCCCTGGGTCCAGAAGATCCCCCAGAGGAGGAAATGGCAACCCATTCCAGTATTCTTTCCTGGGAAATCCCATGGACAGAGAAGCCTGGCAGATTAAAGTCCATGGGGTGGCAGAAGGCTCACACATGACTTAGTAACTGAGCATGCGCACGCGCGCACACGCACACACACATACACACACACATACACGCACACAATTGAAAAGAAGTAAGCAGCATTTTACAAGAGAGATGACCTACATTTTCAGTTATAGTTTGTGCTTTTCCATTTTGTTACCCTTAGTCATTAGCAAAGACTTGATTTTTTTTTCAGCCAACTGCAATCAACTGCGCTGCCAGATAGGAAGAAAAGACGTAGCTCATGAACATTTGGGTCAGTTACAAAGTAGGAGTTGCAGTACTCCCTTGAAATAGGCAAGAAATGTGGCCAGAAAGTCTGGGGTGGTGTGGTAGAGAGGAAGATGCGATTTTAAAAATAGAGTCCCAATGTCCCCAAAGCTTGCTTTTCAGAAGAGTCATCTTTAGAGTCTCACACCTGGAGGTTTGGAGCTCTGTCTTTCAGATGGTGGTGTCACTTCCATCATACTCGAGGCGAAACCCTGCCCCTCCTGCTATCTGGCGAGCTATCTTTTGAAGGAGTCAGCTGCCCTAGAGCAGCGAGGCCAGACTTTTCTCTTCTGAATTCTACCATCATTAACAAAAATCCCATAGATGCCCATCAAACCACGGCTCTCCATCACTGTTGCCATGTGAGAGACTTATTGTAGAGAGAGATTTCAAAAATGTAATTACTTCACTACATAATTTCATAATAACACTAAAACACCAAAGTAAAAAATATTACCTACAATCCTGCTAGCCCAGCAAATCAAACTATTTTCATTTTTTTTATGTCATAATAATTACAGGGAAGGTACAGCATAGAGCTGTTTGTGCATGATGTTTTTTGTTTGTTTTTGTTGCTGGTTTGTTTTTCCTCTATTATGGGGGCAGTAATTTTCTGCAGACTTTCTGCAATAATTTTCTCCAGATTTTCTGCTTTTATTAATTTTTTGTTTTTTAAAATGGCAAATCATTAAGTGCATAATGAGATCTGATAGATCATTGTATTCCTTTGTAAGATGGTAGGAATAAACTCATGAATCAGGAAGAAATTCTTTGCCACACTGTTCTAATGTTTTACTCACTTTTCTATATTTTGACATAGCCTTCATATTTCTAAAGCAGTGATTCTCAACAGAGGGGTGTGATTTTGCCAGGCAGGGGACTTCTGGCCATGTCTGGAGACATGTTTGGTTGTCACAACCAGCAGGGGGTGGGTTGCTAATGGCATCTAATGGGTGGAGGTTAGGGAGGCTGCTAACATCCTGCAGTGCATTCCAGAGAATTTTCTGGCCCCAAATATCAATAGTGCTGAGGAGAGAAATCCTGTTACAATGAAAGACGACAACTTCATAGCTCTTTGAGCAAATGCCTAGTTTACTCAGGGGCTTCCCTGGTGGCTCAGTAGTAAATAATCCATCTGTCAATGCACCAGACTCAGGAGACCCAGGTTCGATCCCTGCGTTGGGAAGATTCCCCCGGAGGAGGGCATGGCAACCCACTCCAGTGTTCTTGCCTGGAGAATCCCATGAGCTGAGGAGCCTGGTGGGCTACAGTCCATGGGGTCACAGTGTCGGACACGACCAACATGCGTGCACTAGTTTATTCAAGCATCCTGGGCTCCTGTTACTGGACATTCGTTGTGCCTGCTTTCCAGTGCGGTGGTGAGCATGTCATGCATCCAACCGTGCCTTGCTTTGGGCTTGCAGTGGGTTATGTGAAGAGGGGTTCAAGCGACTACCTGGCTTCCACCAGGTGGGAGGACTTTTCTACAAGCATTGCGGGGTGTCTGTAGTTCCAGTTACTGAAATCTAGATATGGGAGCTCCCAGGCAGGAGGAATAAGTGCAGCAGGCATGAAGTGGGGTGGGGGAGGCAAAGCTGGAAGGCAGTCTCGGGCCCAGCGGGACTTGGGGATTCCGAGAGTGGGATGGCTTCACAGAGAATCTAAGGACATCCTCTGGGAAGGGGAGGGTGGGCTAATTTGAGAGAACAGCATTGAAACATATACATTACCATATATAAAACAGATTAGCAGTGGGAACTTGCTGAATGATGCAGGGAACTCACACCTGGTGCTCTGCGACGACCTAGAGGGGTGGGATGGGGTGGGAGGCGGGAAGGAGATGCAAGAGGGAGGGGACACATGTATACCCATGGCTGATTCACGTTGAGGTATGTCAAAAGCCATCACAGTATTGTTAGGTAATTGTCCTCTAATTGAAAAACAATAAAGGCGTCCTCTGAGAGCAGCCAGTGGGAGTGGACACCGCCCAGCCTCGCCCTGCCAGCACGGCAGCTTCCTCTGCACTTCTCACACCTTCTCTGCTTCATACTCTTCTTCAGCACTCATTGCTGTCTTAAATGCTGTCCATTTTATTTATTTATCTTGTTTATTTCTGTCTCCCTTCCCCAGGGACAGGGGCGGGGGCCGAGGCAGTGTCTGTTTCATAGACTGCTGTTTGCCAGCTGCCAGAGCAGTGCTGGGCACGTGGCAGGCTCTCGGTGCTTATTTATTGAATGAATGAGGGGGTAACTCCCAAACACAGGAGGGTATGCTGCTTTTAGAAGAGCTTCACTCTACCCATTGCTCCTAGATCAGGTTTCTCTTCACTCTCTCCTCATTTCGCTTTGGGTGTCTGGAGGATGTGTTATTGGAGGGAGAGAATGACAGACAGAGAGAAAGAGAAGCAGAGAGCCCCCAGGCAACAGGACCAGAGAGAGGCATAGACAAGAACTGCATATTGGAGCCAGGCCTCCTTGTTCCTGGGCTGGGGCTGCTCCAGTGGGCTGTGCCCTATGTCTTGGGGGCTGCACAGGGCCTCCTTGTCAGGTCGTCCTGGGTGCTGTGGGGCTTTCCTTGTGGTCCCATCCAAAGAAGGAAGCCTCCTTGGCCAGCTGCCTTGGTGTTGACCTTGGGTCTGCTCCCTGGGACTCATTATGGGCTGCATTTCAGGTTGCCTCAAACCAGACATCTGTGGCCTTGGTGCTGGTGAGGCTCCTTGAAGGTGTCATAGTCACATTCAATCGAATGTTTCTGAAATTCTCTGTATTCTTGACTCCTTAAAAAAAAAAGACTTTGGATACCCTCTGAGCATCCATAGCCAATACCTTTTTTAATTAAAAAAAAAATGAAAAATTTGTATTGAAGTAGAGCTGCTAATAATAGTATATTACTTTCAGGTGTATGTCAAAGTGATGTATAGCTTCTTTTTCAGAATCTTTTCCATTATTATAAAGGTTCAGGTTATTATAAACTATTGAGTAGGGTTGCATGTGCTATACAGTAGGTCCTTGCTGGTTCCCAGGTGTGCTAAAGAACCCACCTGCCATAAAGGAGAGGTAAGAAACGTGGGTCTGATCCCTGGGTGGGGAAAATCCCCTGGAGGAGGGTGCAGCAAGCCAGTCCAGTATTCTTGCCCGGAGAATCCCATGGACGGAGGAACCTGGCGGGTTACCGTCCATTGGGTCTTGGAGAGTCGGACACGATAGCACCAGCAGCAGCGTATATATGTCAGTCCCCAACTCCTAACTTATCCTACCCTCCTCTTCATCTTTTTTAAAACAGCAGCAGCACCAGCTAACTGGAGAGCTAGGGGTGGGGTGGGGAGAGGCCATATGGAAGCATCCAGGTAGCTGGTGTCAGCCCTGCCCCAGGTCGCCCGATGGCAGCTTCGGAGGCCATCTTGATGTTTACCATCACTCAGAGGCAGGTGAGCCGAAGCCCCGCCCCACCGGCTGCCATGGCAACTCCCAACCCCGGTCAGGAAGCCCTGCCCACCTGGGCTGGCAGCTCGGGTTCTTGGAAAGTGAGTGACAGGAGCAATCATCTGCCCTTGCAGAGAGAACCCAAACACACACAAAGGGACGGCTGGGCTGGGCTCAGCAACTTCATTCATGAGACAAGTAATCTCAAGGCTGGCAGCTGAGGCCATGAGGGCAGGTCCAGCTGCTTTCAACAACTCAATCCAGTCCCACAAATATCGTTGAGCCCCTGTGCTGCAGGAGGCACGTGCGTGGCTTCGGAGGGGCTCAGGAGGAGAAAGAGACAGTTCCAGTTTCCAGGAGCTTATAGGCTACTTTCTCTCAGGGCCCAGAGGAAGTGGAAGCTAGGGACAGCTGGGGTTCCAAGGTGAAAGGGAAAATATCCAGCTGGAAAATAAAAAATCAGGACAAATGCAGGGAAAGAGGAGTCCTAAAGTTTGGGTGGAACTTGTTTTTCTCCCCTCTCTCCTCCCTTCTCTCTTTTCTTCTCTGTGGTAGATGAAATAAGAATTCCAAGCTCCCGTCACCTGAAATGTCCATGAAATTGTTCAATGAAAATTTGTATTGAAGTCTAGCTGTTTACAGTGCTGTGTTAAGTTTCAGCTGTGCATCAAAGAGAGAGTATCTTCTTTTTCAGAATCTTTTTCCGTTATAGGTTATTATAAGATATTGAATAGGGTTCTGTGTTCTATACAGTAGGTCCTTTCTGGTGATCTACTTTACATATGAGACTGGGGTTCTATCCCTGGGTTAGGAAGTTTCCCCTGGAGGAGGTATGGCAACCCACTCCAGTCTTCTTGGCTGGAGAATCCCACGGGCAGAGGAGCCTGGCAGGCTACAGTCCACGGGGCCACAAGGAGTAGGACATGACTGAGCGACTAAGCACAGCACAGTGTATGTGATGGAAATGGAAAAGTTTTCCATTCTCAGGACATGTGATTAACTTATGTGGCAAAAGAACTTTGCAAATATTGTTAAATGAAGGATCTTGAGATGGGGAGATTATCCTGGATTATCCAGATTAGCTTGAACTGTAATCCTGAGGGTCCTTATAAGAGGGAGGCAGGAGGGTCGGTATTAGAGGGAGATTTGGTGATACAAGACTACTGGATTTGAAGGTCGAGGAGGAGGAGGCCATAAGCCAAGAACCATAGGCAGCCTCTGCTGCTGCTGCTAAATCGCGTCAGTCATGTCCGACTCTGTGTGACCCCATAGACGGCAGCCCACCAGGCTGGAAAAAGCAAGCATATGGATTTTCCCTGCTTAGGGGCTCTGGAAGGAATGGAATCCTGCTGACTCATTTTGGACCTCTTATCTCCAGAGTATAAGGTTCAGTTTCAGTTTAGTCACTCAGTTGTGTCCAACTCTTTGCGACCCCATGGACGGCAGCATGCCAGGCCTCCCTGTCCATCACCAACTCCCGGAGCTTGCTCAAACTCATGTCCATTGAGTCGGTGATGCCATCCAACCATCTCATCCTCTGTTGTCCCCTTCTCCTCCCGTCTTAACTTTTTCCCAGCATCAGGGTCTTTTCAAATGAGTCAGCTCTTCTTATCAGGTGGCCAAAGTATTGGAGTTTCAGCTTCAGCATCAGTCCTTCCAAAGAAATCCCAGGGCTGATCTCCTTCAGAATGGACTGGTTGGATCTCCTTGCAGTCCAAGGGACTCTCAAGAGTCTTCTCCAACACCACAGTTCAAAAGCATCAATTCTTCAGCGCTCAGCCTTCTTCACAGTCCAACTCTCACATCCATACATGAGTACTGGAAAAACCATAGCTTTGACTAAACAGAACTTTGTTGGCAAAGTAATGCCTCTGCTTTTTTAATATGCTATCTAGGTTTGTCATAGCTTTCCTTCCAAGGAGTAAGCATCTTTTAACTTCATGGCTGCAGTCACCATCTGCAGTGATTTTGGAGCCTAAGAAAAGAAAGTCTGTTACTGTTTCCATTGTTTCCCCACCTGTTTGCCATGAAGTGATGGCACCGGATGCCATGATCTTAGTTTTCTGAATGTTGAGTTTTAAGCCAGCTTTTTCACTCTCCTCTTTCACTTTCATCAAGAGGCTCTTCAGTTCTTCACTTTCTGCCATAAGGGTGGTGTCATCTGCATATCTGAGGTTATTGATATTTCTCCCAGCAATCTTGATTTCAGCTTGTGCTTCATCTAGCCCAGCATTTTGCATGAAGGCAATAAATCTCTATTGTTTAAGCCACTAAGTATGTGGTAATTTGTTGGCTCAGTGGTAAAGAATCCGCCTGTAAATGCAGGAGACTTGGGTTCGATCCCTGGCTTGGGAAGATCCCCTGAAGAAGGGCATGGCAACCCACTCCAGTATCCTTGCCTGGAGAATCCCATGGACACAGGAGCCTGGCGGGCTACAGTCCATAGAGTCACAAAGAGTCAGACGGACTTAGCGACCAAACAGCAACAACAACATGTGGTAATTTGCTATAGCAGCAAGGGAGACAGAAATACCTTCCCTCTCCTTCACATCCTTGCTCGCTGCCCGCTCTGTCTCTGTCTGCATCTTCATCTCCCTCTCTGTCTGCAGCCTGCCCTCCTCTTCCTCCTTCCCTCTCTCCCTTTCCCTCTTACTTCACCTCCCTTCCTCTCTCCTCTTTTTTCTCCACCCTCCATCCCTTCCCCCATCCCTCCCCCAGTTACCAAAACAACAAATTCCCACTTTTTGAATTTCAAACAATAGGGAAGTGCATAAAGTGAAAAAGGGAAGCTCTTTCCCATGACCTGCCCCCCGCCTCACCCCCATCTTCTTGGCAAGAGGCACAGTGGTTCAGAATTAACTGCCTGAGTCTACTTGCGGCTCTGTCGCTTACTCTCTGCATGGTGTAAGGCAAATGCTTGAACATTCTTTGCCTTGGTTTGCTCATCTGTAAACTGGGGAGAGTGTTACTTACCTCAAAGGACCGTCAATTCATTAGGACTTAGAGGAGCAGGCACTCACTGTATGCTAGCTCATATTATCTTGCTACGTCTTGTCTCTTCCATACAAACACATGTGAATCTATTTATACAAACAATATAGAGGGACTTGGTTTCACTAAGATATCATTCTACAGTGTGAACAAGATTATTTTAGGCAGAGTTATGGGTGGAAGAAAGAATTCCAGTGTAGAAGTAGAATTCAAAGGTGGCTTGAGTCATGAAGAGGGCAGTGGAAGGTTGGTTTTAGAGACAATATGGAAGACAGTATGAAAGTGTAATTTCTGAATTAGACTATTGGTTGGAAGGGGTGAAGGAAGAAGAGGTCCACATGGCTTTGAGATTCTGAGTACTGGGTACCAGGGAGAATGGTGTTGCTAGAATCTCAGGTGTCATGCTTGACTTCTTTGTGTCTCTGCCAAGTACAGTCAATCAATACTACATGATCAGTAAGTTCTGCTATTTTAACTAAAATTCTGTTCTCAGAATTCTTCGTAGTTATTTCTTTGTACTTATTTTTTGGAACACAAATCAGACATAACTATCTTTCAAAAAAGCTTCCAGACTTCCCATTAAGGGCTTCTCTTCAATGCATACTCTTTCATGTCAATCTCTCTGCATTTCCACACTGTTTTGCAATCATCTGATTATCTCTGTCTGTCTCTTTCTGTAGATGATGAAAGCCTTGAAGGGAAGGACGGGCTCTTACTAACCTTTGTACGTTTGGTGCCAGGATATTGGCCTGGCATCTGGTCCATACAGATTTGTGTTGAAAGAAGATGTCAGTGCCATTTTGAGTATGCTTGGCCAGAATGTGTACATGGAATTTTCCAGAGGCAGCTTGTGGAGTGGGACTCTGGTTACAGGGCAGGGGTGTGGGGACAGATTGTGGGTCCTTTGCAAAGAGGTGAAGCAATGAACTTAGCTGGAGAAGAGGATGAGGGGGAAGCTTGGAGAGCTCTCAGATGTGGGGAGTGAGGGAAAGACAGCGAACAGGAACCAAAAGTAGGGGTAATCAGAAAAGTGGGGAGACATTCAGGAAGGTGAAATAGCAGGAAAAACAAGGACTTTTGGAGAAGGGGATGGTGGCCCAAAGGGTCAAATGCTGCGTGCAGTCAGAGCGCTGAGGAACAAGTCAAGGTGTTCCCTGTGGACCACCATTCCTCAGGCTTGTGAGATGGGGAGGGTGCTGGGGTGACAGGAGGCTGAGTGACGAAGCTGCGCAGCTGCTCGTGCCCCTTGGAGTGTGCTTGGAAGGAAAGAAATCGGAGCAAGACAAGAACAGAACCCGAGAGGCAGGGTGACCTAGCCTGATTGTAGGCTGCGTAGGAGGTGCTGGTGGAGACTGGGAAATTGAAAATGTAAGCAAGTGAGGGGGTGGTGGAGCCCCAGGATCGGGGGAAGGGACACCTTTGCAAGAAAGGGCAGTTCCTCACTGGGAAAGGCATGGAGAAAGAGAAGGAAGGGAAAGAGGGTTTTCTGCAGAAAGGAATCAGATGGTCTCTTGGTAAAATATGAAGCAAGGCCCTGCTGAGGGAGAGAGGGTTCTGGGAGTGGGCTTGAGGGCAGGAGAGAGAGAAGACATTTGGATCAGCTGGTTTCGGGATTTTAAGAAGGGATAATGAATACACCCTCTCTGATCGCCCCCGCCCTTGCCCCCCTCCAGCTGCTTGAGTTGTGATGGACTCTGGTAAGAACTTGGGCTTTCCAGGTGGCTCAGTGGTAAAGAACCTACCTCCCTAAGCACGAGATGCAAGTGACATGGGTTTGATCCCCGGGTTGGGAAAATCCCCTTGAGGAGGAAATAGCAACCCACTCCAATATGCCTGAAAAATCCCACGGACAGAGGAGCTTGGGCGGGCTATAGTCCGTGGGGTCTCGAAGAGTCAGACATGACTTAGTGACTGCGCCTTCGTGCTAGAAGTACATGCTTTCCAGTGATGTTCAGCAGCCCTGCAGCTGGAGCTGGGAAAGGTGCAGGAAACCAAGAGACCTTTCTTCGCTCCTTAACCCTCTGACTGCCATGCAGCTGCTGGGATGGGACAGGAGAACCACAGGAGGACAAGGCTAGGGGAGGTGTGGGGGCGGGAGCCAGCACTTTGTGAAAATGGGTGAGCGTGGACTCAGGGCCGGGCTGAGGGTGGACTGAGGGTGAGAGATGGAAGAACCAGAGTGGGTCAATGCCCGGAGGTGGAGATCACGGAGCAGACGGTTATGTGGGCACGCCTGCTTGTCTGCACTCCCACCCCAGCTTGACGGGGCAGCGTGCAGCTGCACCGATGCCGTCTCATTCCTCCTGATTGGTTTGGAAGGAAAGATCATGCTTGACAGAGAAACTCTGTGGGTTGCCTTGATTCAAAAGAAACTTCCAAGCCCTGCTCCCTAATGGCATCTGACTTCTCCAAGGGCTGATGAAGCCTGTCTCCATCTGTGTGTCTTCAGCCACGTTCGAGTCTGGGGGATCCTGAGTAAGTGTGTTTCTCTCTGCGCCGCTCCAGTGTCTGGTTCCTCTCTCCTTCTTTTCTCTCCTCCACCATCTGCCGACTTCAAGTGCGGTGCTGGGGGACTGGGGAAGCTCCTCTGATTGCCTGAGGTCACCGGTTTGGGAAGCCTGCCTTGTGCAAACCATGATCTGAATGGAGGTGACTTTTGTCCATTGCCAGAGACCAATGGGAGAAGCTGCTTCCTCTTTGGGGATCTCGTAGTGGAGCATTTAGGGGGCAGTCTGTGAGCAGCCTACAGGAGTCTGCCCCTGAGATGCAAATCTGTTTGGCCAATTGACCGGTGTGGGTCAACAAAACATAAATTGGCATTCCCCCCTTGGAGGAAGCCGGGTCGCTGACTTCAGGTCATGACTCCTGTGTGTAGCTTTACCATCTGGAACCACAAACACCCCGGGCACCAAGTGGCAATTGGGCAGAAGCTCCCTGGCATCTTGCCACCCCAGGGCTCTTGGATCCCATAGCTCTTTTCCACTCTTTTATGTTTATATTTCTTTTTGTCTCATGCTTTTCACTTCCTTCTGAGCAGGGCTTCACTGTAAGCCCCAAAGCCAGGGTCCTATCTGTGGAAACCTTGGCTTAGTAATCACCTACTGGGAGGAAGTGGGAGGAGGAAGGTCTGCCCAGCGACCTGACAGCTTTTGTTCCCAGGTCTCAGGGCCCTGTGGTCCATATGGGGCCCTCTCTGCTTCTCTCGCACAGGCTGGCAGGACCCCAGGTCTGCTGTCTGCCCGACTGATTCCTCACCGGAAGTGCAGACAGATGCTCGGGGAATTAGAAACATGGCTTCCGTGCAAAGATGTGCTCGCTTCCCAGACAACAGATGATGCAGATGGAGCCTTTGTCTTTAATTTTGTCGATTCTCACCTTGCCCATTGAGTCCTTGTATTTCACTGAGGGCTTATTTGATTTGGAGGGGGATTATGCAGTTACCTTACATTTCATTGGAGCAACACAATACAGGCAAAAGAGGGCTTTATTTCTCAGGTCTGAATCATTCAGAGGATCCCATCCATGCAGAGCTAACCTCGGAGAAGACAGGACCCAGGGAGGTGGGCAGGGAGACCCCCTCATCTAGACATTGTGCACGGAGGACCCTGGCCCAGCAGAGGCCTAGAGGATGGAGGTGTACAGCTGAACAAGTGCTCCTCTCTGTTCCAGCCCCGGCCCAGTCCACTTGTCACTTTGGATTACTTCCCTTATACTTGCACGGGGAGGCAGCATCGTCAATTGCAGGGATTCCCAGTGTGCTTTGTTGTGGCACGAAACACAAATACCATTTCTTTCCAGCTCGGGCTTTCACAGGGCCTGCCTGAATCCATTTGTGTTGTCTCCAAACCTGGCACTTTAAAACAAATGGAAAGGCCCCCGAATGACAAACACCGCGAACACAGTGGAAAGGGTTGCAAGGAGAATCGTACTTTATGAATATTCACTGAAGTGTGAACCTGCACATTGCTTATCTGCTTTTCTGCATTCTAATTTGCCCATGAATGCAAATGAGTCCTGTTTAAAATCGAGAGGGGGAGAGCGGGCTCCTTGAAGAACACCTAATTGAAAGATGTTTGTACATCGTGTCTGATATTTAGTAAACAGAGAGACAAATCCGATCGTTTTCCAAATGAGACCTCAGAAACAATAAAAAATAATGATCATGAAACCTTGAAAGTAGAAATGCGTAGAACAAACTGCTTTCCTAAAAGGGGGACATAATTACTCTGTCTCAGGGTGCAATTAGTGTCCTAATTATACGAAGGTGTGTGTTTTGCTTATCTCTTCAGCAAACCCTGTGTCAGGATTTAGCTGTTTTGGGGAGCCCTACCCCAGCGGGGCTGGGCCCTGAGCTCAGGGGTAGGCAATGGAGGGTCCTGAGGGAGAGGGGCCCAGAGAGATGGTACTTGGGGAAGTACCTTCATCTTTCTTTTCGACTGACAGATGGTTTCAGTCTGGGTTGCGCTGCCTGCTGCTGCTTTCAATGCAAGAGTGTTAGCTTTTTGGATTCATGAAAGCCACTCAATCAAAGATAAAAAGGCAGGCCAGTGTGGGGAATCAATAAAATCTCTACTTTCAGCTGGAGTGTCTAATAGTGATTCTTTTCGTGTCACTGCCTGGTTAAACAGTCATCCTCCTGCTAAAAGCCCTAGAAGACATAATAGATTCATGGGGCTGGGCTCTATTGTGTTGCCTTGGGCCTGGGAAGGGGGAAGGGGCTCCTGTTTTGCTAAAACAAACCAGACACTGAAGCATTGTGTATCAAAACGTATTCACCCACCGTGGGCCGTCTCGTGAGAGCCGAGGGACCTTCTCTGCACACCTCTTGCGGTGCTGTTTCCAGGCATCGATGTAGGTGTTGCAATTGGTTTTAGTCCCAATTCCGAGTCACTCTGCTTACATTTAAATGTGCTTTTTGGGTAGTGATTTTTTCTGGGAAAAATCATGAAAATATAATTTTTTTTAAAAAAATTTCAGGCCAAGACCGTTGTACACATTGAAATGTGCTCCTGAGATGTTGACAGTGGACATCACGTAGCTCACTGCTGAGTGAGAGAGGACCAAATCAATGGCTGAGTTATGACTGAGGGTCCAGGTAGGAGGCTTGGTGATGGACGTCACGGAATGCGATTCTGATGGGCTGGGGGTGAGGGTTTTCCATGAGGTCCTGGTGTGGCAGCGCGTGGATAAGGTTTGCATGCAGCGCTAGCAGCTTCCCGGGACACGTTCACGGCCCTTGCATGGTCCCAAACCCACAGCCTACGGGGCAGTGAGTCATGGACGTGTCGGGACCTCCTCTCTCCTTTCTGTCCTCCTCCAGTCTTACAGAGAAGAAGATAAAGTGTTGGTGGCTGAGTTGAGCCTGAGTTAACCCTGTAACGCCGCTCAACTCAGGCACCAACACTTCATTTTCTTCTCTGTGAAGGGACTTGGCTGGGTCACCACCCACAGATTGATATCCAGGGACTGTGAGTGAATGAGGATCACAGAACACCATCTGGGTCGAGGAAGGAGTGCAAGGACAAGTGGCACTTTGTTGGCCGTTCCTAGGAGTCCTTTGATCAGGAGCGGCCTTTGTGACAGCTTCTGCTGACCCCCTCCTCTCCCACGTCCCTCTGAACCCGGGTCACTTCCCACTCCATGCTTCCCTTGGAAGGGTCCTCTGCCGCCTGGCCCCTTTTCTGCACGCCCAGACTGCAGAGGAGAGGAAAACACTGAGTCTGCCCCCAGCCCCGCACCCCACTGCCCCCCATGCCCCTCCCCCGGAGAACTGAAGCAGATGTAGACAAGACTTTAATAGATAACATACAGAGAAACTCAGGATAGTCTCATTAGGGGAGGGTGATGGCCAGTTGGAGGACCTCAGAGAGGACACTGTATCAGTACCCGGTTTGTAACAACGGCCCTAAGAGTGGCTGCGTGCTCCTCCCCGTAGTGGTCCGCTAATGGTCCGCTCGTGGTCCGTTTGACCCGGCTCCCCATCACACTCCGCCCTCCCTCAAATCACTCTCCCTCTGAGATCGTCTGATCGCACAGGCTGCTCTTTCATGGGGGGAAATCCGAGCTGGTCAGTGACGATCATAAAAAAGCAGTTAGTGGACCCCCTGGGGCTCACCCCGATATGGCGCATTAAGGCTCGCTCTTTTCTTCTCCCAGCAGCCCTCTGTCCGGAGCACAGCATCTGCGGGAGGTCAAGACACCCGGAGTCCTGAGATTTCCAACCATCTGCTGGGGGAGAAAGGAAGTCAGGGCCAGAGGAGGGAAGGGGGAGAACCTCAATGATACTCTGAAGATTTTCCTCAAGTTATTTATGGAGGGTGAGCCCTGATGAATGGTCCCTGCCTATTGTCTTTCTTCTGTGTCTCCAGAGGGCGGAGGACATCATTAAAGTCGAAGCCAAGTTCATTTTTCCCCTTGGAGGCCTCAATAGCCCGGAGTCATTTCCCAGCCCTCCTTCCCCACCAGTGCCAGTCCTCCCTGGCTGCTGAAAAATTCAACATTCCTATAAACTACAGTACTTTGTAAAGGTCACGCACCAGTTAATCTGAACCCAGGGTCTGGAGCGGGGCTCGCTGAGACTGCAGCGGTGGCTGTCCAGCCCCGTGACGTGGGTCTTGCCTGCCGAGAACTGGAGGGCAGGAGGCAGGCACGCAGAGCTCTTTAAATATTGCCGAGCGTTTCCTGGATCAGCATGATATTTAAAGATTTTTGTTCCACCTGCCTGCGAAATATAGAGTCCAGCCGAGAGGCAAGAAAATGAATATGGATTTCTTGCCCTTTCACTGTATTCACTCCAGAAAATAGCCATTTCTTTTTTTTTTTTTTCCCCTCTCTTTTTTTTTTTTTTTTTTGCCGAGCTGGGGACTGTAGGCTTCAGGCAACTCCGATTAAAATCATGCATCATGAATGAAATGTGCCATTTGGAGAAAATCAGCCACTCATTCCATTTCAACCCCCCCACCCCCACTCCCCTCCAAATCAACAGGGCTCGTGGACTTTGGAGGCTGAACTGGATGCTGTGCTTGAACAAGAGGACTTTCTCAACATAGTTCTGATGCTCAGAGCAGTCGCCAGGGACAGACTTTGTGCCTGGGCCTCCAACAAGAGGATTATCAACCTCGGAAAGCAGGGTCTGATTCACCACATGACGGGGAAGCGAGACTGTGTGCTGATGGGCGGAATTCTGGGCAGGGTCAGGAGACCTGCTTCCTAGCCTGAGTTCCACCTGCACTAGCTTTTAATTACTCCCTTCATTCAAAAACCACGTTTGGAGTCTTTCCTGTGTGCCAGGCGCCGTGCTAAGCTCGGGGATCAGATCAGATCAGTCGCTCAGTCGTGTCCAACTCTTTGCGACCCCATGAACCGCAGCACGCCAGGCCTCCCTGTCCATCACCAGCTCCCGGAGGTCACTCAGACTCACATCCATCGAGTCAGTGATGCCATCCAGCCATCTCATCCTCTGTCGTCCCCTTCTCCTCCTGCCCTCAATCCCTCCCAGCATCAGAGTCTTCTCCAATGAGTCAAATCTTCGCATGAGATGGCCAAAATACTGGAGTTTCAGCTTTAGCATCATTCCTTCTAAAGAAATTCCAGGATTGATCTCCTTCAGAATGGACTGGTTGGATCTTCTTGCAGTCCAAGGGACTCTCAAGATAAGAGCAAATAAGGTTGACACAGGCCCTGCTTTCTTGGGGCTGCTAAAGTTTAACAGGGGAAACAAAACATTACTGGCAATTGTGTGACAGTCGGAGAAGGCAATGGCACCCCACTCCAGTTCTCTTGCCTGGAAAATCCCATGGACGGAGGGCCTGGTGGGCTGTAGTCCATGGGGTCACTAAGAGTCGAACACGACTGAGCGACTTCACTTTCACTTTCTTCATGATAAGCCTTGGGACATGGGGACAAAGTCACCTCTCTGGTTTCCCATTTTCTTATAGGCAAAAGGAGGAAGTTGACAAAGAGAAACCCTCAAGACGTTCTCCCCTTCCAGGATCTTAATCAATCATTAGGCAATTAGATTGGAGGCCCCAGTCCCTGGGTGATGGACTCGTACTGGTCTGTGGCCTGTTAGGAACTCGGCTACACAGCAGTTGGTGAGCAACAGCTGAGCGAAGGTTCATCTGTATTTACAGCCGCTCCCCATCGCTTGCATTACCACCTGAGCTCCGCCTTCTGCCAGAGCAGCGGCAGTGTTAGATTCTCATAGGAGTGCCATCCCTAACCCTAAAGTCAAGGTGGAATATCCTAAGATTCCCGCCAAAGAGGAATAAACTACACTAAAAGTGTAATGTCCTTGAATCATCCTCAAACCATTGCCCCCTGCTGCCCCACCCCGTCCATGGAAAATTGTCTTCCATGAAGCCGGTTCCCGATGCCAAAAATGTTGGGGACTGCTGAATTAAGATAGTTGAACACCCACCCTTCCCTTACTGCCAGGGCTAGATAAGGCTCTTGTTCTCCTTGTTTTCAAGGTCACTATAACCTAGTTGGCGACACAAAGCTCACGCAGATGAAATGGTAACTCACATCTGAGGTATCAGATAAATGTTACGAACTTTGAAAAGTTTTTTGCAGCTCAGAGAGTTCCTTGGGAGTTCAGAGGAGGGAGAGACGGCTAAGTGCCTGACCCACGCAGGATACACTTTTCTCTGCACCTTCTCCACCACTCCCCTGGCTCCCATCACTGTGCTTATACATGGAGAAGATGCTTAAATTCATGTCTGCAGTCTGGAGGTCTCCCACGAGCTTTTCCCTCTTCCCAGCCCCTCCCATGTAAACACAACTTGCTCCAAATGGCTTCTTCTACCACAACCTCTTGTGACTCCCTGGTCTTTATTCCAGCATTTGCCACAATTTCTTTGTCATTATTTAATTAACTCTCTCTTCCATAAGTCTGCAAGATCCCCAAGAGTGGAGACAGGGATCATGTCTATTCAACTCACTGTTGTTTCTCCAGGGTCATTATATTGCTTGATATTTTATTAGTATTTGGTAATATAAATGATGACTAATTCTTCTAGAGAATAAACTCACCTTTCTCTAAGGCAGGCATCCAGACTATTTCAACCAATTTGAGTGGTCCATCCTAGAACAGTGATGGGACCAGATGCCATGATCTATGGGGAAACAATGGAAACAGTGACAGACTTCATTTCTGGGGGCTCCAAAATCACTGCAGATGGTGAAAGCACCTGTGAAATTAAAAGACACTTGCTCCTTGGAAGAAAAGTTATAACCAACCTAGATAGCATGTTAAAAAGCAGAGACACTACTTTGCCAACAAAGGTCCACCTAGTCAAAGCTATGGTTTTTCTAGTAGTCATGTATGGATGTGAGAGTTGGACTATAAAGAAAGCTGAGCACCGAAGTACTGATGCTTTTGAACTGTGGTGTTGGAGAAGACTCTTGAGAGTCCCTTGGACAGCAAGGAGATCCAACCAGTCCATCCTAAAGGAAATGAGTCCTGAATACTCATTGGAAGGACTGATGCTGAAGCTGAAACTCCAATACTTTGGCCACCTGATGTGAAGAAGTGACTCATTAGAAAAGACCCTGATGCTGGGAAAGATTGAGAGCAGGAGGAGAAGGGGATGACAGAAGATGAGATGATTGGATGGCATCATTTACTCTATGGAATGAGTTTGAGTAAACTCCGGGAGTTGTGATGGACAGGGAGGCCTGGCACGCTTCAGTACATGGGGTTGAAAAGAGACATGACTGAGTGACTGAGCTGAACTGAACTGATCCTGGAATAAGAGGAAAGCATAAGTGGCATTGTGCGAAGATGTTCCCAACAGAGCACAGGGTCTCAGGCAGCATCTTAAAAATCAAAGTTTGAGACAAGGCTTCAGTGCAAATGTGTTATTTGGGAGTTGCAATCCCAGGGCGAGGAAAGTGAAGAAAAAGAGAGAGGAGGTGGGAAAGGATGGGAATCAACTCAAAGTGATATGTGACTGCTTCATGATGGCCTCTGTGTACACACACAGCAGTAACAACAATAAACAAAACCCATTGCCAGTTAGTTGTTCAGCAGGTATATCTGCTCAGCCATGCAGGATGCTTTGGGCCAGATATGATAGAAAAACCATGACTTGGACTGTCCTTGGGAGGAGGATGAGATCGGATATATCCTCCTAGTCCTACTTCAGTGGTCAAAGTTGAACCCCACGGGGAGAGTGCTTTTTTGTATGGTTTGCTCATAAGACCCCCTTGAAAGCCACTCAAGAGGTCAGAGTTCACACCCTATGATATGAGATGTCATCCAAAGTTAAAAATATGCAGAACAGAGTAAATAGAGCCAGCTAGAAACTTGCTATTCTTAAAAAGGTCCACTTGCAGGCTTGATAATTGGCTGGCGTCCGGGAACTTGGATGTCAGAGGGGTTCCCACCATCCCCTAATAAGAATGCTTCTCTGTGCCTAAACATTTCAGGCAAGTGACACAGCTTATGTTGAACACGTTTCCCTTCTGGGAGTTTGCTATATGTTGGCAGAAGATGCCTACATGGCCAGTCCCCAGCAACCCCTCCTAGGCAATGAGCCTCCCTGGTGGACAGCATTTCACTGTATTGTCAAAGCCACCTGCCAGAGGAATTGAGCGAGTCCTGTAGGATTTCATTGGGAGAGGATCCTTGGAAGCTTGGGCCTGGTCTCCCCTGGATCTCACCCCATGTGCCTTTTCCCTTGGCTGATGAGGCTTTGTATCTTTTTGCTGCAACAACTCATAGCCACAAACACACGGATATGCTGGAGTAGGGTGAGTCTTCCTGGGGAATCACTGAACCTGGGGGTGATCTACGCATACGTGGCTGGTTGGCCTCAGGTAGGAGAACTGAACGGGCTTTGGGGAATTGATTGCTCAAAGCAGTGGCCGAGGTAGAAGCAAGAGGATAAAGTCTCGGAGACGGGGAGGCTAGGGAGGCAAAAGATGTGTTTGCTACATGTAACAAAAGAGCTGGGATGGACTTTGGTGGCTACCAGATGTGCAAAGTACCCGGGGAGTTACTATCTCTTTGCTTCAGTTGCATCATGGATGAAATGGTGACAATTATATCTCTTGCAGGATTTTAAGGATCAGTGTAATGTATGAGTTTCTTCAATTTTGCCGACTTTCAGAAAAAGGCATCTTGACTTACCTTTTGTTGTTGCTGTTGCTGGGTCATGTCTGATTCTTTTGCGACCCCATGAGCTGTAGCCCGCCAGGCTCCTCTGTCCATGGGCTTTCCCAGGTGAGAATACTGAAGTGTGCCATTTCCTCCTCCAGGGGATCTTCCGGACCCAGGGATCGAACCGACAACTCCTGCAGCTCCTGCATTGGCAGGAAGATTCACTGAGCCACCGGGGGAGCCCTGACTTATCTTTGAGTGGGTGAGTGAAGTCGCTCAGTTGTGTCTGACTCTTTGTGACCCTGTGGACTGTAGCCTGCCAGGCTCCTCCGTCCATGGGATTTCTAGGCTAGGATACTGGAATGGGCTGCCATTTCCTTCTCTAGGGGATCTTCCCCACCCAGGAATCGAACTCACGTTTCCTGTGTCTCCTGCATTGCAAGTGGATTCTTTACCCCCTGAGCCAACAGGGAAGCCCTTGACTTATCTCTGCTGCTGCTGCTGCTGCTAAGTCGCTTCAGTCGTGTCCGACTCTGTGCGACCCCATAGACGGAAGCTCATCAGGCTCCCCCATCGCTGGGATTCTCCAGGCAAGAACACTGGAGTGGGTTGCCATTTCCTTCTCCAATGCATGAAAGTGAAAAGTGAAAGTGAAGTCGCTCAGTCGTGTCCGACTCTCAGCGACCCCATGGACTGGAGCCCACCAGGCTCCTCCGTCCATGGGATTCTCCAGGCAAAAGTACTGGGGTGGGGTGCCATTGCTCACAGTATTTGGATGGACTGTAAGGACTGTCGGGGGAGAGGATGGAGGGGGTGAAGACCGCCACTGCATATGGGGAGGAAGCCACTCTTTGCACTTCACCAGGGTTGGAGTTCTGGGCAAGCTGGTGTCTGTTTTATGTGGTGGTGGTAGCAGGTTTTGTTGGCTCTAGGAACATTTCCAAAGGGGTTCTTGGAGCCCAGCAGATTATGAGACTGGCCAGATACCCCATTCCAGATGATGGGCATCTCAGACTTGCCTTGGGATTAGCCTAAGACCACACAAAACATTCTTAGGCCTGTATTTCCTGTCAGTGAGCATTAGAGTTAGGTGGAATGGAATGTTAGGTCCATGAATCAAGGCAAATTGGGAAGTGGTCAAATAGGAAAAGGCAAGAATGAACATTGACATTTTAGGAATCACTGAACTAAAATGGACTGGAATGCGTGAATTTAACTCAGATGACTGTTATATCTACTACTGTGGGCAAGAATCCCTTAGAAGAAATGGAGTAGCCATCATAGTAAAGATGGCTAGTAAAGAGTCTGAAATGCAGTACTTGGCTGCTGCTGCTGCGGCTGCTGCTGCTAAGTCACTTCAGTCGTGTCTGACTCTGTGCGACCCCATAGATGGCAGCCCACCTGTCTCCCCCATCCCTGGGATTCTCCAGGCAAGAACACTGGAGTGGGTTGCCATTTCCTTCTCCAATGCATGAAAGTGAAAAGGGAAAGCAAAGCCGCTCGGTTGTGTCCAACTCGCAGCAACCCTAGGGATTGCAGCACCAGGCTCCTCCATCCGTGGGATTTTCCAGGCAAGAGTACTGGAGTGGGGGTGCCATTGTCTTCTCTGGCAGTACTTGACTACAGTCTCAAAAATGACAGAATGATCTCTGTTCATTTCCAAGGCAAACCATTCAATATCACAGTAATCCAAGTCTATGCCCCAACCACTCATGATGAAGAAGCTGAAGTTGAACAGTTCTATGAAGAACTACAAGACCTTCTAGAACCAAAACCCAAAAAAGATGTTGTTTTCATTATAGGGGACTGGAATGCAAAAGTAAGAAGTCAAGAAACACCTGGAGCAAATTTGTAACAGGTAAATTTGTCCTTGGAGTACAGAATGAAGCAGGGCAAAGGCTAACAGAGTTTTGCCAAGAGAACACACTGGTCATGGCAAACACCCTCTTCCAACAACATGAAAGAAGTCTCGACACATGGACATCACTAGATGGTCAATACCAAAATCAGATTGACTATATTCTTTGCAGCCAAGATGGAGATGCTCTATACAGTCAGCAAAAACAAGACCGGAAGCTGACTGGGGCTCAGATCATGAACTCCTTATTGCCAAATTCAGACTTAAGTTGAAGAAAGTAGGGAAAACCAGTAGACTATTCAGGTATGACCTAATAGTGATTATACAGTGGAAGTGACAAATAGATTCAAGGGATTAGATCTGATAGACAGAGTGCCTGAAGAACTGTGAACGGAGGACTTTGTATAGGAGGCAGGGATCAAGACCATCCCCAAGAAAAAGAAATGCAAAAAGGCAAAATGGTTGTTTGAGGAGGCCTTACAAATAGCTGTGAAAAGAAGAGAAGCTAAAGGCAAAGGAGAAAAGGAAAGATATACCCGTCTGAATGCAGAGTTCTAAAGAATAGCAAGGAGAGATAAGAAAGCCTTCCTCAGTGATCAATGCAAAGAAATAGAGGAAAACAATAGAATGGGAAGGACTAGAGATCTCTTCAAGAAAATCAGAGATACCAAGGGAACATTTCATGCAAAGATGGGCATAATAAAGGACAGAAACTGTATGGACCTAACAGAAGCAGAAGATATTAAGAAGAGGTGGCAAGAATACACAGAAGAACTGTACAAAAAAGATCTTCATGACCCAGATAATCACAATGGTGTAGTCACTCACCTAGAACAAGACAGCCTGGAATGCTAAGTCAAGTGGGCCTTATGAAGCCTCACTATGAACAAAGCTAGTGGAGGTGATGGAATTCCAGTTGAGCTATTTCAAATCCTAAAAGATGATGCTGTGAAAGTGCTGCACTCAATATGCCAGTAAATTTGGAAAACTCAGCAGTGGCCACAGGACTAGAAAAGGTCAGTTTTCGTTCCAATACCAAAGTAAAACAATACCAAAGAATGCTCAAACTACTGCACAATTGCACTCATCTCACACGCTAGCAAAGTAATGCTCAAAATTCTCCAAGCCAGGCTTTAGCAATACGTGAACCGTGAACTTCCAGATGTTGAAGCTGGTTTTAGAAAAGGCAGAGGAACCAGAGATCAAATTGCCAACAACTGTTGGATCATTGATATAGCAAGAGAGTTCCAGAAAAACATCTACTTTTGCTTTATTGACTATGCCAAAGCCTTTGACTGTGTGGATCACAATAAACTGTGGAAAATTCTGAAAGAGATGGGAATACCAGACTACCTGACCCATCTCTTGAGAAATGTATATGCAGGTCAGGAAGCAACAGTTAGAACTGGACATGGAACAATAGACTGGTTCCAAATTGGGAAAGAAGTACATCAAGGCTGTATATTGTCACCCTGTTTATTTAACTTATATGCAGAGTACATCATCTGAAATGCTGGGCTGGATGAAACACAAGCTGGAATCAACACGGCTGGGAGAAATATCAACAATCTCAGACATGAAGGTGACACCACCCTTTTGGCAGAAAGTGAAGAAAAACTAAAGAGCCTCTTGATGAAAGTGAAAGAGGAGAGTTAAAAAGTCAGTTTAAAACTCAACATTCAGAAAACTAATATCATGGCATCCAGTCCCATCAGTTCAGTTCAGTTCAGTTTGGTCGCTCAGTCCTGTCCGACTCTTTGCAACCCCATGGGCTGCAATACACCAGGCCTTCCTGTCCATCACCAACTCCTGGAGTCCACGCAAAGTAATGTGCAGTCCCATCACTTTATGGCAAATAGATGGGGAATAATGGAAACAGTGACAGACTTTCTTTTCTTGGGCTCCAAAATCACTGCAGATGGTGACTGCAGCCATGAAATTAAAAGACGCTTGCTCCTTGGAAGAAAAGTTATGACAAACCTAGACAGCATATTAAAGAGCAGAGACATTAGTTTGCCAACAAAGGTCTGTCTAGTCAAAGCTATGGTTTTTCCAGTAGTCATGTACAGATGTGAGCGTTGGACCATAAAGAAAGCTGAGCACTGAAGAACTGATGCTTTTGAACTGTGGTGTTGGATAAGACTCTTGAGAGTCTTGACTGCAAGGAGGTACAACAAGTCAATCCTAAAAGAAATGAGTCCTGAGCATTCATTGGTAGGACTGAGGCTGAAGCTGAAACTCCAATACTTTGGCCACCTAATTCGAAGTACTGACTCATTTGAAAACACCCTGATGCTGGGAAAGATAGAGGACAAGAGGAGAAGGGGACAACAGAGGGTGAGATGGTTGGATGGCATCACGGAATCAATGTAAGCTCAGGGAGTTGGTGATGGACAGGACAGCCTGGCATCCTGTGGTCCATGGGGTCGCAAAGAGTTGGACATGACTGAGTGACTGAAGTGAACCGAGCATTAGAGTTATTTGGGTGCAAGCAAACAAATTTTAACTAACTGAGCCGAAAAGTACTTTACAGGCAGGCTTCAGAGTGCATTACAAGGGGTAGTAGGGGAACCAGCACACTCAGGCCAGCAGACACTGGGGCAGTTCTGGGCACCTTGACAGTTGGACCAACACCCTTTAGTGAGATCATTGGATGGTAGCTGTTACCCCTTTCAGCTCCCCGCTTGTCCAAGGTTGAGATTCCCTGCAGAGGGCCTTAATTGACCTCCTTGGAATGATGGCCACCCTGGTAGTCAGAGGGCATATTTCTGTGATTGTCAGCTCAGTAAAAAATGAAGTGGGAGAGAGAATTCCTCACAGTAAAGAGGATGGGAAGACATTGATGGGGCTTCCCAGCTGACTCAGTCGTAAAGAATCTGACTGCCAATGCAGGAGACATGGGTTCAATCACTGGGTGGGGAGGATCCCCCTGAGAAGGGAATGGCAACCCACTCCAGTATTCTTGCCTGGAGAATCCCATGGACAGAGGAGCCTGGTGGGCTACAGTCCACGGGGTCGCAAAGAGTCGAACATGACTAGAATGACTAAACAAAATCAAGACATTGATACAGACTTGCTGTCTTGTGGAACTCAAGTGGCCTCTGACTTGAGGTGCCTCTGCTTGGAGAAGCTCAGGGCACCAGGTCACAATTCTGTTTATGGGACATCTGAAGGCTGGTGCTATTGGATTACCCTGCAACTTTGTCAGATTTGATCACTCTTGAGGTTACTCCACATCTTCCCAAAGTGTCCAAAATCATTTTGAGAAAGCCCCTATGGATGTTATTGGTTTCCTGTTGCTACCTAAAGGTACATCTTTGTAGAATCTCAAGGGCTGCCAACCTGAGTGCTTGTAGCTTTCATACCTCTTGAATTCTTTGAAGATACTCTGCTTGAAGTGTGTTTTCCTCTGCTACAAATGCCTACTTACCTTCAGACTCCAAGAGCATCACTTCTGGGAACCCCTCTGTCCCTGGAACCATGTGACTGGTGACATAGGGTCATGTAGAACCCAGGTCCTCTGGCTTCCAGTTAGAGTTCTTACAATAAAGTGACTACTTATTAGGGCTTTGGAGTCAAATAGCTCTGAGGTTGAATCCCAGATCCAGCATTAGATAACCTTGGGAATGTTACTTACCATCTTGGAGACTTGGCTTTCTCTCCTTTTTAATGAATTTGTGTATTTTTAATTGAAGAATAATTGCTTTACAGTATTGCGTTGGTTTCTGTCAAACACGAACATGAATCAGCTACAAGTATACATGTGTCCCCTCTCTCTTGAACCTCCCTCCCCCTCCCACTCCATCCCACTCCCCTAGGTTGTTACAGAGCCCCCATTTGAGTTCCCTGAGTCATACAGCAAATTCCCATTTGCTAGCTATTTTACATATGCGTGGTTCATTGGCATCCTCTTCTTTACAGAGGATGTTAACTCTACTGTCCTCCTAGATTCTCATGAAAATTAAATAAAATAATCTATGTAAAGTAGTTTGTTTGTACAATGCCTGGCACACAGTAAGTGCTCAGTAAATGCAAGTTATGATTGCTCTGTGTTCCTGTTCCTGGAAGCTTTAAGTCATTTGAGTTAAAGCATGGAAAACTTTAACATCCTTAGGAGTAGATAGAGTAACCATAACCTGCAAAGACTTGGAAAGCCCCAGGGAAGTGTCAGTACTGAAAAGTCTACTTCTATAAAAGTTGTAAACAAATCTTAAAACACTAATTAGGCAAGAGCATAACTCATTCTCCTAAATAATGAAATAAATGCAGTTGTTATTCATGGTTCAAAATAATAAATTCTAAATTAGTCACTCACAGCATTATTAATAATGAAACACACTCTTCAAGAAGCTAAAATTATACTTTGGGTCCACGTGGATTTAGTAATAAGAGAAAACATAAAAAACCAAATTCTTCCGAGATTAACATGGATCACTAAGATGGTTTGTTTTTGTGGGAAGATGATTGGATTTGGGATTGGAATCTCTGAGTCTGAGTCCTGGCTCTGTTGGCTGTTAGCTATGTGATTCCAGGGAGCATACAGTCTTTCTGGGTATTTCCTCACCCATAAAGTGAGATAGCACTCAAGGGGCTGTGACTTTAGGTGATAGATAATCCACGTGAAAGGAGCTTAACTATTGCAAAATGCTTCCCAGATGAAGTGAAGTCTTATCCAAGCATACATTTATAAAAACATTTATTCGTTCATTCCCTTGTTCTTTCTTTTCATTCATCAGCACCTATTGTAAGCCAAGCATGATACTAGTTTCAACTGGGGATGTAAAGACAGCAGACAAAGTGATACTCACTAGCAGGAAACCAGTAGGCCAGTTGAAAAGACTGTATACGTAGCACAAAAGCAAATATATCCTTCCAAACTACTCCTGCACTGAAATCCAGGGAAATACAAAGAGAAAGATCAGGGTTTGCCCAAGAAAAGTCTTCTTAAAAAGAAATCTTTTTCTCAGCCACATTGCATAGCATGTGGGATGTACGTTCCCTGACCAGGGATCGAACCCACACCTTTTACACTGGTAGTGCTGAGTCTTAACCACTGGACCACCAGGGAAGTCCCAAGAAAAACCTTCCTGAGGGAAGTCTTAGATTGTGTCCTGTAGTGCAAGTCTGGGGTAGAGAGGACAACATACAAGATTGCAACAGAATAAATAAGACAGATGAGGAAACAATAAAGCCGTGGCAATGGTCAGTCAATAATCAATTAGTGGGTGCTTTTGTATCAGGTGTGGGATGAAGCCAGCACTGGCCTAGATGCTGTGGGGGAATCAGAAGGAGGAAAGTGATTGTTTCCATTCCCTCAGAGTTTGAAGTCTACAAAATACTAGGGGATTTGAGAAAAAATATTGGTAAAGCACCTGCAGAAGACAGGATGAATAAGTGCTACCTGTTGTTGAATTGACCTGTAGGGTTTCGCCATCTTGAAAGTCTGGCTGATATTAATATTTTTTCTGCAGAGGGCGACTGTACCTTTAAATCCACAGCTCAAGAAAACATTTCAGTTTGCCAAGTTTCTGCTAAGCCATCCTGAAAAAAAAAATATTCAACAGCTTTCACCAGCCAGAGGCCCCAATATCCAATCTCTGTCTCAAATGATAAATGACATTTGTCAGTTGACAAAGCAAATGGCCTCAACCATTTGAGGACACGGTCCTGCTGTGCAGAGCACTCCTGTCGAACCAGCCGAGAGCACCTTGAGGTGAGAAAAAGCCTCTTTGTGCAAGAGCCCTGTGGAGAGAGAGCCAGGAAGCAAGCAGCCTTAGTATTGGTCTGAGGGCAGCTCCTCATTAGGAGCTGAGACTCTGGTAGAAAAGAGCTGTCTGGGCAGGAGGGGAGTTCTCAGGTCAGGGGAGGGGCTGGACATAGCTGAGGATGGACCGAACTTGCTGATGGCCATGTGCTTTGCCTACATGCTTCTGCAGGGTCTTTGCTTTTTTTTCTAATATCCTCTGGATCTCATATATATATATAGAGAGAAGGAAATGGCAACCCACTCCAGTGTTCTTGCCTGGAGAATCCCAGGGACAGGGGAGCCTGGTGGGCTGCCGTCTATGGGATCGCACAGAGTCGGACACGACTGAAGTGACTTAGCAGCATATACATACATATACATATATATATATATATATATATATATTTTTTTTTTTAAGCAGTCATCAATGTGATGAGCCGCAGACAAAGCAAGGGGTATAGCTCCCATTGACATAAGTGGCACCATTGATGGTGGTGTATGTGGGTGGGTGGAGGGCAGGGCAGGTGATTTGCACAGTTTGGGCAGGGGTCAGGGGCCACTTTTTCTTTGTGTGATTCTCTTTCCTGAAGGGCTTTCCAGACGGCTCAGTGGTAAAGAATCCACCTGCAGTACAGGAGGCATAGGAGACGCAGGTACGATCCCTGGGCTGGGAAGATCCCCCGGAGGATGAAATGGCAACCCACTCCAGTATCCTTGCCTGGAGAATCCCATGTGCAGAGGAGCCTGGCAGGATACAGTCCATGGGGTCACAAAGAGTCAGACACGACCGAGCAACAGAGCGCGAGCACTTTTTGAACCGCAGGGTGTCTGGCCTCCCTCACCAGATGGAAATATTGCCCCAGTCATTGAAACTGTTAAAACTCTGTACACAGTTTCAACCTCCACTTCCGGGGTGTGTGGGGAACCCAGAAGCACGTGGAATGATGGATACCTGGAGGATCCTTGTCCACCAGGCACCAGCTTGCTGTGCTCTTCTCGAGGAGCCTGGGGCATGGCAGGGTCTCTGCCTTTCTCAGACTTGTCCCTGGGGTGGTGGACCACCCATCAGACTTGGAATGTTCTTCACCCTGCTTTCTGAGCTAAGGACTTATCCCACACTGAGCCCTTTGAAAGAATCCATCGTTTTTCCAGATTGAGGCAAGAGTATAGCCCTGGGAAAGGCAGGCAGAGAGTTAGTCAGCTACACACACAGACATCATGGCAGTCTCCTTACTGCTAACACTGCCTCAGGAGAAGGTCTTTCCAATGTGATCCAGTCCAAGTTGAAGTCAAGCGGTCTAACCATCCATTTCAGTGTTTTCTAACACTGTGGATCACTGACCATTTCCATTTGAGTGCTGTGGGGTGCTTGTGCTGTGGCTTGCTGCGATTCATGGGGTTGCAAAGAGTCGGACACGACTAAATGACTGATCTGATCTGATCTGATCTGGGGTGCTTGTGGAAAATGTCTATTCAGAGACCCCAAGATCTCCTTTGTCAGGCTCTCTGGATTTTGGATTCGGTGAAATTTCAAAAAAACACCCTCTGTGATTTTTTATTCAAGCTACAGTTTGAGAACTAAGGATCTGCTGCTGCTGCTGCTAAGTCGCTTCAGTCGTGTCCGACTCTGTGCGACCCCATAGACGGCAGCCCACCAGGCTTCCCTGTCCCTGGGATTCTCCAGGCAAGAACACCGGAGTGGGTTGCCATTTCCTTCTCCAAACTAAGGATCTAGCCAATGCTTGAGTCCCCTCTGTACGTATCCTGGTTAACAGATGCCCCATCTCTGAACATCTCCGGGGGAGGGGAGGGTCTCACTCCCTCTCCATCACTGCCCACCCCATGGTTCTAATGCTCAGAGAGTGTTCCCCAGTGGGTAAAGTATGGTCTCATTGAGAACCCCAAAGTCAAACTGGGTGTGTGTGTGTGTGTGTGTGTGTGTGTGCGAATGCACTTTGAAAGGGCTTGAAGGATATAAACTAAACTTAAATGTCGTTCCATATAGGCAGGTGAATAGGCAGGCGAGTAAAATATGGAAATGTGATGAGGCTAAATGGGAAGCTTTATATTCTCTATGTTCCTGTATTGTTTGAACTTTTCTCTGACAATGTACACATATTAGTTGTGTAATTAAAAAACTAGAAGACAGAACAATACCAACACTGCATTCTTTATATTGAGCCAAACCTGCTTCCCTCTGTCTTCTCTTTTAGTTCTAGGAGAATCAAATGGATTCTCCCAGAATGTCTAGTTTCTTCCCTACCTGTCCGAAATTGTTGAGTACTAGAGTCCTTTGGACAGCAAGGAGATCAAACCGGTCCATCCTAAAGGAAATCAACCATGAATATTCATCGGAAGGACTGATGCTAAAGCTGAAACTCCAATACTCTGGCCACCTGATGCCAAGAGCTGACTCATTGAGAAAGCCCCCGACTCTGGGAAAGATTGAAGGCAGGAGGAGAAGGGGATGATGGAGGATGAGATGGTTGGCTGGCATCACTTATTCAATGGATATGAGTTTGAGCAAGCTCTGGGAGTTGGTGAAGGACAGGAAAGTCTGGTGTGCTGCAGTCCATGGGGTCGCAAAGAGTTGGAGACAACTTAATGACTGAACAAAACGAACAAGCTTGTTCTTTCTAGAACAGATGGTCCTGGTTTCCTGACCCTTATGCTGTGACCTGTGCTGAATCTTCTAAGAAAATGCCCCTCCTTCCCTGCCAGGGGATGCTGTTCAGCTGGACCATATTCTGTGAAAATTAGGTTCTGTGCTCTGTACTGAGACCATATTGCCATGTGCTGTGATCAGAACAGAGTGGATAAGATGGTCCTCTCTGTCTCACCAGGTGCTCTCTTCCCGTTAACACTGCTTAGGCCTTTTCGGAAGCCAGATGACTCCTATTGAGCAGAGTCGAGTAAATCTTTGTCACTGTGGCTGTTGCCAAGGCTCATCCCCACCACTCTGTCCCCTTTTCAACTGGCTAGACCCACGTGGAGAACCTTAAACTCATTCCAGTTAAACTCCATCTTGTTAGATGTGGCTCATTGCTCCAGGAGATGGAAGCCTCTTTTCCTTTTGGATCTTGATTTTGTTCTCAGCAGAAACCTCTTTTTGCAAAGTTTGATTTTATTTGAAACTTCAGAGGGGGAAGCATCCCACGAAGCACTCTTTATTTTGAACAGAAGAGTCTTCTGAAAAACCAAGCCATGCTTGGCATTTTCTAATATCCCGAACAAATACAGAACTTGCTGTCAGCTTGAAGGGGACAAGGCTCCCCTTCAGGGTCTGTTACCTGCAGGCTCTGAAGACTGGTCCCACGACATCTGTCACTGGGCTGGAAGGGAGCCCTGCAGACAGATGGGTGTCTCTTCTCTTCTGAAAGATCCCCTGGGAAGGCTCGACTGGGAGCATCTTCCCCAAATGGGATGACTGTGTGTTGTGAACAGCTTTATTGCTCAGAGCATCTGGATGTGTTGTGATAAACAGCATGATAGATGGTTTTAATGCCTCTAGAATGGGTTACCCAGAGAGAAGGACTGGAACAGGGAACGCTTACTTCCCTATTGGCTTGGAACAAAGCAGACTTGCTCTCAAAGACTCCACCTGGTGGTTCTTTCTGCTCATCCTTGTGGTGGTTTCAGCACCACGGACAGACAGGGACTTAGAGAAAAATTTGCTACGGGTAGTGAGTTGGATGGACAGAGTTCGTTTAAAAGTGCAGTCGGTTTTTGAGGGTTGATGAAGATCCCTGTGCTGGGATAGGGGATAAATGGCAAGAAAATCAGGCATGAGCCCTGCACTCACAAAGCTTACAGTTTAGTCAAAGAAAAGTGAAAGTGAACTGGAAGTTGCTCAGTTGTGTTCAAATTTTTGCAACCACAGACTGTATAGCCCACCAGGCTCCTCTGTTGATGGAATTCTCCAGACAGGAATACTGGAGTGGGTAGCCATTCCCTTCTCCGGGGAATCTTCCCGACCCAGGGATCAAACCTGGGTTTCCCTGCGTTGCAGGCAGATTCTTTATTGTGAGCCACCAGGGAAGCCCCTTAGACACAGAGGCATACTTATAATAATAATAATAAAACTAATAATGTTAACAAATCACCCAAATGAAAGTACAATCACACGAATGGTAGACACAACCAATAGAACATGCTGTTACGATGGCAGAGGGGAGATGCCTAATTCTTGGTAGGTCAGGGAAGGCTTCGCTGAAGAGGGGACACTTCTGCTGACATCTGCAGGTTGAGTGGAAGGTAACTTGGCAATGAGGTGGAAAATAAGATAGGCAGATGCTAAGTATGTACTGAGGTCCTGTGGCAGAGGCAGGACATAGTATGGGCAAGGATAGGAAAGAAGGCCCGTGTGTCTGGGTGAGGACAGCAAGGACGAAACGCATCGCAGTGGGAGGCCTGGAAATGCTGACCTGAACATGTGATGATGATGATGATGAGAACAACTGTGTTTCAGCTCAAGCCTTACTATACTATGTTCCAGGCACATCCTAAACGCCACGTGTATTAACCGATAAAACTAAAGTCTCTGTGCTCTCTGGACTTCCGTGTTACAGGAGAGAAAGCGGAGGCAGGGAGCAGCTGGCAAACATCTCCAGATTGGTCACGGGCGGTGCTGCTCAGGGTCTTCCTGTTTCCTTTCAGGGATTCTGTTGTCTTAAGAACCAGGGGACAACAGTGAACACTCTAAACTAGGCAGAGACTGGATGAGATTTGTGTTTTGAGACTGCTCTGTCTGCTGGCTGGAGTACAGTTGCAGGGAAGCAAGAGGGGATGGGAGGATTTCCCTGCTGGTCTGGTGGTCAGGACGCCTCACTGTCAGCGTCAGGGGCGTGGATTCAGTCCCCTGTTGGGGAACTAAGATCCCACATGCCATGCTGTGCAACCAAAAGAAAAAAAAAAGGAAAGAAAAAGCAGGGGGGACAGGAGAGAGCAAAGCACACTGCTGCCTCACTGGCCCAGGGGAGAGGTGCTGAGAGCTCAGACAGGCACATGGCTGTGGTGACGGGAGAAATGGACTGATTGCAAAGACAAAATGTGTTTAAAGGAAATCAAGAGATCAGATAGAGGGTGAGGGGAAGAAGATGACAAGGATGACGCCTAGGTTTCAGTCAAACCTAACGGCGTGGATGGGGAAGACTATGAGTTTCACTTTTGGCACATGAGCTTTGGAGAGAACCAAACAATCAGACGTGAACTCCTGGTGCTTGGGGAGAGGGCTGGACTCAAATTCTCAGAGTTTCTGGAGAATAGGTAGTGAATGGAGTGCTTCCCCCAATAAGAGTAGAGTAAGAAAGCAAGTAGAGAAGGAAATGGCCACCCACTCCAGTATTCTTGCCTGGATAATCCCAGGGACAGAGGAGCCTGGCGGGCTCCAGTCCATGGGGTCTCAAGAGTTGGACACGACTTAGCAGCTAAACCACCACCACCAAGAAAGCAAGAGGACCTGGGACCAGCCCAATCCTCCAGAACCCCAACTCCAGATGGAGGAATGAGCCTGCAGAGGAGAGAGAAGGAGCTGACCAGTGAACAGGGAGGGTGCAGTGTCTGAGAGACAGCCTGTTTGTGGGAGGGGCAGGGTTACAAGAGCCATATGCTGCTGAGATGTCGAGCAATGCAAAGGATGGAAACCTGCTGTGGATTTTAGCAACGCTGAGATGCTGTTCACTTCCTAGGGCTGCCGTAACCGATGACCACCCTGGTGGCCGAAAACAACAGAAATGTATTGTCTCACAGTTCCAGAGGCTAGACGACTGAGACCAAGGTGTCAGCCGGGCCATGCTTTCCCTGAAGGCTGAGGGGGAGGGTCTCTCCTGTCTCTCCCTGGTTTCCATTTGTGGTCCACGGCCCTTGGTGGGCCTCGGCTTGGCCATGGACCGCTCCAGTCTCTGTCTCCACCTCTACATGGCCTTCTCCCTCCATGGGTCCATGTGTCTGTGTGCAAATGTCCTTCTTCTCATAGGAACATGAGTCAGATTAGAGAAAGGCGCTCTAATCCAGTGTGGCTTCATCTCAACTGCCCAGAATCCATTTCCAAATAAAGTCACATCAGTTGGCGCCTCGAGTCCTTGGCCCTTGGGTACCAGTCAGGGGTTGAAGGACAGTTCGTGTCCAGGTCTCTGGTGTGTGTCTGTCATGGGGACAAGCTTCTGGCAGCCAAGCCCCAAGACCATCTGTGGGTTGACAAGCAGGAGAAGCCCTTTGCCACCAGAGCTGGAGAAATCACTCAGGGGACAAAAGCTGGTTGTAGAGTGGCAGCTGAGCAAGTCAAGGGCAAGGGGATCCACTCTCAGAGTCATGAGTGGAGACTCTTCCTGGAGCGCGTGTGGGTCTTGGTGTTGTGGCCACAGGCAGGGAGACAGGCAAGGAGGCGGCTGGGCAGGCTCCGTGAGGAAGGGCACACAGTCCTCCCCAGAGGAGGAGCTGGGTGGCTGTAGGAGCTCGGTTTATGGCAGCGATTAATTCCCTCCTTGCTGGATTTGTCAGGTGCCAGGGCTCAGTGTGAGGCTGGGAGTCTGGGGAGACGCCGGGGCTGAGAAGCCACAGTGGGGAGCCTGGGCTGTGGGAACTTGGGGTGCAGACCTGGACCAAGTTGCGATGGGGGTGAGGCTGTCAAGCAGGGTGTCTTAGAGGAAGGAAGCCTCTCATGACAGTAGCCCTTATGAGCAAGTGCGTCACCAGAGAGCTCTTCAAAATGCAGGTTCAGATATAGTGGTTCTGGGGTAGGGAAAGCGAGTCTGCAGTTCTAAAAAGTCCCGAGTGATTCTGATGTGGCTGTTCTCACGTTTGGGCAGGAAGATGAAGGAACCAGTGAGTCACTATCCAGGGGCATCTCATGGCTGCACCAGCAGGAGCTGCAGCCCTGGGTCTGGAGCTGGGAGCCTGCAGGCTGTCGGGGGAGGCGGGGACACTTCTCCCTTGTCCCCAAGTCTGCCCTCTTCCCCTCTTTAGTCTGGCTTCCTCTGCAAGCCTCTGTAACTTGGCTCCCCTTTGGCTGTCCTGATGGGCTGCAAGGACTCTGACCCCAGCCTCCTAGCACTGTCCGGCTATTCGATTTTGGTCTCTTGCACAGACCTTTTCTCGCTCAAGGTTCTGATCGGCTCAGCTAGTCAGATGTCCACACTTGGTCCAAGCAGCTGTGCTGAGGGATGCTCATGCTTGCTTTCAGACCAGCTTATGAGATACCAGTTGATAGGCAGCCTCCATGAGGTGATGGAGACAAATGCAGTCCCAATGAACTGCTTTAAACATATGTAATGCCCGAAAGTCTTGGGAACAAAAACAAAACACAATTAGAATTTCAGTATCTGTTTGGTGACTTTCCATAATGCAAACTTATTTGGAATTATTTCTGGAACTAGAAGGATGGGCACCAAAATCTTCTTCTTGCTTGCATGCTAAGTTGCTTCAGTCATGCCTGACTCTGCCATCCCAGGGACTGTAGCCCGCCAGGCTCCTCTGTCCATGGGACTCTCCAGGAAAGACTACTGGAGTGGGTTGCCATTTCCTTCTCCAGAGGATCTTCCCAACCCAGGGATCAGATCGTGATCTTTTATGTCTCCTGTATTGGCAGGTGGGTTCTTTACCACTAGCACCACCTAAAACCCTGCAAAGAGCAAGGGTTTGACATGAGCCCCAAACTGATTTCAAAGAGAAGTGAGCTGGTGGGTCATCCAGGTGAAGGCTTTGTGACTTGAGACAAATTAGCCAGAGAGAGAGGAGAAAGCTGAGGTGGGGCTGTTTGTTTGCTGGTTACCCCTCCCCGGTCAACCATGGAGGAGCTGCCGTCACCCTCGGGGGGCACCCAGGAAGATTGACCGGCCACCAGATCACATTTTAGGAGGAAGGCAGGCATTTCAGCGACAGGAGTGGGGTCTGGACAAGTTGAAGGGCCACGGCTCCTAACGGCCTGGATTGTTGGACCTAGAAACTTGCAGGTGAGGACAGGAGATGCAGAAAGACTCTGATCCACTTAAACTCCCAGTTGGTGACTGAGTCAGCCAAGGACGTCCTGACCCCCAGCCCTGAGTTTTTCTGAAAATGAGAAGACTCTTAAGGATACACAAGATGTCCAAGCTTTTGTTTCCACAGAAGTGAGTTTGCAGAGTGGGTATGGAGGACTCTGGAAAAGGGCAAATGGGCCTCGGGGAGCTGGTGCTGCAGGAGCTGGGTTGCTAACAATTGTGACTTCATCCTGCTGGCACTGCCCTGGGGTCCCCACACGCACAGTAACATGGGGAGTGTTGGCAGCTGCAGACAGAGAAGCCCTGGTCCCTCACGGCAGAGAAAGGTGCGACTCCTTCTAGCAAGGCTGCTGTTCTCCTCTCTCCCACCCCGGGGAGGATGCTCAGCGCTTGCGGGCAGGCAGCAGGCTGTTGAGAAAGCCGTGCTCCCGGGGACGGTGGCTGGTCTTGGAGAAGGGACCAAAGCTGGGCCCAGGGGCTGGAACTTGTACAGATCAGGTCTGAGGAGGGTTCAAGATGGGGCAGTATTCCCGGGGGCCAGACACCTCTGGAAGAGAGAAAGAGAAATCCCTGGGAGGAATGTAGTCATCTTTTGTCCTCCAGGCTGAGTTTGTTCAGGAGAGGGTGAGCGCATGTGCAATGAATGCTCCTTGTCTCTTGCACCTCTTTTTGCTACAATAGCTGCTGCTGCTGCTACAATAGCAGGGCCTGTTAAATGCCTTTGGGGCAGCAGAGGTTCAGCAGAAGGAAAACTTGGTGGTTCAGGAAGCAGGAAAACTGGGCTAATGGTTGCCTCAGGCCTGGGAGCAGATGAGCATTTCTTCTAGGGTTTGGAGGTCTCCAGAACTTTTTTTTTTTTTTTTTTAAGTCAGGCTATTTGGGGTTGCTGTGTACTCTTGTACAGACTGTGCACTGTGCAGTTCCAGGAGCTGCCCTTCTCATTGCGAATGCTAAGTTCTCTGCAGTGGACTTGGTTGGTACAGGTTATTCCATTAGAGATTACCTAGGGCAAAACCGTGAAATTTATAGAGTATTCCCTGTTTCTTGTTTGACAGGGTTCAATACAGCTATGTTCCAGTAGCTGCCTAGTAAAGATGGTATCCTCAAGTTGAAAAGGTTCCCCATTTCTCCCCTGGAAAATCACCCTACTCCCTTGATCCCCTGAGCATAACTGACGGTCACAGAGCAAATCAGTCTGATAAACAATGTGCTGAGGAAAACAAAATAATAGAATCAGATTCTCCCAGGTCTGAGTGGGACTGGGGTCATCGAGGTCAGTGATTACAAACCCTGTGCCAAAGGATTTTGGTTAATGTCTTAAATTCAAGTTTGAAGGCCTCTTATTTTCCATGTCTCCCCAGCCCCACCACTCTGATTACTTCACAATTGCCTGCTTACATCACTTATGTTACCTGTCTGCCTTGAGCAGATGCATCTGGGTTTAGGAGGCCCCCCACCTGGTCAGTCCACTTACTTGGCACTCAGAGAAATGGCCAAATGTGCTGTAGTCCCTGACTGTGATCAGCCTCAGAGGAATACTGGCTTTTTCAAGGATGGCTGCTGGAGAGGAAACGCCGAAGAACAAATGTCACCCAGAGAGGAATGGCCTGGTGTCACGGCATTTGTTTGCTGGCTGGATTCCCTAAGCCATTTGTCCTCGTCTTCCCAGCTGTGGAGTGAGAGGGTTGGATTCCTCAACATCACATATTTCCTTCCAGCTCCTTCCTCCTCTGATTTTCTCCCAGAGAAAGTTGGGAAGACTCCACTGGCAAATATTAATGGTGAGACTCTCCCAAGGTCTCTCAGGGCTTCTCTGCCCAGCAAAGTATATTTACCATTAAAAAAAAAAAAAGAAAAAAACAAATCAAAGATCATTAGAATCGGTTGTCTGATAGTCAGTTTCTGAGAAACCAATTGGATTGCTGCACGGCCCCTCTCATTTAGTTAAGATGGCCTGAAAACTTGCGTTGACTCTTCAGTAGCCCTTTGGGGTTCCCTCATAGCTCAGTTGGTAAAGAATCTGCCTGCAGTGCTGGAGATCCTGGTTCAATTCCTGGGTCAGGAAGATCCTCTGGAGAAGGGACAGGTTACCCACTCCAGTATTTTTGGGCCTCCCTTGTGGCTCAGCTGGTAAAGAATCTGCCTGCAATGTGGGAGACCTGGATTTTGATTCCTGAGTTGGGAAGATCCCTTGGAGAAGGGAAAGGCTACCCACTCCAGTATTCTGGTCTGGAGAGTTCCATGGACTGTATAGTCCACTGGGTCACAAAGAGTTGGACTAAGCGACTTTCACTCACTCACTCAGTAGTCCTTAAATTGAATTCGCACTGGCTTCTCACTGTGGCTCTGCTATCAGCATGTGAGCATGTGATTTGTAGAGATCTGTCTGCTGCCCTCTAGTCCGCCTTGATGCTGCTGCTGCTAAGTCGCTTCAGTTGTGTCCGACTCTGTGCGACCCCATAGACGGTGCAGCCCACCACGCTCCTCCGTCCCTGGGATTCTCCAGGCAAGAATACTGGAGTGGGTTGCCATTTCCTTCTCCAATGCATCGCCTTAGAGGTGTGTAATGAAGAGTTTGGCTGGCCTCTGCCCCTGGCTCCTGGATGTCCTCTCTAAATCTCTGGAATTTCCCAAGTGGTAGGATAGTCTTTGCTCCTTCTGGTGGGCCCCTTGGACCACACCCGATGGTTTTTGGTAATGAGGTGACTCGGGATGTGGGCTGACCATGGCAGGAAGACTCAGTCACTTGATGATAAAATTGGGGCTTGAAGCCAGGGATATCAGCCCAACCTCTGGGAAGAAGAGTGGACTGGAGATGAAGCTCAGTTACACAGACAGTGATTCAGTTAGTCACTGTCTACCTAATGAAACCCCGATGAAAACTCTGGATGCCAAAGCTTGAGTCAACTGCCCTGGTGGTGATACTCCTGTGTATTAACCCACATTGATGTGCTGGGATGGTGACAATCCCTGAGGATAATGGGAGCTTCATGTTTGGGTTCAGAATCTGGTCTATTCTCCCAGACCTCACACTATGGGTCTCCCCTTTTGACTGGTTCTAACAGACCCAGGTTCCAAGCCCTGCATCTGCCATCACCCTGCTGCACAACTTTAGGCAAGAGACTTAAGCTTCTCAGTGTCCAATTTTCTCATCAATGAAATGGAGACGTTGATGCTTATAACGTTATCCCAAGGCATAGATGATGGGCTTCCCTGGTGGCTCAGATGGTTAAGAATGCCTGCGATGTAAGAGACCCAGATTCAATCCCTGGGTTGGGGAGATCCCTTGGAAAAGGGCATGGCAACCCACTCCAGTATTCTTGCTTGGAGAATCCCCATGAACAGGGGAGCCTGGAGGGCTACAGTCAGTGGGGTTGCAAAGAGCAACTAATACTTTCAAGGCATAAAAGTCATGTGTCCTGCATCCTTGAGCTGTGGCAGGTGAATGGCAGTGCTTGGTGCATGGCAGCTGGGACCACTAGCTCTCCTTATTGGCGTCTGAATGGATAAACTGCCTGCCAATGGCTCGTGGAGTCAGAGGATGAGGGAGTCTTCTGGTGGGGGAGTGGGGGGTGGGGAGGTTGGGGAGCATTGGTGGTGTGGGGGGCATGGGGCTGGCAGGGAGAGGGGGTGGTGAGTTAAGTCAAGTAGTGCTGTTGGGAGTTCTGGGGGCTTGCTGATCCTGCTGCTGCTGCTAAGTCGCTTCAGTGTCCAACTCTGTGCAACCCCATCAATGGCAGCCTATCAGGCTCCGCCGTCCCTGGGATTCTCCAGGCAAGAACATTGGACTGGGTTGCCATTTCCTTCTGCAATGCATGAAAGTGAAAAGTGAAAGTGAAATCGCTCAGTCGTGTCCGACTCTTCGTGACCCCATGGACTGCAGCCCACCAGGCTCCTCCATCCATGGGATTTTCCAGGCAAGAGTACTGGAGTGGGGTGCCATCCCCTTCTCCGCCTTCAGGCCTACAGACCTGAAAAGAAGTCAGACTGTAGGGAAACACAGTCAGTGAAAAGTGAAGACTGTGGCCTAAGGTTCAGGGTATGTTGCTGGGGGATTGGAGGAGGGAAGGGAGAGGCCTGGGGTCTCTCTAGGAGGTGTTCCCACATGAAGCTTTGGGAGCAAGCACCTGCAGCTCAGGGTTTGTCCCTGGGATGGAGAGATCCATTGCTATTCTCCACAAAGGGCTTTGTTATTTATCTGTCATGTTGTTTGTTTATCAAGTAGGTATTTGACAGACATACACTCAGCAGAGCACATCAGCGGGGATGGTGTTTTACCAGCAAATAAATTAGAATCATAGAGTTAGCAAAGGCATAACTAAGCGCACAGCATAAATATGTCATTTGGCGGTGATGAATTCATTCAAGTATAGGGATCCTTCCAGCATCTCTAGCAAACCTTTAAACGAAAAGCGCTTTTTCTATCAGGCTTGTATTTTAATTACAGGCAGCGATAGTATTAGAGCCTCCTCCAGGAGGTGGCTGGTTCAGCTCTAAGCCGAAGCCCTGAGGGACGCCCCCGCCCAGCACCCCCAGCCCTGCCTGGCCCGGTGGGGTGGAGGGGGCCGTGTCCTGACCCCTTCTGGCCATTCCTCAGGAGCCCTGCCTCTCTCCCTGCTTGGGGCGGGGGTGGTTTGAAGGCATCAGGCAGGCATGCGAGGCAGGGGAGGGGAGCTCTGTAAGGTCTTGGGGCTCTGCCAAGGCACGCGAGGAGAAAGAGGGGCTGGAATCCTCCAGTCCCTCTTGACTGAGGTCAAGGCGACGGCCTGCTCGTGACAGACACTTCAATCCCCACGCCCTGCTGAGAAATCTTTCTTTCTGAGGCCTGTGGTTGAAAAGACAGTCGACACTCCTCCCACTGCCCTTCGCCTGTTTTTTCCCCTGTGGTGGGGAAGAAAGGAGGAAAAAGAGCCTAAGAAAGCAAAGAAAGGGACTGTCACGGCTGCATTCCTCGGCTGTCAATCATTTGTGGGGGGTGAGGAGGTGAGTTTGTTGGGGGTGGGTACCAGGAGGGCTGGGGGGAGGTCCCTGGCTGCTTGTTGGAAGACCTGGAAAGTTCCCACTTCTATTCAAATATTATTAATGCGACTGGAAAGAGCCATTTCACAAGCTTTCTTATAAATAATTTGTGCCCTGAATGTGGCTTTGTGTGCCCTGAGCCTCTACCCTTTCTTGCTAACCCCGCTGGTACCACACACACCTCTGATTGTGTATCTCCTCACTGGCAACCTCAGGAGCCCAGGATGACTAATTTTTTCTTGACCAGTTTGAAATGATTGTGTGGGAGGTTCATAAGATAGGCCGGAGAACTTCAGAAATCCCTGCAAGTCAATGCTGATCTCTGATGTAGGTCTTCAAAGAACTCCTTTTAAAGGTTCCGGGGTAGAAGATTCAACTTTGCTATTTTGATTGGATGTTCATAGGATTCATCTCGTCCCCGCCTTTTTTTTCACTTCCAGATAATATAAGAGGATTTGAAAGCTCCCAGGGAAAGAAACCAAGTCCAATCAATTTCTATTACCCGACTCCTTTCTTTCGTGTGTAAGATAGAAAAAAACAGAGCAAAATGTCTTTCGGTAATTACCAGCCTTTGCCTGGAAACCAGGGCTTGCTGAGCGAGGAGAGGCAGAGGACTGGAGCAAAGGAAGCTGATTCTTGATGTCACCAAGCCTGTTTATTAGCCCACCCTTCCCCATCAGTGAAGGAGCTCCTTTCCCGGTGGGATGATTGCACCCATTTTGCCTGTCTTTATAAGTACATGGCTTTTAGAAATTACTGATTTACTTTTGGCTGTGCTGGGTCTTTGTTACTGCCGAGGCTTTTCTCTAGTTGCAGTGAGTGGGAGCTGCTCTCTGGTTGCGGTGCGCAGGTTCTCATTGCGGCGGCTTCTCTGCTTGGGGGGCTCCAAGGTGCTCCGGCTTCAGGAGGGGTGGCTTACGGACTTAGCTGCTCCGTGACGTGTGAAATCTGCCCGGGCCAGGGATCGAACTCGTGTCTCCTGCATTAGCAAGCCGAATCTTTACCACTGACACACCAGGGAAGCCCCTCATTTTACTTTTTTAAAATGGATTTTTATTAGAGTTTCGCTGCTTTGCCTCGCTGTGTTAGTTTCTGCTGGACAGTGAAAGTGAACGCAGTTTTAGTCACCCAGTCACGCCCTACTCATTTCAACCCCATAGACTGTAGCCTGCCAGGCTCCTCTGTCCGTGGGATTCTCCATACAAGAATGCTGGCGTGAGTAGCCATATGTTTACATCTATCCCCTCTTTTTTGGATTTCCTTCCCATTTAGGTCCCCACAGAGTACGGAGGGGGAAGGCAATGGCACCCCACCCCAGTACTTTTGCCTGGAAAATCCCATGGACGGAGGAGCCTGGTAGGCTCCAGTCCATGGGATTGCTAGGAGTCGGACACGACTGAGCGACTTCACTTTTGCTTTTCACTTTCGTACATTGGAGAGGGAAATGGCAACCCACTCCAGTATTCTTGCCTGGAGAATCCCAGGGACAGGGGAGCCTGGTGGGCTTCTGTCTGTGGGGTCGCACAGAGTCGGACACGACTGAAGTGACTTAGCAGCAGCAGCAGCAGAGTACGGAGTAGAGTTCCCTGTGTAGGGTCCCGATAGTGATCTATTTTACACATAGTATCAGTACTGTACACGTGCCAATCCCAATCTCCCAAGTCATCCTCCCATTTTGCTTTTGACATTGGGCGTGCCCAGTATATTCTCCTTCGACTCTTATATTTACAGGAACATGTGCTATTTACATGATCTTTAAGAGACCTTTCAGATCATTGAGTTAGGGACATTTTAGAATGAAGTTTGACCTTAGAAACCATCTTCTTCACCTCTTCAATTTTCAGAAGAGGAAACAATCTGGAGAGAAATGTCTTACCTAAGAACATACGCTGAAGTAGCTCTGGGAAGGATTAAGCTCAACAAAGAACAGAGAAATGCCCAGTAGGCTGCTGAAAACACGGGCCACGTGGGAAACACCCATGAGCTCTCCATCCTCCGTTATTTAATTCATTAGTAAACGCGCCTGTGCGTAGCAGCCCTGGGGGCATGAGGAACTGTCACCGGTGGGTGTCAGGGTGTGCGTGCTCAGAGGGAAAAAAATGACAGGTGCTGACGTGACATTTCCAGAAGAGAAAGACAATGAAGATGATGATTTCTATCGTTCCCATTTTAGGGTAGAGAAACCAAGGGTTAAATTCCCTTTTTCAGACAGTTTATGGAATGTGATACCGACCATGGGCTTCCTATCAGGACCCAGTAGCCAGATTAGCCTGATGGGCAAACGAAGAGGAAGGTATTAATGATGCACTGTGATCTCCAACTCAGCCTCAGAAAACTAGGAGCAAAAAGAGTCCAGGGCCCATCTGGATGGTGCAGTTGGATGGGGTGGGAAACAGGCTATGGGGTGTGAGGAAGAAGGTCTAATTGAGGAGAGAAGGAAGTGGCCGAGGAGAGAGAAGAGTCTTTGTGGCTACAGAGGATTCCTGTGGTGGATGGAGCCTGCGGGGGCACATGGGGCTGGAGTCTAGTTTGTGCTGTTTGCCAAGTGTGCACCCTGGTGTGCTGTGAGATTACCCGGGACGGACGTGGGGGGTCACGGGTTCTCTCACTTGCACACGAGTCTCTTATAGGCTGGAGGTAGCCCTGCTGCTGGCTCAGTGCTGAAGGATGGGGATGGAGTGTGTGTCTGGTCCAGGCAGACATTGCTTTTATTTTCCCTTTTTAAGATTTTATTTTATTTATTTTTTATTTTTGGCTGAACTGGGTCTTCACTGCTGTGCGTGAGCTTTGTCTAGGAGTAGCAAGCAGGAGCTACTCCCTAGTGGTGGTGCGTGGGCTTCTCACCGAGGTGGCTTCTCCTGTTGTGGGCATGGGCTCTATGGGGGCAGGGTCAGGAGTTGCAGCTCATGAGCTCAGTAGTTGTGGTTTGCAGGCTCCTGAGCACAGGCTCAATGGTTGTGGCACGTGGGCTTCGCTGCCCCAGAGCATGTAGGATCCTCCCGGACCAGGGATTGAACCCGTGTCCCCTGCATTGAGGTGACGTCTCACTGACTGGATCACCAGGGAGAGATTTCTGAGCGAGCTTCCGAGTGAGCGGTTCATGGGATCCCAGCACATCTTTTGGGCTCTGCTGCCCAAGTCTGCATCTCTCCTAGGTCCCTCTCAGACCTCCTTTCAAGGTTTCCCACTCTGGGCCTCAAATGAGAGGGCTGAGGCATTCTAGACATTTCAGCAGGGTCTACTGCATTGTGTGTGTGTGTGTGTGTGTGTGTGTGTGTGTGTGTGTGTGTGTGTTGAGTGAGGGCTGCTGGCTTGAGAGATAAAGTTGGTTTTCAGTTCAAATTCCTGCCTGGGGTTACAGGGAGTTTCATTTTTGCTGGTCGGGTGGCCACACCACCAGTGATGTTTACAAATTGCCACGGATCCAATTCGAGTCTAAACCATTGCCCCTTGGACGGGTTTCTCTTGCTGCTACACTGATCCAGTGACCTCAGAGAGCATGGTAAGCTGGAGAGGGAGCCGTGAAGAGAGGCTCGGAGAAAAGCTGCTGACTCTAGAGTCCTGCTGCTGGGCGCCGTGTGTGTGCACAGCTCAGCGGAGGGAGGCAAACAGAGAAAAGGAACAGAGCCGAGCTGAACTCCTACTTTGCAGGCCCGGACCCTCTTAAGTCACCATTGAAAAGTCATTAGAAATCTGGCTGGAGAGCAGGGTGCAGATTGCCAAGAGAGGACACAATACCCCCCTTTTCTTCCCCACAATACCTGTAATGAAGTGGAAGGGCGGGGGTGGAGCTGCAAAACAGATTTCCTGCCCTAACTAAAGTCTCTTTTCAGCCTGGTTTGCCACAGTTTTACATTGTGTTCGAATTTACATTCACGTGTTTGTTAACCATGCTTCAACGTAATGAGACGTTTTTATCCGTCTGACCTCAACCTTTGCCATATGGTACCTCGAACTGTTGAATCCAAGTCAGTCAGTTGAGCAGAGACAGGGAGTGGGCGGGGTGGGTGGGTGAACGTTCAGACCCGTCCCTCAATAGCACACAACGAAGGCGGTCCAGTCCCCAGTTCTAGGGAGTGCGTTCCCACAAAGGCATTTCAAAGGGGAAAATGCCCCAGTGCGAACTTGCGACCTTTGCAAAGGCTAAGTCCCGTATGATGGTTGGTGCTGCCTTTCACTTTTTCTCTGGAAAAGTTAAAGGAATCTGTGGGTCCCTGGCAGCAGATGGCAGGCCTGTAACTTGACCATTTCACAGGACCCGAGATCTGGGTGTGTGAGCTCCCCGAGGATGGGGACCTCATCTAATTCGGGGTTCAGGACACTGCCTTCCACTCTCTGGGGCTTAGTGCATATTAACTTTCCAGAACAAAATGAACCAGCCTCCCAAGGCAGGACTCAGCTCTGCAGGACCCATTGTGAGGAAGGGGAGAGGACTCGATGGGTGAGGATCTCAAAAATTAACCCAGGTTTATCATCCTGATGCGGGACAAATTCAGATATGCAAAGTAAATGTTTCCCCGAGTGTGAACCACCAATGAAGAGAGAGAGAGAATAATTAATTGACCGTTCGAGGCCAGGGAGGGAGTGGTTTTAGATGATCTCTTAGTCTTATTGATTTATTATTACAAGGCCACTGGGAGAACTGGGAGAGAAACTTAGGCTAATGCCACTGTATCTGCCAAGCTCTTCTGTTCATGGGATTCTCCAGGCAAGAGTACTGGAGTGGGTTGCCATGCCCTCCTCCAGGGCATCTTCCTGACCCAGGGATCCAACCTGCAGCTCCTGGTGTCCTGCATTGGGGGCGGATTCTTTCCTGCTGAGCCACCGGGGAAAGGCACGCCCAGCAGTCTTAAAGTAATAGGCTCTTCATGCGTGTTCCCTTCTCTTCCCTACCAAGGCAGGAGCACACTCAAACTCGCACAGACAGATTTTTATCTTATTCCCTGTGATCTCCCATGAGACACAGATGTATAGATCCCTCACCCATCTACGTATCTCACCATCTTTCTCTCCTAGGATTTGTCATCCTGACTGCTTATCTGCAGGGCAATGACACGACCTAGTTTATTATTGGTGGATGAGGATTTGGGGTAACTGCCCTTCAGAGATGGCTCCCAGTTTGATGATCGTCTCTGTGGCCACTCATCCACGAACAAGTTTTGACTGGGTGCTAACTGTGCAATAGGTGCTGATGAACAGCAATGATGGAAATAAAGAAACCCTGGCTGTTTATAGTTCAATCAAAGAATTACCCTTTTTCCTGTGTCTTTTGGTCCACTGTGACCACGCGTGCTTCTTTCCCTACATGCTCAAGGAAGTGTTCATTAGTCGTCAAGGAAGTGTTCATTAGTCGTCCCGTGTATATGGAATACCCCCAGGGTCCACGCTCTAGTGTTCTCTGAAAGATCTGTGTTGCACTATGCTGTGCCCATCGTGGTCAGATGAGACACTTAGCATCTCTCATCCTCTGAGGACGGATGGTTTGGGAAGAAACTCCTTACATGGACGGCAGAGCTCAGCCCCGCCCCTCCTCCAGAAGCTCAAACATCAGTTCTGTAAACTCCTGAAAAATGGTTCTTGTTGCTCCTTTCCCCAGCGCGTTCCCTCCTTCCAGCTTGATGGAAGTGAACTCAGCCCTCATGGCTTCCAATCGGAATCTAACTTCTTCTGCGGAACTTTGATTAACTCCCAGCAGGAGCACTGCCTGCAGCTTTTTTGGTTTTTGTTTTTCTCCTCAGTACTTGCTCTGAAAACCTCCTTTCCCCTTAATGGATCAATTTTCTTGTTCAGAAATAGACATAATCAGACCCACTGCTCGGTAGCCTCTTTGAGAAAGCATTTGCTCCGTCTGCTTAGACAGGCATTCGGTTCCACGCACCCACCCCTCCCAGGGTTGTTTTCCTTTTTCCAAGAAAAATTAAATGACTGAGTATGAGGGTGTTAAAACGAAGTCGTATCACTGCTAGGCATTTAATTGAGAAACTTGCTAATGTGTCCTTTGAACTCTCTGTTTCCCCTTTCCCTGAGGAATTGCTGATACTTCGCTTTAATGGCAGCATAAAAATCTCAGTTTGATTTCTGGTGGCATTATTTGGGCTTTAAGAATGCAAATTGTTTTTACTGCAATCATTGGTCTAGTGATTCTGACAGCTACCGCGTCCAAGTAACTGAGTGTTCAGAGAAAGTTCCTAACTTGGAAGCTTCTTAGCTCTTGGGATCTCGTTGGCAGTGACAACTCCCATCATTTCACGAGGTTGATCTGGAGTCAGTGCAGACAGTTCCTGACAGATGATGGTGGAACTAGGGATTTTTCAACTTTGAGATGGTATAGGGCTTCCCTGGTAGCTCAGTGGTAAAGAATCTGCCTGCTAATGCTGGAGACACGGGTTCCATCCCTGGTCTGGGAAGGTCCCACATGCCATGGAGCATCTAAGCCCATGCACCACAACCACTGCTGTGCTCTAGAACCCTTGAGTCCCGACTAATGAAGCCTGAGTACCCAGAGCATAAGCTCCGCAACAAGAGAGGCCGCCACAATGAAGACCCAGCACAGCCGAATAAATAAATATTTAGAAACAGATGGTGCAAAACTGATATGCTTTCAATAGAAGCCATGCTTTTTTGACTCTTGATCTCTTCCTAGGCTTGTGGTACATGGTACATCCTCTCTTGTAGTGTGGGCAGCAGCTCCCAGTAAGCCCCACGATTGTGAGGGTAAACAACTGCTACAACCATCTGGATCCACACACCCGTTCTGGTTTTCATTTTCAGTACAGTATTCGATAAATTACATGGGATAGTCAACACTTTAAATAGCCTTTGTGTTAGATGGTGTGGTGCAGCTACAGGCTAACGTAAGCGTTCTGTGTATGATTCACGAAGGTTAAGCTGCGGTGTTTGATAAGCTGGGTATATTAAGTGCATTTTGGACTTAATGACGTTTTTGACTTACAATGGATTTATTAGAATGGAACCCCATTGAAATCCATTTTTGTACTTCAAGAAAAGGTGGCAGAGGGAGAAAACTGCTCCCCCTAGATAATGAATCACAGTGGTGGGGAGGAGGTGTGTTTTGGAGCCAGACACACCTGGCTGTGCCTTTGCTCCTCTCCTTCCTCAGCTTTGAGGAGACGCAGCAACTCCCCAGCCTGAGTTCTTGCATTTACAAAATCTAAGCTGTAGAATAGGCTTCCCAGGTGGTGATAGTGGTAAAGAACCCACCTGCCAATGCAGGAAACATAAAAGACCAGGGTTCGATCCCTGAGTGGGGAAGACCCCCTGGAGGAGGGCATGGCAACCCGCTCTAGTATCCTTGCCTGGAGAATCCCATGGACAGAAGGGCCTGGTGAGCTACAGTCCATGGGATCACAAACAGATGGACATGACTGAAGTGACTTATCACGTAAGCTGTAGATATAAACCTCCATTTATAACTTGGTTGGACAAAGAAGATAACTTTCAAAAATTTCCAATGATGACTTTCCATTCTAACTATGATAAGACTATATCCTATGATACAGTCCTTAAAATGATATAACTTTCATCTAAAATAGGGTCAACTATTATAAGACCCCATTCTGTTGAGATGGCAGTGACTTAATCACAGCTAAATTAGGGATCCTCCTCTCTTTTCCTCTCCCCTTTCTTTCTTATAGAATCAGAGCTTTGGGGAGAGCCCCTCTTGCCCTGGCCATCACCTGACCACAAAAATCTGACAGTATTCTTTGCCCCACCTAGATCTGGGTCATCCATCAAACTGAGCCTGCTCTGAGTGACCCTTGCTTCTTTCCAGGTAGACTTACCAGGTTCCATGTTTCTCATGCTATGCATGAGATTCTTGCAATGATTTTGCTGCTCCCAGGCAACACTGGGGCATAAAAGTCTCTGTCATGCTGCTAAGGCACCTTTGTCTTGACTCACATATTTCTCTCTGGGGGCTCTTACCATCTCCCGAGGGGGGGGGTGGTGTCCACTGGTCAGTAGGTGCATGACCCCCTCTCTGGGGCCCAGGAAAATCTTCTATCAAACATCTCTCTAGCTGTCTTCCCTCTCCCCAGCTGGAAAGAAGCCTTTCAAGTCTCCAGAGAAAGCTCTGCTCCTAAAATTCCCTCCATTTGAACATTTAACCTATGTGCAAGGTCTTTGTGTGTGTGTGTGTGCAAGGTCTGTTGACGGAAAAGGCAATGGCACCCCACTCCAGTACTCTTGCCTGGAAAATCCCATGGATGGAGGAGCCTGGTAGGCTGCAGTCTATGGGGTCGCTACAAGTCGGACACGACTGAGCGACTTCCCTTTCACTTTTCACTGTCCTGAACTGGAGAAGGAAATGGCAACCCACTCCAGTGTTCTTGCCTGGAGAATCCCAGGGACGGGGGAGCCTGGTGGGCTGCGGTCTGTGGGATCGCACAGGGTCGGACATGACTGAAGCGACTTAGCAGTTAGCAAGGTCTGTTGAGTCTTATAAGAACATTGAACTTTTAGAGCAGAATGGCAGAATATTCTTTTTCTTTCTTTTTCCTCTGTCTCTTACCTTGTATTATCTGCCCCCCTCACCCCAAGGTGATGGCTATTGACTGATCTAGCTCTTGAACTGGGAGCAGTGAAGAGGTGAAAAAGTGATCAGGGAAAAAAACAGAAAACCGATTAAGAATTCCAAATATCCTCCTGCCACATGGGGATAACGATGTCCTATAGAATTGTCAGAGAGCTCAGACGTGAATGTGAAACACTCAGTGCTGAGATTCTCAGCGAACAGAGAGCAGGGTGCGTGCCGTCTCTCCTGCCCTCATGGTCCAGGGAGGTGAGGGAGGCAGGCTGGGTGTCCTTTTTGCTGATGAAACCTGTATCTTGTTTTGAATTCCTTATCTCAGTGTTCTTTCCTTACTCATTTGTTCATGTCAGTGATTAGGAAACTACCTTGAATGCCCTTCTTTTACCTCTTTTCCTAATCAACCCCCCTGATCCAATCAATGGTGAAGCCATGATGATCCTGTCCTCAGTGCCCCTTCTCTGTGTCTCTATATTTCTTCTCCCATCTTTTCTCTGAAGTGCTACCATAGTCTGAGCCCTGATATCCTAACTTCCGCTCTTCCTCACCTTTAATTCTCTCCCCACAAGTAGCCAGAGGTGCTTAAAACCCCTAGCACCTCTCACTGACCTGGCTTCCATGGTCCAGTGAAAGGGAAATGTAAACAAGGTGAAGTGGTCTTTGAGGTGCTGTGTGCTCTGATGCTGGCTCCAGCTCGAGCATGGTTCCACCTCGAGCATCACTCCACCCCACTCTGCACATTTCAGAGGCCACGGCTCCAGAGCCCGTGTGCCCTCTCGTTGGTCCCCTCTCCCAGCCAGCACCGTTGAAGATCCCCACTTTTACATCAGGTCCCTGTCCTGTCCTCTGACTTGCTCACTTTTTCAGATGCTCTGACCCTCGCCTCTGAAAAGTGGAAGCCGTGACTTAGCTCCCTAAGTCTCCTCGTGTCCTCCTTTTAAATGCCTTTCTCTTCGCTGGTCCATGTCTCCTCTCCCACATAGAACAGTCATGCCCCATGTTCCTTCCTGGCCCAGGTTCCTGGTCCTCCTCCTGACCTAGATTTGCCAGATAAAATATGGGATGCCCAGTTGAACTGAGCTTTCAAGTAAATAGCGAACACATTTTTTAGTACAGGTAAGTCTCAAGTAATGCACGAGGTATACTTAAGCTAAAAAAGATTCACTGTTTATCTGAAATTTAAGTTTAACTGAATAATGTGTTGTTTTCTTTGCCAAATCAGGCAACTTGACTCCTGCCTCTTTAAAACTGTTTCCCTTCTCCTTCTCCCCTTCCACTGGGTGCTCTCCCCCAACTTTAACTTCTTCCCAAGCTACTTCCACTGAAAAACTCTCATACTCAAGCAAACTATTCCCGTGATTCTATTCTCCTTTAAGCTAGGTCCCAAAATCTGTGGTCTAGGATCTATTTCAGCTTTCTTCAGCAAGTTCAGTTCAGTCGCTCAGTCGTTTCTGACTCTTTGTGACCCCATGAATCGCAGCATGCCAGGCCTTCCTGTCCATCACCAACTCCCGGAGTTCACTCAAACTCATGTCCATTGAGTTGGTGATGCCATCCAGCCATCTCATTCTCTGTCGTCCCCTTCTCCTCCTGTGCCCAATCCCTCCCAGCATCAGAGTCTTTTCCAATGAGTCAACTCTTCGCATGAGGTGGCCAAAGTACTGGAGTTTCAGCTCTAGAATCCTTTAGCATTCCTTCCAAAGAAATCCCAGGGCTGATCTCCTTCAGAATGGACTGGTTGGATCTCCTTGCAGTCCAAGGGACTCTCAAGAGTCTTCTCCAACTAAGAGTTTTCTTACCTGCCACCTATTTTTCAGTCCTTTGTGGTATGGTTTCTGTTTTCATCACTCAACAGACTTCTTAAATATCACAAATACTCTCTAAACTGTCTCCTGCAATCTTCACATTCAGTGAGGCTTCTCCTCTGGGTGTCCTGCAGATATTTCCCCTTATACACTCTGTGCTCTCAAATATTCAACAGTTAACTTTATTGTTTTTAAAATATTCATGTATTTATTTTGCTGCCCTGGGTCTTTGTTGTGGCATGCAAACTCTTAGTTGCGGCATGTGGGATCTAGTTCCCTGACCAGGGACTGAATCTGGGTCCCTCGCACTGGGAGCTTGGAATCTTAGCCCCGGACCACCAGGGAAGTCCCTTAACAGTTAACTTTAAATTGCCCTCCTGTACTTTATCCAGAAAGACTACTCTAATTGTAATTTAAAAGCGTTTACACAGATTTAGTTGTTCAGGCTGGAACCATGGAATCACTTTCCTAATTATTTATCATTCAGATCAGATCAGTCGCTCAGTCGTGTCCGACTCTTTGCAACCTCATGAACTGCAGCATGCCAGGCCTCCCTGTCCATCACCAGCTCCTGGAGGTCACTCAGACTCACATCCATTGAGTCAGTGATGCCATCCAGCCATCTCATCCTCTGTCGTCCCCTTCTCCTCCTGTCCCTAATCCCTCCCAGCATCAGAGTCTTCTCCAATGAGTCAACTCTTCGCATGAGGTGGCCAAAATACTGGAGTTTCAGCTTTAGCATCATGCCTTCCAAATATACATATTTATCATTATGTATATATAAATGGTTACCAGGTTTTATGGCTTCTCTTTTTTTGTTTTCTCTTCTTCATTACCTCTCTGTTCCGACTTTGGGTTAGACTTTTATCATTTCTTCCTTAAATTAGAAGTATTTTCAAGTCAAAGGGGATACAATATTTTGTGCATCATATTATATATCATACATAAGTGTGTATATACATCTCTCTATATATGTATACACACACACACACACACACACACACACACACACACACATATATATATATACACACATATATACCTAATTAACCTCAAGGAATGTTCCAGTTTTTAACCCCTATCAGTAAGGGATACTATCATTAATTTTAAGGAATCCTTGGCTACACTACTTATTGTTTTGTAAAACAACTTTGGCAATTCAATAGGTTAAAATGCCATTTCAGTGTTTTAATTGCATTACTAATAAAGGGAATATTTTTTTTAATCCTTCAGAGCTCAAGAAAACTAGAAGCTGAATCCAAATCTCCTGCTTAAAATTCTTCATTGCTTCCCATTGCCAAAGGGATGAAATCTAAAATCCTTTGGCATGGAATTTAATGCTTTTCAGTATCTGGGGCCCAAATATTTCCCCAAATTTTATTTCCCATTACCTTCTCTCCACATGCTGAGTTTTGGGAATATAGAGGGAGAATTGAGATGATAAATTCTTTGAGTTCAGAAAATCCTCATAAATCAGCCATAATTCTAGCTCTAGCACCTAGTAGGTGTTTAGTGGGTGGCAGGGTGATGACTGAACATGAGATGGATGGGAATGAAGGGTTTAGCGGAGAGAAGGACAAGGATACATTAGACCAAGAAAGAGCAATTGTTTGTTCGATAATGTGTTGGATATATTCCAGGATTTATGGCCCTGAAATGCTTGTTCTCCATAATGGTGCCCATATGCGGATAAAATATTATATAAAAGTAGATGATCTAAGACAGTGCACAAAGATGCCCACATTGTACACGTGGATAAAATCTTCATCAATATACCAGGAAAAGTGAGGAAACCATTTTCTTGAGGCCATAACAATAGCCATCCTGTCACTGCAGTCGTTGGACAGGCTTTTTGCTGGCTAGAACCGACAGGAGTACTAGCTCACTGCAGGGCTTGGCTGACTTTTCTCCATCTTCCCGCTCCGTGTCAGTAGCAGGCACTCCGGTTCCGTACTGCCCTGGTGGACCGTCTCTTCCTGTTCTCTCCCGGGGGTTCCCTGGACAAGCCCCTTCCTGTCTGCACCGCCGGCAGAGGGCGGCGCCCAGAGCGTCCCTGTGGCGCCCTCTAGGGGCTCTAGGATGTACAGCCGTCGAGGAGCAGCTTTCCAGAATTGAAATAGGCCAACAGCGTGTGCAAGCCCACAAGATCAGGACGCAACAACTCTGTACCACCAACTTACCGCGGGTGCAAGACTCTTGGTCTCTGTACGGCTCAGGCAGGATCTGAGTCCATTGTGGAGGGGACTTGGCAATAACTCCCAATCTCTCCCCTTTTGTCTTAGGGCTCAGAGTCCCTCACGTTATCTCATCATTGCACAGAGAAGTGTGAATTCAACTCTAGTAGAATGACCCTGATTTCAATGGGTGGCTTACAGTCTATGCTACAAGACCACCAGTTTGTAATATTAGGCTACATATTTGCATTAATTGCGGTGTAAGGGAACATACAGTAGTTCAACGTGGTGGGACAGTAGCTGACGGACCTGATTTATGAAAATAAAGAGCAATGTCATCTAGCCAGTAACCTTTGTCTTCTGAGGCTGCTCCCATTTTTAGGCTGAATGACTATTACGGCTCGGGCTCATTTTACTTACGGGGTGAAGAACCCAACCGTGAGATGCCGAGAGCCTCTTTCCCTGAAGTCCCAGCCTCTCTGCGACGCAGCCCTGCTCAGCTGTCAGTCTGATGCCCAAGTTGTCGCTTTCCTCCTGCTCCTCCCTCCCTGGAGCCTGATGGAGTCTCCTTGAGGCAGCTGCAGGACTGACAGACACGCTGGGGAGCGGAGCCGTTTGAGGCCGCCACGTGAGGCGTGGAAAGTATGATTTATAGGTACTCTTTCCCCCCAGGGGGAAAATGGATTTTATTATTTTCCACCACAGGTGAGGGGGAAAACCTCTGGGGTTGACCTTGGAAGGTTGTCGGCTATAATTGCGCTGGCTGAAATGCTGATATAGAGTAAAACCTCATTAAATCAATATTGGTTATTCAAAATCATGCTTGATTGGAAGCAACTGCTTTCCCTCCACTGCCTGATGGCACGCTGTTCTTTGAACAAAAATTGTAGCTACTCTCGGTGAAGCTGGTGAAGTTTTCCTGGTCCTTGGAGTTGTCAATTAATAAGCTTTTTGTTATTTTTCAAATAGCAGACAGTTCTGAGACACCATGTCCAATATCGATTAGGATCTATTACTGTCACACGTAAGTTTATTAACAAAAAACATCTTGTCTGTTTCAGTAAAAATGTCGTGCATTTTTTTTCTTCCCGTTTACACAGGTGTTACGGTGTCTGCTTATTGGAATAAATAAGCTTATGGGTCCCTAGGCAAATAGAAGTTATGTAAATAAGCAGCCATGGCTAATTATCCATAGCAACTGGAACGCAGATGGATGAACCCTATCATTAGTCTAAAGGCTTCTTTTAGCCAGAGTGAGGCCAGGCTGAAGGAACTGGGGTGGAGGGACGAGATGTGGGTCACAGATGACTTTGGGTGAGTTCATCTCCCATCTACTTGCCACCAAACCAAACTGATGGTAGCAGACACTGTGTGTGTGTGTGTGTGTGTGTGTGTGTGTGTGTGTGTGTGTGTGTGTGGGTGTGTGCGCGCATGTGCTCAGTCTGACTCTTGTAACCCCATGGACTGTAGCCCGCCAGACTTCTCTGTTCATGGGGATTCTCTAGGCAAGAATAGGTTGCCATTCCTTCTCCAAGGGATCTTCCCAACCCGGGGATCAAACCCGCATCTCCTGCACTGCAGGTGGATTCTGTACCCACTGAGCCACCTAGGAAGCCCAGCAGACATTATCAGTCGTCATTTGGGTTTTCAAAAAAAGGATACCGAAGTGTTTCAGAAGAGAGTAGGTGGGTATTCTGGTTAATCCACAAATGAATAAGCAGCAGTTAATTGTATGTTTATCTTCCTCATCAATCTGGAAAGTTCCAGATTTATAATATGGCTCATAGACAACTAGAATGCTGGCTGGCCCTAGGAGGCAGTACTGGCTATGGGTGCATTAACCATCCATTGACTAGAAAGTGTTTAGGGTTTAAATGGGCAGACTGTTGGATGGAAAGTCTGCTTCTTATCACCCCTTCTTTCTTTCCTTAAGACCCTTCCTCTGGTTGAAGCCAGGGTAGTGCCCCTCGTTTACGTCCTCATTCTGCCTCTCTCCTCTCCAATCCGTCCTAATTCCCAGCTCTACTGCGGAGAAGGCAATGGCAGCCCACTCCAGTACTCTTGCCTGGAAAATCCCATGGATGGAGGAGCCCAGTAGGCTGCAGTCCATGGGGTCGCTAAGAGTCAGAGACGACTGAGCGACTTCACTTTTACTTTTCACTTTCCTGCATTGGGGAAGGAAATGGCAACTCACTCCAGTGTTCTTGCCTGGAGAATCCCAGGGATGGGGAGGGGGCCTGGTGGGCTTCCTTCTATGGGGTCGCACAGAGTCGGACACAACTGAAGCGACTTAGCAGCAGCAGCAGCCACTGTGGGGAATAGGACTGGGTCCAGATGGTAGTAGGGTGGGGCTTCAGAGAGACTGGAATTTAGATCTGGAGTTGGAGAAGCTGAGAAACGGGGTTCTGGCTGTTCTGGAGTGCCCCAGGGTCCTTTACCACCAGCCACATGAGGGAAGAGGAGAAGGGACTGTCTATGGCTGGGTACCACATACTTAATCGTTCCTTTTACTTCAAGGACAGTGAAAACCAGGACAGAAAGACAAAACCAGGCACCGCTTCCCTGAAAAGCAAATGTTTGGTGATGGCCACGGCAGGATGTCTGGCTTGCAGCCCCACACCCCTCCCTGATGACGCCTGCTCCTTCATCCTGCCTGAGATCCTGAATTGTAAGGCTCCTTTTGTTTACTGTGGGAAGATGCTGACTCACCCATGTTGACATGGCTTTTTAAGGCAACCGATATAAGCCTAGTTTGATAAAACCTGGTACATGGAAAGGGAAATTTACCAAACCAAGAGATGAAGGTATGGCCACTCTTGACAAAGAGATTCCTTCTATTTTTCACTGTTGAGAATAATGTTTGCTATGGGTTTGTCATATGTGACCTTTTTTATGATGAGGTAGGTTCCTTCTATGTCTACTTTGGGGAGGTTTTTTTTTTTTTTTTTTTTTTTTAATTATGAACAGGTGTGGAATTTTGTCAAAAGCTTTTTCTGCATCTATTGAGGATCGTATAGATTTATCTTTCAGTTTGTTGATATGGTGTATAACATTGATTGATTTGTGTATACTGAAGAACGTTTGCATCCCTGGGATAAATCCCACTTGATCATGGTGTATGATCCTTTTACTGCACTGTCGGATTCTGTTTGCTAGAATTCTGTTGAGGATTTTTGCCTCTGTGTTCATTGATGATGTTGGCCTGTAGTTTTCCTTTTTGGTGATACCTTTGCCTAGTTTTGGTATTAGGTTCCTATAAAGCATGAACTTTTCCTAAGAGTAGTTTCAGTATTCCCCAATTTGCACAGAACATTTTTAGGTGCCTGTCTATAGAGTGAGCAGGGAAGCCCTCATGGTAGGCCAAGGGGACACTTGCGCAGGGAGAGCTTGGGAACATTCCCAGCCAGGCATTCTGTAATCTAGGGTGGCTGCATTGAAGCAGTAGCTGAGGACACTCAGCAAATGAAAGGTATTTCTCTTCTATCCATTCCCCGTCCTCATTAATTTTCCCCAAAGCATTGTTCTCCCAGGACTGCAATGAAATGAACCTTGCTCGTGATTTGTCTACTCATAATTAGAGTCTTCCTTTCTCCTGTTAGACAGTAATGCCAATAATGACTGCAAACATTTTGTCTCCTTTTAGGAAGGCAAAGAGCCAAAATCATTATATCTGTGAGCTGATGTCAGATTTACAATGCAGAGATGCATGCTTCATGTGCCACATGTGCCAAATTTACATTAAGCCTTTGGAAGGTTTAAACCGTGCATTAAGAAGAGAGCCTGCTTTTTTTTTTTTTTTTTTCCTGATGAATGTTTCTTCCTATTTATTTGCACAGAAAGCCAGAGCCTTCTGTTTACCATGACTCATTTTGGGGGGAAGGGAATGGGATGAAAGAGCTTGAGTGATCACCGGAGGAGTGAGGAGGAAAGGGGGGTTAGAGAGGAGTCAGGTGGGTTGTGAGAGGAGGGTAGGGAGGACTGAAGGAGGAAGGGATCGAGATGGGGGAGCAAGGGCAGAGGGGTGTGTGTGTGTGTGTGTGTGTGTGTGTGTGTGTGTGTGTGTGTGTGGGGGAAATAGATTGCTTCCAAAGAAGGTGACGACACAGAGGGAAAAGTTAACTTGATTGACTTGCTTTGGCTAGTTCTCCACACCTGGGCTCACACCCAGACACGCCAGAGAGGATGGCTTAAAAATAGATGGAATTTATCACGTGGTGGAACAGATTGCTCCCAAGGGGGTGTTTTCCAGGGTCCAAATGGTTAGGATCCCAAGCATTTTGCACTGCAGAAGAGGTAATTTACTTTACACACACGAGCACTTGGCTCCCAGGGAGAGTATTTCTTCCTTTCTGCGCACAACAGAACGGAGTCCAATATTCCTGGCCTTGTTGGTGGGAATACATACCCATAAACCAAGGGAAAAAGGTAATTAATGGATCTTGATGTTATTTGGATGAGAGAAACGCGAGGAATCTCTCCAAGCCCCTGGACTTGGACAGGATCCCACCCAGTTGTGGCAACTCAAGAATGTTGTAGGAAATTGCGTGTTAAAACTAGAGCCAGGATGCACATTTTTTTTCTTTCTGATTCTTTTCAGTGTTCATGATGATGATTATTTAAGTGTTTAATCTTCCCATGTTCACCCAAAAATGCGATTTCTCAATTCCCTCCCCAGGCGCTGAGAAAATAGGTTTTAAGGCTGATGAGCTGCCTGCTGTTGGCGCCTCTGTTTTCTGGCATCAAGGTTTCTCAATAGTGGACCCAACAGTTGCATTTTTCACCCACAAAAGAACTGCTATCAGAAAACCAGACAGCGGATAATTGTATTTCCTGAATTGACAGCGGAACTACTCAGTTTCAGCCAAGGTCCAAAGGCTGATAATGTTCAACCAGGAGAAATGGTTTGTGTGAGAGAATGTATTTTGGGACGCTCATTTTTACTGGAGGAGAGAGTCTGGCTTGCATTTGAAAAAAAAAAAAAAAAATTCTTCCCCACTGTGCAGCCAGAAGTTCAGAACCCTTAACGACTCTGAAGACCCCTGCTGTCCTGTGTGACTACATGGCTCCCAGCATGAGTGGGGCTCTCGCTTCAGCCAGAGCCTTCATCCGTCTCCTCAAATCAACCAGAAAAAGAAAATAAAAACACATGTCCACCACTATCCTCCTTGACCGGCAGCACATCCTTGCCATCTGGCTGACTTGGACAAGAAACCGTGATGCTGCTGCGGGTCTCCCCCAAGCCCACACGGGGGTGGCTCCCTCTCCATCTTGGACCACAATCAGGATGCTCCCCTCAAGTGCACCAGCCCCCCGTGGGGTTGGGCACCTCTTGCCAAAGCTGCCGAAGAGCAAATTGGCTTTCTTCTCCTTCTCCACTTGGCCTTCCAGGATGACTCTGCAGTCTTTAGGATCCCCTGTTTGGACCATTTCCCACTGGAAGTTGAGTACGATGAGAGAGACCTTTCCTCTCCTCCTTGCCCTAAGCAAAATGCACCAAAGGAGGGTGAGAATGAAGGCAAAGCCTGTGCATCTGTTCCTGGCCCTCGTTGGACTCACGCCCGCCTCTGTGTGTTGGGGTTCAGTCCACGTGGATCACCCGTCCCTCTCCTGTCAGCCCCGTTTACCTACATTTTACTCATTCTTAAGCGTGGTGAAAGTCACTCAGTCACGTCTGACGCTTTGTGATCCCAGGGACTACACAGTCCATGGGATTCTCCAGGCCAGAATACTGAAGTGGGTAGCCTTTCCCTTCTCCAGGGGAATCTTCCCAACCCAGGGATCGAACCCAGGTCTCCTGCCTTGTGGGCAGATTCTTTACCAGCTGAGCCACCTGGGAATCCTTCATTCATTCATTCAAGACTTCATTCATTCTTCAAGACTCCTTAAATCCCATCTGCTTTGCGAGGATTTTCCCATCTATTAGTCCCTCCCCTGGTCTTCCATTGTCCTTACGATCTAGCTCAGAATTTGTTTTTTAAAAGTTTATTTATCTGTTTATCTTTTTTTTGGCTGTGCGGGGTCTTCGTTGCTACAAGCGGGCTTTCTCTAGTTGTGGTGCTCGGGCTTCTCATCGCGGTGGCTTCTCCTCCTGCAGAGCATGGGCTTTAGGGTGCATGGGCTTCAGTGCTTGTGCTGCATGGGTTCGGTTGCCCTGTGGCATGTGGGATCTTCTGGACCAGGGTTTGAACCCGTGTCCCCTGCATTGGCAGAAAGATTGTTAACTGCTGGACCACCAGGGAGGGCAGACACGACTGAGCAGAAGCACAAGAGATGATAACACACACGGACGCCCTTGCTGCCACTCGTGGGCATTGGTGGTGCAAGGGCTCTGTCCTGGGCTGTCACAGACCCAGCCCCTCAGGGCGAGGCCATGGCTGGTGATTCTGCCATTGCGTACCCTGGACCCACAGGCTGCCCCGAGAAGAGTCTTCCAGATACTGTGCAGCTGGGATCCCAGGGGCAAGCTTGGCCAAGCAACTTGCCAAGGCTGACTGGCAGGACACAGTAAGCCTCACAGCACTGCCTGCTGGAGGGGAAAAAGAAATCTGCCCTTAAGATTGAATCCAAACTGCAAATGGTGGGGACAGAGGGCTCAATCCCGCAGTGGCCTGTTGTCAGGGACGTGTCAGAGTGAAGGTCGGGGGTCCACCCTCTCCGAGTCATCAGCTCAGTGCACAGCCAGCTGCCGAGAGGGGACAGCCTCGTGGCCAGCAGCAGTGGCAGCTTGACAAGCCCTGTGTGCATCACCACTAATTCAACAGCACAGAGCAGACAAAACAGGACCCTGGAGCATGGCTCCCCTTCAGACACTTGCCAGTCATGGTGATTTTTAATGCCATCTTGAGGATTTGCTGAGAACCTGCTGGGTTTGACACCACCGGATAGTGGTTTGGCCCCTGAAAGCTTTGTTTAAGACGACATGATCTGCAGTGAAACTGAAGGAGAGGTGAGGCTCCTCAAGGTGGTCACAGGCTGCCTTGAGTCTTGAGACACCATTCAGCATAAGGCATGAAGAGAAGAAGGTCCCCAGGCCTAAGCTCTGGAGTCACAAAGTGTGATCCAAGGACATCAACAGAGACCCTGATGGGTGATGTGCCCAAGCAGGATCATTGCACGGCTCTTCTCAGTGGTACATTGTTCTGACCAGTTTGGAGGCCGATTCTTAATTATCTATATGTCCACCCACTTAAAAATGTTTATGGAACATTTCTGATGTGCAAGCCATGTGATAAGCACAGGACGCATCAGGCCACTGCAGTCTGTGTGCCCCTGGGGCTCCCAGGCTAGTCATCACAACTGATCACTGAGCAATGGATTGCAGGGAATCTCGTGTGGTCTGATTCTCTCGTTTGTTTGATTTAACCTCCATTTGTTAATTTCTGTGCCAACATTTGCCCGAGGAGCTCAGCATCTCCTGGAAGTGATGTTGACACTGAGCAGGCCCACTGAAAGCGGGAGTGGGAGACAGAGCAACCAACCGGGCTGCTAGGGTTGATGTTGGGGGACTGGGTGGTGGAGGTTCTGCAAGGGCAGGAGACGTTTGCATTGCGTCTTGAGAGAGGGGAATTGGGAGGAAAAGAAGAGGAGGGGTGATGGCAGCTGTGCCTCTGGCAGTCTTTCCAGAGGCATCTGTATGGACAGAGGCATAGAGACGTAGGGAAGTAGGTCACGTTGCATGGCCAGGGTAGATGTGGGCAGGTTTAGGATGAGGGGTCGGCCTTTTTTTTTTTTCCCCCTGCTTGGTGCTTTGTCTGTAAATGGTCAGTTAAATTTATGTGCTGCTGAGATGAAACCTTAGAACTTCCAATATCCTACAATCTGAATAGCAGAAGTAAGAATATGAGCATGGGGACTTCCCTGGTGGTCCAGTGGCCAAAACTCTACGCCACCAGTGCAGGGGGCCTGGGTTCGATTCCTGGTCAGGAAACTACATCCTGCCTGCCAGCCGAGGATCCCACATGGTGTGCTGCAGCTAAGACCTGGCACAGCCAAATAAATAAAGAAGTAAAAATTAAAAAAACAAAAACACGAGCATGACACAGCCAGCTTTTCAGAATGCAAATTTGCCTTCCTACTTCAAATTAATGTGATTTGTTTTCCTAAATCCTCTACCTGTTATTGAATAAAATCTCCGGTTTTCTGGGAGAGGTGACTATACTGAGAATGCCACAGATACACTTTAAAACATCTGCTTCTCAGTTCAGTTAGTTTTGATGATGAAACAGTTTGCCTATAGGCCAGAACTCAGGGACAAAGGCAGCGTTTGTATTGTCTGGGTGACTGGTGTTGCTAATTCCTACCCTGGGGGGAGGAGTTTTCATGAAAGCTATTGCTATTTCAGATTCCTACAAAATAACATTTCGGGGACAATCTGTATGTTTTAACAAATTATGCTATTATGACAAAACTGGAATTACTTCTCATTGTTTCACAAGGGACGTTTTAAAACTTGCAGGCGGTTTTGTTATTTTGTCAGTGCGGGAAAGACCCATTTAAACTTTCCAGCTATATTAATTTTTAATTTAAATTTAATGAAATTAATTCAAATTAAAGAGGTGACCATTATCAATTTCCTTTCCTATTAGTTTCTTAATGCTTTGGCAAATTGCATTCTAAACTTCTTCAACGAGCTGGATACATATTCATGGGTTTCCTAAGAAAAGATGGATTTGATCTGGATATGCTAATCCATAGCTATGGCAGCAATCAAGGAGCAGCTAGGGAGAGAAGTGCATTCTGGTATTAATTATGAATCAGGCATTAAGAACTGGTAAATAATTAAAGCTTCATGTGTCACAACACAAGTTAAGGATCAGTGTATTTTTCCATTACCAAGTGCATTTTAGGGGCTATTTCTATGCCTGTTTTGATACTGCCTGAACATATACTGGCATGCAGATAGTAACTCCTTCACGGTAAGCTCATAGTACAGAATTTTGAACTTATTGAACTGCTGATGTAGGAATACATTCAATTTCAGAAGCTGAGGCTCTATGTTTCGAAGAGTTTCTGGGTCATCAGCCTCTTCCCCCAAAGTTTCTTCATTCACTGGGCAGGGGAGGTCTACGCAGAGGCATCACGCATTGGGCAGGAGGCTTTTCTGCTCAAAGTGTGGTCCACAGATCAGCAGCTGATTCAAAGCCTGCCTCACCCAGGAGCTGGATAAAATGCAGAGTTTCAGGCCCACCCTGGACCTCTTGAATCAGATCCACATTTTATTAACAGAATCCTTACATCTGAAGGTGGGATCTTCACGACCTCACTCATTTGACAATGGAGTGTTGCTGAGGCACTTCTGAGCGTGAAGAATTTATGATTTCCAGTTTCTTTGGCTTCCTCTTCCATCATGGAAAGACGATCTGGTCCCACTTTGGCCTTCTCAGTGTTCTAAATTGCCAACCTTTCCCTCTACCCCAGCAGACTTCAAGGGATTGGACACCACTGAGGTCCATCTGAATGCCTTTAGGATGCCCGAAGCCATGGTCTTGGGTTTGAATCCTGGCTCTGCTCCTTGTTAGCTGTGTGATCTCCAGCAAGTCCTAACTTATTGAGGCTCAGCTCTGAGGTGGATAGAACTGCCTGCCTCACAGGGCTGTCATGAGGAGTAAATGAGACAATGTCTGTGGGGAATGATGCCTGCTATATGGCATCAGACAAGATAGTCATGATGATGGTGGTGATGATGGTGATGGTGATGATGATGGTGGTGATGATGGTGATGGTGATGATGATGGTGGTGATGATGGTGATGATGGTGATGATGATGGTGATGGTGATGATGGTGATGGTGATGGTGGTGATGATGGTGATGGTGATGGTGATGATGGTGGTGATGATGGTGATGGTGATGATGGTGATGGTGATGATGGTGGTGATGATGGTGATGGTAATGGTGGTGATGATGGTGATGGATGGTGATGGTGATGGTGATGATGATGGTATCATGGTGATGGTGATGATGGTGATGATGATGGTGGTGATGGTGATGATGGTGATGGTGATGATGGTGATGGTGATGATGGTGGTGGTGATGGTGATGGTGATGATGGTGGTGATGATGGTGATGGTGATGATGGTGATGGTGATGATGGTGATGGTGATGATGGTGATGGTGATGGGGAGGAGGGGAGGGAGGGAGGAGGGGTGATGGTGGTGGATGGTGACGGTGATGATGGTGGTGATGATGGTGATGGTGATGATGGTGATGGTGATTATGATGGTGGTGATGATGGTGATGGTGATGATGGTGATGATGATGGTGGTGATGATGGTGATGGTGATGATGGTGATGGTGGTGATGGTGATGGTGATGATGGTGATGGTGGTGATGGTGATGATGAAGGCACTGAGGAAAGTCACTTTCAGAAGCATGGACTGATGGTCAGGAAGAGCGTGATCAACTCAACGGACAGTGGAAGGATGTTTAGCAGATTTTTTTAAAAGAACCATGCATTATAATGGTTTCTGTCTGACAGCCTACAATGGACATTAAAAGAAGAAGTTTGGGCATGGGTTTTGGGAGAACGAGAGTAGTATTCTCAGAAAGTGAAACTGGCCCTGAAAAGGGAGAGAAGGAGAATGTTTAAATTAAAAATATCAGTGTCATCTCTGTTTGGACTTCTTCATATCTTGACTTTCTTTGTATCAAAATGTTGTCATGGGCTTCCTTGGTGGTCCAGTGGTTATGAATTCATCTTGCAATGCAGGGGGCACCTATTCAATCCCTGATCCAGGAAGATCCCACATGCCATGAAGCAACTAAGCCTGTGTGCCTCAACTACTGAGTCCATGCCCTAAAGCCTGTGTTCTGCAACAAGAGAAGCCACTGCAATGAGAAGCCTGCACGCCTCAATGAAGAGACTCCCCCTCCACTTGTTGCAACTAGAGAAAACCCGTGTGCAGCAATGAAGACCCAGTGCACCAAAAAAAAATAAATAATATATATTTTTAAAAATGCTGTCATAATTCTGCCACATAAGCATTTGTGGCTTTATGAGGGTATCACCCATTTCTCTGGAGGTGAAAATAAGTACGCTTCTTGTCTGTTCTGAAATTTAAACTAATGAGGAAGAAAAAGAAAATGTATGACACTCTGAAGACTAAAAACTTCAATTTAAAAAATGTCTCCTTTATTAAGCTACTTTAAATAATCGTTTTCAGAAGACTCGGACACAATGACTGCCTATAATGCAATTCAGCTCTCTCTTACTCCCCTTTCTTCAATTTCTCTTAGTCACTCCTGCTCCTAAGAAATATGAAGATAATATTTATGACAATAATAAATCTGGGCCTCGTCAATGTTCGAAGGAGCTGTTAGTGGGATGGGGTTAGGAAAGCAAGTACATCCTTCCAAAACGCTGGGTGAGAAGGGCTTGGTGTTTCTCATTAACAGTGGCAGGTCGCGGGGTCACAGGCTCTGGCCCGGAAGCCCCACCAGCACATATGAACACAGAATGCAGGGGACTCTTTCTTTATCATTCTCTGGAAGGCCCAGTGTGGAATGACAGATTATGGCCATGAATGACCACTTTATTTTCAAAGCCAGGAAAGTTAAGAAAAGCCAAACATTAAAACAGATCTCTCATCTTAAACCTTTTCAATTTTTCAGCCCATAAGTACAGGGATCAGGACAAGAGGCCTTTTTTTTAAAACATATTTTATGTCAGGTCATGCCATATTTAACAAGCTTATTTTCTCTCATCCAGGAGGTAAAGGAGTTTTACAAGCTCCACTCAAGAAGCAATTTATAGCTAAATGTTGAAATATGTATTAGAAATAGAACCTCAAGGTCCCATTTAAATTTGGGGCATGGAGGTTGATCAAGTGTCAAATGGTTTCGAAACTTTGAACTTGGTCCCAAGATCAGTTGGTGAGGGGAGGGGACTGGGAAGAGGGGCTGCTAACGTCGGACATCAGAATTTTCCTTAGTGGGCATGACTTTCTCCCTCCTGTCTCCCTGACAGCACTGTGAACCTTCCTGACTCCTACGGTGTATGAGCCTCACCTGGGGACCCAAGAGACAGCCCTGCACACTGGCTAAGGACTTGGACCCTGGAGTCAACTGCCTGGGCTTTTAACCTGGGTCTGCCAGCTACTAGCTGTGAGAGCTTAAGCAAGATAATCTGGTCCTCAGTTCCCTTTTCTGCAAAATTCGGATAGCAGTAGTGCCTCTCTCATAGGGTCGTGTGTGCGCATGCTCAGTGGTGTCTGACTTTTTGCGACCCCAGGGACTGTAGCTTACAGGCTCCTCTGTTCATGGGATCTCCTAGGCAAGAATACTGGAGTGGGTTGCCATTTCCTCTTCCAGGGAAAGTTCCTGACCCAGGGATCAAATATGCGTCTCCTACTTTGGTGGGTGGGTTCTATACCAGTGTGCCACTTGGGAAGCCTGTAGGGTCCTAGTGAGAATTAAATCAGTCAGTACATGTGGTGTACCTAAAACAGTGTCTGGCATATAATCATCTCCATGTATTTGCTTGCTATTTCTCATCCCAGCTGCCTGACCATGAACAAGAGCAAGAATCCATCTTTATATTTTCATCATGGCACATGTTGTACCATTCAGTTGACACTCATTCCTGCCACCAACATTTATCACGTTCCTATGATGGCATGCCCAGGTCTTGACTGCCAGGCATGATCCTTGCCCTTTGGGTACATGTGCTCTTACTGGAGAGACTTGCAAGTATTGAAATACTTTTGGCTGGGAAAGTTTGGGATGCTATGAAGCATGTTTCAGAGGTGCTGGTCCTTAACCTGTGGGGGTAGGCCAGGTGCTCTGGGGGGAAGTTGGGGCTTGGCAGAGTCTTTAGGAGAAACAGATGAAGAGCAGAGAGAGTTCTGGGTGAAGGAAAGCATGGGTGAGGAGTCATTCAAGAATAATTGTGGAATGAAAGGAGAAGTTGTTTGGCTTTTGAGAAGGTAGGGGACCTCAACATCTTAAATTGTTTTGGTTGAAACAGGAATGCCCGGGCACTCCTGCTGGTCCTGCTTTAATTCCCTGGAGAATGGTGGACAGTGGAGGAGGGCATCCTGAAAAGAGTTCCTATCTATCCTGGAGTCCTCAGTCTGAATGTCTCTGGACTGAAACCATGACTCCGACACATCTGAGCACTTTATGAAGTATTTTGCTTCTTCCTTCTCTTTTCCTTTCTTGGTTGTGAAATAGTGATGTATTTCTTGTGGTGAAAAGTTAAGACACATTAACATATCAACAATTCTATCTGCAAGGTTCATTTCTGGAAACCTAGTTTCTTGTAGACATATCTCAGTACACTAGCGTAAGTCAAGTGGGGTCTTTCCCAAGAGCCAACACTGGGGCTTTGGCCTGAAAGCTCTTCCCAACAGCCAAGAACCCAAAGACCAAACCAAATTACCCTTGGTATTCTGTTCTTGTAGCATCACTGCTTGTCCAGGGAAAGCCAGGTGATGAACAGCAAAACCTGGGGCCAGAAGAATCAAACAATTTGCTCAATGGGTTTCCTACTGGTTGGGTATTTATCTATCCTCTCCTACTCATTTTAATAAGCAGTATTGTCTTTTACAAAATACAGGTATAAGACTGACTTTTAAGGATGCTGCTATGAGCAAACATCCCCCCAAACCAGCTAAAACTTGACTTTGGTTTTCATGGAGAAACTACTTAACTTATATTTGCCCTTCTTGGAGGTGACATTGGGCAGCCATCTGTATGAAATAATATATGAGGCCAAAAATGCTTCCCTTTGCTTTAGGCTGCCATTGTGCCTAAAATTCTAACCATTAGTCTCATTCAAAAATTTCAATTAAACAACCACTGAGCACTCATTATATGAAGGAAATGCATTGATTGTGAGGAAGTGGGAAAAATAGACACAATCTCTATTTTATAAAGTATATAACCCATTGAGGGAAAGGATGAATATGCAAATAACTAACCATACTATACTTCATCATATGTCAAGAGAAGAGCGCAGGTGATATACTGCAGAGGATCAAAGCTAGAAAAGATGTAATCTTAGTTGCTTTCTTATACATATCTTAAAAGGCATTAACATGCCCCATCCTTCTAAACTTTGTGATGTCTCTAGCAATTTATCTTTATAATAGTGGGAGACATTTTGGCTGCCAATGAACAAATAATTCATTGCAAAGGAAACATAGGTCAAACTTCCTTCCTTGTCCTGCCCAGACTTGGCATTTTAAAACTCTGCCATCTTTTATTTATTTATTTATTTGGCTGTGTTGGGTGTTCGTCGTGGTGCGTTGGCGTTCTCTAGTTGGGCTTAGTTGCCCCATGGCATGTGAAATCTAAGTTTCCCAAACAGGGATCGAACCAACTGAGTCCCCTGCATTGGAAGGTGGGTCCTTAGCCAGTGGACCCACCAGTTATTGGTCAGTTGCTCAGTTGTATCTGACTCTTTGCAACCCCATGGACTGCAACATGCCAGGCTTCCCTGTCCTTCATTATCTCCTGGAGGTTGCTCAAACTCATGTCCATTGAATTGATGTTGCCATCCAACCATCTCACCCTCTGTCATCCCCTTCTCCTCCTGCTTTCAATCTTTCCCAGCACTAGGGCCCTTTCCAGTGAATCAGCTCTTTGCATCAGGTGGCCAAAGTATTGCAGTTTTCAGGAAAGTCCCTAAAACGCTGCCATCTCTGAAGGGAGCTTTCCTCCCCTCAGGACTACTTGTAGCCACCATCCCTCCACTCCCACAGAGCTTCACCCCTACCCTCTTCTGTCCTCCTCACTGTGTCTTCATGAGATAAAGCTGACCAATCTTTGAACTGAAAGATGGTGGTGTTAAATTAAAAAATTGAATGGCTAGTCATTTAAAAGCTGCCAAGAACAAGAGGTAAAACGTTTTGAAACTCTCATCAGGTCCCTTACTGGGAAGTTCTGGCGATGGCGAAAGGTGAGCCAGTCTTGGCCTCCATTCCCTTGAGAGAAGTGTCAGTAGCCCTTGTCAGGACACAGCACCTTTCTCTGAAGATAAATCCTTGACTGAGTTGGAATCTTGGCTGTACTTCCTGCCCCGTGAGAATTGGGTCCCCTTGACTCTCAGTAACCTTTTCAACTTTTCACTCAAAGTGATCAATAGCTTTCCATTAGTATTTCTGACCCTGGATGAAGCAGAAGAGATGAGAGAAGGTGAGTGGGGTGATAGATACTTCAGCATCATCCAAAGGTAAATGGTTATTTCATATATGGGATCCAGGAAAGAGATTTACTCTCAATGTACACATTTCCCCCAGACAAGTGAGTGACAGCATTGGTCTCTGGAGGGGACTGAGGGGGCTGTCAGCACTTTGAAAATTAGCCTCTTTCTGCCTTCTTTTCTACAAAGAAGAAAATGTCCTTAGAACAAATCTCTCCCGAGAGAACTTTCTAGAACAACTGAACATGCACAGTGACTTTCCCCCAAAAGTCTACGTTTTTCTTTTTATGGTGAGTTTATCCTTCTGCAGAATGTGGGAGGTAGGACAAGAGTGCATAGTGATTTCTCAAGTGGAGGCAAGCAGCAAGATGAGATAAGGGGTAGGTTTTACACGCCAGCCTCTCCGCTCTGCGTGCTTGTGGGTTTAATGTTTGGAAGATGGCCTCAGCATCGTTGAGGAAGTGTGCAGAGCAGGCACACAATGGTGGCAGTGTCTCAGTGCAGCCTGCCAAGTGCCCTGTCCTGTGCTCAGTCTCTTCAGTCGTGTCTGACTCTTTGCGACCCCATGGGCTGTGGCCCTCCAGGCTCCTCTGTCCATGAGATTCTTCAGGCAAGAGCACTGGAGTGGATTGCCATGCTGCCTCCAGAGGATCTTCCCAACCAAGGGATCGAACCTGCATCTCTTATGTCTCCTGCATTGGCAAGTGGGTTCTTGACCACTAGCACCACCTGGGGAGCCCCTGGGCCTGGGACAATCTCATCTGGCAGGAAAGAAACAGGGCAGTGGAATAACATGGCTCTCAGGGAAAATGGAAATGACCACATCTTGGTTCTCTAGTTGGGGACCACTTGGGCCGTGTCCTGGAGGAGGGTTTTTAATAGCTTTTTACGAACTTCCTTCCTTCAACTCCCTCTTGAGTCTCTTCATAACGTCATGCTCACCTTTTATTGTTTATTTATTGATTTATCTGCTACACTGCAAACCTTATGTGGACTTTGCTTTGTAATAGTTTCTTTTAAAGATAACACATGGCAGACTGGATGGGAGAGGAGTTCAGGCAAGAATGGATACATGTATATGTATGGCTGAGTCCCTTCCCTGTTGACTTGAAACTATCACGACATTGTTAATTAGCTATACCCCAATACAAAATAAAAAGTTATAAATAACTAAAAAAAATAAGATAGCATTTGTTTAAAAATGATCAAACTTACAAATGAAATTATCTATAAAGCAGAAACAGACTCACAGACTTAGAGAATCAACTTATGATTACCTGGCGGGAAAAGGTGAAGGGGGAAAGGATAGCTTGGGAGTTTGGGATGGGCATGTACATCTTGAGATAACGCTCAAGATGGCAGAGTAGAAGGACGTGAGCTCATCTTCTTCTGTGAGAACTCCAAAATTACAACTTGCTGCTGAACTACCATCGACAGGAGAATGTTGGATCCCACCAAAAAAAGATACCCCACATCCAAGGGCAAAGGAAAAGCCCCAGCAAGATGGTAGGAGGGGTGAAATAGTGTTTAGAATCAAACCCCATACCTGCCAAAGGCTCTTGGAGAGCTCAAACAAAACCTTGTGTGCACCAGGACCCAGAGACCCCACAGAGATTGAGCCAGACCTGCCTTTAAGTGTTGGAGTGTTTCCTGCGGAGGTTTGGGTCAGCAGTGGACTGCAGCAGAGGCTCTGGGTGCAGCAGACCTGGGTGTGGCATAGGCCCTCTTGGAGGAGGTCGCTGTTAACCCCACCATAGAGCCGCAGAGCAGACGGCCCACAAAGTGCAGAACAATTGTACCAAATAAATTCTAGCACTGTTAAGACAGTTCTAGGAACCACAACAGATTTCCCAATCTAGAGATCTGGCAAAGGGACTGAGAACCCCCAGAGAATTTGACTTTGGAGGCCAGTGGGATTTGATTAGAGAACTTATACAGGACTGGGGAAACGGACTCTTGGAGGGCACAAACAAAACATTGTGTGCACCAGGACCCAGGAGAAAGGAGCAGTGGCCCCACAAGAGACTCTGCTGGTGGGTGTCCAGGAGTCTCCAGCAGAGGCGTGGGTCAATGGTAGCCTGCTACAGGGTCGGGGGCACTGAGTGCAGTAATGTCTGCATGGGACCTTTTTAAGGAGGCCGCCATTATCTTCATTACCTCCACCATAGTTTGGTCTTAGATCAAACAACAGGGAGGGAACACAGCCCCACCCATCCACAGAAAATTGGATTATAGATTTACTGATCAGGGCCCCGCCCATCAGAACAAGACCCAGTTTCCCCAACAGTCAGTCTCTCCCATCAGGAAGCTTCTATAAGCCTCTTATCCTTTTCCATCGGAGGGCAGACAGAATGAAAACCACAATTGCAGAAAAGTAACCAATCTGATCACATGGACCACAGCCTTGTCTAACTCAATGAAACTATGAGCCATGGTCTATAGGACCACCCAAGATGGATGGGTCATGGTGTAGAGTTCTGACAAAATGTGGTCCGTCGGAGAAGGGAATGGCAAACCACTCAATATTCTTGCCTTGAGAACCCCATGAACAGTATGAAAAGGCAAAAAGATAGGGCACTGAAAGATGAACTCCTCAGGTTGGTAGGTGCTCAATATGCTACCAGAGAAGAGTTGAGAAATAGCTCCAGAAAGAATGAAAGAGATGGAACCAAAGTGAAAACAACGCCCAGTTATGGATGTGACTGGCGATGGAAGTAAAGTCTGATACTGTAAAGAGCAATACTGCATAGGAACTTGGAATGTCATGTTCATGAATTAAGATCAATTAGAAGTGGTCAAACAGGAGATGGCAAGAGTCAGTTTAGGAATCATGTAACTAAAATGGACTGGAATGAACGAATTTAATTCAGATGACCATTGTATCTGCTACTGTAGGCAAGAATCCCTATGAAGAAATGAAGTAGCCTTCATAGTCAATAAAAGAGTCTGAAATGCAGTACTTGACTGCAACATCAAAAATGACAGAGTGATCTCTGTTTATTTCCAAGGCAAACCATTCAATTCCACAGTAATCCAAGTCTATGCCCCAACCACTCATGCTGAAGAAGCTGAAGTTGAATGGTACTATGAGGATCTACAAGACCTTCTAGAACTAACACCCAAAAAGAAGTCCTTTTCATCATAGGGGACTGGAATGCAAAAGTAGGAAGTCAAGAAACACCTGGAGTAACAGGCAAATTTGGCCTTGGAGTACAGAATGAAGCAGGACAAAGGCCAAGTTTTGCCAAGAGAACACACTGGTCATAGCAAACATCCTCTTTCAACAACACAAGAGAAGACTCTACCCATGGACATCACCAGATGGTCAACACCGAAATCAGATTGATTATATTCTTTGTAGACAAAGATAGAGAAGTTCTATATAGTCAGCAAAAACAAGACTGGGAGCTGACTGGGGCTCAGATCATGAACTCCTTATTGCCAAATTCAGACTGAAATTGAAGAAAGTAGGGAAAACCACTAGACTATTCAGGTATGACCTAAATCAAACCCCTTATTATTATACAGTGGAACTGACAAATAGATTTAAGGGATTAGATCTGATAGAGTGACTGAAGAACTGGGGATGGAAGTTCGTGACATTGTACAGGAGACAGAAATCAAGACCACCCCCAAGAAAAAGAAATACAAAAAGGCAAAATGGTTGTGTGAGGAGGCCTTACATATAGCTGTGCAAAGAAGAGAAGCAAAAGGCAAAGGAGAAAAGGAAAGATATATCCATTTGAATGCAGAGTTTCAAAGAATAGCAAGGAGAGATAGAAAGCCTTTCCCAGTGATCAATGCAAAGAAATAGAGGAAAACAATAGAATGGGAAAGACTAGAGATCTCTTCAAGAAAATTGGAGATATCAAGGGAACACTTCATGCAAAGATGGGCACAATAAAGGACAGAAATGGTATGGACCTAACAGAAGCTGAAGGTATTAAGAAGAGGTGGCAAGAATACACAGAAGAACTATACAAAAAGATTTTCACATCCTAGATAATTACGATGGTGTGATCACTCACCTAGAGCCAGACATCCTGGAATATGAAGTCAAGTGGGTCTTATGAAGCATCACTTCGAACAAAGCTAGTGGAGGTGATGAAATTCCAGTTGAGCTATTTCAAATCCTAAAAGATGATGCTGTTAAAGTGCTGCACTCAATATGCTAGCAAATTTGGAAAATTTAGCAGTGGCCACAGGATTGGAAAAGGTCAGTTTTCATTCCAATCCCAAAGAAGGGCAATGGCAAAGAATGTTCAAACTATCACACAACTCCACTCATCTCACACGCTAGCAAAGTAATGCTCAAAATTCTCCAAGTCAGGCTTCAACAGAACATGAACTGTGAACTTCCAAATGTTCAAGCTGGATTTTGAAAGGCAGAGGAACCAGAGAACATATTGCCAACATCCATTGGATCATTGAAAAAGTAAGAGAATTTCAGAAAAACATCTACTTCTGCTTTATTGACTATGCCAAAGCCTATGACTGTGTAGATCACAACTATGTAGATCTGCTTTATTGACTATGCCAAAGCCTATGACTGTGTAGATCACAACTGTGTAGATCTCTTGAAAATTCTTCAAGAGATGGGAATACTAGACCACCTGACTTGCCTCTTGAGAAATCTGTATGCAGGTCAGGAAGCAACAGTTAGAACCGGACATGGAACAACAGACTGGTTTCAAATAGGAAAAGGAGTACTTCAAGGCTGTATATTTTCACCCTGCTTATTTAACTTATATGCAGAGTAGATCATGTGAAATGCCAGGTTGGATGAAGCACATGCTGGATTCAAGATTGCTGGGAGAAATATCGATAACCTCAGATATGCAGATGACACCACTCTTATGGCAGAAAGTGAAGAGGAATGAAAGAGCCTCTTGATGAAAGTGAAAGAGGAGAGTGAAAAAGTTGTCTTAAAGCTCAACATTCAAAAAATGAAGATTGTGGCATCCAGTCCAATCACTTCTTGGCAAATAGATGGGGAAACAATGGAAGCGGTGATAGATTTCATTTTCTTGGGCTTCAAAATCACTGCAGATGGTGACTGCAGCCATGAAATTAAGACGCTTGCTCCTTGGAAGAAAAGCTATGACCAACCTAGACAGCATATTAAAAAGCAGAGACATTACTTTGCCAACAAAGGTCCGTCTAGTCAAAGCTATGGTTTTTCCAGTAGTCATGTGTGAGAGTTTGATTATAAAGAAAGCTGAACGCGGAAGAATTGATGGCTTTTGAACTGTGGTGTTGGAGAAGACTCTCAGGAGTCCCTTGGACTGCAAGGAGATCCAACCAGTCAATCCTAAAGGAAATCAGTCCTGAATATTCTTTGGAAGGACTGATGCTGAAGCTGCAATACGTTGTGGCCACCTGATGCGAAGAACTGACTTGTTGGAAAAGACCCTGATGCTGGGAAAGATTGAAGGCAGGAGAAGAAGGGGACGACAGAGGATGAGATGGTTGGACGGTATCACTGACTCGGTGGACATGAGTTTGAGCAAACTCCAGGAGTTAGTGATGGACAGGGAGGCCTGGCGTGCTGCGATTCATGGGGTCGCAAAGAGTCAGACCTGATGTATCCTGAACTGAACTGATGTACACACTGCTATATTTAAAATGGATATCCAACAAGGACCTATTGTATAGCACAGGGAACTCTGCTCAATGCTATGCGGCAGGCTGGATGGGAGGGGCGTTTGCGGGAGAATGGATACATGTGTATGTATGGCTGAATTGCCCTGCTGTGAACCTGGAACCATCACATTGTTAATCGGCTAGACTCCAATATAAAATAGAAAGATAAAAAAATCAAAGTAGTATGTATATGGACCTGATGAAAAAGAGTCCCTGAAAAAAGAACTGCAGTCCAGTCACAAACACCCCTCAGCTCATCTCACAGAGGCGCCCACTTTGAACATTTTTAGCTGCTTCTTTGAAAAGTTATTCACCGGTTTTTCAACTCTGTGTGCATGTGTGCTCAGCTGTGTCCGACTCTTTGCAACCTCTCAGACTGTAGACTTTCAGGTTTCTGTGTCCTTGGAATTCCCCAGCAAGAATCCTGGAGTGGGTTGCCATTTCCTCCTCCAGGAGATCTTCCTGACCTAGGGATCAAATCTGAGTCTCCTGCGTCTCCTGCATTGGCAGGCAGATTCTTTCCCACTGCACCACCTCAACTCTAGACATTATCTATTGTTTATTATGATCATCCACCTCTCACACTCTACTCTCCATTCCTCCCTCCTTCATCCCTCAAAGAATTATTTTTTAGTTATAGCAGTGATGATTTATTATGAATAATATTTGAATATCTTACTCTTCAAAGCCAAATATCATGATTACATTTTCTTTCTTCAACAGCTATTTTTTGGGAAGGATTTATTTTGTTTTTTAAATAGTAAAATGGAAAGATATAGCTATATAATGAAATGATGGGCTTCCCGGGTGGCACTATCAGTAAAGAACTCTCCTGCCAATGTAGGACATAAGAGACCCAGGTTTGATCCCTGGGTTGGGAAGACCCCATGGAGGAGGGTGTGACAACCCACTCCAGTCTGGACAGAGGAGCCTGATGGGCTATAGTCCGTGGGGTCACGTGGAGTCAGACACGACTGAAATGACTTAGCATGCACACACACACAATGAAATCACAATGAATGAACTACATGTACATGGAACGAAGTGGGTTAATTTCACCATAAAATTGTAAGAAAAAGAGCTATGACCAAAAAATGCAATTCAAAAAGAGGAAAAGCAAATCATATTGTTTTGGAATCCGTATACAGGCGATAAGACATAGGAGAAAGGCAGTGAAATGACTATCATAAACCAGCATAGTGATTACTTATGGTGAGGAGGAAAGGATTACAGTCTAGAAGGGGACGTAGTTTCTGTGATGCTATGCTATGCTATGCTAAGTCACTTCAGTCGTGTCCGACTCTGTGTGACCCCATAGACGGCAGCCCACCAGGCTTCCTCGTCCCTGGGATTCTCCAGGCAAGAACACTGGAGTGGGTTGCCATTTCCTTCTCCAATGCATGAAAGTGAAAAGAGAAAGTGAAGTCGCTCAGTCGTGTCCGACTCTTAGCGACCACATGGACTGCAGCCTACCAGGCTCCTCTGTCCATGGGATTTTCCAGGCAAGAGTACTGGAGTGGGGTGCCATTGCCTTCTCCGTTTGGAATCCATACACAGGCGATAAGACAAGGAGAAAGGCAGTGAAATGATTATCATAAACCAGCATAGTGATTACTTACAGGGAGGAGGAAAGGATTACAGTCTAGAAGGGGATGCAGTTTTTGTGATGCCAGTAACGTTCTATTTCTTGAACTGGATGTTTCCAGAAAAATGTCTTGTGTCCTTTTCTGTATACATGTCCAACTTTGCATTATTTTTAAAAAAAATATGAAGGTATGGATAGGATAAGTACCACTCTGTACGGAAGGACATGGCAAGAGAAAAACACAGTTATGCTGACTGGTTCAAAGCTATGAACCTGAAAGTGCGGTTCAGGCTCCCGGGCAACATATCTCCCTGGTCCATCTGCCCATATACTCTCCTAGAATAATATTTGGTGCCCGTCTGTCCTTAAACCTGCAGCACCTCCTCCTCTGTCTGCATATTTCAGCTGATGATTGCGAATCCTCCTTCACTGAGAACAAGGAAAGTATACTTCCACAGCCTGACCACAATAAACACTACCAGGATTTTGCACCCACATATTCTACTTACCTTAGCTCAACTGTGAATGCCCCTATTTAAGGCCAACCCACCTACGTGTACACCAGATCCCATGCCTTCTTGCCTTTGCAATGAATATTATAGCAATTCTCCCACCTATTGGGCTTCCCAGGTGGTGCAGTGGTGAAGAATCTGCCTGCCAATGTAGGAGATGCCTCAGGGTTGATCCTTGGGTCAGAAAGATCTCCTGGAGGAGGATACGGCAGCACACTCCAGGATTCTTGCTTGAGAAATCCCAAGGATAGAAGAGTCTGGAAGCCTACAGTCCATGGAGCCGCAAAGAGTTGAACACGACTAAACATACACGCATACGCCAGTTGCTTTCTTTTATCTGGTATTGTTTGCTCTTTCCTATTCCAAGTCTTCAGGGATATTTGGCATCCAAACAAGGCCTGAGTCACCTCTCCCTTCCTCAGTTTTCCACGTGATTCCCCCATTAATGACTAATTCACTGAAACAGCGAACTTCCTGAGGGACGCCATGCTTTATACTGTGTAGACCTCTTACATTGTCTGGGGCATACTGGGCATTCCTTAAATATTTGGGAGTGAACCAGTGACTGTATTTTCACAGAATGTGGAACAAATGAAGTTTTAGGCTTTCTGTGCTGGAGTGAAATGACTTTCAAAGGTTAAGTGTGCCCATATAATTTTTTGAATCCACCAGTTTCCTTTCTCATTGTCATTACATTTTACTCTTGGGTTCACCTTGTAAAAATTCACCCTTCCCCAAGTGTAACCTGAATTGAAATCAGAAAATACATACGGTAGGTGTTGTCAGTCATATAAAAAGGTTAGTTATGATGACTGAAGTCTGGATAAGAAACCGCTGTTATTCATTCAGTAACAATGTGCCGTTTTCTCACCCAAGCAAGCTACTGTTTACTTATTTGCTATTGTGACTTCACTTTTATTTTTACTGTGATTTTTAACTACAGTTCAGTTTAGTTCAGTCGCTCAGTCGTGTCCGATTCTTTGCGACCCCATGAATCACAGCACGCCAGGCTTCCCTGTCCATCACCAACTCCCAGAGTTCACTCAGACTCACGTCCATCGAGTCAGTGATGCCATCCAGCCATCTCATCCTCTGTCGTCCCCTTCTTTTCCTGCCCCCAGTCCCTCCCAGCATCAGTCTTTTCCAATGAGTCAACTCTTCGCATGAGGTGGCCAAAGTACTGGAGTTTCAGCTTTAGCATCATTCCTTCCAAGGAAATCCTAGGGCTGATCTCCTTCAGAAGGGACTGATTGGATCTCCTTGCAGTCCAAGGGACTCTCAAGAGTCTTCTCCAACACCACAGTTCAAAGGCATCAATTCTTCGGTGCTCAGCTTTCTTCACAGTCCAACTCTCACATCCATACATGGCCACTGGAAAAACCATAGCCTTGACTAGATGGACCTTTGTTGGCAAAGTAATGTCTCTGCTTTTGAATATGCTATCTAGGTTGGTCATAACTTTCCTTCCAAGGAGTAAGCGTTTTTTAATTTCATGGCTGCAGTCACCATCTGCAGTGATTTTGGAGCCCCCAAAATAAAGTCTGACACTGTTTCCACTGTTTCCCCATCTATTTCCCATGAAGTGATGGGACCAGATGCCATGATCTTGGTTTTCTGAATGTTGAACTTTAAGCCAACTTTTTCACTCTCTTCTTTCACTGTCATCAAGAGGCTCTGTGCAATTTCTGCTATAGGGCCTCTGGCACTAGCTGGTCCCTCTACATGGAATTTTCTTCCTATTACCTCTTCCTCCTTCCCCCAACACACTTGCCTGGATCTTGCCTATTCTTTTCTCATAGCTCAGCTCTGTCATCACTGACCAGACCATTTCTATTTCACACTTGCACAACCCAGGTATCAGTAGCACTTATCTCCATCATAGTTGAACTTCAATCTGAATGATTCTTGACTTAATGACTGTCTCCCCCACTAGACTACAAGCCCCTGAGTGTGGGACCCTGTTCTGCCTTATTGTTCACCCCAGTTTTCTGCATGGAACTTGCCACATAGTAGGTGCTCAGCTGTACCACTGAAACTTTCCCTATGATTCAATTTTTCTTTAGTAAGAGTTTCATGACTTTAAACTTCTAAAAATATCCTTTCTAAAAATAGTTTTCAAAAAATTGACTTTGGAGCTGAGTGAAGGACTGGAAGAGGAAAGTAGGATTAGGAAATGTAGATTAGTGAGTTATTAACAATCCAAGTAATTTCATTAGCTTTTTTTTTTTTTTTTTTTTTTGAGGAGTGTTCTCTAAAGTGGAGGTGCTCTCTATTAGGTATGAAAAGAAAATATGAAAACATCTATGCATAATTATTTTATTTAAAATATTTGTTGCTCAGTCACCCAGCCACGTCCGACTCTCTGAAACCCCATTGAATGCAGCACAGCAGGCTTCCCTGTCCTTCACTATGTCCTGGAGTTTGCTCAAACTCATGTCCATTGAGTTGATGATGCATCCAATGGTCTCATCCTCTGTCATCCCCTTCTCCTGCTTTCAATATTTCCCAGCATCAGGATCTTTCCCAATGGGTCTGTTTTTAATATGGTGTATTATAATACTTCATCTATCATCATGGGTGTTCAAGTCTTTCTACATGAGTGAATTTTCTAGATAACAAATGCTTATTCCACTTAGCACCATTTCTAGATGTACTATATCTTACAAAATATTTTGTCTTTTTCTCCTCTTTATACTGTCTCTTGGTGCAAACTGTTCTTAATTTAATCTTTCAAATTAACTTCAAATAAAACATTTTTTTTCTCTGTAGTTTGTACCTTGTATGTCTTAAGAAATCTTCTTTACCCTGAGATCATAAAGATATTTTTCAGTATTTTCCTTTATACATTTTGTAAGTTTGCCTCCTGCATTTAAGTTTTTAACTGACCTTGATTTGGAATTAATTTTGAAAGGTGATGTGAGGAAGGCTCCAAAATGATTATCAAATTGTTCTAGCATCAGAAAAGCCCATCCTTTCTCAACTTATCTGTAATTCTATTTCAGTCTTAAATGCAGCATCCATTTATATGAGTTGGTCTCTTTCTGGGCTCTTGAATTCACTCTATTGGTATACTTGTTTATTCCAATGTTATTGCCGTGCAGGTGGATGTGAGTTCACCGTGAAGCTGAAGAAGTTTAAACTGCAGCGCCCTTCGTTGGCATAGATCCTTGAATCAGAATTTGTAATCATGCATTATTTTCTTTAGAAGGGACTCAAATTGTGTGAACTTGACTAACCTGGTCCACTCTTGAGTGCACTGTTACCTTCTGAAGTTTTTTATAATAATTCTTGTTGTGTGGTACATCAAGTCCCTTCACTCTATACTTCTGGAATGTCTTGCCCATTTGGGGCCTTTGCTTTTCTGTACCCATTTTAGAATCAGCTTCTCAGCTTCCACACATATGCTGCAGTATTTTGAGTGGGATTACATCACAGCTGTAAATCAGTTTGGGAAGCATCGATGTCTTTGCAATATTGGATTCTTCACTCATGAACATGGTATGTCTCTCCATTTATTTAGCTCTTCAAGCATGTTTTTCAATAGAATTTTATAATTTTTTCATGCAGACTTTGCATATCTTTTGTTAAATTTATTCCTAGTACTCCACATCTTTGGAGACTATTATAATGTCGATCCCACTTCTAACAAGTCAGCCTCAGGGATTCCCTGGTGGCTCAGGCGGTAAAGAGTCTGCCCTCAATGTGGGAGACCTGGGCTCGATCCCTGGGTCAGGAAGACCCCTTGGAGAAGGAAATGGCTACCCACTCCAGTATTCTTGCCTGGAAAATCCCATGGATGGAGGAGCCTGGCAGGCTATAGTCCATGGGGTCCAAAAGAGTTGAAAACGACTGAGCGACTTCACTTTGACCTTTAACAAAACTATTTTCTATCATCATTAAAAAAATTGTACTTTCTAAGTGTTGTTGAAGATATATAGAAATATAATTAACTTTAGAATACTGGTTTGATGTATTAGTGGCTTTATTATAAGTGGGCTTCCTTGATAGTTCAGTTGGTAAAGAATCGTCCTGCAATGCAGGAGACCCCGGTTCGATTCCTGGGTTGGGAAGATTCGCTGAAGAAGGGATAGGCTACTCACTCCAGTATGAAGTCCTAGAGACTTCCATCGACTGTGTAGTCCATGGGGTCGCACAGAGTCAGACCCTACTGAGTGATAGAACTTTTAGTAAGTTCTAGTAACTTAGATTTTGGGGAGCTATCCTATGTTGGTATTGTCAGTGTTGTTTCTTTTTCTAACCTAACTCCCTCTTCCGTCCATCCCTCCATCCCTTTATCCCTCCTTCCTGCCCTCCCTCCCTCTCTCCATCCATCGTTCTCTCTCTACCTCCCACCCACCCTCCTCCCCTCTTTCTTTCTTCTCTCCTTCCCTCCATTCTTATTTTATTACACTACCAAAGGTCATCAGGACAGTGTTGAAAAGGTGATAGACGCCTTGTCTTCTTATTTTAAAGCAGCTTTATTGAGACATAATTCACATACCATACCATTCATCTCTTTAAATTATATTATTCAATAGCTTTCAGTGTATTAAAAAAAATGATGGAACCATACCACAATTTAATTTTAGAACAGTTTTTGTTGTGCCTCAAAGAAATCCTGTGTCTATTACCAGCTACTATGCTTTTTCTTATTTTATCTTTTAATGTGGTGAAAGTGAAAATCTCTCAGTCGTGTCCGACTCTTTGCAATCCCATGGACCATACAGTCCATGGAATTCTCCAGGCCAGAATACTGGAGTGGGTAGCCTTTCCCTTCTCCAGGGAATCTTCCCAAGCCAGGGATCAAACCCAGGTCTCCTGCACTGCAGGTGGATTCTTTACCAGCTGAGCCATAAGAGTGGTAAAGTAGATTAAATTGATTCTCTAAAGTTAAACCAAACTATCAATCCTGGCCTACATCCAATTTGTTCATGACATATTTTTTTTCATATGTGACGGATTTTATTTGATAATGTTTAGTTGGAGAAGAAAAACAGTATTCTTGCCTGGAGAATAAAGACACACTGAAGGATTTTATTTGCAGAATATTTAGTTATTTTGCATCTATGTTCACGAATGAAATTGAGTCTGTAATTTTCTTTTCTCAAATTGTCCTTGTCAGATTTTAGAACTGAGGTTGTGCTGCCAGCCTCTTACATTTAGTTGGAGAGTATTCTCTCTTTTGCTTGTCTATTGGGTAGGTTTGTTTTTGTAAAATTAACATACTTTCTTCCTTAAATGTTTGGTAGAATTTGTTGGCAAAATCCTTTATTTTTCTGTCTAGGAAGATTTTTAACTGCTGATTCAAGTGTTTTAAAAAGAGATTTAAGATTATTCTCGTTTTCTACTTCTAGGAATTTTGTAGGATTTTTTCATCTTATTTAAGTTTTCAGAGTTTTTGGCATGGAGTTGTTCATATATTGTTATTATTTTAAAAAATTCTGCTGCATGTAGTTATATCTTATTTTTATTCCTAAGGATGTATATTTGTGCCTTCTTTTTTTCTTGATCAATATGGCTGCCTTTCTGTCAATATTATTGTTCTTTGAAAAAATCCAACTTTGGGCTTTGTTAATAATCCCTATTGTCTTGACTCTCCCAGTGATGAAATCTTGGTTGCCCCAGTTCCCTATTTTCCTGAGCAATCGTACAATGTGTATCCTCAAACATGTCCCCTTATGAACCTATGTAGGAAGTTGCCTGGGAAGTATATTTAAGAGCAGAATTTCTGGGCTGGAGGAAACACACGTATCTAATTTGAGTGAGCAGGGCTGATTTTTCTCATTGGTCTACAACCTCACCAGCAGTGAATGGTACGTGCATTCTAAGTCACTTTAGTTGTGTCCAACTCTTTGTAACCCTGTGGACTGTAGCTCACCAGGCTCCTCTGTCCATGAGATTCTCCAAGCAAGAATACTAGAGCGGGTTGCCGTGTCCTTCTCCAGAGACTCTTCCCAACCCAGGGATGTCACCTGCATCTCTTATGTCTCCTGCTTTGGCAGGTGGGTTCTTTACCACTGGTGCCACCTGGGAACCCTGACAGGGAATGGGGATGCTTATACTTCTATCATCCCCACCTAATGCTAGAGTTCATCCACCTTTTCAATTTCTAACAGTCTCTTTTTATGCTTTTTAAAATTAATTTATTTTAATTGGAGGCTAATTGCTTTACAATATTGTGGTGATTTTTGCCCTATATTGACATGAATCAGCCATGGGTGTACATGTGTCCCCCCATCCCCAAACCCCTCCCAGCTCCCACCTCCCTCCCCACCCCATCCCTCTGGGTCATCCCAGTGTACCAGCTTTGAGTGCCCTGCTTTACACATCGAACTTAAACTGGTGATCTATTTCACATATGGTAATATACATGTTTCAGTGCTATTCTCTCAAATCATTCCACCCTTGGCTTCTCCCACAGAGTCCAAAAGTCTGCTCTTTATATCTGTGTCTCTTTTGCTTCTTGCACAATGGGGTCATCGTTACTATCTTTCTAAATTCCATATATATGCATTAATATACTGTATTGGTATTTTTCTTTCCAACTTACTTCACTCTGTATAATAGGCTCCTTTTTTTAAAAAAATTTTTATTTATTTATTTTTCTCTAGGCAAAAAACTTCATTAACCTTTGTTTCAAACTTTATCCCCAGGCGTCCTCAGCTTAATTAGCTTGAAAGAATGAATGGTGTATGAGCAAAACCTGAAAAGAGCTGCAGTGTCCAGGGGCTTGGGCTTCAAAATATTAATGATCTAGACTTTATCAGATCCATAGACAAAATTTTAAAAAGCAATCATCATGCGAAATAGCAGTCTCAGTCACTTCTTCAAGTTTTGCCTTCTCCAGAAGATGACTCAATTCAGTTTGCTTCGTTCTTGGAAGACTCTTCAAAATTCTCCACAAGATCTGGAACTTCATCAGCATCCTCTCCAGTAGTGAATGGTGCTTTTCCACCCCCAGATTGTTTGGGGGAACTTCACTCACGCTCCTTAAATGGATCAGATGAGCTGCGCCAAGGTGGTTTACGACGCAGGGCAGCATTTCTTCAGCTGCTTTGTCTCAGCGTGGACTGTAATGGTGAAAGTGTTTGTTGCCAGAGACGCCTGAACTTCAGGGTGGTTAAAGTGGACCACTGTTGCTTGGTTTGTGACCACATTCACCTCTTGAATATGAGTTGATTTTACTTCTAACTTCTTTTTTTTCCCTTAGTTTTTTGAATGTTGAGTTTTTAAAATTTATTTGTTTTAGTTGGAGGCTAATTACTTTATAATATTGTAGTGGTTTTTGCCATACATTGACATGAATCAGCCATGGGTGTACAAGTGTCCCCATCCTGAGCCCCCTCCCACCTCCCTCCCTATCCCATACCCTCTGGGTCATCCCAGCGCACCAGCCCTGGGCCCTCACGCTTCTAACTTCTTTAAAGAGTACTGAAGGTTTTTGTTATCTTCTGTGGTTGTTCTGTGAGCCTCCTTTCTGCGAGCAGTTCCTTTGCCATCAATGACCACTTGTGCCTGTAGTTTCTCCTGGTTCTCGGTCATTTCTTTTGTCTCATTGCAGTGGATATGGGGCTGGTGGGGGTGGGATGGGGGTTGGGGCTTCGAGGGGTGGCGCTCAGGAGGTCATGGGCAGACCAGCTGAGATTAGCCACTCACACGTGGGGGTGCCAGATGACAGCTAGCTCTAACAGCCTTAGCAGGTGTAAAGTGATAAGCATTTTTGTTTTTTTGTTATCTCATCACCAGTTGTTTCGGTACATTTTATCATGAGCTTGTTGCCTTTTTGTGGGTGTCTTCTGTACACTGCCTTTTCAAATGCTTTGCCTGTTTCTTGCTTCTTTATGTTATTGCAATTTCTGTCCTTTGCTTCTTGATTGGTAGGCATTTCCTGGATATTCTACATACTAGGTTTTGTCAGCTTTAGACATTATAAATATCTTCCCCTGTTTTGCTGGCTGCTTATTAACTTTTTTCAAGGGTAAATTTTGCTGAACAGAAATCTTTAAGCTTGATGTTATTATATTCATCCATTTTTGGCTAATAGTCTATGCATTTGAAGTTTTGTTTAAGTTCTTCCCAACACCAGATAAAACTTAGTTTTCTTCTAGTAACTTTATTCTATTACCTTTTATATTTATGTATTTAATTCATCTAGTGTTCACCTTTGTATGAAGTGTTCATTTATTTTCCTTTGTACAGCAAAGCAATTTTCCTAACTGCATCTACTAAGCCATCTGTTTTTTTTTCCTTCTGATGCTACATTTATTGCATAATAGGTTCTTGTATATGGATGAATCTGTCTCTGAGTTACTTCAGCCAAAACCATATTATTATTTTACTACAGCTTTAAGTAATATTCTAGGCAAAAGGCCTCCTCAAAACCAAAACAATACTGGTAGAGAAGAACAAAGTTGGAGGACTGACAATACTCAACTTTAAGACTTACTGTAAAACCATAGTGATCAAGATAGTGTGGTAATGGTAACAGAATAGACAAGTAGATCAATGAAACAGACAGAGAGCCCAGAAATAGATCCACATAAATATAGCCAATTGATCTTTGGCAAAGGACTAAAAGCAGTAATGAAACAAAGTTAATCTCTTTAACAAATGGTAATGGAACAACTGGACATCCATATGAAAAAAATAAATCTAGACATAGACCTTATACCTTCTTAAAATTAACTCATAATGGAGCACATGCCTGCATGCATGCTAAGTCACTTCAGGTGTGTCTAACTGTGTGGGCCTATGGACTGCAGCCCTCTAGGTTCCTCTGTCCATGGGATTCTTGAGGCAAGAATATTGGTATGGGTGGTTGTGCTCTCCTCTAGGGGATCTTCCTCACCCAGGGATCAACCTGAATCTCTTAGTCTACCTGTATTGGCAGGTGGGTCTACCTGGGAAGCCCCAAATGGTTCACAAATGTAAATATAAAATGCAAAACCATAGAACACCTAGAAAATTACATAGGAAACACTTGTATCACCTTGGGTATGGCTATGACTCTTTGCTGCTGCTGCTGCTAAGTCACTGCAGTCGTGTCCGACTCTGTGCAACCCCATAGATGGCAGCCCACCAGGTTCCCCTGTCCCTGGGATTCTCGGCAAGAACATTGGAGTGGGTTGCCATTTCCTTCTCCAATGCATGAAAGTGAAAAGTGAAAGTGAAGTTGCTCAGTCATGTCTGACTCTTAGCAACCCCATGGACTGCAGCCTACCAGGCTCCTCCACCCATGGGATTTTCCAGACAAGAGTACTGGAGTGGGGGTGCCATTGCCTTCTCCATATGACTCTTTAGGTATAACAAAAAGGGCATGATCCGTGAAAGAAATAATTGATAAGCTGGACTTCATTAAAATTAAACACTTCTACTCTGAAAAAGACAATGTCAAGAGAATGAAAAGATAAGCCACAGACTAGGATAGAGTATTTGCAATCGATACATGTGATAAAGGATTGTTATTGAAACTATATGAAGAAAGATGCACCTATTAGAATGGCCAAAATCCAGGACACAGACAACATCAAATTCTGGCAGGGATGTGAAGCAACAGAAACTATAATTTATTGCTGGTGGGTATGAAAAGTGCTTCAATCACTTTGGAAGACAGTTTGGCAGTTTCTTAGAAAAATAAACAAACTCTGATGATGTGATCCAACAATCACAGTCTTTGTTATTTACAAAGAAATGGAAAGCATATTCCATTTCATTCCAACACAAAATTCTGCATATAGATGTTTGTAGCAGCTTTATTCATAACTGCCCAAAACTTGGAGATAATTAAAAGTCCTTTTATAGATGAGTGGATAAATAAATCATGGTACCTCAGGACAATGGAATATTATTCAGCACTAAAATGAAATGAACTATCCACTCATGAATAGACTTGAAAGAACCTTAAGTGTGTATTACAGAGTGAAAGAAGACAATCTGAAAAGGCTACCTACTGTATGTTTCCAACCATATAACATTCTGGAGAAAAAGAAGTTGTGGAGATGGTGGAAACATCAGTGGTCACCAGGGGAAAGGTGGTGAATGGTGGGGATGAAGAGATGGATCATAGAAGATTTTTACTCAGGGAAAGTATGGTGGATGATACCATAGCGATGGATACAGGCATTATATAATCATCCAAGCCTACAGCACCTACAACACCACGAGTAAACCCAATGTAAATTATAAACTTTGAGTATTAGGATGTGTCAATATAGGTTCATTGATTGTAATGAATATACCACTCTGGGGGGATTGTGAGTGTTGATCATGGGGGAAAGAACCTGCGCATGTGTGGGGTAGGGTATCCATCGCTACACCTTCCCCTCAATTTTGCTATGAACCAGAGATGCTTGCTCCTTGGAAGAAAAGTTATGACAAACCTAGACAGTGTATTAAAAAGCAGAGACATCACTTGGCCAACAAAGGTCTGTTTAGTCAAAGCTATGGTTTTCCAGTAGTCATGTGCAGATGTGAGAGCTGGACCATAAAAAGGCTGAGTGAGTGAAAGTCACTCAGTTGTGTCTGACTCTTGCGACCCCGTGGACTGTAGCCTGACGTGCTCCTCTGTCCATGGGATTCTCCAGGAAAGAATACTGGAGAGGGTTGCCATTTCCTTCTCCAGAGGATCTTCCAAACCTAGGAACTGAATCCTGGTCTCCTGCATTGCAGGCAAGAAGGCTGAGTGCTGAAGAATTGATGGGTTTGAACTGTGATGTTGGAGAAGATTCTTGAGAGTCCCTTGGACTGCAAGGAGATCCAACCGGTCCATCCTAAAGGAAATCAGTCCTGAGTTCATTGGACAGACTGATGTTAAAACTGAAACTCCAATACTTTGGCCACCTGATGCGGAGAACTGACTCACTGGAAAGAACCCTGATGCTGGGAAAGATTGAGGGCAGGAGGAGAAGGGGATGACGGAGGATGAGATGGTTGGATGGCATCACTGACTCAATGGACATGAGTTTGAGCAAGCTCTGGGAAATAGTGAAAGACAGGGAAGCCTGGAATGCCGTAGTTCATGGGGTCACAAAGAGTCAAATATGACTGAGTGACTGAACAACAACAACAAATTTTTAAAAAAATGTATTCTAAGTCCGGTAGGTCAAACACCCCACCTCTTCTTCAGGGTCAGCTTAAATAAGTGTAAGTCTTTGTTTCTCCATGTAAGCTTTATTGAGTGTCTCAGAAAATCCAAATGGAATTTTAATTGAGATTATACTGAATTTGTAGATAAGTTTGGAGGAATATTGACATCTTTGTTATAACATCCAAAACCATGAAACGTCATTCCATATATTCAGACCATTTTCTATTTTTTGTTAGAGCTTTAAATATTTCATCATCGAGCTTTTGTGTATTTCTGATTAATTTAATTCACAGAACTTTATCTTTATTGTTGCTTTTGTGAAAGTATTATTATTATTTTTTTACTATTGTTTTCATATGCTGAACTTGATTCTGTTAGTTTCTGGACAGATGATCATACCATCTGCAAATGAAAAAGGTTTTATCTTTTCCTGTCCATTCTTAACCATACCTTTTTTTCCCATACAGTATATGGAAGAACTCTAGTTATGTTAAAAATAGTGGGGATTCTGGAAACCCTTGTATTACTTTCAGCTCTAAAGAGAATGTTTCTAAAATTTCTTCATTAAGCATAGTGTTAACTATAGGTTTTAAGATATAAATTTCCAATAAAGTAACTCCTTTCTATTTTTAAATGATATTCTTAAAAAGTTATGCATGGTTGTATTGTATCAAATGTTTTTCTTGCATTGAGAATGTTTATTAATATGCTGAATTACATTGATTGATTTTTTCTAATATTAAACCATTCTTGCATTCGTGGGAGAAATCTTACTTGAAACTTAAGTATTAATGTAATACACTGTAGGACTATATTAACATTTCCATTTATGAGGAAAATGTATGATTTTACATTTACATTTGCATTCAAAAGGGAAATTCTCTATGATTTTTTCCTTTTACTGTTCTCATTTGGAAATCAATATTTAATTAGTTGCCTGAAATGAACTAACTTTTTTTTTTCTCTCTTTTCTTTGGAACAACTTGTGTAAGTTAGAATTTAGTGCTTTCTTGAAAGTTAGGTAAAACTCACTTATAAAATCATTTTTTTCCTGTCTTGAGAGGTAAATCTTTGAACACTTCATGTATTTAATATTTATTGTTTGTTCAAGTTATCTATTTCCTCTGGTACCACAAATTGCATTCATTTCTTTATTTATTCTTTAGGAATGTATTCATTTTATAAAGTTGTCAAATTTATTACCAGTTATTTATGATACTATCTTATTACTTAAAAAATATCACTAGTTATTTTCCCTTTTCTGTCTATATATTTTTATTTGAATTTTTAAAATCTTTCTCTAGAGTAGTTTTATCAGAGGTTTGCCTGCTTTACTCATATTTCAAGTGAACTGGCTTTAATCATGTTTACCATTTATCAGTTTGTTTTATGGATTTTTGCATTTACTAATTCCTTTCTTCGTGATTTTCTGAGTTCATTATGTTGCGTTAGGGCTTCCCCAGTGGCTGAGATGGTAAAGAATCCACTGCAATGTGGGAGACTGGAGTTCAATCCCTGGGTGAGGAAGATCTCCTGGAGAAGGTCAATGGCGATGCACTCCAGTATTCTTGTCTGGAGAATCCCATGGATGCAGGAGCCTGGTGGGCTACAGTGCATGGGGTCGCCAAGAGCTGGACACGACTGAGTGACTAGCACTTTCGCTTCATGTTGCTTTTATCCCATCCACCTTCATCAGATGCTTATTTATTTTAAACCTTTCTTTTCTTTCTTTTTTCCCCAGCTTTACTGAGATAAAATTGCCACATAACATTGTATACATTTAGAGTGTACAACATGGTAATTTGGTACACTTACATGCCATTATGGTGGTGAGATGATTCCTAAATCATTAACTCATACCTCCATGTCATGCATTTTAAAGCTGTAAATAAGAAAATATCTCTTATGTTCTACATTTTTGGCTGTATTCTTTTCCAGTTTTAAATTTTCCTTATTTTTGTTTCACATTTTTTTTTAATAATGTTATTTTAGTTTGCAAGTCTAAATAATGTTATTTAGTTTGGGATTTTTCAAAAAGTCACTTTTAAAAATTAATTTCTAATTTCATTAGATTACTCCATTTTAATATATTGATCATTGAGAGGCTTTGAGTTTTCCTCTATGACCTAATACATGGTCTATCTTGTAAATATTCCACATATGCTTGCAAAAATGCAAATTCCCTGAGATCAAACTTATTTGCTGCATCATTCATATTTTCAATGTACCTTGCTTAGTTTAATGGTTTCTGGAAAGGGTAAGTTAAATTTCTAACTACAGTTGTTGACTTGCTTATTTCTATTTACAGTTTTATCAACTGTTTCCCAATGTATTGTGAGACAATATTCCTAGCAGTAAATATGTTTATGATGGATATATTTTCTTATTTATTGTTTATCACATATTGCCATTTATGAAATACATCATGTATGTATATGGCTTTATGATCGATATTGTTGGACATTAAGACTACTGCTCAGCTTGTTTTAGTTTATGTTTCTCATCTATTCTTTATTTTCTGCCTTTCCACGTGCCTTTTGGCTATATATTTTTACTTTTTATTTGTTTTTAAATCTAACCTAAAGGTCTTCATTACCTAATTGATGAGTTTAACATACTGAGATTTATTTTAATTACTGTGCTAGAACTCATTTCTCTCTCATTTTATTATTCCATATGTATGTATTAGAAGTTATTTCATGTTTTTCATAGCATGTTTTTTTTTTTTTTCCTTAATTTTTCTCCTTTCTTTTCATTGTGTAGTTTGAGTTTTTTCCTACTGGTCAATTTCTTCATATGATAGCTTAAAAATCATACTCATTTATCCCTGATTTCTTGAGCTTATTAGTGTCTGTATCTTCTCCTTAACACTGTACTTAACATGCTCTCATACCAGCTTTATGTGTAACCTTCCCTGGTGGCTCAGAGGGTAAATTGTCTGCCTGCAATCTGGGAGACCCGGATTCGATCCCTGGGTTGGGAGGATCCCCTGGAGAAGGAAATGGCAGCCCACTCCAGTATTCCTGCCTGGAGAATCCCATGGAAGGAGGAGCCGGGTAGGCTACAGTCCATAGGGTTGCAAAGAGTCAGACACAACTGAGTAACTTCACTTTCACTTTTCCTTCCTGTCTTGTTGAAGCTGTCTAGGATTTTAGTGGTTCATACTATGGGTACATGTTTTTTTCTCTTGTTTGGTTGTATCCCTTTCCTCTGCTTATGGTTTTTTTCCCCTTAAACAATACATTTCACCAAAGTGTTAAAGAATCTTAGTTTTCTATTTGGTACAACATCTTCTGGAGTGTTTTTTTCAGCTGTTAAGGTGTTCCTCATCCTTGCCCCCAACTCCCACAATATGGGTCTTTGTGTGGCAAAACTTCCAAGGGTGTGGATGCATAAGAATAGTTTCATTACTTCTTCATAGGTACATAAAGAGTTGACTGTATATTTTAAATTATAGCTTCAAAGTTCTTTCACTTAAATACTTTAAAATATTACCCCATCATTTTCTTGCTTCCTGTGTTATGGTTGAGAACTTGGATGTCAATGTGATTCTTGTTTCTTCTTTTTCCTACTTTACTAAGATATAATTGACATATTATATTATATGTACGTATAACAACACATAACAAGTTTAAGATGTACATTGTTGATTTGATGCATTTGCAAGATGATTAAACACCTCCATCATGTCACATAATTACTATTTCTGTTTTGTGGTAAGAACATTTAAGATCAAAACTCTTAGAAATTTTCAAGTATATAGTACAGTATTATTACCAATAACCACCATGTTGTACATTAGATCCCCAGAGCTTATTCTTCTTGTAACTGGAAGTTTATGCCATTTACCAATATCTCCTCATTCTCCATACCTCCCACTCCAGCCCCTGGTAGCCACCATTCTATTCCCTGTTTCTATGAGTTGGCCTTATTAGATTCTATCTGTAAGTGGTATCTTACAGGATTTATCTTTTATAGCCTGACTTATTTAACTTAGCATGGTATAATCAAGATCCATCCATGTAGGGCCATGTAGGGAATGCATGGCAGGATTCCTTCTTTCTCATGCTGAACATATTCCATTTTACACACACACACACATACATATATGTATATATTTAATGCATTAATCTGTTGACAGACACTTTGGTTGTTTTCATATCTTGGCTATCAGGATTAATGCTGAAATGAACATGAGTGTGCAGATAGCTCTTTGACATCCTGTTTTTACTTTTGTGTATAGACCCAGAAGTGGGGTTACTGGATCATATGATAGTTGGTTTTTCATTTTTTAAGGAACCTCCACAATGATTTCCATAGTCTTAGTCTCTCAGTTGCGTCCAAATCTTTGCGATCCCATGGATTGTAGCCTGCCAGGCTCCTCTGTCCATGGGATTCTCCAGCCAAGAATACTGGAGTGGATTCCCGTTCCCTTCGTCAGAGGATCTTCCTGACTCAGGGATCGAATCCGGGTCTCCCGTGTTGTAGGCAGATTCTTTACCATTTGAGCTACAGGGAAAACCCTGTATGATTTCCATAGGGGTTGTAGTAATTTCTTTTCCTACCATGTGTGCACAAAATTTCTCTTTTCTGCACATCCTCACCAACACTTGTGTCTTGTTTTTTTGATGCTAGCCGTTTTAATAGGTGTGAGGGGCTATCTCTTTGTACTTGATTCTTACTTTTTAGGACTTCCCTCGTGGCTCAAATGGTAAAGAATCTGCCTGAAGTATGGGAGACCGGGTTCAGTCCCTGGGTTGGGAATATCCCCTGGAATAGTGAATGGTAACCCACTGCAGTATTCTTGCCTGGAGGATTCCATGGACAGAGGAGACTAGTGGGTTATAATCCATGAGATTGCAAAGAGTTGGACACAAATGAGTGCTTAACACACTAACTAACGTTAACTTAATTTCTCAGAACTGATTTCTTCTTTCTCTGTGGAAGCTTGTAGAATTTTCTTTTTATCTTTAACATTCTTAAATTTCTCTAAAACAGGGATTTTTTCTTTATCTTCTATTTGTTTCTCTATGAATTCTTTCAATCTGAGTTATTCATCTTGCCTGTTGCTGCTTTGAATGTTCCTTAATATGAATGTCCAGTTGACATGATCACAACTCTTGATTAAATTCTATCAATTCTGTTTTTTATTTTATCATCTTTTCCTCTATTTCAATTTTAAATTTTATGTATAATATTCCTTCTTTTAAAAATGGATTATTATTCTTGTTTTAAGTGGCTAATATCTTCCTTTATCTCCTTATTCCCTGAACTTCTTTCAAATTAGATCTAATAATTCTGCTCCAGATGATAAATTTAGTCTAGTTTGTTGAATTTCTTTTCAGGTAGCTGTACTGGTTGAAGATCCAGGTGTAGATATTAGAAAGGGACTGAAGGCCAGACTTCAATGTGTCAGTTCTGTGGAATTTAAAAAGAGGGCGAGGGTGGCAGCCTGTGAGGAGAGTCCAGGTTCCACAAGCCACAGACGATTCCTCTGGTGTGCTGTCATGGTGCCAGGCAACAACTCTGGTGACCGTTTCACTTTAAACCGGTAGGGAAGAGGAGCACTGGGCAGGGGCAGTCGTCACAGGCTTTTGTTTCCCAGCTCTAGGGCTTTGGAAGATGAGCTGTGAAGGAATTAAGACTTGAGGATGGATGGTCAATTGGCCCCTGTTTTCCTCAACTACGCACCCTAGCGAGGTGGTGGGGGGGGGGGCGTGTTTCATGTCCCACTCTTTGTGATCCTATGAACTGTAGCCCGCCAGGCTCCTCTATCTGTGGAATTTTCCAGGCAAGAATACTGAAGTGGGTTGCCATTTCCTTTTCTAGGGGGTCTTCCCAACCCGGGGATCAAACCTGGGTCTCTTGCATCGCACGCAGATTCTTTGCCACTGTGGTACCTGGGAAGCCCAGCGGGGTGTGTATATATGCTTCCCTAATTTTACACCTTGGACAGTTGGTTTGCTGTGTGGATTGTTTCCATTAATTTCTGCAGTAAAGAGACAAGCAAAGAGGATCCCTAGGAGGTTGTGGGGAGGAGGCAAGAGTAGAACTTGAAAAACTTCATCCCCGTCAGCGCTTTACTTCTATGTCTGGCAGCCCCAGGCTTCCACCACTTACCTTTTCACTGACCCTCGGATACAAACTCAAGTCATGTTTTCATCTTCCCAGCGTTCCATCTTGCTTTTTGGTTAGTTTCTGAACTCCACTTTCCTCTCTTGCTCCTTTAGTTTCTTAGTCATTTTTTTTTTCTTCTTTTATTTTGGTGGAGGAAGCTAGCAGAACATTCTAGTTTGCCCAGCTGGTTGCCCATTCAAATTTACTGTCATGACTTTTCTTTATATTTATTTCCACCACCTTCTTTTATGCTTTTGTGATGACTATATTTCTCTTTAAAAGACGCTTACTCCTTGGAAGGAATGTTATGACCAACCTAGATAGCATATTCAAAAGCAGAGACATTACTTTACCAACAAAGGTTCGCCTAGTCAAGGCTATGGTCTTTCCTGTGGTCATGTATGGATGTGAGAGCTGGACTGTGAAGAAGGCTGAGCGCCGAAGAATTGATGCTTTTGAACTGTGGTGCTGGAGAAGACTCTTGAGAGTCCCTTGGACTGCAAGAAGATCCAACCAGTCCATTCTGAAGGAGATCAATCCTGGAATTTCTTTAGAAGGAATGATGCTAAAGCTGAAACTCCAGTATTTTGGCCACCTCATGCGAAGAGTTGACTCATTGGAGAAGACTCTGATGCTGGGAGGGGTTGAGGGCAAGAGGAGAAGGGGACGACAGAGGATGAGATGGCTGGATGGCATCACTGACTCGATGGATGCGAGTCTGAGTGACCTCCGGGAGCTGGTGATGGACAGGGAGGCCTGGCGTGCTGCGGTTCATGGGGTCGCAAAGAGTCGGACACGACTGAGCGACTGATCTGATCTGATCTGATCTGTCCTTCCTCTATCTTTCCCTTACTCCCTCTCTCCTTCCTTTCTCTCTCTTTTTCTGAGATAGAATAATTAAAAATTTTTCATTTTCCCCCTTTATGAGCTGGAAGTTAGACATTTTACCCATATTCCTATATTGATGTAGTAGTTAAAGTTAGCTTTGGCTTAAAGACAAAAATTTTAATGTATAAGAATGGTGTAAGCAAAGTCCAGGTAGAATGTTAATGCATCAGATGACTAAAATAGTGTTAAGACATCCATTCTCCCCAGATTGACCTATTGATTAAGGAAACTCACTGAATCCCAGCAGATGTTTTTGAAGAAATTGCCAAGATGAATCAATATTTTTTATGGAAATGCAAAATATCTACAATTTTGAAAAAAGAGAAAACAAAGTTAAAGGAATTACACACACAGTTTCAAGATTTATTATAAAACTATAATAATCAAGACAGTTGAATATTAATGTAAGGATAGTACTCTATTGGGGTAAGTATTGACAGATTAGTGAAATAGGATAAAGTCCGGAAATAGACCCACAATATATATGGTCAATTGATTTTTTTTTAAGTTTTTATTTTGTATTGGGATATAGAAGAGCTATACAAAAAAGATCTTCGTGACCCATATAACCACGATGGTGTGATCACTCACCTAGAGTCAGACATCCTGGAATGTAAAGTCAAGTGGGCCTTAAGAAGCATCACTATGAACACAGCTAGTGGAATTCCAGCTGAGGTATTTCAAATTCTAAAAGATAGTGCTGTGAAAGTGCTGCACTCCATATGCCAGCAAATTTGGAAAACTCAGCAGTGGCCACAGGACTGGAAAAGATCTGTTTTCATTCCGATCTCAAAGAAAGGCAATGCCAAAGAATGCTCAAAACTACTACACAATTACACTCATCTCACACGGCTAGTAAAGTAATGCTCAAAATTCTCTAAGCCAGGCTTCAACATTATGTGAACCACGAACTTCCAGATGTTCAAGCTGGATTTAGAAAAGGCAGAGGAACCAGAGTTCAAATTGCCAACATCTGCTGGATCATCGAAAAAGTGAGAGAGTTCCAGAAAAACATCTACTTCTGCTTTATTGACTACGCCAAAGCCTTTGACTGTGTGAATCCCAGCAAACTGTGGAAAATTCTTAAAGAGATGGGGTTACCAGACCCCCTGACCTGCCTCCTGAGAAATCTGTATGCAGGTCAAGAAGCAACAGTTAGAAGTGAACATGGAACAACAAACTGGTTCCAAATCAGGAAAAGAGTACATCAAGGCTGTATATTGTCACCCTGCTTATTTAACTTATACGCAGAATACATCATGAGAAATGCTGGACTGGATGAAGCACAAACTGGAATCAAGATTGCCGGGAGAAATATCAATAACCTCAGATATGTAGATGACACCACCCTTATGGCTGAAAGCAAAGAAGAACTAAAGAGCCTCTTGAAGTGAAAGGAGAGTGAAAAAGTTGGCTTAAAACTCAATATTCAGAAAACTAAGATCATGGCAAATAGTTGGGGAAACAGTGACATAATTTATTTTGGGGGGCTCCAAAATCACTGCAGGTGGTGACTGCAGCCATGAAAATAAAAGATGCTTGCTCCTTGGAAGAAAAGTTTTGACCTACCTAGATAGCATGTTAAAAAGCAGGAACATTACTTTGCCAACAAAGGTCCATCTAGTCAAAGCTATGGTTTCTCCAGTAGTCATGTATGGAGGTGAGAGTTGGACTATAAAGAAAGTTGAGTGTCAAGAATTGATGCTTTTGAACTGTGGTGTTGGAGAAGACTCTTGAGAGTCCCTTGGACAGCAGAGGGATCCAACCAGTCCATCCTAAAGGAAATCGGTCCTGAATATTCATTGGAAGGACTGATGTTAAAGCTGAAACTCCAATACTTTGGCCACCTGATGTGAAGAACTGACTTTTTGGAAAAGACCCTAATGCTGGGAAAGATTGAAGGTGGGAAGAGAAGGTGATGACAGAGGATAAGATGGTTGGATGGCATCACTGACTCTATGGACATGAGTTTGAGTAAACTCTGGGAGTTGGTGATGGACAGGGAAGCCTGGTGTGCTGCAGTCCATGGGGTTACAAAGATTTGGACATGGCTGAGTGACTGAACTGAACTGATAGCTGATTAGGGCTTCCCAGGTGGTGCTAGTGGTAATGAACCCACCTGCCAATGCAGAGACATAAGAGATTCGGGTTTGAACCCTGGGTCAGGAAGATCCCCTAGAGGAGGTCATGGCAACCCACAGCAGTATTCTTGCCTGGAGAATCCCCATGGACAGAGGAGCTTGGCAGGCTATAGTCCATAGGGTTGAAAGAGTGGGACATGATTAAAATGACTTAGCAGGCACTCACATAGCTGATTAACAACACTGTGATGGTTTCAGCTGAACATTGAAGGGATTCGGCCATACGTATACGTGTATCCATCCTCCCCCCAAAACTCCCTTCCCTTCCAGGCTGTATTTGTTGTTGCTGAGTCGCTAAGTCCCGTCTGACTGTATGATCAACTGATTTTTAATAAAGGCATTTGATGTAATTCAATGTGGGAAAGGAAAGTGTTTTCAGCAAGTGGTATTCAATGACTGGATAATTTGTATGAAAAAAAAGATGAGCCATAATCTCTTTCTCACGTCCTCAATAAAAATTAATTCAAGGTGGATCATATTGTTAAAACATAAAAGAGACACAAAGGCTCTAGAATAAAAAAATAAAATATATTTGTGACCTTGGAGTGGGCAAAGATTTCTTATTTATTTTTTTGTTTTTGTCTGTGCTGGGTCTTTGGGCACTGTGCATGTGCCTTTATAAGCCAAGTTGTTTCTTGCCTTGCACTGACCTCTTTGCTTCTTTGTGGGTGGACCTGAGGCTCCTGAACAACTGAAAACTCCTGAACAATAGCTGAAAAGTTGTTGTTTTTTAAAAAATAATTTTATCGTGAGTTTTATTTATTTTAAACCAATGAATTTTATTTATTTACATTTTATATTTTATTTTAAAATAAATACATACATAAATAATAATGATAAACATTTATATTTATATATATTTATGATAAATTTTGTTTATCTATTATTTTAAATTTTATTTATTTGGCTTTGCTGGCTCTTCACTGCTGCACAGGCTTTCCTTTAATCGCGATGAGTAGGGCTTCCTCGCTAGATGCCATGCTTGGGCTTCTCATTGCCGTGGCTTCTCTCATTGCAGAGCACAGGCTCTAGGTGAACAGGCTTTAGTAGTGGTGGCTCCCAGGCTCTACAGCACAGGCTCAATAGTTGTGGTGCAAGGGCTTAGCTGCCTCGCAGTTTGTGGAATCTACCCCCATCAGGGTTCGAACCTGTGTCTCCAGCATTGGCAGGTGGATTCGTTACCACTGAGCCACCAGGGAACCCAAATTACACTGACTTCAACTTCATCAAAATAAAATATTTCTATTCATCAGACTTCCTTTATCTGACTAAATAGTTGTGTTTAGAACATACAAAGAACTACTTACTATCAATCAACAGTAAAAAAGGGAACAACCCAATGAAAGTGGATAAAATACATGAGCAGACATTCTACAAAAGAAGATAGATAAGTAACTAATAAGCACATGAAAATGTCTTCCACATCATGAATCATCAGTGGAATGAAAATTAAAATCACCTACTAGTATGGGGAGAGTCTCTGGTTTGTTTTTACTAGGCACCTGCACTTCCTAGATCGTGCAGTGGTAAAGAATCCACCTGCTAATACAGGAGATGCAAGTTGGATCCCCGGGTGGGGAAGATTCCCTAGAGCGGGAAATGGCAACCCCCTCCAGTATTCTTGGCTGGAGAATCCCATGGACAGAGGAGCCTGGCGGGCTACAGTCCATGGGGTCATGGGCACGTACACATACTGGGATACTACACACCAAGGACCACTTTAAACTGAAGTCTTGGCTTAAGGTACAGTGAACTCGGACTGAAAAGCTGATTGAGGTTCAACGGCTGGTTACAAATTCTCAAGGGACTTTTCTCTACTTTGTTGCAAGGCTTAAAACAGGGGAACACCTTTGCAGTCTGCCAAGGGGAGGAGTGCATTTACTTCTAGTTTATCTCTATGTGGAGAGTGCAGGCCTTTGGGATCTCAGTTTTGTAAGAGGGGTCGCCTATCAGACTCTCTACGTTTGGAACAGCCTTAGCCTTTGACTCCTTGCCCTCCACTTCCCAAGGCGCTGAAAGCTGATGCTCAAATTCACTAAATTCATCAAATACCCTCAGATAGAAGTTGCTCGGTCCTCCCTATACTCTCCTAGGTTTCATTTTTCAGTTAGTTTTTGGCATCTGAAAATATATCACTTTGTCTTCAGCTCATCCTCATATTTACATAGGTTTGAGAAAATACGTATCTACCATCTTTAGTTATTTTCACCAGAGGTGATAGATTGAGGTAGCTTGTCAGTCACCAGAAACAGGAGTCCTATTGTTCTGTTTTATCTCATTCTTATAAAATGTCTATTTTAGCTGAAAGTTTTAAAATGTACATGTTCTATCAATATAGTTGTGTGTGCATTTAATTTAATAATAAATAAATAAGTTTAAACTGAGCAGGAGTGCATGCTCAGAAATGCTTATGGCTGGGGTGTGCAATAAAAGGGCTTTGCAGGTGGCACTAGTCGTAAAGAACCTGCCTGCCACTGCAGGAGACATAAGAGACGTGGGTTCATTCCTTGGGTTGGAAGGATCCCCTGGAGGAGGGCATGGCAGCCCACTCTAGTATTCTTGCCTGGAAAATCCCACGAACAGAGGAGCCTGGTGAGCTACAGTCCATAGCGTCACAAAGAGCCAGACATGACTGAAGTGAGCTAGCACGCGTGTATGTGCAATACAAAGTGTTTGGGGAACCCATTGAGAATTGCATGGACCATCCCTTCCCTCTCAAGACCTGGGGAAGTGACCATCGCAGAAGGCTGGCTTGCAAGGCCTCCAAGGCCAGAGCTCCAGGCTTCCCTCTTGCTTTCCTATTGTAGGGCCAAGTCTAAGAAAGTTATGTAAATGTCAGTGGCTATTTTTAATTTCTTGTAAGACAGCTTACTGGGGAGTTAGGTTACCTCTTTATTGAGAAGATGGCTAGTTGTGTACATCACCCTCTGTATCCACTAGCACCCAGTCCTGCATGTTGACCTCGGATGACCTGCTGCTCGATATTGCTGCTCCCTAGACCAAGCCAGGAGCCAAGTGGTCATGACTCTGCACTTCCTCCATGCGTGCTGCCTGGGCTGGTTTTACTTGACCCAAACCTCTTTCATTCTATGTTTGAGTTGACTTTTTTTTTTTTTTTTGAGATTAAACTTTTGATGGAGAAATACTTGCTTTCATTTGACTGATAGGACCTTGACAAAGAAAGTTCATTTTATCAGTTGCTGGCTAGGGTTCTGGCTGAGAAGAGCAATAACCTCATTAATGAGTTATCTCTTTCTTACAAGATGAACTTGACTCATTTATTTCCTTAAAAAGATGGTGTCATTGATGAAAGATGGCCAATAGTGACCATGAACAAATGTCTCTGTTTACCTTTCGAAAGTGTTTGACATCTGCATTTTGTGCCAGGAAGCAAAACAGATGGCTCTTTGGATACCTTGTATGTCTTTATGTTACCTTAAAGGTGGTCTCAGCGTCCTAGATAATAATAATAAAAAATGGAATTATTTACATATGGTCAAGTTTAACAAATCGATATAAAGAGAACCATTTATAATCTTTTAACTGAGGAGCTATGCTTACTTTTGGCTAAATCCATGCAGTCTACTGACAGTGATGTTTTTGAGGATGCAAGTTACAAGCCTGGTGATAGCCCAGATAATGAGTCTGTCTAGAACAAAGCCCTTAGCAAAAGCTTCAAAGCCCAAGTGAAATAGATCACACCAATTTTGGAACCTAAAACCAAAATCAAATGCTGATTTTTACAAAAAGGCATCAAAGTTTAATTTTTAAAAGTCGACTGAACTAGGTTGGATTGAAACCTGAGCCTATGTATTATTAAAATAATTGAATTGGGAATCAAAATATCAGACTGAACTCCAGTCAGAACACTGTACAGTCTTGATTGTGGATGACAGCTTCCTCCTCTATAAGCTAAATTGGACTCTGTGAGGGAAATGGCAGTTATGCTATCAAACCACGAAATGATGAGCCTCACAGGATTAGCCTTCAGAGGGAAGGTACAGATGTGCTGAGCATAACAAAGTGCTGTCTGCCCCCTGAGGGCAGCATGAGCTATCGGTCTTCCTTCAGTGCAACATCTACTTGTCCATCGGATCTTTCTGGGCTTCCCAGCTGGCGCTAGTGGTAAAGAATCTGCCTGCCAATGCAGGAGGCATCGGGGATGTGGGATCAATCCCTGGGTGGGAAACATCCCCTGGAGAAGGAAGTGGCGACCCACTCCAGAATCCCATGGACAGAGGAACCTGGAGGGCTACAGTCCATGGGGTCGCAAAGAGTCGGACACGACTGTAGCTACTTAACATGCAGGTATGCAGAAATCTGTATGCAGGTCAGGAAGCAACAGTTAGAACTGGACATGGAACAACAGACTGGTTCCAAATAGGAAAGGAGTTTGTCAAGGCTGTATACTGTCACCCTGTTTATTTAACTTATATGCAGAGTATATCATGAGAAATGCTGGACTGGAAGAAACACAAGCTGGAATCAAGATTGCTGGGAGAAATATCAATAACCTCAGATATGCAGATGACACCACCCTTATGGCAGAAAGTGAAGAGGAACTAAAAAGCCTCTTGATGAAGGTGAAAGTGGAGCGTGAAAAAGTGGCTTAAAGCTCAACATTCAGAAAACAAAGATCATGGCATCTGGTCCCATCACTTCATGGGAAATAGATGGGGAAACAGTGGAGACAGTGTCAGACTTTATTTTTCTGGGCTCCAAAATCACTGCAGATGGTGACTGCAGCCATGAAATTAAAAGACGCTTACTCCTTGGAAGGAAAGTTATGACCAACCTAGATAGCATATTCAAAAGCAGAGGCATCACTTTGCCAACAAAGGTCCGCCTAGTCAAGGCTATGGTCTTTGGTTTTTCCTGTGGTCATGTATGGATGTGAGAGTTGGACTGTGAAGAAGGGTGACCACCGAAGAATTGATGCTTTTGAACTGTGGTGTTGGAGAAGACTCTTGAGAGTCCCTTGGACTGCAAGGAGATCCAACCAGTCCATTCTGAAGGAGATCAGCCCTGGGATTTCTTTGGAAGGAATGATGCTAAAGATGAAACTCCAGTATTTTGGCCACCTCATGTGAAGAGTTGACTCATTGGAGAAGACTCTGATGCTGGGAGGGATTGGGTGCAGGAGGAGAAGGGAATGACAGAGGATGAGATGGCTGGATGGCATTACTGACTCGATGGATGTGAGTCTGAGTGACCTCCAGGAGTTGGTGATGGACTGGGTGGCCTGGTGTTCTGTGATTCATGGGGTCGCAAAGAGTCGGACACGACTGAGCGACTGATCTGATCTGACGCAGATCTTTCTAAGATGTCTTAGCTGAACCGAGGGCTGGTCACTGCAGCCTGGTTGGACCTGAGCACATGCGGGACCAAATCCCCTGGACTGCAGGCTGTATCACAGGCCACTCATTTGGGGGCACAGAGCCATGTCCTGCTGGTTGTGCTTTTCATGAATGGATGCGGAAGCATTTGCAAATCGCATGGATCCAGAGCCCCTGCCAGCTGCGCTGTCTTTTCTGGGTGAGCCTGATTGCTTTTGGCTCTACGTGGTGCAGTGTTTTCCATCAAATCAGCCCTTCCTCTGCAGGGGTATTTATTATGTGCCATTTTGAAAATAAAAGGGACGCAGAGCAATCATCCAGCAAAACCATAAAACACTTTATTATCCGAGACGGTGAGGGGACAGGTTTGACATACAACATTGGGAGCAGTGATGGCCGAACAATGTGGTACTAAAGCGTGATTTAATGACGCTTGGAGGATTTAGTTCAGTCGGGAAAGTTCCACTCTGTCTTGGGCGTAGGAGAAGTGAACTGGCGTGGGCACCTGACTGAGCAGCATCTCAGCATGTAGGATTTAGCCAGCACCCCCCCACCTCCAGCCATTTGTCCCGCTGTCCCAGACAACCATTGTCAAGAAGACTTTAGCGCTGGAAACTTCGGACTGATTAAGTGAACCTCAAACTTGGCACGGCTTCTCAGTGGCTTCAGTTTTACAAGGCCAGCAGTTAATCCAACAAAAGGCTGAATTCATTTCCCTGTATATCCATTGATTGCCAGCTGAGAGCTGGATGCTGTCAACTTGCTTTAAAAAAAAAAAAAAATTCCACTTCACTGGAATTGAGGTCCTTTGCCCTCTGATAAATGGCGGCATGCCATCTTGGGCAACATTTTTGTTTTCCGCTTTTCTGGAGGAAAAACTCATCAGCAGATGGTGGCTGGTCATCAAGTCAATCATTGTCTTTGGATTTAATCAGACACATCTTTCTGATCCAGCTGAACTAAAACTACCTGTTATATTTCATTATTGTGTTGGCACAACCTCAGCTTTTAGATTATGAACCTAAGACATTCACGGATAAGTTTAAGCATGGTTTTGTCACCTTCTTCACTGAAGTGGATGTCTTTGTTAAATATTTATCAAGTCACTATGGTAGGCTTGGTCCCATAGGCGTTGCCTGGGGCAGTGGAAGAAGGAGCTAATGATCTGGAAGGTGACAGGGTACACACTTAAGGAGGTATCCAGTGTTGCAGTATCACATAAGCTCAGGGTTTGGTGAAGACTGCCTTGGCCTAGTCTGATAAGGCAGTTCTCAACTGGTACCACACCACAGCATTACCAGAGAAGCTTTCAAAAAGGTGAATGTTCAGGTCCTGCCTTGGTCAGTCCAGGCTCCTATACCAAGAACATTGTGGAGTGAGTGGCCTAAACAGCAGTCATTTACTCCTCAGAGTTCTGGAGGCAGGGAAGTCTATAACAAAGATGGTGGCAGAGCTGATGTCTGGCGAGAGCCCACATCTTGGTTTGTAGTTGGCTGTGTTCTCATTGGAGAAGACAATGGCAACCCACTCCAGTACTGTTGCCTGGAAAATCCCATGGACGGGGGAGCCTGGTGGGCTGCAGTCCATGGGGTCGCTGAGAGTCAGATACGACTGAGAGGCTTCACTTTCACTTTTCACTTTAATGCACTGGAGAAGGAAATGGCAACCCACTCCAGTGTTCTTGCCTGGAGAATCCCAGGGATGGGGGAGCCTGGTGGGCTGCTGTCTATGGGGTAGCACAGAGTCGGACACGACTGAAGCGACGTAGCAGTGTTCTCATTGTATCCTCACGTGGCAGAAAGCAGTGAGAGATGAGACAGAGAGAGATAGGGAGGGAGCGGGAGACAGAAAATGAATGAGAAAGGAAGCTCTTCTGTCTCTTATAAGGGCACTAATCCCATTCATGAGGACTTCACCCTCATGACTAATACTCCCAAAGTCCTATCTAATGCCATCATGTTGGGAGTTAGGATTTTAACATGAGCTTTAGGGGGACATAATGGCCCAGATGGTAAAGAATCTGCCTGCAGTGTGGGAAACCTGGGCTCAATCCCTGGGTTGGGGAAATCCCCTGGAGGAGGGCATGACAACCCATTCCAGTATTCTTGCCTGGAGAATCCCATGGACAGAGGAGCCTGGTGGGCTACAGTCCTTCAGGTCACAGAGAGTCAGATAGAACTGAGCAACTAAAAACAATGCACAAACATTCAGTCCATAATAGGTCCCCGTATCAGAGACCCTGATTCAATGGAAATGAATCTGTGGAAGGGCCTGGGCCCTGGTACTTGGAAAAGCTCCCCAAGTGATTCTAATGTACTCTTAGGACTAAGATCTGCTGGTCTAGGAGATAAATAGGAATTTTTTTGTTTGTTTGCTTTTTATATTTAATTTCTACTCTGGAATTCATCACTCTCCAAACAGTTTTTTCTTCCCTACTCCAATAGCTCCTTGTACACATCTCACTGATAGCTGGAAACCTAGTCTCCCTAACCCAGTTACTTGTCAAGTTTATGATTAACCTCTCTATCCAAAGCTTTACTACCTTTCTTGTCCCATTTGACCCCAGTCTTGTGCTAAGTGGAGAAGGAAATGGCAACCCACTCCAGTACTCTTGCCTGGAGAATCCCATGGAGGGAGGAGCCTGGTAGGCTACAGTCCATGGGGTCGCAAAGAGTCGGACACGACTGAGTGACTTCACTTTCACTTTCACTTTGTGCTAAGTGAACACTCATCAACCAGAGAGTCAGGTGACTAAAACTGTTATTGTTGATAACATCCTTCATGGACCTACTCAGGGCAAAGTGAGCGAACCACCTCCTAAGCCATGGACTGCCTGGCCAGAGAATTGTACACCAGAGACATCTTGACTCCTGAAAAAAGGATTAAGAAATGTCACAGGCCTGTGACAAGATGATGTTTAAGCCCAGCTTCTTTGCTTTTCCCCTTTAAGCTTTGTCTCCCATTCACTTGCTTGTCACCTTCAATAAACTCTTAGTTTGTCACACACACACCGACTGTCAGAGTTCAGCTCTCTGCAAGGTGGACACACAAGCCCTTTTGCCTCTCCTGGGACACTCCCTGGGCCAATCTCTCTACTGATCTGTTCATTCCACTAGCCTGGTTGCCCCTCTGGGGGCAGGGGCAGGGTTCTAGTTATGCTTTTACTCCCAGAGCTTTGCACAGAGGAGATGTTCCACAAATGTTTGTTGCATGAACGAGTGAAGAAAGGAGCTGGTGGATGTTAAGTAAGATACATAAACCTGCTGCTTAGGAGTCCTTGTCTCCAGGCTCAGAAAGATCAGGGGAAGGAGAAGCGATTGTGGGCTCCTGTTGCAGGAAGGGGGACCCTTTCCAGGGCCTGTGAGTGACCTCTTGTCTAACACTTGAAAGTGAATTGTCTGAGCAGATGTACGTGCTGACAAACCAAGAGACTTTATTGGGGAGGGGTACCTGGGTGGAGAGCAGGAGAGTGAGGGAATGCAGGAGGACTGCTCTGCCAGTGACTTGAAGTCTTGGGTTTTATGCTGATGGGACTAGTTTATGGGTAGTCTCTGGCCAATCATTCTGACTCAGGGTCCTTCCTGGTGGTGCACACATCATTCAGGTGAGATGAATTCCAGCAAGAAGTGTTTTGGGAGGACATATAGGCTGGCATGTCCTGTCTCCTTCTGACTTTTCCCAAATTCTCCTGGTTGGTGGTGGCTTGTTAGTTCCATGATCTTTACCAGCACCTCCTGTTCTAAGATATCTTGTGCATGTGGTTACTGTGGAGCCCAGCCCAGGGCGCCGGGGTTGGCTGTGGTTTTAGTCAGTGTTTCCCCTAGCATCTCTCCCTTACCTTATAAGCATTCTGTGGAGCTTCTGTTGATGTGAATGCCTCCCTCTAATGACTTTGAAGCCTTTTTAGGATAAAAGTACAAGGCAAATTCTAGGTACTCTCATGGACAATTGACCCTGGAGTAATAGCTTTGTTCTCCCATTTTGTATCAAGACAGAGGTGAATTTTGATGAAATTAGAGCAGAAAGGATGCTGATACAATGAATCTGCTAATGTCATTTTAAAAAGCAGAGACGCTACTTTGCCAACAAAAGTCTGTATAGTCAAAGCTATGGTTTTTCCAGTAGTCATGTATGGATGTGAGAGTTGGATCATAAAGAAGTCTGAGTGCTAAAGAACTGATGCTTTTGAACTGTGGTACTGGAGAAGACTCTTGAGAGTCCCTTAAACAGCAAGGAGATTAAACCGGTCAATCCTAAGTGAAATCAGCCCTGAATATTCATTGGAAGGACCGATGCTGAAGCTGAAGCGCCAGTACTTTGGTCACCAGATGTGAAGAGCTGATTCATTGGAAAGGACTGTGATGCTGGGAAAGATTTAAGGGAGGAGAAGGGGACGACAGAAGACAAGATGAGTGGATGGCGTCACATATTCAATGGACATGAGTTTCAGCAAACACCAGGAGATAGTGAAGGACAGGGAAGCCTGACGTGTTGCAGTTTGTGGTGGTCACAAAGAGTCGGACATGACTTAGTGACTGAACAACAACAACAACAAAATGTCATTTAGATGACATGGCTGGCTTTGAAAATAGCTTGGAACACAGCTAGGAGTCTTGAAACCTAGCAGGACCCTATTGGGCCTCCCCCCACCCCCTGCCTGTTCAGATCCTTTCTATGTTCCTCATTTCTTGTTTGTAGGAAAGAGGTTTCATTCAACCATTGACCCTCCCTGAGTCACGAAGGACAAATTCAAGTAGTTGCTAATCGGAGAAGAAAGGGAGGGGATGCAGAAACATAGGAGGGGCGGTCAAGAAGCAACAGTGCAGTGATGGGGCAGGCTCCGGGTTCTTCTTCAAAGGATACACACAACAATTTGCGTTTTTTGTTCAGTTGCTCAGTTGTGTCTGACTCTTTGTGACCCCATGGACTGTAGCACGCCAGGTTTCCCTGTCCATCACCATCTCCTGGAGCTTGCCCAAACTCATGTCCGTTAAGTCGGTGATGCCATCCAGCCATCATCCTCTGTTGTCGCCTTCGCTTTCTGCCTTCTATCTTTCCCAGCATCAGGGTCTTTTCTAATGAGCCAACTCTTCACATCAGGTGGTCAAAGTATTGGAGCTTCAGCATCGGTCCTTCCAATGAATATTCAGGATTGATTTCCTTTAGGATGGACTGGTTTGATCTCCTTGCAGTCCCAAGGGACTCTCAAGAGTCTTCTCCAACACTTCAGTTTAAAACCACACATAAAAATATATCTTTGAATTCTGCAAGAGCTACTGCCCCACCCAGGTGGAGACTAGGTGTTCAGGCAGAGCACAACACTTACCTCTCAAGTATTGGTTTTTGAGCAGCCTGCAGCTAAACTTGAGTTTAGCAACAGTCTGAGAAGGAAATAGACATCCAAGAGGGTAGCCACAAGGCCTCTGTCCTGACCCAGGGTGGAGGCTGGGAGTCAGGGGTCTCCCCACTGTCCTTCTATCCCACTGCTGTTGTTAACCTATAAGTCTTGTCTCTTTCATTACAATTCTTTTTTTCAAACCTTGTTTGCAAACACTCATTTGTTTGGAAATGGGGTTCAGGTGTGAAGAGTCTAGTAGTGTTTCTAAGAGAACATTTTGAACACTAATATTTCTGAAAGACAGGTGGCTAGATCTCATTTACAGTGACAAATTAACTATTGATGTCCTTTTCTTCCCTATGCTATGCTATGCTATGCTAAGTCACTTCAGTCGTGTCCGACTCTGTGTGACCCCATAGACAGTAGCCTACCAGGCTCCCCTGTCCCTGGGATTCTCCAGGCAAGAATACTGGAGTGGGTTGCCATTTCCTTCTCCAATGCATGAAAGTGAAAAGTGAAAGTGAAGTCGCTCAGTCGTGTCCGACTCTTAGCGACCCCATGGACTGCAGCCAACCAGGTTCCTCCGTCCATGGGATTTTCCAGGCAAGAGTAGTGGAGTGGGGTGCCATTGCCTTCTCCTTTCTTCCCTATAAATTAATTTAACTATTTACAAGTACCTCCCTCACCTTTTCTTCCCACAAACTTCAGTGTGATAAAAAATTAGCACTCAAAGCTCTAAACCATGGATAGTCTACATTACAGGAACGGTTCTGTTTCTCAGAAAACATGTGGGCTATATAGATGCCACACAAATTTATGAAATCAGTTTTGTTTGTTTTTGGGGGTTTAGAACCCAGAGGGACCAGTCTTGTGCAAAGATTTCTGTTCCCTAAGGCTGAGGCAGAGGGCCGACCTCCCTTGACCATTGCTGAGAAGAATATTGCCTTCTGCCTTATATTTTTTAGCAGGTTTTCTCCTTTGAGATCAACACGCCTTTTACAAATTTTTTTCGAGTGGGCAAACTAAGGCTTGAGGACATCAAAGGTCACCCTTCGCATAGCTTTATCTTTGTGGAGTGGGTCTTTCCCCAGGGTGCCTCTCTGTTTATTTTGGGAAAAAAAAAAAAAAAGAGAGAGAGAGTTCAGGCTGTTGTTAAGGAAATCAGTATCATTGAAAGGTGAATTAAATATTCCCCTCTTCTAAACTGCTCTGGGGAGAGAACAAAGGAAGATCACACGGTGGTGGTGAAGACAAAGGTGCTTTTCTTCTGGAGTTGATGGTAACTGGGTATAAGCAAGGGTTTTGTTAAAGACAGCAGGGTGTAACCCAGCGACACTGATTTCAGGCACCTGGAGAGCACTGTGTGGTTAGAGGTGATGTGGTCCCCAAAGCACGAGGCTGGAGCCGGCATCTACCATCACTATGTGTTGTGACTGCTGCCTTTGGAGAGGGGCGACTCTGCACGTCAGATCCCGAATTTAAATGAACGTGAAGCTCTGTTGGAGAAAGCTCGCTCCTCTGCAGCCACAGCTGGGCAGCCACCGCTGGGCAGCCACCGGAGAGTTTCCAGGCTAGACATGTTTTTCCCCAACATCTGTCAGCTTCGCTAAATCAGAGCTCCAAATGAACAGTGTAATACCCAAGATCATTATCTGGATTTGCGACACTCCCTCCCACTTCTCCCTGGAGGATTGAGGATTCAAAATGAAAAACAACATTTGTAAAGGATCAGGAGAGGGAGAGGATTTTCATCTGTATTATTATTACTGCTACGAATACATTTTCATTAACATGGTTTTAATAGTATGAAATGAGGGAAATGAAACACGCTCCCCCCACCTCCCTCCCCAATCAATATCCTCCCAGGTGCCTTTTGCACAAGGTACTGTATCTTCAAATCATTCAATCCAAGATAAGCCTATTAATTAAGCTTTAGTCTACAGGTGCCATCTACACAGATGTAATTTTCCGCTCAGAGCTAACTGAAAACTTGCAGATGGGCTCTGGGCTTAGCATTTTTTTTTTTCACAACATGGCAAAGATGTGGTCTGTGCTCCAGGTACAAGGAGAGAGTTAATCCACTAATCAAGTCAACAAATATTTATTGGGTGCCTACTTGATGCTCAGAGAGGTGCTGGTGGTGGAGGCAATGCCTGGTGAGGAGAGAGCTTCCACGTGAAATAAGGAAACCTGACTCACAGCACAAGCTGCGTGATCTGAGGACAGAGAAGAGCCTCTGGAATCCGACAGACCTGGTTTAGAAATCCAGTTCCACAGCTTGAGATGGCATGGCCTTGAAATCTTTCTTTCACATTGTAGACATCTAGTTTCTCTATATTAAAACAGGATATTAATGCTTTTAAGGGCTTCCTGGGTGGCGCTAATGGTAAAGAACCTGCCTGCCAATGCAGGAGATTCAGGAAACATGGGTTCGATCCCTGGGTCAGGAAGATCCCTGGAGAAGGAAATAATAACCCACTCCAGTATTCTTGCCTGAGAAATCCCATGCACAGAGGAGTCTGGTGGGCTACAGTCCATGGGGTCACAAATATATTGTGGACACCTAGTTTCTCTCTATCTATATGTTTTTTGAAAGTGAAAGTGATGTCGCTCAGTCGTGTCTGACTCTTTGCAACCCCATGGATTGCAGCCTAAAGAGGCTCCTCTGTCCATGGGATTTTCCAGGCAAGAATCATGGAATGGGTTGCCATTTTCTTCTCCAAGAGATCTTCCTGACCCAGGAATTGAACCCAGGTCTCCTGTGTTGTAGACAGACTCTTTATCATCTGAGCCACCAGGGATGTTTATATGGAACCTAAGATATGACACCTGTGTCTTTATTTTTTTGTTCACACTTTGTTGGATATCTCTCTTAATTTTTGAAAATTTTATTTTTAATTAGAGGATAATTACTTTACAATATTGTGATGGTTTCTGCCATACCTCAACATGAATCAGTCACAGGCATACATATAACCCCTCCTTCTTAAACCCCCCTCCCACATCCCTCCCTATAGTTCCTCTGTATCAAAACAGGAAGTTAATACCTTTAAGATTGTTGCATTAGCAATAACATTTGTAGAGCACCTGCTCCATCAGAGACACTTCAGGAATATTGTTATAAGAATGTTATATATATTAATATACATTATTATATTATGTATATATATTATAACTTAGCCCTTAATAAAAGTTATGCAAATGCTCAGAGACTGAAGGGAAACAGTTGCTAGTCAAAAGAATGAGGAAATGTCCGAACTAAGGTAGAACTTAGAATTGACAGAATCAGATTGTTAGAAGGGACCTTAGAGGTGAATGGATGCTTTTGAATTGTGGTGTTGGAGAAGACTCTTGAGAGTCCCTTGGACTGCAAGGAGATCCAACCAGTCCATTCTGAAGGAGATCAGCTCTGGGATTTCTTTGGAAGGAATGATGCTAAAGCTGAAACTCCAGGACTTTGGCCACCTCATGAGAAGAGTTGACTCATTGGAAAAGACTCTGATGCTGGGAGGGATTGGGGGCAAGAGGAGAAGGGGATGATAGAGGATGAGATGGCTGGATGGCATCACTGATTCAATGGACATGAGTTTGAGTGACCTCTGGGAGTTGGTGATGGACAGGGAGGCCTGGCGTGCTGCGATTCATGGGGTCACAAAAAGTCGGACACGACTGAGCGACTGATCTGATCTGATCTGATCTAGAGGTGAATGGTCCAAATGACTCATTCTACCAATGCAGAAACAGAGGCTCAGACACTGACTTGCTCAAGTTAGTCAGTGAATTAGGAGTGGGGGCCAGATTGACTACACCTTAGGCTTTGCTTTGGGAGCTAGTGTTATACAGTGTGGTTCCCCAATCCAGTAGCATGTCAGGATATTGTGTGAGCTTTTAATAAAATACGCTTTCCAGATGCAAACTATTATGTATAGGATAGACAAACAGCAATGTCCTATTGTATAACACAGTGAACTATATTCAATATTCTATGATAAAGTATAATGGAAAAGAATATTTTAAAAAATGTATGTCTATGGGATGAGGGTGAAAGAGGAGAGTGAAAAAGCTGACTTAAAACTCAACATTCAGAAAACTAAGATTATGGCATCTGGTCCCATCACTTCATGGCAAATAGATGGGGGAAAAAGTGGAAACAGTGAAAGATTTTATTTTCTTGGACTCCAAAATCACTATGGATGGGGACTGCAGTCATGAAGTTAAGACACTTGCTCCTTGGGAGAAAAGCTATGACAAACCTCGGCATCATATTAAAAAACAGAGACATCATTTTGCCAATAAAGATTCGTAGAGTCAAGGCTGTTGCTTTTCCAGTAGTCATCTATGGATGTGAAAGTTGGAACATAAAGAAGGCTGAGCACCAAAGAACTGGTGCTTTTGATCTGTGGTGCTGGAGAAGACTTTTGAGAGTTCTTTGGACAGCAAGCAGATCAAGCCAGTCAATCCTAAAGGAAATCAACCCTGAATATTCAAAGGAAGGACTGATGCTGAAGCTGAAGCAACAAAATTTTGGCTACCTATGCAAAGAGCCAACACATTGGAAAGGACTCTGATGTTAGGAAAGATTGAGGGCCGGAGAAGAAGTGGGCAACAGAGGATGAGATGGTTGGTTGGCATTGTAGACTCAATGGACATGAGTTTGAGCAAGCTCTGGGAGATGGTGAAGGACAGGGAAGCACATGCTGTCGTCCATGGGGTCGCAAAAAGCCAGACATGACTTAGCAACTGAACAACAATCACAATCTGTATGTATATCTGAATCACTTTGCTATATTATGCAGAAATTAACACAACATTGTAAGTCAACTATATGTCATTAAAATTTGTTTTAAAAATTAATTAAAATAGACTTTCAAGAGGGTCTGATTCAGGAGGAATGGAGTGAGGCCCTGAAATGTATTTTCTCAGTGTGTTCCTGGCTTGCAGATCAACCCACTGGTACAGCAGAAGGAACACTCAGCTAACTGAAAATGTCAGTCCTAGCGTCAGTGACTGACTGTGTGACCGTGCGCTGTGTGACTTAGGCAAACCAACCTTTCTACGCTTAGTTGTCTCATCTAAGGGGTTGTCTTGGTTGAGATTCTGGTGTGAATAAAAATGTTGCCTTCCCATAAAAAAAGGATGCCAGAGTCATTAGCCACAACCACTGCCCTGACAGTGAGCCTGAGGGAACTCAGGATGGAGACCAACAGCGTGCCTGCCATCTGACCCTTAGACCCTGCAGGGACCCCCAACGGTGCACCCGGAGGGGACTCAGGATGGCACGGAGTGGGACACTAACCCCGGATGGCCAAGGCACATAAAATGGAATGATTTTAATGAGCCAAGACTCTTGTAGCTTCCCAGTCATGGGAAAGGACTCAATTCATTAACTTGAGATATTTGATTTTCTTTTATTAACAGTAATCTTTTGCTATTCTGACTACTGGGTCTTTGTTGCAAAAACTCCTATTTTCCTCTATATTCTAGGTCTTCCCTCACCTGTTGGGAGCAGTCCAACAGCACATGAAACGCTGCCTCGCAGGGGCTAGAGTCCTCAAAAAGCCTGCCAAATCAAACACAATTCTCAACTTTTAGGCTGTGCATTTTTTTTGTTTTTGTCAACACCGATCACTTTCATCTCTTCTAATCACTCCGTTCCATGATACCACTTCAGTTCAAGCTGGGACAGAAGTGTGGCGAGGATCTGGCTTGCAGGTGAGGGGAGGGCTAACAGGAGTATGAAGGGAAGGTGGGCCCATGGGAGCAGCCTGGCGGGGAGGAGGTTTCCTGCTGGGCAGGAAGAGGGAGACTTGGTTCCCTGGCTAGAAGAGAGAGTTCTGTGGGATAGGCGTACTGCAAAGGGGCACCCCTTCCAAGGGCCAAAGAGTGTGCTCCCGTCTAACACTGGGAAATGAATTGCCCATGGAGGAGACACGTGCTGACGAAGCAAGAGATTTTATTGGGAAGAGAGCAGTAGGGTAAAGAGCAGTAGCCACCCCTCGCCAGGTGGCTGGCAGTCTCAGGTTTTATGGTGATGAGGTTAGTTTCTGGGTTGTCTCTGGCCAATCATTGTGCTTGGCCCATATTTGGTCCGATTCAGGGTCCTTCCCGGTGGCGCACACATCTCTCAGCCAAGATGGATTCCAAAGTGAGGGCTTCTGGGAGGCTGGCGGGACATATCATCTTCTCCCTCATCCTTTTGGCCCCTCCTTATTTCTCCTGGTTAGACTTCGAGGCAGCACTGCATTCTTTATCAGGACCTCTGGTGGTGGTCCACGCAAGCAATTATCACCACGCCTGGCCAAGGCAGGTGGTCTCCATCATAGGTTCCCCAACAAGTATAAGCTTTAGGCATCTTTTTTTTTTTTTTTTGTCTAAAGACAGCTCTTCCACACTGTTTTCTGTGGAACAAGAGGCATTTAAAACGCTCTGGAGGAAATCTCTGAATTATAAGCTTGGGAGAGAGGCTGCATTCTATATCCTGGTCTAGGTGATTCTTGATGCATATTGAGAACTCTGAGGAGTCTAATTCACTTTAGTTAGTATGGCATGTTTTCAAATTCATTTGCTAATAGAGCCCTTCCAAAGCAACCTATTAACTAATGTTTCATAGAACACATTTGGCAAAACACTGTTCTAGAAAACAGCAGTCATTATTTTATAAGGTTTGTACTCAGTGTTAGAGAACTTACAGAGGGATGTGGGGAAGTGATCATTAGGAAGAACAATTTAGAAGAGCCAAAAGTGAGCTACTGCTGCTGCTGCTGCTAAGTCACTTCAGTCGTGTCCAACTCTGTGTGACCCCATAGACGACAGCCCACCAGGCTCCCCTGTCCCTGGGATTCTCCAGGCAAGAACACTGGAGTGAGTTGCCATTTCCTTCTCCAATGCATGAAAGTGAAAAGTGAAAGTGAAGTCACTCAGTCGTGTCCGACCCTCAGTGACCCCATGGACTGCAGCCTTCCAGGTTCCTCCGTCCACGGGATTTTCCAGGCAAGAGTATTGGAGTGGGGTGCCACTGCCTTCTCTGAAAAATGAGCTAGAATATCTCAACTTGGAGAAGAGAAGCCTTCAGACCAGATCAGATCAGTTGCTCACTTGTGTCCGACTCTTTGCGACCCCATGAATCACAGCACGCCAGGCCTCCCTGTCCATCACCAACTCCCGGAGGTCACTCAGACTCACATCCATCGAGTCAGTGATGCCATCCAGCCCTCATGCTCTGTTGTCCCCTTCTCCTCCTGCCCCCAATCCCTCCCAGCATCAGAGTCTTCTCCAATGAGTCAACTCTTCGCATGAGGTGGCCAAAATACTGGAGTTTCAGCTTTAGCATCATTCCTTCCAAAGAAATCCCAGGGCTGATCTCCTTCAGAATGGACTGGTTGGATTTCCTTGCAGTCCAAGGGACTCTCAAGAGTCTTCTCCAACACCACAGTTCAAATGCATCAATTCTTCGGCGCTCAGCCTTCTTCACAGTCCAGCTCTCACATCCATACATAAGCAATACATTTTTAGTTACATGACTTCGTATGTATGATGAGGGACATGATTGATTGTTTTTCATATTTGCTGAGAATCAAGCCAGGAGGAATAAGCTAAAGAGTTAGGCTAGAGATTCAGGAGGAAGAAAATGGAAATCTTTCTGATTAGAGATGTAAACTAGAATAGCTTATCTTGGGAAATCACGTATTGCTAGCATATATCTTATTTCATGTAGTAAAATTAGAAGACAGCCTAGATATTGTGTTGTGTGTTAGTCACTCAGTTGTGTCCGACTCTTTTGCAACTCCACGGACTGTAGCCCACCAGGCTCCTCTGTCTATGGGATTTCCCAGGCAAGGATACTGGAGTGGGTTGCCATTCCCTTCTCCAAGCCTAGATATTGGATTGACCAAAAAGTTTATTCCGGTTTTCCATAAATGGTATGAATGAACTTCTTCACCAGTCCAATAGCAATGCAAATCCCCTGTATCTTCTTCTCTGTCCTTGACATTTGGGGATCCGTGTACTTACAAGGGACCCAGAGAGCACCCTGGCCAAGATCCAGCAGCTCATAGATTTGAGAAGAATCCAACATCTGGTCCAACTTCCCACCAAAGCAGGAGTATTTTCTGCAACACTCCTGTCCCGTGGTCTACAGAAATATGCTGGGAACAACTCCAGTGCCTGGGAAAGCACTACTTTTCTAGGCAGTGCGTTTCATTATGGATAGCTTAAATTCTGAGGAGATGCTCCCTCACTAGGAACCAAAATAGGTTTCATCACATCTTATGCACTTCAGACCTAGTCACTGGTGTTGGAGCACCACAGATACGCCTGTTGCTTTTTTCCTATGTGATGACCATTCAGATGTTTGGAGACAAGTATCATATCTGTACCAATTCTTCTTCAAGACAAATAGTCCATGTCCTTTAGCCATTTCTCCTAATAGTCTCTAGAACCTTCACCATTCATCCAGAGAATAAGAGTCGATCATCACAAACTACGGCTGGGTTATGATCTCTTTGGATCTGGGCAGAGACTTCCCACAGAGATGCCATGGGTACAGGGTGAGCCCCCAGATAAGACGGAGCTTGCAAACCAGTCCAGCATGCCTAGAGTGCTGGGCTGGCAGATACACGGGATCAAGAGGTCATACAAAGAGACCCATCCCAGTGTAAGAAAATGTTGATGAATTTGGTAGGATGATGAATACTTAGGAAAGGGCATCTGGGAAGGTGTTAGGAATTAGAAGGAGTTGGATCTATAATTTTTCTAGGTCACTGAGTGCAATAGCCAATGCTGCTTTGTCAACCATATTAATAGGGGAAGATGTGATGATGCAGGAGAGGTCACAGCAGCCTCCTGTACCGTGTCTTCAGCAGTCCTACCATTGTTACTGGGGAGAAGGAGGCGGTTTCCAGGAGCACTGTATTTGGAAGTACATGTGAGGCATCCTTGTGGGAGTGGGCAGGGGTGACTCAAATGAATACTGTTCATGACTCTTACAGGGACCTCTCCCACTCCCCAGACCTCACCAGGCTGGAAACATGAGCCAGATTGTATTTATTTGTTCAGTTCTTTCCTTCTTCCAATAAAGAACTGCATTAGGCAGTTTTTCTTACTCAGCAATCATGTCACCCAGTTAACAAAAATACTTTCCCCCCCAACACTACTGAGTTCTTTCTCAATATTGCAGTAAATTCTTTGAGCCTAAATGTAAGATTTTACATTTTATATTTAATTTTATTTGTATGACCTTATTGATATTTTTTAGTGGTTTTTTTTTTCTGAAGTGCTGTTTTCCTCTTTTTTGGGGGCACACCTTCACTTTTGATAAATAAGCCTTCTGTGTCTTCCTCAAAGCCATGGAACAGGCCTGTTAGGGAGAGTTTGCAACATGCTTCTAGGAGACTTCTCTTGAGTGGGACCCCAGCCTTTTAATCAGCTCTTTGAATTAAATGGTCTGCTTGCCATTCATTCACAGCGTAGGCCTATTTTTCAGTGTGTATTTCTCCATCTTGTTCATAGGGAAATCAAGAAAGATTATTGAAATATTTTACTTAATTCAAGATACATTATTTTACACTTTGATTTTCTTCATCCTCTTTTTTTTTTTTTTTCCCCATTCTTTCTGATATACACGGGACTTTGGGCTTGATAGAACACTAAAAGTGTATTTTACAGAAAAAACCCTTGCTGCCTTTGGGTGATGTAGGTTTGCTCTCTCAGTCACAGGTATGCCCAACAATTCACTGTGTAACAAGCAACGACAGCCTTTTACAAGCATCGAGTTCAAACTCTTTAAGCAGTTTACAAGGCCTTAACTCTGTAACTTAGCTTTCAAGTCTTCTCTTTCTAGGTTTTCCCCTCATGCTCCGTTTATCTTTAGTAGGTTGCTTTCTCTAAACTTCTGGCAAATGACACCTTGCCTACATTTCCTGGACCTTCTTCCCCCTTCATTTTGTTTGATTGCCCCCTACTCATCCTTTGGCTTAGCTCTAACTCGAGGATGCCAATCTTGTTCTCTCAAGGTTGGAATAGGTGTCTTTCCCACATTCTCCTTCCCATCCAGGGCTTACCCGTCTGGTAGCACCTGCCACTCGGGTGACCTTGCCTGTGGACTTCTCCCACATGGCCTGAACTCCTTGAAAGTACAGACTGTCTGGTGAGTAGCAGACTTTCAGAGAATCAATTAAAAACTCCAGACTGTGAGCTCCTAGGGCACCAAGGCACTGAGTATTCTGAAAGATCTCAAGGTTCTTTGCCAGTATTTGGAGGTTGGCCTTCTGCACGTCATTGTCTTTCCTGGGCTTCAGGTTCTTTATCTGTGAAATGAAAGTGATATTGAAGGCTTTAGGCTGACACAAAGAGCTTTCAACTGGAAACAAGGAGCTCTGACCTGGATCTGTGGAGAGACTTGGGAGGGCACTTAACCCATTCGTTCTTGGCATCGCAGTTTCTTTGTTAGATAAAGAGGCTGAACTCCATGCCAAGGAAGAGCGTGGAGGGGGAGACAAACAAGTCACTTCATACCCTATTTACAAATTCCTCCTTACTGGGCAGCACCCTGGTGAGGACTAAGTGAGTTAACTTTAGTAAGGAAGGGAAAAAATAAAAATATATTGAAAACCCACTCTGCGTTAAGCGCTTTCATAATGTCATAGCACTTTTTCCTTGCCACCACCTACCCGTAGGTTTTATAAATCTCCCGTTTATAGAAGGAAATAGTTCAAGGTCAGGCGTCTGTGAATGGCAGGGCTGGCTTCCCAAGGTGACTGCAAAGCTCATGCCTGTCCCATTTCCCTCTGCAGCTCCTTCTCTGTTCAGCACTCAGCACGGGGCCTGGTGTGACATCTCTCTGCACCTTTCCAGGTCGGCCTGGTTGGAGGATCTGCTCCGCCCCTGGAAGGAGCTGGGGCTAACAGGAGGCTCTTAGGCCTGCACGCGGAGCGAGGTCTGGCCGGAACCGGCTGGTGCCATCGGCCTGGCTGGCTGGGAGCCCGGTTCGCATTCTCTCTCCCGAGCTGGGAGGAATCGGCACAGAGGCGTCCAGGCTGCGTGCACGGTTTATAAAACGCCATCAGGAGCGTCGTCCTGGGACTGCAGTCATTTATCTGCACTTTTTCCCTGTAAAATGTTACTGACTGTTTTACACCAAGGGCAGTTTATCCTGAATGGGATGTACAGGCATTCAATTCACCTCCACTTTTTGCCAACTCGGCGCTTTTCTCCTCCTACTTGCCTCGGAAGTTATATATGGTTCTGAGAGAGGGAGCCATTTTCTATCTGAGGGGGGCAAAAAAAAAAAAAAAAAAAAACAAGAGCTGACGGCTTTAAAGAGAAACCTTCCATCATAGGAAAGAACATTTGGTTGGAGAGACAATGCCTTTGTTTTTAAAAATGGAATCCTGCTTCCAGGGGTATTACATTCTTCTCAAATTGACCCCATTTCCGATCAGATGCTGAGACCCTTGCTGAGGTGATCCATATCAGTGTACTTTGGGAGGGGGAGATGGAGGAGAGATGTGATCAAGTCCATTTTTCAAACAGGAAAAGGGAATCTCAACAAGCTGTAAAATAGAGATTTTCCTGGCAGTCCGGTGGTGAAGAGTCTGTACTGCCAATGCAGCGGTGGCGGGTTCGATTCCTGGTTAGAGATATAAGATCATAGATGCCGTGCACGGTGGGCAAAAGATTTAAATAAATAAGTAAATAAATAAAATGAATATGAGGAGGGAAGCTTTAGAAAGAAAAACTATTAAAGTTAAAGAAAAAAAAAAGGTGAAATCACTTAAGACCACAAGGGAAGTCTGCGGGGGCAAATGGGGGTTCATCAGGGAGACACAGAGGTCAACCACCCCCGAAGCAGATGTTTCCCCTCTTGCACCCGTTCACTTACCTCAGGAACTTCTCCTCCAGTTCATTAGACTAGTGCTGTGCTTGGTCTGCCCATGAGGAGACTGAGTTTCTATGACATTAGTGATGGGCTGAAAGTCCCACACTTCCTTACTGCAAAGCGAGTCTAAAGCCTAAGCCTTGCCCAGACTCTCCAGCTGCCATTATTAGCACTCACTACTTGCTTACCCTGGCTTTCGCAGAGAATCTAAATATAATGGATTGCTGCTGTGGAATGCCAGGATACTTTAACTTATAGAGAAGAATAATGGGGTTCAGGTGAATGCCCTCTTTTGTAGATTCTCTTTGAAATGAGACCTTGCTTTATTGTTCTTTCACTTTCTCTTAGTTCTAGCTAAAGTGATTCCATGATGACATATAAACCCAAACATGAGTAATTGATGGCAGCCTCAGGAGCCTGAGCAGGATAAAACCAGACTGACTAGAATCTCCAGGGTGAAGAATTAACATTTATTGGTTTAGTGAAATGAATTTATGTCCCAATAAAGCCAGTTATGGACTAGACAGTGATTTAATGAGGTGCCTTCTGTAAAAAGAGCAAATATGAACTTCTGGGCCTGGGTTAGATGCTAACTGATATGGCACCTACCAAACTGTTTTTCCAGAAATATTCACAAATGTATTCTATTTCCTTCATCTGTGAAATTTGTGTTTAACCCATTGTGTCTATAAAGTTGAAGGTTGGAAGGGATTCACATCAGCCTCTCTAAACTCATCAACAGTACATTTGCTCACCATCAGGACTTTTGAGCTCTTTTGGAAGCTTGAATAATGAAGATGAGGACAAATGCCACCATAAAAAAAAAAAAGGAAAAGAAATGAAATACTGAATCTGTAGATGCATGACAATCTTTAAGTCTAGAGGATTCTTGCTGTGGGTCTGTCAGGCGAAGGGGAGGAGGGGGAGCAGAGGGCTGAAGATCCAAGGTGCCTTCTCTGGGGTGGGCAGTGGACAGAGGAGGAAGTCCTTGGCTGTGATCCCTGGTCCACTGGACAGTGTGCATGCGCCTTTGCAAGCCAAGTTGATCCCTGCCTTCCACTGACCTCTTTGCTTTTTTGTGAGTAGAGATGAGGGCTTGTTCTTTTCTTTCTTTATTACTTTTGGCCGTGCTGGGTCTTTGATATGGCACGGGCTTTTCTCTAGCTGTGGTGAGTGGGGGTTACTCTCTAGTGGCCGTGCGTGGGCTTCCCAGTGCAGTGGCTTCTCTTGTTGAGGAGCACAGTCTCCAGGGCACTCGAGCCTCAGTGGTTGCAGCACGTGGGCTCAGCAGTTGTGGCTCCCCGGTCTAGAGCACAGGCTCACTAACACAGGCTTAGTTGCTCCGCGGCATGTGGGATCATCCTGGACAAGGGATGGGACCTGTGTCTTATGCGTTGGCAGGCGGATTCTTTACCATGGAGCAACCAGGGAAGCCCAGGACTTATTTTTTTTTTTTTTTTATGATAAAGTTCTCAGGGCAAAAACCTCAGAGTCATTTTGAGTCTTTCTTTTCTATCCCATATTGAATCCATCAGGAAATCCCTTAGGCTCTCCTTCCAAAATAGGATCTGGGCCCTTCATAGCATCTCCCTTGCTGCCTTGCTCATCGGGCAACTGCCCTCTCTTTGCCAGGGTCACTTGAACAGCCTCCTAGCTGGCCTTCCTGCTCCTATTCCTGATTCTCCTTCCCTACCCCGACACACACATTTACAATTTGGTCTTAATACAGCAGCTGGAGGGAGATGCTTTGAGAAGTAAAGTCGGATCCTGCCTCCTCTCTATTCCAGCCTGCCAATGACTCTGCAGCATCCAGAATAAAGCAAAAGCCATCATAAGGACCCACAAAGGCCTATGCAGCCAGGTCCCCTCCCCGCCACCCCGCTCTCTGACCGCCTCTCCATCCCCACCCACCAGGTCTGGCTCTGCTACAGCCTCTTGCAGCTTCTCCAAGGCACCCGGTGTGCTCCTGCCTTAGTGCTTCTCCTTGAATCCCGCTTCTCTCAAATATCCACGTGGCTTGTCCCCTTCCCGACTTCACATTTTTGCTCTCACCTTTTCTACTGACGTCCACTGTGATGACCCTATTCACACTGTAACCCCTTCTATTATATATATATTTTTGTTTATTTTCTGACTCTCCATTTGAACATAAGCTCTGCAAGGGTTGGGATCTGCCTGTTTTGTTTAGGACAGTGCCTGACACAGTATCTGTTGGTTGGATGAATGAATGGATGAGAAATCTGCTGAAAGCCATCCTAAAATAGATATAATACTGACATGAGAAGCAGGAATAAATTAATTTATTTTCACCGTCTGATATTTTTGCGCTTGATTTCCATTCTTCGCTTTGCTTTTAACTCTGACGAATCATATTGAATTGCATGGAGGCTGTATTTTCTGTGATGTTTTGAGATCTTGTGCAAAAGAATTACACTTAGATGAAGAGGATTATTTTTAATTGAATAATTTCCTTTAAACCCTATCTTGGTGGGTCGCATGAGAAATTTTGAAATTTGAAACGAAGTGAAATGACATTAGGAAAAATGTACTCTTTTATAATGTGGCTAATGACACTGACAAAATATTTGAGCGCTCACTGGGTGCAGAGCACTGGGAAATAAAAACAAAACACATTAAGTGTGTGGCACACACATCTGTGCTGCTGTGAGGCCAGATGTTCTAGTTGTGGGAGTTTTATACTTCCAGTAGTTCCAAACAGGCTGTCAGATTTTGTGCATTTAAATTAACTTTTTTGAGGAGTAGTGTAGAAAGTGGTCAACAGCAAAAGCAGAGAGCAGGCTGGTTGAAGCAGAAATATCCTGCAGTACTTGGCATGCTTGTTTCTTTTATTATACTTTATCAGGCTGAAGGTAGACCATAGTTGTCAACCTAATTCACATTTGTATAGCACTGTGCCGGAGAAGGCAGTGGCAACCCACTCCAGTACTCTTGCCTGGATAATCCCACGGATGGAGAAGTCTGGTGGGCTACAGTCCATGGGGTTGCTAAGAGTCGGACACGACTCAGCGGCTTCCCTTTCACTTTTCACTTTCATGCATTGGAGAAGGAAATGGCAACCCACTCCAGTGTTCTTGCCTGGAGAATCCCAGGGATGGGGGAGCCTGGTGGGCTGCCGTTTCTGGGGTTGCACAGAGTCGGACACGACTGAAGCGACTTAGCAGCAGCAGTGCAGCTTACAAAGCACTTGCTTAAATTGGATCATCTCAAGTGTATAGTCTCTGGAAAAAGATTTCCCAAAACCATTGTCTTTTCAAGTGCAGTCACTATGCAGTTTGGTCTTGTAGCCCCAGAGATGAATGGTTCATTGTCGTGTTGGTGATGAGTGCTGCTCAATTTTTACCTATAATGCTGCTGCTGCTGCTAAGTTGCTTCAGTCGTGTCCGATTCTGTGCGACCCCATAGATGGCAGCCTACCCGGCTCCTCTATCCCTGGGATTGCCATTTCCTTCTCCAATGCATGAAAGTGAAAAGTGAACGTGAAGTTACTCAGTCGTGTCCGACTCTTAGTGACCCCATGGACTGCAGCCCACCAGGCTCCTCCATCCATGGGATTTTCCAGGCTAGAGTACTGGAGTGAGGTGCCATCACCTTCTCCGTTTGCCTATAATATAGGGGGTTTATAGATTCCTGGGGCTTCCCTGGTGGCTCAGTGGTAAAGAATCAGCCTGCAATACAGGAGCTGCAGGAGACTTGGGTTCAATCCCTGGGTCGGGAGGATCCCCTGGAGAAGGAAATGGCAACCCACTACACTATCCTTACCTGGGAAATCCCATGGACAGAGGAGCCTGGCGGGCTAGAGTCCATAGGGTTGCAAAGAGATGGACACGACTAAAGTGACTTAGTGTGCATGCATACACATAGATCCCTGAGGTCCAGATCAAGAATCTCCAGGTTAGAGTATTTGGTTTCCAGATTAAATTATCCCTGGTTGAACCATCCCATTAAGCTACCAATGCCTGTGTCCATGCAGATATGAGCTATGTGACCCCTTATATAGAGAAGGGCTTCCAAGGTATTGCCCTACCCTCCAGGGATTCACAGGAGCAGCTTGGAGTATTAATAGATGGAGGAGACAGAGGCAAGGAATAAATGTCACCAAGGAGCAGCTTTCCCAGCATAATCACTGTCCTGGGACGCTCTTCTTACCACCTTCCAGCTGCCTTGTTCTCCTTGGGAGCCAGGAAAAGCCTGACACTGTCTCTCCTTCTGCTTTCTCCCACGTTCAGTCAGTCATTTGTCCCTGGGGCCAGCCAGCTGCTGAGAAGCCCTGAGAGGGAATGTGACATCCCCATGAAAATGATGATCTGAGCACATCGTAGCAGGGGCTGGAGAGTGATCTGAAGGAGTTACACCGCAGAGAGCAGAGCCGTCATTGGTTGTCAATATATCTATTTCAAAACACAATCAAAACACAGTCTCCAGGTATCCCAACTTCCCAGAGAGATGAAAAAGAATCTTTCAGTACGAAAGCTTGTTACATCTCAAAGAAAGCACGCCTGTGCTTTCCAAGGACATGGGGGAACTCGGAGTTACAGAGCTACACAATATGGGATGTCTTTGACGTCTTCTCCCATTACAGCTGGAGGAGCCTTGGAATTTCTGCTTTTGTGTCCCTTCCTCTTCTGCTGCTTCTGAGGGTGGGGTAGGGTGGTGTGTGATGGGCAGTGTTTGGCTTGCAGAGGTAGCAGCCCTGTCATTTGGACCCAGATCCTCTCTGTAAAGGAAAATGCTGATTCTCCATATTTTCTCAGCTACTCAAAGAAGATAATAAAAGCTTTTCCCCCCCCCCGCTCCTCTTCGGGACTTGGTGAAGATTAATTAGATGCTGCCTATGAAGTGTTTTAAGCTCTGGCAGAAGAAGGTGCTAAGCATTATTTCTAAAGTTAACTTCTTTAACCCATTCTATGAAGTAGGGATCTGCACTCTTGAACTGCAGTCTGGGTGGATAAAATCTATTGTCCAAAGTAAAAGTGAAGCTCAGTGGCAGTGGTCATGGGGCTTTAATGATAGAAATAGTGATGAATTTAATCCATTCTATCCCTGGGTTGGGAAGATCTCCTGGAGGAGGAAATGGCAACCCACTCCACTATTCTTGCCTGGAAAATCCCTACTCCAAAATTCTTGCCTGGACAGAGGAACTTAGCAGACTAGAGTCCATGGGGTTGCAAAACAGTTGGACATGACTGAGCATGCTTTTTTATACTGTTCATGGGGTTCTCATATCTAATAAGCTCAGCTATGCAGATGACACCACCCTTATGGCAGAAAGCGAAGAGGAACTAAAGAGACTCTTGATGAAAGTGAAAGAGGAGAGTGAAAAAGTTGGCTTAAAACTCAACATTCAGAAAACTAAGATCATGGCATCTGGTCCTATCACTTCATGGCAAATAGATGGGGAAATAGTGGAAATAATGACAAATGACAGACTTAATTTTGGGGGGCTCCCAAATCACAGCAGATGGTGACTGCAGCCATGAAATTAAAAGACACTTGTCCCTTAGAAGAAAAGTTATGACCAACCTAGACAGCATATTAAAAAGCAGAGACATTTCTTTACCAACCAAGGTCTGTCTAGTCAAAGCTATGGTTTTTCCCAGGAGTTGTGTATGGATGTGAGAGTTGGACTATAACGAAAGCTGAGGGCCGAAGAATTGATGTTTTTGAACTGTGGTGTTGGAGAAGACTCTGGAGAGTCTCTTGGACTGCAAGGAGTTTCAACGAGTCCATCCTAAAGGAAATCAGTCCTGAATATTCATTGAAAGGACTGATGCTGAAGCTGAAACTCCAACACTTTGGCCACCTGATAGGAAGAACTGACTCATTGGAAAAGACCCTGATGCTGGGGAAGTTTGAAGGCGGGAGGAGAAGGGGACGACAGAGATGAGATGGTTGGATGGCATCACAGACTTGATGGATATGAGTTTGTGTAAACTCTGGAAGTTGGTGATAGACAGGGAAGCTTGGCGTGCTGCAGTCCATGGGGTCACAGAGAGTCAAACATGACTGAGCCACTGAACTGAGCATGCATGTGCTTTGATCCATTTGCTTCAAATGGGGTACGTTTTTATAAACTGTGGGTGCTAGTTGAACACACCTGTGGGAGAGAGGCAGATTAGGCCCCAGGTCAGAGCCAGCAGAGCTCTGGCTGAGACTTCTTGTCTCAGGGGTTGGTGAGGAAGGGAAGGGGTGTCATGATTGAGACTCCAAATGGAAGTTTCTGCCTGACTTCCTGCAAGGCAGAGGGACAGACGGAAACACCCTGGCTCGGAAAAGTCAACTCTCCTTCTTGGTCAGGCCAAGTGTCCAAGCCCAGAAGTAAGCTTGTGGTTGGAGCTCTGTACCCTAAGTTTTTCCAGGGTGTGGTGAATCTTGGTGTGAGAAGGGTCTTCTCGTGTCTTGTACACTTCTGGGGTGTCTTGTACACTTCCAGAGAGAAGCATAATCGGATATCTCTTCTAAACAGGGAACAAAGTCTTGAATCAAGAGAATTTTCATGTATTCATTGAATAAATATTTACTGAGCATCTACAATTAGCCACAGTTTTAAGTGCTTGGGATACAGTTGTGATCAAGATAATCAAGGTCCCGGTTCCCTGGGAACTTACATTCTAGCAGGTGAGATAGTCAATACACAAGTCAAGCTAATTCCCCTGTCTGTCTACACTGGAATGTAAGTTCTACAAGGGCAAGGTTTTTTAAATTTTAAAAAAATCTGTTTTGTCATTGCTGTATTCTCAGCACCTAGGATAGGACCTGATAGCTAGATATTAGATGCTCAATAAGTATTTGCTAACTAAGGGAATGAAAAAGGTATTTTCAGATAGTGGTAAGTACAATGGAGGAAGTGTACTGTCTAAGTGCAGGTGGGAGATGAAGACAGGGCAAGCAAGAGGTGGAAAATGTAAGGTCTTACAGGCTTTGGTAAGAGTCTGGGTAAGAGCAGTGGGTTTTAAGCACAGGAAATGTGCAGTTTATTTTATTTATTTATTTTCTCCAGCAGCACCGTGGAGCACATGGGATCTTAGTTCCCCAACTAGGGATCAAACATCCATCTCCTGCATCCCTGCATTGAAAGCAAAGACTCTTAACCACTGGACCACCCCGGAGATCCCTAGTTTATCTTTTAAAAAGACCTTTGGAGTACTGGTAGAGAAAGGACCGGAATGGGGAGAGAGGAGAGTCAGGGAGACCAGTGAGAAAGCTGTTTTGGTGGTGGAGACCACAGGTAGTGATGGCTGGTCCTAGTGAAAGCCATTTCCTAGGCAGATTGATAAGGAGTCTAGGGGTCCCCGAGGAGAGAGGGGTCTGGAATTCTCAAGGAGGAAGAAAGGACAAACTTTTTTTCTTTCTCCACATTCCTTAGGATTATACAACAATAATGTATCCTGTCTGAGGACAGTGTTATCTTAAAATGCAAATTAGGGGGATAGACCTGGTCTTTTCCAGGATGTATCCTGCCTGAGGTCGCTCTTAATTGTGCGCCGGTCGCGGGCAGGCGAGGGACTGACCTAGAGCCAGACATCTTGGAATGTGAAGTCAAATGGGCCTTAGAAAGCATCACTATGAACAAAGCTAGTGGAGGTGATGGAATTCCAGTTGAGCTATTCCAAGTCCTGAAAGATGATGCTGTGAAAGTGCTGCACTCAATATGCCAGCAAATTTGGAAAACTCAGCAGTGGCCACAGGACTGGAAAAGGTCCGTTTTCATCCCAATCCCAAAGAAAGGCAATGCCAAAGAATGCTCAAACTACCACACAATTGCACTCATCTCACACGCTAGTAAAGTAATGCTCAAAATTCTCCAAGCCAGGCTTCAGCAATATGTGAACCGTGAACTTCCTGATGTTCAAGCTGGTTTTAGAAAAGGCAGAGGAACCAGAGATCAAATTGCCAACATCCGCTGGATCATGGAAAAAGCAAGAGAGTTCCAGAAAAACATCTATTTCTGCTTTATTGACTATGCCAAAGCCTTTGACTGTGTAGATCACAATAAACTGTGGAAAATTCTGAAAGAGATGGGAATACCAGACCACCTGATCTGCCTCTTGAGAAACCTATATGCAGGTCAGGAAGCAACAGTTAGAACTGGACATGGAACAACAGACTGGTTCCAAATAGGAAAAGGAGTACGTCAAGGCTGCATATTGTCACCATGTTTATTTAACTTATATGCAGAGTACATCATGAGAAATGCTGGACTGGAAGAAACACAAGTTGGAATCAAGATTGCTGGGAGAAATATCAATAACCTCAGATATACAGATGACACGACTCTTATGGCAGAAAGTGAAGAGGGGCTAAAAAGCCTCTTGATGAAAGTGAAAGTGGAGAGTGAAAAGGTTGGCTTAAAGCTCAACATTCAGAAAACGAAGATCATGGCATCTGGTCCCATCACTGCATGGGAAATAGATGGGGAAACAGTGGAAACAGTGTCAGACTTTGTTTTTCTGGGCTCCAAAATCACTGCAGATGGTGACTGCAGCCATGAAATTAAAAGACGCTTACTCCTTGGAAGGAAAGTTATGACCAACCTAGATAGCATATTCAAAAGCAGAGACATCACTTTGCCAACAAAGGTTCGCCTAGTCAAGGCTATGGTCTTTCCTGTGGTCATGTATGGATGTGAGAGTTGGACTGTGAAGAAGGCTGAGCGACGAAGAATTGATGCTTTTGAACTGTGGTGTTGGAGAAGACTCTTGAGAGTCCCTTGGACTGCAAGGAGATCCAACCAGTCCATTCTGAAGGAGATCAGCCCTGGGATTTCTTTGGAAGGAATGATGCTAAAGCTGAAACTCCAGTACTTTGGCCACCTCATGCGAAGAGTTGACTCATTGGAGAAGACTCTGATGCTGGGAGGGATTGAGGGCAGGAGGAGAAGGGGACGACAGAGGATGAGATGGCTGGATGGCATCACTGACTTGATGGATGTGAGTCTGAGTGACCTCCGGGAGCTGGTGATGGACAGGGAGGCCTGGTGTGCTGCGGTTCATGGGGTCGCAAAGAGTCGGACACGACTGAGCGACTGATCTGATCTGATCTATGCTAATATCGTACTGTTATGATTACTATTGGAGAAGGCAATGGCACCCCACCCCAGTACTCTTGCCTGGAAAATCCCATGGATGGAGGAGCCTGGAAGGCTGCAGTCCATAGGGTTGCTGAGGGTTGGACATGACTGAGCGACTTCACTTTCACTTTTCACTTTCATGCTTTGGAGAAGAACATGGCAACCCACTCCAGTGTTCTTGCCTGGGGAATCCCAGGGACAGGGGAGTCTGGTGGGCTGCCGTCTATGGAGTCGCACAGAGTCGGACACGACTGAGGTGACTTAGGATAGCATGATTACTATAATGTTGTAATATAGTTAGGAATTAGAAAGTGAAGTGTTTCCAGTTTTGTTCTTTCTCAACGTTGCTTTGACTGTTACTCTTTTATTTGTGGTTCCATACAAATGTTAAGATTATTTTTCCATTTATGTGAAACATACCATTAGAATTTTGAAAGGAATTACCTTGAATTTGTATATTGCTTTGGGTATTATGAATATTTTAGCAATGCTAATTATTCCAATCCATGACCATAGAATACCTTTCCACTTATTTGTGTCTTCTTCAATTTCTTTCATCTATGTCTTACAGTTTGTTTCCTTGGTTAAATTTGTTCCAAAGTGTTTTATTCCTTTTGATGCAACTGTAAGTGAGACTATTTCCTATTACCATATAGAAATGTGACTGATTTTTGAATATTAATTTTTTAATTGTGGACCTTTACTGAATTCATTTACTAGTTAAAATTTTGGTGCTGTCTTTAGGCCTTTCTATGCATAATACCAGACCATCAGCAAATAGAGACAATTTTACTTCTTCCTTTCCAATTTGGACGCCTTTTATTTATTTTTCCTTTTTAACTGCCCTGGCTAGGCCTTTCATCACTATGTTGAACAAAAGTTGAGAGAGTGAGTATCCTTGTCTTGTTCCTGATTTTAGAAGAAAAGTTTTCAGCTTTCTTCCATTAAATATGGTGTGGATTTGTCATATATGGTCCTTATTATGCTGAGGTATGGGCTTCCCAGGTGGCTCAGTGGTAAAGAATCCACCTGCCAAGGCAGGAGACCCAGGAGATGAGCGTGCGATCCCTCCTGGGTTGGGAAGATCCCATGCAGGAGGAGTTGGCAACCAGCTCCACTATTCTTGTCTGGAGAATCCCATGGACAGAGGCATCAGACGACTATGGTCCATAGAGTTGCAGAGAGTTGGACATGACTGAGCACAGCATGCCTGCGTGCTGAGGGACATTCCCTCTGTACCTGGTTTGTTTAAAAAAAAAATTATTGAACGTGAATTTTGTTAGATGCTCTTTCTGCAACTGTTGAGATGCTGACATCATTTGTATCCTTTATTTTGTTAATATGTTTTATTACAGTATTGATTTGCAGATGCTGAGCCATCCTTGCTGCTACTGCTGCTGCTAAGTCGCTTCAGTCGTGTCCCACTCTGTGCGACCCCATAGACGGTCGCCTACCAGGCTCCCCCGTCCCTGAGATTCTCCAGGCAAGAATACTGGAGTTTGCCATTTCCTTCTCCAATGCATGAGAGTGAAAAGTGAAAGTGAAGTCACTCAGTCGTGCCCGACTCTCAGCGACCCCATGGACCGCAGCCTACCAGGCTCCTCCGTCCATGGGATTTTCCAGGCAAGACTACTGGAGTGGGGTGCCATTGCCTTCTCCTTACATCCCTAGAATAAATCCCACTTAATCATTGCATTTGATTCTTTTAATGTATTGTTGAACTCATCTTGCTAATATTTCATTGAGGGTTTTTTACATCTATATTCATCAAGGATATTGGCCTGTCACTTTCTTTTTTTGTAATGTCCTTGTCTGGTTTTGTCATTAGGCTAATGTTGGCCTCATAAAATGATTTTGGAAATTTCCCTCCTCTTCTGTTTTTGAAAGAGTTTGAGAAGAATTGATGTTAATTCTTTATTAAATGTTTGGTTGGTACATCTGGTTTGGAATTTTCTTTGTTAGGAGGTTTTTCTTTTTTTCTTTATTTACTTCTTTTCATCTTATTTTATTGAGACCAAGCTTTACATGAGATTGGTTGGTTTATTGGTTTGTTCTTGGTTGGTTTCTCTAAAACTTTGTCTATTTTGTTTATCTTTTTTTTTTTTTAAGCTTTTACTTTCATTGATCTTTTTTTAGGTTTTTTTTTTTTTTTTTACACTAAAGGACATTAGAACTCCTTTAGGGATTTTTAAACCAAAGAGCTTAACTTGCTGTCTCTGCTTTTAAAGGACAAGGTATCTTTTCTCTGAGTAGAAACTTATAAAAAAGCCTGCCATAGAAAATAATTGTTCTCCTGACTCCAAGTCCAGATCTTCTATATTTGGCTGCACTTTTCTATGCTTGTCCAGATATGCTTACAAAAGCAGCAAAATATGTCTCACTCCAAACCACTGGTGGATTGATATCAGAAATTGTTCAGGTAGAGGTTCATTCCTTTGACTTTCATTATTCATAAAAAACAAAGCACATGGGAGAAAAGCACAGTAGGATATTTTTAAGCTCCACTAATTCTTAAGACTTTAGTGGAACCAAGTCTACATTCTTTCTCTGGAGTCATTTTTGTTGGGTAGATCTCCTCTGGAACTGGATCAGGAAAATTACAAGGGTGAAAAACGGGACAAGATCTAGGGAGAAGCTACAGTGGGAAGAGAGGGCCTTACACACTTGTTTCAGTGAGGCCTGTTGAATCTGTACTGCGTGGTCATTTTTCCTAGATTTCCCCTTCTCATACCATCTACGGACATTTGCAGTGCCTTGACTTCCTGAAGGAGATCAGCCCTGGGATTTCTTTGGAAGGTATGATGCTAAAGCTGAAACTCCAGTATTTTGGCCACCTCATGCGAAGAGTTGACTCATTGGAGAAGACTCTGATGCTGGGAGGGATTGGGGGCAGGAGGAGAAGGGGACGACAGAGGATGAGATGGCTGTATGGCATCACTGACTCGATGGACTTGAGTCTGAGTGACGTCTGGGAGTTGGTGATGGACAGGGAGGCCTGGCGTGCTGCAGTTCATGGGGTTGCAAAGAGTCGGACACGACTGAGCAACTGATCTGATCTGATCTGACTTCCTGTTGGTTTTGACACATTTTGCTAAGACACTATGTCTTCCTACTTCTCCTTCTGGGAAATATTGCGTGTTTCTTTGAGAGGGGGATCATTCAGAAGGGCCCGAGTCTCCTTCCAGGTGAGACATTCATAAAGGCTGTATAGATCCCTCTACCCTGCTACCCTCTTACTCCCCAGTCCAGACATAAGCTGGGGGACTACTATCAAGAGCATATCGTGGTTCTTTTTCTTGGTTAACTGCAAACCACCAGCAATCCCCTAAGCTCTGCCAGGTGGCTTTGCACATTGTGGATTGGAGAGAACTCTTCTCCAGGAAATAATTGCCAATCAGGTGGTCACCCTGCACTGCTAACATTCCCTGAGAGCCAATGAAAGCTGCAAGCATTTTCCTCAGTGTATGTATGTCCACAAAAATTGTGTGCTGTTTTCAGAAGCCAGTGGAACCCTTGAAATACTATCTCTACAACCTCTAGGGTGCATGGAGGCCAGATTAAGACTCCCTGAAGGAAGCTGGACCCTACAGGCTATCAATGCCTTGAAGGCAGTCACTGGCGATTGCTACCAACCTAGCCTATTGAAGCCTCACAAACCAGGCCAACATGGACCTCAGAAAACAGTGACTGAAAATGGCAAAGTCGTTCACTTCTTCCCTGACCTTCAGTTTCCTCAACCACAAAATAGGGGAAATAATAATAACCCCTACTTAGCTCAAGCCAAATTCAGACTTAAATTGAAGAAAGTGGAGAAAACCACTAGACCATTCAGGTATGACCTAAATCAAATCCCTTATGATTATACAGTGGAAGTGAGAAATAGATTTAAGGGACTAGATCTGATAGACAGAGTACCTGATGAACTATGGACAGAGATTCGTGACATTGTACAGGAGACAGGGATCAAGACCATCCCCATGGAAAAGAAATACAAAAAAAGCAAAATGGATGTCTGAGGAGGCCTTACATATAGCGTGAAAAGAAGAGAAGCAAAAATCAAAGGAGAAAACGAAAGATATAAGCATTTGAATGCAGAGTTCCAAAGAATAGCAAGGAGAGATAAGAAAGCCTTCCTCAGTGATCAATGCAAAGAAATAGAGGAAAACAACAGAATGGGAAAGACTAGAGATCTCTTCAAGAAAATCAGAGATACCAGGGAATACTTCATGCAAAGATGGGCTTGATAAAAGACAGAAATGGTATGGACCTAATACAAGCAGAAGATATTAAGAAGAGATGGCAAGAATACAAAGAAGAACTGTACAAAAAAGATCTTCACGACCCAGCTAATCACGATGGTGTGATCACTGACCTAGAGCCAGACATCCTGGAATGTGAAGTCAAGTGGGCCTTAGAAAGCATCACTAGGATCAAAGCTAGTGGAGGTGATGGAATTCCAGTTGAGCTATTCCAAATCCTGAAAGATGATGCTGTGAGAGTGCTGCACTCAATATGCCAGCAAATTTGGAAAACTCAGCAGTGGCCACAGGACTGGAAAAGGTCCGTTTTCATTCCAATCCCAAAGAAAGACAATGCTAAAGAATGCTCAAACTACCGCACAATTGCACTCATCTCACACGCTAGTAAAGTAATGTTCAAAATTCTCCAAGCCAGGCTTCAGCAATACGTAAACCGTGAACTTCCAGATGTTCAAGCTGGTTTTAGAAAAGGCGGAGGAACCAGAGATCAAATTGCTATCATCCACTGGATCATGGAAAAAGCAAGAGAGTTCCAAAAAAACATCTATTTCTGCTTTATTGACTATGCCAAAGCCTTTGACTGTGTGGATCACAGTAAACTGTGGAAAATTCTGAAAGAGATGGGAATACCAGACCACCTGATCTGCCTCTTGAGAAACCTATATGCAGGTCAGGAAGCAACAGTTAAAACTGGACATGGAACAACAGACTGGTTCCAAATAGGAAAAGGAGTACATCAAGGCTGTATATTGTCACCCTGTTTATTTAACTTATATGCAGAGTACATTATGAGAAACTCTGGGCTGGAAGAAGCACAAGCTGGAATCAAGATTGCCGGGAGAAATATCAATCACCTCAGATATGCAGATGACATCACCCTTATGGCAGAAAGTGAAGAGGGACTAAAAAGCCTCTTGATGAAAATGAAAGAAGAGAGTGAAAAAGTTGGCTTAAAGCTCAACATTCAGAAAACGAAGATCATGGCATCTGGTCCCATCACTTCATGGCAAATAAATGGGGAAACAGTGGAAACAGTATCAGACTTGATTTTGGGGGCTCCAAAATCACTGCAGATGGTGACTGCTACTGCTACTGCTAAGTCACTTCAGTCATGTCCAACTCTGTGCGACCCCATAGACGGCAGCCCACCAGGCTCCCCCGTCACTGGGATTTCCAGGCAAGAACACTGGAGTGGGTTGCCATTTCCTTCTCCAATGCATGAAAGTGAAAAGTGAAAGTGAAGATGCTCAGTCATGTCTGACTCTTAGTGACCCCATGGACTGCAGCCTACCAGGCTCCTCCATCCATGGGATTTTCCAGGCAAGAGTACTGGAGTCGGGTGCCATTGCCTTCTCTGCAGATGGTGACTGCAGCCATGAAATTAAAAGATGCTTGCTCCTTGGAAGGAAAGTTATGACCAACCTAGATAGCATATTCAAAAGCAGGATATTACTTTGTCAACAAAGGTCTGTCTAGTTAAGGCTATGGTTTTTCCAGTGGTCATGTATGGATGTGAGAGTTGGACTGTGAAGAAAGCTGAGCACTGAAGAATTGATGCTTTTGAACTGTGGTGTTGGAGAAGACTCTTGAGAGTCCCTTGGACTGCAAGGAGATCCAACCAGTCCATCCTAAAGGAGATTAGTCCTGGGTGTTCATTGGAAGGACGGATGCTAAAGCTAAAACTCCAGTACTTTGGCCACCTCATGCAAAGAGCTGACTCATTGGAAAAGACTCTGATGCTGGGAGGGATTGGGGGCAGGAGGAGAAGGGGATGACAGAGGATGAGATGGCTGGATGGCGTCACGGACGATGGACATGAGTGTGAGTGAACTCTGGGAGTTGGTGATGGACAGGGAGGCCTGGCGTTCTGTGATTCACGGGGTTGCCAAGAGTCGGACACGACTGAGCAACTGAACTGAACTGAACTGAATTTAGCTCAAGGGCTTATTGTAGTCATCAAATTGTTTTTAAACAGTTACATATTAATCAAGAATGAAAAATCCAAATGCCTCTCAGGGTGGGGGTGAGGGGCAGGCAAGTAACATAGATCTGTTGCTTGGGGCCAGATGTCAATAATAGAGAATGGTGAACTTGTGGCACACTGAGACATGCATCATGTGAAATTCAGATTTTATGAAATAATGTGCAGCATTAAAGGACATCTGTGGGCTGAATTTGGCTTTGGGCTGCAAGTTTTAGATTTCCAAAAAATGTAAAAAAAGGCACTGTATTAACTGATGTGTGTGTGTGTGTGTGTGCGCGGGTTCGGGGGTGGGGTGTTCCAGATGGGACCACCAAGGCCTATTTTTTATGTTTATGTGCCTAGCCTAGGAGACTGATAATTTAGTATGGTTTGGAGGGGGTTCTCTGTAAAATATCTCCCTCTTAGGCCTTCCAGAAACTGAAATCTTAACACTAGGGTGTAGGGACTTGGCAGGAGAGGGAACAGTGATGATTAAGAGTTTAATGGTTCTCATTAAAATGCAAATATGTTATCTATAATGGAAAACCTATTGATTCTCTTTTGGCTGTTAACACTTAAGCATCTTAAGACAGTAATCAAAAACCTCTGTAAATTGTCAATATGCCCTTTAACTTTAATATTGCTGTTTGATTACCTACTGTGTCGGAGAGACCCTACTAGGGGCTGGGATTAGGTACATGAATACAGCCTGGTCTTGCTTTCAAAGCTTTTGATTGCAAGGCCCAAGGTGGTGCTTTATTGTTCATTACTGGATACCTGGTACCTCCACAGTGCCTGGAATGTAGTGGGAACTTCAGGCACTGTCATAGCCTTGTGACTTGCATGACAAATGTCAAGAATGAAATGAGGTGGGGTCTCTGAGTTTATCAGGAAAGCTCTAGGACAGAGAGGAGACTAGGGAGATGGATACAGGCTGGGGGAGAGCAAGGGGTGAAGATTGATTCAGAAAGAGGGGATCCTGCTGGGAATGCCTTCTCCTAGCAGATCTGGGAAGCTTGAGTGGTGGTGACCCAGGAGACGAGGATGTCAGTGAGCTGGGGAGGGGCTGGAGTTGGGGGGCCGGCTGGGGCAGAGCTGAGGGCTGGATGGCTCTAGGGACCCACTGGGGCTGGTGGTGGCCAGCTGAGAAGGCTCTGCTGCGCGGGCGGGGGGCACAGGCCAGGCTGCTAGCGGGCTCCTAGCCTGAGAGGGCTTCCCGTGAGGTCTTACCAGGTGCTCCCAGAGCCGCACATGCCCGGTGTTCCAGGAGGCCCTGGGCTCTGTGATGTTTGCCACTGGCCTCAGGAGAACACTCCTTGGGTAGGAGTTAGACACCTTTCCCAAGCCCTTTCCCTTTTTCCTGGCACTTGGAGAAAAAGGTTATCTTCTAATCCTCTTCCAGACTTTAGTGATAATTTTAATAACTGCAGGCTTTTATATTGGTTATTTGCTCCTGATAACAGAGCTGTTAATTGCATCTCTTATCAACGGCTGTTGGAACAAAATGGTCTGAAAGTGAAGACAGGGGTTTCAGGTGTGACTTGGACTCCCTCCCAGGCTGGAGACCTTGACTTCGTTTCAGGTCAGGACATCCTGTTAGATCCTGGGAGTGAGGCTCTAAGCTTGATTCTTATCTGTGCTCAGCCTTAGTGGTTCTTCCTGGTTCCTGCAATCTCACCGACACATTTCAGCCTTGTCTCCTTCCGTTTCAACCTGCAGGACGAGAGGCTTCAATATTTGCAGTTATTGCACAAGCCTGACATTTTCACACGTGGGACTACTGAATGATTCCCTTCTTCTTTAATCTTTAGAAGCCTTGACTTGCTCACTTAAAAAATGAGAGCAATCACATCTAATTGATAAGTTGCTGTGAGGAAGTGTGGTATGGTTGAAAGAACATGGATTTCGGAGTCAGATGGACAAAGCCTGTAATTCTTCTCTCCCATTTACCACATTACTCTGTAGTCTTGGGTTATTAACAAGGTCTCAGTTTTCCTCAACTGGCAAATTCACATCATCGTGATGACCTTCATTTGACAGATACACGCTTGGATAAGCACACTCCTTTTCTTTCTTATCCATATGGCTCATCCAAGTCTCAGTTCCTTGTGGACATGTAAGGAAGACTCATCATGGTGTCTTATCTCTCACCTTCCCTGGGCTCTCAAAACACTACAGAACTTGGCGGATCTCCTGTTCTCTACTTACTGTTAGCATTTCTTGCAAAATGACTACTCTCTCTCCCATCCTACTCTTCCAAGAAGTTGGCCTCCAACACCAAGAGGTGTTGGGAGGAAAGCAATCTGATTAAATTGATTCATACTAATGTGCTAAGGAATGATCCACCTCTCGGCTTTATAGGAGTATTTGCATTTTCTAATGGAATTCCTATTCAATGGCAGAATCACCTTGGTAAGATTTCTGGCCGGAGGACAAAGGAAAGTATAGAATTTCAGGCATTATGGATGAGGCAATGGTGTTAAGATTGGAAGGGTGTTGAGGTTGGTCAATTAGGCAGCCCCCTCATCGCCTGCAGTGTCTTGCACCTAAATCTGCTGCTGGGCAGGATGTGAACAAAGAGCACAGCTATTTGAGAGCTAAATCTAGAGGGAGATGCTATCTGTCGGTATCCAAGTGCAATTCATTCAAAGATCTGAAGGATTAAGTTCTGGCCTGCTGTTAAAATTATTGTTTAGAATTTGCATGGCCCATTTTATTTTCAGAGTTCTTTTTATTCATTAATTAGTTATTCATTTATTTAATGCAGTTTTTAATTGTGTGCTTATTCCATCTTGCAAAGGTGGAATTATTCAGAGGAACATTTAAAAGAAATTAACAGTATGACAGGGCTTATAATTGTGCTTTAATCTTAAATTAATATCCCTCCCGTTTTCACGTTACCAGGACAATTATCCCGAACGGTACCAGAAGCAGGAAATTATGTATTGCCCTATATATGGCATTCCCTCCCGGAAAGTAGACCATTTATCACGGCTTTTTAATCTCCTCCGTGTGCAATGGAAGATAAAACATCTCCACAATATTTCAGGGTTTGGAGAAGATTAAAGCCCTACAAACACTGTGTTTGTTTCCCCTAGTTCCTCTGCTGTATCTAACTGGGTCAGAGTTTTGGTGGGTTTAGATATACCTGTGGGTCTCCCTGATGGCTCAGAGATAAAGAGCCCACCAGCCAATGCAGGAGACTGGGGTCTGATCTCTGGGTAGGGAAGATTCCCAGGAGTAGGAAATGGCAACCCACTCCAGTAGTCTTGCCTGGGAAATCCCACGGACAGAGGAGCCTGGTGGGCTGCAGTCCATGGGATGGGAAGAGTCAGACATGACTTAGCAACTAACAACAATAAGACCTACTTGTAGGAATGTGGTTGTTTATTGGGGGTTTCTGGGGACCCTCTGAAAAAGTCATATAGGTAAGCCCAGCAGGAAGAGCTGGAAGCATGTAGGTTTCTCCTAATGTTTTCTTCTCCCATAACTTCTTTATCAGTGCTGGTAGAATGTGCCTGTGACATTTGCTGGATTAAGAGTAAAGACAGCAAAGCCGGCATGTAGATCCTTGGACTGGTTGTGTATTTCCTTTTTCTTAGAAAAGAGACGTCCACTGTAGGCTCCAGCCCTCAAATGGAAGAGCTGTGCCTACCTCGTCTGCTCTCAGAGGAGGCCCTAGAAAGATGCTCTGAGACCCTGGAGAACAGTCTACTGTAAACCGTCTTCATCAGGGACCCCCAGAGAAACAGAACCAATAGTGTAAACCAATATAAATAGGAACCATATAAACCAATATTTATATAAATTGGCTCATACCGCTATAGGAGCTGTCAAGTCCAAAGTCTGTAGGGCAGTCTGGATATTCAAATAAGAGTCTGAAGTTTGTCAGCCCAAGGCAAAATTTCTATGTTTCAGTCTAGAGGCAGAATTTCTTCTTTTAGGGGAAACCTCAAGTCTTTGCTCTTAAGCCCTTCAACTGATTGGATATGGCCCACCCAAATGGAGGATAATCTGCTTTTACCTTATGTCAACTAATTGTGACAGATGATCTCAGCCAAAAGCGTAAGTGGTAAAAGTCAACTGATTGTAAATGTTAATCATATCTTTAAAAAAATTTCCAGTAACACCCTGGTGAGCGTTTGACCTAATAACTCAGCATCACAATCCAGCCAAGTTGGCACCTATAACTGACCAGCACCGAGAACCAAGCATCTTGTTCACTGTGGGGTCTGCAGCGCCTTCCTCACATGACAAGCAGGGAACTCCAAAGCTGCAGGTCACCCTGACTATACCTGGTGAGCCTGTGTAGTTTTCAGCTTCCTGCATCAAACTGATTCCCTCCTTTGGAGAAAAGCTCAGCGTGGCCCTTTTGCAGGAGGGTCAAGGTTTCTTTCTGTGTTTCTTTTCTCTCTCTTTGGCATCACTGCCCCTCTTCCTAACTCAACACTCCTGACCCGTCACACAGGGGCAAGGGCATTTCCACAACAGCGGTTTTGAAAATAACAGTCTTTCATCTGCATGTAATATACATCCAGAAAAACGTACAAACCATAAGAGCACAGCTTGATGAGTTTTCACCTTCATGGAACCAGTCCCAGACCCAGAAAGAGGGCATTCTCAGTCCTCAGAAGCCCCCCTTGTGTTCCACCCTGGTCACTACTGCTGACCCTTGAGGGCAACCTCTATACTGACCTGTAGCAATACACGTGAATCGAACGTTTGCCTTCCATATAAGGAGACAGCATGGTATGTCTCCTTGCACCACAGCCTCATTTCTTGTGGGGAAATACTATGATAGGAAATGCTCTGGGTGCCCGGTCCTCCTCTCTCACCTCTCCTTGCACACCACACAGCCGGCAGCTCCATTGCACACGGGACATTGTGCCAGAGACTGTGGACACACACAGTTGCCTAAAGGATGTTACAGAGAGCAGCCGATGGGGACACCAGAAAGGGGCCCTGGAGCCTCAGAACTGGCTTCCGCCCCGAGTCGGTCCTCTCCGAAGTGCCCCCTCCAAGGGTGGGCAGCCCTCCTGACCTGCCCAGTGGAGAAAGGGAGCCTGGAGTGCTCTCTCAAGCTTTCCTTTCCTTTCCTGGCTGAGCGTGGGCTGGGACCTTCTGACCCACTGTTTTTGCCTCTCAGAGCCCTCATGGCTGTTTGTTTCCTGATAGCCTAGGACTAAACAGCAACAGCTTGCTGATAGTAAGTGCTACGGATGGTAACAATTTACCACACCACCTGCCTAATATGGTGCTTGTATCTTAATAACATCATCCGGTGCAGGGCAGCCCTGCTCTGGGAGGATGACCCATGGGGCCTGTTTGCTTCCCTCTCCTTCAGTGGCTTCTTCCCTCCACCAGATCCTTAAAGAGGCTATCATCCCATGTTGAGTCCGCATGTCCCTTTCTTTATGACACTGCTCTTGATCATAGATATTAGTTCCTTCCACACCTCCAAGAACTCCTGATGCCTGCATTGTCACAGCCAGAAGACCTTTCCCTCCTGGGATCTTGCCCATGCAAGACTCCTGTTCCTAAACTGCCTCTTTTCTTCCCTCGCCCATCACCAGTGTTGTGCGTCTCTCCTCACCCACCTCTCTGCAGCCCACCCGTCTCTTCATTCTACCTGCAAGACGCCCATGTGTCTGGGCCATTTTTCTGGTCCTCTTGCCACCAGCCTCATCCCCTCCGTTTTTACCTCCATCTGGGTTGTTGACAATGTGGCCCTTCTCGCCTCATAGCTCTCTGTACCCACAGTCCCTCCATCATCACTGGATGTGCTCTCCAGTCAGCCTTCCATCGCTGCTCAGAGCCTCTGGGGCAAAGCTGCACTTGTTGGCGGGGCATCCAAGCCGGCTGTGGCTTGTCCCCAGGAAGTCATCTCAGCGGAGATCCTGCGATTTGCGCAGGCACCCTCAGCCCCAGCTCAGCCTTTGCCTCTCTTGGTGCTCTCGCTGCTGCTGCTTCTGTGGGACAAAACGTTCCCGCACTGGATGGATGAGTGGGATCACGGAGATCTAGGTCTTCATCTCATCGAGTGTCTTGGTACCTTATGCCCATCACTCAGCCCCTTGGCTTGGGAAGCCTTTCCTGATGTTCCCTGAAGGAAGTGATCTTTCCCTACTTGAACTCCATGGCACTTATCACCTGTGCAGTTCTTACCTTATTCAGAATTAATTTTACATCGGAGTGTTTAACCTCCCTGTGTTTGACAGAGTCATGCTCCCCACACCCACCAAAGACATCCAGGTCCTAATCCCTGGGCTGGACTGTGATGTTACAAGGCAAAGGGGAATAAGAGTTGCAGATGGAGTTGAGATTCAAGATCAGCTGATCTTGAGATGAGGAGATAATCTTGGATTATTCATATGAGCTCTGTGTAATCACAAGGATCCTTAAGAGTAAAAGTGAAGCTGCTCAGTCGTGTGTGACTCTTTGTGACCCCATGGACTATAGCCTACCAGAATCCTCTGTCCATTGGATTCTCCAGGCACGAGTACTGGAACCGGTCGCCACTTTCTATTCCAGGGGATATTGAGCTTGCATCTCCTGTGTCGCCTGCATTGACAGGCAGATATTTTACCACTGTGCCATCTGGGAAACCTTGTAGACAGCCTCTAGAAGCCGAAAAGGTAAGGACATGGATACTCCAGAAGGAAATCCAGCCCTGATAACACACAGCCCAGTGTGGTCTGTCCTAGAATTACAAGACGATAAATCTGTGTTGTTTCCATCCACTTTTGCTGTAATTTTTAATACCATCAGCAGAAAACTAATGCACTCACAGCTACAATTTGGGCACACAGAGGGCAGAAGATGTCCCTTACACTTCTTCACGAGTCCCGTGCAGTGTAGCACACTGCCTTGCATGCATTGCGGGCTCAGCAAGTGTTTGCTCTGTGGCTGCAGACTAGTTCCAGGAAACTGCGGAGCACAAAGCCAGCCTTTGTGTCTTGCTGTCGCCCCCTCAGAACCCAGTGATGCCCTCTTGGGCTCTCATCCTGGCCCTGTGTTACCAACATTTTCTGTGCCCCAGTCCTGACCTTACGTGATTTCTGTTAATGGATAATATTTTAAGACTGAACACTTCCTGGGAATATTTAGACTTGAAAGAGTAGCCCTAGAGCTATAAACACATCCACACCCAAAAGCATTAAGCCATATAGTGGAAGAAGTAGGCTGTGAACCAGCTTACTTGTCTGTGGCCTTGAACCAGCTTCCTATGGGGTTATTGTTTCTCCTTGCCCATTTCTACTCTGATGGACAAGAAATCAGAGGATGTGGGTCCTAAACTTGGTTTCTCTACCAACTTCCCAGGTATCTTTAGAGGAATCACTTAATCTTCCTGACCCTGAGGAACAGGTTAATAAGCTCTCCCTTCGTCACAGGCCGTCTCCTGTTTGACCACTTTCAGTTTACCTTGATTTGTGGACCTAACATCCCAGGTTCCTATGCAATATTGTTGTTTACAGCATTAGACTTTACTTCTATCACCAGCCACATCCACAACTGGGCATTGTTTTTGCTCTGGCTCAACCTCTTCATTCTTTCTGGGGCTATTTCTCCACTCTTCTCCAGTAGCATAGGGTACCTACTGACCTGGGAAGTTCATCTTTCAGTATCATATCTTTTTGCCTTTTCATGGGGTTCTCAAGGCAAGAGTACTGAAGTGATTTGCCATTCCCTTCTCCAATGGACCACATTTTGTCAGAACTCTCCACCATGATCCTTCTGTCTTTATTGGCCCTACATGGCATGCCTCAGAGTTTCATTGACTTAGTCAGGGCTGTGATACAAGTGATCAGTTTGGTTAGTTTTCTGTAATTCTGGTTTCAATTCTGTCTGTCCTCTGATGGATAAGGATAAGAGGCTTGTGGAAGCTTCCTGATGGGAGGGACTGGCTGTGGGAGAATATGGGGCTTGCTCTGATGGTCTCAATGGCACCCCACCCCAGTACTTCTGCCTGGAAAATCCCATGGACGGAGGAGCCTGGTAGGCTCCAGTCCGTGGGGTCGCTAAGAGTCAGACACGACTGAGCGACTTCACTTTGACTTTTCACTTTCATGCATTGGAGAAGGAAATGGCAACCCACTCCAGTGTTCTTGCCTGGAGAATCCCAGGGACAGGGGAGCCTGGTGAGCTTCCGTCTATGGGGTTGCACAGAGTCGGACACGACTGAAGCGACTTGGCAGTAGCTGATGGTCTCAAAGAAAGGCAATGCCAAGGAATGTTCAAACTACAGCACAATTGCACTCATCTCACACGCTAGTAAAGTAATGCTCAAAATTCTCCAAGCCAGGCTTCAGCAATATATGACCCGTGAACTTCCAGATGTTCAAGCTGGTTTTCGAAAAGGCAGAGGAACCAGAGATCAAATTGCCAACATCTGCTGGATCATGGAAAAAGCAAGAGAGTTCCAGAAAAACATCTATTTCTGCTTTATTGACTATGCCAAAGCCTTTGACTGTGTGGATCACAATAAACTGTGGAAAATTCTGAAAGAGATGGGAATACCAGACCACCTGATCTGCCTCTTGAGAAATCTGTATGCAGGTCAGGAAGCAACAGTTAGAACTGGACATGGAACGATAGACTGGTTCCAAGTAGGAAAAGGAGTACATCAAGGCTGTATATTGTCACCCTGTTTATTTAACTTATATGCAGAGTACATCATGAGAAACGCTGGGCTGGAAGAAACACAAGCTGGAATCAAGATTGCCGGGAGAAATATCAATAATCTCAGATATGCAGATGACACCAACCTTTTGGCAGAAAGTGAAGAGGAATTGAAGAGCCTCTTGATGAAAGTGAAAGTGGAGAGTGAAAAAGTTGGCTTAAAGCTCAACATTCAGAAAACGAAGATCATGGCATCTGGTCCCATCACTTCATGGGAAATAGATGGGGAAACAGTGGAAACAGTGTCAGATTTTATTTTGGGGGCTCCAAAATTACTGCAGATGGTGACTGTAGCCATGAAATTAAAAGACACTTACTCTTTGGAAGGAAAGTTATGACCAACCTAGATAGCATATTCAAAAGCAGAGATATTACTTTGCCAACAAAGGTTCGTCTAGTCAAGGCTATGGTCTTTCCTGTGGTCATGTATGGATGTGAGAGCTGGACTGTGAAGAAAGCTGAGTGCCGAAGAATTGATGCTTTTGAACTGTGGTGTTGGAGAAGACTCTTGAGAGTCCTTTGGACTACAAGGAGATCAAATCAGTCGATCCTAATGGAAATGAGTCCTGAATACTCATTGGAAGGACTGAGGCTGAAGCTGCAGCTCCAATCCTTTGGCCACCTGACGTGAAGAACGGACTCACTGGAAAAGACCTTGATGCTGGGGAAGATTGAAGGCAGGAGGAAAACACGATGACAGAGAATGAGATGGTTGGATGGCATCACCAACTGAATGGACATGAGTTTGAGCAATTTCTGGGAGTTGGTGATGGACAGGGAAGCCTAGTGTGCTGCAGTCCCTGGGGTCTCAAAGCATTGGACACGACTGAATGACTGAACTGAACCTCACAGGCTGTAGCACCAGGCCATCTCAAGAAATGGGGTGAGGACTGACCCTCCTCAGAAATTCAGCAAGTGAGACAGTGAGTCCAGAACGTACTCTCTGTTTGTTTTCATATAAAAATAACATTCAGGGCTTCCCTAGTGGCTTAGTGGTAAAGAATCCACCTTTTATTGTAGACATGGGTTTGATTCCTGCTCTAGGAAGATTCCACATGCTGAGGAGCCACTAAGCCTGTGAGCCACAACTTTTGAGTCTCTGCTCTAGAGCCTGGGAGCTGCAACTGTTGAAGCTGTCATGCCCAGAGCCTCTGCTCTGTAACAAGAAAAGCCACAGCAATGAGAAATCCATGCACTGCAGCTAGAGAGTAGCCCCTGCTCTTTGCAACTAGAGAAAAGCCTGCCCAGCAATGGAGACCCAGCACAGCCAAAATAAATAAATAGATAAATAAATAAAATAACATTTACATGGACACAACTGCAGGACACGTATTTATCCTGTGGCTTTCTACACTCCTGGCACGTTGAGGTCAAGAATGCCTCAGTCTAGGTGCTTAGTTTGCCTACCTTGCGTCCATTTCAAATTCTGTTGTATTCAAACAAACATGGACACCATTTCAGACTCACTGTCTCATCTGCTACATCTCTGGGCAGGGCCAGCCCTCCCTCACAAGGTGGCCGGAGGTACAGCCAGCGGGGGCTCAGGCTACTGGCCCTGATCTCATTTACACATACTTGTACTCCAGCCCTGGCATCAGTCAGGTGAAGAGAACCCAGAGCTGGCTGCCCAGAAATTCAGCAGGTGAGACGTTGCCCCTCTTGGACAACCCCCTTTCCTTTGCCTGGGGTTAGTTCCTGGCCATCTTGCCTCACAGTCTGGTACAAGGGGCTCTGGTACCTCACTTGCAGTGTGGAGCAACGGCACTTCCCTTTCTGCTCAGACACACTTGTGTCCTGAAGCCGCAGGGGCTGTGGAGGGACTCTGTGGGTCTGGGTCTCCAGTTCTGCCATCAGCCAGCTGGCAACACCAAGCAGCTTCCCTCGCCTGTATGAGTCAACCATTCCTCAATTAAAAAGATGGGCTTGGAGCAGGTGAACTTGGAAAATGGGGCAACCAAGACCCCTCCTCAGAATTCTTTAAGGACTCCCATCTCCATCAGGAGGAAGCCCAACCGTCTCACTAGGGCTCACAGAGCCTTTTGTGTGGTCTGGTTTGTCTTTACTTGAAAGACTTCTTAGTCTCCTCAGATTCCAACTTCTGGTGATAATGAATGCTTTGCAGTTCCCAGAACATGCCATGGTCTCTCTTATTCTCAGAATTTGCAGTCTTAGCTGTGCATTTCCTATGCCCTTCCCTGCCTCTCTGCCCCTTTAATTCTTACATACTTTGGGGGGCTCAGCTAACATCTTACTTCCTAAAGTAGTTCTTCTGACCCCACCCACTCAGATCCTGTTAGGAGCTATTTTCCTGCAAGCCACAGACACTCTACCTTTATCTCTATGTTGGCACAATTCTAATAGCCTGGTTACTTGTCTGAACCCTGTCCACCCAGCCGTTTCTGTAGGCTTCTCCAAGGCAAGATCTGTGATTCGTTCCTTGTGGAATCCCCAGTGCGTACATGTGTCCCGGCCAATAGAGTTAGCCACAGGCCACTTGTGGCTATCAAGTGCTTGAAATGTGGGTACTGTGAATTGAGATGTGCTAGAAATATAAGGCAGACAGTGAGTTTCAAAGATTTTAGTACAAAAAATGAAAAATAATTTTATAGTCTTCATAACTTTTTAAAATATTGATTACTTGTTGGGAAAGATTGAAGGCAAATGGAGAAGAGGACAACAGAGGATGAGATCCTTGACATGAATTTGAGCAAACACCAGGAGATAGTGGAGGACAGAGAAACCTGGCGGGCTACAGTCCATGGGGTTGCAAAGAGTCAGACACAACTTAGTAACTGAACAAGAACAACAACAACACTTGTTGGAATGATAAGACATAGGATATACTGAGTTAAATAAAACATACTCCTAATATTAATTTCACTTGTATTTTTTAACTTCTTTGGCTACTAAAAAATTTACAATCACATATGAGGCTTTGCATCTGTGAGTTGTATCATATCTCCTTTGAACTATACTGGCCTAAAGTTTATAGCCTGGCACGTGGGCTGAGTGAATAAATTGGTGGATAGGTCTATGGGACGGGGAAGGCAATGGCACCCCACCCCAGTACTTTTGCCTGGAAGGTCCCATGGACGGAGGATCCTGGTGGGCTCCAGTCCAGGGGTGGCTGAGGGTCGGACATGACTGAGCGGCTTCACTTTCACTTTTCGCTTTCATGCATTGGAGAGGGAAATGGCAACCCACTCCAGTGTTCTTGCCTGGAGAATCCCAGGGACGGGGGAGCCTGGTGGGCTTCCGTCTATGGGGTCGCGCAGAGTCGGACACGACTGAAGCGACTTGGCAGCAGCAGCAGGTCTATGGGAAAGAGAAAGGGTGGGTGACTGTCTTCCAACCTCAGCCTTAGCTTATGTTGCCGTAAGAGCTGACTTTGTTTCAGGTGTGACCCCACGGCCCTCTCATGCTGAATGCTCTGAGTTGGGCAGTCTTCCAATAGGCCTGGATCCCCAAGGAATGAGGAAAGCTGGGGTGAAATATGTTGCCTAGAGTCTATGGGCTCAGTCCTGCAGGCCCAGAGTACACCTCGCCCACATCTTCAGTCATAAAATATTCACTTGACATCCTCAAGTGGGAAAAAGACAGATGCTCCTTTTGAAAAATCGCAGCGCCCTTCAATAACCATCAGGGGCATTTGCTCTCATTAGCAGTGGGTGAGGACACTTCTCTTACTGGAAACTTCTCATTTTATATCATCTTGATGTCGTAATTAAGATGTGTTGATTGATTTGGAAATTTTCCAAGGCTCTGTACCCTTGCAGGACAAAGGCCTCTTTTCTTAAAGACTATCTGTAGCTTTCTTTTGTGTATAGAACTTTGATTTTTTTCCCTCACTCTGTACTTTGTGGGGGTGATTGCGATTGTAAAGCCAGATCGGGAAGGGGAGTTGAGTAGACCATGCTTGTCACTGTGACGAGTCTTTGAACTCTGATTCTTTGGGGAAGATTTAGTGATTGCTTGGAACAACCGTGAGTATAGTGGGAACACAGTCTTCTGAGGGGCTAAGGCTCTAACTGAGCACAGAAATGCTTGAGTCTGGCTGACATTCTGAAAGCCATGTTCTTAGAGCACAGAAGATTCAGGTTCTTATAATCACAGCCAGCATTTACATAGTGCATTTATAATTGCAAAGCACTTTTCCATGTAGTATCTCATTTGGTCCTTACCTTTTACTGGTGCCTGTTAAACAAATCTCTGATTGAATTGCCTGTACTTAGTGGCTTTGATTTCTTTCTTCTCACTGCTAAATGTCCTCAATCATGGTTTCAAGGCCCACCACTCTGTTAAAATTGCTCTGTCCAGGGTCACCCTGACCCACACATTGCTAAGTCCAATCATCAATTCAGTTTCCTCATTTTACTTGACTCATTTAGATTGTTTGACACAGTTGGTTGCTCTTTCCCTCTCGAAATTCTTTCTTCATTTGGCTTCACGAATGTCACACTTGCCCGGCTTTCTTCTGACCTCAAAAGCAGTTTGTTCTCCATCTCTTTGGCTGTTACCTCCACATCTCCCTGACTTTTAATCTTAGAGTCTTCTAGGTCTTATATCTAAGACATTAAAAAAAAAAAAAAATCTATTATCACTTCATTGGTGATTTCACCAAGTCCCATGGTTTTAAATGTCATCAATACAGCAACAATTCTCTGAGCCTGGACCTCTGCTCTAAATTTCAGACTTATATATATCCCACTGCCTACACAACATGGCAACTCGCATGTCTAAAAAGCACCTCCAACTGTACATTCCCAAGCTGAGCCCACGAACTTCCCCTCTGGACAGGCTGCATCTGTGGTCTTTTTCCTTCCAGTTAATGCTGATGTCATTCTCGCATTTGTGAAGACCAGAGAGACCAGAGACGTCAGGCCCCTCTCTTGGTTTGCCAGCACACAGAGGACAGCATCATCTCTAACATAAAGTTTCATCTAGAGCTTCACCACTGCTCACCATCCCCACTGCAGCCAGTCGGCTCTGTTCACCATCGTCTCTCGCCTGGATTATCGCAGAAGTCTGACAACAGGCTCAGGACAGTCTGATCTCCAAAGAGTCGTCAGAGTGATTCTGCTCAAAGAGAAACCAGCTCGCGTCATCCCTCTCCTCAAACGGCCCCCGTTTACCCGGAGACAAGGCGACGTCTCGGTAATGGTCTCAAAAGCTCGGTGCGATACTGCACTTCCTCTGGCGCTGCTGGCAGACCCCTTCTGCCTCATTCCACGCCAGCCAGCCTGACCGCCATGTCGTGTCACTCAATTCCAGGTGACACGTGTGCCCTGTGGGGTTGCCTTTGCTTTTGCCTGGATTGCTTTCCCCTCAGGGAGCTGCATGTCTTCCCGCATCCCCCTCACCATCTCCTTTATCCTTGACTCAGATGTCTTCTTCCCATGTGCGTGCTCAGTCACTTCATGTCCAACTCTGCGACCCCATGGACTGTAGCCCGCCAGACTCCTCTGTCCATGGGAATCTGCAGACAAGAAAACTGGAGTGAGTTGCCATGCCCTCCTCCAGAGGATCTTCCCCACCCAGGGACTGAACCCACATCTCCTGCCTTACAGGCGGATTCTTTACTGCTGAGCCACCAGGGGAACCCCTTCTTCCTGCCCGGAACCCCAAATCTCCCTGTTTCCTTTCCCTATTCTTTCTCCATGGCCTCAAAGCCACCTAACACACTATATATTTTACTTATTTATATTTTTTATTGCCTGTCTTGTATTAAAATGTTAGAACCCATGTAGGTAGGCATTTTAATTACTGTAACACCTGGCATCTAGAACATTGGCTGACACATAAGACATACTCGTTAAAGATTTATAAATAAGTGAATGGTTTTATTAACTAAGTATTATTATTATTCTTTTCTCCCTTCTATGAATGAAAGAATTGGGAACTTAATAAGGAGCCAGAGACTTCCCTGGGGGTCAGGGGTTGAGACTCTGCACTCCCAGTGCAGGGGGCCTGGGTTTGATTCCTGGTCAGGGAAATAGGTCCCACATACTGCAACTAAGAGTGTGTATGCTGCAGCTAAAGGTGCTGGATGCAGCAACGAAGATCTTGAGTGTTGCAAAAACCCAGTGCACTAAGACCCAGTGCAGGCAAATAAATTAAAAGAAAAGAAGTTAAAACAACGGACCCAAAGGGACACCAAACATGTATTCACACCTACAGATACCTACACATACAAAACAGAACAAAGCATAATTTAACTGAACACAGGTGCGGCATAACCAATGTGTTTGACTAAAGGAAGGGGATCAGGTGGAACACACGGTCAAGATTATGTAGAGATTACTTATTTTTGGTAATGGTTGGTCAGGTCGCCAGAGGGCTGTAACTAAGCAAGAACTGAAAAAATATTCAGGTTAATGTTTTATACATGTTACTTATTTTTCAAATAATCTTGGAAGCTTTTCATTAAATATTCATTTTCATGACATCAAAGTCACCATCATTCTAACTCTAAGCTTTACATCCTGCAAGAAAAGTTGAAACTGTAAAATGTCATTATACAGCAGCCAGAGTTGGAAATTCTTAAAAGCGAGATTAAATTAGAGGAGGTTCAGAGTCCCTCTCATCAAGTGTTGCTGGCGTCTTCAAGTTCTGCCTGCCGGTTGCCAACGGCAGTTTGATTAGGCCAGGGAGAGCTCACAGAGTACCTCTTCCAACCTGATGCTGCAAAGTCCACTTTTAGATGATACAGATTAGAAAATAAGGTGTCCAGTCTCATTTTGGGCTTTTACTTCCTTGGGGCTTCTGTGGTGGCGCTTGTGGTAAAGAACCCACCTGCTGAAGCAGGAGACATAAGAGACTCAGGCTCAATCCCTGGCTTGGGAAGACCTCCTAGAGGAGGGCATGGAAACCCACTCCGGTATTCTTGCCTGGAGAATCCCATGGACAGAGGAGCCTGGCAGGCTACCGTCCATAGGGTCACAGAGTCAGACATGACTGAAGCGACTTGGCCTGCGTGCAGGAAGAGTTTCTTCAGTTTGGTTCAGTCGCTCAGTCATGTTGACTCTTTGTAACCCCATGGATTGCAGCACGCCAGATCGCCCTGTCCGTCACCAACTCCCGGAGTTTACCCAAACTCATGTCCATTGAGTCGGTGATGCCATCCAACCATCTCATCTTCTGTAGTCCCCTTCCCCTCCTGCCTTCAATCTTTCCCAGCATCAGGGTCTTTTCAAATGAGTCAGCTCTTCACATCAAGTGGCCAAAGTATTGGAGTTTGAGCTTCAACATCAGTCCTTCCAATGAACACCTGGGACTGATCTCCTTTAGGATGGACTGGTTCAATCTCCTTGCAGTCCAAGAGACTCTCAAGAGTCTTCTCCAACACCACAGTTCAAAAGTGTCAATTTTTCAGCACTCAGCTTTCTTTGTAATCCAACTGTCATGTCCATACATGACTGCTGGCAAAACCATAGCCTTGACTAGATGGACCTTTGTTGGCAAAATAATGTCTCTGCGTTCTTAAACCCCCCAAATTTGCTAGATGCCCCTTGCTGTAGTCAGGTTTGGCTTCATGGGTATGCCACCTGTAAGGTCACACAGGGCTCCCTACCTACAAGGGCTTCACACTTAGTTTTACTCTTTGCTATCAAGGTCTTAAAATTCTTAATCGTTTTTAAACAAGGGAGTCCACATTTTCGTTTTGCACCAGGCCCACATGGGCCAAGCCTCATTTTTAAGTCATAGCTGAGCTGGGTAGGGAGTGTTAAGTGGGGCTCAGGACGGACAAGGCAAGAGCCAACTTCAATTATATTTAAATGATCATAGACGAGGTTGGGTTATTTGATAGTTTTGTGATCATATTTGCATAAATTTCCTGCACATGTTTGGCTATGGCTTCATTTTATGATTCATTAAATTTTGTTCTGTTTAAATTGCAGTTTCAAAATTTGTCTCATTGTGTTCTGATAGTTTCCCAAAACTCATAAATCTAAGTTTAGTGATATGGCATGTAATCCTTGGTAATTCATTCTAACATGATGCTATTCTTCTGATGAAATAGGGGAAATGCAATATCCAAATTGCCACATTCTTTTTCTTTCTTTCTTTTTTTTTTTTTTTTTTGAGGAAATTTACTTTGCCTTTGAAAAGCTGGTTTATCACATCTAAAAGCGTTAGCACAATAGCTGCATATCTAAAAGGACTATACAGGCTAGATAGGTCATGCACATAAAGGAAATAGACTGGGCGTGAATGATAGGAATGTGGCCAACTGGGGAATAAGCATGCGGTCTAAAGGGGCAGCTACTTTGCTACTCCGGCTCACTGATATGGGGAATGTACATCTGCTGTTACCAGAACTTTCTTTTGCCCCCCAAAGGAACTCGCAACATAGGAATTCATGTGAAGTCTCTTGGTTTTTAAGGATGTGGGCTCAAAATTAAATACCATGTGACCATTCTTGCCGAGGTAATTCTTTTTAATATATAATTTTGTTTATTGGTTTTTATTTTTGGCCGTGCTTGGTCTTCATTGCCGCTAGGGCTTTTCCTGAGTTGTGGCGAGTAGGGGTCACTCTCTGGTTGCAATGCATGGACTTCTCAGTGCTGTGGCTTTCTTGTTGCAGAGCGCGGGTCCTGAGGCACTCGGGCTTCTGTAGTTGTGGCCTGTGAGTTCAGTACCAGCAGCCCCTGGACTCCAGGGCACAGGCTCAGTATCTGTGGCCCCCAGGCTCACTCGCTCTGCAGCATGTGGGGTCTTCCCGGCCCAGGGATCAAACCCGTGTCCCCTGCATCGGCAGGTGGATTCTTTACCACTGAGCCACCAGGGAAGCCCTTAGACGTAATTCTTATCATGATTCCCTCATTTTGTCCTAAATGGTTCTGAAATAGTTTTCCTTTCTCTTATGTGATAAAATATTTAAAGGGAAAAAAAAAAACACAACAACACTGTAGTTTCATTTTGAAGGTCTTTAGAGAGAACGTCTGTTAACATTTAACACTTATGAAGAAATGTTAAATTTAAAACCTAATGACAGCGACTCGCGTGCTTGGCTAACCTCCTGTCAGTGGGAAGGGACAGCTTCGGATGTTGGGACAGCTTCCGCTGTTTCTGTAACCTCCAGAAGCTTCTCCATCATAACAGTAGAAGTACGATGTAAACCTCATAAGGTTTTTTCCTAGGAGTTCCATTAAAAAGTTTTTTTAAAAGACAGGTAAAATGAATTATAATAAAATATTTTATTAAATTCAATAAATCTAAAATTATATGACTATACAATATAACTATTACAACTGGTGATCAGTATAAAATTACTAATGAGATATTTTACATTCTTTTCTTTTATACTAAGTCTTTTAAATCCCGTGTGTATTTTATACTTACAACACACTTAGGTATGTCCCAGCCACATTTCAACTGCTCAGTGGACACACATGGCTGGTAGCTACTGTATTGAAAGCTCAGGTTTGACATATCCTGCTGTGATTACATGTCCCAAGTCACTCAGCTAGGAAGTTGGTAGATCCAGTAGTTTTGCTCAGTATTTTAGAGTCTTTGTCTTTTCACGACATGAACCTGTCTCTAAGAGCAGATTTCTGACACCTTGCTTGGGCTTGGCATTTATAGGGTTCGAGAAGTTTCAAGCAGGGAGGTAATGGAAACAGAAAAATAAAAGATGGGACAAAATCTGAAAATGCTGCAGGAGTGGCAGGGGTCACAATTAGAATTTCCAACTGACAACTTCTCACATGTGTAGAAAGCATGCCTCTTTTTCACCGTGAGAGGTGTATGAGGCTGAACATGGGCAAGTAACGCTGGGGAAAATGGGATGACTGGTATTTTAACCTCTGGTTTGGGGGAGAGGCAGGCAGAGCTTCTGCAGTGGGGGATAAGCAAGAGGAGGAAGGTTCACCTCGGGTTGGAGAAACCAACTCAACCAGCCTTTAAAAGGATGACTGGGGTGATTTATAATATCTAGCTGGTGTGGGAAATACAGTTGCTGCTGTGGAGTGAAGTGAAGGCAGACAGCAAGAGGAAATTATGGGTCAGTCCTCGGTCCCCAGTCTCTGGGCAGAGCCTCTCTGGAGGGGTCCAAAGATTAAGTCTGGGATCCTGTGCTTCCCATGTCCACTGGACTCTGACGGTGGTCTTTCCTGACTGTACGCAGACATCCCTAAGGGAAACAGTTTTGAATACACTTGTGGCTCATTACAGAGAAGGCAATGGCACCCCACTCCAGTACTCTTGCCTGGGAAATCCCATGGACAGAGGAGCCTGGTGGGCTGCAGTCCATGAGGTCACTAAGAGTCGGACACGACTAAGCGACTTCACTTTCACTTTTCACTTTCCTGCATTGGAGAAGGAAAGGGCAACCCATTCCAGTGTTCTTGCCTGGAGAATCACAGGGACAGAGGAGCCTCTCAGGCTACAGTCCACGGGGTCAAAAAGATTCAGACACAATTGAAGTGACTGAACACACGGCTTATTAGTCCAAGCTCTATGTTTTGACGGTGTAGAATTTCTTTTTTTCCTAAAAAATTAACGTATGTTAACTTTTAACACTTTTTTTGGTTATTGTTTTTGCTTTTCAGCGTTTGCACAGAATTTTGCACTGGTTTCCACCAGTTGCTCTTTGGCCTAGATTGGTTCTGCATAGAGTCAACATTGATGATTTTGCTGCAGATTAAAAAAGTAAGCATTTGGTTGGGAAATCCTGTATTTTGAAGGTGGAATTTTCTAAACCATGATTGCATGGCCAAATCTGTGTAGTTCCTGATACAGGATATCCTTGGTGGTGGTGGTTTATTTGCTTAGGGAATTAGAATGTTTGGCTCAGGCTGAAGAAAACTTTGGGCTTCCCAGGTGGTAAAGAATCTATCTGCCAATGCAGGAGACATAAGAGACGTGGGTTCAACTTCTGGGTTGGGAAGATTTCCTGGAGGAAGCCATGGCAACTCATTCCAGGATTCTTGCCTGGAGAATCCCATGGACAGAGGCGCCTGGCAGGCTATGGTCCAGAGGGTGGCAAGGAGTGGGTCATGACTGAAGAGTCTTGGTGTGCATGCATGCACGAAAAACAACCTTAGGAATTGACCCAGATGTTTGGGTGGCTACACGAGATCACAGGGGCATGACCAGCACTATGACCTTGGAGAGAATTCAGGTTGCCCGAGCTCTTATACTCTTATAATTTCTCTTGCTGGGAACTCACTCCCTTTTCTCCAATAACTAAAAAAATTCACAGTTCTTGACAGTTCTTGAATCAACTTATTTGTTCACTCATGTATTTGTTAAATATGTCCCTTTTCAGTTGCAAATGTCAATTGGACACCAGGTACTACGCACATGGCTAGGTGCTGGAGTTTCGAAACCAACAAGGTCTCTATCCTTTGTCTCCATCCTTGAGAAGCTCATCACCCGGCTTATATTCCCACATCAACCCACTCAGACTGGGCCCCCATCATCCACCCTGTCACTCCTCAGCATCCATGTAATTCGTTTCGAGTCCAATCTGTTGTTTTCGTTCCTAGGATATTCTCTGAAGTAAACTGCCTCCCCTTGAGTGATGAGACATTTTCATTATCAATAATTATGCTTTCTTCTTTCTTTTTAAGTCTTCACAGGGTCTGATACTTTGTACAGAGTGAGACCTGGTACACATTGTTGATGAAGGCCCAATACCCATTGTTAACCTTCTTTGGAGGGTACCTGAATGATGTCAGTTGGTTATTACATTTTACATATCATTCTGAGTATTGCTAGTAGAGATTTGAGGGTTGTTGGGGATGCAGTCAACAGATAAGGAAAGTGTCACCCCAAGACAACCTCTGTGGTCAGTCTGTTGACTAAACATGGCCTCTATTGCCCTTTTATAGATCAGATGCCCTAAGACACTGTCTTTTGAAAGTACAATGGTATGTTTGACATTGCTTTTTAATGATGGGGAATTGAATTAAAGCTTTATCAAGATGGTTATTTTTCCTGAGTATTGCAATTTTTTCAAGTAGTACAGCTTTAGGAAGTTCCCCTAATGAAATCCACACACAGTAACTTTGCTTCAAGCTGTCAGTGAAGAATGCACTGTTACTCAAGTGAATTTCAGTGACCTCCTATTCTAGAGAGAGCCCAGGGTCGGAACAAATTTTTATAAATAATGCACTGTTTGCTTTGCAGCGCTGATAACCCAGAGGCTTGTTGTTTCTTAGGACAAAGGTATTTGCAGAGGAACTGATCAAACTCTTATTATTAATAATCTCATTACTGAGTCATCACCAATGCTTTTGTGCCTTTGCTGCTACCAAGAAGCACAGAATCTGCAAACTAGAGAGGCACACAGGAACACAGCAGCTTGTGAGCACAGTGGCGGAGTGGGAGGCTGCCTTTCCTATCTAGGGCACCCTTGGGTTGGAGAGAATTGCTGTCTCATTCCTGCAGGAATGCAACCCCTCTGGAAAGGGGTCTGCAGAAGGATTGGCCATAGAGGGCCCTGAAGGTAGTCATGACTACTGGCTACTATCGTTAATGAGATTTTCTTTTTTTTTTTTTTTGACAAAGGCACTGATATGATCCTTGAAAAAAGGAACAAGGAAAGCTCATTATTGCCACAGACAGAGGCTGCTAGCAAATGAGAGGAGATTTTGCCCTTTGCTTTGGTGGGAAGCAGGAAGAAGAGGAAACTGCGATGGGAGACGGAGAAAAGCTTTCCTCCCTGCCTCCGTATGCGTAGTGTTCATCTCAGGGTCATGGATTTGTTGCCTTCTGGGACCCGAGAGTGGGCTCGTGTCTAACGTTTGGAAAGGCATTGTCTGAGGAGACACATGAGTGACAAAGCAAGATACTTTATTGGGAAAAGGTGCCCAGGTGGAGAGCTGCAGGGCGAGGGGACCCAGGAGAACCGCTCTTCTACAGGGCTGGCTGGCCCAGGTTTTATGGTGATGGGATTAGTGTCTGGGTGGTCTCTGGCCAGTCATTCTGACTCAGGGTCCTTGCTGGGGTGTGTGCATCCCTCCGTGAAGATGGATTCCAGCCAGAAGGAATTTCGGAGGTTAGTAAGACATAGGGACTGATGTCGCCTCTCTCCTTTCAACCTTGCCTGAGTTCTTCTGATTGGGGGTAACTTAGTTCTGCGTTCCTTGCCAGGACCTCTGGTTGGAAGTTAACTCATGCAAGTGGTTACTCTCTTGCCTGGCCAGGGTAGGTGGTTTTAGTCGGTGGTTCCCTTAACAGGCTCAGCGCACCAATTTCTACTCTGACACATGCCCTCTGCTTTTCTTGTTTTGGGTCAGACATCTCAGTGGCTGGAACACTGAGGCCAAGGCTGAAGCATCCCACAGAGAACAGTGCACTCTGAGTCTCACACCCTTGCCCAGGAGGCCCTGCCCAGGTGCAGCTAGCAGCCTTCAGCAGTCAGATTCTCAGACAAAGCACAGGACAGCCAATTTAAATCAAATGTTAAAGAAGCAATCTATAATCACTCTAGTATATGTTTGTCCCAAATCTATTACATGGAACAGACTTATCCTAAAATATTATTTGTTATTTGTCTGAAATTTTGGACTGGGTGTCCTGTATTTTTGTTTGCTACATCTGACAACCATTCTAGGGCAGAATATGAGAGGTAATGACAACCTACTCCAGTATTCCTGCCTGGAGAACCCTGTGGACTGAGGAGCCTCTTAGGCTATAGTCCATGAGGTTGCAGTTGGACTGAACTGAGAGACTAACACTTTGAAAGCTTAGAAGCAACTTCTTATACAATGTTTCATTAAATTCTAATGACTTAGGAATTGGTCTAACACCAGGAGGCTCAGGGATTTGCCTAAGGTCACTAAGGAGAGAGAAAGCTGGTTTTTATTATTCAGGCCAACACTCTTGCTTCCTCTGCAGAAGGAAGGCAGAGGTCACAGGGGTGTGTGAGATGGTGGAGAGGTGCACTTGGGGCCTGACTGCTGTTCAGCCACCCAGTCATTTCCACACTTTGCGACCCCCTGGACGGCAGCATGCCAGGCCTCCCTGTCTCTCACCAACTCCTGGAGTTTGCCCAAGTTCATGTCCATTGCATCGGTGATGCCATCCAGCCATCTCATCCTCTGGGGCCTCTGCACGTGGGGCCCGAAGACCACCCCTATTTCTCAGTTTCATTAATACACCTTGAGCTCTTGAATGCCTACCTGGATCACAACAGGGTCTGGGATAAGGAGGTCAAGAGAGAACCTTCTGGAGAAAGAAAGTGTCCGACATAGGCCTCCGGACCGGGTGTGGGGCAGTCTCCTGCCTGGGTCCTTTCTGCTCTGTCAAGCTCGCAGGGGCAAGTGCTTGAGCGCACAGAGTCCTTGCCTGGGTTTTCCAGGGTGGACGCACTGCAGGTGTCTCCTTCCTAGTGGGGCTGTTGAGATGTTCTGTCTAGGTGCGTACCCTGCAGGGTTGAGGTTGGAGACAGCCTGGGCAGTCGCCAGTGAAGACGCAATTCCTGGGGAGAGTCACGGTCTCTAGATGGAGTTGCCCTACTGCCCATGGAAGGCGGCATTCAGGACAATGTTAGGGGAGGTTCAGGGGACAAACAGGGGTGGCTTCTGGGAACAGTGCTGAGGCTCACTTTTCTTTCCCGGCACTCCCAACCTCTGTTTCATCCACAAAGACTACTTTCATCTCATCTGTTTCAAGGAAGTGTCAAGTCAAAAACCAGATATTGGGCTTCAACAAGCTCATTTGAGTTAATATTTGGCAGGAGATACTCAGATCTAAGGGCAGCTGGCAGAGTGGGGCCCGGGACCCGGTGGGCAGATGACTCAGGATCCCGGGTGTCCTCACCTTCCTGGGTGGTCATGTGTTCTCTGGCAGCTTCCTCTTTGCCTGTAAACTGGCCTGGGGGGAAATCCCCACCCGGTCCTTTAAGAAGCCCGGGGGCTCCTGCAAAACTCAGTGACTTCAGACTAGAGCACAAGATGAAGCCGGGCTTCCCCTGCCTGTTGGCCTTTCTGGGCCTCCTCCACTCAGCTGTCATGAGTGTTTGGGGGATCACCACCACCTTCCCCTCCTTCCCCACCACCCCCTCCTTCCCCACCCCCCTCCTTCCCCACCTCTGACTTCAGCTCCGGCTCCCCTACTGACTCGGCCTGGTCCACCTCCGGATCCGAGTCCCAGGTAAGGAGGCCCCAGAGTCTAAGAACTGCGTTCTGTCCCTTCCTTTGGCTTTTTGGAGACCTGAATATAATTTCACGGATGGGTAGTTCTGAACACTCTAAAAGATTTACGACTCCCTTTGTTAACTGCAGGTGCCTTGAAAATGACTTAAAACCCTGGGTAAAATAATTAAATTGTTAGCAAGAGAGACAGCATTTTGGTTCTCCAGCTGGGGGCTTTAGAGAAAGAAATCTAAGCTTTCAAGAGGTTCTCCAACCTCACTGTACTTTAGAACTGGGGCGGAGCGGAGAGAGACTTAAAAAAAATGAAGTTACCTGGGTTCTAACCCAGATACGAATGGTAACGGGATGAGCCCTGCCAGGAGAAGCTCCAGAAAATTTGTCTAGTTGGTTTGCTGCCATGGGAGACCCTCGATGCTTCTGTTGGAGCCCTTAAAGTGACTCTGAGCCTTGTTTGCAAGGGAGATGGGTGATGGAGTAGGAGGAGGAGATCCTGGTCTTTGGGAAAGTGCTGTTACACGTGGCATTTCCCTGGAGGAGTGTGGACTCTTTTCAATCTTTCTTATAAGGAATCTTGAGTCATTTCCAGCTCAAAATGACAATAGCAGGAGCAAAAAAAAAAAAAAAAAAGACAAACATGAAAAGCAAGCAAGGGTTAGAAAGGGTCTGGTGCAATGGCTCAGCGGGTAAAGAATCCGCCCTCAATACAGAAGGCGCAAGAGACCTGGGTTCGATCCCTGGGTTGGGAAGATCCCCTGGAGGAGGAAATGGCAACCCACTCCAGTATTCTTGCCTAGAGAATTTCATGGACAGAGGAGCCTGGTGGGCTATAGTCCATGGGATCGTGAAGAGTTGGACACGACTGAGTGAGTAAGCACAGCAGCTGGTCCACGTCACTGGGACGTACAGTGACCTTAGTTTAGGGGACGGATCTCTTTTGAGGGAGTGGGAAGAGGCCTGGAGGGGTGAGAGTTTGGGCGCAGGAAGCATCCTCCACCTCTGCCCGCATCAGCTCTGGATATTTCTGTAGGAGTCCTACTCTATAACAACTAGGCTTTCTGTGCTAAGGTGTGATTTCTGTCCTCTGTATTTCTATAATCTTTACTCACATTTCAGGTGGCTGCTTATGTGATCGTTGGACTGGAAGGGCCAATAGGACAAGAGGAGGAAAAGGCTTTTGTTTGTTTCCATTTCACCACCAGAACCTCAAGGCAATGAAAACCATCTGATAACCTCAAGACAGTTATCAAATGGTTTGCATAGGGCTCACTGGAGAAGGAAATGGCAACCCACTCCAGTGTTCTTGCCTGGAGAATCCCAGGGACGGGGGAGCCTATGGGATCGCACAGAGTCAGACAAAACTGAAGTGACTTAGCAGCAGCAGCAGATAGAAAAGGCAGCAATAATGTTCTCTGAATGACTTTTATAAATGCCACGACTACCTCAAGTATATAATATATATTATTTAATCCACAGAGGTAAGTAAAATTCATGGTCCCATTATAGAGATGTGAAAACTGAGGCTTAGTGAGATAAGGTTATTGCCTTAAAGTCACTAAAGCAGCCACTGATCCAACTCGCACTTAGCTGTTCATATGCTCAGTGCTCAGTCACTTCAGTTGTGTCTGACTCTCTGTGATCTGTGGACTGTAGCCGGCTAGGCTCCTCTGTGTATGGTATTTTCCAGGCAAGAATACTGGATTGCCATGCCGTCTTCCAGGGTATCTTCCCAACCCAGGAATCGAACCCATATCTCTGTGTCTCATGGGCTGCAGGCAGATTCTTTACCCACTGAGCCACCTGGGAAACCCCTAGCTGCTCATGCTTTCCACTGTCGGTCTCCATGCAGCTTTCGTTTTCAGAGAGCATAGATGAAAAGTGCTCATTTTAAAGAGAATGGTTTGAGAACCATGAATATGCACCCAGCCTCTTTGTAGCCAGAAGACACATCATTTTACTCCATGATACTAAATGATTTCTGGGGACAATGAGGCCCGGTTAGCATTTTCTTTAAAAGTGAGGTCCGAGTTTGATCACCAATTAGAAACCAGCTTTTGGGTAAGATGATCACCTAAAATACTAGAAAAGAAAATATAAGTCAAGAAACAGAGAAATCCAAAGTGTCTGTTGTTTGGTAAGGAGATAAATATTTAAAAGTAGATAATGAATGGTAGTTAAATTATACTTAGAGGCTTTAATTTCCTTCCTGGTTTACTTATCTGCCTCTGGTGAGTTAGTATCACGACTCCAACTTCTTTTTTTAGAGCAGGCTAGGTGTCACTTCCACTATAAACCCAGTTTTCTAGGGCTGGCTGTCAGTTTGATGAGCTCTTTGGAAAGTGGTAGAAAACCCCTTTATAACTGTCATCGAGCAAGTTCCAAACGTATCATTTTCTGTACTTTGAAAATGTTGAGTACCATTATTTTATGCCTTGAATCCTTACAGGCACTTAGACTTGGCTGCTAATTAGAGCCAATTGCAGCCTGAAATCACAAATGTGCACCTCACCTTCTGCTGACGTGCTCAGGGCACTTCAGATGCCTCAGATGGCACCCTCCAAAGCGGGGGTGGGGGTGCTATCATGGCCTTTGTTTCCCAGACAAGGTAAGGCTCCACACTTCACCCCACACAGCAACAGACAGAGTCAGAACCATGAGCCGGGTGCTTTTGTCATCAGACTGAGGGACTTATTGAGAAAAAAGACACTCAGGCTTTCATAATGACAGTGGGCCTGATTCACTGGGCAGGAATTGGGTCTTTGTCTCCTTTAGTCAGAGCCTGGAAAATTGTAGATGCCAGTAAATGTGAACTGAACACAGCTTGAGTGAGCATTGATCGTTGTAAGGTGTCTGTGGGGTCCACAGGGTGGATCTCGTACCCTTCCAAAGGCCAATGGGACACGCACTTATTTTTCCTGCCCATCCTCCACATTATACTCACATAGAGATTAAGCATCTGCCATGGAGGGAGACCAATCACCATTAGTTTCATCATCTTGAATGCAAGGAACAGAAATATCTCTAATGGGAAACACTGATCAAACTTATGGACCATTGTGATGTCAGTTGAGCACCCTGGGCTGATGATAAACAGGACGGGAGCTGGAGAGTCCACAGCATGAGGACAGAGATGTTCAATACAGGACAGTGGAATGCCTGTCAGCAGGGCTCATAATTATTTGCCTGCCTTTCAGGTGAACTTCAGGATGAAAAGTTGTGAGCTGGTGGTTTCTAGTGGATTGTCTAGAAACTGCTTGATGATCTCTGCTGTTTTGGGAGTTGACAGAGCTTTTTCAAGGACTCTCAGAATGGCCCAACCCTGTCTTGTGCAGCTAATTGACCTCCCCTTGTCAAAATGCAATGCAAGACCTTTCTTTTGGTAGACAGTTGTTATAATAAGCCATTTCTTCAAAGATCTACGATATATGGCTCCTCCTGTAAAAACCTTGGCACCCTTAACTGGAGGCTTTCTACCTTCCATGTGAGTGATAAAGCTGGTTCCCAAGAAGGCTGGCCTCTCTAACAGGCTCCTGGCATGACCTGTCTAGTCCTTATTCATCCCTGGTAAAGACCTTTCCCTTCCCTTCCCTTCCTCCCAGCCCCAGTGTTCAGCACAAACCTGCTTGTTCTTCCTCTTACTCCCCAAGGTTTGCAGGTGTAGGGTGCGACTGGCAAAACAAGTCGAGGTCAATGTTAAGGATTAACATGCCATAGAGTGTTTTGGGTAAAAAGAAATATATATATTTGTCTTCCCTGGTAGCTCAGCTGGTAAAGAGGTCTGCCTGCAATGCAGGAGACTCCGGTTTGATTCCTGGGTCGGGAAGATCTGCTGGAGAAGGGATAGGCTACCCACTCCCTTATTCTTGGGCTTCCCTGGTGGCTCAGCTGGTAAAGAATCTGCATGCAATGTGAGAGATCTGGGTTTGATCCCTGGGTCAGGAAGATCCTCTGGAGAAGGGAATGGCTACCCATTCTAGTATTCTTGCCTGGAGAACTTCACGGACAGAGGATCCTAGTGGGCCACAGTCCATGGGGTTGCAGAGTGGGACATGACTACATGACTTTCACTCATTCATGTATATATATATATATATATATATATATATATATATATATATAAATTTGCTCATCTTAAAAGAAGATTAGATTAAAATAACAAGCAATTTGGGCTTCCCACATGGTGCTAGGGTTAAAGAATCTGCCTGCCATTGCAGGAGACATAAGAGATGTGGGTTTGATGCCTGGGTTGGGAAGATCCCTTGGAGGAGGGCATGTATTCTTGCCTGGAGATGCCCATGGTCAGAGGAACCTGGTGGGTTATGGTCCATAGGGTCACAAATAGTCGGACGTAATTGAAACAGTGCGCACACATGAAACAAACAATTTAGCTTCAAAAGCTTGAATTAATTGGTCCAGGGGTCTCTAGTGGACTAGATCTTGATTATACAAGCATTCAGGTTCAGCTTGTTTAGAAATTAGGGAAGTTGGTAGACATTAAATCACAGAGCACACAACCTCATCAACAGCCAGCTGACCTCTGAAACTTTGAGAAGTGTAGCCTGCATCTCTTCAAATTCTGAAAACCATCCCTTTGCCCTTGGTAGTGTCCGAAAGAGACCCTTTTGGCTGATATTCTACAGGTGAGCTTTGGGCTTGCCGTCAGAGAAGATCACTGAAAGGCACAGTCAGTGGGCTGCCAAGAGTTACTCTGCAAAGCAATTGGAGTAATAAAAAAAATGTTAATTGTGCCGGGATCCCCTTGGGGAAGTTCAAAGGGGACAAAAGAAAAACAGGATCTTTCAAACCTGTCATTTTAAAATATGCATTGGCACCAAAGTGTGAACCTGAATATGTTAAAGAAACATCAAATATTTTAAAACGACTTTTCTGCAAGTGGTAAGCTGGAAAACTTAAAAAAAAATTGTACAAAACCTTCAGACTCATACATTGTTCAGTTTGTGACAAATGGCTGGTTTGTTGCCATTTTGAAGTGCATTAATTATATATTTTCCCAGGTGAAGAGAGAATGTGAATTTGCACTGTACAACTTCACTGTAACCCATATCTTTGATGTTTTCCTCATTCTGCTGGGAGGCAAAGAGTTGGGACTGGCATAGAGGTATAGGAAAGAAAAGGAGTAAGCAGAAGGAAAAGGAAAGTGACATTTACTGATCACCTGCCATGTACCAGGGACTTGGTTTACATTACTTGGCTCCTCTTGGGGACAACCCTGTGAAATAGATTTTCTCTGTTTGACAGATGAGGAAACCAAGACTTGAAGAGAATTCAGATCCAGTAAATGGTAGAATTAAAATTCAATCTTAGGACTCTCATCACTTTATTTTTTTTTTTCCTTACATGGGGACAGTAATAATTTCCTTTAAGACTCTTCTGGAAAGGTGAACCATATGGTTTGCTTAACAGGTAGAGAGGTGGCTGACCACTGAGTAGTGCCTGTGAGACACGGCGGCAGCTTTGGGTGTTTTTGTGATTCCGTTCATTTATGTATTGGGTTCCATCTGCTTGCCTCTAAGAGAAGGGGATGACAGAGGATAAGATGGTTGGATGGCATCACCGACTCAATGGACAGGAGTTTGGGTGAACTCCAAGAGTTGGTGATGGACAGGGAGGCCTGGCATGCTGCAGTCCATGGGGTCGCAAAGAATCCAACACAACTGAGCGACTGAACTGAACTGAAACACTCTTTTGACAAGTCAATTTCTGCCACTCCCCTTGCCAAAAAGCTCATTGCCCACTTATCGCTGATGTTGAACTTACTTTTATTCACAGTCATTTTCCAACTTCACCGGCCACAGAGATGACCGTGGTGTCTGCCAGTGCTCCGTTATCCTGCCGGACAACACCTTTCCTGTGCTGAGAGTGGAACGCCTGGAAATCACAGCTCAGACTATCTCCAAGAAGTTCGAGACAGAGCTTATTAAAGTAAGCATTGTACTCTTTTTGCCTCTCCCAACAAGGTCTTGTTACGCACAGACAACATGGCTTTTCTTCAGGACTGTGTAAGCAGCCTTTCTTCACTCTATCAAGGAGCACATCTGTATCTGATGGACGTGTTAGCGTTCGCTTCGCAGTAAGCTATGGAGTTCCCTGTAGCAGGAGGGGTGCACGCACAGGACAAAGACGGGGTGGAGATAACTCGCCCCACAGGATAAGCTCTCTTCAATATCCTTCCAGAAAGCTGGAAGGAAGCCTGTACATCTCAACCCTGAAACCTTTATTTCGTTCTGTGGTTTCTTCTTCCCTTTGGTCGTCTTCTTTGGTATTCTTCCAGCTTTGCCTTCTTTTCTTTCCTCTCCTCTGTCCTTAGGTTCTGTCTTCCTGTCCTTGTGTTTTTCTCATCCTCTTCCTATTGCATTATTTCCCCTCTTGCCTCAGTCCTTTCTTTCCTCTTCTTTCTCGTTTTGTTTTTGTTTTTCCCTCTTTTGGGTCTTCTCTTGCATGCTCTCTCCCCTTCTTTCTCCTCCTCCCCTCCCCTGAATTTCCCTCTCACCTTCCCCACTCTCCCTTCTTTTCCTCCCTTCCTCCTGTTTTGTCAGTTCACTCTCTTCCATCTCTGCCTCTCTCTCTTTCTTGGAGTTAGCCTCTCTTGTCTCGGCAGGGACATTATATCAGATGCATCTCGCGTTACCCCCAAATTGAAGACTTCTCTGGGAATTTGAATCTAGCAGGTCACTCAGCCTTGGTAGAAACCTCCCAAAGCCCTGATTACTGACTTCTCCAGCCCGAGGACATCATATCCCTGAGTTAGCCCTTCTCCAAGCTGGTTGGAACAATGAACTTGGCATTCCAGCTTTGACCCCTTTAACCCTTTTAACCAAGTCAAAATCAAATAGAAAGCCTCCTGCTTTCTGCACAGGTGAAGTCCACATTAGGCTATCATCACATGATGCATTATTTATTAATAATACCACTCCATTAACTTACAAGGAGCTCTGGCTTTCCTGCAAGATTTGAAATAAGTTTTCCCAAGAAATTTCAGCTCAGCTACCTCAACATCCAGCTTAGTTATCTTTTAAGACAAAAATTCCAATGAGGCTGAGCCCCTGCTTTCAACCTGAATTGGTAGATAAATATTCTGAGTTTAAATGAGTGTCCAGGAAAATGTGTTTGACGACTCCAGGAGCCTAGCTTCTTAGGAAATAAAATGTCCTTGAATTAATCAGCAGAAAAGGCACAGCACTAAATTATAAATTCCAATCATTAATATTCATAGTCTTATTCCAGCATAATCAAGTACAGATAAGAAGTTATGCATAAAAACATAACAAGTGGAGGAAAATCCTAGGTAAGGATCTTTTCAGTTAGAGTCATTTGCTTTGAAATAGTGGGAGCTACTGATTTGCATGTCTTCTTGGCTGGCAGGGATGTAAAGGGCAGTTTGAAACCCCAGGCTGCTCCAGGGAGAGGTTTGTGAATCTGGGACGTATAATCCTAATCCTGTGAGGGGGACAGGAAGCATCTGCCTTGCTAATAATTGACGGGGAAGAAGTGTAGAGTAGATGAAGAAACTTTCAGTTCTGAAAGGGTCAGGAGCTGGTCCTAAAAAGATTCTCGACTGAGGCCTGGGAAAGGAATTGACCTGCCCCCTGAGATTTACATAATGGATTCAGGGTATGCCAGCTATGGCAGCAGTAACCCGAACAACTTCCCTCTGTACTTTTTCTGAATGTTTCCAATTCTTCACTCAATAAACCCTTTAAGGCAGGTAGGTCAGTGTTCTTTCCGCCATGGTAGGGATGGGTCAACTGAGGTTCACATGGGTAAAGAGGCATAAATGTAAAGGTCTCTTGGCTGGCTAAGCCAAATCAGGAATCTGGGTCTTGGAATCAGTCCATTTGTTCTTCCTCTTGGCCATGCTGTCGCCATCTTCTAAGAAGAGACGTGTGCCTTCCTGGTGGCTCAGTGGTAAAGCAGCCACCTGCCAATGCAGGAGATGCAAGAGACACAGATTCAAAGATCCCTGGGTTAGGAAGATCCCCTGAAGGAGGAAATGGCAACCCGCTCTAGTATTCTTTCCTGGAGAATCCCATGGACAGGGGAGCCTGGCAGGCTACAGTTCATGTGGTCAGGAGCTGGACAGGACTGAGTGACTAAGCACAGCACACACAAGAAGAGATGCAGCAGGTCAGTAATGCTTTCCATCCAAAGTTATCTCTTCAGCTGAGGGCTTTTGAGTTCCAGGTGAATTATTATAGCGGTCTTTAGGTTGCCTTGGAAATCCCCGTTTGTCTGAAGGCCTGGGGGAATGCCCATTCAAGCAGGCCGGTAGAAAAGGATTTGGACTGCCAGACATTGATTCATTATCTGTCAGGACACAGAGAAGACAGGGATGGCCCCCACATAAGATGCTGAAAGCGTTTGAGACTATGCTGTGGTTTCTGAGATGTCCCCTTGTGACTGTGCTTAGGAAGGAGACAGCACAAAACGCGGCTCAGAATTTTTTTTCTTGAGAGGGTTATGGTCTTCGGGGCAAGTTATTTAATATGACACTTTTGCTAATAGTCCCTCATGCATGAGAGGGTTGAGGCAGCCGGGGAGACATTTAGGCAACCCATAAACAAACAACATCGATTGAGCGATGTTTTGTGCAGTGAAATATAATAAATTAAAAGGTCAGATTGAAAAAAAAGCCTTAAATCACTGTCTCTCTAATAATTGCTGTAATTTATAGGGCACCCACTATACCAGGCACTTAATATACATTATCTCTAGTGTTTGCAATCATCGTGTAAGTATGATACCATTATCCCCAGTTTATAGGAGGAAACAGAGGCTTGGAGAAATTAAGTGATTTTCCCATGAAGTACAGAAGCCTGATTTGTGCTTAGGTGGGTCTCGCTCCACAGTGCTTCATATGTCTTGATGATCAATTCACACTCAGTTAATCTTGTTGTCAAAAATATATTACAATGACAGTATGTGGCAAAGTGCATTTACTTGTTTTGAATAATCTGGCTATGGTGATGATCACAGGTTTTGAGGAACTGGCAGAAACGCAAGCCAGATAATTCTTTAGTCTAATAGCCAGTTGGGTTGCATTCTTACCTATTGCAAGACCTCGATGTAGAGAACAACAGCCAGCCCCCAATGGTTGTTGTTCTGTAGAGTCTGATCATGAGAATCCAGCAATGATATGTGCGTAACAAATAGAAGAATGAAAAACTCTGCATGAAGGGCTGAGGGTTTGAAGGCAAGCATAGATGAGTCATCTAAAGCTCAAATTTGTAGTGATGGGGGGCTCTGCAGTAACAATGTTGACACAGGGAGGTGCCCCTTAGGGGTAGATGAGCCTGGGCAAGCTGGGCTGCCTCTGCTGAGGCTGCACCTTCCAGAGAGAGCTGGGATGTTTCCGGAATTGTCCGTTCCATCTCAACACTAGAGATTCGTACATGAGAAGGGTTCAGACTTACAATCTCTTTAAATGATTACAGTGCACACCATGAAGTCTTTCTGGCCCATTCTCAAATTCTCTCCCACCTTCTGTAACTCTGTGGATGATTCCAATTTTCCTGAACATCCTGGAGCTATTCTTGAAATGTTAGTTGAGAGAACCTCAAGATTTTCCCCAAACAGACCTTCTGAGACCCTTCACTCTGTGGCAGAAGCAGGGCAGTCCCACCACACGTGCTCCGAGGCAGCAAACATCAGGATTGGCCTTGGTGTGCAGGGCGAATCTGGGAGAACCACATTTCATTTAGCAGAAATGACAGTTGAATCACTCATTTTTATAGAACAACAGCTGTGATATGCCACCAAAATGTTCCAGGAAAGCTGAGGGTGTTTCATTTGTTCCAAGAGCTGGCAAGGCCAAATGCCAACAAGAATATTCATTTTGTGAACTTCCATTTCTGCCGTGGGTTGGCACTTCATTATTAGTATTGTTTTTCTCACAGCCAAAAATCTAATGCCTGATTTTTGGAGAAGTTGAAACCTGGCTACCTTATATCTGCGTTTGTGCTTTTAACTGAGACTTGCTAGGTTTATATATATATATGTTTTTGTTTTTTTTTTAACCTCCTTATCCACCAAAATGTCACCAGCCTTATCAGCCTCTTCTGATGGCAATGAGCATCCATTGCCTGAGGAGATATGCTAGCAGTGCCAAGGGCTGTGTTTTCAACTTTCATTAAAATCCTCTTTGCCTGCAGCCTTAGGCCTTTAGGTCTGTGGCCTATGAGTCTACTCTAATTTGTACAGTGGGGTTAAGTGGAAGGGCTAAAATGTCAGAAGTTAGGGCTGCTTTTGGTATTAGAAGGATTAGAAGCTGACATCTGGCTCTGACTTCATCCAGGCCCTGTGGATCAGCTACTTGACATTAGCACAGTTTGGAGGGAAAAGCATCACTTCTCTTCAAATTTTTAAAAGAGTGTAAAAACTGGCAACTTTTAATGAGCTGGTCCTTAAAAAAGCCACGGCATTTCTTTTAGAGATCAGATACTGAAAGAACCACCAACTGTGTTTATTGAAATATCCATTTGGAGATTCCAATTATACACTAAGCCACCATGGGAATTTTTGGAAGTATTTTAGCTTAATGATCAGACATTCAAATATATGCAACAAATGTGTAATTTAAAGGTCTGATTGCAATAATCAGTTCTTGGAAAAAACTTGGAATAAATATGTGGATGCAGTTAATGAAATGTATACTTTATAGTAGCACATATCTCACATATTGAGGAGTAAGTTGGGTCTCTTTCTTAAAATTGAAGTATAATTGATTTCCAGTGTTGTGTTAGTTTCAAGTGCACAGCAAAGTCATTCAGTTATACATACATATGTATCCATTTTTTTTTCCCCTTATAGGTTATTTCAACCTGAGTATAGTTTTCTGTGTTATATGGTAGGTCCTTGTTGGTTACTAAATAGACATTTCTCCAAAGACATACAGATGACAAAAAAGCACATGAAAAGATGACAACTTCACTAATTATTAGAGAAACACATATCAAAGCTACAAGGAGGCATCACCTCACATCTGCCAGAATGGCCATCCTCAAAAAGTCTACAAATAACAAATGCTGAACAAGGTGTGGAGAAAAAGGAAACCTCCTATCTGCTGATGGAAATGCAAATTGGTACAACCACTATGGAAAACAGTATGGAGATTCCTTAAAAAAACTAAAAGAAAGAGCTCCCATATGATCCAGCAAACCCCATTCCCAGACACTCCAGAGAAAACCATACTTTGTAGGTTGAGTCTTTATGGTACTCTGTAGAAGGCAGAGGGATTCAAAACTCATTGCATATGGTAATCAAAGGGAATTCTTCTTAAAGCATGTTTCCCTCTTCTAGAAAATAATTCCATTTAAAGCAGTAGTTCAAAATGGAGGGAGGGTGGTGGTTGTTGGGGGGGTGGGGGTGGTTTTGCACCTGGGGAACATCTAGCAATGTCTGCAACATTTTTGGTTGTCACAGCTGGGGGTGAGTGGGTGGGCGCTGTTTGCACTTAGAGGCTAGGGATGCTGTTAAATATCTTACAATATACAAGAAAGAATGATCTAGCCCCAAATGTCAATGGTGCTGAGGTTGAGAAACCCTGATTTAGAGCATGTGTGTTGAGTGGAAGAGGGTGGGCAAAAGCTTGATTCAAGCCACTGTAGTTTGGAGAGATAATATCTTCTCAAACATTAAAGTGGAGATTAAACTGCAGTTACAAATGATGATCTGAAGCACGATTATTTTTAGTCTAGGCAAGTGTAAAAGCCACCTCCTTCCCCATCGTAACAATAAGTTCTTTTTAGTTTGTACTTGGATTGATTTTTAAAAATATCTAGTTAAATATATTTTTGATACTTCGATTTACTTAAAAAAGATTGACCGCGATCAAATAGTCCCTGAGGAGTTGGTGGTGGAGGAAGGCTGCGTGATATCTCCCTGAGAATTGACTTGAGCTGTTTGCCCTTCAGGTAAAGGAGTATGTCCAATTAATCAGCAAGTATGAAGAGAAACTCTTAAACCTAACTGTCCGAGTATCGATCATGGAAAAAGATTCCATTTCTTACACTGAGCTGGACTTTGAGCTGATCAAGATGGAAGTGAAGGAGATGGAGAAACTGATCAAGCGGCTCAAGGTCGGCTTTTCCGGAAGCACAGTGATCATTGACCAGTTGGAAGTGGAGGTACGAAATCACTGTTTTCGTATTAGTGACAAAGTCTCTTTCTCTGGTGACCCAGACAGTAAAGAATCCGCCTGCAATGTAGGAGACCCAGGTTTGATCCCTGGGTTGGGCAGATCCCTTGGAGAAGGGAATGGCTTCCCACTCCAGTGTTCTTGTCTGGAGAATCTCATGGACAGAGGAGCCAGGTAGGCTACAGTCCATGAGGTTGCAAAGAATTGGACACGACTGATGGTGATGGATAGGGAGGCCTGGCGTGCTGCAGTTCATGGGGTCGCAAAGAGTCGGACACGACTGAGCGACTGATCTGATCTGATCTGAGTGACTAACACTTCTACTCTTTGATGAGCAAGTGCTAGGATCAGGAGAGGAATCTTTGTCTTTTGACGTCTAATTCTATACTTGTTCATGACCACCTGGCACGTCCTGTGTTCCACTTTAGATGGATGCCTGGCTTTGAATAGTAAATTACATACATGGGGAACATACTAACTGAGGACCAGCTGTCTAATGGTCAGAGTCCCACTCCAGAGCCAAATGACTTCCAATATCTCTAGAAAGAAGATGATACATAAGTGTGAACAACTCCAAGGCCAAGCTAGATCAGGGGGTCTTCTTCATTCTGAATTTATCCTCATGGGACTTGAAAGTCACGATTTATCTGATTTTGGATGTGCTAGGTCCGTTTCTCCTTTCCAATGAGCATATAATCTTTAATCCCTCTTGGAATGCTTCTCCACATACTGGCAAGTCTCTTTAAAGGAGTTTCTTGTAAGTATGTTTTTCTGAAGGCTTTTAAGGTCTGTGAATAAAAACCATCCCATTTAATACTAGGCTTGGATAATTTATATCAACGAGGAGTTTCCTAGCACAGTCATGACATGGACTATCATTGAGAATTCCAGTTCTGTGTTTTAGAATTCAGGCTTTTTCTGGCCCTTACCATTCATTAGGAACTTAATTATAATATGGCATGAGTAAACACGAGTTTACAGGGAAAGGTTGTCAGAGATGAACTTTAATGGACATTTGGGTATGCTTCGATGGAACCTGTTTTCTGTCATTACAGCTTTTAAAATCTTTGCCGTTTTCTTCTTGTCACACACATCGGCTTGCGATCCAACAGGCATTCACACTAAACCATGAAATGTATTCTTCCAAATGAAACTGTTCAGAAGAATCTCGGGTGTATTCTCCAGCAACCTTTCCCTAAGTGACAAATTCAGCCATGGAATGTTTATGAAAGAAGTTGCATGATAACAGAAAATCACTCTCAATTTTGATTTCCTTAGATCAGGAATATGACCCTCTTGGTAGAGCAGCTTGAGACGCTGGACAAAAACAACGTCCTTGCCATTCGTCGACAAATCTTGGCTCTGAAGAACAGGCTCAAGGAATGTGAGGCCTCTAAGGTTGAAAGTGCTCCCCCGCCCCCTGTGCCAGGTAAGGGTGTGCCATCTTTCCCAGGCTCTGGAGGAGCTGAAGCTGAGGTGGGGAAGGGCTCTGGGATAGTGGGGGTGAAGGGAGGATGGGATTTTTGCAGCTCTGAGTTTATCTCCTGTGCTTTTAAATCTCACCTACCCATTCTACACACAATCACGTTCTGGGGTGCACAGAGGAGAAGCGCAGACAGTGAGTTGATTTAAAACAAAATCCACAAGTTGCACATAACTTTTTTGCATTTGCTAATGGGGAGAATGTCTCTATGGTGATGGACTGGTTAGCGGGAGCCAGGTGAAAGCTTCTGCAATCTGCATGGCATCACCTCCGTTGTCCTGGGGATTCTAAGGGCTGGTTGGCCCATTTATCTGATGAGCCGGGTCATGCCTAGAATCCTCCTTGCCTCTTTTCCATCTCCCCCAACTTCCCTCTCTTCTTCTACCTCTTTATTTCTCCTTCCTGCTCCCATTAAATGCACATGCTATGTACCATGTCCTAGGATTCAGTGAGGATGTAATGGTGGCCCAATGGTTTAATGGGTCAAGAATCTGCCTGCAACACAGGAGACACAGGAGATGTAGGTTTGATCCCTGGGTCAGGAAGATGCCCTAGAGGAGGAAGTGGCAACTTACTCCAGTTTTCTTGCCTGAAATATTTTATGAATAGAGGAGCCTGGCAGGCTACTGCCCAAAGAGTTGTAAACAGTCAGACACGACTAAGCATAAACTGGACCTACACGTCAGTGCCATGTAGGCGTGTCCTACCATCTTCCTTAGACTGTGAGTTCTTGGAGGGCAGGAATGGTGTGTCCTTCTCTCAAGAATCATCCTTGAAGCAGGTTAGGTATAGCATAGAGACGCATGCCTATAACTGAACTGCCTTGTTGAATGGGGTGGTGCAGTGTAGGGATCAGGAGCTAGGCACTGGGATGCCAAAGGCCTGAGCTTCCCACTACATAGCCACGGCAAAAAGCCTTAATCTCCTCCTTGGTAAAATGGAAGAACAGTACTAGGAACCTTGCTGGGTTGCAGTGACGATTCACAAAACGATTTTTGAGAAGCTCACAGCTCTGTGACTGACATTTATGCACTGGCAATTGTTACTGCATTAATGCGGATAATTAAAGTGAACACCTCGCTGCAAACAAAAGCAGAGCTAGATCTGTGTGCCTCTGAGCACATCCCTCCAGGTGAACTAAAGCCGTAGCATCCAGCCCTGGAGCCGGGGTCACAGGGACGCTCTCTCTGCTAGTTCTGAGCATCTCAGCCTTGATGGGGACCGTATCCGTTCATCAAATCATACTGCTCTTGTGATTCTCATTCACTCCTATTCTCACAAGCTGCTTCCTTTCAGGCCATGCATTTCTGGGTCCTTGTCACCGTCACGGATTTCTTTAAGGTTTTAATTAAATACTGCCATTGTTATAATTCTCTTGGTGTTGTTCAGAGGCCTATCTTTGCTTCCTCTGAGGTTGAGACTCTGTCACAGAACGACCCTTAGAGGAGGTCTTGTCCTCTGTAATAAACTAGGCTAGGGAATGAGATGGAGAAGGCAATGACACCCCACTCCAGTACTCTTGCCTGGAAAATCCCATGGACGGAGGAACCTGGTAGGCTGCAGTCCATGGGGTCGCTAAGAGTTGGGCACGACTTCGAGACTTCACTTTCACTTTTCACTTTCATGCATTGGAGAAGACAATGGCAACCCACTCCAGTGTTCCTGCCTGGAGAATTCCAGGGACGGGGGAGCCTGGTGGGCTGCTGTCTATGGGGTCGCACAGAGTCGGACACGACTGAAGCGACTTAGCAGCAGCAGCAGAAGGAAATGAGAGCTCGGTCTGGGGGGCCCCTAAGCACTTGCTCCCCGAGGGCAGGAGTCAAACAGTGACCCCCTCTCGATACTACCTGAGCGTGTCTTTCTTTCCTCCCTTCATCCGTCCCTTCCTTTTCCCCCTTCTTTCTCTCTTTTTATTTTTTGAAAGAATTGATTTTCATCCGCTTGTTTATGTATTATTTTTGGCTGCACCGGGTCTTCGCTGCTGGGCGAGCCTTTCTGTGGCCGCGGTGAGCGGGGCCCACTCTAGCCGTGGCGCGCGGGCTTCTGATCGCCATGGCTTCCTCGGTCGCAGAGAACCGGCTATAGGTGCACAGGCTTTAGCGACTGCGGCCCTCAGGTTTCATTGCCCGGTGCCATGTGGGATTGAGCCCCTGTTCCCTGTCTTGGCAGTTGAATTTTTAACCACTGGACCACCAGGGATGTCCTGTCTCTTTTTAAACCTCAGCAAACTGTCTTCATGGAATAACTTTCCTGGCAGTTTTCTATGCATCCCTTGGAATGAAGACAGTTTATTTAGGGCAGGAAAGAAGGTTCGGGGCTGCCATGTCTCAGAGGAGGAGGCGTGGTGGAGAGGGTGTAGCTTTTCCTGGGGTCACGCAGGTGGCAGGGAGCTGACGCTGAGGTGCCAGACCCTTTCCTGCTTATCATCTGGGGACCTCAGGCATCAGCACCTCAAGGCTGCTGGTGGGGGAGAAAGCACACTGCTTAGGATCTAAGGAAGAAAGAAAATGGTCAGTTTGTTTTCCTATTTTCGTTAGCTTTTTTTTTTTCTAGAACCTTCCCCCAGGTCCTCAACACTTGGGCTTTTGTGAGCCAGCCCAGCCCAGCTGTGTTGTTTAAACAGATTGGACGTAGACTCCCTCTCACTTTCCCACAACCTTGGCTGCAGCTGGATCCCTGCCAGGCCGCTTGGCCCTCCTCCAGCTCTGTTCATATTATATTTATGATGTTTATATTAAACCGACTTTTTGTCATGTTTTGAAATCAATTTCTTTCACTCGCTCTTTCTATTTGGACTGGTTGATAATGCAGGATTGGAAAATCCCCAGGCACCACCGCATTGTGAGCCTGTGGAGACTTTAATTAAAGTTACTCACTATTATGGGACTTTAAAATCTGGCCTGTTTGCTTTTCTTCACTGCAGAGTTGCAGAGAAGGGAAAAAAAGAAAGAAAGAAAGACTCGCTGCAAGTTTCGGTTATAAAATAAATCTGTGCTGTCTTGGCCCCTGCAGGCAGCTGCCATTTGCTACCCCCATGGTCAGCTTGATCTGAGAACCAGTACATAGTGTTCAGATCAGATCAGATCAGATCAGTCGCTCAGTCGTGTCCGACTCTTTGCGACCCCATGAACCGCAGCACGCCAGGCCTCCCTGTCCATCACCAGCTCCTGGAGTTCACTCAGACTCACATCCATCGAGTCAGTGATGCCATCCAGCCATCTCATCCTCTGTCGTCCCCTTCTCCTCCTGCCCTCAATCCCTCCCAGCATCAGAGTCTTCTCCAATGAGTCAACTCTTCGCATGAGGTGGCCAAAATACTGGAGTTTCAGCTTTAGCATCATTCCTTCTAAAGAAATTCCAGGATTGATCTCCTTCAGAATGGACTGGTTGGATCTTCTTGCAGACCAAGGGACTCTCAAGAGTCTTCTCCAACACCACAGTTCAAAAGCATCAATTCTTCGGCGCTCAGCCTTCTTCACAGTCCAGCTCTCACATCCATACATGACCACAGTACATAGTGTTAGGGTTCGATAAAACGTGCTTTATAGATGCTTCATGCCACAAATGGCATCCTTTTCTGCTTCATTTGCTAAACTAAGATAATTGGCCTTATGCTCATTAACTGTTTTCCCAAAAACAACCGACTTCGGTTTCTCTCTGTTCTTCTCCCTGGATCTAAAGGACTGTAGATAGGAAAATGGGATGTGAATGCCTAGGATCGTCCCTGTTATAGGTGGAGGTGCTGGGCTCTATGCTGCCACATAGTAGGTGTACAGTAAATCACCCACGAAAGATGTAGGCTAATTAGCCAAAATCCCGAGCCTAGGGAAGAGCTGAGCTTTGGGGAGCATATATCCAACAATTTAGAGTCAATTTCATCTTAATTATTTTATGATTATGACCATTTTGATTGTTTGAGTCTCACAAGTCAATTGTATTCTCATCTTTGCTCCAAGTTCAGTTGCCCAGGTGAGAGGGAGCATTGGTGGATCCAAGATTAAGTTTCCTCTTGTTGAGTGTGCTCAGTCGTGTCCGACTCTTTGTGACCCCATGGACTGTAGCCTGCCAGGCTCCTCTGTCCACGGGATTTTTCCAGGCAAGGATACTGGAGGGGTTTGCAGTTTCCTCTTCCAGGGGATCTTCTTGATCCGGGAATTGAACCCGCAGCTCCCGCCGCTCCTGCATTGCAGGCAGATTCTTTACCCACTGAGGCATTGGGGAAGCCCCACGTTTCCTCTGCTGGTATATAATCTTTAGTTTTTTTTTTTTTTTTTTTTTTAATGCTGCTAACCATGAGACTTAAAAAAAAAAAAAGCCAAGTTAGAGTGTTTTAAAGTTTTACCTTGTGGCCTCCCAGGATATTTTCAGAATACCATAGCAGTATCTAATAACTTCCATGATGAAAAAGAGATGGCCAAACAAGGCTGAGAGTATGGAGAGTTCCTTGCATTATGTTCTGTGCAGTGAATACCAGGCTCTTGGAAGCATTCAGATATGTTCTCGGGTAAAGAGCTAGTGTTTTTATAATTAAAGCTAAGGACACAACTTAGCGACTAAAATGATAACCATGACAACAAAGGTGAGTTTGGGATGTCTAAACAGTTTTTCATTCCATAATTTAGTGTCTCTGTGTGGTTGATACTGTTCTGGGCACTTGGCTACCAGGATGGGTCCATAAACCTCCAGAAACCACTATTTAATGTAAACCTTCAGTTGTAACATGATGTGATTATAATGCTGATCATTTATTGAGTTAAATGTACCTGTTTTCTGTACTCTTAACAGTTCTACAGAGTAGGTATTATTATTTTTTCTTCTAATGCAAGGAAGCTGACACTCAGAAGGTTGGGCAAGCCACTCAGGATACTCAGCTCACTAGTGTTGGAGCAGGATTGGAATTGGAACCTGTCTGGCAATGTTTTCAGTGTACCAGGCTGCCTTCCACAGATGCTCAAATGGAGAGAGAGGTTGCACCTGTGATTCCTGGGGTGATAAGAAAGTTCCAACAGCTCACTAACCTGATTAACACCAAATTATCTTGGCTTTCTTGCTTGCGGAGTAGCTTAAAGGGTACTTTTGTTCTCAGTTCTGTAGTGTGTCCTCTTCCATCAGAAAATGCAAAAGGATTCGTTGATCTTTCACAACTCTTGAGTCATGGTTGGGCAGTGGGTTGTTGTTCCAGTGGCAGGAAAAATTGGGGATAAAGAAGGAAAGGCATGGGGTATCTCAAGTCCTTGAGATGCAGGAAGGGGCTGGAAAGGGGTATGAGACAAGGCAGGGTGTAGAGAGGCTCAGACAGGGTAGGGGAAAGGGTCTCTTGCTGGGCTAGATGAGACGGGGATGCAAGGCTCTGTGCTGGCAGTGGGCACCAGGCTGCCTGTCAGTTTCATCTTTGTTTCTAGGACAGTTTGCAGCCAGGAGTTGAGGAAGCCTGCTGTAGCCTTGTCACTGGTCTGTCACTGTTGTGACCACATCCGTAGCATTGACAACAATACTTTGTTCTAGTCTTACTTCCTCTTCCTTTGCTGGGAGCCAGGGCTGTAAAAACAGTCCAAAGGCGTTAGAAGATAAAAGGAGAATAACAGAAAGGACATGAGAGTGTTCAGGAACGATTGTGGGGTGAGGAAAAGAGATTCAAAGTTCATACCAGGTGCAATTTTATTTTTTAATTGGAGTATAATTGCTTTATAGTATCGCATTAGTTTCCACTGCACAAAGAAGGGAATCAGCTCTGTGTCCACAGATAGCCCCTCCCTTCTGGCCCTCCCTCCCATCCCCACCCCACCTCTCTAGGTATCGCAGAGCACAAAGCTGAGCTCCTAGTGCTACGCAGCAGGTCCGCACCGGCCATCTGGTTTACACACGGTCTTGGATGTATGTCAAGCCCAATCTCCCAGTTCGTCTCACCCTCCCTCTCTCCCCCGTGTCCACACGCCCATTCTCTGCATCTGCATCTCTGTTCCTGCCCTGCAAATAGGTTCGTCTGTACGTTTTTGGTTTTTTTTTTTTTTTTTAGGTTCCACACATATGTGTTGATATGCAATATTTGTTTTTCTCTTTCTGACTTACTTCACTCTGTATGACAGACTCTAGGTCCATTCTAGACATCTCTATAAATGACCCAATCTTTCCTTTTTATGGCTGAGTAAAATTCCATTGTATATACATACCAAATCTTCTTCATCCATTTATCTGTTGATGGACATTTAGGTTGCTTCCATGTTCAGATATTGTAAGTAATGCTGCAGTGAACACTGGGATACATGTGTCTTTTTGAATTTTTATAAGAGGTACAATTTTAATCTCTTGGTCAACTTGTGAAATAATAAATGTTATTATTAGTAGTAGTAATTTTTATGCTATGCTAAGTCACTTCAGTCGTGTCCGACTCTGTGTGACCCCATAGACGGCAGCCCACCAGGCTCCCCCGTCCCTGGGACTCTCCAGGCAAGAACACTGGAGTGGGTTGCCATTTCCTTCTCCAATGCATGAAAGTGAAAAGTGAAAGTGAAGTCGCTCAGTCTTGTCCGACTCTTAGCGACCCCATGGACTGCAGCCTACCAGGCTCCTCCGTCCATGGGATTTTCCAGGCAAGAGTACTGGAGTAATTTTTAAGGGAAGTTTATTTTGGATCCTTCATATCTAAGGATTTCCCCCTCTAGGACAGAATAGTTTATTATCTTTAATCCCATGATAAAATGCTTGACTATGTTATAGCACATAAGTTTTCCTTAAATATTTTGTTGCTATTGGTTTGGGATATTTCTTTTCCAGGAGGGCAAGATTCAATTAAGCAAACAATGCCTAAGTCTTCTAACCTGCAAGAAAAAAGTGACTTTCTTTCATTTCCTCAGGGTGAAATGTTGTTGAATAAATAAGTTCTCAGGAAGATATTTTAACTAGAATATCTGGTTAGTAGCATATGGAAACTCAAACAGTTTTTGTTATCATTCAACTGAACACACCGCTAACTTTATTTTAATAATTCATGCATTGTTTCATAAACAAAAGCAAACAAGCATTCATCTGAGAGATCACTTTTAGAAGAGGAAATAATACTTTATAATTTTATTTATTATTTCTTTAGTGGAGAGCAGTCTCTTGGCTGAACATGTGTTGCTTTTTTATTTATGAAATGGTGCATGCATTATTAAAATAAACCCGCGACTGTGTTCTGCTTAATGATATGCAAAATTATTTGAGGTTGGGCACAGAGCAGTTTCATTTCTCTACCTGTTGTATGGTTGGCTGGCTTTCCCACCAACTGCGGATTTATGAGAGCATTTAAGGAGCACATATTTAATTCCGGGACCAAAAAGCCCCAGCAGACTGGAAAAATAAAAGCAAGATTTCTAGTAATGGTTTCACCTCTGAACAGTCCTTGAATGAGGAGGGGAGAGAGGAGAGGCATTTAACAAGGAAAGAAATGGGTCTTTCTGTAGCCATCAGAGATAGAGACTCAGAGGCGAATGCTCTGCACCCTCTTTCTCCTCGCAGTGTTAATATCAAGCAGTTCTTTGGAGTTCTGATTCTGACTTGAGCTCACCTCATGTGCCCTCCGTGGCTCTCTGAGTCCCTCCATGCATTTACAGCCAGGTTCTGTCTCCTCCTCCCTCACCCGCTCTGCTCTAGGCAGCAGGATAAGGGAAAATGACCTCCAACGTACTTGGAGTCGACTTTCCTCTGTAATTCCAATAAAATTTCTGGCCAGCCTTTTAAGGGTATTTATTAAGATTCCAGAAACTGTCTGTTCAAATCTTTAGATAGCTATTATAAAAATACTGGAGGATTTTTATTCTATTTTTTTATAGCTCATAAATGTCTGGCTTGGCAGGCATTTCAGAGGGAGGACTCTGCAAAGGGCCAAAAGGCCCAGCCAGAGCCATTCACCAGGGTGTTTCAGGGAATGTAGATTCAGTGGACTGGTGAGTCTCGTCCCACTTGATTGTACACATTGTGACAATGACGGCGTCAGACTGGGAACAATGACGTGCTGGCCTGTCTTTCTGCGGCACGGCAGGCTATGTCTTACAAGCCTCAAGGCCCACCTTGTAACTCTGCAGCGAGATGGTCACCACATCATCCATGCTTTGGGCACAGAACAGGCAATGCTGCCCAAAAATACCTTCTGTGACTTTTCAAAGCTGAAATCCCACCATTAGAGGACCTCTTAGAGGTCCATCGAGGGCAATCTTTCTTTTTTTTTTATTTTCACATTTTTTATTTTGTATTGAGCCGATTTACAACGTTGTGATCATTTCAGGCGAACAGTGAAGGGACTCAGCCATACATACACATGTATCCATTTTCGCCCAAAGTCCCCTCCCATCCAGGCTCCCACATAACCCTGAACAGAGTTCCATGTGCTACACAGTAGGTCCTGTTGGTTATCCACTTTAAATATAGCAGTGTGTGCCTTGACATTCTGAGTCAAGTAAGTCAGACAGAGAAGGAGAAATATTATATGGCATGCCTTATATATGGAATCTAAGAAGAAATGATACAGATGAGCTTGCTACAAAACAGAGACTCACAGACTTAGGTAACAAACTAATCGTTACTGGGGAGAAGGGATAGTTAGGGAGTTTGGGATGGACAAGGACCATCTTTCTGTATCTTTAAAATGCCATAGTAGAAACTTCCTCTCCTGAGGGTAAAGTGGGCAGCATTGGTACCTGGTGTGGACGTGCCCTTGGGGCCCCAGGGCAGGGCAGAGGGAAGGGAAGGGAAGAAAGACTTGCCCAGGATCGACTTCTTCATCCCAATTCTCATGGCCCTGGTGAAGAGCACCACTGTGAGTACGGCTTTATGGCAATAGGAAGGCATTCTCCTGTGGTCTTGCTTTCTTGATTTCTCTATAAGGAAAATAAAATAAAATGATATTGCTGAAATGCATTCTCATAGAAGAAAATACATTAAATTCACTAAGTCTTCCTTTTTTAAACTTTTTAAAATGGTTATTCACAGTTCCATTGTACCCATTTTCCAGATTGAAGGCCCATCCATATAAACAGGAGACAGTTCTCTCTAGAACTGATAACATGTTTGCGTTGAGACCAAGGCCAAGGGTAGCTTTTGTCCTTTCTCCATCAGAACCATGGTGTTGACAAGAAAAATGTTTGGTTCTTAGAATATTAAACTGTTTGTATCTTGTCATGCATTTTCTCTAAGAATGTCCTTTTATTTGTTTGTTCCTCTAGGGAGCTGTGCGCACGGCGGTGTGGTGAATATCAGCAAACCAGTTATAGTTCAGCTCAACTGGCTAGGATTTAGCTATAAGTATGGCGCCTGGGGTCGGGATTACTCTCCCCAGGATCCAGGCAATGGGGTGTACTGGGTGGCACCTTTGGATACGGATGGGAGAACTTTGCAAAATTATAGACTCTACAATACAAAGGATGATTTGCGGTTGTATACATATGCCCGACAGAATCAAATTTCCTATGGGCAAGGCAGTGGTGCAGTAGTTTATAAGAACAACATGTATGTCAATTGGTATGACTCCCAGAACATGGCCAAAATTAACCTGACCACCAACAAAGTTGATTTGTCCCAAACTCTCCCTAATGCTGCCTATAATAACCGCTTTTCGTACGCTAATGTTGGTTGGCAAGATATGGACTTTGCTGTGGATGAGAATGGATTGTGGGTGATTTATGCAACTGAAGCCAGCACTGGTAACATCGTGATTAGTAAACTCAATGACACCACACTTGCCGTGCTAAACACTTGGCATACCAAGCAGTATAAACCATCTGTTTCTAACACGTTCATGGTGTGTGGGGTTCTGTATGCCACTCGCACTCTGAGCACCAAAACAGAAGAAATTTTCTACTACTATGACACAAACACAGGGAAAGAGGGCAAACTTAACATTGTAATGAAGAAGATGAAAGAGACTGTGCAAAGTATTAACTATCACCCTTTCGAACAGAAACTTTTCGTCTATAATGATGGCTACCTTCTGAATTACGATCTTGTCTTCCAGCAGATACCCAAGTAAATTTTCATGTGTTAGGGTGAAAGGAAATAAAATTTTTATTGAAAAAAAAATGTGGTCTTCTCCACTTATTTAGGGGCTAAGGGTGGGGTGGGGATACGGGGCAGGGCTCAAGATTCAAAAGTTTATGTGCTTCAGTTCACATCAGTCGCTCAGTCGTGTCCAACTCTTTGCGACCCCATGAATCGCAGCACTCCAGGCCTCCCTGTCCATCACCAACTCCCAGAGTTCACTCAGACTCATATCCATCGAGTCAGTGATGCCATCCAGCCATCTCATCCTCCGTTGTCCCCTTTTCCTCCTGCCCCCAATCCCTCCCAGCATCAGAGTCTTCTCCAATGAGTCAACTCTTTGCATGAGGTGACCAAAGTACTGGAGTTTCAGCTTTACCATCATTCCTTCCAAAGAAATCCCAGGGCTGATCTCCTTCAGAATGGACTAGTTGGATCTCCTTGCAGTCCAAGGGACTCTCAAGAGTCTTCTCCAACGCCACAGTTCAAAAGCATCACTTCTTCAGGGCTCAGCCTTCTTCACAGTCCAACTCTCACATCCATACATGACCACAGGAAAAAACATAGCCTTGACTAGATGGACCTTTGTTGGCAAAGTAATGCCTCTGCTTTTGAATATGCTATCTAGGTTGGTCATAACTTTCCATCCAAGGAGTAAGCGTCTTTTAATTTTATAGCTGCAGTCACCATCTGCAGTGATTTTGGAGCCCCCAAAATAAAGTCTGACACTGTTTTCACTGTTTCTCCATCTATTCCCCATGAAGTGATGGGACCGGATGCCATGATCTAAGTTTTCTGAATGTTGAGCTTTAAGCCACTTTTTCACTCTCCACTTTTACTTTCATCAAGAGGCTTTTTAGTTCCTCTTCACTTTCTGCCATAAGGGTGGTGTCATCTGCATATATGAGGTTATTGATATTTCTCCCAGCAATCTTGATTCCAGCTTGTGTTTCTTCCAGTCCAGCGTTTCTCATGATGTACTCTGCATAGAAGTTAAATAAGCAGGGTGACAATATACAGCCTTGACATACTCCTTTTCCTATTTGGAACCAGTCTGTTGTTCCATGACCAGTTCTAACTGTTGCTTCCTGACCTGCATACAGATTTCTCAAAAGGCAGGTCAGGTGGTCTGGTATGCCCATCTCTTTAAGAATTTTCCACAGTTATTGTGATCCACACAGTCAAAGGCTTTGGCATAGTCAATAAAGCAGAAATAGATGTTTTTCTGGAACTCTCTTGCTTTTTCCATGACCTAGCAGATGTTGGCAATTTGATCTCTGGTTCCTCTGCCTTTTCTAAAACCAGCTTGAACATCAGGAAGTTTACAGTTCACATATTGCTGAAGCCTGGCTTGGAGAATTTTGAGCATTAGTTTACTAGCATAATATTTGGGAGTTGGGTTCTTCCAAGCTAGAGACTCAGGGCATTGCCTTATTGGATGAGCTCTCTTGGAAGCCATCTGCTTCCTGGGATGCCTTTCTCAGACTGAAATAATCTGGAATTGTCCGAGGTCTTGGGCATTATGGCTCTAAGGAAGCCTTTGGTGAGGTAACATCTGAAAATCAAGGGGCATAAAGAGAACTTTGTATGGCTTTTGGAGATTCTTTGTACAAAAGAGAGTTCAAGGGCCAGTTCTCATATAACCTGGATGATTCTTCCATACTTGCAAGAAATCTGGGGCTTAACAGGCAGATTAGTTTCTGAAGCTCCTTGAGGGTCCAAACCTTCAACTTTGTTTTTCTTAGTAGGGCCTAGCATGATGTTTGGTATGTAGCAGATAAGTAAATTTAGCATGCTTGTGTTATATCTATGAAATGCTACGAGTTTTCCGGAGAAAATTCTTTTTCGGCATTAAATTCTCGAATCAGTCCCAGGTGAATCTACAGGGGAGGCACTTGTGCTTTTTTTTCTCCTGTTGGACACGTTCGTAAGGGTCAGTAGAAGACGCCTACCTCATAATTTCATTCCAAAGGCAGCTCAGAAGATTAGAACTGGACTTAACAATCAATTCCTCTCACCCTCTCCCAACCCCCTGCTTAAAAAAAAATTAACTATTTTTTTATGGAATGAATATAAGATAAGAAATAATAATTTTCTTTTGTCTCATCATAAACTTTTACGACTCTAAGACCACAAGAAAAGCAAATGGCGGTGATAAAATGCTAGCCTATTATAAAGCCCTTAGAGCGTATGTTAGACTTGTATTAAGTCATATCAGTGGCGTAATGCAATTTTTGTCTTGAAGCCTGAAACTTGTAAGAAACTGACATTTTATTTTTTTTTTGAAAGAAATGTGAAAATAAAAACCACTGAAAGTTTGTAGAACATCAGTGCAATCTGAAAACCTTGCAGATATGTGTGCTCTTGTGCTTTTTGAATGCCTTTATCATCTGGTCTTGGACTATTTTCATTTGATGTTCAGAAGTTCTCGTTGATAGGACTGGCTCCAGGCAGTGGCACCCCACCCCAGTACTTTTGCCTGGAAAATCCCATGGACAGAGGACCCTGGTAGGCTCCAGTCCATGGGGTCGCTAAGAGTCGGACACGACTGAGCGACTTCACTTTCACTTTTCACTTTCCTGCATTGGAGAAGGAAATGGCAACCCACTCCAGTATTCTTGCCTGGAGAATCCCAGGGACGGGGAAGCCTGGTGAGCTTCCGTCTATGGGGTCGCACAGAGTCGGACACGACTGAAGCGACTTAGCAGCAGTAGCAGCCCCGTTTAATAAATGATTTAAATGTGATTTGAAAAAGTGTTGTCTTTTGTGTTTTTTCACTCTTTTATTTTATTCCCCCAAAAACCTCTTACCAGTCCACACTTTGCTGTGAGGTTCAGAGAATGGCTTCCTCCCAAAAGCCAGGACACCTAAGAGCAGAGAATATCAATAGCTTTTAAGACTCCAAAGTCAGGGCCGGCTCTTTAGTTTTCATTTCCCTTTAAAATCCATTCTCTCTGGCAGCGTTTGCTGTATGAGCCGGTGCTCTTTTCCTCTGGGATATAACCTTATGTACTTATTAATTTGCATGACCGATCTGATTATTTCCAATGTTAGACTATATTTGTGTGGCTTATGCTCCTTTTCCGATTGAGCTATTAACCTGGGTCAGAAGCTTTCAGATCTTCCCCAAATCGGAGGTCTTGGATCGAGAGCAGAGAGCCTAACTGGCCACACTGGAGAAAGAAATATTTTTACCAAAAAGAATGTGTTGGGGCACAAGTGACCTAGAGCTGGAAGGACGCATAGGCTGGGCGAGAGGAGTGAGTGTTACTGAACGGCTTATTTTTAATCCACGCCAAGCTTCGTGAGTATTTTTAGCAAGATTTTTTTTGTATCAGGGCTGAGCATGGAGACAGGTATGGCCTTCAAAATGCAACAAGATATGAAGATAAAGACAGGTATGTCATGTGAGATAGAAGTTAAAAACAGTGATGTTATATTTAATCTGGCTCTAGGCAGTTTTCCAGATGAATGTTTTTACCAAGTACATAGGATGACCTCTGAAGATTCAGGAAAGGAGGCAGGAAGCCAAGGTAATGCTAGCAAACAGCTCCTTATTTAAACTGCAACAGAAGCGTCTGCATGAAAATACCGCTCTAACCCTTCTTGGCACTGGACCTGGTGTGATCAGCCTGCAGGAGATCTCCCTGCTGGGTAGGTTGAACAACCTAGGGATTCTGGATCAAGGGTTTACTGCAATGCAGCTACACAATGGAAATTTTAGCTCAAGTTCACCAGCCAGCACCCTTCTGGGGGGAAAAAAAAATTGTATTGTATATTTAAATCCGCTTTATTAAGAAGCAATTTACATGCAGTAAAATCTGCCATTGGTAAGTGTGTGATTAAATGAGTTTTGACAAATGTATACAGTTGTGCGAAGGCTATATCATTACCACAGAAAACATTTCCATCCTCTCTTGAAAGTTCTCTTGTGCCCTTTGGTTGTTGGCTCTTCCCCTCAGCTCCTAGCCCCTGGCTACCACGGAGCTGCTTTCTATCTCTGTGGAACGGAACCATAGAAGCATTTTGAGTCTGGTTTCTTCAGTTTCCTCTTGAAAAAGAGAACTAATGGGCTCCAACTACCCCAGGGGATAGCTGGACATTATCAGGGTTCTGGGGTTCCCTGTGTTTTCATATTTGGGAGGAGGTTGCACAGGGGATTGTGAACAGGGGGTTGTGAACAGCTACGGTGAGCTCCTGCCTTTATAAGTGGTCCCTGGTGGCCAGCTTGAAATTGGCATGCGGAGGGGTCTAGCTCAGTGTCAATCAAGCCCACCTGGCCTCACTCCCCAAGCTTGGAAGTTCCCTTTCCAGCAGCCCTTTTGATATTTGTTCTCTAATGTGCACCCCTGTATCACCAGCATGCGGATCCAGATGACCTCTGAGAATAATGAATAGTGGGTGTGTTGTGTTTAACAGGACAAGATTTGTAGTCAAGCCAAACTGGATTTGACTCTTTGCTTTGCTGCTCACAGGTGGTATGGCTTTGGGCACGTTCCTTAATTTTTCTGACATTCAATGTCATTTTCTGTATAATGGGATAAAACCACCTACCTCAGAGTCCTGTTGGGTGAATCTGAAGTATATAAAATGTTCAGTTCAGTTTTGGGCACATGCAGCCTTCCCTGGTGGTTCAGACAGAAAAGGATCTGCCTGCCTGCAATGCAGGAGACCCAGATTCGATCCCTGGCTTGGGAAGACCTCCTGGAGAAGGGAATGGCAACCCACTCCAGTATTCTTGCCTGGAGAATTCCTTGGACAAGAAGACTGGTGGGTTACAGTTCATGGGTTTGCAAGGAGTCGGATATGACTGAGCAACTTAACACACTACTTTCAACTAAAGGTTATTATCCCTGCTTATCCTCCTGGATTTTAAATTCATAGTGGTCATTGGTTGATAAGATACAAAGCTTACTGGGATTAAAGTTTACATCCTCTCCCCTACAAACCTGTGTGGCCAAGTAACTCTTTGAGCAGGTGCCCTTTTGGCTTAGAAGAGCTCCATCTGTTGGGACTCTTTGCTTGTCCTCATGCTCAAGATCAATCCTCAGAGCTGATATTTTCTATCCTTGAACTCCACGTGGCACACTGACAGGAGCAGCAGAAACTGAGACTGCCTCCCTTTACTTTGAGCCACTGAAAACCTAAATGAAGGCTGGTTGTCATCAAGCCCCATGAATGGGGCCAAAATAGATGTATGTGTTCTCCTACTTGGGGCTTCCCTGGTGGCTCAGATGGTGAAGAATCTGCCTGCAATAAGTTTTGATCCCTGGGTCAGGAAGATACCCTGGAGAAGGGAATGGAAACCCAGTTTTTACTGCAATCAATAAGCACATTTGTCTTCTCAGAACATGGGTGAGTATTTATTTTGTGCTTTACTCTTAATAAAATGAATTTATCTTTTGGGATTTGTTGTCACTGCCAGACTTAAGAGTGCAATTTCCTCTCTTCTTGATTCGTGAATTGGTGAAAGGGCAACGGCGTGACTATGTGGCTGCCTTCAGGATGATGCTGGGATGTTCTGGGCTTGAGCCCTCAGTCCTCACAAGCAGATGTCTCACCACGATGGATGATTAGCCTCCTGTGCTCCAGAATGTTCCGGAACAACAAAAGGGTAAATTGTGACACATCAGAAAATGAGAGGCAGGCGCATTTCTGAGGCCTGCTCCCAGCCAGGGGAACAGACCAGCTGGCCTGGCTCATCCATGAGCGATGCTGTTTGAGCTGTCACTTGGGCTGCCAGGCCTCACATCTGTAGCTTGGGATGTGCCCACTTGTCTCTGAGATTGTCATCTGCTCCTGGATCACTTTCAAAGGGAACAGCCCCAGTTATCAAGGTCCACTGTGGAGAAGGGTGGACTCCACTCCGTCCAGAGAGGGGGGCTTCTGCTTGGGTGCCCTCCCTGGGCACCTTGGAACCAGGTGTTCCCCTGTGAGGATAGTTCTCTAGACCTCATCCCTGCAGGAATACTAAAGGGCTAAGAAACCCAAGTTTATGTGGAGGCTTTATGGACTTTTTCTGCAGTTCAGTGTATATGGTGGATGACGGAGGATGAGGATGGAGCGATGAGCAGGGGTGGGGTTTATATGACATGATAGGAATTTCATTCGTGAGCCTTCCACGTGAGAAATTTACGCTGATCTCCAACTCTCTTTTTTTTAGTTGAATTCTGCCAGCTTATGTGTTGCTTCTGGTTTGTTTGTTTTCCCTTTTTGCTTCGTTTGTTTTTGGTTTTGTGGCATATATTGTTTCCATGTCAGGATTACCAGTGACTTTCTCTGACTTTCACCCCGGTGCCTGTTATCAGTCAGAGTTTAGTGCAGAAACATACAACCTCTTTTAACTGGGATGGTGCTGATGCCATACTAGATAAACCTCACAGCTCCAGGAATGCAGCACAAGGGCGGGTTTCCCCTCCCTCACTTTGGTGACTCTGCTTTTGCCATTGTATTCTTGGCTATTCCATCTCTAACATCTTCCTCATCTGCAACATCACTTTCTCCACCCCCCAACATGCCAGTGGTGGTTGGCTCTGGTGCCACCCTGATGGGGTAGAGCTTCTTTTCCAAGATGCCTCTCTTCTAAACCATGATTCAGGAACGCAGGCTCCACCCATCCCCACCTGTGGCTCCAGCAGCCCCACCCACAGCTTCCAAGTCATGGCGCTTGTCTGAGGCAGACAAGCAAAGGGAGAGAAACATGGAGGGTCTTAGGTGGAGGCTGTTTGGCTCAGGTCTGATGTCCCGTTGTGATGCACTGTGATGGCTCACCACCCGTTGAGCCACACCCAGCTGCCAGGGAAGCTGGGAAACAGCATGCATCTGGGTACACAGAAGAAGAGAAAATGGTATTGCAAGGGGAAAAGGATTTAGTTACTTTACAAAATCCCTGGAAAGGCTGGAGGAATGACAACCAGTGAAAGTGAAAGTCACTCAGTTGTGTCCAACTCTTTGCGGCCCCATGGACTATACAGTCCTTGGAATTCTCCAGGCCAGGATACTGGGATGGGTAGCCTTTCCTTCCTCCAGGGGACCTTCCCAACCCAGGGATCAAACCCAGGTCTCCCACATTGCAGGCAGATTCTTTATCAGCTGAGCCAAAAGGAAGCCCAAGAATACTGGAGTGGGTAGACTATTCCTTCCCTAGGGGATCTTCCCGATCCAGGAATCGAACCGGGGTCTCCTGCATTGCAGGTGGATTCTTTACTAACTGATCCAGAAGCTGCCATTTTAGTGTTTAGCTTTGAGGTCACGCCCCTACCAATCACACAGAGACTGAGAACACATATCTACTACCATTTTGGCCACAGAAATCAGGAAGCCACTGGTGTTATCTCCACGCCCTTCAAATTGGTTCCCTGTGTGTTAGTCTCTCAGTTGTGTCTGACTCTTTGTGACCTCATAGACTGTACCCCTCCAGGCTCCTCTGTCCATGGGATTCTCCAGGCAAGAATACTGGAGTGGGTTGCCATGCCCTCCTCCAGGGGATCTTCCTGACCCAGGGGTCAAATTCCATTCTCCTGCATTGCAGGCAGATTCTTTACCATCTGAGCCACCAGGGAAGCCCTTCAAACTGGTACCAGGCATTGCGAAATGGAGTCCATTTACTGCCAACTCACACCTCTGCTGACTTATCCACTTGTGCACCAAGAAACCCTTCTGTCTTCCCAGACCCTAAACGAACCCAGAAATATGTCTACATAAGATGCTGAGAAATGTAGTTTATTCTTCTTTCCCCTGTGATACAGGGAAGATGATAGAAAGTCTGGGACACGGCAATCTCATTGGATGATCACTGCTTTCACCGTTTTTCTTTTTTACTGTACCACGTGGCTTGTCTGATTTTAGTTCTCTGACCAGGGATTGAACCTGAGCCCTTGGCAGTGAAAGTGGGGAGTCCTAACCACAGGACCACCAGGGACTTCTGGCTTACACTATTTCTGATGCTCCCATTTGGTCTCTGGTGACCACTTCTTTTAGTATACCCTCCCTCCCAGATCATTCATCACTATTTAATTTTCTTTTTTATGCTCAAACCAAGTGATGGCCTTGCCTGATGCTGCCATAAAGAAAGAGTTTCTCCTCCAACTGCTCACTCTGAAGGAGCTTAAGAAGGAGACCTGACTTTTTATAACTTTATAGTTCCTCTACCAGACTCTATCAGAGATGTTGGCATGGTAACCCATGGTGAATCCATCTGTGGACCCACCAGTCCTTTAAAAAGGCTTACGCTCTTCAAGTCCCTTTTGAGGCTAAGAATAAGGGTCTCTTCTATTGTGTATGTGTGCAGGTTCAGTTGCTCAGTCATGTCTGACTCTTTGCGACCTAAAGGACTGTAGCCCTCCAAGCCCCTCTGTCCATGGGATTCTCCAGGCAAGAATACTGGAGTGGGTTGCCATTTCCTCCTCCAGGGGATCTTCCCCACCCAGGGATCAAATCCAAGTCTCCTGAGTCTCTTGCATTGGCAGGCAGATTCGTTACCAGTAGGGCCACCTGGGAAGCCCTCTCTTCTATTAGTGGAACCATTCAGAAACTTCCAGAATTTGGGATAAGCCATGTTTCTTATTTTCCCCCATCCATCATCTCTGAAGTACTGGATGATACTCCCCCTACCCCATCCCCGGCACCCCCAGGGGTCCTCGGGCTGAAGGGCTGCTTTTGGGAGGTGATGTTTGACTCAGAATTCCTGAGGCAACAGGGCAGATAGGGACACCCAGGGCCTTCAGTAGACTCTGATCTGCTGCTGAAGAGAATCCTGGTAGGTGTGAGTACGGTAACAGGATCTTCCTTCTCAAGCTGTGGATTTTCTCAGAACCTTCCTGGGAAGGGCTGAGTTCTGCAGCTCCCCCTGCCCCCTGAGACCATCTGCCACTGGCTGGAGCCAGAGTGGCAGACTTCCCAGCAGGGTCTCAGGAGTCAGAGAGTGAAGGCAGAGCTACCCTGGAGAGGAGGGGTTCTGGCAGCAGAAAGCTCAGAGAATTTGTTTGGAAAAGAAAGTTTATAATAACAGTGTTCTAGTTTCTGCTGAATAAAACATTTGGAGAGCTTTTCTTCTCCCAGCAGAAAAATAAAATGCTCTGGTGGCCATAGAATGGTTGTTCTTTTTAAATGTTGTTTTTAATAAAAAGCAGAGAGCCTCAGTCATCTGACCTCTGCTCTGCCCTCCTTCCCGACCCTGTCCTGGGCATTGTGCGGGAGCACAGGGCACCCCAGGCCCCTGGGGCTGTATTGCACTCTTGCATTTAAGCAGATGGGGAAACAGCCATTTGAACGAATGGGGCATGAGCCCCGGAGAAGGTACAACCAGCTGCAAACAGACCAGTAAATCTGGTTGTTTCGCATCTGGCGGGTAGTTCTATAGCGACACAACTTAATGGTGTTGTATGTAAATGGCTATTAGTAGACTCTGGATTCTGAGCCCCCAATTAAGAAGTATCCTGGAAGCGCTCTCTTGGTGCTGCTCCACTGTTGTTTGGCTGCAGATCGGGCCAGCAGCAGAGCTCCCATTTCCCCGGCTGTCATCACTGCCTGCAGCGAGAGAAGCTTCCTTTTCATCATCAGGAGAGAGGAGACTGTGGAGTGGGCCTCGCAGCACTGGGAGATCTCAGAGGCAGTGCTTCTCAGAGCGGATGCTTCCTGTGGCTCCTTCTTGCGTGGGGAAGGATGGCAAGCCTGCACATCATCCCGTTCCCAGGGCCGGGCTCCTGTTAACCCTGAATCGACAAAACCCAGAGCCAGTTAATCCTAGAGAGTCAGTACTCAACAGAGACAGTCTGAGCCCTCTGACAGAGTGAAGAAAAGGAGGTGCTTTTTCATTCATTTTTCACCGGTCTCCCCTGCCCAGAGACCTGGGTGGGTGCCTGCGCCTTGTAGGATTCAGAGGCCTCGGGCTGCCTGAGGTCACTCAGTACCTTAAGGATTTGTTCTCAGTTAAAACGCAAAGGATTTGCCCAAGAGAATTTGCTTTGTTTTTGACACCTTGCCTGAAAGGTTTGAGGAACAGGGAGCTTGAGGACTTTTGAGGACTTTAAAGGTGGAGCTGCTCTTAGCTAAAGGAATCTCTGACAATTTACAGGCTGGGAGAAGGAGAGAAAACAGCAGGAAGCATACACTTTGCCTATTAATACATTTACTGACATCCCCCCTCGCCCCCACTGGGGAAAACTCCTGCCTTTTACTCCTTGTTTTTATAGATAGTATTAAAAAAAAATCTTCCCAGGTGGCTCAGTGTTTAAGAATCTGCCTGCCAATGCAGGAGACGCAGGTTGGATCCCTAGGATCAGGAAGATCCCCTGGAGAAGGAAATGGCAACTGACTCCAGTATTTTTGGGCTTCCTTGGTAGCTCAGTCAGTAAAGAGACTGCCTGCAATGAAGGAGACCCAGGTCCGAATCTGGAGCGGGAAGGTCCCCTGGAGAAGGGAATGTCTACCCACTCCAGTTTTCTTGCCTGTAGAATGCCATGGGCAAAGGAGCCTGGCAGGATACAGTCCATGTATCGCAAAAGAGTCCAACACAGCTTTAGCAGTTTAGAGTTAGTGACTAAACAACAACAACAATTAAAAACAACAACCACCACTGACCATATTCCAATATGCTTCAAGCTGCACAGAAAAGAGTAGAGATATGAACTGTGGTCATTTAGACTCACATTCTCTCTGCACAGCTTGTTTCTCCAGGGCTGGTCTTTGTTGCCCTCCTGTAATTATGAATAGAGACACCCTTTCATTCTCAAAAGGTTCTAGACAATCACACAGTCACCCTATCCATAGGCATCTCATAGGGAAACATCATTTGTTTTGTCTCTTTTATTTAATCTCTTCATTTGTCTATTTATTTATTTTTACTTGTTGGGAGGAAGCAGCAAAGAGACACATATTTCTACTTTCATACAGCAATTAAGTGACAAGCAGAAATGTTGAGTCGATTGGGAAAACCAATCAAGCTTCATAGTGATGCCGATCTAGGTGGAACACAGGGTCCCTCATTCCTCCCTAGCCTCCAAGGCTCACTCAACACCAAGCTCATCTTGGTGGCCACAGGTGGCCATCCTGGGCTGGTCTGCTGATGGCCTGGTGCCCTGAATGTGGCTTTTCTCGTACCATAGGCTGGGGGAAAGATTGGGAAAGATTGAAGACAAAAGGAGAAGAGTGCAGCAGAGGATGAATTGGTTGAATGGCATCACCTATTCAACAGACATGAACTCGGGCAAACTCCGGGAGATGGTAAGGAACAGGGAGGCCTGGCATGCTGCGGTCCATGTGGTCGCAGAGAGTCCGACATGACTGAGCAACTGATCAACAAGGATGCTGGAGATGTGGCTGTGTGATAGAGTATCCCGAGACAGAGGTATTCAGAGCAGAAGTAGGTCACTGTCGCATCAGCTCCTAGCTCCAGCTGTGAAGGTTCCACTTCTTCCACTGGGGAGAAGGATTCTTTTATGTATTTATTATTTTTGGCCAGTATGGCACATGAGATCTTAGTTTCCCAACCAGGGATCGAACTTGTGCCCTCTGCAGTGGAAGTGCTGTCTTAACCTACTGAACCACCAGGGAAGTCCAAGAAGGATTGTTAAAATTAAGGAATGACAGGCCAAGCTGGACTTGGCCGTTTGCTCTGCCAAACTGATGTGTGTTCAGATCCCAGGTTGTTTGGAGATCTGTATACACACATACATGTACACACACACACTCTCACACACACAAACTCTCACACACATACTTCCATGCGTGATATCTACCATACAACCCTCACTTACCATAGGGAAGCTAGGTGAGAGTGTAGAATTAAATGAAATAGATTGGGTCTGCTGCTGCTGCTGCTGAGTCGCTTCAGTCGTGTCCGACTCTGTGCAATCCCATAGACAGCAGCCCACCAGGCTCTGCCATCCCTGGGATTCTCCAGGAACGAACACTGGAGTGGGTTGCCATTTCCTTCTCCAATGCACAAAAGTGAAAAGTGACAGTGAAGTTGCTCAGTCACGTCCGACTCTTAGCGACCCCATGGACTGCAGCCCACCAGGCTCCTCTGTCCATGGGATTTTCCACGCAAGAGTGCTGAAGTGGGGTGCCATGGCCTTCTCCAAGATTGGGTCTGGGGGGCAATCAAATTTGGGTTCAAATCATCCTAGCCCCGCAATTTACTAGCTGTGTTACTTTGTTCAGGTTTTTAAAATTTTTTTAACTCTCTGGTGTCTCAGTTTCATTTTTGAGAATGAACTGATAAAATATTTTCCAGTTCTTAGCTCCAAGTCTGACCCATAGGGTCAGAAAATGAATGACGGTCACCATCTCTTCTTCCTCCTTAGCCCAGCTCCAGTGTTTAAAACCTCTGGGGTGAATAAATAACAAGGTGCCATTGTACAGTGCAGGGATAACCTAGAGTAGAAAAGAATCTGAAAAAGAGTATGTATATATATGTGTATGCGTGTATGCATGCTCAGCCGCTTTAGTAGTGTCCAACTCTTTAGGCTCCTTTTCCCATGGGGTTCTCCAGAGGGAAGAAAACTGGAGTGGGCTGTCATTCTCTTCTCCAGGGGATCTTCCTGATCCAGGGATTAAACCCACATCACCTGCATTGCAGGCAGATTCTTTACCACTGGGATACACACACACACACACACACACACACACACACACCTTTTGTTGTTGTTCAGTCGCTCACTCGTGTCCGATGCTTTGTGACCCCATGGATTCAGCACACCAGGCTTCCCTGTCCTTCGGAGCTATTTCCTGGAGCTCGCTCAAACTCATGTTCCTTGAGTCAGTGATGCCATCCAACCATCTCATCCTCTGTCACCCCTTCTCCTGCCCTCAATCTTTCCCAGCATCAGGGTCTTTTCTAATGATTCAGTTCTTCACATCAGGTGGCCAAAGTATTGGAGTTGCAGCTTCAGCGTCAGTCCTTCCAATGATTATTCAGGATTGATTTCCTTTAGGATGGACTGATTGGATCTCCTTACTGTCCAAGGGACTCTCAAGGGTCTTTTCCAACACCACAGTTCAAAATAGGCTTCAAGTATATATATATAGAAATGATAATAATATATATTACATATAATTAATATATATATTTGAAATATACAAATACACATTCAAATGTAGATTCAAATATAGATTCAAATATAAATAGTCAATAAAGCAGAAATAGATGCTTTTCTGGGGCACTCTTGCTTTTTTGATGATCCAGCAGATGTTGGCAATTTGATTTCTGGTTCCTCTGCCTTTTCTAAAACCAGCTTGAACATCAGGAAGTTCACGGTTCACATATTGCTGAAGCCTGGCTTGGAGAATTTTGAGCATTATTTTACTAGTATGTGAGATGAGTGCAATTGTGCGGTAGTTTGAGCATTCTTTGGCATTGCCTTTCTTTGAGATTGGAATGAAAATTGACCTTTTCCAGTCCTGTGGCCACTACTGAGTTTTCCAAATTTGTGCAGCACTTTCACAGCATCATCTTTTAGGATTTGGAATAGCTCAACTGGAATTCCATCACCTCCACTAGCTTTGTTTGTAGTGATGCTTCCTAAGGCCCACTTGACTTCACATTCCAGGATGTCTGGCTCTAGATGAGTGATCACACCATCGTGATTATCTGGGTCATGAAGATCTTTTTTGTACAGTTCTGTGTATTCTTGCCACCTCTTCTTAATATCTTCTGCTTCTGTTAAGACCATACCATTTCTGTCCTTTATTGAGCCCATCTTTGCATGAAATTTTCCCTTGGTACCTCTAATTTTCTTGAAGAGATCTCTAGTCTTTCCTATGCAATTGTTTTCCTCTATTTCTTTGCATTGATCTCTGAGGAAGACTTTCTTATCTCTCCTTGCTATTTTTTGGAACTCTGCATTCAAATGGGTATATCTTTCCTTTTCGCCTTTGCTTTTCACTTCTCTTCGTTTCACAGCTATATGTAAGGCCTCCTCTGACAGCCATTTTGCTTTTTTGCACTTTTTTTTCTTGGGGATGGTCTTGATCCCTGTCTCCTGTACAATGTCACGAACCTCCATCCATCATTCATCAGGCACTCTATCAGATCTAGTCACTTAAATCTATTTTTCCACTGTATAATCATAAGGGATTTGATTTAGGTCATACCTGAATGATCTAGTGGTTTTCCCTACGGTCTTCAATTTCAGTCTGAATTTGGCAATAAGGAGTTCATGGTCTGAGCTACAGTCAGCTTCTGGTCTTGTTTTTGCTGACTGTATAGAGCTTCTCCATCTTTGGCTGCAAAGAATATAATCAATCTGATTTCGATGTTGGCCATCTGGTGATGTTCATGTATAGAGTCTTCTCTTGTGTTGTTGGAAGAGGGTGTTTGCTATGACCAGTGTGTTCTTTGGGCAAAACTCTATTAGCCTTTGCCCTGCTTCATTCTGTACTCCAAGGCTAAATTTGCCTGTTACTCCAGGTGTTTCTTGACATCCTACTTTTGCATTCCAATCCCCTACAATGAAAAGGATATCTTTTTTGGGTGTTAGTTCTAAAAGGTCTTGTAGGTCTTCATAGAACCGTTCAACCTCAGCTTCTTCAGCGTTACTGTGGATCACAATAAACTGTGGAAAAAAGAGATGGAAATACCTGACCACCTGACCTGCCTCTTGACAAATCTGTATGCAGATCAGGAAGCAAGAGTTAGAAGTGGACATGGAACAACAGATTGGTTCCAAATAGGAAAAGGAGTACGTCAAGGCTGTATATTGTCACCCTGTTTATTTAACTTATATGCAGGGTACATCATGAGAAATGCTGGGCTGGGGGAAGCACAAGCTGGAATCAAGATTGCCAGAAGAAATATCAATAACCTCAGATATGCAGATGACACTACTCTTATGGCAGAAAGTGAAGGACTAAAGAGCCTCTTGATGAAAGTGAAAGAGGAAAGTGAAAAAGTTGGCTTAAAACTCAGCATTCAGAAAACTAATATCATGGCATCTGGTCCCATCACTTCATGGCAAATAGATGGGGAAACAGTGACAGACTTTATTTTTTGGCTCCAAAATCACTGCAGATGGTGATTGCAGTCATGAAATTAAAAGATGCTTACTCCTTGGAAGGAAAGTTATGACCAACCTGGACAGCATGTTAAAAAGCAGAGACATTACTTTGTCAACAAAGGTCCATCTAGTCAAGGCTATGGTTTTTCCAGTCGTCATGCATGGATGTGAGAGTTGGACTATAAAGAAAGCTGAGCACTGAAGAATTGATGCTTTTGAACTGTGGTGTTGGAGAAGACTCTTGAGAGTCCTTTGGACTGTAAGGAGATCCAACCAGTCCGTCTTAAAGGAGATCAGTCCTAGGTGTTCATTGGAAGAACTGTTGTTGAAGCTGAAACTCCAATACTTTGGCCACCTGATGCGAAGAGATGACTCATTAGAAAAGACCCTGATGCTGGGAAAGACTGCCAGCAGGAGGAGAAGAGGATGACAGAGGATGAGATGGTTGGATGGCATCGCTGACTCGATGGATGTGAGTCTGAGTGAACTCTGGGAGTTGGTGATGGACAGGGAGGCCTGACGTGCTGCAGTTCATGGAGTTGCAAAGAGTTGGACACAACTGAGCGACTGAACTGAACTCAGATATAAATATAGATTCAAATATATCTGAAGCACTTTGCTGTACACCTAAAACCAACACAATATTGTGTATCAACTATACTTCAATTTTTTAAAAAGGAGCCTTTAAGTTGAGTGGGAGGGACTTGCAGAAGAGGAACATGTGCTCTTCTGGTTGAGAGAATCTACCTGCAGTCCTTCATTTAGTTCCAACTCACCCCACTTCATGTACTGTGCAGGGCCTCGTGTGTGCCTGCCCTGGCTGGCTCAGCTCACAGTTACTGCTGCTGATTGAGGGAATGACTTCGCATAGGGAGTGGAGAGAGTGGTGGAGCAGGGCCAGGCAGCTCAGAGGCTCTCTAGGCTGTTTGAAGTCCCTGCAGGTGGACCCTGTAGAGGTTTAACAAGGATGTTTGCGCCTTAAAGACACTGCGGAGGCCCTGCTGCTCTTTCTGTGCTCTCCTGTCCCCAAACATTAAGGATAACGGGATCTGTTGCCCAGCAAATGGCCTGCGCTTGGCCTGTTTCTATGGAGCATCACCTAGGTTTGGCCTTGACTCTCCTGTGTTCTGTGCTGTGAGTAGAATATCAATTGGTGTGGAGGAAAAGCAAGCCGGGTGCCGTAGAAATGTAATCTGACCATCTTTACGTGTGTGTGTGCTAAGTCGCTTCAGTCCTGTCTGACTCTCTGTGACCCAATGGACTGTACCCCGCCAGGCTCCTTTGTCCATGGGATTCTCCAGGTAAGAATACTGGAGTGGGCTGCCATGCCCTCCTCCAGGGGATCTTCCCAACCCAGGGGTCGAACCTACATCTCTTGCATCTACTACATTAGCAGATGAGGAGGAGCCTGGCAGGCTATAGTCCATGGGGTCGCAGAGTCAGACACAACTAAGCACAGCACACATTTTCTACCGCTAGCGTCACTTGAGAAGCCCAAACATCTTTACAGCACCCACGAATTCTTCACCCACCCTGATTCCACTTTTTGTCCTTCAAATCACCCCACTTTGACTGCTTTAGCCCACCAAGCTTTGGTTAAAGCTTGTGATCTCAGCTGGGGCTGCAGGCTGGGGAGAAGGGAAGGGGGTCTTGCTTTCCAGAGGAGGAAGGTTCATGAAAAGGGGTGGATTCCTGTGCCTGGTAGTATCCCTGCCATTTCAGATTCAGTAAGTCCCCTACATATATATGAGTTCTGTTCCCAGAGCATGTTTTTAAGTCCAATTTGTTCATAAGTCCAACAAAGTTAGCCTAGATCCTGCTGGGAAAGATTGAGGGTGAGAGGAGAAGGGGATGACAGAGGATGAGATCGTTAGATGGCATCACCAACTCAATGGACATGGTTTAAGCAAACTTCAGGAAATAATGAAGGACAGGGAAGCCTGGCATGCGGCAGTCTACGGGACTGTAGAGTCGGACGCAACTTAGAGATTGAACAACAATGAACACCCAGCTAATACAATCAGTTATATAGTACTGTACTGTGCATGGTTGCGTGCATGCTAAGTCATGTCTGATGCTTTATCACTCTATGGACTGTAACCCTCCAGACTCCTCTGTCCATGGGATCCTCCAGGCAAGAATGCTGGAACGGGTTGCCATGCCATCTTCCAGGGAATCTTCCTGATCAAGGGATCAAACCTGGGTCTCTTAAGTCTCCTGCATTGGCAGGAGAGCCAATAATACTGTACTCTAAAAGTGTATAATACTTTTCATACAAATAATATGTACATAAAAACAAATAAACACAGAAAATAAAGAAAAACTTTAATCTGACAGTACAGTACCTCGAAAAGTCCAGTAGTACAGTACAAAGCTGGCGTACAGGGTCTGGCACACACGTTTGCATCTTTGAAAGCTCTCCATTGAAGGTTCATAGATAGGGGTTTACGGTATAGGCTTATTCTCTAAACTGATTTTGTCATAGGAACATTGACAATCAGAGCAAGACATGAACTAAAACATCATCTAGACCAACTCCTTAGTTTTATAGATGAAGAAATTGAAATTCCAAGAAGGTGAGTGACACACTCAAGTCCTCATGCAGCTGGTCAGTGTCTGGTCTGGAACCTGGGCCCAGGAGAGCATCGGAGAGCACTGCTTCAACTCTCAAAGAAAACACATTTAGATTTCCTGGGGGAAAATGGGCAGTTCTTTCCCATTTCACTTATTCCAAAGTAAAATGGGCAGTTCTTTCCCATTTCATTTATTCAAAAGTAAAAAAACACATTCCTATTTGCTTAATCTATGTATAAACACTAATGACTAGTCCTTGTGCTAAGTACTGAACATAATTTACTGAATTAGCTAATTGTTAATAATGAAAAGTCGTTTTCTTTGACCTTTTATAATCCTTGTTCCTCCCACAGAAAAGAAGTTCCGATCACTAGTGTTTTGGTGACATTGGCATAGAAGGTGAATTACTTGGCAGGAAACCAAAGTCCAGTTCCCTGGGGCCATGATCTCCTCTATTCAACACCCTAGACTCCCTTATACCATGAAATGCAGAGGGAAAAGAAGGACAGTTTTAATTAGAAGCATTACACACACTATATACTTGCTGATCACAGAGGAGAGGTAACGTGGTAGATCAGTGTAGGCAGATGGGGGGCCCAGGGGTCTGACTTTAAGTGCTGCCTCCACCCTTTGTTGGCTGGATAACTTTAAGCAGAGAAACTGTCTCCAAGCCTCTGTTTCCTCAGCTGTAAAATGGGTTTGATAATTGTGCCTGTTTTGTAGAGTTATAAGGATTAAGTGGGTTGATGTCTATGCAAAGTTCTGGCACATAGTAAATTTTCCATAATTATTATTGCTGTTGTTAGTACATCCTTGCAGAAAAATTTGCAAGTTCATAAAAATATGAAGAAGGAATCTGCCTTAATTTGATTCCTCAGAATTTACTCCTCTCCACCCATGTAATCTTTGTGGCATTGTAACGTATGTGTGATTTAGTAGGCTGTGTTTTTTTCATTTGACACTCTTTTGTGAACATCTTCCCTTACTCCCCATCACCTGGTTTTTAATGTCTGCACAACATTTTATAAATAGACAGACCGTAATTTAACTATTTCCTTATTGCTGTTTAGTCTCTTTTCCCTATTATTTCCTTTTTCCCTTTAAAAACATCCTGGCCTGTGAATCTTTGTCTGTACTGTTGATCAGGATAGATTCTGAGAACTAAAATTATTGGGTCAAAACATAAACATATGTCAGAATCTTGATTTGAAGCAATGCTTTAGTTCGTAAAGCTCATTCTCCAAAGCTGCCCAGGTTGATGTTTCCCACCGGGCTGATTCAGTGAGATGGGAAATCAAATGGCTAACATCCTCGAGTAATCAAGAGTTGGTTTCATTCTCCTTCAGTTCCTGGACTGTATATGGGACTGTTGGAAATGTCTCCAGTTTGGGGGTCCTTTGGTATCTCCTTCTAGGGAAGCTCGTGTACCCAAACAAGCTGATATCGCAGCCTTAGCTGATCTAATCCAGTTGTCTGACCAGTGGAATGAAAGGCATCCTTCATCATACTCACCTTTAAAAGCTTTCAGAACAGTCAAGCCCATGGTCCTTTGCCTGTTTTATTGCTCTATAGATAATACTTCCCTAGTGGCTCAGATGGTGAAGAATCTGCCTGCAATGCAGGAGACCAGGGTTTGATCCCTGGGTCAGGAAGATCCCCTGGAGAAGGGAATGGTAACCCACTCCAGTATTCTTGTCTGGAGAATCCCATGGCAGGCTGCTGCTCCTAAGTCACTTCAGTTGTGTCTGACTGTGGGATCTCAAAGAGTTGGACACGATTGAGTGACTAACACTTTCGGATGGATAACGCCCCCATTTACTAGAGAGTTACTGCTGAAGTTTACGCCCACATCCTTGGCCAGTTTGGTCCTATGAAGCAGATCTCTGTGGGCACACATCTCCCCATGGCGTGTGGGTGGCCAAGGCCCTGGTGTGCTCTGCTGCTACCTCTCTGGGTCCAGCACAAGGAACGCTTGCCACACGGCTCAGGTATTGCTCGGGTTCCCTTCCTGGAATCCAGGAGAGCTGCCTTTCCTGGGATCACCCTTTCTGTTCTTACTTCCACTCCCCCCACCCCACCCCCAGTCGAGGGCACCCCTTCTTCATGCCTCGGTGCTGCTTCCTCGCCCAATCAGTCTCTCTGTGGCCAACCTCTCCCCCTCCAACCCCTCCTACGTCCAGTGGCCAGATAAATCTTCCTTCAACATAGTTCCGAGGCTGCCACCCTTCACCAACGACCAGATTAAGCACCCTCTTGAGGCCCCTGTTTCCTGGTTACTCCATAACAGTTTCCAGCCAAACCACATGACTCACTGTTCCCGAATGGACACCATCCTGGTCTGAGTCATTATTTCCCCCTTGGCTTTAATTGACGTCCTTTTCCCATGTCTCTCTTGAAATTCCAACCCTGATGCTGGGAAAGATTGAAGGCAGGAGGAGAAGGGGACGACCAAGGATGAGATGGTTGGACGGCATCACTGACTCAATGGCCTTTAGTTGGAGCAAGCTCTGGGAGATGGTGAAAAACAGGGAAGCCTGGCGTGCTGCAGTCCATGGGGTCACAAAGAGTTGGACATGACTGAGCGACTGAACAGCAACAGTGCCATCCCAAATACCCGCATCTGTCTTAACGCACTTTCACCAGCATGAAAGCTCACCCACCAAGAACACCCCTCTCCCCAGTTTCTCTTATAATATGATGATTTCTAATCTTCCCTTTGTCCCAATTTTGGTAGATAATAGAGATGACCAGCCTTTATTATCTACCTCTTATCTCACTGCCCCCCTTTGTCCCCATGTCCATAGATAATAAACTCCTGGAAGGCAGGACAGGGCTGTGCCCTCTGCCCCGTATATCACCACGCAGAGGCCTTTAGACACAGGGACACTCATCCTGAGACAGACGTTCTCTGACACAGCCCTGCTCTCACGCTGCCACAGAGGGGGAGCTGCACAGCTGTCACGATTTATTGCTTTTCCCTGGAGAGGCAATTATACCACTTTATCTTCCCCCTTTGGCTTGCAGCCAGTGGCTCTGCACCTAGTCTCTAATTTTCTTTTTGTTTAAAGGGATTTTCTGTCTACTCAGACAAATGCTGATGGTAATGAGAGTTGCTGCTCTGTGTTACACACCTACTATGTGCTAGACTGTGCTTTACATATAAGATCTCACTAATCTTCATAAAAATCTTATACATTAGCTAGTATTATTCTACTTTCTGGATGAGAGAATGGAAGCTCAGAGAGGTTGAAAAAACCTGTACCGTAGCCCTAAAGATGTAGATCAGAGTTGGAGTCAAGAGTTAAACCCAGATCTACTGGCCTAAGTCCTTACCAGAAATTTCCACCCGAAAAGGATGACTGAAGGGTGATGATGTGATGTATGTGAGGCTCTGATTCAATATTCTTGAGATCTAATACCCTGAAGCTTTTCAGTGGGGAAGTGCTTATTTCTCTGTAGCTTAGGTATACTAAGCCCCAGTCCTGCTTGATCCCATTGCCAGGTTAGGAGAGACAGGAAAGTGGAGCAAAACCCATCCTTGGTGAGCAGCAGGTAATTTATAAGAATCCAAAGATCTTTGGCTCTATCCATACTCTATGCTTCCTCCTGAAATCTCCGGAGCTTCCAGACCTATGTACTCATGACACTAAATTATGGGCAGCCTGACCCTTGCTACACTCTCCAGGTCATATTCCTGCTTGGGGGTGTGGGGAAGACAGTTGAATGGGTATAGCATATGCCAAGATTAAGACAGTATCAAACATCTTAGTTTAGGCATCAAAACTGGGTCGGTTGGGATAAGTCAACACTAATTTTTAAAGGGGCTTCCCTGATGACTCAGATGGTAAAGACTCTGCCTGCAATGCGGGAGACCCGGGTTCTACCCCTGGTTTGGGAAGATCCCCTGGAGAAGGGAATGTCTACCCACTCCAGTATTAGAAAACAGCATCCCAACATAGTGCTTGAAATAGTTTTTTAATAGATATTAATTGGAGAACTGAAGGAACGAATTCAGGAATCTGGGAATGAATGAATGAATGAGTGAATATTTACAGTTTTGTTTGTTTCATGGCAAGCAATGGGGAATAAGGGGGAAATAGTATCTTCCAGTTTTTAGTAGTGTAACATATTCTCTCTGAGGCTCAGTTTAGTCATGTGTAAATGATGATGCTAATACCAGCTGTCAAGAACTGTGAAAAGTCTAAAATTTTACCCTGCTTCCAGCTAACATGCTAGCCTACCACAGTTTCAAAGATGCTGGCAGAAGACATGGGGTTCAGGGTCAGATACGCTGACTTTATTACTCATGGCACAGCAAAACATCATCACTGTATTTGTGTAAGTTTCCATTGCAAATGGCTCAGATGGATGCCTGCACACACAGAGAACTGTGTTATAGGAAATAAACCCCAGGCCTTCCCTCACAGCTCAGTTGGTAAAGAATCCACCTGCAGTGAGGGAGACCTGGGTTCGATCCCTGGGTTGCAAAGATACCCTGGAAAAGGGAAAGGCTACCCACTCCAGTATCCTGGCCTGGAGAGTTCCATGGACTATATAGTCCATGGGGTCGCAAAGAGCTGCGCACGACTGAGCGACTTTCACTTACACTTTAGCAATCCTGAATTTACGATGGGCAGGAAGCATGCTCGTCCTTTCCTCTGGAGCTGCTTGCTACACAAATATCCTTGAGAAGACATTCTGGAAGGAGGGAGTCTATTGCTTTGCTTGTAAGACATGTGGAAGCACACAGGACTCAGAAAGAATAATCTCCAAGCATAACCTCTAAGATTTTTTTAAAATGAGGATTAAATGAACTATCATATTGCACCCGTCAGGATAGGCCAGGTTATTCTGAGGTAACAAGTGACTTCCCAAGTTTCAATGCCTTAAGCCTCCAAAGATATATTTCTTTTAAAAAAAAGTATTGAAGTATAGTTGATTTACAATGTTGTGTTAGCTTCTGGTGCATAGCAAAGTGATTCAGTTTTATATATATGTGTATGTATTATGTGTATACATGTGTGTGTATACATACATAAATATATAGGCTTCCCAGGTGAGTCAGTGGTAAAAAATCCACCTGCCAATGCAGGATACCCAGGTTTTATCCCTGGGATGGGAAGATCCCCTGGAGAAGGAAATGGCAACCCACTCCAGTATTCTTGCCTAGAAAATCCTGTGGACAGAGGAACCTGGTGGGCTACAGTCCCTAGGGTCGCAAAGGTTTGGATATAACTTAGCAACCAAGCATGCACTCACATATACATATATATATTAATATATAATCTTTTTCATATTCTTTTCCATTGTGGTTTATTATAGGACATCAAATATAGTCTTCTGTGCTATATAGTAGGCACTTGTTGGTTATCATTTTGTATATATTAATTGTATTCGTTAACCCCAAACTCCTTCCCCTACTATCTTTCCCCTTTGGTAACCATTTGTTTGTTTCCTATATCTGTAATTTGTTTTCTATATCTATAATTTGTTTCCTAAATAAATTTATTTTTGTTATATTTTAGATTTCACATATAAGTGATATCATATGGTATTTGTCATTCTCTATCTGACTTCATTTAGCATCATAGTCTCTAGGCCCACTCATGTTGCTGCAAATGGCAGAATTTCCTTCAAAGAGCTATTTCCTGCTAATGTCAGGAGGAATCAGCCGGGAACTCTGTTCTAGGCCACCCTTACTCTGGTTCCCAGCTGAGGAGGCCTTGTGATGGGCACATTGCCCTGGCAGAGGGAAGGTGAGTGTGCAAAGCAGCAGGCAGGCTCTTAGAACTTTATCCCAGAAGTGGCCTGTATTGCTACTGCTAAAACATCACTGTCCAAGGCAAGTCACTTGGCCAAACCCAACTTTGACGGGGCGGGGAAGCGTGCCCAGAAGAAGAACCTGAAATATCTCTTTGGCAGGCTGCAAGAATTACCGTGACACTAATGCCAAGTCCTTGCACAAGGCCGGGCACATGAAAGCTGTACTGTCCATCTTTCTTTCCAGTCTTGCAGCCATGAGATTGGGCAGGGTCAGAAACATGGCTCTTGGGTTCAGGGGAAGCTCATAGTGGTCATGCATTCAGATTGTCCTCAATCTGTGGCTGTGGTCAAAAAAATTTACAGGATTCCAAGCGAAAAGTTATCTGCCCAAGCTTTTAAATCAAGTTAATTAGTCCTGATCATTAACATGCATTCAAGTCCTCAAGTTTGTTGGTCAACATTAAAAAAGAAGGAACATGGGATTTCTCCCAGTCCCCAATTATTGCACAGAGTTAATGACTAGACTGAGAAAGAGAAGAAAAATATTGATTTATTCTTTATTCATGATACAATGCAATCACGGATTCAACAGCTGAAATACATCCTGACTTGAATGGATCTCCCCATCTGACTAGAAATCATGAAATGTCATAGAAATAAACATTACAGATCATCACGGCTTCCATGCTTTAGCGTTCAAATATGCCAGACAGGTCCTAATTCATTTCTTTAGTAAATAGTCACTGAGACCTTCCTATCTGTTGGGTTCTGTGTTAAGCATACAGAGTGAGGAACAAAACAGATACTGCTCCTGACCCCACGGAGCTTAGAGTCTAGAGGGAAAAGACCTTAGTAAAAGCTAGCCCTTACTGATGGCTTGCTAACTGAGGGCTGAGCATAGGGCTGCACAATCTGTTAGCATTTTCATAAAAGACCCAACAGTCCTATAGTGATTTATTACTTGTGATAAATCTTAGGGGGACCGCAGTTTTGACCTGGTGTAGTCAAGTCTCAGAGAGGTAATTCTGGGGGTGTCAGTGTTGCTGGGACAGAATTCAGGTCTCAAGAGCCCAGATAATAGATGCATCAACACCTAGTCATTTTCACTAACCTGTACCACAAGAACCAGCCTTGTACATGGGCTGTGGATCCCCCATCTCCAGGCTGGGCCTTGTCATAGTGTTCTCCATCAGCGACGAGTAAACTTTCAGAGAACTTATATAAGTGTGTCAGTCGCTCAGTCATGTCCGACTCTTTGTGACCCCATAGACTGTAGCCTGCCAGGCTCCTTTGTCTACGGGGATACTCCAGACAAGAATACTAGTGTGTGTTAGTTGCTCAGCCATGTCCGACTCTTTGCGACCCCATGGACTGTAGCCCATCAGGCTCCTCTGTCCATGAAATACTCCAGGCAAGAATACTGGAGTGGGTTGCCAGTTCCTGCTCCAGAAGAATACTGGAGAGGGTAGCTATTCCCTTCTCCAGAGTCAGAAGACTTATTGCATACTTATTAGGTGCCAGGCACTGTGCAACTACAATTATCTGCAAGGGTAGGAATGACTGTTATCACTTTACAGATGAAGAAACTGAGGATGAGAAGAGAAGAGACTAGTCTGTTATTCCAAGTCTCCGATTTGGTAGAGGGGGCCTGGATTCAACCCGTCATGTCTGAGCCTGAACTTTTCCTAGAGGCATGAAGCTGCCCTTTCTAACCACTGTCCTCCCTGATCAGTGGATGCTCCCAGACCTATAACCATGGCTCCTGCCAGATGTCCCTCAGCCCCCCTACAATAATGCCAGGTTATGAAACCCAGGCCACTCCAGCAACACCTGCCTTTCCTCACGGCTGCAGTATAACTTTGCAGCTTCTACTGTAATCGAATGAATTCAGCAAATGACTACACAGCTTCAAAGTGGCCAGACTGGGAGACTAATGGGTGAACTGAGCACAGGCTTGTTGTTCAAGGGCTCAAAATCAACAGTGCAAGAGCAACTTTGAACCACAGCCACTATAATTCAAGAGTTACTTTAAATGAAGCCCGCCACCCCCCCCCCCCCCCCACACACACACACCTGGAGAAGGAATTGGCAACCCACTTCAGTATTCTTGCCTGGAGAATCCCATGGACAGAGGAGTCTGATGGGTTACGGTCCATGGGATCACAAAGAGTCAGACATGACTGACAAACACGTTCACTTTCAAATAAAGGAAGACAAGGAGAGAGATACACACACAGTCCTGCTGGGGAAATCTAGGAAGGCTTTGAGGGGAGATGTGATTTGTCAGCGTCTTGAAGGATGAGTAAGACTCTAGCGCTAGAGACAGGGCAGGGCAGGGCTTGGAGGGAGAGAGTGAGTTTGAAGGAGCCAAGTCAGGCAGGTAAAAGAAGGTGTTGTTGCTTCTAGAAACTGATAAGCTGGGGGAGAAGTTGTTTTTCCGGGCCTCACAAGGCCTGACCCATTTTTCTAGAGCCCCTGGGGAAGAGCAGCATGTAGGAGGCAGGTGTAGTTGGGAGGGGCTGCCTCAGGGGCGACAGAAAAAGAAAAGATGCTGTGGACTCTCGGAAATTCTTTCCGGAAAGAGAGCCATCTGGTGCTCAGCACCAAGCAAACTTCTTTTTGCTTTCCACTGGCTTCTGGGCTGCGGTGCCTGGTGTGCTGTTCCCCCCGGGCTCTGTGAGGGTGGAGGAACCCACGATGGCCCCTGGACTGGCAGAGAGCTGCATCTCCAGCCTGAAGCCCGACTGGTCCCAGCCCCCCAGCTCCGCAGACAGCCCTCCCCAGGGTACGCTGATGGGCTGACAGCTGTCTTGTTTGGAGCCGCCTGGGTCTCCACTGCCTCCGAGTGCCTGGCCCCTTGTGGAAAGAAGTGTGGTAGGTTTTTAATCCTGACCAGTTACATCTGGGACAAACAATCTGAATGTTAATCCATCTGGAGAGAGAATGAATCCGTATCTTCTGCAGCCTGTACCTCTTGTTTTTTTTCATCACTGGGTCTTTAAATCTCATTATGAAGCCAGAAGGAACCCCCTGCAAGCCTGCCTCTTACCCTTCAGGCAGCCCTTTAAACATTTCTTTGTGTTCCATCTCCTCCTGCTTCTCACTAACAGCCCTCCTTTCATCTGGATGTGGCATGGCTCTGGAAACAGCTAAACAAAGCCTCACTACACCCCCCCGTGAGGAAAGAGGCGATCATAACGCACTTTCCTCCTGCCTGAGAGGAGACAGGCACAGCCAGCACAGAGACTGCATGAGGGCGCTCCGCAGCCTCCGTACAACAACAGGGGCATGGCCACCATATCCTGACCTTGTGTGCTTGGGTGGGAGCGGATTCACAGGTTCAGAAAGGAACTTGGTCTGCTTTTTCCTGATCGCCTTCCTCCTCCTCTGTGCCCTGACGGGGAAGATGACATCAGCCAAGCCCCCAAGCCTGGAAACGTCAAGTCTCCTAGGCTTTGGGTTCTTAGCAGATCGCCCAGTGCTCACACCTGTTCTACCTTTTCTCTGGCTCTCTCCGATACTACCAGGGCACCCTCCTTGCCTGGATGTTAGCTTGCTGTCTGCAGTCCCTGATTCAACTGTGTTTTCCTCTCAACCTACCCTCCAGGCTGCTATCGCAGTAATCTTTCTAAAATTCACACTTAGCTGGGTCATGCCTCTGCTTAAAATCCCTCTCCTACAGCAAAAGATTTAAACTCCTTAGCCTGTCATAGAAGGTCCATGCTTGAGCCTTCAGTCCAGCCTCATTTTGTTGCTGTGCCTCTCTATTTGCTTCCTAACCAGCCATTTAGAACGACTTCCTGTTCCCCAGATGATGCTGTTAAAGTGCTGCACTCAGTATGCCAGCAAATTTGAAAAACTCAGCAGTGGTCACTGGACTGGAAAAGGTCAGTTTTCATTTCAATCTCAAAGAAAAGCAATGCCAAAGAATGTTCAAACTATTGCACAATTGCATTCATCTCACATGCTAGCAAAGTAATGCTCAAAATTCTCCAAGCGAGGCTTCAACAATACATGAACTGAGAACTTCCAGATGTTCAAGTTGGATTTAGAAAAGGCAGAGGAACCAAAGATAAATTGTCAACATCCTTTGGATCATCAAAAAAGCAAGAGAATTTCAGAAAAACATCTACTTCTGCTCCATTGATTAGGCTAAAGCCTTCGTGTAGATCAAAACAAACTGGAAAATTCTTAGAGATGGGCATACCAGACAACCTTACTGCCTCCTGAGAAATCTGTATGCAGGTCAGGAAGCAACAGTTAGAACTGGACATGGAACAACAGGCTGGTTCCAAATTGGGAGATTAGTACGTCAAGGCTGTATATTGTCACCCTGCTTGTTTAACTTATATGCAGAGTACACCATATGACATGCTGGGCTGGATGAAGCACAAGATGGAATCAAGATTGCCAGGAGAAATATCAATAACCTCAGATATGCAGATGACACCACCCTTATGGCAGAAAGAGAAGAAGAACTAAAGACCCACTTGATTAAAGTGAAAGAGGAGAGTGAAAAAGTTGGCTTAAAACTCAACATTCCAAAAATGAACATCATGGCATCCAGTCCCATCATTTCATGGCAAATAGATGCGGAGACAGTGGAAGCAGTGACAGACTTTCTTTTCTTGGGCTCCAAAATCAATGCAGATGGTGACTGCAGCCATGAAATTAAAAGATGCTTGTTCCTTGGAAGAAAAGCTATGACAAACCTAGATAGCATATTAAGAAGCAGAGATATTACTTTGCCAACAAAGGTCTGTCTAGTCAAAGCTCTGCTTTTTAACAGTAGTCAGGTATAGATGTGAGAGTTGGACTACAAAGAAAGCTGAGTGCCGAAGAATTGATGTTTTTGAACTGTGGTGTTGGAGAAGACTCTTGAGAGTCCCTTAGACTGAAAGGAGATCCACCCAGTTCATCCTAAATTAAATCAATCCTGAATATTCATTGAAAGGACTGATGCTGAAGCTGAAGCTCCAATACTTTAGCTCCCTGATGCGAACAACTGACTCATTTGAAAAGACCCTGATGCTGGGAAAGATTGAAGGCAGGAGGAGAAGGGGATGACAGAGGATGAGATGGTTGGATGGCATCACTGACTTGATGGGCATGAGTTTGAGTAAGCTCCGGGAGTTGGTAATGGACAGGGAGGACTGGCATGCTGCAGTCCATGGGGTCACATAGAGTCAGACACAACTGAGCAACTGAATAACAACAACCTGTTCCCTATCAAGCATTTGCACATGCTTCAAGCTCTACTCTGACCTTCCCATCAGGGAAATTCTATACCATCAAAACCTAATCAAGAGTGGTCTTCACTCTGAACATCAAGTGGAAACTTGCTCCTTTGTATCACGTTGCATCTCCACTGGTTTTCTCTTAGAGCCCACAGTAAGATATCGTCCTTATTGATATTTATGTACCTCCTCCTCTGCCCCCAAATCGTCTGTGTCTTCCTTCCGGTTTAGCTCTGTGTCTGGCCCATCCGGCCTTGCTGGTAACTGGTGCTGTGCTGTGCCAAGTTGCTTCAGTCGTGTCTGTCCATGGGATTCTCCAGGCAAGAATACTTGAGTGCGCTGCAATGCCCTCCTCCAGGGGATTTTCCCAATCCAGGCATCGAACCTATATCTCTTACATTGCCTGGTGTGTTCTTTACCGCTAGCACCATCTAGGAAGCCCTAGTAACTGACACAGGAAGTTGCAAATAGTCATTCAATACAAGTTTGCTGAATGAATAGGATCATCACATCAGTTCGGTGGAAATGCAAAACAGACAGGGAATTTGAGGTCAAGGACAGTTAAGAGGTTTCCTCAGACTCATGTTAATTTAAGTAGCAATGTAACAACTAACACCCAAGTCTTCCAGTTTCTAGGTCATTACAGGTTTCCAGCTCTTAAAACCAACAAATCTAACAAGCTGTTTTATGGGAGATTTTTTATTCCTCTAAGTGTTACAGATAACATTCATTCAGATATTCAACCTGTATTTTTTTGAGTGTTTAGCATAAGGCAGGCGCTGTGCCAGATATTGAGATTACAGAAGAGAACAAGACAGAAATATGTCCTTTTTCACCAGAAACTTTCTACTGGAAGCAGACAAAAATGGATAAAGAAGTAAATAAGATATGAGGTGGGCAGGCAGGGGCCAGAGCAGGTGGAGGCTTGGAGGTCATCATAGGGAGCCTGGATTTTATTCAAAGAGCAGCCATGGGCTTCTTCAAGCTGGCAATTTGATGGCTATGGGATAAGAGTTTGGAGTGGAGTGGATGAAGGAAGCTGAGCTGAGTTACTACACTGTTCCTAAAGAAATAAGATAGGGCTTGGACCAGGGTGGTAGGAGCAAAAACAGGAGAGGAGGGACTGACTTGAGATTTTTAGAGCAAGCCTGCCACTGCCTGCTGGTTGGGGTGGTTGTGGTCAGATTCTCTGATCTGTGAGAATGGGCATCAGCCACTGCTGTGGTGTGCCTGCATCGTTGATGACTGCAGAAATAGTAAGTTAGGATTCTTGAGTCATTGAAAGATTTCAGCATTTGGTCATTGCCAGTTGTTTCTGTAAACCACTCCTGTATACTTTATTATGTGAACAGTATTATCAAAGTTCTCTTTCAGGGGTCAGACTTTTTCTTGTACCTCCTAAGGCCAAGGATGATGGCAGTAGAACCCTGGTCATGGACCCATCGGACTTCCCAGGTGGCGCTAGTGGTAAAGAACCAGCCTGCAATGACTTTGAGCAAGCTCTGGGAGGTGGTGAATGACAGGGAAGTCTGGGGTGCTGCAGTCCGTTGTTGTTGCAAAGAGTCAGACATGACTGGAGCGACTGAACAATCACCACCAGTATTCTTGCCTGGGGAATCCCACGGACAGAGGTGCCAGGCCAGCTACAGTCCATAGAGTCAGACACGACTGAACTGACTTAGCATACATGGACCTGTCTGGCTTCGCATGTGGCCTCTGACCATGCCTTTTGGAGTTTGACATGATGGCCAGCATTGTGTAGGAAGAGCATGGGTTTTGAGGATGCACAATGCCTGTTTCAAACTGTGTAACTTTGGGAAAGATTGTTAATCTTGCGAAGCTTCACCTGTCTGATCTGTAAAATGGGCATTAAGAGAGTCAGTGTGAAAATTTAACGACATAAGTAAAGTGCTTAGCAGGCCCTCAGTGACTTTTGTTTCCTCTCCCCAGATCTAGTATGTGGGGAAGGAGAAAGTTCAGGTAGACTAAGGAACAGTCTTCACATTCTTTGGCACCTGCTGGGGCCCCAATACAATTGCACCCTCAACCAACATCTTCAAATCCTTATATAGGTGCTCACCTAGTTTTGGGCTTCCCTGATAGCACATTTGATAAAGAATCTGCCTGCAGTGCAGAAGATCCCACTTCAATTCTTGGGTTGGGAAGATCCCCTGGAGAAGGGATAGGCTATCCACTCCAGTATTCTTGGACTTCTTTTGTGGTTCAGCTGGTAGAGAATCTGTCTGCAAGTGGGAGACCTCGGTTCAATCCCTGGGTTGGAAAGATCCCCTGGAAAAGGGAAAGGCTACCCACTCCACTATTCTGGCCTGGAGAATCCCATGGACTGTATAGTCCATGGGGATACAAAGAGTCGGACACGACTGAGCGACTTTCACTTCACCTAGTTTCAAGGAAGAAACGATTTTCCTCTTGGCTTACAGAACTTGAGGAGGTATACTTTGGGGCAAAAAGTAATTCTTTTAACCAGCTGGTGGCTTGCAATATTCTCTATCTCCAGCAAGGCTACTCATATGGGGAATAATGGCAGCATGATAAAGAGTTTCTTCTGTAGCCAACACTGTGGTATCTGGTGGTTTTGATTCTGGACCTGGGGTTAGGTAAAAAGTGTGAGACTCCTGTGAAGAGCCTTCTCTTACTGACTTTCAGAGAAACGTGTTTTGAGTTGGTGAATTAGAAGGACATCTTGGTGGCTTGTGTCAGCACCTCTGACCTAAGTTCTCCCCGAAGATTATTTATTTAAACACAAGGTGGGGCGGAAGGTCTTCAGAGGAAACCAGAACTTGGAAGGTGGACTTTTGGCAGGCATGAAAAGGAATGATCTAGATTTCTCCCAGATCTGGCCTTTTAGAGAAGGACTTTGAAGAGTGTAAAGCAGGGATGACAGATGGGTTTAACTCTTTAGTTGTTAATACCTAGAGGATGGAATCTACTCTGCTCTCAGAGAGGAAGAGGACTGTGGTTGATTGGTGATGTCTGTCAAGAGTAGTATGGGGAGTAAATGAAGCACGTAGGCTACAAATAAATCATCTCTGGGATAGAAATCCACGTGAGCTCCTAGGAGGGCAGGGGCTAAATGGGACCTCCCCCACATGGAAGCAGCCAGCGAGCCAGGCAGGAGGGTGTCCCCACAGGGCTCACTTACTAAAGATGGATAAACTACATGGTGTATATCAGAGCATCTGGCCGCTCGTTATGTTGTTGTTGTAGTTGATTTATCCTTTTTTGATCCTTAAGCCATTAGGGTAATTTTTCAAAACTGTCTAAACTTTGTCACAGGTGGGTGGGAGATGGTCCACGTTTGGACTGAAGTACAAAGAGGGGGCACGGGCTTCTGAGAACAGCGGGGAAGGCAGTGGACAGGGTCCTCAAACCCCAAGGAGAGGGTCAGCCTCAGAGCCCTCCCTCTCCGTGTGGATTTTCCCTCCTTTTTGGCAGCTGTAGGGAAGCTGAATTCTTAATTCTCTGCCGCCAGCACACTACTCCTCTTTTAGCTTCACCTTTTTCAGGATTTTGCCAAAGACTTTTGCCAAGCTACTTAATCAACCATTTCAATTCCTAATTCCATTAGGAGAAGGGAAAATTACATAGAAGGGAAAGGCAACCAAGAAGACTTAAGTTGAGTGAGCATTTACTAGTATTTTTTATATATTTTATCTGTCATTCCTTTTAAAAAAAAACACTTTATTGAGGTACGACTAACATATAAAAAGGCCTATATATTTAATATATGCAAACTCCATGATCTGGGCGATAAACATACATCTTCACAACCTTCACGATCATCAAGGCCATAAACATATCCATTGCCTCCCAAAGTTTCCTTCCCCTTCCATTATTATTATTATTTGTGGAAGAAAATTTTTTTTTTTAAAAAAAAAAAAAAAAAAAAAAAAAAAAAAAAAAAATAATAATAAGTCTCACAATTACCCTCTGAAGTAAGTACTACTGTCACCGTCTAGACCACGGTGAAACAGGTCCACGGAGGTTAGGCTGCTGCTGCTAAGTCGCTTCAGTCGTGTCTGACTCTGTGCGACCCCATAGACGGCAGCCCACCAGGCTCCCCTTCCCTGGGATTCTCTAGGCAAGAATACTGGAGTGGGTTGCCATTTCCTTCTCCAGTGCATGAAAGTGAAAAGTGAAAGCGAAGTCACTCAGTCGTGCCTGACTCTTCGCGACCCCATGGGCTGCAACCTACCAGGCTCCTCTGTCCATGGGATTTGCCAGGCAAGAGTACTGGAGTGGGGTGCCATCGCCTTCTCTGAGGGAGGTCAGGAACAGGTCTCAAATCCAGAGAAGGGCAAAGCCACGCCCCCGACGGCACATGTGCGCACGCTCCCCAGGGCACATGCTCCTTGGACCCGCCGCGGCCCACACGGAAGACTGTGGGCTTTGTGCAGAAGAATGGGCTCTGCCAGGGCTGAACTGGGCAGCGGGGTACGTGGTCCAACAGGAGAGAGCTGGGATGCGTGGTGCTCTGTGAGCCTGAGCCAGGGAAGAAAGAGCTTTCCCTCCCCAAAGAGAGGGCGCTGTGGACCAGGTGCCCATGGGGAGCTGGAGACCCTCTGGGCTCCTGTCCCAGCCTCCGTGCTAGAAATGTTTTTAACCACAAGATTTGCTCTTTGGATTTGTATTAATATCATTTGCCAAGCACTGCATGGGGTGTTAGCTATGTGACTTTCACTGAGTTTGAATGGGAATTTTATGGGGGTAAGGGAGCATGATTTAACTTGGTGTCACCATGAATATTTTTAGAGACCTTTTGAATTCTCTGTAATTACAGTATCTGTGCTTTGGGCCTAATGTTATTGTTCAGTTGACAAAATACTCTTTGCTAATTACAATAAACAAAAGATTTTGTTTCTCTCAAAAAAAAAAAAAAAAGGATTCAGAAGCTTTTCATTGCTTGAAGCAGCCCAAAATACCTACCCGGATGTTTAAAAATAAATGGCTAAGACAGGCACACTCAGGATAATTTTTATCACAATTGCATCTGTATTGCTTGCAAACAAGGAAGCCTTTCTTCACATGATTCATCTGAATGTGTCGGCAGAGATAGAGTGGGTCTGTGTGCAAAGTTTAAACTGAAGCCTGGATTTTGTGTAGCTGAAGCTCAGTTCAACATTGTTGCCTTCTGATTTCAGTGTGCCCTGTAGGTGAAATCCTGGGGAGTCTTCTGTGCTCTAATGGAGAAGGAATTGTGATTGGTAGTCTTCCATTTCACCGATGAGAGGGCCAGAGGAGACAGAAATCACAGGCTGGTGGAATTTTAGCTCTGCCACGTGCTGTGTGACCAGTGGCAAGTCACCTTACCTCTCTGAGCCTCGAATGCAAACTGGAAAGAATGTCAGTCACCTCCCTTCCAGCATTGTTGGGAATGGATGGGAAGCACTCAGCACAGTGCGCATTCAGGGAGTCTTTATCTGGAGTTGGCCATTATTTTTTAAGATGTGCTCAATAAATATGTGGTGAATGAATGAAGAATATCTGTTCTGATCACAAGATGCTTCAGGCAGCATTTTCAATTTTAAGTTATGCTAGGAAGAAAGCCTAATGAAATGCCAGCCTCCCCGAGGAACCTTGTAACTTCTGATTGTCTCCAGCAAGGCTGGCTGCGACGCTTCCTGTGTAACTGTGGCTGTCTGTGTTTTGCAGCAACAGCAGCCGGCAGACCTGATGCGAGCAGAAGTGGAATTACGTGGGGCTGACCGAGCAGGGCCCCAGGGGGCTGGCAAGTGCTTCTATAGCTATTCATAGAGGATGCTGTTTGAACTCTTGCTGCCAGGCATCTTTCTAAATGTTTGGTGCTTACAACCACAAGCCTACCAGCAGGCACTCTGATTATTCCCATTTTACAGATTGAAAAACCTGGGACAGTTTCAGTTAGGAAGTATCTTGAAGTGCCTTGGCTTGTAAGGGATTGAACTGAGATCTGAGCCCAGAACTGGTGTCTGGCTCCGGCTTTGGCCCTGACCACTGTGCTCTGTGGCTTCGCAAGTGGCTTTAGTGGTAAAGAACCCTCCTGCTGGTGCAGGAGATGAGGGTTCAATCCCTGGGTCAGGAAGATCCACTGGAGGAGAACATGGTAACTCACTCCAATATTTTTGCCTGGAGAATCCCATGGACAGAGGAGCCTTGTGGGTTACAGTCCATGGGGTCGCAACGAGTCAGACACAACTGAAGTGAGTTAGCGCGCACGCACACACACACACACACATGCATTGTGTTCTGTGGGCTCCCTGGAGCTTGCAGATCCGAGAATACCTTGAATAGGATGGGTGTGAAGAGTTGGAAGGTAAATTGAGAAGAGGCTATTGGTTCTCTGATCCACAGAAGCTCTGCTAAGAAACGGACCCAGAGTAGAAAATTCAACTCGGTGCCTGGAGCTGGCCTTGTTGAGACCTTCTGTGTGCATGTACACACACACACGCACACACACACACACAACTGTTTATCATGGGGAAATAGAAATAGTATGAGGACTGTAGGAAAACACAGCATCACTGAACTAAGGAATTTGGAAGACAAGGAAATGCTGGAAGGCTCTCGCATATCCATCTGATCTCCTTTTACGCGTAAACATTTTTTCAGGCTTTCCTGTCTGGGGAGCAGACACAGTCACAGTCTTTCCTAATGTGTCCATCTCCCCTAGGAATGCTCTCCTGCCTTAGGTGAGGACAACTGACAGTCACAGAGACAGACTCCAGCTCGTGTCCTGGTCTACACCCTCCTGCCTTTCCTCCTGGGAGTCCAGGGCTGTGGAAATCAGCCGCGAGGAGAGTTTAGCAATTAAGGAGCCTGACACCTAGGTGATTGCTCCATCCCCAGGGGTTTCTGAACCTTTTTGAGCCATGAATCTTTATGTTCAAACAAAATCCTACCCAGACACCTGGTGTGTGAGGCAGTGGGAAGCAGAGCTGCTCTGGTGGAAGCTGGGGGTCCCGGAGCCCTGCCCCTCTCCCACAGTGAAACACTAGGGTAAAGAAGAGCGGTTTGGAAGCCCCAGTGAGCAACACACAGCTTCCCTTTATAACCTGGAGAACAGCTTGTCTCTCTGCCATCCTCCGTCTTTCTCATCCTCTGCGTGATGGTGATCTATTGGATATGTGTGTTAGTCGCTCAGTTATGTCCCACTCTCTGCGACCCTGTGGACTGTAGCCCACCAGGCTCCTCTGTCCATGGAATTCTCCAGGCAAGAATACTGGAGTGGGTTGCCATGCCCTTCTTCAGGGTGGACTGAGCCTGGGTCTCCGGCACCATAGCAGGCAGGTTCTTTACCGTCTGAGCCACCAGGGAAACCCACTGGTTATAAACAGGGAGAACTAGAACACAGGGATCAAAAGGCCATTTTAAACGGCCAGACTTAATACTCATTCTGCTCCAAACTTCCCTAAGAAATGAAGGATGGTGTTAGAAAATTACTGAAAGGTAGAATAGTTTAGAGATTGGGAACATGGATCGTGGAATCAGATTGCCTAAATTCAAAGCCCAGCTTTTCTACTTACTCCCGCTGTGTGACCCTAAGCAAGTTTCTCAGCCTCTCTGTGTCTTAACTTTCTCACTTGTAAAGTGAGGATTAAATAATAGCAAACTCTCTCATTGGGTGGTTGTGAGACTTCCCTTAACTGGTAGAGAGTATCTGGAACAGTTACCTGAATTGATGGAGATGATTCATGGGAAGTGCTCAATGAATGTTGGTCATTATTATTTCAAACATCTTTTCTCTCTTCCCATGGGTGAACTCCAGTGTATCCTAAGATGTAAATGACAGACCTTCTGACAAGCAGGCTTTGTTGAGAGGAGGAAGAACAGAGAGGCAAAGGAAGAAGAGGGGTGTCAGGGAGGGCACAAACACTGCAGAAAGGGAAGCCCGTCCTGTGGAAGCCGCGACCCGCTCCCAGCATCCTAGACCGCAGGGTCTCGGGCAGCTGAAGACACGGGACAGTACCTCATACACACCGAAAGGAGCAAAAAGATGCATTGAAATTTTATATGACAGCTTTGTTTTATGAACCAGCGCTTCTTCACCCAACCATTTTATGGTCAGTAGTTTTCTTTCTCTTGCTTTTGGAGTTGGACTCCCCTTTATTATGGGAGATGCTGGAATATTTCGAGATATTCCAAGTCCTGTAGCCTTGCTCCAGGAGCTGGGCCAGTAGAACATCACATATTCTGGCTGGAAGACTTCCCACGGGGTTCAAGAAGGCTGCAGGGCAGGCATGCCAGGTTACTCTGGAAATCACTAGCCGGCTAAATATAGCAGGTGCTTATGCTGTATTCTGTTGATTTTTTTCTGATCACAGTTTACTGGAGGCCTTAACCTTTGCAATTCTTAACAGTTAGGGGGGCTGGAAAAACAGTTCTGGTATCTTCTTACATGAACATCTCTGAAGAATAATTAAGGGATCGATTTTGTAGAACCAAGCCTAGAGTGTAAGTGCTTGATGTCCAGAGCCAGGCGGTCAGGAAATGAACAGACTTCAGGTGAGCTGAAGCAAAGACATTGGTACTGTGGGAACCTGGAGTCCAAGCTGGGCAGCACCACAGATAGAAGGGAGCCAGGCTCAAAGATGCTGCTCATTAATCCTCTGAGTTTTAAGAAAGCTGAGCGTGTTGAGAGTCGAGTACAACATAAATGTAACAGGGTCTAGTGTTAGAATCTAAGGAAATGTTGGACATCTATAGTCATAGGACACATATAATCATACATTAGGCAGTGATAAACACATAAATCCAGGCCATCATAGGAATCATTATGATCGAAAAAGTGATAAATAATCTGCAGGGGATGTATGATGATCTAAAGATATATTTCTTTCCTGTTCCTCTCAATTTTGACTTTGACTGGACTTTGATTCCAGAGACTGGTGGTTAGATAGCATCACCAACTAAATGGATATGAGTTTGAGAAAACTCTGGGAGATAGTGAAGGACAGAAAAGCCAGGCGTGCTGTGGGCCACGGACTCACAAAGAGTCTGAAACAACTTAGCAACTGAACGCCACCAGTAATGTACAATAGCATGGGGGAAGTGGGTTTATTCTGACATTTCTCAGTCTTATGTTTCCAGATTGGAGCACTGGGCTGGGTTCCCTGTCTAAATCCCACTGTGGCCACACATTGGCCTGTTTGCTCAGGTCTCAGGGCAGAGAAGAGGTTGAGAGAGGGGTGTCCTGTTAAAACCTCATCTCTTTTCTTCCACGTGGAAATCCCACCTGGGCCTAGGGGACTTTAATCTTTGTCATAATTTGCTGTGTTTTGGGGGCCATTGTGCCTGAAAAAAATGAACTTGTCAGCGTCATTCTGCTGATCACTCTGGGGGAAGAAAAGTTCAAGAGGGCAGTGAGGAGCCCGGCTGTCCGGTTAGTCCCTCTCGGCACTGGCTTCGGAGCAGAGGCAGCTGGCTTAGGTAATTAGACTCCGAATCCTGACGGAGGTACTTTGTTCAAAGTTTAGTCACAGTCTGGGATAGAAAGCTCTGCAGGACCGCTTCCTTGTTAATAGCTTTGCTGACCTTCTCTGAAGAAAAAGTCATTAGAATGTTGAGTTATGATCTGTTTCTTGTAAAATCTCGCCAGTCCCCCATTTATAGGCCTGTATTTCAACCAATTCTAATTACCTCTTAGAATATACTTCTCGCAGCCCTTGCAGAATATTTCAAGTCCTGATCTAAGCAATCAAGCATACTTCTGGGTTAGCAAGCTCACCGTGTCCTGATGCCTCGGAGAGACTCTTCTCCTCTTTCTCAACAGCCACACCATCCTTATCTCCAGGGCTCCAAAGAGCTGGTCCTTTGGTTTCTTAACCTTGGAAGATGACCTTTCATGGAGGAGGCTGGGTGTCAGGAAGCTAATGAGGATGAGAAAAAAAAATATTTTTTTCCCTTTTGCAATCATTTATTGCATCTCCCCAGGGAGGTTCTTTTCTTTCTCTCTCCTTGCTGACATCATGTGCAGTCACTGGCCACCTTCTTCCACCTATGGAGAGTGTGCTGGCTCCACTTAGAGTTCACTGGGGGGACCCGGATAATGGAGTCCTCCCCTCACTTTTGCTTTATTCCTGCAAAATGCCCACAAAGTGTAAAAAAAGTCTCTGTTGGCTTATGGAGTCAAGAGCTCCTTGGTACATCTTGAACTTGACTATGCCGGGTGTATTTTCTCCCTTTTCTATCTCCAGTTATGTATCCAGTTATGTATTAGGCTCTATCATTTCAGGCAACAACTCAAGCGACAAAGATTTTTGGATGTCTCTGTTCCTTTTAGGCTTTGAATGGGACTGAACTCACCAGCACTGCTGAGAGGAAATGTTCTTATAGACTTTCTAAATCTCTCCACTGCCGAGAAGAATTAAAAAAAAACAAAAAAAACATTTCTCTCGTCTCTTTATTTCTAATCACTTTTTGCTTCTAACGGGACTGAAGCACCATGAGAAATGGCACTCTTTTACGGCAAGGACTCATTTGCCCATAACGAACACTGAGCACAAAAGCAAATTAAAAAAACCCAACCCTATGCTTAGAGAGACCATTAGGAACGATTTGACATTTATTGAACAACAGATGGCGATTAAAAGCATAAAAGCTAGATTGCCTTGCTGGAAACAAAGGGTAGTTCTACTGAGGAAGTCTAACGTTTCAATTAAAATACCTCTCAATGTCAATTAAATCATATGAAGATAAGACTGAAAATGGTTTCTAGCTGCACTATAATCAATAGTGCAGTTAAAATCCTCATCAAGAAGCACCCAAGTTTTTAGTTTGACAGTTTGCTAAAAGATTAGCCAAAGCTTCAGGAAGCCATTTCCTTCAGTGTAGGGTTCAAAAGGTAAACATTTAACCAAGAGAGATTCATACGTATTAAACAGATTTATTCCAACAGTGAGAAGGCTCTCTCATGGCCTTTGCTTTGTTTCAGGTCTCATCCACTTTTCAGTATGGATGAGGCATTAGTGAGGTGTGGAAAAATAACCGCATTATTTCCACAGCAAATGTTGCTTTAATGATGCTTGTGTTCTTTAGGGAAACAGCGAGTTACGGTAGAGAGAGAAGTGGTTTGGTGGTGAGACAGACCTGGGTTGGACTCACAGCTCAGTCACGTTGGGCAAGTGTCTTAAATTGTTCACAATCTCTTTTCTCATTTGTAAAATTGTCTTCACAAGATAAGCTTTCCTGGAGTGCCTGGTATGTTCCTGGCTCTCGGTGAATGATGGGAGCTATCTTTATCCCTCTTTTGGAAGAGTCTTAGACTGTAGAATCTCTTCTAGTAGGTCTTACCAAAACTGAGTTCAGCGGGATACTTGTTCTGCTACTTATCCCATGCCAAGACATTATTCTGTGTTATAGGGTGAATTATATTTCCCTAAAATTCTTATTTTAGGGAGCCCTAACCCCTGGTACCTCAGGATATGAGTTTATTTAGTAATAGGATTGTTGCAGATGTAAGTAGTCAAGATGAGATCATATGTAGTAGGCTGAGCCCTAATCCAATTTGACTATTTCTCCTTTTTATAAGAACAGACATCCACACAGAGGGAAAGGCCATGCGATCATGAAGGCAGAGATGGTGGTGACTCTACAAGCCAAGGAATGTCAAAGACGGCCAGCAAACTACCAGAAGCCAGTGGGGAGGCATGGAAGAGATTCTCCCTCACAGTTGTCAGAAAGGACCAACTCTGTTGGCACCTTGATCTTGGACTTCTAGCCTCCAAAACTGCAAGGCAATAAATGTCTATTGTTTAAGCGCTCCTGTTTGTGATGCTTTGCTATAGCAGCTCTAGAAAGCTCTATCACATGCAACTGGTAAAGAGTGGTACAGCGTCTTGCTTTTGAAGGTTCATAAAGCAGTTTACCAGAGTCAAGTCTGAGAAATTTTGACCTAAGAGTTCTGTGTGTGAGTGTGTGTGTGTGTGCGTGTGTGTGTGCGCGTGCTCAGTCATATCTGACTCTTTGGGAAGCCATGGACTGTAGACCACCAATCTCCTTTGTCCATGGGACTTCCCAGGCAAGATTACTACTGGAGTAGATTGCCATTTCCTACTCCAGAGGATCTTCCTGACCCAGGGATCAAACCCTCATTTCTTGAATCTCCAGCATTTGCAGGCAGATTTTTTTTTTTAACCACTGGTGCCACCTGGGAAGTCCTCAGGAAGGTAGAATTATCTCTACCTTTAATCCAGTGTTTCCCAAACATCTGACATTGAACAACTTTCTTGCCCACATAAATAACCTGTTTACATACTTTGGAACTCTGTTGGGCATGAATACTCTGGAATGCTTGCCTTTAACCCTGCCTCCTAGCTTACATCACCCCTTTCCTCTACCTCAGCCCCAGGGTTTTCACTCCAGGTCTTGCTTCTTCACCAGCCACTACCCATCACCTACCCATGTTCTCAGCACCGTCCAGAAGGACTCCAGCCTCTTAGTCACCACCGCATTCCTTGGCAACCTTGCCTGATACTCCTACCTCCCTTTCTCATGTCTACTCTGCAGGTGTCAGATGTTGCTTGAAAAGGTAATGAAACTGAGTTAAATGATGACTTTGGATTTGGGGCACTGCATTGTAGACTACCTCAAGCTGAGTCTCCACCTCTGCTCAGTCATCCTTATTTTCTTGTATTGCTTCTTCATTACTTGCATGCCTTCCTTCAGGCCTACATTCATTTACCTTCTAGTGTGTAGAAACTATACACTATAAACCAAGTGCTATACTAGTCACAGTGTAAGTAGAGGAGCAAAGTCAGTGAACCCCTTCCTCAACTGCTGTTGATTTAGCAGAAGAGACTAGCTAATATTCTCTTAGCGAAAAAGCATTCACAGAAGTTTCATATTGAACAGAAAAACAGATATATTCAGGAAATGTTAAGTTCTCACAGGTGTTGGGTTGCTAGATGGGGGAGAATAGAATGTTAAGCTAGAAAGGAGACAGGGATAAAAATATTACATGCTAAGGCATTTCCCATTTATCTCCTGGGTAAACGGGAGCCATTGATCACATTTTCATTTAAGAAAGTTCACTGTGGGATTATAAGTGACCAATTTTCTTTTTGTATTTTCAAAATTCTCTGCCTGTTTGCTTATGGGCAATATCATATGTATTGCATGAATACATTTTTACTAAAAGGATTAAAAATTCAAAGATAGACAACATCTCAGGTTTTCTTACCACTCTCCCAATCAACTTACAGTCCCTCCCAGTAAGTTTGGTTTATTTTTTTTTTGCTTCTCATTTATCTTTCTATGAAATTGTATGTTTGAATATGTGCACACACATATACATATGTACATCTATATGTATATACATACACACACTCATACATGTGACTCAAATTTGTTAATTAAAAGACATTAATACAATCATGCTATGCCTCTGTTTGGTGACATGTTTTCTTTACACTTGCAATGTCCTGGAACTCTTTCCACATACAGGTTTATCTCATTCTTTATAATGCTTTCATAATATTCTGTGGGATAGATGTAGTTTACTTTAACCTCTCCCTAATTTTAGGAAATTGGTTTTATTAGCAGTATTTCAAGGGTATTTTGTACATAAATTTTAGTGCACACATAAAAATATTTCTTAAGACTCCTAGAAGTTTTAGAATTGTTGGATCAAAGAGTATAGTATTTACATTTTGAAAAATATTGTCAAAATGACTTTCAAAATGGTCTCAGTGATTCAGTCTTCTATTATGTTTTTTAGTGAATGAAATTATCAATATTTTAAATTTCTTCCAATTTGGGGGGCCAAAAACTTTATTAAAAATAGTTGTCTTCTTTGTTATCAATGAGGCTGAGGATCTTTTCATATGTATGTTGCCCTTTCTTATTCATTATAAATTGCCAATTTTTATCTTTACCATTCAAAAAATTGTAATTCTTTATCTTATTAATTTGTGGAAGCTTTTATATAACTTGGATATTAATCTTCTGGCATTTTAATATGTAATATTTCAAACTTTCTTCCAATCTGGCACTGAAAAGATAAACTTTACTTATTTTGACTTTTATTTTAAGGAAGTTTAAAATCTCTATAAAATATTATTAAGCTTTGATAATTATTTTTCCATGACTTCTAGGTATTGCACCTTGCTTAGGAAATATTTTATTTTTAAAAAACTTTTATTGGAGTATAGTTGATTTACAATGCTTTATGGGTACAGCAAAGTGAATCTGTTATACATCATATATACATATGCTATTGGAGAAGGAAATGGCAACCCACTCCAGTGTTCTTGCCTGGAGAATCCCAGGGACGGGGAGCCTGGTGGGCCGCCGTCTAAGGGGTCGCACAGAGTCGGATACGACTAAAGCAACTTAGCAGCAGCAGCAGCATACATATGCTACGCTATGCTAAGTCACTTCAGTCGTGTTTGACTCTGTGCAACCCCATAGACGGCAGCCCACCAGGCTCCCCCCGTCCCTGGGATTCTCCAGGCAAGAACACTGGAGTGGGTTGCCATTTCCTTCTCCAATGCATGAAAGTGAAAAATTAAAGTGAAGTTGCTCAGTCGTGTCCGACTCTTAGCGACCCCATGGACTGCAGCCTACCAGGCTCCTCCATCCATGAGATTTTCCAGGCAAGAGTACCGGAGTGGGGTGCCATTGCCTTCTCCAATATATATATCCATATCCATATCCATATCTATGCACCCTTTTGCAGATTCCTTTCCCATACAGGTCATCACTGAGTACTAAGTAGAGCTCCCTGTGCTATTTCCTGTCATTGGTAGTCATCTATTTTAAGTATAATAGTGTGTATATCAATCCCAATCACCTAATTTATCTCCTCCCTGCCTTCCTCCTGGTAACCATAAATTTGTTTTTTAATCTGTGACTCTATTTCTGTTTTGTAAATAAATTCATTTGTACTTTTTTTTTTAAGATTCCACGTGTAAGTGATATCATATAATATTTATTTTTCTTTGTCTGACTTCACTTAATATGACAATCTGGGTCCATCCATGTTGCTGCAAATGTCTTTCTTTCTTTTTTACAGTTGAGTAATATTTCATTGTAAATATGTACCACACCTTTGTTATCCATTCCTCTGTTGATGGACATTTAAATTGTGTTTTTCTTTTGGTGCCTTTATAGATTTAGGCTATAATAGAGTCTACTTTATTGTACCATGCGACATTGGGATCTAAACTATTCTTTTTATTCAAAAAGGTTAACCAATGTCTCAATACTGTTCATTGAATAATAATTACTATTGTAATCAGAAATAAAGTATTTAAATACATATTAATTTGATACCATTTTACAAGAAGGATTAGAAGGGATGGAGAAGAACAATTAGTAGATGAAAAAAATACAACCTTAGTTGTTTAAAATATAACTCAGACCCCCATGGTTTGTTACTACAAAGAAAATGTTTAGATAAGGAAGTCTGGTAGCTTAAACTAGGGATTGTCTTGATCACTGTAATAGGGTGACTGAGAGAAGTGGGCATGAAACTGAGAGATCTTTAAGAACAGAACAGATAGAGACATGTAACTGACTGAGGAAGAGGGATCTTGTGTGATTCCCAGGTTTCAAACCCTAGTGACTTTAAGTACCAAGGAATTTCCTGGACATGAGAACAGACTGAACACAATAAATATGCTTCCCAATCTATATTAATAAAAATGCTGGGTACAACATTAAAAAAATAGAAATTAAAAGAGACAGACCTAAAAGCAAAAAGGAGGTTCTCTAATGCTAAACACAAAAAAGGAACCCAAAGTGGTTAGCAGGAAGGCTCGCCTTGCTCAGGGAGGCCTGGAGCCTCCAGAGACTTCAGTGCCTGTGTTTGGAACATCATCTTGGGGATGGAGTAAAGTCCATAAGCTCTGGGTTTGGGTGAGGGTCCCAGAAATTGAATGCCCTATTATGAGGCTTTGGGCTAGAAATGTACTTCCCATCCTTGCATAGTGAAAACAAAACAAAACAAAACACTACTCACTACACATATTTATATCAGAAGCAAGCTTGCTGCTTATGCTAGGAGTATAAACCATTGTACCAAGTCACAACTCCAGGATTGCATTATGTGCAGATAAATAGGGTCCATGTTTATACATGTGGAACAGGAAATCTGAGACCATAAACCAACTTAAAAAGTGGTTTGAATTGATCAATCCCATGGGGCTTGATCAAAGAAATTGTAAAATAGAATAGTTGAGTGGCTATGATATAGAAAAATAGAGATAGATGAATGGATAGGTAGACAAACTCCACACCCAGACTTCTAATAGTCCAAATGCAGAATATGAAGTATAGTTAGAAATCCCGAGAGTCCATGTGGGGTAGGGAATGAAAAGGTTAACTATAATTACACAGTAAAAAGATTGGCAGCATACTTCTCTTTGGCAGCAATAGTTGTCATCAAGTAGTGGAATACATTTCCAAAGTCCTAAGGGCAAATAACTGGGGACTCAGAAATCTATAATGAGCTGATCTATTATTTAAAGTAAGGCTATTTTGTACTGCTTGAATTTGTATCAAGTGCTTGTTTTGCCTGTTCAGAAAATTAAACAGCAGAGTGAAAGTAAGATAAAGGCATTTTAGGCTAACTAGGTGTCAGAAAGTTTACTGTTCACAGTAATCTAAATAGATTACATTCACGAAAAAGATTGCTAAATGATATACTTTAGTTTGAAGAAAAATATATTTGAGGAAGAAGTGGGATGCCAGTAACAAAGGGAACGAATAAATTGTGGTGGTGATGTAATCTAAATGAGAATTGAGAGGAAGAGTAATAATCAATGAGACTAATAATATTGTCATAATATGTGGTTAAGTCAAAATGAACCAAACATCAAACAAACTACGAAAAACTAATAGCACAGTAGCAGGGGAGCTGGGTGGGGAAACGCTGAAGGGAATCAAAGAATGCAAAGGTCCTAGTTCAATTGTGCTGGAACCTAGTTCGACCTGGAAGGAAGGCAGATACATGTAGTAACTTTGATAGAAAAAAATAAATTTGACTCTGTATCTCTCTATCTTTATGAATTACTAAATAAACAAACGTAGACTGCTTAACAGTAAATGGGTAAAGGAAGACAAAGAAAATGAAGAAAGTGTGATTAATGGACACAAACCAGGACAAGAAAGTAAAGAAAATAGGGTGAAAGTCCAGAAAACAGAAAACATCAGAGGAGTTTATCAGTGGACCTTTGGAATAGTGTAGAGATCCCCGAAAATAACTTAAAATGGAACTTGACTTGTTACTGAAGGCACGTCAAAATCAATGGGAGAACAGATAATCTGTAAAATACATGGTGTTGTGACACTTGAGTTTTTACACGGAAAGCAAATGAAGACTAGATGAATACTTTACACCAGACACAGATGAGTTCCAGACAAATATGTGAAAAATACTCCTGGGAAAGTATGTTGAGTAAAATGTATAAAATATTGAAAAAAATGTAAACTTGGGATAAGGAATGAATTCTTTAATAAGATCAAAGAGCACACTCCCTTAAAGGAAAAGTAGATAAATTTGACTCCACAAGGCAACATACCACATAGACAAAGTTTAAAAACAACCTAGGGACTAGGGAGGTATTTTCTGTGTATATGGTGGCATACTATCCAGGATAAATATACATTCCTTGCAAATGAATACGAACAAGACAAATGAAAAACAGAAAAAAAAAAAAAGTGTCAAAGCTTTGAAAGGCGAGTCACAGCAGAGATGTGAATGAAAAATAAACACAGATTCGAAAAGTTCTGCATTTCACTAGTTATTTGCAAAATTCAAATTAAAACAAAGAGCAAAATGTTCTACCGTCTGTTTGTCAAAAAATAAACCTGACACTTTCATGTACTTGTGAGCATATGGAAAGAATATGTAATAAGCCACTGAAAGAAAAAAATAACCTGATGTTAAACTTTGTACTTAATTAATTTTCCCTTTTGATTGTTTTGTTCTCCACTGTGTACCAACCCTAATATCGGGATGGGCATGGGCCATTGTCAGAGTTCATGATGTGATTTTTAAATGAATGAATGAACCCTTCCCAAAGAAACCAGATATCATCTCTGCCTCTGCTTGTGAACTGAATGTTTGCATCCTTCTCCAAATTCTGCTATTGAAACTACCCCTCAATATGATAGTACTGCTGCCGCTGCTGCTGCTAAGTTGCTTCAGTCGTGTCCGACTCTGTGTGACCCCATAGACAGCAGCCTACCAGGCTCCCCCGACCCTGGGATTCTCCAGGCAAGAACACTGGAGTGGGTTGCCATTTCCTTCTCCAATGCATGAAAGTGAAAAGTGAAAGTGAAGTCACTCAGTTGTGTCCAACTCTTAGCGACCCCATGGACTGCAGCCCACCAGGCTCCTCAGTCCATAGGATTTTCCAGGCAAGAGTACTGGAGTGGGTTGCCATTGCCTTCTCCAGATGATAGTACTAGGAGTGGGGAATCTGGCAGGTAATTAGCATTGGATGAGGTGATGAGGATGAAGCCCCTAGGACTGGAATTAGTGCCCTAATAAGAAGAGATCCCAAAGAGCTTGCTTCCCTTCTCTGCTCTTCACTGTGTGAAACTACAAAAAGAAGTGGGTAGTCTGCAAGGAGAAATTCTGTCACCAGAACCAGACCATGATCTCAGACTTCCTGCCTCCAGAACCCTAAGAAAATAAATGTCTCTTATTTATAAGTCTATGATACTTTGTTTTAGCTGCTTGAACAGACACCCTCCCTGACACCTTACCTCATTTAGTTTGTATCTTTTTATGGACCTTACATTATTTTGTCTCTGTTAGACTCAATTGTTAATATGTCTACTTGTCTTTATTCTCCATTCTCATGCTTCCAAAATGGTAAAACTTTCGAAGACAGACACTATTTATATTTGACTACTCTATAACTCATAGCATACTCTCCTGGATATAGTAGGAGCTCCATAGATATTTGTTAAATTTAATTCAATAAAGGTAAAATCATGTAGTCCTCATGAGAAAAATGTGCTGGCCATGAGAATCACTGTCTACCAGGGAATCTCCCAGAAGGTTCATGTATCAATTTAAGGACTCTGTAACCTACAAATGAAAAGGATATTCTTTACCCTACTTCATATTTTAAGCTTTTCCCTTGGACATGGGGGAAAATATCTCAGCCAATTTATTTATTTATTTTAGGGGAATTATGCTTAAATGAGGGAATGAGCATTATGGTAACAAGTATCCTGAAAATGCATTGGAATTTTCTCAACATCGCCTTTCTTTAGACTAAAACACCTTCTTGGCATTTCGATTACTAAAGACACCAGGATCTGTGAGTGACTTTAGGGTTCCTGGAAAGGGAGTTTTTGCTTAATTAGGTCTCACTGTATGAACTGCAGTTTGATTCACACTGGTGGGGAGAAAGGGCCTGGAAAAAGAGCAATCATGCTGCATCCTTCCTGCCTGTTTCTTCCTCACTTCTTTTCCTGCATCTCTTTCTAAACCATCTCTCTTTTCTACTTACATCCTTCCTTCTTGCTGCTTTTCACCCTTCTCTGGTTGCTCAATTATAACTTAGCTCCATTTCTTAAAAATGTATCTCTCGCCCCTATACCTGCTTTGATTTTTCTTTATCTGCACACAATTTATCTTTCTCAGGGATGAGGAAGAAGTTCATTTAGTATTGTACAGACACATCTTCTCCAAACCACCCTAGAAAGAATGATCGCTATTCAGTGATTGTACTCTGATGATTAAGGACATGGGGGAGATTTAGCAACCCGGGATGCCTGGGCAGCACTGGGCAGAAATAATTGCTAATTAGTATCTTCCTAACTTGGGAGCATTAATTGGCTTTGGGGGACCTGCTTTCCAGACTCGAAGTGTATTTTGTTCATTTTAGCTTGCTATATAGGAATGAGAGAAGAATGACAATTAGAGAAATAGTTTCATTTCAGTAATTCAACCTAATGAAGACTTGTCATTTGAATGATTATTCAGTAGTTGGTCCTTGTTGTTCTGCCAAGTTTTCAGAGAAACAAACTCAGATATTCCTCCAACCTGAGAAAGCACATCCTTTCCTTTAAAATAATTTAGAGAATTTTATTTGTGGATACAGGAATGCTCCTCCAAGAACTGTCATCTTACACGACTGTATAAGCAGAGAGAAATGGAAACAGGGTATCTTTTGAAACATATCATTTTCATTTCAGAACACATCATGCAATCATATAAAATAAAGTGCTTCAAATTGATATCTTTAATTCCCTCCTAGAAAGAAAATTTGTCAGTTATTTTATGATTTATGGAGATGAAAGGCATATGTGAGAACAAGTTTTGTGATTAATTAAGTGAAATTACTTGAGCATAATACTCGTAATGATATTATCTTTGAATTAAAATGCTCTTGAATAAGATTGATGACATTTTCAATCAGCAGATTAATTAAACTCTTTTGTTAATTACACATAAGTCAATATGTTTGGATTACATATCAATCAATATACTGAAAGCAACATCCACTTTCTTTGCTCTGGAAAACTGCTTTGCTGACATTTTTCTAGCAGCTTTATTTTAGAAGTTAGAGTTCTTTCATTTTCTTTATACAGGAGGTCTCAATATTTAGCAGATGAAGAGGTGAAAATAATTATTGCAACATTTTTTTTTATTATTATTGTGAAAGTCTTTTTTTGGGTTCTGATGATTGCTTTAATGACTATTCTTGTGACTGAATTTCGACTCGGCCCCACTCAGATGTTTCTGTCAGAACAAGGACACAATGGAACTAGAGATGAGGAAGTCTGCAGCTGCAAGCTCTGCCTGACACCCGTCTGATTTGAACTCTTATCTGCAGTTGTGCTTCCCACTTGCAAGCAGGCTGCTGACTACCATGAAATTTTCTATTGTGTTCAGCCTGCTGAAGGACGCTCAACTATTTAGGTACCTTATTCGCCCAATACCAATTTGCTCCACTCCTCTCCTCCCAAGTCTCATTTCCAGAGGTTTAATTCTTGATCAATTAATATTTGTCTTTGTAGGTAGAGGCTGGAGTGGGGGGAAAGTGCCTAGTGCTTTTTGACACAAATCCATAGGCAGGTGAATTTTCCTACAGTCTTGGGTGCACTTGCGGGCCAGTGATAAACCCACATAGTGGTAACGTTTTTTTAGTGCCTTGATGCATTGCAATAAAAACTAATGGTGTGGTTACTATATATAAAATAGATAACCAACCAGGTCCTACTGTATAACACAGGGAATTACACTCAATATTTTTAATAACCTTTAAGGGAAATGAATCTGAAAAAGAATGCATACATATATAACTGAATCACTCTGCTGTATACTATACCTGGAACTAAAAAGACATTGTAAATCAACTATACTTTCAAAAAAAAAAAAACAACAACAACCACAAATGGTATGGTTGAACAATCAACCCAGAACCTCTCCTATCCTCCTCCTCCAGTTTCTGAACATTTATTTGGTCTATTTTTATTCAATGGGCCAAATTCTTCTCTCAGTCTGGCAAGAATTTACATGCTACAAATAACTACCTTTGAATGAGTGGGAGTTTTCTAGGCTCTCAGAGAATCCAATTTTGGGTTGTCATTTGGTTCCTATCAAAGCCTAGCTCAGACAATTGATACTTAAGAAATAGGGTTTATAGATGTGCAATCTCCTCCATGTGCTAAGCTGTATCCTTGATCACCAGAATGTTCTAAATGTGGTCTCAGTAGCTTAGCCTTTCCCAGTGGAAAGTATTTCATGAATCATGTTTCAGTGCCAGAGCTTTATCTTTTTTTTTTAAAAAAGCATTAATATTGGAAACACTGAAGTGAAGAATCTTTCTGTAGCTTCTGTAAAAACTTCTTCAAGATACTGCCCATTATGTGATTCAATGTTCCTGCACGAGAACTCATGCGATGGATTTCTTTTAAAATTTATCATCAGAAAAAAAAATTGTCAAAGAAGTGAACATCTTGATTTTTTTCAGACAACAATGCCATATCCTTTATTATTTCTCTTTATGCATTGGCTGTCAGGAGGCTCAGAATGATATAACCTGCTGTATCAGAAGAAGAGAGTGAGAAATCACAGCCAGTTTTCAGGAGGAGTGAATCTCTTTGTCATCGTCATATCTGTTCTGTTCATTTACTGATGCAGTGGGACTTATGAAAAGACAGCTATATTTCAGGCACCACACCAAGCGATGGGGAGAACACAGTCCCTACCTTGGAGGGATTAGGGTCTAGGAGGGGGACGAGATAAATAAGTGAGTCCAGTAATGAAAGGAATTCTAGACTAGAGGGATCTGTGAGGTGCTGCAGAAGAGGAAACATGGAAACACTCAACTTGGCCTGAAGACAGGAAGTTCTCCGTGAATCATGAAGAACAAGTCCCTGAGGTAGGCAAGGTCAAGGTGGAGGGTGGCGCGCAAAGGCAGAAAGGGAGAAGTAGCAAAGCAGCTACCAAGGGTGAGGGCTGGGTTATGAAAGGAGGCTGGCTGCAAAGTCACTTCAGTCGTGTCTGACTCTGTGTGACCCCATGGACTGCAGCCCACCAGGCTCCCATGTCCCTGGGATTCTCCAGGCAAGAACAATGGAGGGGGTTGCCATCGCCTTCTTCAGTGCATGAAAGTGAAAAGTGACAGTGACCTCAATGCCTCGCCCGGAAGTTTGTGGTTTATCCTCCAGGGCATAGAGATTTGTATTCTAAGCAGCAGGACCAGATGTGAATTAAAAAACAAAAACAAAAAACCTTCTGGCAACCTAGATAATTTGGGAAGGGGGCCAGATGAGAAGCAGAGGGTCCAGGCAGGAGGTTGTTGGAAAAGTCCAGGATATACAGGAAGGACCACCTGAGACTGGGGCTGGGGGCAGAGGAGAGGATGAAGTGGACAGAGAAGGGGGATTCGAGTCAAGCAGACGTGGCGGCCACCAAGGAGAGGAAGCAGGCAGGCTGACAGCCCGGGTCTCCGGCTTAGGAGACTGTGGATCACGATGAAAGGAGAGAGTGCAGAGTCGGGGCAGGTGCACCTGGATGGGCTGGGAGATGATGTATGAGATTCTGGTGATGTGGAGTAAGGTGCTTAAGGGATGAGTGATGAAGATGCTTTGTAAGCAGCTAGATTTAAGGCTCTGGCCCTCAGGAGACATATATGAACTGAAGATACAGATCGGGGGAGTGGCTTCTACATTGGAGAGAGGTTGACTTCCTCTGTCCAGTAAGATCCCTTCAGAAGAGTGGGACGTGAGTGCATGGGGATGGGCAAGGCGTACAGGTGTCCTAAAGGCATGAGCAGAGGCATGAGCAGCCTGGAAGGGAGGGACCTGGAAAACCGCAGTACTGGCTTGTATTTCCCATTGCCTTTGTGGTCAGTCAACTAGTTTGACCCATGGCCATCTTAAGTTGAGTAGGTGAAAAGCTGAGCTCCTCCTCCTCCCAGCATTACCTCCTACTCTATTCTCTCTTTGAAGCAGAAATTACCCGTTTTCCAAGCCAGATTCACAGAGTCGTCTTTGAGTCCTAGAGTCCTCGAGGCTTAGTTTCTTTTTAAGGCCTGTCCATGTCTCCATTCCCCCATCACTGCCTTAGTTCAAGCCTCTGTCACTTCTGCCATGGCTTATGGCAGCAGTACCTAGTGGAGCCTTGTCTCCAGTCCTGCTCTCAAATTCGGATTTGCTCACAACACTTCCGTGGTGATGACGATACAATGGAATCCTCCTCCTGTCCAACGAAGTCCAAAGCCTTAGCTTGGGACTCAAGATCTATTAACATTTAAGCAATTTGATGTGAGACAGTCATTTTGATGCCATTTATTTTTGCCTATGCAAAGTAGGAAGAAAGTCCAGCCTCCCTCGATTCCCTCTTCCTGTTTGAAAGTGAAATTGAGAGTTGCTCAGTCATGTTGGACTCTTTGCAACGCTGTGGACTGTACAATTCATGGAATTCTCCAGGTCAGAATACTGGAGTGGGTAGCCCTTCCCTTCTCCAGGGGATCTTTCCAACCCAGGGACTGAACCCATGTCTCCCGCATTGCAGGCAAATTCTTTACCAGCTGAGCCACAAGGGAAGCCCAAGAATACTGGAGTGGGTAGCCTATCCTTTCTCCAGGGGATCTTCCTGACCCAGGAATCGAACCAGGGTCTTCTGCGTTGCAAGTGGATTCTTTACAAACTGAGCTATCAGGGAAGAATCCTCCTGTTTAAACGTTTCCTTCATCTAAGGATGGCAAATGGAGACTCCCCCAATCCAAGGTCAAGAGCAGATATGGTACCATGTTTTGTGGAATTGTGGAATCTACCCCTACCCTTCCGTCTTTGGCTCATTTCCTCTTGGCACATGTTATTTCTTTTGCCTGCAATGGCTTCCCCTTCTTCATTTTGATAGGTTTATACTAGAAATAACAGAGATGTGGTGAGTTCTGTGAAATAAGGGGTGTTTTGTTCAGGTTACAGCTAGCCCAGATGTTGTTTGCTTTCTCTACCCGCTCCCATCTGAGCTAGGATTTATAAAATCCTTCCCATGGCTCCACTGGAGTTCAAAGAGACAGAAGGAGAGATCAGAACAAAGAACGAACAGTAACTTCTGGGTGACTAGAAGAGGCAGCCGCTGTTTGTAGAGAGTGCACTCTGGAGGAAATCAAATCTCCTCAGAAATAAGCTTGATGACTTAAAGACAAATTTTGAACAATTGTTGACTGAGCAACTGAAAAGTCTCTGTCGTTTGAAGGAAGGCCCTGAAACAGAGAAGTGTTTTTTGCAGAGCACAGAGGTTTCAGATGTAGACTTTTGTAAAGCAAAGCAGAGGATCAGCAAATAATGTAGCTTCAAGGCAAAGAAAAAAGAATTTGCACAGTATCTGTGGAGAGACATTTTCTCTTAGCAATATTTGGCTGAAAGTTTTACCTGTTCTGAGGTGAGATGGAATGGGTAGTTTACTGTGTTTTCATGTCTAATAAATTTAACAACACAATCAGTTCCAAAGTAAGCATTGATTTAGTTATTCTCAGCTGGGTAGAAAAAAATTAAAAGCTTAAAACCCTTTGGTAAAAATTAAAAGCAACTCTGAGTCATCAGGCTATTCGATAAGCTCAGGAAGAAAAAAATCCTATTTGTCAAGTGCTTTGAATTCTGAAAGTGCTTCACTGATCAGATAAGGATATTTACATTCTGTGGTCACAGCGACAGAGCTAGCAAAGAACACAGTTAAAAGAAGACAGGAGGGGAAGAGCAGTATTTAAATTTAAATTTACACAAGCTTTGTCAGTTATCAAGTTTATTGGAAAGGAGCTAGAGGCTTCTGGATTCACTAACTATAAATTTCTCCCTGGGATGGTCATTTAATGCTAACTACAAAATTGCTGCTTAATATTCATAGAATGGCGTCTTCCACTGCTGCATGTGCAAAATATTCTGTTATTTACTTAATCCATATTTGTTTTGCCGGAAATGGAATTTTCTTTTACTTAATTTGCAAAGAAAGGCAACAGCCTTGTGTTAATGTATGTAAAAATTGTTCTTGCCTTAAGAACAATTCTTCTATCTCTGGACCTATTTTTTTTTTTTCCTTGCAGGTTGCAAGTAAATACATGCCTTTAGCAGATTCAGATCTAAACCAAACAGGAGGATTGGTAGCTGCAACACACTCACTTTAATTTACGGCGTGTTCCTTGTGTGTCGGGTGCCATATTGGGCATGATAGTCACCGTCCTCTAAGCTCCTTGTACAAGTCAAGCTCACCAGGGAAGCAGAGCTACTGGGTGTGGTGTGGGAGAGGGGCTTCTTTAGGATTTCCCCCGGGGCCGGCTTGTACCAGCTCCAGGGAGCACTGTGGGCTCTCTTCCCAATTCCAGTGACTTAATGTCAGTAGCCTGAAAAGTGGGAGTATTTACCCCGCAGAAATTAGCAATGTCTACAAATCCGGCTCTAGCAGGTGTATTACACAATTGTGGAAGGAGCTGGGAAAATGAAGGTCTGGAAGAAGGAGCTGGAGGATGAGAGGTGTCACTTACCGGAAGCACTGGTGGACAAGGCTGGTCCTGTTGAAGAATCTGGAAGCCAAGTGTGTGCAGTTGTGGAAGGTGGAAGGGGAAGCTCTCAGTGGGGACCATGGAAGATGTTGCGTCCATGTAACAGTTGCTGCCATGGATTTGCTGCCGAGGTCCAGGGATGGGCCGCTGTTGCTGAAGACAACGGGCCTTTGGGGAGAAGGAGACAAGTTCGAAATGGAGCAGAGGGAAGTGAGAACCGGCTGGGACCCACCTGGTCCTGCTGGATGGCATTACTGAGTCCTGCCCTTCCCCTCCTCTCTGCTTCACACCCACCTCCTAAATTTGGGGCAAGTTCCTTTTTGGCCAATCTTAACCTGGAATCATACCAGAAACAGATGTCTGGGAAACACAGTTCCCAAGTTAACCAAAGTGACAGAGCACAACTCAATAGCTTCTTAATAGTGCAATGACACAGATACAGTTATCCCCATTTTTCAGAAAAGCAACCCAAAACCTAGTGAGGTAATCTGCTTAATCAGATCAGATCAGATCAGTCGCTCAGTCGTGTCCGACTCTTTGTGACCCCATGAACCACAGCACGCCAGGCCTCCCTGTCCATCACCAACTCCTGGAGGTCACCCAGACTCACATCCATCGAGTCAGTGATGCCATCCAGCCATCTCATCCTCTGTCGTTCCCTTCTCCTCTTGCCCCCAATCCCTCCCAGCATCAGAGTCTTCTCCAATGAGTCAACTCTTCGCATGAGGTGGCCAAAGTACTGGAGTTTCAGCTTTAGCATCATTCCTTCCAAAGAAATCCCAGGGCTGATCTCCTTCAGAATGGACTGGTTGGATCTCCTTGCAGTCCAAGGGACTCTCAAGAGTCTTCTCCAACACCACAGTTCAAAAGCATCAGTTCTTCGGCGCTCAGCCTTCTTCACAGTCCAGCTCTCACATCCATACATGACCACAGGAAAGACCATAGCCTTGACTAGGCGAACCTTTGTTGGCAAAGTGATGTCTCTGCTTTTGAATATGCTATCTAGATTGATCATAACTTTCCTTTCAAGGAGTAAGAATCTTTTAATTTCATGACTGCAGTCACTATCTGCAGTGATTTTGGAGCCCATAAAAATCAAGTCTGACACTGTTTCCACTGTTTCCCCATCTATTTCCCATGAAGTGATGGGACCAGATGCCACGATATTCGTTTTCTGAATGTTGAGCTTTAAGCCAACTTTTTCACTCTCCTCTTTCACTTTCATCAAGAGGCTTTTTAGTTCCTCTTCACTTTCTGCCATAAGGGTGGTGTCATCTGCATATCTGAGGTAATTGATATTTCTCCCAGCAATCTTGATTCCAGCTTGTGTTTCTTCCAGCTCAGCGTTTCTCATGATGCACTCTGCATATAAGTTAAATAAACAGGGTGACAATATACAGCCTTGATGTACTCCTTTTCCTATTTGGAACCAGTCTGTTGTTCCATGTCCAGTTCTAACTGTTGCTTCACAAATCTATCACTTGGTCTGTTGGACTCCAAAACCTGTCTTCTTAACTACTCTAGAGCCCTGGGAATGCATTTGTTTTGCATGGTTTTTTTTTTTTTTTTTTTTCTGTTTTTAAAGATATGAAAGAATGACATTCCCAAAGTGCTAGGTAAGCGTTTGAGATGGATGAACCCATCTGACTGTGACAGTTAACCTTCTAGTGCACAGAACGGTTAGGCCTGGTGAACGTTTAAAAAACCCATCATAACAAGGCTGAGTTCAGTCTGGTATGTTCAGCTTACCCTTAGCCTCTGGGGTTACACAGATGACTGAGAGGAGAGGATTCCTGTCATTAAGGAGCACATGATCTGTTCTGCAAAAACAGGCATGGCAATACTTTTGGTACCAGACCACTTTATGTCCTCTTTCAGATTTACTCAGCCCCGCCTGCCTCCAGGTTTTCATGGCCACGTGATGGGCAGCCTGGCAGACACTGCCATAGTCTGATTGCTGCCGCCACCAACTGCGCTTCTACCACTCTGTCTGAGCGCCAGCGTGGGTGCCTCTTTGTCCACTGAAGCAGGGGCTCTGGGGCTTCTTGAGGCTCAGATCGACTTGACCAAACTCATAGAGGTGCTGACTTCTCCAGCGCTTTTGGGCTCAGCGGAAGTGTGGCATCATTGGCTGTGAGATGGCTTCTCCAGCAGCTTCCCAAGGGACGGGACATCATAACTCGGAAGTGGATGGGGGGTTGACACTGGTGGGGCCAATGATAAATGATAAAGACCAACGATAAACAAGAGCTGGTGGACCCTGGCAGCTACCTTCTTCCTCAGGTACGGCAGTTCACAGCTGACCAGAAGTGAGGGGTTTATGGCTGAACAATGCACTGCTTTTTCTAGGAAAACACAGCCAGGTCAGCAGTATACCCCTGTGTTTCTGTCCACCATCTTCCCCTCTTCATTCTCCTTCCCTCTCCTGTTTGCCTCCCTGGAATTTCATCTCTTACAAAGCTTTGACCTCTAATCTTTGCTGCAGACTCTGATCTCTAGGGAACCCAGGCAAAGATAATTACCTAAAAGTAAACACATGCTAAATAAATTACAACAGTGGCCTGTTTAAACTACTGCTGGGGAGGATTTCCAAAAGCTATGTATAATTCTTTACTGCCATTTTGATGTTTGTCTTATGTTTCACTATTCAAAGCAAAAAAGTCTTTGATACTCAACTCACTAACTGATTTCTTAAACTAGTTCCTACGTTTTCACCTGCCATGATGTATTGTGACCCACAGGAAATGTGCTGCATTTTAAAAGAGAGCTTATTAAGTCAAAAGGATGAGTAGAGTGGGAATTTCATAGTGCACTGGGGGGCTGACGTGATGGAGGAGGGAGTCTCCCTAATCACATCCTGTTGGTGGTGACCCGCTCCATCCCATTATGATAATCTTATGAGCAAGAGTTGAAACATGACTTTATGACATCTATTAAAACTACTTGAATTACCACTATTGGGAGGTAAACAACTACACAGTTTCTTTCATAAAGTGAATGAGTACTTTCTTTAGAAAACGTATGCAGTTGTTATTATATATGAGTATGGAAAAAAATGAAACCACTTTTCATCTAGAAGATCTGTAGTCAAATTGTACGAGCCTAGCTATAAAGGCATAGTGAGATGCTATTAAAATTAATAGAATATGGCAAAACTAATAGGTACCTTGCATTAAACATTAAAATATTAAGAAAGCATATTTCTAAACTAAGGGATAACAGGCATGCGTCCATATTTTTAAATGACATTGTTTGGCTACTACAGAATGGATAAATTAGCTTCCTTTATTCAAAGAGGAAAATTTTCCCAAATTGACTTTGGGGACAAATCCCAAACTGCAAATAATTGAAAATAAAGGTTAAAAATGAATATGCTGATACAGCAGTCTCCTCCAACAGAATGTACCATCACTATCCAATTATACCAGGGTATACCAAGGGGAAGATTAAAAGAGAAACTGTCAGTTGTGACATTCTAACCATAAGGATTTTTAACAGAATCTTGTAAAAATGAAACAAAGGTAAAAGGGTATATTTACCCTAAAGCATTGAGAGTCTTCACAATAATTAGAAAAAAAAAAGAATTTTTTTTCTATCAAGATTTTACCTTTTCTTTTCTTGGTTAGAGACAGAATCATCTCGATGGAAAATTAGCAGTCACAGAGCAATGTTCAATTGCGCTAAATTATGGCACAATTCTGGTGCTGTATGTTATGAGCAGCCTTTAATGCCATTGCTGCAGGACAATCAGAGATTTTTCCAGTTCTTGGTACTTGAATTGCAAAGGAGAATATTAATAAGATAAAATCCTGGGATGGAAAATCTTTCAGCTCTGAAATGCTATGCCTGGAAGAATCATAAGATAGCATTTTCTCATAAAGTCCCTTTGCTTTAGAAGATCCACAATCCTGATTATTATTCAAACCTAATTTCAGCTCAGAAAACTTAAGTAAAAGACAATCTTCAAGTTCTGAGGATTATAAAAGATGACAGGACGTATGTACTTTTGATCAAAAATGCACCAGGGGCAACAGCTACCCACCAAAAGACAGCTCAGAGAGGCTGTCAGTCAGAATAACAGGAAAGGCAAGTCAGAGCAAATCACCGTGTCAGACTCCCGGGCAATAAAGCCATTACTCCTTAAATGCTGGGCAGTTAGGAAATGTTGCTGTACCGTGAAAATGACATTATGACATTCTCGGTTTGTTATTTCCCTTTAGTTTTCACTTAACATTTATATACTTGAAAAGGCAACCAAATTACACATTGTCCTTGTTAGGTTTTTGAAACATTGCATAGCGTTCATCTCGTTCTTCAACAAATATTTACCGAGTGCCTGCTATTTACCAGGCTCTATGATAGGTCCTGGGGCTATAAAAATGATTGGATCTTGATCTTTGTCCTGTAGGAGCCTACAGTCCAGGGAGACATGAGAGTTGGAGGTACAGTGAGATCATCTAACTTTGTAGATAAGGATTCTTGGGCTCTGAGAGGCTTAGGGGTCTATTCAGGATGAGCTGGCCTCTTGGAGGCAGAGGCAAAGTAATCCATGTCCTCCGATTTCTGCAACAGAGCCGTTTAGAATTCTGTATTCAGTCATTTTTTAAACTGAAAGTGGGGTCCTGCTGCTCGCTGCGCAGAAGCCAATAAGGAGGCCAGGTTGATCGAAAGATTGCTTAGTTTTGAATGTGGTAACAGGGGTCAGGGGGAGGGCTGATGCCTATCCAAAAGTCGACTGCTCTCCCCCCCGCCGCCAATCAGCTTTTATAGGCTAAGGGAAGGGGCTACATTCAGAAAGAGCACAGTCACCTCTCATGACCCTCTTAAATTGGTCATTGGGTGTCTGATCAGTGTCATCTTGATTGTCTTAAGTACAGTTAATCTTCAGTTTCAGGGTCAGTTTTTTTCCATTTCCTTGAGGCAAGTCTATAATTGGAATTATGGCAGCTTATGTCATGGCTACAGTTTGATAATCACATAGTTAACTTCTTCCTTGTGGTAAGGGTTTCAAGTATCTATAACACAGCTTACAGGATATGGCGCAGAATATTATCTACGACCCTTGAGAAGGAACTAAAGCTCCTTGTCTTTGTTTACTGACTAAACTATTATTGTTCTGTCCTGACTGCTTTTCTTTGCTTTTGCTTTTTCTCACTTCTCTAATTAAACTTATTTTTTTGGCTAAAGTTTTTCCACAGACAAAAGACAGACTGAGGACATGGAGTGTAAGGACTGTGGGATCTTACTCCACTTGCTTGATTACTCATGATCACATAATTCATTGCGTACCTACTCTGGGCCATTCGTGTCCTTCCCCTGCTGGAGGTCACAACCTCAGCCGAGAGGTAACTATCAAAATGGTGAAGATGCTACAAATGCCTTAAGCTATAACTTGGGTCTATAAATAGCATAGCTTAATTTTTTTTAATAAGTAGGTTTACACAGTATTTTCACACCCCATGAGGGCACATTTAATATGATCAATTTCAGGTGAATCCTGTTCATACTGGTTGTTTTTTCACTCTTTCTACCCCACCGCCACCTCGTTGTTATGAAGTTTCCCCTGGAGTTTATGGCTTGTGAGGAGACTCATCTGGTCCTAGGTCATCACCTGCCTATAATGGCAAGAGATGTCCAATTTTCCCTCTGATTTTCTTGAGTCCTCAGCCCCTCTGGTCTACAATTGCGGCGCTCCTATGGTGAAGCCTCTTGCCAGGGGTTCCAGGCTCCTCCGGGCCCACTCCTCAGACTTTCTTTTCCCCTCAAACATTTATTAAAATATGTTTTCTTTTCTTTTAAAATCTCTTCTTAGATTGGAAAACTCACTCTGACATCTTGCCTTCTTCTAAATTTGTTGCTTAACTCATGAATAGTATGCCTCTAAGTTCCTTAGGGCTTCATCTCTTGACAGTGTGCTAGCCAAGTGCTAGGATTTTTAATCCCTTTAAGCCATCGGAGAAGGCAATGGCACCCCACTCCAGTACACTTGCCTGGAAAATCCCATGGACGGAGGAGCCTGGTGGGCTGCGGTCCATGGGGTCACTGGGAGTCGGACACGACTGAGTGACTTCACTTTCTCTTTTCACTTTCGTGCATTGGAGAAGGAAGTGGCAACCCACTCCAGTGTTCTTGCCTGGAGAATCCCAGGGACGGGGGAGCCTGGTGTGCTGCCGTCTCTGGGGTCACACAGAGACGGACACGACTGAAGTGACTTAGCGTAGCATAGCATAAGCCATTGTCATAGAGATGATTCTTGAAAAATCACTTTGAAACGTGAAGACATAATTGACACCTTTTTGTCTTAACAACCTAAACTGAGAACAGAGGTAAGACTAGGGTAGAGTATGGGTTAGTTACGGCTAAAAACAATAATCCTCATTTATTATGTCTCATAGTGTCTGAGGGCTGGGCATTCAGATAGGGCACAGTGAAAGTGAATTACTTCCATTTCACTGTGTCAGGGGCCTCAGCTGGAAGTCATCAATGCTGGGGGCTGGGATCATGGTAAAGGTTGTCCATGCAGTGTCTGGCCGCTGCTATTGGCTGGGGGTCTAGCTGGTGCAGTCAGCTGGAAGATCTTCACATGGCCAGCCCATGGGATATGCGCTTGGTCATGACATGGTGGCCGAGTTCCAAGGGCAAGAAAGAGAGAGAGACAGGGAGTCAGGCAGAAGCCACGTAGCCCTTTTATGACAAACCTCATGAGTCACAGAGCATCCTCTCCTTGGCAGGGTGGTTACAAAGGTCCAGCCACCTTCAAGGGGAGGGAATGGTGACCCCACCTCTGGAAGGGAGGCTTGTTCATGTCAACTGGACATGTGGAGTGGGACATATATTGGTATGACCGTATCTAGGGAAAATATAATCTTCCATGGGGGTGGGGGGTGGGTAGCAGGAAATACAGGGATTGGCAAACACTAGGTGATACTTTACAATATTATTTTGTCACATTTGGTCTCCACGTACGATTGCCATCCATGAGGGTAAATGTGGCCCCAAAGAAGTAAAGCATGTACCGACAGAGACTCAAGCTGTGTGTGTATGTGTGTTTAATCTCTCTTTTTAGAATGAGAAGCCCTTTCCATATGAGTCCCACTCGGGAGCTGGGTTTGCCCTGGCAGGTTACAAAATAGGAGCAGTTATCTCTCCAGCCATGCTTTTTGTTTCCTGCCCTTTCTTTACTGTCTCCAGGGACGAGTTTATTTATGCTGGATTTCCCCCACACCTATCACCAATTCCAGCCCATTTCCTTTTCTTTCCATATCATAATTTAATGGTCTAGCCTTGTGCTGGGGAATTAATTGGGTTATCATGTCCTTAACTAATAATAGGCTTTTTTTTTTTTTTTGCCCATGAATTTTAACAGCTGCCTAATTGAAGTATTCAAATGGAATAACTAATGAGAAACTTGGACTTTGAAAGCCTGACTGCAGGACTCATTTTTGGATGAGACCAGGGTCCGGTGCAGAAGCAACTCAATAGCTCCTAATCACGTCATGCAGGTGCCCAGGGCTGACCTGCTTTCAGGAAGCTTAATTAAAGGAGTAACAAGAATTGCCACCTTTTCATGCTCCAGTGAAGGGATTGATCTAGAGGAAAAATGGAGCCTAGATTTTCTCCTGTTGATTATTATATATTTTTAAATAAAATATTTTAAATTATTTTCTTGTGGTTATAAAATGAATGGATGCCCACTTTGAAAATTCAAACATTGCCAGAATGTATAGAGAAAAAAATCACCTGAGATCTTATCACTCAGATTTAACTTTTGTATCATTTTGGCCAACTTCCATGTATTTACATATACATGAGTACTTACAGCTATACCCATACAGAACTTTGTATACCTATACCTATACTATACATATAGTTCTGTATCCTGCTTTTCTTTCATTCAGCAGTAGATGATAGCTATTATTTTTCATGTCAATAAATATAGATCCACATCATCATTTTTACTGGCTGCAGAATAGTACTCCGTGAAACATACCATACTTTATTCAACTAATTCTATTGAACAACAATTATGTCTATTGCAATTTTTTGATATTATAATCAATGCTCTGAAGAACTCATATATCTATTTTTACGTACTTGTTCAAAGATTTCATTGACATATACTCGCAAAAGCAGACTGTACTGGGATTCTTTCTTTTGAAAAGGACAATAGGGACTTGCCTGGTGGTCCAGCGGTTAAGAGTCCATGCTCCCAATGCAGGGGGCATGACTTCGGTCCCTGGTTGGGGAACTAAGATCCTGCATGCTAAGTGGTACGGCCTTAAAAACAAGAAGAAGAAGAAGGATAATAGGAAGCCGTAGGGGAAAGAAATCCATATGAGCAGCTTAGTTTCAGAGACTTCATGCAACAAATATGTACAGAAACACTGTCCAGAGACTGAGCTAGATAGCTTGGGATGAAAAAGATTAAAAATCTAAAAAAAAAAAAAAACTTTAAAAAGTTCTTCTAGCCTAGTGGGGAAGATAGACCCATGTACAAATAGTTACTACAGTAAGGTCAAATTCCCAATAGAAGTAAGAACAAAGTACCATAGGAAGGATTGTTAACAGGAGCTATTAAAACGGGGCAAGAGTGATGGGGGGAGAATTAACAGCAAATTAATAAGTGAGCCAATCATATGGTTGCTGCTAACTGCTGCTAAGTCACTTCAGTCATGTCCGACTCTGTGCGACCCCACCAGGCTCCCCCATCCCTGGGATTCTCCAGGCAAGAACACTGGAGTGGGTTGCCATTTCCTTCTCCAAGGCATGAAAGTGAAAAGTGAAAATGAAGTCGCTCAGTCCTATCCAACTCTTCACAACCCCATGGACTGCAGCCCACCAGGCTCCTCCGTCCATGGGGTTTTCCAGGCAAGAGTACTGGAGTGGGGGTGCAGTGAGCCAATCATGAGGTTGAGGAGGAGCTAAAAAGGTGAGTATTAGTTTGTATGGGCTGCCATAACAAAGCATCACAGACCTGGAACCTTAAACAGCAAAAATTTATCATCTCAGAGTGTGGAGGCTGGAAATCCAAGATCCATGTGTGGGCAAGGTTGGCTTCTGGCGTCATGAGGACAGGATCCCTGTGAGACCTGCCTGCTCAGCTTCTTAATCACTGTCTTCACCTGTGTCTTCACACCATCTTCCCTCTGTCAGTGTTTATTTCTCAATTTCCTCTTCTTGTTAGGACACCAGCCAGATCAGTATTCACCAACTGAGGGTCCACCACTCATTTCAACCTCCAACCTCCAAATACAGTCACATTATGAGGTACTGGGGGTTAAGAGTTGAACATAGGAGCTAGGGGAGTGCATGATTTGGCCCTTAATAGTGAAAGGATGGAGAAATGTTTGCACAAAGGACCAGGGTCAGACAAGTGTGTGGAAGACCAAGGAAGCTCCCTGAGCTGGGTAGAGAAGGTCCAGGGGCTGGAGTGAGGAAGGGGGATTGTGCTGGAGGATGTGTCTGTGTTGGGTTTTGTTGTTGTTCAGTCACTCAATCTTCTCTGATGCTTTGAGACCCCATGAACTGTAGCCTTCTAGGCTCCTATGTCCATGGGATTTGTTTTCAGGCAAGAGTACTGGGGTGGGTTATCATTTCCTTCTCCAGAGGATCTTCCCAACTCAGGGATTGAACTGGTGTCTCTTGTGTCTCCTGCATTGGCAGGCAGATTCTTTACTGCTGTGCTACCTGGGAAGCTCATCCATGCTAGGAGGAAGTCCTTAGAAAGGTGGGTCTTATTCTGCAGGGGGCAGAGAACCCTGGGTGATTTTAAGCAGAGGTGTGGCATAATCAGGTTTGTCCTTCATGTGGGATCTTTCTGTGCTGTGGATGGACTCTCTAATTGAGGTCTCAGGCTCAGTGGTTGTGGGGTGTGTGTGTGTGTGTGTGTGTGTGTGTGTGGTATGCAGGCTTAGATGCTCCAATGCAGGTGGGATCTTAGCTTCCTTACCAGGGATCAAACCAGAATCTCCTGCATTGCAAGACAGATTCTTTAACGCTAGATGGAGAGGGAAGCCCCTGTCCTTTATTTAGGTGTTGATGTCAGAATATCAGGTGTCAATAAGGAGGTAAAGCACCTGGAACTCTCATGCACGGCTGGTGAGAAAATAAATAAATACAATGAAATGGAGCCACTATTTTGAAAAACAAGTTGCTAGTTCCTTTGAAAGTTATCTACCCATCTACCATATGACCCAGCATTCTTTCTTAGGTTTTAAGCCAAGAACAATGAAAGCATATCTAGACAACAATTTGTCCATGCATGCTAAGAGCAGCTTTATTCAGTTACCAAAAATTTCAAACAATTCATGTGTCTATCAACAGGTGAGTGGCTAAACAAGTTGTCATATATCCGTTCAATATAATACCACTTAGTAACAGAAAGGAAAGAACGGTTATACCCACAGCAGATAGGGATAAATCTCAGAATAATTATAGAGTGAAAGAATCTAGCCCCTCCCAGCCCTGGAAATACATACTATGTGGTTCTGCTTATATAAAATTCTACAGAAAATAGAAGTTAATCTGGGGATGATGGTTTGGGGTAGGTGGGGTAGGGGTGGGAGGGAGAGATGGAAAAGGGGTATGAAGAAACTTTTGGAGGTGATATAATTGCTCGTTGTCTTGACTGTGATGATGGCTTCTTGGGTGTATACAGATGTTTAAATCCATCAAGTTGTGTACTTTAAGTGTAGTCATTTTATTGTGTGCTACTTATACATCAATAAAAAGTCAAGCAATTATACCTAAATTAAAAAAAGAAAAACAAGATCAAAATAAACGAGAAAGTATGTGGAATGGAAAAAAAAATGGGACATAAACTCAGGGAAGGGGGAGTAGTTAGGCTTCCTACAAGAGACGATGAGAATCTGAATGAGGTTGGGTAGGTAGGACTCACTTGGATTTGCTCTCCTTCTGTTCTGAGACATGAACTTTTGGGAAATGAACTTCTGTGGGCTGCAAGAATGCACTTTATCCCTATGTGATGGTAGAGGATCCCAACATTTTTTTCCTCTTCCTCTCTACTATAGGCTAGCAATAACTTTAGGCATTGGTAGTAGCGGTGAATAAGTTGGACAAATATCTATTGTGCTCATGAAATTACTCTGCTGCAGGAGACAAAAGATAATATGTCAGGTAGAGTTAACAGCTATAAAGAAAAAGCAGAGTAATGGACCAAGTAATGGACGGGCATCGAGAGTGTGGGAACTATTTTAGTGAGGTGTTTAGAAAAGGTCAGTCTAGAGTGATGACATTTGAGCTCAGATCTGCGTGAAGAGAGGTGAGCTGAGATCAGGAGAAGGTAATCCAGGTGGAGAGACTGGCAAGTACAAGGGTCTTGAGGTGGTGATGGAAGTGGCTTGTCAAAGAGATGACTGGAAAGAATAGAAAGAGCTGTAGTGGAGGCTTAAGTTCATTTTCTGATTTGCTACCAACATGTGCCTGAACAAGCTCCCTGGTCATTTACGCTGGATGTTTCCTCTTACAACTACGTTTATGCTAGGATGTTGAAAGAGTTAAATACTGTCTGAAATATTGTTCATTTGGCTGTAGCTTAGATTCTCTTTCCCAGCCCTCTGCCCTCTCTTTCTTTTTTTGCAAGGTCAGGGTTGGTCGTGGCATTTGTTGTAATGGAATTTAATCTACATCTCATTAACGTTCTAAGGTGTGAAAAATGTCTTCCAAAGGTGTCTTTATTTACCATCTATCTTAATGCCCAGTGCTAGGTTGAATCCCATAATAAAACAAATCTGAGTACTATAACCGAGAAATGGGCCATCTCTAGTAGTTGAAAAGTTAAGATCATCACTACATCCTTATAAATTCTGCCCTAAAAAATAGTCTTGAGAGGAAGCAACCAACATTCTCAGCCACCTATTCTGAAGTGTCCAGCTGTCTTCATTAATCCTTTCAACAACGCTCTTTTTAAAACCATTTTGCAGCTATAGACACCAAGGCTGGGAAACACAAACTTGTCCAAGGTCACACAGGTAGCAAATAGAGGCGTCAGGATTTCAAGTCACGTCCACGGCCTCCTGTTTGGAGCGCCTGTCTCTGAACCATGTCAGTCTTTAGGGCGACGCCTCCACATACATAAAGCTGAGCTGTCAAGGACTGAATAGAGAGACAGTCCTTCTAAGAAAGCAAACACCTTCCTTGAGAAAGAAGCCCCACGGCTTTATCTCTTGACTGTCAGACCTACCTATCCGTCTGAATGCTTCAGAGGAGGCCATGCCTGGCTTAGTCACTAACACAAAGGGACTGTGGGCAGAAGGCGGCTGGAGGAAGTGGCCGAGGCAGCCGGGTGTGATTGAACACTGCTCCTGTGTCGAAGGAGGCCTAATGAAATTCTGGGACCCCTGGGCACTTGATTTTGGAAGTAATCCTGTCAGTTCCCTAATAATAGTAATAAATTAACCATATAGCAGATTCAGTGGTGTTTTATGTCCGGGGGGTATTGCTTTCACACTTCAACTTGATAGCATGATTTATCAAGAGATAAATCACAGCTGGGAACGCATGGATTTACTGATGTCAGGGAGATGACAAGTATATACTGAAGATGTTACCAGTGATGGGTACGTACCTGACAAGCATACTTGAAAATCCCCAAACAAAAAACTTCTCTTCAAAGGCTGAATAACTCTGATCTCTGCTTTAGATGTAGGTCATGGCAAGGACAGGAGTTTGATGGTCTCATTACCCTACCCTCAAGTCACTATGGCCTGAAAGTGTTCATCACTTTGGAAGTGGGATTGTGGAGCCACCTCAAACCTTTTCTGAAACCCTTCTGGAGAATTAGTAACTCTTTGAGTGTGGGGTTACACTACTGTAAATACATGCGTAACTGCCACCTCTCCCCATCATCTGCTCCCAATCGATCATTGCATGTCTGTTATTCTCGAGTGGGTACCCATGACTAAGAAAGAGTTTGGATAACGGACTTGCTCACTGAGAAGGCCTGGTGATGTAAGGGAAGGTGGGATTACTTCCGGGAGGTTGCTCAGCAGAGTAATCAGAAAGTAGAATTCAGAGAGAGCTCAGACAGAGGGCAGAGAAGGCTCTCAGGTTTAGATGAAGGCTCCCTGGAGATGTGTCAAGAAGCACGCCTCCATTAAGAGACAGACCCGGGACTCCAGGGCTGAGAATGGGTTCTGCCCTGCAAACCCTGAGATGCTTTTGGTCTGTAGTTTCAAGGAAAGGCATATTATTAATAGAAGAATGCTTGGTGAGGAATGGTTTAATGAAAGTATGCTTAAAGTAGGATTTGAGTCATTTATGAGAAGATTAAGAATGGGCTTATTGTTGTGGGCAGGTGTGGTAAGAGGTAGGGCTGGATGTGAGCTGTTAGCTCTTAACAGTGTCTTGGAGGAAAAATAAGTCTAAGTTGGGGGCTTTGACTTCATAACAGAGGCAAGTTAAGGGTGTCTTGCTCCAAAGTCTGGACCATGTGCAATTAAAAAACAGACACGTAACATTTTGCCCAATGAATCAAAGCCAAAATATAAATCATTAGAAAAAGTAGATGTAGAAATAAGATTTAACTTCAGAAGCAAGCAAGTAGATAAGCTCATTAATGAATAGTCCACTCAAGGAACAAATAGGATTTAAAATGCTCCCAGCTTTTAGATAGTTTAAAGCTGGCCATAACTAGACAACTATGTACACAGATTAAAAGAAAATGGTGCGATACAGTTTCCTATTAAATCACTTTAAAGTTTTCCAATAGCCCGAAGCAGCTGCCAGAATCCCAGGGAGGTGCTACAAAGAACTATTTTAAACCTCCAAATTCAGGGCACCTGAAGAAGCAAAGGTCCAGATCATTTTTCCCTTTTGGGGAAAAACAGCTTTGCCATATATAAATTGTGAAAACTGTTATAAACACATAACACCTCTACACAACAGTCTATGAGGAGCTCTCTAGGCTTAGATAAATTGTTTTATTCTAAAAATATTTAACTTGCTTCATAAGTCTTTTTTTTTTTTTTTCCTGAGCAAATCCTGAATAAGTTTTTATAGGAAAAAAGATCAAGTATGAGATACAATTCCTAGACTTTGGAGAGATGTCTCGTTTTTCAGAATAAATGCCTAAGACAAAATCCAACTATCTTGGACCTCCAAATTGCAGAAAATGCTTCACAACAGCCCTAAGGCAGAGCAGTCATCTTTCACACGCATTCTTCATATTGTCCTGACAAAGAAGATGCCCACAGGCTAATGGGAGAGGCAGAGCAGAATCAAACAGAGACACTTTCTCCCTGAGAGTCAGAGTCTGGAGTGTGGAGGTAAATTTTGATAGATGTCAAAGCACATGCTGGTCTCCATGCTCTTACAGTCACGCACACTTCTAATGAGCAACTGGAACCAAGTCTATTCAAACTAAAGGAGACAGAAAACCCAGATTTGGCTGACTGGCAGCCTTCTATGCTATCCCTTTCTCAACTCCACGTTCCATCTGAGGGAGGAAGGTGGGCAGATGGATGAGCTCTTCATCTCTTCTGGTATCACCCTTATCATCCATGGTAGGTAAGAAAAGGGAAACTGCGGATGATATTTATTTTGTCCTACCCAGAAACATAACTGTCCCAGCTTTTCATTTTTCTTCGGACCAATTGATCCAATTATTTTTGTTTTGTTTTAGAACGATTTTTTTTTTCTGCCTTTAGTTTGTTGAAGCAAAATTTGCAATGAGCTGCGACTGATTTATATAACACTTAAGCATATTACACATCGAAAAATTAGATGGGAAGAAATGGCACCACTTTAAGTGAAGTGTAACATAGCAGTTATAGAAAAACAGGCACCTCGATGAATTTTTACAGACTACAAAATAAACAGTCCTATGAAAATCTCTGGGCTTTTCAGGTGGCTCAGTGGTAAAGAATATGCTTTCCAAGGCAGGAGACACAGGAGATGCAGGTTCAGTTCCCGGGTTGGGAAGATCTCCTGGAGTAAGAAATGGCAACCCGCTCCACTATTCTTGCCTGGAAAATTCCATGAACAGAGGAGCCTAGCATGCTGTGTAGTCCATGGGGTTGCAAAGAGTCAGATAGGATTTAGCTACCGGGCACACACACACACACACACACACACGCATGAAAGCCCCACCCAGGTGAAAAAACAAAATTATCAGAACCCCAGAAGCCCCTCACCCCCTCCTAATGCTGCCTTTCAGTTCCTGTCTGGGTAAGGCTGACCATTATTTTGACTTCTGTTATCACTATTTTGATAGGTCAGTTTCTCCAATTTTTTTTTTTTTTTTTGAAATAAATACAGTCAAACAGTAAATCTTCCTTTCCGTCTGGCTTCTTTCATTCAACGTGATGGTTTTGAGAGTCTGTGTTGTTGGTGCAGCAATTGTTCATTCATTTTTCACTGCTCTCAAATTTCACTGGGTGAACATGCCACAGTTCATTTATCCTTTCCACTTGGGATGAACACTTGGGTTGTTTACAGTACTTGCCTATGATGAATAATTTTGTTCTGTGGATTCTTGCACATATCTTTTACTGAACATATGTGCCATCTCTGTTGGTTACATACTTAGGAGTGAAATTGATGGGCCAAAGACTGTGCATATGTTCAGTGTTAGTAAATACTAACAGTTTTCCAAAGTGATAATGGCAATTAACACTGGTTTGAGAGTTTAGGTTGTTCCATGTTCTTATCACTACTTGGTGTTATGTCTTTTACATTTTAGGCATTCTGGTAGCTATGTGAGTGGCCCCATTTCTGAGAATATACATTGTAAAACAAAATAGGTTAAAAATAAAAGAACATATTTTCATGTTTTGAAGATTAAGTAATGTCCCGAGAAGGCCAAATCTCATTGGGGATGATCTCACTGGGGAATACTGTTGAAAGATCATTTATGAACTGTGTTTTGAAAATAGCTGGTCTTAATTATTCCATAAAAGATGTGCAGAGTTGCTTTAAAATGCAGGAGCTTAGAATTTAAATAAAAATAAAGCATTTTTCACTCTATTTTGTGTTTCACAGGCATTTTAAAGAACTGTGATCAATACCTGATTGCAGGCAATTTGACCACTGGTTAATCTACATCAGCACAAAAAAAGTGCTGCAAAAGGGAGTCTGTTCATATGCTAAATACTCGGAAGCATTTTTCCCTGAGGTAATCTAGATTCTGCTGTCACTTATTAATTCACTTTCCATTATTTCTACAAACTCAAAGTTTAGGAAAGAAGTCTCTGTTTCTTATTGCATGAGAGCTGTTAAAATTCATCATTCATTACTCCAAAATCACACTGAACATAGTCACAAAATGCCCAATTCTGAGCTGACCATACAGCGACATCTGATCCCAACTGTTAGAAATGCATATGGTGGCAATAACAAATCAAGTGGCCAAGAGTAGCTCAAACAAAGTGTTTCTTTTCCTCTGATGGGAAGAGTGACTTATTTGCTGGTTTTAAGACTTATTTACCAGCTGGTGCTGTTACTGTCCGGCTGCTGAGCAAAGTCTTTCCATACCCAGCTTTCAGTGGTTCTGTTCCATCATCTTCAAGCACCAACTTTCACACTCATGCTTATTGCCTCATGGTGGCAAGACGGCTGCTATACTTCAGGCATCTCATGTATATTTAAGAATTAAAAGAGGAAAAGATAGAAATGAATCACCAGCCACCACTTGCCCATTTATCTGGAAAAGTAAATAGCCCCCAGAGCACTTCTGCTTATACCTCTGTATTTGTTATCCATTGCTGTGGGACAAATAACTCCCTGCTGCTGCTGCTGCTGCTGCTGTCACTCCAGTGGTGTCTGACTCTGTGCAACCCCAGAGACGGAAGCCCACCAGGCTCCCCCGTCCTTGGGATTCTCCAGGCAAGAACACTGGAGTGGGTTGCCATTTCCTTCTCCAATGCATGAAAGTGAAAAGTGAAAGGGAAGTGGCTCAGTCGTGTCCGACTCTAGCAACCCCATGGACTGCAGCCTACCAGGCTCCTCCATCTATGGGATTTTCTAGGCAAAAGTACTGGAGTGGGTTGCCATTTCCCTCTCCAATGCATGAAAGTGAAAAGTGAAAGGGAAGTTGCTCAGTTGTGTCCGACTCTTAGTGACCCCATGGATTACAGCCTACCAGGCTCCTCCATCCATGGGATTTTCCAGGCAAGAGTACTGGAGTGGGGTGCCACATAACTCCCTAATCAGAGCTAAAACAGCAACAACACTGCAGGAGTAAGTCAGATGAAAATAAAAATTAAATCATTGTTATTTCACAGTTTTTGTGAATCAGGAATGACATAGAGACTCAGCTAAGAAGGTATGGCCCAGGGTCTCTCATATAGCTCCAGTTGGGATGTTGATAGGGTGTGCAATCATACAAAGGCCTGATCAGGGCTGGAGGATCCATTTCTGAGATTGCCCACTGCCAAGAGGGCAACCGGCAGGAAGCCTCAGTTATCCACCACATGGGCCTTTTCAGAGTCTCCGTGTTGGATCTTTGCACCATGGCAGCTGGCTTCCCCAGGAACAAGTGATCTGAAAGACAGCAAGGCATAAATCACATTATTTTATGAACCAGCCTTGTAAGACTAAGGCTGTTACTTTGGCCTTTTGAAAATGAGGAGTACTAAAGAATTTGGTGAATGTATTTTTAAACCACTACTGCTTCATTGGGTGGGCACCCGAGTGCCACAGTGGTAAAAAGTCCGCCTGCCAAGGCAGGAGATGCAGGAGATGTGGGTTGGATCCTTGGGTCAGGAAGATCCACTGGAGGAGGAAATGGCAACCTACTCCAGTATTCTTGCCTGGAAAATTCCATGGACAGTGGGGCCTGGTAGGCTACCGTTAATGGGGTCACAAAGAGTTGGACATGACTGAGCATGCATGCAACAATTTCATTGACCAAAACTGATTACCTTGCTGAGTCTAATTACATTGGAATCCAGGAAATAAATTTGTCCCTAAGAATGATTCCCATTTTCCCCTTGAACAAAACAGGGTCTCTACTATCAGGAAAAAAGTGGGAAGAAATATTGGGAAGGCAACTAGCTCATGAATTTGCATATAATGGAGTTTTGGAGATCTGGACCAAATAATTCTAGAGTTTATCTGAAGAAATGAATAATTTGGAGTAGGTATAAAAGTTTTGAAAAATAAGGCTTTTTAAGGGTGAGTAGACGTCTTTAAGGGTGACATTTTAAGTAGACATTTTTAAGGGTGAGTAGACTTTCCAATATAAGATGAAACATCATATAGGCAAATGAATAGAAAACAAGATGTAGTACATAAATAGATGTGACTGTTTAAGAAATGAGTACTGAAAGGGATGAAATATTTCCTAAATGGCATTGGAAAATAAGTGTTTGAGAAAGATTCATTTACATTCAACAGAGTAAGTTCTAGATGACTTAGAAGAAGAAACACGAAAAATGAAACCACTTTAAGAAAGTAGAAGAAATTCTGAGTAATATTTACCTTACTGCAGATGGGGAAGGACTGTCTAAATACACAAGCAAGAAACTAAACAGCAAAGGGGAAAAGATTTATTTTAATATTTAAATTACAAGCTCTCTGTCAAAAATGTCATGAACATTTAAACACAAACAAGGAAATTATACATTATTGATATTTTGATGGGATATATTTATTAATAAGAAAAATACCTTAGCTTTGCTTGAGCTCTATGCCCCTTTTCTACGGAACAGATATTTCAGATTAAAGGTAAAACAGTGGGAAAATATTAGTATATAATGAGTTAATATAACTGATAATAAAACCTTTATACTTTCAATGGAATGGGCAAAAACACAAAACTACAATTCACAGGACAGATGGAGCAAATGACTGGTAGGTAGAAATAAATGCTCAGCCTCATTAGTAATCATAATGATGCAAGTTAAAACAAAAATAAAATGTTTACCTATCAGATCAGCACAGATCATCTAGTATAAATACGCAGGGCTGGCCAGAGTACAGTGAAAAGAGATTGCCTAATACTGCTGGCTTATGTAAAGCAATTTGATGATCTTCATCAACACTTTGAACATTTTCGTACTTTTTTATCTGATAATTTTCCTTCTGAGAATCTAGTCTAAGGAAATAAATGAATTTAAAAGGGTATATAGGAAGTGAGTGAGTAAGTGAAAGTCATTCAGTTGTAACCCACTCTTTATGACACCATGGATTGTAGTCCACCAGGCTCCTCTGTCAATGGAATTTTCCAGGCAAGAATACTGAAGTGGTATCCTTCCCCAGGGAATTATTATTTTATTATTATTAAAATAAATAAAGTAAAATAAATTCATTTATTAAAATAAATAAAATAATAAAATTATTATTACTATTTCCTTCTCTAGGGAATCTTCCAGACCCAGGAATTGAACCCAGGTCTCCTGCATTGCAGGCAGTTTCTTTACCTTCTGAACCTCCAGGGAAGCCCGTTATATGAAGTAGTATGTCTCAATATCGTTTATAATGGAAACAAAAAGTAAATTACCTAAATGTCCCACAATAGACTCATGGCTAAACAAATCATGGAATGTCCATATGATGGAATATTTGATTGTTGCTAAAATATTTTAATAAATTTCAATGACTTTTAGAAAAATGTTTATGATATAATTTTAATTATAAAAGCAACATACACAGTACATGAAGTCTATATGATAGTATATGCATTATGGAATATGTATTATATAAGAATAAATTTTGGGAGAAAATAGAGCAAAATACTTGCAGTGTTTCCTAAGACTATTTTGAGCAGGTTTGTAAGATTATAAAAAAACTTGTGTCTTATTTAGGTTTGTGAACTTCTCAAGTTTTCTAAAGTATATTGCTTTTTTGATCAGAAAAAGCCCTCAGGACTTCCCTGGTGGCTCAGATGGTAAAACATCTGTCTACAATGTGAGAGACCTGGGTTCAATCCCTGGGTTGGGAAGATTCCCTGGAGAAGGAAATGGCAACCCACTCCAGTACTCTTGCCTTGAAAATCCCGTGGACAGAGGGAGGAGCTTGGTGCAGGCTACTATCCATGGGGTTGCAAAGAGTCCGGCAAGACTGAGCGACTTCACTTTCAAACACTACATGGATTGTTTAAAGCTTATCATCTAATCTATCTTACTGCTCTTGGGGAGTTGCAGTGTGTGTGAGTGTGTGATTGTATGTGTGTGATAAAGAGAGAAAGAAAGAAAGAGAGGGAGGGAAAATGTGAAGGAGAGAAAGAGAGAGAGAGATGTGTATTATGGTTCTAGGGAACTTATGTATTAAAAAATACTAAAGCTCATTTTGTCAGACAGTGGTAGATTACACCCTACCATAGTGCATTAACTCTTTCAGGCCACTGAGGGACCAATTATTGCATTATGCTAAGGGGTACTAAATTGTATGCTATTTGCCTGGAGGAGATCAAGCTTGTCCCGAAACTCTAACTCATATCCCCACTGGGAAGTGATTCAAATCTGGGAAGAAGCTGGTTTGTTGAATATTAATTGACTGGGTGAATAAAGGAAGGAAAGGCAGAAAAGATGGCTAACAAGCTGACATTTATTGATTATTTTCTGTTTGCCAGGGGCTTCCATTTCAGTATTTCATTTAATTCTCATGGCAACTGTATGAGGCTCATATTATTATCATTTTTTCAGAAGAAGAAAGTGAATTTATACCATGGACACATGAACACGGTCCTGCCTTTTGTATAGGAAGATGTTGCCACTGACCTGAGATGGTCACATATTTACTTATGTGCTCTTGACTCTCCATATTTTTCTTTCAAGTCAATTCATGGAATTCCACAATTCAAGGTGTTCCTTTTCAGACTGTGGCTTTTCTGAGTATAGTGGTCCCCCTCGTTCCACGCTTTCAAGTTCTGTGGTTTCAGTGGCCTGCAGTCAACTGCAGTCCAAAATATTAAATGGAAAATTACAGAAATACATTTGAAATTGCATGCCTTTCTGAGGAGTGTGATGACACCTACACCAGTCCTGCTCCATTCTACCCTGGATGTGAATCATCCCTTCGCTAATGTTTCCATGCTGTGCACGCTACCTGTCTATTAGTAGAGAAAAAACATGGTTTATGTTTTTGATATAAAGGGGGCTCCTGGAGAAGGAAATGGCAACTCACTCCAGTATTCTTACCTGCAGAATGCCCATGGACAGAGGAGCCTGGCGGGCTACAGTCCATGGGGTTGCAAGAGTTGGACACGACTTGGTGACTAAACCACCACCACCAAAGGGGCTTCCCTGGTGGCTCAGCCGGTAAAGAATCCACCTGTAATGCAGGAGACCTGGGTTCGATCCCTGAGTTGGGAAGATCCCCTGGAGACGGGAAAGGCTACCCACTCCAGTATTCTGGTCTAGAGAATTCCATGGACTGTATTGCTGATGGGGTCACAAAGAGTCAAACATGACTGAGTGGCTTTCACTTTCTTATCACTTTCATGACATAAAGGGTCTTCCCTGGTGGCTCAGTGGTAAAGATCTGCCTGCAATGCAGGAGGCCTGGGTTCTATCCCTGGGTTGGGAAGACTCCCTGGAGAAGGGGATAGCAACCCACTCTAGTGTTCTTGCCTGGTGAATCTCACGGACAGTGGAGTCTGGTGGGCTACAGTCCATGGGGTCACAAAGAGCCGGACACAGCTGAGTGAAAGCTGAGCACTTTCACTTTCATGTTTTGGGCACCATATGGAGTTTGGTACCATATGGGCATCCACTGGGGGTATCAACCCCCCGGGGATAAGGGGGCACTTCCGCATTTCATAGTTAACAGTATCCTGGGGGCGGGGCAAGTGTGAGGAGAAAGTTCTGGAGAAGGGAAACTCCTCAAGATAGCAATCACCACACTGAAAAGAAGACTGCGTTTCAAATTACTTTCTGAGAACTAATTTTTTTAATGTTATCTTTATCGTGGTAAAAGTCTCATAATATAAAAGACACATTTTAGCCACTGTTAACTGTCAAGTTCAGTGGCACTAAGGATGTCCACATTGTTGCGCAATTCTCTCCATCATCCATTTCCTGAGTTTTTCATCTTGCTAAACCGAAACTCTGTCCCCATCAAACACTAACTGCCCATCCCCTCTTCCCACCGTCCATGCTGATTCTATGAATTTGACTATTCTAGGTACCTCGTGGAAGGGGAATCAAACAGTGTTTGTCTGCACTTAATGTATATTGGAATGCACTTTTAAGGTCAACTTGATATATGTCCGACAAACAGACTGTACTTTCTTTTTTTTTTCCCCTATGGTATACAGTAGGCCCTCACCAGCTATCTACTACATACACAGCATTATGCACACATCAACCCCAATGTCTCATTTCATCCAACCCCTCTCTCCACTTGGTGTTTGCGTGTTTGTTCTCTACATCTGTGTTTCTATTTCTGCTTTGAAAATAGGTTCATTCGTGCCATTTTTCTAGATTCCACATATCTGTGTTAATATACAATATTTATTTTTTCTCTTTCTGACTTACTTCACTCTATATAAACTACTTTTAAGTTAAAAAAAAAAAAGTAAAATTAAAGAAGAGGCTAGCAAAGATTATTGGGTGTCAAAGAATGGCAAAAAGGAGTGCCCCAAGACATAGAAGACAGCAGCTGAGGTGACTCCCAGTTAGTGACTCCAACCAACTGTTGGTGTCACAAATGTGCTTAGAAGACATTCTCCTTGAGCCTTTGAAAAGCAAAAGGCAGCCATTTGCAAGATACTTGTCTGGGCTGCCTGGTGCAGGCACAGGCTGTTTTTGTGCCTTGGAGCAAAGAAAATTGGTTCATAAAGAGAATATATTCCTGATTCGTTTCATTAACAAGAAGCTGTAGCCCAGTAAGCTGGCTAGTGCTGCTGCTACTGCTGCTAAGTCGCTTCAGTCGTGTCCGACTCTGTGCGACCCCATAGACAGCAGCCCACCAGGCTCCCCTGTCCCTGAGATTCTCCAGGCAAGAACACTGGAGTGGGTTGCCATTTCCTACAGACTTGTAAATGGTATGTGAAACCGACATAAGAAAACGCAATACTGGGGATGAATCCATTTCTTATAGGGATCCTGGGTGAGGGGAAGAGATGACTTCTTTGAATATTTCATATTTCTATTTACAGGACTTTTCCATCAGAGAGGTAACACTTTCCCTCATAGGTAATGAGACACAGTTTTACATTGTAGACTACTTAGTGTTTGGAGTACAAGGTTCCATACCCCTATACTTTTATTTTTGAAATAAAGATTTCAAGAAATAAGTTGAAAGCTCGAAAAGAAGCCTGTTTATTCTTTTTTGCTTCCTAGTTTGGGCACATGTGTACTTAGGTTTTCAAACAATGAAGCGGGCAAGGGTTTCTTTCTAGAAAAAAAATCCAAACTAGTGACATATTGAAATAGATTTACACCGAAATTATACATTGTAAGTCTACAAGCAACATGATAAAAAAAATCACCCATGCGGCCTTTTGTGTTGTGATCCTTTGTATGATACTGACTCTCTCGTTGGAAGGAAGAAATGATGATTAGGCTTAAGCAAAGTGAAAAGATAGTTTCTCAGCTGGAAGCTGTTAATATTTTAGCTGATAGAGAGTTGGAGAATAACTCCTCTGTTGTGTATTTAAAAAAATAAATATACAAGCACTGGACTAATTCGAAGGATGAGAAATCACAGGAGGGAGATAACAGCCGGGCAGATCTGAAACCAATCGTTTTTCTGCTTATGGGCATGTTGCTGTTTGGCCCTAAGTCTTGAGCTGACAGCTCTTCTGGATGTTCTTTCCAGTCCTCTGGGCCTTGCTGTCTCTGAGTAAATACTGTATTGCCAAGTTAACCAAGGGCTTTACATTTTCACTTCCCTTGTGGTTCAGCTGGTAAAAAATCTGCCTGCAATACGGAAGACCTGGGTTTGATCCCTGAGTTGGGAAGATCCCCTGGAGAAGGGAAAGGCTACCCACTCTGGTATTCTGGCCTGGAGGATTCCATGGACTGGAGAATTCCAAGTCCATGGGGTCACAAAGAGTTGGACACAACTTTCACTTTCACTTATATTTTCACAGCATTTTCATAGAAGACAGATAATTATTGGAAACATAGGCAGAAAGTTTAGGATTCTAAACCTCTGCCACACCGAAAAAAATGTAACTTTTTTCTTATTGTAAAAGTGATGCACGTTTATGATAGAAAACTTAAGAACTGCAGAAAAGTAAAAAGAAGAATCTATATAATAACCCTACTAAAGAGAGTGGATCACCAGTTACAGTGGGGTATATCTATTCTTCTACCTCTTTATCAATCCAATAGGAGTATATTTTACGAAAGTTTTCTCTCATCTGGTACATACAGTCTTTTTAATCTTCTTTAATCCGCTCCCCTATCCATTCTTGTGAGTAATAGCCAAGAGGCTACACTTTGAGATCAGAACCAATAGTAGATAGAATCCTGAATCTGCTTCTTACCATCTGGGTAACACAAATCTCCATTTCCTCTTCTGCAAAGTAAAGATAATGGTATCCAGTTTTCAAGGTGATGGGAGGATAAAGATAATATGTGCAAAGAGCTTGGTACAGAGTAAATGTTTAGTAGATATCAGCTCTTACCACGTTTTTTCTTTCTTCCTTTTTGCACCTCTGCCGTATTAATGCCGTTCTCTGTCTTTTGCTGGTCTTAGCAGCCTCCAGTCTCCGTCCCATACTACTGTATGCAATCATTCCAAAAATTTTATCTAGTCTGTGGTGCCCTGCTCCCCAGGCCACAGCCCTCCTGTGACCAGAATGCAGTGCTCCTGACCCAGAGCTGTTTGTGTCACCAGGGTTATCCATTCAACCTCAAGACTAGACACTGGCTTCACAACTATCCAGGAAAATTGACTCCGTCCCATTTCTCAAAATGTTGCAGAGTAAGTGTGATGGGCTTTTCCTGATGATTCTACCTGCCAGGAGTGGAAGGTATCTACCTATAACCTTTGGATATCCTCTGAGTAACCTTGGCCATACGTTGTTAATCCCAATTTTCTACTTTCCTTGTCTACTGATAAATGTCTTGACTGTGACTGGAAATCATGGGTGTAACCACATCCATTGTACATGCAACCAAATCCATTCATTTACCTCATCTCATTCCTCTGGCCATTCCTCAATGTCCTTGATATGGCGCCTTTCACCAGCCCTACTGGGTGTTCATGTCATACAATCTTCTGATCTTTGTCCACAAGCTGTTCTGCTACCTTGATCTATTATTATCAATAATATATATTATTAAAATTATTTATAAATCTGCTGAAAGCTAAATTGTACAAACCCTCATGTTGCTCCCCATATATCACTAAAATTGTATATGCCATTCAAAAACATATATACCTTAGAAATTTGCCTTGACAGATGAAGGAAGAAATGAGGTTTTCCATCACGGTATGATAACCTGAATTAAAGCAAAGCAGTACTAAATATGTTTAGGAGTGCTGATTATACTTTATTTTAGATTATATAAAGACGAGATGTTCTGAACAGGTCAGAACAACCTGGCAGTAGAAGGTTTTGATTCCCCTAATTATATCCTACCATCTCTTTAAGACAAAGAGTTGAGCCAGTTGACAGTGAAGGCCTCCCTTGTCTGAGGGAGGGATCAGAGGACTAAGAGAAGAAGCTCCCTAACTTACAAAAGCCTTTGAGGAGAGGGAGTTTAGGGATGAGGTTCTCTTCCGATGGGCAGGAGCAGGGATACAGTACAAGAAGGTTGAGCCTCCTACAACGACCAGGGCTGAAGCACATTCCTCGTTTCAGTCTGAGCTGTTGCGAGTTTCTCTGGGACAAGATGGAGGGGTCAGGCCAGACACTGATAAGACATGGATTAAGAGCTCACATATACAGTAGCAGATCTGAACATGTTCATGCTGAGAGACTGCTGAGTCTTGGGTTCAGCGTGGGACAATAGGTGAATAAGGGGTGGCCAGTGTCACTGCCTTCTTTGCTCTCTGCTTGCTACACCCGGTAAGTAGAGGGATTTCCTTGCCTGAGAGCCTAGTGTAATGGAATGTTCCAGGTAGTTGACCAATGTGAATGGGCCTGAGGAGATTAAAAGAAAAACTTTATGATGGAAAATTTCAAACATATGCAAGATGCAAGAATAGTGTAATGAACCTATGAACCACCGCACAACTTAAGTAGTTTTCAACACTTTGCCTATTTTGCTTCATCTTTTGACTTACAACTTACCTTCCATGCCTCCCTGGTAACTATAATATTCTAAACCGAATCTCAGAGAAGAAATTTTCTAAATGCTTCAGTAGAAGTCTCTAAAAGACAAGGACATCAAAATACCATAATCACAGCACCATTCATATCCAACAAAACTAGGAGTAATTCTTTAATACCCTCTAATATCTGTGCCATGCTTATATTTTCCTGATTGTCTAAAAAATCCATTGGTTTGTTCAAATCAGAATCTAATCAGGTCCAACACATTGTATTTGATTGTTAGTTTTCATAAAACTCTTTAATTATAATAGTTCTGGCTGCTCTGTAATCTATTTTAATGCTATTTAGTTTTTGAAAAACTACATCATTTTGCCTTGGGAATCAGAGCAGAATTTGGACCAGCTCTTTCTCCAAGTATTAAGATTTTTTGGCTAACTGAGAGGTCATATGCAACAGTATAACTGTGCATCCACAAGCATGTTAATGTCATCCATCACGGCTGGACCCAGATGACTGAGTGATTGATGGGACAAGAGAGACTAGTTTCAGCCACAAGATATGGAAGGGTGAGAACCACTGCTCAAAGGCAATTTCTTATGCACAAGAACTTAAATGACAGTCATGCAGAGTGGCTGCCTTGCCAATGACCTCATTGATCATATTTTTGTTCTTTTAAGAACCTTACCCTGACTCGGGGGGCCATAGAATGAGCTTGAACTTCACAACTCTTCCTCTGTGTAGAGCACTCTCCCTCAGCTACTGTAGCTTGCTGGGTTTTGTTGGAAACACTCTGCCTTTTCTATGTATAGATTCTCTCAGTGATTCCAGTCAGCACTCTGGGAATAGTTATCCAAGTGCCTACTACCTGTCTGGGGCAGAACAGAGGTGGTGTATGACATTTTCAAGGTCTCATCTTTCAATCTCAAATTCAAATAGACTAGTTATCTTTGGCTCTTAAAAGCTACTTAGCTGATTCTGGGCTTTGAAATCATATGAAGCTGCTAGGAACAAATCCTTTCTTGACATGAACTCTGAGTTGGTCTCAGCCATTCTGCTATCTTTGGGGTTCTAAATCAGAAGAAGTTTGGTGATAGACTAGCAGAACTTTGAATTCCTCCACGGTCCATGCCCGTATGGGTTAAAGTTGAATAAACTTAATATTTTTTCAGCATCACATACTCCTCTTTTCTGCCTCCACTGAAATCTCCTTAAGGTCCAGCTAAGATAACAACTCCTGATAAATCACAGATCAGATCACATCAGTCGCTCAGTCGTGTCCGACTCTTTGCGACCCCATGAACCGCAGCACGCCAGGCCTCCCTGTCCATCACCAGCTCCCGGAGGTCACCCAGACTCACACCCATCAAGTCAGTGATGCCATCCAGCCATCTCATCTTCTGTCGTCCCCTTCTCCTCCTGCCCTCAATCCCTCCCAGCATCAGAGTCTTCTCCAATGAGTCAACTCTTCGCATGAGGTGGCCAAAAAAATAACTGTGAAAAGAAGAGAAGCGAAAAGCAAAGGAGAAAAGGAAAGATATAAACATCTAAATGCAGAGTTCCAAAGAAGAGCAAGAAGAGATAGGAAAGCCTTCTTCAGTGATCAATGCAAAGAAATAGAGGAAAACAACAGAATGGGAAAGACTAGGGATCTCTTCAAGAAAATCAGAGATACCAAAGGAACATTTCATGCAAAGATGGGCACGATAAAGGACAGAGATGGTGTGGACCTAACAGAAGCAGAAGATATTAAGAAGAGGTGGCAAGAATACACAGAAGAACTGTACAAAAAAGAGCTTCAAGACCCAGATAGTCATGATGATGTGATCACTGACCTAGAGCCAGACATCTTGGAATGTGAAGTCAAATGGGCCTTAGAAAGCATCACTACGAACAAAGCTAGTGGAGGTGATGGAATTCCAGTGGAGCTATTCCAAGTCCTGAAAGATGATGCTGTGAAAGTGTTGCACTCAATATGCCAGCAAATTTGGAAAACTCAGCAGTGGCCACAAGATTGGAAAAGGTCAGTTTTCATCCCAATCCCAAAGAAAGGCAATGCCAAGGAGTGCTCAAACTACCGAACAATTGCACTCATCTCACACGCTAGTAAAGTAATGCTCAAAATTCTCCAAGCCAGGCTTCAGCAATATGTGAACCGTGAACTTCCTGATGTTCAAGCTGGTTTTAGAAAAGGCAGAGGAACCAGAGATCAAATTGCCAACATCCGCTGGATCATGGAAAAAGCAAGAGAGTTCCAGAAAAACATCTATTTCTGTTTTATTGACTATGCCAAAGCCTTTGACTGTGTGGATCACAATAAACTGTGGAAAATTCTGAAAGAGATGGGAATACCAGACCACCTGACCTGCCTCTTAAGAAATCTGTATGCAGGTCAGGAAGCAACAGTTAGAACTGGTCATGGAACAACAGACTGGTTCCAAATAGGAAAAGGAGTACGTCAAGGCTGCATATTGTCACCATGTTTATTTAACTTATATGCAGAGTACATCATGAGAAATGCTGGACTGGAAGAAACACAAGTTGGAATCAAGATTGCTGGGAGAAATATCAATAACCTCAGATATGCAGATGACACCACTCTTATGGCAGAAAGTGAAGAGGGGCTAAAAGCCTCTTGATGAAAGTGAAAGTGGAGAGTGAAAGGGTTGGCTTAAAGCTCAACACTCAGAAAACGAAGATAAATCACAAGGACCAACTAAATAGCATAGGAAGCTATACTCGATATCCTGTAATAACCTATAATGGAAAAGAATCTGAAAAAGAATATACGTGTAACTGAATCACTTTGCTGTACATCTGAAACTAATATAACAGTGTTAATCAGTTATACTTCAATAAAAACAGACAACTCCTTCATGAGACCTTTCCTGAGCTCCCTGACCAGGTGCACATTCTTCTCTAAATTTTCAAGTTACTAAGGTTCACAGCTATTTGTAAGGCCTCCCTAGACAGCCATTTTGCTTTTTTTGCATTCCATTTCCATGGGGACGGTCTTGATCCCTGTCTCCTGTACAATGTCACGAACCTCAGTCCATAGTTCATCAGGCACTCTATCAGATCTATCAGAGAAATGCAAAAAAGCAAAATGGCTGTCTGGGGAGGCCTTACAAATAACTGTGAAAAGAAGAGAAGTGAAAAGAAAAGGAGGAAACGAAAGATATAAGCATCTGAATGCAGAGTTCTAAAGAATAGCAAGAAGAGATAAGAAAGCCTTCCTCAGTGATCAATGCAAAGAAATAGAGGAAAACAACAGAATGGGAAAGACTAGAGATCTCTTAAAGAAAATTCAAGACCCAAGGGAACATTTCATGCAAAGATGAGCTCGATAAAGGACAGAAGTGGTATGGACCTAACACAAGCAGAAGATATTAAGAAGAGATGGCAAGAATACACAGAAGAACTGTACAAAAAAGATCTTCACAACCCAGATAATCGTGATGGTGTGATCACTGACCTAGAACCAGACATCCTGGAATGTGAAGTCAAGTGGGCCTTAGAAAGCATCACTAGGAACAAAGCTAGTGGAGGTGATGGAATTCCAGTTGAGCTATTTCAAATCCTGAAAGATGATGCTGTGAAAGTGCTGCACTCAATATGCCAGCAAATTTGGAAACCTAGCAGTGGCCACAGGACAGGAAAAGGTCAGTTTTCATTCCAATCCCGCAGAAAGACAATGCCAAAGAATGCTCAAACTACCGCACAGTTGCACTCATCTCACACGCTAGTAAAGTAATGCTCAAAATTCTCCAAGTTAGGCTTCAGCAGTACGTGAACCGTGAACTTCGTGATGTTCAAGCTTGTTTTAGAAAAGGCAGAGGAACCAGAGATCAAATTGCCAACATCCACTATATCATGGGAAAGGCAAGAGAGTTCCAGAAAAACATCTATTTCTGCTTTATTGACTATGCCAAAGCCTTTGACTGTGTGGATCACAATAACTGTGGAAAATTCTGAAAGAGATGGGCATACCAGACCATCTGATCTGCCTCTTGAGAAATTTGTATGCAGGTCAGGAAGCAACAGTTAGAACTGGACATGGAACAACAGACTGGTTCCAAATAGGAAAAGAAGTACGAAAAGGCTGTATATTGTCACCCTGCTTATTTAATTTATATGCAGAGTACATCATGAGAAACGCTGGGCTTAAAGTAGCACAAGCTGGAATCAAGATGGCTGGGAGAAGTACCAATAACCTCAGATATGCAGATGACACCACCCTTATGGCAGAAAGTGAAGAGGAACTAAAAACTCTCTTGATGAAGGTGAAAGAAGAGAGTGAAAAAGTTGGCTTAAAGCTCAACATTCAGAAAACGAAGATCGTGGCATCTGGTCCCATCACTTCATGGGAAATAGATGGGGAAACAGTGGAAACAGTGCCAGACTTTATTTTTGGGGGCTCCAAAATCACTGCAGATGGTGACTGCAGCCATGAAATTAAAAGATGCTTACTCCTTGGAAGGAAAGTTATGACTAACCTAGATAGCATATTGAAAAGCGGAGACACTACTTTGCCAACAAAGGTCCATCTCATCAAGGCTATGGTTTTTCCTGTGGTCATGTATGGATGTGAGAGTTGGATTTTGAAGAAAGCTGAGTGCCGAAGAATTGATGCTTTTGAACTGTGGTGTTGGAGAAGACTCTTGAGAGTCCCTTGGACTGCAAAGAGATCCAACCAGTCCATTCTGAAGGAGATCAGCCCTGGGATTTCTTTGGAAGGAATGATGCTAAAACTGAAACTCCAGTATTTTGGCCACCTCATGGGAAGAGTTGACTCATTGGAGAAGACTCTGATGCTGGGAGGGATTGGGGGCAGGAGGAGAAGGGGATGACAGAGGATGAGATGGCTGGATGGCATCACTGACTCAATGGATGTGAGTCTCAGTGAACTCCGGGAGTCGGTGATGGACAGGGAGGCCTGGTGTGCTGTGATTCATGGGGTCACAAAGAGTCGGACACGACTGAGCAACTGAACTGAACTGAAGGTTCACAGGATTGAAAGCAGGAGGAGAAGAGAACGACAGAGGATGAGATGGCTGGATGGCATCACCAACTCGATGGACATGAGTTTGAGCAAGCTCTGGGAGATGGTGATGGACAGGGAAGCCTGGCGTGCTGCAGTCCATGGCGTTGCAAAGAGTCGGACATGACTGAGTGACTGAACTGAACTAAAGGTTCACAGGAACCCTGGGACCAAAACCTGTGCAGAGATCAGAGCTCTCGTTTATCCTCTCTCTTCTAATCCATTCTAAAGATTTGAGCTTCCATTTTGTTTTCAGAGGAACAGACACTGTGAAGTTAAGCAACTCATGAAGCACCATAAGTTTCATAGGGTGGCGGAGCTAGGCTGTGAACCAAGGCAGTGTGACTCAAAGGAAACAGACATAGTCCTTCAGCCTTCAAACGTTTACAGTGGGAGGCTCCTAATGAAAAGGAGATGATTTCCTTCCAGTCTTAGAATCCCAGACACATGTCATAGAACTGAATGCAATCAACAGTGGGTGCAGGAAAAGTTCTGGGCTGGGACCCTGCTGGACAAGGACACAGACGAGTCCAAGACAGACACAGAGCACAGAGCACAGAGGACCGAGCCTGCGCCAGACAGGAAGACGTGAGGGGCACTCTTCACCAATCCTGAAGCCTCCTGCAGAGGGTGCTGTTGTGCATCCCGGCCCTTCAGTAGTGACCTCTCGGATTCTGCCCGTGGAGGCTGGTGAATTAGCCTTTCGTTTTTGTTGATTACCACTAGCGATTCTAATGCAAGATGCCATTTTGTGGCACGGACTCACTGTCTATTAAGAACTGTTCTGTGGAGACCTCAGCATATAAATAACCCTTTGGATATTTCCTTAGAACTTCCTTCCAAAGCCACAGATCATAACAGCAGCGATGAAACTGCTGAACTGAATGAAACCCGGTGGAATCATAGCCAAATGTTAGGATGGCATAGCAATCTCCACAAACATTTCTCTGGAGGTTTGGGAATGTTCAGAGTAACCCTCCATCTTAAACATTGTGTTTTTAAGCCAAATGGGTTTTCTGAGAACGAAGAGGTTTTAAAGGCTTCTCTGGAGATAAATGAGCATATAATCATCTGCTCTAGTGGGAAATGGTTCCAAATCGCTGGCATAAATCTGGGAAGTGGTTGCCTTAGAAACAACTAATGTTGTGTAACTCTCTTCCCTGGACAACTGTTTAGGGTCTCTGTAATTTGCTCGCTTCTACGCAAATCTTGAACCCTAGGTGAGAAATCTTAATCTCTCTCTAAATGAGAATGGTAACAACCTTTCTCATTTGCTTAGACGTTAAACACGTGGTGGGGACCCATCTTCTCCTTGAGCAGGATTGTGCTAATGTTGTAGTGAGGAGATCCGCCTTGGCAGGACCATCGGGGGTTTGATGATGTCGGTTCTGATGTGCTCAGAACTGAGAAGTTTCCTGGGATGCAGAAGTTTCAGTGCTAAAGCTGGAATGGTTATTCACCCTAGTAGGGGCATATGGAGCTCTCCAAGCAAGGATACCCAGCTCCATGCCTCTGGGCTCTGAACAGCGCCTCATGCTGCATTTTCAGTAGAGGACCATAGAACCTTCTGAACTGTCCAAAGATTGCTCCTTCAAAGATCCTCCCATGGAGGAGTTACAGTAGAGAAACTGCTGGAGATATTATACTGGCAGCGACAATTTGGTGCTTGCTAAGGGCTTTCACCATCTGCCTCTGCTGAGATTGGGTCCTGTGCTGCTGCAGCTGCTGACCTTCGACATGCCCTGGGGGAGTTCCGGAGGAGACTCAGGCACTCTGTGCTCCAGGGAAACTGGTGGGACAGCTCTTTAGATATGTTGTCCCCTTTTGTCCTGCATTCAGTCTTTCCCAGCATCAGGGTCTTTTCAAATGAGTCTGTTCTTTGCATCAAGTGGCCAAAGTAATGGAGCTTCAGCTTCGGCATCTGTCCTTCCAATGAATATTCAGGACTGATTTCCTTTAGGATGGACTGGTTTATCTCCTTGCAGTCCAAGGGACTCTCAAGAGTCTTCTCCAACACCGCAGTTCAAAAGCATCAGTTCTTCTGCCCTCGGGTTTCTTCACAGTCCAACTCTCACATCCATACGTGACCACTGGAAAAACCATAGCCTTGACTAGATGGACCTTTGTTGGTAAAGTAATGTCTCTGTTTTTTAATATGCTGTCTATGTTGATCACAGCTCTTCTTCCAAGGAGCAAGTATCTTTTAGTTTCATGGCTGCAATCACCATCCGCAGTGATTTTGGAGCCCAAGAGAATAAAGTTTGTCACTGTTTCCCCTTCTATTTGCCATGAAGCAATGGGACTGGATACCATGATCTTAGTTTTCTGAATGTTGAGTTTTAAGCCAGCTTTTTCACTCTTCTCTTGAACCTTTATCAAGAGACTCTTTAGTTCTTCTTCACTTTCTGCCATAAAGGTGGTGTCATCTGCATATCTGAGGTTATTGATATTTCTCCTGGCAATCTTGATTCCAGCTTGTGCTTCTTCCAGCCCAACATTTCTCATGATGTACTCTGCATTTATGTTAAATAAGCGGGGTGACAAGATACTCTTTCCCAGTTTGGAACCAGTCTGTTGTTCCATGTCCAGTTCTAGTTGTTGCTTCCTGACCTGCATACAGATTTCTCATGAGGTAGATCAGGTGGTCTGGTATTCCCATCTCTTTCAGAATTTTCCACAGTCTGTTGTGATCCACACAGTCAAAGGCTTTGGCATAGTCAATAAAGCAGAAGTAGATGTTTTTCTGGAATTCTCTTGCTTTTTCCATGATCCAGCAGATGTTGGCAATTTGATTTCTGGTTCCTCTGCCTTTTCTAAATACAGCTTGAACATCTGGAAGTTCTCAGTTCATGTACTGTTGAAGCCTCGCTTGGAGAATTTGGGGCACTACTTTGCTAGCATGTGAAATGAGTGCAATTTGTGGTAGTTTGAGCATTCTTTGGCCTTGCCTTTCTTTGGGATTGGGATGAAAACTGACCTTTTCCAGTCCTGTGGCCACTGCAGGACTTTCACAGCATCGTCTTTTAGGATTTGAAATAGCTCAGCTGGAATTCCACCACCTCCACTGGCTTTGTTCATAGTGATGCTTCCTAAGGCCCGCTTGACTTAGCATTCCAGGATGCAGTTTTCATTTTGCCCCAAATAAAACTTACCTTGCAACTCTCACGTTGTGCATCTTTGTAGTCAACAACACACAGCCAGATCCAGCTCAGCTCATTCAATTTCACTCAGTTTATCAAGCCTATATGAAATTTCTATAAATATGTGACACTGTACTAGAGGTGAGAGTACAAAGATGCATAAGGCCCAGTCTTGGTTCCTAAGGGCTCTTAATCTAATGCAAGAGATGCAAGCAAAGAGGTACCCTTTAGTGTGATGGATGCTGTAACAAAAGTGGCAGACAAGGTATAGGGGAGGCTATCAAAGTAGCCAACTGCTTAAGGTCAAGAAAACTTCACAGAGGAGCTAATGCTCCACTGTAGAGCTGGAGGATGGGTAGGCATTTGCCAGTTAGACAGGAAGGAACACTTCAGCTAGAAGCAAGAACATAGAGCAAAAGCACAGAGACAAGAAAGGCCCTGCCAAGTGGGAACTTCATGGTATATTTAAGGGACAGCAGCTATGGTTGGAACACAGTATCTGAGATAGAAGGAATGGCAAGAGAGGAGGCTGGAGGCCAAAAGCAAGAGACAGACCATGAATGGCATTGTATGTAATTATAGTCATCACTGCCGGGTGCCTAAGCCACCTCTTTCTTCCATTTGGCTGGTTTTGTGCTGGTGATCTGTCCTGCCCCATATCACCATGGGCTTCTTTCAGCCTATCACAGTGATCTAACTTCTCTTGTCTGTGGTTTAAAATATGAACTGAGACAGTGTCTAGCTGTAGATGTGAGGACCTGTGCATCTGTTGAGATCTATATAGAGAGGAAAGCCCTCTGCTCCTGTTGGAAGTCATCACGTTTACGTTTGTGGCAGCCATCTTGTGACCATGAGGATAGCCGGCTTGAAGACAAGCTGACTGGCTGAGGATATTAGATCAGAAAACGAGAAGTTCCTGAGGCCTTGGAGTTACTTTCTCTCAGAACATTTGTTATATGAGGTAAGAATTTTTCCCATTGTTCTAGACATTTTGAATGTCTATTACTGGTGCCTGAAAGCATTTATTGATATGGTATAACTTTATATGCTAAAAAGTTGAAACTTTTGGTGACAGAAATGGAATTATGTTGTTAAGGGTTTTATTTTAGAACATTGACTCCTATCTGTTGGTAGCCATATTTCTTGCATTTATGTCCTTGATGAAGAAATTCATTTATTCACTCATTCAGCTACCATTTTTTGGAACTTTATACCAAATACTACTCTAGACCCTTAGCTGCTGCTGCTAAGTCGCTTCAGTCATGTCCGACTCTGTGTGACCCCAGAGACAGCAGCCCACCAGGTTCCCCCATCCCTGGGATTCTCCAGGCAAGAACACTGGAGTGGGTTGCCATTTCCTTCTCCAATGCACGAAAGTGAAAAGTGAAAGTGAAGTCGCTCAGTCGTGTCCAACTCTGTGCGACCCCATAGACGGCAGCGCACGAGGCTCCCCCATCCCTAGGATTCTCCAGGTAAGAACACTGAAGTGGGTTGCCATTTCCTTCTCCAATGCACGAAAGTGAAAAGTGAAAGTGAAGTCGCTCAGTCGTGTCCGACTCTTCGAGACCTCATGGACTGTGGCCCACCAGGCTCCTCAGTCCATGGGATTTTCCAGGCAAGAGTGCTGGAGAGACAATGTCAAATAAGATACGCGATGCACTTTTAGAAGATTTGCAGTCTCTTGGTGGAGACTGGCAAGTAAATTAACTTCACATGTCTTGACTATTGCAAGAAGTGCTGCCACAAACATTGGGGTACATTTGTCTCATTGAATTATGATTTTCCCAGGGTATATGCCCGGTAGTCAGAGTGTTGGGTCATATGGTAGTCCAAACTTCCTAGGTAGCTCAGACAGTGAAAAATCGGCCTGCAATGCAGGAGACCTGGGTTCTAACATTGGGTCAGTAAGATCCCTAGAGAAACAAATGGCAGCCCACTCCAGTGCTCTTTCCTGGAGAATCCCGTGGACACAGAAACCTGGTGGGCTACAGTCTATGGGGTCCCAAAGAGTCAAACACAACTGAGCAACCAGACACACACACACACACACACACACTAGTTTTTTAAGAAGTCTCCTTACTGTTCTCCATACAGGCTGTATCAATTTACATTACCACGAACTGTGCAAGAGGGTTCCCTTTTCTCCATATCCTCTACAGCATTTATTGTTTGTAGATTATTTCATGATGGCCATTCTGACTGGTCTGTGGTAAGTCAGAAAGGGAAAGAGAGAAATACTGTATATTAACACATGCATATTGAATCTAGAAAGATGGTGCTGATGAACCTCTTTGCAGGGTAGCATTGGAGATGCAGACATAGAGAACAGACTTGTAGATACAGTAGGGAAAGGAGAGGTGGGACAAACAGAGAGAGTAGCATGAAAACACATTCACCACTACAATAAAATAGATAACAAGTGGGAATTTGCTGTGTGGCACAGGGAACTCATCCCCATGCTCTGTAATAGCCTAGAAGGGTGGGATGGGCGGGAGAAGGGAGGGATTTCACAAGGGAGGGGACATATGTATATAAAAAATACATGTATATGTATGGCTGAAAAAAAATCAATTCAAAAAATATACATGACCAAAGAAAAAAAGAAAAATCCACTTCAGGGTATATTGTATTGAGTGCTTTGGTAAAGCTACGCCCAGGGTACCGTAGTAGTATAGGAGGGCTCCCAGATCAGTCTGATCAAGTGCAGAATGCCTACCAAGGGGGTGATACTTGGACTGAACCGACTGAAGACTCCTGAAGCTGCAAATTCAGGAGTCATCCAGCGCACTCCCTCTGGGCCCAGGCACACTCACATCTTTGCCCCTCTTGTTTCTGCTGTGGTCCTTTGAACTTCAATCCGTTTCTGGATGCCAGAGACCCGTTCTTGTGTGTGCCCTGCCTCAGCTCTCCTGGACACCGTTTCCAGCTCCTGTGTCTCGAATTGGCCAGTTCCTCTATTCCATCTCGCCTTTTTGTTTCTCGTGGTTACAGACTCTCTGCACATGTGCTCTTATTGTCTTGATTTCACAGATTTGGGGTTTTGCCTGCTGCTCCTAGACATATGCATGCTCAAGAGGTCCCTGGCTCATTATTTCCAGCCTGTCTGACTTCTCTCTACCCTTGCCCCTCAAATGGTCTCCATATGGGCCATGGCATTTGCTGCCAGAGAACATGGGTTCAGTGTACTAGTAATGACTGTGGGCTTCGCCATGTAATCATTTTGAGACTTCTGTAAAAGGTCAGATTGGTTTAGAAAATTTTGGAGAAGGTAAAAATTAAGTAGGAGATAATTTCCATTTTTATTTCCTGGCATCATTTCATGGGGGGTGGTCTCAAGACTTTCCAAACATATGGAAAAACCGTATATGTACAGCAGTATAACTTCCCATTTACCACAATTATTTGCATTATGAATGATGCTGCTTACTGTGGGAAGAATATTAACAACCCATTTAACATTATGTAAAAGGCCTTTCTCTAGACGGTGAAAAGGAAAGAAGGTTCTCTGGCTCATGCAATTTTCCTGAGAATTGATTAAGTGCATCAGTCCCAGTGGGGCAGGGAATTTGGAAAGGTAGAATAGTTTTTCTAATGGTACCCTGTAGGTTTAAACAGCTTAATGTTTACCCTCTAAGGTCACTGAGCTTGCAATTCAGTAGGTAGAAGGGCTTTAAGTAAACAGCAGAGATAAGAAGTAGTACGTGCTACTTTTTAAAAATGAGAGATGGCACACATTAAGCTGCTCTCAGATATTGCATAGATTTTCAAAAAGAATAATAACTATTGAACTTATAAAAACAATAGAGCTCATTATAAGCAAATCAAGCAACAAAAAAAGGTGCGAAGAAGAAAGAAAAAAATGTCACTCCAAATCCCATTACACAGAAATTATCATTGCTAACAATTGTAAACATCATCCCAGGTCTCTCATTGGGATGGCATTGCCTCTGTTCAGAATGTGTGGCTTAAGGCCTCCCACACTTCCCATTTCCTGGTTTCATTAAAGACAAGACAGGTGATTTTCACTAACAGTCTAATTAGTTTGGATATGTATGGGTTTTGCATATACAGTGCTGTAAAATGGCCCTTCTTATATATCTTTGTCCAGAGTATGCAGTGCTTCTTTTTATTTTTTAACTTTACAATATTGTATTGGTTTTGCCATATATCAACGTGAATCTGCCACAGGTATACACGAGTTCCCCATCCTGAACCCTCCTCTGTCCTCCCTCCCCGTAGCTCTTCTTTTTTTAATTGAAGTGTAGTTGATTCACAAGGGGCTTCCCTGGTGGCTCAGATGGTAAAGAATCTACCTGCAATATGGGAAACCCAGGTTTCATCCCTGGGTTGGGAAGATCCCTGGGAGAAGGGAATGGCTACACACTCCAGTATTCTTGTCCGGAGAGTCTCATGAACAGAGGAGCCTGACTGGCTACAGTTCATGGGATCGCAAAGAGTCAGGCGTGACTAACACTTCCATTTTGATTCACTAGTTCCAGGTATACAGAAAGGGTTTAAGCTATATATATACACACATACATATATGGACATTCTTTTCCAGATTTTCTTCCATTATAGGTTATTACAAAATACTGAATGTAGCTACTGGTGCTATACAGTAGGTCCTTGTTGTTTTTCTATTTTATATGTAGTAGTGTGCATCTGTTAATCCCAAACTCCTAATTTATACCCCCTCCATTTCTTCTGCCTGGGAAAAATTCAAGTAACTTTAAAACATTTTAATTATGAAATGAAAATGTGTGGGTTCAGAGCTGCGCCGAGGTATTATTCTCCATGGTTTATACTAATTGGTTCACCCCCAGACTCCCATTTGGGGGAGCCACTCATTTTTATCAAATATTACTAAGCATTTCATAACTGCAAGGATCTATGCAAATCCTAGTAAAAGACATAAAAAATGTCTTTCTTACATTCTAAGATTTATAATTTAGGGACAAAGAGAAGTCATTCATTCATTCATTCATTTTACTAGTCATTTGAGGAGCTCCTGGTTTCTGGCAGTGTGCCAGATGCTAGAGATAGAAAGAAAATAGATGAAGATGTAGTCTCTGCCCCTAAGGAACTCACAGGCCAGTGGGGAAGATAAACACATGGACAAATAGTAATTGGATCATATGCCATGTGCCTCTGATACGTATGTAAATAACAGCAACCACAAGAAGTAGCATCTGTCAAGTAGTTTATGAGAAATGCAATTAGTCTGTGAACATCACTTAGGAAGGAAGGAGTGATCTCTTCTTAAGTGATCCCATTTGAGGTCTTCATGGAGGAGAAATACTGGAGCTGGTCATTTCTTTCTTTTGGGGGGCTGTATTGGGTCTTCATTGCTACATGTGGGCTTTCTCTAATTGTCGCCAGTGGGGGCTACTGTCTAGTTGCAGTGTGCACCTTCTCATTGCTGTAGCCTCTCTTGTTGCGGAGCGTGCATTCCAGGGTTCACGGGCTTCAGTAGCGGTGGCATGCAGGCTCAGGAATTGTGGCTCGTGAACTCTAGAGCATGGGCTCAGTAATTGTGGTGCACAGGTTTAGTGGCCCCGTGGTATATGGGATCTTTCTGGGATTGGGGATCGGGCCCATAACTCCTGCATTGGCAGGCAGATTCTTAATCACTGGGCCACCAGGTTCTTAATGGAATTGCAGCCTTTTAATAGGCAGAGATGAATGAAGACTACTCTCAGAGAAGGCAAGGCTACTCTAAACCGGAGCACAGAGATGGGCAGGAAGGGAGAGAGACTAAGCAAGGCAAGTCACGTGGAGAGTGGGCGCTGAGGGCTCGTTTTTGGTAGTTAAGGTATGGTGGTTGAAATGTAAGTTAGGGTGAGATCGATAAGGCAAAGATTTGTTTTTTTTCCTTGTTCAGGAGGAAGTGACTGCAGGTTGCAATGAGCGCAATGACACGATTGAGCCAAGGTTTTTGGTGGATTGAATGCTATCCATAATCAAGATAAATTAAAAGAAGAGAAATGCAGAGGAACTAAAATCTATGCAACACCTGGTATGTACCAGGCTCTGTGAAGTTACCACACTTCAATCCTCAGGAATATACCCCTAGGCAGGCACTTTTAATTTCCATTTTTAAGGTTAAGGAAACTGAAGCTTGGCAGAATCTAGCTTTGCTATGATAGAACAGTCTGTTGAGATTATTTCATCAAATGTAACTAAACGTTTTTAAATCTTGATGGTGATTAAGAATCAACGTGGATGACGGTGGGTGGCTCTTGGTTTCTACAGTATGAGACAGCAGTGTGACAAAAGCCTGCAACACCCATAGGGGTGATGGTTGATCTGGGGGTTGGCATCTTCAGACAGTACTTGGGATGTTGAATTTGGTTTTGAAGGACACACAGCGGAAGGGACGGGAATGAATTTGGGCACATTCAGAGGAGAGCAATGAAGCTCAGAAAGTTCCTGGAAATCTTGAGGTGCTGGAGATGCTGCATTTACTCAGAGGAAAGAGCCTGACACAGCACATGACTTCCGGAGTCACATCGCGTGCATGCTGCTCCAGGCAGATAAAGACCAGTGGGCGCTGCAACTGAGTTCTGTAGAAGGAATACCTTTTATAACAACGATGAAATGGGCTGCTGTGAGAGGTAACAAGCTCCTGAAGATCGGAAAAGTTCAAGTATATGCCTCTTGTGACCCTCTAAACAAAGATTCTGTGATTTTGTGATTTCCTAGTGTCTTGCAGGTGATCTCTTTATACAAGTACATGCACAGTCACATCAAAAGTTGTGATCCATGCCTCTTTCCTTTCCTCAGAGTCTCTTTTAAACCCAATCTAAGCTGGCTTCTGTCCCAACCACCCCATAGAGATGACCCCTGTCAAGTCGCTAGTACCTCTCCCATGTCAGATGGAACCTTCTGTGCCCCTAAGCTCTTTAGGAGCATCTGGCAAACACAGTGATGACTCCTACTTTTTGGAAGCAGCTCCTTCTCTAGGTTTCAATGACCTCATTCCAGCCCAGGGGTTTTCTTCTTACGCACTGACCTTCATCTCAGTCTCCTTTGCAAGTTCTTCCTTCTCCCCTCAAGTTCTAAATGTTGGAGTTCCCCAGGGCTCTTCCTAGTATTCCCTTCTCTAACTCTATTAACTCTCTGTGCTGGTTTTAAAATATGTCTGAGGTTTCCTTCACTCTCCTCCCTCTGGAAGTGGGAGTCTATGTCTCCTTCTGGTGAATCTGGGTTTAACTGGTGACTCATTTGTAATGCAGCAGTAAAGATTGTTACTGATGGAGGTCTTGGCCTGCCCAGGCAATAGAAATTGACTAGAGGCTGGACAAGAAATTCAGGCAAGACCTTATTAGGGCCCCTGCTACAGCAGCAGGTAGTGCGAACAAGCAGCAGAGTCCCTGGCTTGCTCACTCCCTGAGTGGGGGCCGTTTGTTCTTTCTATGGAGTGAGGGATGCTAGGGGTGTGTTCTGGGGTGAGAGTGCCCCTTAGGTAGTGTTCTGTGTAGGGGGCATGCGCAGTACCCTGCTTTTGCTCCTGACCACCTGGTTTTGCTCCATGCTCTTCAAAAGTGGCAGTTGGCGGTTTTTTTTGTTGTTGTTGTTGTTGTTGTTTTTTGGTCTTTTGGTATCTTTTGTCCAGAATTTGCCCTAACTGTGCATGAAAGCAGTTATTTTTGGTCCCATACATCTTTGTGTTTTGAGACTGATGTTGAAGCTGAAGCTCCAATACTTTGGCCACCTGATGTGAGGAACCTACTCATTGGGAAAGACCCTGATGCTGGGGAAGATTGAAGACAGGAGGAGACGGGGACGACAGAGGATGAGATGGTTAAATAGCATCACTGACTCAATGCACCGGACTTTGAGCAAGCTCTAGGGATGGTGAAGGACAGGGAAGCCTGGCATGCTGCAGTCCACAGGGTTGCAAAGAGTAGGAGAAGACAGCGATCACAACAGCAACACTTGAGGAGAGGTATGTTCAGGGGCAAGCACTGCAGTAAAGGATCCCGAGCCCCAGCCTGTCTCAAGATGACTCCTAAGACAGGAGGCTAGGTCAGAGAAGGCATGAAGCTTCCACTTGGTTCTCCTGGGACACTGGTCTTTGGAATCCTAAGCTGCCAGGACTGAGGAGGCCCCACTGGGAGAAAGCCCAGTTCTCTAGAGAGGTAACAGGCTACCTGAGGATCCAGGCATTGTGCAGTATGTAGCTGTATTACCTTTGTGGAATTCACTTTTGAATAATTTCCATGTCTCATGTCCAGACACCTTGTGGAGATTCCTTAAAAAACTGGAAATAGAACTGCCTTATGATCCAGCAATCCCACTGCTGGGCATACACACTGAGAAATCCAGAATTGAAAGAGACACGTGTACCCCAATGTTCATCGCAGCACTGTTTATAATAGCCAGGACATGGAAGCAACCTAGATGTCCATCAGCAGATGAATGGATAAGAAAGCTGTGGTACATATACACAATGGAGTATTACTCAGCCATTAAAAAGAATACATTTGAATCAGTCCTAATGAGGTGGATGAAACTGGAGCCTATTATACAGAGTGAAGTAAGCCAGAAAGAAAAACACCAATACAGTATACTAACACATATATATGGACTTTAGAAAGATGGAAATGATAACCCTGTATGCGAGGTAGCAAAAGAGACACAGATGTATAGAACAGTCTTTTGGACTCTGTGGGAGAGGGAGAGGGTGGGATGATTTGGGAGAATGGCATTGAAACATGTATAATATCATATAAGAAACGAATCGCCAGTCCAGGTTTGAGGCAGCATACAGGATGCTTGGGGCTGGTGCACTGGGATGACCCAGAGGGATGGTATGGGGAGGGAGCGGGGAGGGGGGTTCAGGATGGGGAACACATGTACATCTGTGGTGGATTCATGTTGATGTATGGCAAAACCAATACAATATTGTAAAGTAATTAACCTCCAATTAAAATAAATAAATTTATATTACAAAAAAAACAATTCAGCAAATTCACAGATTGGATTTAATAGGTTGACTCTTTCTAGCCTTGCCCCATTCACGTTACAGTTTCAGCAAAATCAATCTCTATTGATAGAATTACCAGAGATTTTCTAATATCCAACTTCCATGATTAAGTTTATGACAATAACTAACAGTTATATGATACTTACAGGGTTGCAGAGAGTATTTCAAACACTTGAGATGTTTAAGCTCATTTAATAAGCATGGTATTCCCATCCTGCAGATGGGCAAAGTGAAGCACAGAGAGGCTGAGTCACCCAAGGTCGCCCAGATAGCAAGTGACAAAGTTGGAATTTACATCATAGTCTCACTTTAAAGTCCTTGCTCTTAACTAGTGTACACTTCTGCCACTCATAGTGTATAAACCATAGTGCAAAATCCTTCCCTCACTAGTCACTCAACACAGGAATAATCTGGTTGCTAGATTCAAGCAAAATTCACAATATTTTTTCCAAGGTTTGTGGAACTTGCTGTCTCTTGATGTGTTTATTACCTTCATTAACTGCATTTCTACCATTTTAGGGACTGTGTTTCAATTATCTGAGGCTGAGAGAGGAGAAATGTTGAAATACAAGAAGAAACATTCTCTGAAGCGCTCTTGGCAAGCCATTGTTTTGCCCAAGGAAGAGATCTTGTCTCGAAGTATCTCTCAGATCTGCCCTGGTCTGTCGTCATGGAAGGGCTTTCAGAAGTTGTTCTGGCTTTTTGGCAGGAAAAGAGCTACTGTTAGTTTGAAAGTGAAAGTGAAATCGCTCAGTCGTGTCCGACTCTTTGCAACTCCATGGACTGTAGCATACCAAGCTCCTCCATGGGATTCTCCAGGCAAGAATACTGGAGTGGGTTGCCATTTTAGATCTGACCTAAAAATATTCCCTTGCTCCAAAGATACTGTTGGCTCAATGATGCTTCCTGTGTTATACATGGAGTACTCCCCTTGGCTGCCAGTGCAGGCTCCTGCTGTCTAACGGCTTCATTCTCCGTCTCTGAGGAGCTATACCCATCTCTTTGATTCCCCTGGCCCATCTCGCCCCAAGTGCAAAAGTCGCTCCACACACGTTGAGATTTAGCCTGTCGTTTTCCAGCAAAGAAGTTCCTCCAGCCCTGAGGACGATGCTCAAATGGCAGACAACAGGGACAGCGCCTGTATCCAAGTCTTGAGATGAGATAAACATCACCCAGCTTTCTGTTCCTTCCCTTCTGAGAAGGAAGAGCAAGATCTGGAAATCCAGGAGGAAATCGAGGAAGAAAAAGGGGCCAAATAGAGATGATTCATTGAAAATCATTCAGGGTGCCACTGGGAGGACCATCACCAGTGCTGCCTTTGCAGGGAACTGGCCTCTCCTGCCAGCTGAGCACAAGGGGCCTGAGCCCCAACCACCACTGTGTTTGGTCCACGCTGTTTCTACATAGGAAGTATGCTGGGTTTTTGTCGTTGCTGTTGCTGTTGAAGCTGAACACTCACCTGAACAAATAGCAGATGTTGATGAATATTAATTTGTGCTCAGATGAATGCTTCAAAGTGTCAATTTAACTTCTGTTTTACTATTCAGCTCCTGATTGTAACGAGCTACTTGAGGATGTGGAGTCGCGCACACACCTGGCTTGGGGATGGGGCTGGAGTCTCCAGGGAGCGGAGTCTGGGTCCTCGGGCTTTTATCTCTGTTACAGGACCATGCCGGTGAGCCCAGGTGGCCCCTGAAAGTCACCCAGCTGTGCGCTGGCCCAGTGGATAGCTGGCACCTCCCCACGGAGAGGAAGGCGCACACACATCAAACAGCCTTCGGGGGCAACCAGGAGCTGAGCCAGAGCCCATGCTAGGGTTCCAGGCTCTGAGCATGGGCTGCGGCGAGAGCCCTTCACAGCCTCCTTTTACCCTGCCTCAGTCCATGTCTGTTGCTGAATGTTCAGATGCCTAAGAAACTGAATTCTAATTTGTATCTCTATGGGTTCACATAGGGAGAGGAGGTGAGCCTGCCTTTGGAGTCGGGCTTACATGGATGCACCGGGCTAAGTTGCTCCAGTCCTGTCTGGCTCCATTTGACCCTGTGGACTGCAGCTTGCCAGGCTCCTCTGTCCGTGGGGAGTCGGGTGTATCAGGGTATGAATCCCAGCCCTGGATCTCACCAGCTTTGGCGTATTTCTTGACCTATCTGAGCCTCTGCTCCCCGCTTGTAAACAGAGCCATTGAGATTAAACAAGGGGCCCAGTTTCCATGCTTAGCAAGGGGCTGGCACGAAGCCCCACACAATAGATGAAGCCCCCTTTCCCTTCCTTTCAGATGAATAAACCCCTTCTTGAATAATGTAAAAATTAAGCTTCAGTTTAATTATTGAGTTTTCAAATACCTCTCTGTCGTAAATTCTTCTCTGTGTTTCCTGATTTCCTAGTTCTCTGTGTGCCTTATTAGTAATCTGGTAAGGAAACATGACCCACGTTTCTATTTTGAGTTTTCTGCCAGAATAACGTGAATGTGACGACTTTTTTTTTTTAAAGGACACAAATGACACCCTATTCTATCTTTGTCTTGTTCCTCAGCAGAATGGATTTGTCCCTCATAGAAAATCACTTTTGAAAATGAAATTAAAAAAAAGAAAAAAATAAAGAAAATAACCTTCCACAGCCCATCCTCTGCCCACCTGGGGCCTGCTTTACCATTTCGTCTTCTTGCTCCTCCCAGCTTGCCCGCTGTCATCCCTTAAACACTTGGGGTGTTGGCACTTCACTGAGGGCAGGGAGGAGACTCCCGAGCAGAGCTTGCATCCAGGGCTGCAAAGGCCAGTTGTCCTCTGGCTGAAACTTGACAGTGAGTGAGACTCTGCATACACTGTGAGTCTCCACCTCCCTCCTGATCTCTTTCTAAACTTAGATGTTATGTGTTTCCTAGGACTGCATATATGCCGAGTACATCATGCAAAATGCCAGGCTGAATGACTCACTAGCTGGAATCAAGATGGCTGGGAGAAATATCAACAACCTCGTGTATGCAGATGATACCACTAAAATGGCAGAAAGTGAAGAGAAACTAAAGAGCCTCTTGATGAGGGTGAAAGAGGAGAGTGAAGAAGCTGGCTTAAAATTCAACATTCAGAAAACGAAGATCATGGTATCCAGTCCCATCACTTCATGGCAAATAGATGGGGGGAAGGTGGAAACAGAGACAGATTTTATTTTCTTGGGCTCCAAAATCACTGCAGATGGTGACTGCAGCCATGAAATTAAAAGACGCTTGCTCCTTGGCAGAAAAGCTGTGACAAATCTAGACAGCGTATTAAAAGGCAGAGACATCACTTTGCTAACTAGGGTCCATATAGTCAAAGCTTTCTCCATAGTTATGTATGGATGTGAGAGTTGGACCATAAAGAAGGCTGAGCACTGAAGAACTGATGGTTTCAAACTGTGGTGCTGGAGAAGACTCTCGAGAGTCCCTTGGACTGCAAGGAGATCAAACCAATTAACCTTAAAGGAAATCAACTCTGAATATTCATTGGAAAGACTGATTGAAGCTGAAGCTGAAATACTTTGGCCACCTGATGCCAAGAGCTGACTCATTAGAAAAGACCCTGATGCTGGGAAAGATTGAGGGCAAGAGGAGAAGGGGGTAACAGAGGATAAGATGGTTGGATGGCATCATCGACTCAATGGACATGAGTTTGAGCAGACTCCATGAGATGGTGAAGGACAGGGAAGCCTGGCATGCTGCAGTCCGTGTGGTCACAGAGAGTTAGACACGACTGAGCCGTTGAACAGCAACATCAGGACTGCATAGCAAGGGCCTGAAACTGATTGGCCTATAACATCAGAAATCTATTGTTTCACAGTTCCAGAAGCCAGATGCCCAAAACCAAGCTGCTAGGAGTGTCATGCTCCCCTCAAGTCTGTGGAAGAGGCTACACCCTTAGCTTGTGGTGGTAACCACCCACTTTTGGGGTCCCATGGCTTCTGGCAGCGGGACTCCAATCTCTCCTTCTGTCTTCACATGGCACGCTCCCTGTGTCTTCACACTGTCTTTCTGTGCATGTCTCTGCCCCGATTTCCCCTTTTTACAAGGATATCAGTCATATTGGAGTAGATCCCACCTTCGTGATCTCATCTTAAATTGTTAAATCTATAAAGACCTCATTTCCAAATAAGGTCACAATCTGAGGTGCTTATCTCTTTTGGGGGAGTGAGTGAGTGAAGTAACTCAGTCGTGTCTGACTCTTTGGGACCCCATGGACTGCAGCCTCCCAGGCTTCTCTGTCCATGGGATTTTCCAGGCAAGAATACTGGAGTGGGGTGCCATTGCCTTCTCCAAGAGATGAGGGTACATAATTCAATCCATGACACAGGTAAATTACCTCTCATTTTTTCCTTCTTGGGACTCAAGCGAATCCTTTTGGAATTTATCTCCATTTCAACCAAAACCACAAAGCTCTTTACAATCTGGCCTTATCATATGCCCAGAATGGAACTTTTAAAAAAACTGAAGTATAGTTCCTTTATAATGTTATATTAGTTTCAGGTGTATGGCAAAGTGATTTTATTATATGTGTGTGTGTATATTCTTTTTCAGACTTTTTTGCATTATAGAATATTATAAGATATTGAGTATCAGTTCAGTTCAGTTCAGTCACTCAGTCGTGTCCGACTATTTGCAACCCCATGAATCGCAGCACACCAGGCCTCCCTGTCCATCACCAACTCCCAGAGTTCACCCAGACTCACGTCCATGGAGTCAGTGATGCCATCCAGCCATCTCATCCTCTGTGGTCCCCTTATCCTCCTGCCCTCAATCCCTCCCAGCATCAGAGTCTTTTCCAATGAGTCAACTCTTCGCATGAGGTACTGGGATTTCAGCTTTAGCATCATTCCCTCCAAAGAAATCCCAGAGCTGATCTTCAGAATGGACTGGTTGCATCTCCTTGCAGTCCAAGGGACTCTCAAGAGTCTTCTCCAACACCACAGTTCAAAAGCATCAATTCTTTGGCGCTCAGCCTTCTTCACAGTCCAACTCTCATATCCATATATGACCACAGGAAAAACCATAGCCTTGACCAGACAGACCTTTGTTGGCAAAGTAATGTCTCTGCTTTTGAATATGCTATCTAAATCAGAGATACCAAAGGAACATTTCATGCAAAGATGGGCTCGATAAAGGACAGAAATGGTATGGACCTAACAGAAGCAGAAGATATTAAGAAGAGGTGGCAAGAATACACAGAAGAACTGTACAAAAAAGATTGTCATGACCCTGATAATCACGATGGTGTTATCACTGACCTAGAGCCAGACATTCTGGAATGTGAAGTCAAGTGGGCCTTAGAAAGCATCACTACGAACAAAGCTAGTGGAGGTGATGGCATTGCAGTGGAGCTATTCCAAATCCTGAAAGATGATGCTGTGAAAGTGCTGCACTCAGTATGCCAGCAAATTTGGAAAACTCAGCAGTGGCCACAGGACTGGAAAAGGTCAGTTTTCATTCCAATCCCAAAGAAAGGCAATGCCAAAGAATATTCACACTACCGCACAATTGCACTCATCTCACACGCTAGTAAAGTAATGCTCAAAATTCTCCAAGCCAGGCTTCAGCAATATATGACCCGTGAACTTCCAGATGTTCAAGCTGGTTTTCGAAAAGGCAGAGGAACCAGAGATCAAATTGCCAACATCTGCTGGATCATGGAAAAAGCAAGAGAGTTCCAGAAAAACATCTATTTCTGCTTTATTGACTATGCCAAAGCCTTTGCCTGTGTGGATCACAATAAACTGTGGAAAATTCTGAAAGAGATGGGAATACCAGACCACCTGATCTGCCTCTTGAGAAATTTGTATGCAGGTCAGGAAGCAACAGTTAGAACTGGACATGGAACGATAGACTGGTTCCAAGTAGGAAAAGGAGTATGTCAAGGCTGTATATTGTCACCCTGTTTATTTAACTTATATGCAGAGTACATCATGAGAAATGCTGGACTGGAAGAAACACAAGCTGGAATCAAGATTGCCGGGAGAAATATCAATAATCTCAGATACGCAGATGACACCACCCTTATGGCAGAAAGTGAAGAGGAATTGAAGAGCCTCTTGATGAAAGTGAAAGTGGAGAGTGAAAAAGTTGGCTTAAAGCTCAACATTCAGAAAACGAAGATCATGGCATCTGGTCCCATCACTTCATGGGAAATAGATGGGGAAACAGTGGAAACAGTGTCAGATTTTATTTTGGGCGGCTCCAAAATTACTGCAGATGGTGACTGTAGCCATGAAATTAAAAGACACTTAGTCTTTGGAAGGAAAGTTATGACCAACCTAGATAGCATATTCAAAAGCAGAGATATTACTTTGCCAACAAAGGTTCGTCTAGTCAAGGCTATGGTCTTTCCTGTGGTCATGTATGGATGTGAGAGCTGGACTGTGAAGAAAGCTGAGTGCCGAAGAATTGATGCTTTTGAACTGTGGTGTTAAAGAAGACTCTTGAGAGTCCCTTGGACTGCAAGGAGATCCAACCAGTCCATTCTGAAGGAGATCAGCCCTGGGATTTCTTTGGAAGGAATGATGCTAAACTGCAGTACTTTGGCCACCTCATGCGAAGAGTTGACTCATTGGAGAAGACTCTGATGCTGGGAGGGATTGGGGGCAAGAGGAGAAGGGAACGACAGAGGATGAGATGGCTGGGTGGCATCACTGACTCAATGGATGTGAGTCTCAGTGACCTCCGGGAGTTGGTGATGGACAGGGAGGCCTGGCGTGCTGCGATTCTTGGGGTCGCAAAGAGTCAGACACGACTGAGCCACTGATCTGATCTGATCTAGGTTGGTCATAACTTTCCTTCCAAGGAGTAAGCATCTTTTAATTTCATGGCTGCAGTCACCATCTGCAGTGATTTTGGAGCCCAGAAAAAATAAAGTCTGACACTGTTTCCACCTTTTCCCCATCTATTTCCCATGAAGTGATGGGACTGGATGCCGTGATCTTCATTTTCTGAATGTTGAGCTTTAAGCCAACTATTTCACTCTCCATTTTCACTTTCATAAGAGGCTTTTTAATTCCTCTTCACTTTCTGCCAAAAGGGTGGTATCATCTGCATATCTGAGGTTATTGATATTTCTCCCGGCAATCTTGATTCCAGCTTGTGTTTCTTCCAGTCCAGCATTTCTCATGATGTACTCTGCATATAAGTTAAATAAACAGGGTGACAGTATACAGCCTTGATGTACTCCTTTTCCTATTTGGAACTAGTCTAATGTTCCATGTCCAGTTCCATGTCCAGTTCTAACTGTTGCTTCCTGACCTGCATACAAATTTCTCAAGAGGCAGATCAGGTGGTCTGGTATTCCCATGTCTTTTAGAGTTTTCCACAGTTTATTGTGATCGACACAGGCAAAGGCTTTGGCATAGTCAATAAAGCAGAAATAGATATTTTTCTGGAACTCTCTTGCTTTTTCCATGATCCAGCAGATGTTGGCAATTTGATCTCTGGTTTCTCTGCCTTTTCTAAAACCAGCTTGAACATCAGCAAGTTCACGGTTCACATTGAGTATAGTTACCTGTGTTAAACAGTAGTTTCTTATTGTTTATTATATATTTATATATGTATGTATATATATAGTAGTCTGAGAAGGCAATGGCACCCCACTCCAGTACTCTTGCCTGGAAAACCCCATGGACGGAGGAGCCTGGTAGGCTGCAGTCCATGAGGTCGCTACGAGTCGAACATGACTGAGCGACTTCACTTTGACTTTTCACTTTCATGCATTGGAGAAGGCAATGGCAACCCACTCCAGTGTTCTTGCCTTGCGAATCCCAGGGATGGGGGAGCCTGGTGGGCTGCCGTCTATGGGGTCGCACAGAATCGGACACGACTGAAGCAACTTAGCAGCAGCAGCATATATAGTAGTGTGTATCTGTTAATCCCAATCTCCTAGATTGTCCTTCTCTTGGAACTTTTATATCTATCATCTTGTTGAATTTTCAAATATCCCAGAAAGGTTGGTATCTTTATTTTTCATTTTATACAAAAGAAAACGAAACCCAAGTGAATTAAGACTCTCTCAGTGTGAAAGCTCAGTGTTTGAGTGGAGACCTTCTGGCTTCGAGTCTGTTGCATCGGGTCAAAACTGTATTGACTCAGGATAGCCTTTACTTTCTATTTGACTGTGTGTCTCTACCCTTGACTCTAAGAAACACCGCGCCCTTGATCTCTCCTCTCCCTCCACACTCTGTCATTCTCTGTGCTTATCTGTCTGTGTCAGTGACTTTGGCCCCTGTGCTCACAGGCAGACCCAGACCAGCAGTATCTGTTCTTTCTGGCTACTTTCTCTTTTGTTCCGTCCTATTTCCTTTTAAGGATTTCTCTCTTCCCTGTCCTTCTCCTTTCTGTCTCACTCTCTTTGTTGTCTTAATTCTTTAAGCCCTGCGGCATCCTGACACCTGGTGTCATTCATCCACACCTAAATTGAGCTGGCAGTCTCTCCAGTTTATGTTTATACATTTTGGACATCAACACAGTTCCTTACCGCTTCTTCTTGACATGTCTTTGTCTCTTTCAAAGCAACACTCATAGCTTCTGATGTGTTTTAAACAGCCTTGAGACATCACTTCATGCTGGAACACAGCCCAGCTCCCCACCTCTGTTGCTTCTTCCAAACACGACACTGGTTCCCTGAGGGACGCTACATGTTCTTTCCCCAGATGGAGAGGTGGCCTCCTGCTAATGTTATTGTGTGGTGTTTTTTCAACAAAACTTAGGGAGTGTAGCTGTCTGATTGCTCTCCTACTGAGCTTAGGGCCCCTCCCCTGGAGAGCTACTTGAAGTCTATGAAAGAGTACCAGCCTCATAGGTCTGCCGATTAGGATGGCTACTCGAGCTACACTGCTGCTGCTGCTGCTAAGTCGCTTCAGTCGTGTCCGACTCTGTGCGATCCCATAGACGACAGCCCACCAGGCTTCTCCGTCCCTGGGATTCTCCAGGCAAGAACACTGGAGTGGGTTGCCATTTCCTTCTCCAATGCATAAAAGTGAAAAGTGAAAGTGAAGTTGCTCAGTCATGTCTGACTCTAGCGACCCCATGGACCACAGCCTACCAGACTCCTCTGTCCATGGGATTTTCCAGGCAAGAGTACTGGAGTGGGGTGCCACTGCCTTCTCCCAATTCTGCCACTAATAGTCTTTAAATATCCTCAAGGTTGTCAAATCTTTGAACTTTGAATGCAATTTGATTTCTGACAAGAGTCAGTATCTCATTTGGAATTAAATCTGAGGAATAAGATCAAATAACACCATCATTTTTAAAATAAAAATTCATGCTTTGAATGTGCTTTTCTTGTGTGATTTATAAAAATAAACAAAATTACATCTCATATAGTTCAGGGACTACACAGGCAACAGGCCACTCGAGCTACACTAAGAAGATATAATCTGGCCATTTAAAAAAAAACCCTCTAGAAAAGGAGACTGAGTTACTCCCTTGGTAAAATTAAAAACTACCCTCAGTTTCAGAGCTCATTTTCTTCTCTCTGTATTATACTGGCCCATGTCCTGAGTGGCCTGATTTTATTTATAACTTTTTAGGTACTATTTATATGCTGGAAAATGTCAAATCTATTTCCCTCATCTTGGTGCCTTCCCCAAGCTCCAGATCTCTATTTTTAGTGATCTGCCACCCACCTGGATGTCTTGCTAGCACCTCACCCTGAAATATCCCCTATCGTGGCTAAGTGTCCCCTCCCTCATGTGGTCTGTCTTGTTTTGAAATTACTGCTGACTTCTCACTGCTTAGGATGTATCTCTAAATCCCATACGTTGATTCTCCAGACTTTCACAAATCTGGCTATGACCTATTTTTCATCTGTTGAGCTCTGTCTCTCGAATGTCTCCTCACCCCAAGCACCCCAGACTTCTGCATGATGGGGCTTCTCATTGTGTCCGGGGGACAACACAGCCTTTCATGCCTTGGTACTTCTGCATGTGCTGTTTCCTCCAGCTGGGGATACTCTTCCACCCCTTCTTTACCTGAGAAATTCCTTCTCACCTTAGTGAGTGAGTGAGTGAAAGTCTGTCCGTTGTGTTTGACTCTTTGCAACCCTCATGGACTGTAGCCTGCCAGGCTCCTTTGTCCATGGGGTTCTCCGAGCAAAAGAGTAATTTCCCAGGTGGAGTTGCTGGCAATCTCCCCCATGGTACCTTGTATGTGGTTGTATAACACCACTCTAAGCTTTATAATGGGCTTCCTTGGTAGTTCAGTGGTAAAGAGCTCTCCTGTCAATGCAGGAGACCTGGGTTCCATCCCTGGATCAGGAAGATCTCCTGGAAGAAGAAATGGCAACCAACTCCAGTATTATTGCCTGGGAAACACCAGGGGGTCACAAAGAAGCTGGCCATGACTGAGAGACTACACAACAGCAGAGCTTTATAACAATCTATGTCTTCTCACATGTCTTCTCCATCAGCCTGTGAACTCCCCAGCTTGTGAGGGCAACGTTTGGCATTCTATGGGAAAGCCACTGTGTCTTTGAATGATGGAAAACTTCATAGCATCTGACTCAACCCTGTGTCTTTAGATCTCTTTCCCTTCTTTCTTACTTTCCCTTTCTCCACAGAGAAGGAGCTGCTGCTAAGTCGCTTCAGTCGTGTCTGACTCTGTGCGACCCCATAGACGGCAGCTCACCAGGCTCCACCGTCCCTGGGATTCTCAGGCAAGAACACTGGAGTGGGTTGCCATTGCCTTCTCCATTGTATGAAAGTGAAAAGTGAAAGTGAAGTTGCTCGGTCAGGTCTGACTTGTAGGGACCTCATGGACTGCAGCCTACCAGGCTCCTCTATCCATGGGATTTTCTAGGCAAGAGTACTGGAGTGGCTTGCCATTGCCTTCTCCGGGAGAAGGAGCTGATGGATTATCAAAATCCACATTTTATAAGATTTCATAAATAAACATGGGGCTTCCCAGATGACACAAGTGGTAAAGAATCCAGCTGCTAATGCAGGAAATGAAATTGATCCAGGTTTAATCCCTGAGTCGGGAAGATCCCCTGGAGTAGGAAATGGCAACCCTCTCCAGTATTCTTGCCTGGGAAACCCCATGGACAGAGAAGCCTGGTGGGCTACAGTCCATGGGGTCACAGAGAGTTGGACACGACTGAGCAATGAGCACAACTCAGCAGCAGCAGCATAAATAAATATATTGATAAATAAACTTTGATTAAAAAAAAAAAAAGCAGCACTGGGATAAAGTTACAGATGTGGTTAGTGCATCATTGCCTCTCTGGGGCAGCACAGGCATCAGAGCAGGGCTACAGGACTTGTTCTGAGCTCCCTGGCAGCCTGAACCAAAACTATGAGATTAGTTTACACACCGATTGGCATCCACATAGTAAAATCTTGCTTTGTAGAAGAACAAATAACTCTAAGTCTTGAGACCCAAGGTAAATTTCTCATAAGGGCACCATGTAACCAGAGAATCCCCCCGTTCTCCCTTCTGATAACCTGTTAGCACATGGCAGGATGATTCCTGGCTGAGCTGAAGGAGCGAGGGCAACGCTTGCCTAGTGTCTACATTAGTGAGCGTTCAGTAGGAAAATGTGAGCCTGTTTGCTCTCGGTCTGTGTCTGATGAACAGGGAAAGGCAAAGGAGTGGGAGAGGCAATATCCCCCTCCTGGGATTAAGAGCTCGGACACTTTCACTCACTCACTTATTCGTGCCTTCATTCATGAGGCAGCAATTCTGAACTGAATGCCTACTTTCTACAAGGGCTTAAGGGAGATTTACCCTCCATCTCCTGCTGTGCAGTCTCTCCCATCTGAAGTCTGGCTGGATGGTACATTGTTGTGTATCAGCTCTTTCAATCAGAGGCCAGAGGCTACATCTGCCTAAATTGCTTTATACGGGATTCGATGCTTGAGTTGGAGGTTTCTGGGTAGCAGCTAATGGTTGTCATAGGGAGGAATAAAAAGGGCTCTTGGATGTGCTTCTTTCTAAGCGTCCAGGGAACATTTTCTGGCTCTGGAAAGATGGGTTTCACAGAGTAATTTTAGCCATTATCGACTGAGAATAAAAGCTACTTTAGAAAATTAAATTAGCCAGTCTTCCCTCCCAGATTCATTTTTCCTCCTTTCACATGGTGGAAGCCATCTCTATTTAGCCTGCCATGCAACCTCTCCTACCTCATCGTTCAAATCATTTAGTAAAATAAAAAGGCTTTAAAAACGAAGGATGCAAATATAAACACGAGTGCAATTAAGATTTCAACTCCATTACATTAATATAACTACTTTGAATGGAGTTTATTACGATGCGCATCAGGGTTTTAATGTTTTCTCCAGTTTAGTGCCATCCTTAGTTAGAAGGAAACATCGTGCTATATAGGAAACAATTGCTTCTTGGGTTGGAAAAGAGTTTGAATAGGATTCCATTGTGATTAATTAAGCTCACACATGATAACGTAGAAAGAACCAAACAGTTGTTCTTCAAGTTGACAGCGTAGTTGGTGAACAAAAAAGATTTATAACACTAAATTTAAATTTTCCTGATGTAATAATATATTATGGAAATTATTCATTTTTTTTTTTTTTTGCTGGAAATGTGGTAAGCCTTTATATTTTGTTTTGTTTTTGTTTTCTCCATGCAAAAAAACAGAGGCACACACAAGAATGAAGAAAATGCGAGAAACGAAAGCTTAACGAGCAAGACAAGCCTTTATTTTCTCTCCATTACCCTCAAATTATTTCCCACAAACATTTTATCTGACAATTCTTCTTTAGAGTCAGCTCTAGATGTGTGCTACCTTCCTGAAGAAGGGCTAGATGTCTTTATCCTTGGATAACCAACGGCCCCCTTCCTGGAAGTCATTCTCCAAACTGAAAAGCATCTCCCCTCTCCTTTCAGCACATATGCTGACCTAACCCAGGCTCTCCTCCGCTCAGCACGTCTTTCAGGAAATAACCATTGTCAGCCCTTAGCATTTGAGGCAACTGCATCAGTGACATCAGTATGTCTGCGAAGAGAATACAGTAAGTTCCCTACATATGAACCATCAAGGTGTGAACTTTCAAAGATGGGAATACAGTAAGTTCCCTACATATGAACCTTCAAGGTGTGAACTTTCAAAGATGGGAATGTGCGTTCTATGTGAGTCATGAGTGAAATTGCAGTTTGCCCTCCGTCTCCTATTGCTGATGATCCTTCAACTCTACCATCTCCCACTTTCTCCCTCACTTACAGTCACCAGCTCTTCTTGCCTGTTCACTGGATGCCAGCTCCTATGAGCCAGCTATTGTATCGTGCTACCGCATTTTTCAAAGTATTGTACTTTAAGGCTAAAATTAAAAGAAATTGTGCTTGTTTTTATGTATTATTTGTGTGAAAAGGATTATAAACCTATTACAGGACAGGACTTCTCTGATGGCTCAAATTGTAAAGAATCTGTCTGCAGTGCAGGATACCCAGATTCCATCTTCGGGTTGGGAAGATCCCCTGGAGAAAGGAATGGCTACCGACTCCAGCATTCCTGCCTGGAGAATTCCCTGGACAGAGGAGCCTGGTGGGCTATAGTCCAGGGGTAACAAAGTGGACACAACTGAGGGACTAACACTTTTACTGTGTAGCCAATTGTGTTAGTTGGTACCCAGGCTAACTTTGGTGAACCTGTGAACCAACTGTCCTGATGAACACACTCTCAGAATGGAACTCATTTGTATGTAAGGGGCTTACTGTAATCAGTTCTGCTTTGAAAAACGTTGCCACTAGGCGACATCTATATTTGTCTTTGCCTCGTCTTTCCATCTTCTCATCTCTTTCTTTGCATCTGTGTCTCTCTGTGTGTCTGTCCATCTCTCCTCAGTCAGTCTGTCCACTTTGTCTGCCTCATACCCACTCATTTTGGCCTCCTTCTCTCCCGGCTAAAACTCTCTCTCCTAAAACTTCTCTCCTCTAAAACTCTCTCCTCTAAAACCTTCCTCTCCTCTAAAACTCTGAGTCTCCAGGTTGCAATCAAGACCCTTGAAATCAAATCAGGAGTGATGGCGCATGTCTCTGGAAAGTGTCTTCTGTTAACTGGCCAGACTCAGGAACAGCCATGAATGAGTAATGACGGCTCCCCAGGGTCAGCCTGGGCTACTCCAAACAGCACATTTGAAGCCTTTCCGTGGTTGAGAAATGCACTGATTTCTAGTCTGCTGGAAAGGTGCTTCCCAGGCTGCAGCCAGATCCACAGGACACTCACAGATGCCCCTCTGGGCACCACCTTGTGTCTAGGTTGTGCTGGGGAGCCCGCAGTGACCCCACCAGCAGACCCTGCTGGAGAGGAGGAGGAGTCTAAGCTGGATGTGGACACACCTCGAACCTTCCCTTGTCTTCAGGAGGCGCCAAAGGAATGTTTCCCCTCACCTCTCTTCCATTTGGGAAAAGGGGCTTCCCTGGGGGCTCGTAAAGAATCCGCCTGCAATGCAGGAGACCTGGGTTTGATCCCTGCATCAGGAAGATCCCCTGGAGGAGGGCATGGAACCCACTCCAGTATTCTTGCCTGGAGAATTCCATGGACTGAGAAGCCTGGCGGGCTATGGTCCGTTGGGTTGCAAAGAGTTGGACACGACTGAATGACTAACACATATACACGCATATATTTGGGAAGAAAGCTGACTTCTCACAGGAGACTGGCAGCTTTTATAAAGGAGCCTAATGGACTAAGACACAGTCATCATCCTTGTTTGCTCAAGATGTGTCAGCTTGAGAAGCAGAATTACTAAATCATTCCATAAATCCAAAGAGATGAAACATGATGGAAACCTTAATGATCTGGCAACCTTGATGTTCCCTTTCTGTGCTTGTGATAACGTCCAGAACAGATGAATAGCAAACATCCACAGACCAACTACGGCCCCGGGATTTCTGATTCTTCTCCCTCTGCAACCTCCTAGACCTTGTTTTTAAGACAGTTAAAATGATTGATTTTTTACAAAATAAAACCTAAGCCCATGTTTCAGCTTTCTCCCTCAATGAAGAATAGAGAAAAGGAGTTAAAAATACTTTCAAAGTCAAGCTATTTGTAGATTTATAAGTTCTTAAGAATTTACGCATTTACTTTTTATTGCTTCACAGCCCTTAGTGCCACATGTAAAATTAGAAAAAAAATTGGACAAATGTATTAACTATTATGTATCTTGTAATGGAATCAGAGGATGAGTGGGACATAATTCTTGCTCTCATAAAGCTTACTGTCTTCATGGACCTCTCAGGGATTCTGTAAGGAAAGTGCTGTATAAATATCACTCTCTTCCCTGCTAATTACAGGCATCCCAACTCTCACTTTCAACACGATGTAAGGACTTTCAAAGCAGGATTCTACATCCTAATGTAAGGCAAACCCACATTAGAATCCTTCCTTAGCTTAGATTATTCAAATTTTTTCTACTTATTTTGGAATCTCCTATCTCTGGGGTCGCACAGAGTCGGACATGACTGAATCGACTTAGCGGCAACAGCAACAGCAGGTAGAGGAAGCAAGGATAGCAAGGAGATCAAACCAGTCAATCCTAAAGGAAATCTACCCTGAATATTCACTGGAAAGACTGATGCTGAAGCTGAAGTTCCAGTACTTTGGCTAAGTCAACTCATTGGAAAAGACCCTGGTGCTGGGAAAGATTGAAGGCGGGAGGAGAAGGGGACGACAGAGGATGAGATGATTGGATGACATCACCAACTCAATGGACATGGGTTTGAGCAAGTTCTCAGAGATAGTGAAGGACAGGGGAGCCTGGCATGCTGCCCTCCATGAGGTTGCAAAGAGTCGGACTCAACTGAGTGACTGCATAATAACAAAGGCAGAGCAATTACATTTCTGTACTCTTGCATGCCTTTGTATATGCTTTTACCTCCAAAATGAGCAAGCAATGTTTGTTGAGTAAATGAGTTGGGGGCTGGATTGTTCTTATTGTTGAACAATTGTTCAACAACAATTATTGTTGTCAATCTGTCTTTTACTTGGGGTTTCCCAGTGGGGAAAGGCCATGTCTCTTTCATCCCTATGTTCCCAAATAATACATGCTCTCAAAAACTCTTTGAGTTACATTCAATTTCATGCTCTCTTTCTCTCTCTCTTCTCTCTCTCTCTTTTTTTTTTTTTTTTTTTGGTAATAAGGGAAGATTTTTTTCTTTGTGTTTGTTCTAGACATACTGGACGTAGGGTTGTGATGAGACCTTATAAAGTATGGATCCTGGTAGAAATGAGTAGCTTAGAAAGGAATTGATTTGGAGGGTGGAAAGCGGCAGCTGTCACACATCCATGCACGGGTCTGGCCTGGGCGTTCTGCTCTGAAGCGTGTCTATAGAGGTCAACATTTAGCATCAATTGAATAAGCAGTTTCTTCTCTTCTCTGGCCAGTGAGTTGAAGGTGTTGGCTTTCCTTAAACCTTCAGAGCTGCCTGTCATCTGACTGCAAGGATCCACCCAACCACGGCAGCTGCTTGTCCCTCGGCTCCATGAAGCCCCTTCAGATCTCCCTCCCTTCTGTCTGCTCTGAGTCTCCCTACACGGCCCTCTTGGCCCACACCCCTCCCGCTTCTCGTTTTGTTTCAATGTTCTCTTCTTACCTTAGATGTGGTAGCCTGATTTTGGAATAAGCTGCTTTTTGCCTAACTTAAAAATTTTTAGGATACTACACCTTTGAACAATCCTTAAATTTTGTTCCTTAACAGTGGCCCAGAGGCATGTCACCCTACTCTCACCGGTGGTCCCTTGACCCTTGACTCTGTGCCATATCCATAGAGGACGGTGCTATTTCCCTAGTACAGTCTGTTATTCAGACGGGTTCCAACTTTGGAGTGATGGTGGGGGACTGGGGGTGAACCTAAGATGAGCATCTCTCTTTCTGAACCAGAGGACACCCCCCTGGCCCTTCCCTCATCCAGTTGGGGTAAGAAGTTTATGGGTGCCATTTGCATCCCCCTGTTAAGGACAGCCAGAAAGTTCATGCTGACTGCTCAAAGGAACTGAGGAATGCCATAAAGAATGTTCTTGGGATAAGAAAGAAACTAATGAGATCATTAGTCTCATGAGAAAAAATTCAGCACAGGACCAAACTAAACAGACGCATCTGACACCGGACTTTAAAGTTATCTCTTCAGCCCCAGACCATCAACTCAAAGAAAGATAGTCTTAAGGGCAAAGATAGTGAAGACCAGGGTTCTCTGGGCCTGGCAATGCAATGCCTTTTCATTTTTTCGGGCCTTGGGCTTTGAGAAGCCATCTGTGATTTCTGAAGGTGGGGTTATGTGTCTGCACTAAACGCCCTGTTAATACAATGCCCCATCCTTCCTGCCAGCTCCAGCCCACCACAAGGTCCATGTCTGTGAGATGGCAGAGTCCTGAGTACAGGGCTCACAGACACATTCCAGGAACTCAGAAAGGGCTTGCAGGGCGAGTAGAGCAGGCAGTCCTTTTTTAGCATGGGTAGTCCACTCCACAAAAAACAAAAGGAAAAGGAAAAAATAAAAAAACCTTGCTGAGCTTCCCTGGTGGCCCAGGGGTAAAGAATCCTCCTGCCAAGGCAGGGGACACGGGTTCCATCCCTGGTCCGGGAAGATCCTGCAGGCCGAGGAGCAACTAAGCTCGTGTGCCATTGCCGCTGAGCCTCTGCTCTGGAGTCCACCTGCTGTGACTCAGCCCACGTGCCGCAAATACTGAAACCTGCACACCCTGGGGCCTGTGCTCTGCAACGAGGGAGGCCGCCACGATGAGAAGCCTGTGCACTACAAGTGGGGAGTGGCCTCCACTCGCCACAAACAGAGCAGGCGCTTGCACAGCAGCGATGACACAGCACAGCCACAGCAAGCCTCGCCTCGTTCAATGGCTCCCATGCAACTCCCTCCCAGAACGTGACGCTGAGTGTGCACTCTAGGACTTATTTCCTTCTCCCAAAGTCTTAGGTATCCTCTGTGAGTGAGCACTGCACCTTCTTCCTGTGGATTTATAAGGACTGCCTCTCTCAGCCCCTGGCAAGCTCTTCAGAAACAGAAAGGGTCTGTTTCCTTCTTGTTACTTGCAAACAACCCTAGAAGAAGTGGCATTTTACCTTTTTCAACTGGAATTAGATAACAACCTGGAGAAATGTGTGATGAAGCTGGTGGAAGCAGGAGAGGATGCAGAGGGAATTAACGGAGTTAATATTTGAAAGGCACACAGCACCATATAAGTGTTCGCTCAATAAATAAAATATTTCTGCTGTTCGTATTGTTGTCAGACACAAAGGCATCACACGGACCTGAATGTTACTTTCTAAACCACTGAATTTCCGATGTGGAAAAGAAAAAAAGTACCCCTTTAGATTTCTGGAAGCCCCCAAAATAAAGCATGGAAGCGCTCTTGGCTCGAGGCTTATTCTATTTAACACCTTTCAATAGGGCAACATCTGGATGTTATCATGGCTTGGCAAGACGAGATGTCGAAATTACAAATTCTGGAAATGCTGTGCATTAGGCACTCTTGTCTTTGCCTGTAATTGCCTTAAAGATATAAAAGAGCCTGATTGTAATAACTCCCCTAGTGTAACTATTCTTCATTTCTATTCTGCAAGAGAAGATAGCAGGAAGTGGTATCACTCTAAGGATATGAGTAAGGAGAGAGGGGAGCTAATCCTTCAATATGTGTGCCTCGCATCTCAAGTAAGTACCGAACAAAAGTGTGAAAGGATTATTGGTAATCATAGAAATATGTATATATATATGTGTGTGTGTGTGTCCCCTGACCTATTAACTGGAATAATCGTTGCACTAAGATAAGAAACCCCTAAGACTTCCAAGGTGGGTGGCCCCAGGTCAGGAAGCATTTATTATTTATTTCCTCAATTCCTGCTCCCTAATGATAGGGATGGAAATTTGGTAGAGTGGGTCTGCCCTTGCCAAGCAAGTGAGATGCTTGTTTCATTTTTAATCTGGATTCTTTGCCCTGACTGATAAATCTGAAGAGTGCTATTAAGGATGGGGTGAGCTGGGCTCCCCGTGATGACTGTGGGAAAGGGTGAAAGATACAGCAGCCTGGGATTCCCATCATCATCACATGACTGCAGGCCTTTTAGAGTGAAGCAGGCAGAACCAGCCATCTCTCCAACTTCAGCAAGGAGAAAGCTAGACTCAAGCGTGCGCTGAATTCTTTCAGTGGACTTTATCACTGCAGAGAATGTGTTGAAGGCCTTTGGGCTGAACTGGGATGATGGGGAAAACTGAATACCATTCTATCTGGCTGAGTTTGTTTTATCCATGGGTACCATGAAGCTTGGGCTTCCCTGGTGGCTCAGTGGTAAAGAATCCACCTGCCAATGCAAGAGACTCAGGTTCGATCCCTGGGTCAGGAAGATGCCCTGGAGAAGGAAATTACAACCCACTCCAGTATTCTTGCCTGGGAAATCCCATGGACAGAGAAGCTTGGTAGGCTACAGTTGATATAGTTGCAAAGAGTTGGACATGACTTAATGACTAAGCAACAACCGTGAAACAGTTAAGCGACTGCTTCTGTGCTGTGACCCAGGAGCCCTGGCTGGAAGTGGGATTCAATAAGCAAGGGCAGGTCGGGTGTGTCTCAGTAACTCCTGGTGTATGTGTGTTCAGTTGTTGCACTGGTGAATGACTGTTGTGATGCCACCAACTATAGCCCGCCAGGCTCCTCTGTCCATGGGATTTTCCAGGCAAGAATACTGGAGTGAGGTGCCATTTCCTACTCCATGGGTTCTTCAGGAACCAGGAATCAAACCCACGTCTCCTGTATCTCCTGCATTGCGGGCAGATTCTTTACTGGGTAAGTCATCAGGGAAGCCCTGGTAACTGGTCCTGGTGGTGAGAAAAAAGGGTGGATTGAAGAGGGGAGTGTCTGGGTGCTGGAGTGGATGGGGTGGCGGATGATACAAGCGGAGACTGGGAGAAGGATGCACAGACCTTTTCCTGAAATGTAGTTGAGATAGTGGGAACCCAGGAAGTGGGTATTAGAGTGGTGTTGATGCAGCAGAGTGGGTAGGACTTTACTGTGGACAAGATGGAGATGCAGGAGAGGGAAGCATGAGGGATGGCTCCGGGTTTATGGGCTTCATAGTTGGGAGAAAGAACAGATTTAAGTTTGATGAGAAGATAGTGAATTCTGTTTGGACATATCAGCTATGGTACCTGTGGAATATCCTGACAAGATTCAGGATTTCCTGCCAAAAGCACTATGGATTCTCATGTGTAGTTGGGTTATAATTATTTATTGGGGCTTCCCTTGTGGTTCAACTCGTAAGGAATCCACCTGCAATGCGGGAGACCTGGGTTTCATCCCTGAGTTGGGAAGATCCCCTGGAGAAGGGAAAGGTTACCCACTCCAGTATTCTTGCCTGGAAAATCCCATGGACCAGAGGAAATGGTCACAAAGAGTTAGACACAACTGAGTGACTAAGTATGCACATACAATAGTGAGCAACTCCCAAATGAGTGAGATTTCTGTATTAAGCATTCTAAGAACTACAGCATTTTACTATGGTAACCATTTATTGCAGGTCAAAAGCTGGTTAAAAAACCTATATAAACTCAAAGAAAGGAGGTGGGATTAATGGAGTAAAAAGACAAAAAAATTATAATACTTCCCTAGCATTTATTTCTTGTGCCAAACACTATGGCACTTAGTCATATTTTGTATTTTGTGTCTATTTTCTGTACATAAGTCTTGCTTCTTCTTGTGTGCTAAGTTCTGAGAGGGCAGAAAATATCCCACATGTTATTTATTCTTCACAGTTTAATAACAGTTTCTCAAGAAAGACTTCATTTGTACTGGTGTTTATTAGGCATCACTCTGACCCTACACAGGTCAAATAATCCTTGGAAGTGATATGAAAAGCACAGTTTTTTTAATTTGAAGAACTCATAATCTAAAGAGAGTCAAACACAGGAAAAGTCCATTTTCATAAAATATGATTAGGTATTTTAACTGCCTTTTTCTAGGCCATTAAAGTGATAATTCTTTTTCTGTGCAGACCCTTTGACTTTTCACATTTGATTTTTATTTTATATTGGGATATAGTTCATTTATAATATTGTGTTAGTTTCAAGTGTACAGCAAGGTGGTTCAGTTATGCATATACCCACTCTTTTAAAGATTCTTTTTCTACATAGGTTATTACAGAGTACTGATAGAGTTCCCTGTGCTATACACTAGGTCCTTGTTAATTATCTATTTTACATACAGTAGTCTGTACATGTTAATCCCAACCTCCTAATTTATCCCTTCCTACCCTTTCCCCTTTGGTAACCATAAATTTGTTTTCAAAGTCTGTGAGTCTGTCTTGAAGTCTGTGAGTTTTGTAAATAAGTTCAGACTCTTCAGTTCTGAGTGAGTCTTTGGCTAACGAGGCAGGAGTTACCGTCTATTCTTCACACTAAAGTTTGTGAGCTGCCTGGGTATCAGACAGTGTGTGGGTTGCTCAGATCCCCAGAAGTGTTTGTATGAAAAAATCAAACGAATGTGCACTTATGATATGGAATTGTACTGGAGGGAACATCAGAACAGTGTAAAGCTTTCCAAATTTGACAAGAACATTGGGAAGATTAACAAGTTAATATTTCACAAAATCGCTTTGAAGATAGAAAGTGCCAACGTAAGTGCTAATTATTATTATTAGCCCCCTGACCTTTTTCCTTTTCCCTTTACTGTTGGATCTATCATAGAATTTCTTAACTTCAAGGGAAATTATTTTCCCTCAGATGAGCATTTTTTAAATGAAGTCAAATGTTAACATATGCATTTATGGAAATACCATTTCTTCCATTATTCTTTTTATCCCCCCTGGAGGGAGGAGATTGTGCCATTTATCTACTTTGTAAGGTGCCTGGCAATGTAACACTCATTTCGTCACTCAGTAAGTGTGCTGGCCATGGCTGGCTTACCTCTAAAGAGGCAAAACGCGTGTTTAGAATCCTAGCTGAGACTGCAAACTAGTGAGATTTTAAAAAAGAATCAGAACTTAAGTAACTAAAGAGATTTGCATTTTAGAGTGGACACCAGGGGAGACTGTAGAGTCTACTCTTACCAGAGATGCTGACATTATTCCAAATATTTTGGTTCTCCTCATTTGAAATTGCTTTCAGAAGCACTTTTACGAACCATATTAAGAGCTAATGTCATTACTTCAGGTCACATCTTATGTATGAAAAGATCAGGAGAGATCAAAGTGGAAAATGTACCCAAAGGGACCTCTCTGTATTGGTGTGTGTAAAACTCCGAAAGTTAACTAGTTAGAAATCCATTGTAATTATATGAAGCAAACTATCCTAATGCTTTACCCACCATATAAGCTTGAGAAAATTTCAAACACAAACATTGAAAAGCTTTAGAGCATTTTAAAATTTAGATATTCTGCTAAACTTGGTTGCTTGGGATAAAAATTAAAACTGTGTATAAAAGGCATTCACTGGAGAAGGAAGAAAGGTAAACAGACTAGTAACACCACACACACACACACACACACTCACACACACACTCACACTCACACACACACTCACACACACACACCCTCCCTTAACCCATTCTTTTTCTAGTAACTTGATTGCCAACTCAGGTCCTCCCAGGCTTCTTTCTTTATTCTGCCTCTGGCAATGATGGCCAGAAATTTTTGGTTTCTTTCCATTTTCTTTCCCTCATCCACTTGATTTGTTGCCAGGAAAGAGAAATAGATAAAGGGCAGCTGAGACACGGAGTTGGCTGAATCATCGCAGGCTTTCATTCCTTCCCCTATCTGCTGCATCTGCTCAAGGCTTACGTTGGTTTGCTAAGGCTTCTGTAATAAACTACCACCAACTTGGTGGCCTAAATAACAGAAATTTATTATCTCACAGTTTTGGAGGCTGGAAGTTCAAGATCAAAGTGTCAGCAGGGTTGATTCCTGCAGAGGGCTGTGTAGGAGGACCAACCCCATGCCTTTCTCCTAGCTTCTGGGGCTTTGCTGGCAATCTTCGGCTTTCCTAGGCTTGCCAGCACATCACCCTGACCTCTGCCATGATGTTCCCCTGCCATTCTTCCTGTCTGCGAGCCTGTCTTCACATTTCCCCTTTTGTAAGTATACCAGTCAAATCAGATTGGGGTACACTCTAATGACCTCATTTTAGCTTAATTACCTCTGTGGAGAATGTATCTCTAAATAGGTACTGAAGTACTGGAGGGCTAGGACTTCAACATATAAATTTGAGGGGGTGGGGAGCGGACATAATTCAACCCATAACAAACCTAAAATAGGTATGTACAGAGAAATGAGAACACAGGGGAATTGCAAGTTTCACAGCTTAATCTTTTGTACTTTGGTACATATAAACAGGAAGTTATTCCTCTCACTTTTACAAATTGCCATGCTTATAAGGACCTGGGCTAAGAAATCTTTATCATGTCCATTTCAGGTAGATTTTCATAGCACTTTACCTGTACCTATCTTATGACCCTCACAATTTTCTGCCTTGTACTATGGTTCCTTATGCACCCAATTTATCTCACCCATGAAACTATAAACTCCTTGGAAGCAATATCTAATTCATATTTATTTCTATTCCTTGAACTAGCAGAGTGCCTTGTCCATAATAGATACTCAATAAATTGTCACTGAATCTATAAATCCATGCTAGCTTTACAGTTACAGAGTTCAAAGAGTATACAAATTCATTGTCAAGCACTCTGTCAGTCAGGATAGGTTAGGTCATGCTGCAGAATCAAACAACTCCTAACTCTCAGTGACTCACAACTCAACAAAGTTTCTCTCTTTCTCAGGCAAAATCTTCTGCAGGTCCAGACAGTTATCCAAGGTGGTCATGTTCAACTGTGGGAGCAAAGCTTCCCAGGGAGCTCAGCATGAAGCATCAAGGTTTCCTGCGGCAGGTGAAGGGATCATGGAGGAATCAGTACTGGATCTTAAATGCTTCAGCTGAAAAATGACACGCTACCCTGCTTCCAGTCTGTGGGCCAGGACCGGTGTCATGACAACTTCAAGGAGGCTAAGAAATGTTATCCTGTACATGTTAGGAAGAGGAGGAGGACTAGAAATGCGGCTGAACACTACTAATTTCTAACTTCGGTACTTTTTATTTCCCCTAAGAATTGATGCTTTTGAACTGTGGTGTTGGAGAAGACTCTTGAGAGTCCCTTGGACTGCAAGGAGATCCAACCAGTCCATTCTGAAGGAGATCAGCCCTGGGATTTCTTTGGAAGGAGTGATGCTAAAGCTGAAACTGCAGTACTTTGGCCACCTCATGCGAAGAGTTGACTCATTGGAGAAGACTCTGATGCTGGGAGGGATTGGGGGCAAGAGGAGAAGGGGACGACAGAGGATGAGATGGCTGGGTGGCATCACTGACTCGATGGACGTGAGTCTGAGTGAACCCCGGGAGTTGGTGATGGACAGGGAGGCCTGGTGTGCTGCGGTTCATGGGGTCGCAAAGAATCGGACACGACTGAGCGACTGAACTGAACTGAAATGAACTGAAAAGGTATATTTTATATTAGCACTGTGTTTTATACAACATTTTTAGAGCCCTTACTATGTGCCAGGCAATGTTCTAAATGCTGATGGTCTGACATACAAGAGACGGACTGGAGGCTACATTCCAATATGGGTCAAGGATGACAAAGGGGTGACCCAATAAATAAATGAGACATCTGCATGATGTAATCAATGCTATAAAGAAAATAGAACAGGATAATATGGTGCGGAATAACTTTCTTGTGATCTCAACACCAGTATGTGTAAGGTTTAGTCTTCTATTGAAAGGTTAGTGCTTAATTTTGCTTTCTCATATAATTTAAAATATAATCATTCCTATACTATATTATATGACTGAGACCTAATTGAACAGAACCTTTAAACTGCTAGAATTTGAAACCCTCCAATACATGTTTAGGTATTAAAGTCAAAGAATGAGAAAATTAAGTCACATAGAATATTTATACAAAGAAAAAATAATTTCAAAATAGAAACACATGTTATTTTAGCTATGTATTGCTATATAATAAATCACTTCAAACTTGTGCTAGTTTTGAAGTGCTTTAAAACACCACCAATAATATATTCACACATGATTCTGGAATTTGGCCCACACTTGGTAGGGAAAGCTCATCTGTGCTCCATGTCTGTTGGGCTGGAATGTCCAAGATGCCTTCTTCATTCATGACTTAGTAGGATGGCTGTAATTGCAGAGGGTATCCAGGTGTCTTTATCTCTGGCTTCTCCCCTCTGTCTCTTTAGTTTGGGCTTCCTCATAGTATGGCAGCTAGGTCTCAAGATGGAGCATTCCAAAAGAATAAGCCCAATGCATAGTTGCTTATTAAGTCTTTTCTTGAATTGCACTTGCTAATTTTCAAGGACAGCGAGGCTCAAGAGGAAAGGGATACACATATATAAAATTATGACTGATTTCATTTTTGTGCTCCAGAAACCAACACAATGTTGTAGAGTAATTTTCCTCCAATTAAAAAACAAAATAAAAACCCAAAGTTATCCCATGGTCAAGTGCAGAGTTAATCAGGGAGGCACAGTTCACTGGGACAAATTGTTTGTCTATCACTGTCAACTCTCTGGACTATAACAATTTTGATCCTCCTCTACAGATAATACATTCTACCCTTTCTGAGTCTCTTAAAGTCTACTTCCCCTAGAGATCACCCTGCTCTAATTAGAGTATCAGACTCAGGCTTGCAGTCTAGAATCTCATCATCTAAGGTCCAGGGAGGATAAGGCTACTTCAGATCAGATCAGTCACTCAGTCGTGTCCGACTCTTTGCGACCCCATGAACCGCAGCACGCCAGGCCTCCCTGTCCATCACCAACTCCCGGAGATCACTCAGACTCACATCCATCGAGTCAGTGATGCCATCCAGCCATCTCATCCTCTGTTGTCCCCTTCTCCATCTGCCCCCAATCCCTCCCAGCATCAGAGTCTTTTCCAATGAGTCAACTCTTCGCATGACGTGGCCAAAATACTGGAGTTTCAGCTTTAGCATCATTCCTTCCAAAGAAATCCCAGGGCTGAGCTCCTTCAGAATGGACTGGTTGGATCTCCTTGCAGTCCGAGGGACTCTCAAGAGTCTTCTCCAACACCACAGTTCAAAAGCATCAATTCTTCGGTGCTCAGCCTTCTTCACAGTCCAACTCTCACATCCATAAATGACCACAGGAAAGACCATAGCCTTGACTAGGCAAACCTTTGTTGACAAAGTGATGTCTCTGCTTTTGAATATGCTATCTAGGTTGGTCATAACTTTCCTTCCAAGGAGTAAGCGTCTTTTAATTTCATGGCTGCAGTCACCATCTGCAATGATTTTGGAGCCCAGAAAAATAAAGTCTGACACTGTTTCCACTGTTTCCCCATCTATTTCCCATGTAGTGATGGGACCAGATGCCATGATCTTCGTTTTCTGAATGTTGAGCTTTAAGCCAACCTTTTCACTCTCCACTTTCACTTTCATCAAGAGGCTTTTGAGTTCCTCTTCAGTTTCTGCCATAAGGGTGGTATCATCTGCATATCTGAGGTTATTGATATTTCTTCCGGCAATCTTAATTCCAGCTTGTGTTTCTTCCAGTCTAGCATTTCTCATGATGTACTCTGCATATAAGTTAAATAAACGTGGTGACAATATACAGCCTTGACGTACTCCTTTTCCTATTTGGAACCAGTCTGTTGTTCCATGACCAGTTCTAACTGTTGCTTCCTGACCTGCATACAGATTTCTCAAGAGGCAGATCAGGTGGTCTGGTATTCCCATCTCTTTTAGAATTTTCCACAGTTGATTGTGATCCACACAGTCAAAGGCTTTGGCATAGTCAATAAAGCAGAAATAGATGTTTTTCTGGAACTCTCTTGCTTTTTCCATGATCCAGTGGATGTTGGCAATTTGATCTCTGATTCCTCTGCCTTTTCTAAAACCAGCTTGAACATCAAGAAGTTCACGGTTCACATATTGCTGAAGCCTGGCTTGGAGAATTTTGAGCATTACTTTACTAGCATGTGAGATGAGTGCAATTGTGCGGTAGTTTGAGCACTCTTTGGCATTACCTTTCTTTGGGATTGGGATGAAAACTGACCTTTTACAGTCCTGTGGCCACTGCTGAGTTTTCCAAATTTGCTGGCATATTGAGTGCAACACTTTCACAGCATCATCTTTCAGGACTTGGAATAGCTCCACTGGAATTCCATCACCTCCACTAGCTTTGTTCCTAGTGATGCTTTCTAAGGCCCACTTGACTTCACATTCCAGGATGTCTGGCTCTAGGTCAGTGATCACACCATCATGATTATCTGGGTCGTGAAGCTCTTTTTTGTACAGTTCTTCTGTGTATTCTTGCCACCTCTTCTTAATATCTTCTGCTTCTGTTAGGTCCATACCATTTCTGTCCTTTATCGAGCCCATCTTTGCATGAAATGTTCCTTTGGTATCTCTGATTTTCTTGAATAGATCCTTAGTCTTTCCCATTCTGTTGTTTTCCTCTATTTCTTTGCATTGATCACTGAGGAAGGCTTTCTTATCTCTTCTTGCTGTTCTTTGGAACTCTGCATTCAGATGTTTATATCTTTCCTTTTCTCCTTTGCTTTTCGCTTCTCTTCTTTTCACAGCTATTTGCAAGGCCTCCCCAGACAGCCATTTTGCTTTTTTGCATTTCTTTTCCATGGGGATGGTCTTGATCCCTGTCTCCTGTACAATGTCATGAACCTCATTCCATAATTCATCAGGCACTCTATCTATCAGATCTAGGCCCTTAAATCTATTTCTCACTTCCACTGTATAATCATAAGGGATTTGATTTAGGTCATACCTGAATGGTCTAGTGGTTTTCCCTACTCTCTTCAATTTAAGTCTGAATTTGGCAATAAGGAGTTCATGGTCCGAGCCACAGTCAGCTCCTGGTCTTGTTTTTGCTGATTGTATAGAGCTTCTCCATCTTTGGCTGCAAAGAATATAATTGATATGATTTCGGTGTTGACCATCTGGTGATGTCCATGTATAGAGTCCTCTCTTGTGTTGTTGGAAGAGGGTATTTGCTATGACCAGTGCATTTTCTTGGCAAGTCTTTGCCCTGCTTCATTCCGTATTCCAAGGCCAAATTTGCCTGTTACTCCAGGTGTTTCTTGACTTCCTACTTTTGCATTCCAGTCCCCTGTAATGAAAAGGACATCTTTTTTGGGTGTTAGTTCTAAAAGGTCTTGTAGGTCTTCATAGAACCATTCAACTTCAGCTTCTTCAGCATTACTGGTTGGGGCATAGACTTGGATTACTGTGACATTGAATGGTTTGCCTTGGAAACGAACAGAGATCATTCTGTCATTTTTGAGATTGCATCCAAGTACTGCATTTAGGACTCTTTTGTTGACCATGATGACCACTCCATTTCTTCTGAGGGATTCCTGCCCGCAGTAGTAGATATAATGGTCCTCTGATTTAAATTCACCCATTCCAATCCATTTTAGTTCGCTAATTCCTAGAATGTCGACATTCACTCTGGCCATCTCTTGTTTGACCACTTCCAATTTGCCTTGATTCATGGACCTGACATTCCAGGTTCCTATGCAATATTGCTCTTTACAGCATCGGACTTTGCTTCTATCACCATACACATCTACAGCTGGGTATTCTTTCTGCTTTGGTTCCATCCCTTCATTCTTTCTGGAGTTATTTCTCCAGTGATCTCCAGTAGCATATTGGGCCCCTACTGACCTGGGAAGTTTCTCTTTCAGTATCCTATCATTTTGCCTTTTCATAATGTTCATGGGGTTCTCAAGGCAAGAATACTGTAGTGGTTTGCCATTCCCTTCTCCAGCGGACCACACCCTGTCTGATCTCTCCACCATGACCCGCCCATCCTGGGTTGCCCCACGGGCATAGCTTAATTTCATTGAGTTAGACAAGGCTGTGGTCCTGGTGTGATTAGACTGACTAGTTTTCTGTGAGTGTGTGGTTATTTTCAAACCAAAGACCTCTAAGGTAAATAGATAAGTTATCTTTCTCCCTTCTGGCCACCACTCCCAACCTATAATGGTGGAGTAAGGACAGGAAACAAAAACACATATTCAGAAAAGGGAAATGGGAGATATATAAAAGTCACTATTCCTGCTGCTGCTTCATTGCTAAGCTATGTCTGACTCTTTGCAACCCCATGGGCTGTAGCCTGCCAGGCTCCTCTGTCCATGGGACTTTCCAGGCAAGAATACTGGAGTGGGTTCCCATTTCCTTCTCAGGGGATCTTCCCGACTCAGGGATCAAACCTGCATCTCCTGCTTGGCACTAGTCACAGGCCCATAGCAAACCTGGAATCTAGTTGGGTATATAATGCCAGCTTCATGGTTGGGACCTAGTTCTGCTATCTGTTGGTGGTGCTCCGTGGCTAGAAGTGAAACAGAGCAGAACTCTACAGGGCTCCTGGCGTGAAAGCCTTTCTGTGCCCTCTCTTTCCTGTTTGGAGGAAAGAGGCTTCAGCCTCCATGGCTTTCTCTGAATTCCAAGTGAAAGTGAAGTGAAAGTTACTCAGTTGTGTCCAACTCTTTGCTACCCCATGGACTATAAATCCATGAGGTTCATGGAATCCTCCAGGCCAGAATACTGGAGTGGGTAGCCTTTCCCTTCTTCAGGGGATCTTCCCAACCCAGGGATCGAATCCAGGTCTTCTGCCTTGCAGGTGGATTCTTTACCAGCTGAGCCACAAAGGAAGCCCAAGAATACTGGAGTGGGTAGCCTATCCCTTCTCCAGCAGAGCTTCCTGATCCAGGAATTGAACCAGGGTCTCCTGCATTGCAGGAGACTTCCCTGGTGGCTCAGATGGTAAAGTGTCTGTCTACAATGAGGGAGGCCTGGGTTTGATCCCTGGGTGGGGAAGATCTCCTGGAGAAGGAAATGGCAACCCACTCCAGTATTCTTGCCTGGACAATCCCATGGATGGAGGAACCTGATAGGCTACAGTCCATGGGGTCGCAAAGAGTCGGACACGACTGAGCGACTTCACTTACTTACTCCTGCATTGCAGGCGGATTCTTTACCAACTGAGCTATCAGGGAAGCCCTTCTGAATTCCAAAGGTTCAAATAGTTGCTGATCAGGGAAGATACAGAGACAAGGGAGGAGCATCAAGAAACAACAGTGCTGCCTTGAGGCAAGGTCCTGGTTTGGCTTCAAGGGATACATATAACAGTATCTTTGAGATCTTCTGCAGATGTTAACTACCTGATGAAGCACTCTTCACTCTAGAGAGAAAGTCACTGCTTGATGACCTCAAGAACCACAGACTCTTCATCCAAGAGGCCACCTGAGTCCAGATTAGAGGAACACAGGCCCTGCACGCACTCTGATCCTTATTAGCAACCACACCTTTGAACAACGGCTTTAAAACTCCAGATTCCCCTATGTTGGGACACAGTTTTGAGGGCATTATCCTGCTGTGTTCCTCTTTGCCTGACAAAACAATGGAGATACTTTTTTTTACTTCACCTAAAACTTTGTCTTTGAGATTTGATTTTTATTGGTACAAAGAGGATAAAATTTGGCATTACAATTGAGTCATCTTTTCATTCTTCTTCCTGCTTGTGGAAGGTTGAAAGGATAGAGTCTTCTTTTAATTTTGAAATTCAAATTTTATTTTGAATTATTTCTGTCTCTTTTTGTCTTTCCTGTGGTCATGTATGGATGTGAGAGCTGGACTGTGAAGAAGCCTGAGTGCCGAAGAATTGATGCTTTTGAACTGTGGTGTTGGAGAAGACTCTTGAGAGTCCCTTGGACTGCAAGGAGATCCAACAAATCCATTCTGAAGGAGATCAGCCCTGGGATTTCTTTGGAAGGAATGATGCTAAAGCTGAAACTCCAATATTTTGGCCACCTCATGGGAAGAGTTGACTCATTGGAGAAGACTCTGATGCTGGGAGGGATTGGGGGCAGGTGGAGAAGGGGACGACAGAGGATGAGATGGCTGGATGGCATCTCTGACTCAATGGATGTGAGTCTGAGTGACCTCCGGGAGTTGGTGATGGACAGGGAGGCCTGGTGTGCTGCGATTCATGGGGTCGCAGAGTCGGTCACGACTGAGCGACTGATCTGATCTTTTAGTCTAATCTGGCAATGTTGATATTGTATCATTCTCTTAAAAACTTTGTGGATTTCTTACAAAACTTATTATGGACTCACTTCATTAGACAGTAGCCTTGTCATAAAGGAATTCAAGACTGACCCCTCTCTAATTTTTGTCTGCAAATCAGGGTGCTGTAGAACTGTACCCTTGATATACTTAGAAGGCTTGTTTTTTCTTCTCACTAGCTGAGAGATTCTACAAGTCCCGGAGATTATTAGAAGCCCTTTTGTCTAGCCAAAAGTTTATGAGGTGGTACCCTAAATCATTCTGAGTTCTCATAAACAACACTTTGATTCAATCTTAACCTTGAGGCCCCATTTTGCTGATAGTGCCCTGGATTTGATATTTTCCCCAAAGCAATTTCTTCCTTTGAAAATATTTCCCCACACGCACTGGGGGTGAAAATTAGTTTCATTTTCAAACCCCGAACCCTTTACCTTTTCTCTAAATTCTGCTTGAAAACCGAACAATTACTACTTTACCTGATCTTACTCCTTTCATAACTTATCTTCAGCAACTTAAAGATGTCAGGTGCTATTTTCAACAGTCTGCATGGATCCTTAGCTGGATCTCTGAGTTAATTAGGTATCCTTTTTTTTATTTTCCATATTACTGTAGATGACAGCTTTGCTAATTAATCTCTGCATATGTAACTTGGGGTTTCTTTTCTCTGGTTTCCAAAACCACTTCCTCACTGTCTTTCTAACTAAGAGTCTTTTTGAGGTTTGTCAGGCCTTTTCCACTGCACAGTTCCAAATAAATATACTTTACGTTTATGGGTATATACCCACTTCACTCCTGGGTTCCTATATAAAAATTTCAAGTTACCTTAAGGGGTTGTTTTACTAATTGTTTCTCTAGTTCACAACTCAGGACCCTTTTTCTCTAGCTTCCATTAGCTATTGCTTCACTGTCCCTCCATCCTCTACTAACACAGAAATACAAACAAAAATCTCTTCCAAGTTACTTCCTCAGGCCAACAAGTACACATTTAATTTGATCCCATATAGCTTCTGAATCAATAGTTACAGCACTGAATAGCCATAATTGCAGTTATTAAAATTTCTCAACTACAAAATATTCAGTTTTCTTAGACTTAGAAAATTTTGCATCATCCATTTCTTTTCTTTCCTCCTTTTCTCTCTTTCTTTTTTTCTTTCCTCATTCACTCATTCATTCATAAAACATTTGCTGAATACTTCCTATGAGTCAGGCGCACAGTATTTGTCATTAAGTATATGGCACCCCACTCCAGTACTCTTGCCTGGAAAATCCCATGGATGGAGGAGCCTGGTAGGCTGCAGTCCATGGGGTCGCTAAGAGTTGGACACAACTGAGTGACTTCACTTTCACTTTTCACTTTCATGCATTGGAGAAGGAAATGGCAACCCACTCCAGTGTTCTTGCCTGGAGAATCCCAGGGATGGGGAAGCCTGGCAGGCTGCTGTCTCTGGGGTCATACAGAGTCAGACATGACTGAAACGACTTAACAGCAGCAGCATAGAAATAAGTAAAATAATTTGCTTACATGAAGCTTTTATTCTAGGGAGGACCTAATTCTTCAGTCAACTAAAAAATCAAGTCAAGCAGAAAACCCATTTTGATTATTTGCTAGCCTGAGTGAAAATTTCAAAGTGAGAAAAGTTCATGTTTGATTCACTTCTCTTCACTTGTTGAACTCTTCCCCACGTCTGGAAATTCTCTCCCTAGAGTCCACCATTCTCAAATTTTTCCTAGGAAAACTGTTCACTGCTTGTTTCCACCAGAAAAGGCTTCAGGATATACCCATAGTTTTTCTGCCTTTCTTTTTGTTAACACATTTATCTCTACCTTCTCTGATTTCCCCATGGCCTTGCTTTTGATTCAGTTTCCCCAAACTCATTTTCAGTAATATGATGCTGAGTAATCATTGCTTTCATGGATAAAATGGTAATGGAAAAGACTATTCTAAAAATGTAATGCCTCAACCTAAAGAGTGTCTAAAATTATCCCTGTGCCTATGATGGAGATATGTAAGGGGGAAGCTGGCCTTTCCGTCTTCCTTAGGTTGCTATGTCAACTCCACGTGGCTTCTGCACCTCCTGAGATTCTTCACGTGAGACAGGCCATGCTGGAGCAGGCATGCTTTCAAGTGTGAGTAAAACCAATGGCTGTGCAATTAAACCTATCTTGTTGTGTTTTTTTCCAAACTATAGAGGTTTGCAATGTAGGTCTGGTTTCTACATTGGAAAACACCTTCGTGGTTTAGTCACTAAGTTGACTCTTTCAGAAAACATCTTATGGTCCCTCAAGTTGCTGATGAGACCTGATTAACCCAGCAGTAGCATTGAAACTGAGAGGACACTATGGGGTTCCTGGGCACAAAAGTCTTTCCCTGCCCCCCATTTCTTGTAGGGAGTGGACTCCAACCTCTATGACCTCCCTTAAGTTCCAAAGGGCAGGTTTGAAGAGTTGGTGCTCCAGGAAGGGGAGGGATGCAGAGTCAGTGAGGAACAACCAAGAAAAAACAGTGCTGCCTTGGGGCAGGGTCCTGGTTCCACCTGGAGGGATACATGTAACAGTGTCTTTAAGCCCTTGATAATTAAAACTGCTACTGCTGCTGCTAAGTCACTTCAGTCCTGTCCAACTCTGTGCGACCCCGTAGATGGCAGCCCACCAGGCTCCCCCGTCCCTGGGATTCTCCAGGCAAGAACACTGGAGTGGGTTGCCATTTCCTTCTCCAATGCATGAAAGTGAAAAGTGAAAGTGAAGTCCCTCAGTCGTGTCCGACTCTTTGCGACCCCGTGGACTGCAGCCTACCAGGCTCCTCCGTCCATGGGATTTTCCAGGCAAGAGTACTGGGGTGGGGTGCCGTATATCACTAGGGAATTGCAAATTAAAATTGTACTACTGCACACCTTTAAGACTGGCCAAGATCCAAAGCACTAACAAACACCCCCAAATGCTAGTGAGGATGTGGAGCAGAAGGAAGTCTCATTCATTGTTGGTCAGAATAGAAAACGAGAGACCCACTTTGGAAGACAGTTTGGCAGTTTCTTACAAAACTAAACATACATTTATAAGATTCAGAAATGACACTCCTTGGTATTTACCTAAATGAGTTGAAAACTGAATTAAAACTAGCAAATGGGATATTCATCATACCAGAGAAGACCACCTGAGGCCAGATTAAAGGAACTAGAGAAACTCCTCAAGATTACCTGAGATGAGATTGAAGGTCCTGTGTCTCCACCCTTGAACCATTGCCAAGAAGCTCCTCACCAAACCCTCCCAGGTTGGAACCCAGGTTTTGAGGGCAGGAGCCCACTGTGTCCTCCTCTGCCTGGCAAAGCAATAAAGCTATTCTTTTCTACTTCACCTGAAACTGTCTCTGAGATTTGATTTGGCATTGGTGTACAGAGAAGTTGAGTTTTCAGCATCAAAAGCTCCATCTCCCAGCCACCAGAACTCTGACTGCGAGTGCAAGTAAGTCTTGACCAGCATTTGCTTGTCATGTTTACTTGAAGTAAAAGTTATGTTAATTTATCTTTGTTGAATAGTTAACATCTGAGAAAGAAGATTTCCCACTATCCCCTCTCTTTTCCCTTATGAGGCTTTCTTTTATGATAGTGTATGCCATCATCTGCAACAGCTGGCCTGGGCAGAAATGTAAGACCGTGAACGGATCCCACTTTCAGTGTCTGTGGCTCTTCACCATATTGGGGTTTTATCTATGGATTAAACCAAGGTATCCGGGAGTTGGTGATGGACAGGGAGGCCTGGCGTGCTGCGATTCATGGGGTCGAAAAGAGTTGGACACGACTGAGCGACTCATCTGATCTGATCTGATCTGAACTCTGCAGAGGAAGTTCAGTCTGGGGAGACAGTCCAGCGCCTGGCTCCCCATGAGCAGTTGGAGGACAGAAGCTGTGGAGTCTTTCTCTGCCCCTTGACACTGGAGGGACTTTTCAGATTTGGAAACTGCTACATTTCTGTAAACTTGGGCTGTGTTCAAGGGAAGAGACTACTAGAAAAGATTCAACCTCTTCAAATGATAGTTTCTTCATGTTTAAAATGTGGATAAGAACATCTGCCCAACCTTCCCAAACATGAATTGTACCTATAGCTCTGGCCATCCTGGGGATTGAGGTGTCCATCAGTTTCTGAGAGTTTCTGCAAACCAAAACAGATATATGTTCTTGCTGAGAGGGACGGGTCTAGCTGATTTTCTGGATCAGCTTGAATTGCTGTTGGTGGTCACATAAAGTTGCTTTTCTGTGCTTCTTGGTTTTTTGAAGAGCAAGCTGAGATCCAGAGACAGAGAGGGACTTTCCTTTGTACTTTTGTTACTATCTGAAAGAGTTTTATTTCTCTCTCTCTCTTTATGGGGGGGTGGGGAGGTATGAATAAAAATAATATCTAAAAATGTTCCCTTTCTCTGAGGGTAGTTAGGTGTGAAACAGCTTAAAACCATCATCTAAACAGTTATGACAAAACTTCTTTTTTCAGGGAGGGAAGGTATAATCCTATTATCTTTGTGTGGTTATCAGTGCCACTTGAAATTCCAATTAGTGCAGCTAATCACTATGGTCTCCTCTGGTACTTAGCTGGCAAACAGCTAAGTCTAATTAATACTTTGGAGTGGTGGGTAAATGGCATCCTCTAGACACATTTTCTGAGTAAAGTTCTGATTTGGGGCTGTTTCATTGCCAACGGACAATTTATGAAAAGGAATGAAGAAATAATTTTGCGTGAAACTATCAAAATAAGGTCCTTAAGTGATCTTGGCAAATCTGGGAAGAACTAAAGTTCCCAGAGATAAAGAAAGGTAGCATACTTGATGGCCAGTCAAAGGTATATTTCTCATCTATTTATTATTTTTAAAAATGTATAAAACAAGAGAGACATTATTCATTTAAACTCAACTTGTATAAAGAGTCATTACCCCTTGCCTCATTAACAATGATTCTTTGCTTAGAAATAGGATAAAGTATTAATAACCCAGGACTCTGTGCTTTTTAATTCACATGGCTTAGAGCCAGAGTTGCAGGCAAGTCTATTATGATCACCTGGGTGATCTCCAAGTGAAATAATACCTTCTCTCTGATCAGTAGGCAGTTTAGATGGGAACTAGAGCTTGGTAACCCCTGTCCCTTCATGAAGAAATTCTCTATTAGCACCTGCCTTCTGAGCCACCATCCCCACCTTCCACCCCCGCCCCAATTCAGAGTTCCACTGTCTCCTGTCCCAGAAAGATCCTGGAGCTGACTTGGAAGTGGGTCGGCTTTTCATGGGGAAGCCAAGTCTGACCACACACCCAATGTTGATCAACATGTTCTACGTGTGCCTTAAAGGAAGAGGCAGACACACTCGCAGCTTTCTCAAACTCACTGTGACTTCTGAAGAATCCATTCTGCTGGTTATTGTCCCCTCAGTGTCTGAAGAAAAGCACCCATCATATTCATATTAAACCAAGAAGTAAGGGTCTGGTTTTCTTTCAAGGCTGTCTCTCTCCATGGTCCTGGTGGATTCCTGTACTTGGGTTTCACAGAGTAACTCGTTTATAATTAAACAATTGCTTTATTCTCTGTCTCTCTCACTTTTTTTTTTAAGTTCATATTTGCAGAGACTTCCGGACTTTCCAAAACCAGAAAAGGATTTCGAGAAGAACAATGAGTCCCAAAGTGTCGCAAATTCCTTTGACTTTGAGCTCAAGCCTTTGATTGGGCGCTGGTCTGGGAAAAGGGGACACTTATTTTCAAGACAAGAATTCTGTGTTTAATTTCAGGGAATATGAAAGCACTGAATGTTTACTTGGGAAGGGATTTGAAACCTTTTGTAGGCTTTTTGAGTTTTTCAGATAAAGGAAGCCACACCACCCTTCTTAGGCAAAGTCATTCTGCAAGTAGCTTTCCCAAGAACCAAGAGCCATTCCCCAATGGGTAAGCATTATTCTGTATAATTATGGATATTTTCCCTTCCAAAAATATTTTTTTTCTAGAAGCTGCTGTTTCAAAAGCTTTCAATTCTGTGTGTCATTATCAAATAATCTTTTTTGTACTCGGGTGTTTATTATTGGATTGCAACAACTATAAAGCTCTAGGGGTTTTTGTCTCCTTTGGTATGCTAATTAGCCAGTTTCCTTTTGATCTTTTTCTTACTGAAAAGAGTGAAAAGCTATCTCGGTAGGGAATCTTAGTGCCTACATTCATCCCCTCATCTCCATAATCTGAGGATCAGAGGAAGACAACAATTTCACTGCTGAATGAGAGCTTCTAGAAGCTTTAGTCAGAGCTCACTGCGGCCAAATAATCCCCCTGGCACTCAGAGGTGGGCACAGAGGAGGGAGACGCAGAGGAGAGAGAGGCACAGATATTTCTTGGGGCCCAGTGAGCGCCATCACTTTTATTTCTTCCCCAAGCATTCAACTGATGTCATTTCACCTGATTTTTAACTTTTAGATATTTTTCTCCTATTGATATGTTTTTAGTGACAACAGCTGAATATGTAGTTTGAGGAAGATGGCCTGAATAGTGGGAAAACAAGCAGCTGACAAAATCTGTTGGACTCCAAAATCATCTTCAAAAGATACAGTATGAATTCACATTTGCAAGAGCAACGGGGAGAAATGCCATAGCTCTTAGGAGCTGGGTGACCATATTTGTGAATTATGCTTGGGAACAGAACAGAAGAAGAACTTACCAGATTTTTAGTTTGATTACTGTTTGGTCTACTACAGTTGTGAATATTCACCTTTTTATTAGGATTTAAGGATGTAGGACAAAGACTGGGAAGTCAAATGGGAAATTTCACCGTTAATAACTAACAGCTCTTGAGAATGCACTGAGACGGTAGCACTACCTTATGTCACCTTCCCAGCAAGGTGACAAGTACAGCGTCTGCCTGCAATCCGGGAGACTCGGGTTCGATCCCTGGGCTGGGAAGAATCCCTGAAGATGGCAATGGCAATCCACTCCAGCACTCTTGCCTGGAAAATCCCATGGACAGAGGAGCCTGATAGGCTGCAGTCCATGGGGTCGCAAAGAGTCGGGCATGACTGAGCGACTTCACTTTCACTTTCAAGAATTATACTCAGCCCATATGGGCCTGTGTGCAAGCCTGCCCCCCCCCCCCACACACACACACATTATGTACACACACAGACACACACACAAGCCTGCCCAAACACATACACACATTCAGATCAGATCAGATCAGTCGCTCAGTCGTGTCCGACTCTTTGCGACCCCATGAACCGCAGCACGCCAGGCCTCCCTGTCCATCACCAACTCCCGGAGGTCACTCAGACTCGCATCCATCGAGTCAGTGATGCCATCCAGCCATCTCATCCTCTGTCGTCCCCTTCTCCTCCTGCCCTCAATCCCTCCCAGCATCAGAGTCTTCTCCAATGAGTCAACTCTTCACATGAGGTGGCCAAAATACTGGAGTTTCAGCTTTAGCATCATTCCTTCTAAAGAAATTCCAGGATTGATCTCCTTCAGAATGGACTGGTTGGATCTTCTTGCAGTCCAAGGGACTCTCAAGAGTCTTCTCCAACACCACAGTTCAAAAGCATCAATTCTTCAGCGCTCAGCCTTCTTCACAGTCCAGCTTTCACATCCATACATGACCACAGGAAAGACCATAGCCTTGACTAGGCGAACCTTTGTTGGTAAAGTAATGTCTCTGCTTTTGAATATGCTATCTAGGTTGGTCATAACTTTCCTTCCAAGGAGCAAGCGTCTTTTAATTTCATGGCTGCAGTCACCATCTGCAGTGATTTTGGAGCCCAGAAAAACAAAGTCTGACACTGTTTCCACTGTTTCCCCATCTATTTCCCATGCAGTGATGGGACCAGATGCCATGATCTTCGTTTTCTGAATGTTGAGCTTTAAGCCAACCTTTTCACTCTCCACTTTCACTTTCATCAAGAGGCTTTTTAGCCCCTCTTCACTTTCTGCCATAAGAGTTGTGTCATCTGCATATCTGAGGTTATTGATATTTCTCCCAGCAATCTTGATTCCAACTTGTGTTTCTTCCAGTCCAGCATTTCTCATGATGTACTCTGCATATAAGTTAAATAAACATGGTGACAATATGCAGCCTTGACGTACTCCTTTTCCTATTTGGAACCAGTCTGTTGTTCCATGACCAGTTCTAACTGTTGCTTCCTGACCTGCATACAGATTTCTTAAGAGGCAGATCAGGTGGTCTGGTATTCCCATCTCTTTCAGAATTTTCCATAGAAAATCAGAGATACCAAAGGAACATTTCATGCAAAGATGGGCACGATAAAGGACAGAGATGGTGTGGACCTAACAGAAGCAGAAGATATTAAGAAGAGGTGGCAGGAATACACAGAAGAACTGTACAAAAAAGAGTTTCAAGACCCAGATAATCATGATGATGTGATCACTGACCTAGAGCCAGACATCCTGGAATGTGAAGTCAAATGGGCCTTAGAAAGCATCACTACGAACAAAGCTAGTGGAGGTGATGGAATTCCAGTGGAGCTATTCCAAGTCCTGAAAGATGATGCTGTGAAAGTGCTGCACTCAATATGCCAGCAAATTTGGAAAACTCAGCAGTGGCCACAAGATTGGAAAAGGTCAGTTTTCATCCCAATCCCAAAGAAAGGCAATACCAAAGAATGCTCAAACTACCGAACAATTGCACTCATCTCACATGCTAGTAAAGTAATGCTCAAAATTCTCCAAGCCAGGCTTCAGCAATATGTGAACCGTGAACTTCCTGATGTTCAAGCTGGTTTTAGAAAAGGCAGAGGAACCAGAGATCAAATTGCCAACATCCGCTGGATCATGGAAAAGGCAAGAGAGTTCCAGAAAAACATCTATTTCTGCTTTATTGACTATGCCAAAGCCTTTGACTGTGTAGATCACAATAAACTATGGAAAATACACACATTAGGTTGAACCATATAAAATCACTGTTTTTGCAAGTAAAAACACAATTTCATACAGAACCTAACAGTTTTCTGTTTGGAAGCTATAAGATCAGATCAGTCGCTCAGTCATGTCCGACTCTTTGCGACCCCATGAATCACAGCACGCCATGTCTCCCTGTCCATCATCAACTCCTGGAGGTCAATCAGACTCACATCCATTGAGTCAGTGATGCCATCCAGCCATCTCATCCTCTGTCGTCCCCTTCTCCTCCTGCCCCCAATCCCTCCCAGCATCAGAGTCTTCTCCAATGAGTCAACTCTTCGCATGAGGTGGCCAAAGTACTGGAGTTTCAGCTTTAGCATCATTCCTTCCAAAGAAATCCCAGGGCTGATCTCCTTCAGAATGGACTGGTTGCATCTCCTTGCAGTCCAAGGGACTCTCAAGAGTCTTCTCCAACACCACAGTTCAAAAGCATCAATTCTTCGGCGCTGAGCCTTCTTCACAGTCCAGCTCTCACATCCATACATGACCACAGGAAAGACCACAGCCTTGACTAGGCGAACCTTTGTTGGCAAAGTATTATCTCTGCTTTTGAACATGCTATCTAGGTTGGTCATAACGTTCCTTCCAAGGAGTAAGCGTCTTTTAATTTCATGGCTGCAGTCACCATCTGCAGTGATTTTGGAGCCCAGAAAAAGAAAGTCTGACACTCTTTACACTGTTTCCCCATCTATTTCCCATGTAGTGATGGGACCGGATGCCATGATCTTTGTTTTCTGAATGTTGAGCTTTAAGCCAATCTTTTCACTCTCCACTTTCACTTTCATCAAGAGGCTTTTTAGTTCCTCTTCACTTTCTGCCATAAGGGTGGTGTCATCTGCATATCTGAAGTTATTGATATTTCTCCCAGCAATCTTGATTCCATCTTGTGTTTTTTCCAGTCCAGCGTTTCTCATGATGTACTCTGCATATAAGTTAAATAAGCAGGGTGACAATATGCAGCCTTGACATACTCCTTTTCCTATTTGGAACCAGTCTGTTGTTCCATGTCCAGTTCTCACTGTTGCTTCCTGACCTGCATACAGATTTCTCAAGAGGCAGATCAGGTGGTCTGGTATTCGCATCTCTTTCAGAATTTTCCACAGTTTATTGTGAACTACCCAGTCAAAGGCTTTGGCATAGTCAATAAAGCAGAAATAGATGTTTTTCTGGAACTCTCTTGCTTTTTCCATGATCCAGCGGATGTTGGCAATTTGATCTCTGGTTCCTCTGCCTTTTCTAAAACCAGCTTGAACATCAGGAAGTTCACGGTTCACATATTGCTGAAGCCTGGCTTGGAGAATTTTGAGCATTACTTTACTAGCATGTGAGATGAGTGCAATTGTACAGTAGTTTGAGCATTCTTTGGCATTGCCTTTCTTTGGGATTGGGATGAAAACTGACCTTTTCCAATCTTGTGGCCACTGCTGAGTTTTCCAAATTTGCTGGCATATTGAGTGCAGCACTTTCACAGCATCATCTTTCAGGATTTGGAATAGCTCCACTGGAATTCCATCACCTCCACTAGCTTTGTTCATAGTGATGCTTTCTAAGGCCCACTTGACTTCACATTCCAGGATGTCTGGCTCTAGGTCAGTGATCATAATCATGCTTTATTGAAAAAAAAAGAAAAAAATAGTAGAGCTCATACATTCAAAAGACGATTGACTCTTTTAAAAATCATCCCCATAGAGGTCTGTTTCCGAAAATACTGTGAATCTTAGGGCAATTGTTTGTGTGTGTGCTAGTCACTTAGTCGTATCTGACTCTTCGTGACCCCATGGACTGTAGCCCACCAGGCTCCCCTGTCCATGGGATTCTCCAGGCAACAATCCTGGAGTGGGTTGCCATGCCCTCCTCCAGGAGATCTTCCCAATCCAGGGATAGAACCAGTGTCTCTTATGTCTCCTACCTGAAGCGACTTAGCAGCAGCACCATCACCACCTGGGAAGCACTAATTCTAAACTTCAGGGTTTCCATTTCTTTATCCTTTGAAGATTGGCTTGAATTTGGGGATTTAAAAAAGAAGTCATTCAAAATCACTCTTTGAGTAAAACAATTTACACAGAATAAAACTAGTTTGAGTTTTCTTTTAAATAAGCAAAATTGAAGTATAAATAAAGCAGCAACTTTCTGGGGTGTCAAGTCGACTGCCATAGCCACAGCATTTTTGATTTAGAGATCAACTGGTCCAGCCGTCTTTAATTTTATTGAACCTAAAAACCCTCAGGGATTATTAATAATGCAATTTGGTGCACTTTGCTAGAGAGAGTCCGATTTATTAGATTTAAGGAGTGACTTTGAAATCTGCATATTAAGTATGCTTGTCAGATGATTCTGAGGCAGGAGGCCCTCATACTTGGAATTGCCACTTTTGTCTGTCGGGATAGATACCAAAGTTCAGTGACTTGCTGACTGTTACCCTACTGCACAGAATCTGGCCCAGAAGCAGAACTCCAGTCTGCTGGACTCCCAGGAAAGCCTTAGAAAGGAACTTTTTGGTCTGAATTGCAGTCTGGTACTTAATAGGCTGAGTGGTTCATGTTTTCTCTTTTGTAAAATGGGGGTAATACCAAACTCATAATGTTGTCTATGTAAATTGCTTAATATGGTGCCTGCATGTATGTACGAGGTAAGTCTCTTCAGTCATGTCCAACTCTTTGTGACTCCATGGACTGTAGCCCGCCAGGCTCCTCTGTCCATGGGATTCTCCGGGCAAGAATACCTGGGGAGCCCTTATTACGGTGCCTGGCATATAGTAACTGCTCAATTAACACTCGTTATTTTTATCCAAAGATTTCCATGATGGTTCCTTTATTTCCTTTCCTGTCTTAGTCCATTTTCATGACTCCAAACCCCATTGCCCTCCCCCTGCCCTTTTACAGGCATTTCTATGTGGCATTCCTTCCCCCATGACTTTGGCCACATCTTAGTTTCTGGTGCTGCCACCAAGATTAGAGCATCGTTGTTGAAAGGTAGCAATCAGTTATAACAACTCTCTGGAATTCTCCCTGAGAGGAACAGCTGGGTCTTTCCACATTTTGCCTTTATGCCAATTAACCCCTAACTACAGCCCTTTTGGCTTGTTATTGTTAAAAATAAAAGTCTTCAGCGATGAGACTATAAGTGTGCAGAGATTGAAGACATGAGCACAAGAAACTCCCTGTTGGTGCCAGGTGACTGGGAAGGAACAGCTGGCGGCATCTGCACCTGCCCACGGGCCCTTCAGACAGCAGCCAGAGGCACCAAGGCTGGCGCCGGAGGGTGGGGAAGAAGACTGTGCGAGGCGTCCATGCAAAGCGCCAGGAAGTGCCCGCGTCTCTTCCCCATCTGCTCCTTCACCCCCACACCCTCCCGTTTGCTCACAGTAAATAGGCGATTTACTAAATCAAATCCCTTATGATTTACTAAATCAAATCCCTTATGATTATACAGTGGAAGTGAGAAATAGATTTAAGGGCCTAGATCTGATAGATAGAGTGCCTGATGAACTATGGAATGAGGTTCGTGACATTGTACAGGAGACAGGGATCAAGACCATCCCCATGGAAAAGAAATGCAAAAAAGCAAAATGGCTGTCTGGGGAGGCCTTACAAATAGCTGTGAAAAGAAGAGAAGCAAAAAGCAAAGGAGAAAAGGAAAGATATAAACATCTGAATGCAGAGTTCCAAAGAATAGCAAGAAGAGATAAGAAAGCCTTCTTCAGTGATCAATGCAAAGAAATAGAGGAAAACAACAGAATGGGAAAGACTAGGGATCTCTTCAAGAAAATCAGAGATACCAAAGGAACATTTCATGCAAAGATGGGCACAATAAAGGACAGAGATGGTGTGGATTTAACAGAAGCAGAAGATATCAAGAAGAGGTGGCAAGAATACACAGAAGAACTGTACAAAAAAGAGCTTCAAGACCCAGATAATCATGATGATGTGATCACTGACCTAGAGCCAGACATCTTGGAATGTGAAGTCAAATGGGCCTTAGAAAGCATCACTACGAACAAAGCTAGTGGAGGTGATGGAATTCCAGTGGAGCTATTCCAAATCCTGAATGATGATGCTGTGAAAGTGCTACACTCAATATGCCAGCAAATTTGGAAAACTCAGCAGTGGCCACAAGATTGGAAAAGGTCAGTTTTCATCCCAATCCCAAAGAAAGGCAATGCCAAGGAGTGCTCAAACTACCGAACAATTGCACTCATCTCACACGCTAGTAAAGTAATGCTCAAAATTCTCCAAGCCAGGCTTCAGCAATATGTGAACCGTGAACTTCCTGACGTTCAAGCTGGTTTTAGAAAAGGCAGAGGAACCAGAGATCAAATTGCCAACATCCGCGGGATCATGGAAAAAGCAAGAGAGTTCCAGAAAAACATCTATTTCTGCTTTATTGACTATGCCAAAGCCTTTGACTGTGTGGATCACAATAAACTATGGAAAATTCTGAAAGAGATGGGAATACCAGACCACCTGATCTGCCTCTTGAGAAATCTGTATGCAGGTCAGGAAGCAACAGTTAGAACTGGTCATGGAACAACAGACTGGTTCCAAATAGGAAAAGGAGTACGTCAAGGCTGTATATTGTCACCATGTTTATTTAACTTATATGCAGAGTACATAATGAGAAATGCTGGACTGGAAGAAACAGAAGTTGGAATCAAGATTGCCGGGAGAAATATCAATAACCTCAGATATGCAGATGACACCACCCTTATGGCAGAAAGTGAAGAGGGGCTAAAAAGCCTCTTGATGAAAGTGAAAGTGGAGAGTGAAAAGGTTGGCTTAAAGCTCAACATTCAGAAAACGAAGATCATGGCATCTGGTCCCATCACTGCATGGGAAATAGATGGGGAAACAGTGGAAACAGTGTCAGACTTTGTTTTTCTGGGCTCCAAGATCACTGCAGATGGTGACTGTAGCCATGAAATTAAAAGACGCTTACTCCTTGGAAGGAAAGTTATGAGCAACCTAGATAGCATATTCAAAAGTAGAGACATTACTTTGCCAACAAAGGTTCGCCTAGTCAAGGCTATGGTCTTTCCTGTGGTCATGTATGGATGTGAGAGCTGGACTGTGAAGAAGGCTGAGCGCCGAAGAATTGATGCTTTTGAACTGTGGTGTTGGAGAAGACTCTTGAGAGTCCCTTGGACTGCAAGAAGATCCAACCAGTCCATTCTGAAGGAAATCAATCCTGGGATTTCTTTGGAAGGAATGATGCTAAAGCTGAAACTCCAGTATTTTGGCCACCTCATGCGAAGAGTTGACTCATTGGAGAAGACTCTGATGCTGGGAGGGATTGAGGGCAGGAGGAGAAGGGGACGACAGAGGATGAGATGGCTGGATGGCATCACTGACTCGATGGATGCGAGTCTGGGTGACCTCCAGGAGCTGGTGATGGACAGGGAGGCCTGGCGTGCTGCGGTTCATGGGGTCGCAAAGAGTCGGACACGACTGAGCGACTGATCTGATCTGATCTGATCTGAAATAGGCGATGGCAACCAAATGCTGCCTGAGCTACCTGATGCTGCTAATTACTATGCCTGCTTAGAGCCAATTATCTCCACAAAAGCGAGCATCTTCACCTCACATTCCAAACGGGTGCCGTTTCCTCTGGGGCAGAGACAGATTGAACACGGGAACTTAGCTCCAGCTAAAGGGTCCCTTCCTTGGCATGGTTTTCAAAGACACATTTGTTGTCTTTTTTCTTTCTTTTAATCTTTATTGTAGCTTCGCAGATGCTGCAATTCCTAAAAACACAGGAAGTTCAATTGGGGTGGGATCACTGTGTAGATAGATCTTTCTTTTCATCTGTGTAAAAAAAATATACAACTGTTACACAATAGACGCAGAATGTGTATAATCAGTTTTACAAACCAATCAGATCTTCTTCCTAGTTGGAACTCTATTTCTCCACTCTCTCTCAAACACAGTATGGCTAAAAGGTATAATACAAACGTAGTATGTGGGACCTCCATGTAACACAGTTGTGTATATATTTATTCAAACTTTTGCTGGGAATCTACTCTAGGAATTCCTTTATTTAGTACAACTGGTTGGACAAAAACGTTAGGTTAACTCTCTTCTCTTTAGTATCATGAAATGATGCTTACATAGGACAAATGAGGTGTAAATCTGTAATAATGATCTGATTTTCTGGTCAACACATTTCACCTAAGGGAAAGATGTGCTATGAATAATACATATTCAGTGCTGCTCTGATTATGGTCTTTGGACAGTTACTCACTCTTACCCTTTCGTTGGTAGGTACAGGCTGAGTCATTGCTCTCGTGTCAGTGTGGAAAGCAACGTAATTTATATGACAAGTGTATGCATGATTCCAATCTCTTCTCTAAATGGAGGAAGTTGCCACAATGAAGCCAAACACCTGGAGAGAAAGGATGCTGACAAATGCATTTCTGAGCTGTGGAAACACCTGGAAAAGGCTGGGTTTTCTTGGAAAATGTTTCTATTTTTCTCCTTTCTTTCTCTAGACAAGAGGACTCATATGTCATGGTGAACGTCCACAAATTAGCCAACATTTATGTTAGCTCGTCTGGAGGAGGGCACAGCAACCCACTCCAGTATTCTCGCCTGGAGAATCCCATAGACGGAGGAGCCTGGCCGGCTACAGTCCATGGGGTTGCAGAGAATCGGACATGACTGAGAGACTAAACACGTCACGTTAACTTGAGAGTTTTGCAGCATCTTTCTGTCACTCATTCCTTCACTATAGTGATGACTGTGGGTCCCAGTGGCCAGCAGGGAACACAGGGATCCATTTCTGAGGGGTTTCTAGTATAGCTAAGGGGAACCCTGAAGGAAGAACAGAAGGGCTTTGCTCACTAACTGAAGTTCGAGAAGCAACACCAAGATACTTCAAGGCCTAAGAATGCTGCTTTTCTTAGTCCTAATTTTGTGACTACAGATCACTTTCTTGAGATTTAAAAATGTCAAGTTTATTTCTGATAGTGTCAAGACCTGATAGCTATCCTTAATATTTAGCAGAAATGTGGATGGGTGTGGGGATATGCTCAATAATAAACAAGAGTTCACTTTTGGGGACTTCATTGCTGCTGATGGCTACTCTAAAGTACAAATGGTGACTGGGCTGAAACCTACTAGGTACCTGCTTTTCAGTACATGAGAGTCAGGTAATAGCTGGCGTAGAAATGATCTGTTCACCGAGCAGCTTTCACTAGATAATTGGATGTGTGTGTGAGAGAGAGAAAGAGAGGGAGAGAGAAAAGAATATGTGTGTAGGTGCATGAGTGAACACGTATGTGAAAGTATTTGCACGCTTGGGTGTGAACGCACGTATGTATGAGTGCATGTGAACACATATGTCTGCATGTGTCAATGTGTGTATTCATTATGTATGTCTCTTCATGCCCTGCAGAGAACTAAGAGACTCTTCTGGGAAAGTTATTCAAATCATACAGCAGTTGAGTAATTTCTGGCAAGTCATTACATCCTTAAACAGATTTTTGCAAAGGGGCTATGGAAAAGAAACTGCCCTTTTCAATAAGCTTTAGGTTCCTATCATGCTATGAGGCCACAGTTAGACAGTGTCCATGGTAATCTGTGCACTGGTCCATGAAGTGTTCATTTTAAATGTAAGGGTACTTTTAAGTGTAGTTTTCAGTGTCTGCTCATAAACGGACTCAGCAACGTCTAAGTGGGAGCAGAGTCTTAGGCTCTTCGCCCATGTGCTCTGTACGTCTGATGTGGGTGTATAACCTTTCTTCCCAGGGTACAATTATACAGCACACAGGGATATTTCAGGGTAAATATTTTCTTTTCTGTTTTTCGTGATGAAAAAGAAAAATGTGTCTCTTGCTAAAATTCCTTTGGAAAATGAACCCCAAGTAAAAAATGACTATTTTTCATTTCTTCCTCCTGTAACAATTCTTCTGGGCCTTCTTATGCCAACTTCTCTTAGGGGTTGTCACATCCAGGGCTGATTTCACACCCGTTGTGTGCTAGCGGGTCTCACTCATTTCAGACTGGGTCTTCATGGCATACAGTGAGAGGTGCTTTGTTCGTGGTCTATCTAATTCAAGTATCTGGGAGTTTGATTTTTTTTTTTTTTTTCAACGTTAGTCACTTAGATTTCTTCAGCATACACTTATTAAGCACATTTTTGGGGCATCATCTATAATGATAGGCCCTGGGGTGAAAATGATGAATAATAACCCAGGGCCCTTAAGGTGCTTCCAGAGTGGAGGGGGACAATTCCTCTAAAAAAGGGAGACCGATTAAGTGAGATGGGAGGACAAAGGAGGGAGAAAGGAGTTCTTTTCTCGGTGTTGGGAAGCTTTGCAGAAGAGATGATGTACGAGATAAGGCTTGAGTAATGGGTATGGATTTGCTATGTGACAGAATATAGTTGCGGGGAGGGGGGAATCATGCCAGGCAAAGGTCTGACTTTATAAAAATAAACCCAATTGCTGAATTCCCATCCTCCAAATAAGCAGTCACAACTCGGGAACTATTTATCATTTTTCTCCTTCCTCACTTAGTATTCCAGTCTCACCATTTTCCTTCTTGTCCTGTGCCTGATTTCCTTTCAGAATCTTCTGAATCAAGCACTTCACTCAGTATAAAAAATAGAAGACATCAGTCTAACAAAGAAGAACTCTATTCTGTGCTGTGTTTATTACCGTGCCTTTCTTGTCTAGGACAAACTGATTTCTTGGTTTAGAATTGTTGTTGTTAGAGACCAAAGTAATACTTTGTATTCTCCCAAGCAACTACAGTCTCTACGCAGTCACCCTGGAAAAGGAACAAACCCTGCCTTCCCATGGAAGAGACGAATAGTTCGGGCAAACCATAGTTCTGGCCAGAGCTTATTTGAGGCTGTGTATCACCTCAAGAGACTCACATGAAGTCAAGGCTAGTTTGAAATGGTTCTCCATCTGCTTTTTTATTTTATTTCATGTTTTTGAATTGTGAGACACTGGGGCTTAAGTGTCCTTTAGATAGTTGAAGATGGACAGACTGATAAAACCAAACCAACAAAGCAAACAAAAACCACAAAAACCGAAAGGCAAAAAAAAAGCACCTTGTCAGATATTGCAATAAACTCAGACCTTTTGTATATAGAAATGGATGCCAGAAGTGCCCCCATTTGTAAGCAGGAAGTGAAGATTTATTGGAGTAAGATAATGAAGGCATCAGCTAGAGGCCAGGGCAAATATTCTTCTGAAAACAGCAGACATTCTGCTCCGTTCCATACTAGATGGGACTGCAAATCTACCAAGGTCAAAAAATGGCTTCCCTTTGGGCTCCCTGAAATATTTGAAGATGTCAGTTGCACTAATCTTAGTTACAATGTTTTGCAGCAAACAAGACTAAATTGTGGTTTAATTCCTGCACGTGTGCTCTTGATTTCTGTCTTGATCTATGTAGAGCAAAGCCTTCGTTTCACGACTCCTGAGATGATCTGTTTTTTGTACTAACACCTGTTTGATCCTCTGTGCAAATGATAGTCTCCTTCTGCCTAAGAGGTGACTTTTACATGGGGTGAGAAGAAATCTGACCTGTGAGACCTTACATCATTCCCCCTTCTGTTTTCTCTTAATTCCACACCATGCAGTGCCAAACAGGCGTGACAAGTGTGATGTGGAGACCCAGGGCCAATAAATGTTATTTACTGTGATGTTTCTGCAGGAATGGGAGCCGTCAGAGCAGAGTTGGAGAGAAGCAATTGGAGCCTCTGGTTTCCATTATCTTCCATACTTTCAATTTCTGCTTTGCTAATGTTAGAAGAGTCTGTGATTGGGTTGACAGTTTTGGTTGGCTCCACAAACTTTCATCATATGCATTTCGGCTTTGTTATTAGGGATGTGTGTCAGGGGGCAGTGAGGGGACTGAGGGAATGGCATTATGGGCAGAGATAAACAAGAATGAGTCTTTTTCTACAAAGATCCTAAAATTTTGAAGGCAGGAGGGTGACCTGTGAACAGGAAGGAATGAAATGAGTTTTATGGAAGAAGCATAAGCACAGTGCTCTGAAGAGAGACAGAAAAGCTTTAGAAAAGCCAATTTTTCTTGAGCTGCAGAAATCCTTACAAACTAGAACTCATTAGTTCTAGCTTGATAGATTCTCTGGAGCTGTGATATGAATGTACCCAACTCCATTTCACATGCATATTTCAAAATTGCTTCTAGTTTTGGGTTTTTGTGGTGATGTGTTTTATAGACTGAACTGGTTCCAAAGGCAGGTAGTCCATAGTTAAATAGTTATAAAAATGGACGTACTTAGATTTCAAAACTCAACCTTTTCAAATCTCCTTTGTCTAGATAGCTTTATCTTGCATGCAGTTCTTGAACATCAGTGCTTTTGACTGCGGTTCAGGAAGTTTCAATCATCAATTCACTTCCTTTGTTATTATTACACATTGTGTTTTCTTACTCGTGACTAGCTTCAGGGAATCTCTGCAGTCACTGTAAGCATATGCAGAACTTCTCTCTCGATACATTTTTCTTAGAAGAGAGTCCATTATTTTCATCCTATTCTCAAAAAGATCTGTGAACCAGACAACGTAAAACTACAGTGATTGTATCCAGCCTCAGTTGAAATACCAGTTAAATGCTGATGACTCTCAAAGCTGTATCTATAGCCTAAATCTACCCTGAGTTTTATTCTTATATATCCTAATGCACGCATGCATGCTGAGTTGCTTCAGTTGTGTCTGATTCTCTGCAACTCCATGCACTATAGCCTTCCAGGCTCCTCTCTCCATGGGATTCTCCAGGCAAGAATACTGGAGTGGGTTGACATGCCTTCCTCCAGGGGATCTTCCTGACCCAGGGATCAAACCCAGATCTCCTACGTCTCCTGCATGGGTTCTTTACCACTAGCACCACCTGGGAAGCCCATATACCCTTATATTTACCACCTATCTTTGCTTCTTTGGGTCAATAGCCCAAACCCACCAATTCTGAGATTAAATTCATGATCATTCATCCTAAGTCATGCTTATATATTTTCCATCTTCTTTGATGGAAACATTCAGTTGGTCACCAAGGATAGAAAACTGAGAATCGTGATTGTCCTTTAAGCCAATTCAAGTAGCACTTGTTTCCAGAAGCTCCCATCGCTTGCTGCTTGCTGTCTTCTGGGCTCTCGCAGAACCCTGTGCCTCTCACCATCACTGTTGTTTTTGTTCAGTCACTGAGTCATGTCCAACTCTGCGATTCCATGGACCGAAGCACGCCAGGCTTCCTTGTCACCATCAATACTCAGCGTATATTAATGATCTGTTTATCTTTGTGGTTCCCTTATTAGTTCGTAAGCTCTTTAAGACAACTGGCTATTTCTTACTTGGCTTTGTAATTCAGCACTGAGCCCAGAATCATAGACTCAGTTCATGCTTAGAAATCAATTTAGAGGAGAAATTAGGGGTCTTCAAAGAACTTATATTATACTTGGCTTCCCAAGATTCAGATACAGTGATAGTGGCTTGAAGTAATCTGATTTCTGTCCAGTGTGGTCTTCTAACATGGAGTTATTTCTGAAGTCGGACCTTAATGCTGATTCTCTGTCACTCAGTAGGAAGATGGCAACTGTGTAGTAATAACCTATACTCTGTGCGTTTTTTCTAAACTTGGAAATCTTACCCAGAGGGGAAAAACTCTATTAAGTTAAACATTTAGGTTTTAAAAGTAATGTTTTAGAATCAAGTAATTAATAATTCACGATATCTTGTGGCAAATTGTGTTAGACACAAGTGCAAAATTCCTGAGGCTTCATGAGTTCTGGCGGAAGCATAAAGAACAAGTACACCAGTAATTTGGCCATTGTGTTTAAGATAGAAACACTCTTAAAATAATGGCTAATGGAAAAGGAGTTTGAAAATGTCCCTTAGTCCCTCACCTACCTGCCAGGCTCCTCCATTCATGGGATTCTCCAGGCAGGAATATTGGAGTGGGTAGCCGCTCCCTTCTCCAAGGTATCTTCCTAATCTAGGGATCGAACCTGGGTCTCATGCATTGCAGGTGGATTGGATTCTTTGCTATCTGAGCCACCAGGGAAGCCCTGACTCTAACATAGGAAATCCTAAAGGCAGGAGGTTATGTGGAGATGCTTCTGGAGATTAGACCAATGGGGGCAGCTACCAGAGGAGTGTCCTACACATCTAGATTTTGGAAAGACAGGGGTAAGCTTTCTCATGGGCTAATCAGACACTCTGAGCGAAGCAGCAAGTTCAGAAGCATGTTGAGAAGACTCTGTCTAAGAGATCTGCTTGTCAGGGCAGGGTGTCTCCAACAAAAAGGCTGAAAGGGATATATCACTGGGGCAGCATTGAGAGGTGAGTGGCGGTCTCCGAATGGTGTTGGAGATAGTGTGTGTGTTTTGGGGTGGGTATTTTCCCTTTAATTCCATTCTAAGTTCCCCCACCCACCCCAGTGGTTGAGGAGCCAGAAAAATGTTTGTGATGGAGAAGGCAAAGAAATAAGGAAGATCTAGATAAAAACTGAAAAAGTAAAAAAAAAAAAAAAAAATTCTACCAAAATGATCAGACATCTGTTGTACTCAGTGCTATGGATGCTCTCCTGCATATCCTTTTCACCTAATGTATCAATCTGCCAGCTGCCGTGAAAGGTGGCTGCTAATAGCTCACAGCTGCTCTGTGCTGTTGAGACGTGCCCTTGGTCAAACAGGAACTCCCTTGCCCCGAAAGTTGTCAATCTCCCGTTAGCTAAACTCAATACATCTAGTATTTTATAGAAATGATCAATTTTGTGCTGCTGGGATGGCATGTTAAACATATTATGAGTGTTTTGGAGGAATGTATTTTTCTGCTAATTGTGAAATAAATAAAATGTATTTTACAAAAAGCCCATTTGAAGCATTGGAGAGCTCCTAAAGCAACTACAGTTTGAGGAGCCAAGATCTTGGAAAGAAAAGTGCCAAGAGAGGACTCTGACTTTTAGGGATGCTTTTCCCTTCAAGGTATTTGCCAGTTCCAAAGAAGCAGCAGAGAGGCTGAGAAACTGAGCAGAAACTGACAGCTGAAAAGTTGAGAAGTCACATGGAGTTTCTGGTGGTCTCGTGGGCCAGGGGACAAAAAGTGGAATTCAGAGCTAGTTCAAAGAAGAAAACACTGACAAATATTCCAGGATTTTAATAGGCGCCTGGGTGCTTTGTACCTCGGGAGTGAGAGTGGGCCAGAAATAGATTAACCCCACAAAGCAGAGCCCAGATTGGAGTCAGCTTATTCCCTGATGAGATTAAGGTGATCTTTCTCTGTTCTGTCAGAAGGAAAGCTAAAAGCTGTCTTAAAAGAGTTGACGTTCTCCAGAATCTCAAACTATTTCATATATATTATCTAGAATTCAATGCAAAATCACCAGGCAACGCTTGAAGGTAAACACGTTCTTGAAAGCAGAAAAAAAAGCAGAATAGAAACGGATCTGGAGGGGATCCAAACAATGAAGTCACCTGACAAATTTAATGAATGTGATTAAATTAGGAAGTTAGCTGAAGCAAATAATAAATAATCAAATGTAAAACGTGGAGCGTAAAAGAATAACACCTGAAATTATTAACTCAATAGATATGTTTAATATCAGATTAAAAAAGACTGCTTAAAAGAGAATTAGTGAACTGGGAGATAAGCCATAAGAAAATCTCAATACTAGAGAAATATGGGACTTAGTAAAGAGATCAACATATTTTTTAACACAATTTTTATTTAGGGATGCATGTAGAATCTCTCAATGAAAGAAGAGATTGGAACAAGACATATTTAAAGGAATGATGGCCAAGAGTTCTCCAAAAATAAAGAGTCAAGAAGCAGTAAAAATCCATAGCAGGATAAAAATTATAACTATCACACTTAGGCATATCATAGTAAAAGTGCTATAAACCATAGAGTCTTAAAAGCCAACAGAAGCCCAAATAAAACTGTCATATGGCTTCTCCCAAGCAACAATGGAAGCCGGCTGGCAATGAAATTATTTATTCAACACTTTGAAAAAATTGCTTTAAATAATTTACTCAAAACTATCTTAGAATTCCATCCCCCAAAAATCTTCTTTAAAAATATATGAAATAATTCTAGACCAAAAAAGAATTGAGATAATTGTATCATTAGCTGACCCGCATTTTAGTAAATACTAGAGTGAATTATGCTCTGATATTTACTGCATTTCAGAGGCATGGAGATAGAAAAAAAAAGAAAAAAGAAAAGCAATGTAAAGCCTAATAACTGGGTAGATCTAGATGAATATTTAAAATATTGAATAATAATGATATTGTTTGTGGGGTTTAAATATCTACAGGATAGACACAGGACAAAAATAAAACAAAAAGTTGGAAAACAGATAAATGGAATTATACTGTTCTGAAGTTCTTGAGAATCCCTTGGACTGCAAGGAGATCCAACCAGTCTATGCTAAAGGAGATCAGCCCTGGGATTTCTTTGGAAGGAATGATGCTAAAGCTGAAACTCCAGTACTTTGGCCACCTCATGCAAAGAGTTGACTCACTGGAGAAGACTCTGATGCTGGGAGGGATTGGGGGCAGGAGGAGAAGGGGATGGCAGAGGATGAGATGGCTGGATGACATCACTGACTCGATGGACGTGAGTATGAGTGAACTCCGGGAGTTGGTGATGGACAGGGAGGCCTGGCTTGCTGCGATTCATGGGGTCAGAAAGAGTCAGACACGACTGAGCGACTGAATTGAACTGAAGTCCTTGTATTATGCTGCAGCAAAAGTCAAGAATGCATGTTTTATTCTAGGATGACCCTTAAGAGAATAATAAAAGTATAATAAACAAGATAATAAAAGTGTAAATTTAATAATAAAAATATTGAATTAAAACAAAATAAGGCAAGAAACGAGAACAAAAGGAACATGGCACATGTGAAAAGAGAAAAATATAGTGATATGGTAGATTTAAACCTGAATATGGAAGTCCAAACACTGCAATGCAAAGATTAGTACGGTCCAACTAGATGTTTACAAACCTTTGTGCTGCTTATAGTAAACAACCTAAAATAAAGTTTGGCAGTTAAAGGACAATAGATATTTCTTATTCACATTAACCAAAGAAAGCTAAACAGGCCAAGTAGACATTAGCGTGTAAGTCGTTCAGTCGTGTCCAGCTCTTTGTGACCCCATGAACTATACAGTCCATGGAATTCTCCAGGCCAGAATACTGAAGTGGGTAGCCTTTCCCTTCTCCAGGGGATCTTCCCAACCCAGGGATCGAACCCAGGTCTCCCACATTGCAGACAGATTCTCTACCAGCTGAGCTATCAGAGAAGCCCAAAGTAGACATTAAGGCAGGACGAATTACTGGAAGGATAGCTCACAATGATAAAATGATTCATCTTCCAGGAAGTGGGGTTTCCCTGGTAGCTCAGCTAGTAAACAATCCACCTGCAATGCAGGAGTCCCCCGTTCCAAATCCTGGGTCAGGAAGATCCTTTGGAGAAGGGATAGGCCACCCACTCCAGTATACTTTGGGCTTCCCTGGTGGCTCAGACGGTAAAGAAACCAGAAAGCAGCATTGACAAATCTGCTTGGATATAATAAAAAAGCCCCCAAATTTATAAAGTAAAAATTCAGATCCAAAACAAGAAAAGGCAAATTCACACTAGTTTTAGGTAATTCTAATGTATGTAACAAAGGTCCATCTAGTCAAGGCTATGGTCTTTCCTGTGGTCATGTATGGATGTGAGAGCTGGACTGTGAAGAAGGCTGAGCACCAAAGAATTGATGCTTTTGAACTGTGGTGTTGGAGAAGACTCTTGAGAGTCCCTTGGACTGCAAGGAGATCCAACCAGTCCATTCTGAAGGAGATCAGTCCTGGGTGTTCATTGGAAGGACTGATGCTAAAGCTGAAACTCCAGTACTTTGGCCACCTCATGCGAAGAGTTGACTCATTGGAAAAGACTCTGATGCTGGGAGGGATTGAGGGCAGGACAAGGGGACGACAGAGGATGAGATGGCTGGATGGCATCACTGACTCGATGGACGTGAATCTGAGTGAACTCTGGGAGTTGGTGATGGACAGGGCGGCCTGGCTTGCTGCGATTCATGGGGTCAGAGAGCCAGACACGACTGAGCAACTGAACTGAAGTGAACTGAATGTATCTCTTTCAGCGACTGAAAGCATAAGCAGAGGAAAATAATTAGTAAGGGTGTGTGTGTGTGTGTGTGCTTACTCAACTCAGTCGTGTCTGACTCTTTGTGACCCTTTGGACTATTGCCCACCAGGCTTCTCTGTCCATGGGATTTTTCAGGCAAGAATACTGGAGTGAGTTGCCATTTTCCTCCTCCAGGGAATCTTCCTGACCTGGGGATCAGACCTGCATCTCCTGTATCTCCTATGTTGCACGCTGATTCTTTACCTGTTGAGCCATACTTAACTCAATTGATATACATTGAACACTGCATCCAACAACCGCAGTGGAACCTAAAACAAGCCTCATCAATTTTCCAAATATTAAATTCATACAGAGTATTCCTCCCAACACAGTGAAATTAGGCTACAAATGAGTCATGAAACGATACCTAGAAAAATCCTCAAATGTTTTGGAAACTAAGTGATATAATCAGTATTTGGGAGAGACTGGTTCTAGGACTCCTGGAGATACCAAAATCCCCAGACGTCAAGTCCTTTATATCAAATGGCATATTTACACATAACCTATGCACAATGTCCTGCATACCTACATCATCTTTAGATTCCTTATAATACCTAATGCAATGCAAATTCTATGTAAATAGTTGTACATATAATATAATGTGAAAGTGAAAGTGTTAGTCGTTCAGTCGTTTCCGACTCTTTGCGACCCCATAGACTGTAGCCCACCAGGATCCTCTGTCCAAGGAATTCTCCAGGCAAGAAGCCTGGATTGGGTTGCCATTTCCTTCTCCAGCGGATCTTCCCGACCCAGGGATCAAAGCCGGGTCTCCTGCATTGCAGGTGGACTCTTTACCATCTGAGCCACCAGTATAAATGTCAAGTAAATAATGTACAGCAAATTCAATGCTTGTGTTTTGGAACTTTTCTGGAATTTTTCTTATTGTTGAATTTTTTTTTTGTCTTTATTGAATTTGTTACAACGTTGCTTCTGTTTTGTGTTTTGAGTTGTCAGTCAGGAGGCATGTGGGATCCTAGCTCCACAATCAGAAACTGAACCCACACCAGATTTCAGTTCAGAACTGAAGTCTGAACCACTGGACTGCCAGGGAAGTCCCTGTTACTGAATATTTTGGATATGGAACCTGTGGATATGGTGGGTCAGTTTTACACTTCTAAATAAACTATGGATCAAAGACAAAATTACAAAGGAAATTAGAACTTGTTTGGGTTTTAGAAGAACTAATATCATTGTGCTAAACTCAAAACAGAAGCAGTCAAGATGCGGCATGCGTGCGTACTAAGTTGCTTCAGTCCTGAACGACTCTTTGTAACTCTATGGACTGTAGCCTGCCAGGCTGTTTGTCCATGGGATTCTCCAGGCAAGAACACTGGAGTGGGTTGCTATTCCCTTCTCCAGGGGATCTTCCTGACCCAGGGATCAAACCTGGTTCTCCTGCATTGCAGGCAGATTCTTTACCGCTGAGCCACCGGGGAAGCTCAGTCAAGACGCTCGCCCAAGGAAATGGAATAGATGCTTTCTTTTTGCTTCTCTTCCTGTTAAAATTTCAATTTTGTATCTGCAGCACAGAAATGACATGGCAGGGCTTTGTAAGTGTCTGTTTTATAGTTTGTATGAATCTCATAGGTCAAGTGGTCAACATACAGCAGCTTTCAGGGACAACACTGATAATAAGACTGGGAACCCTGAACCCTGTGCTCAGGCATACTGATTGCTTGGTACCCACTATTGTATAGGCTGTGTATGCTCAGTTGTGTCTGATTCTTTATGACCCCATGGACTGTAGCCCTGGAGGGCTCTGCATGGGATTTTCCAGGCAAGAATAGGAGTGGGTTGCCATTTCCTCCTCCAGGGGATCTTTCCAACCCAGGGATGGAACTCAAGTTTTGTCTTCTGCATTGGCAGGTGGATTCTTTACCATTGTAACATCTGGGTGGAGGTAAGTGATATTGCTATCATCCAACAGATCCATTGAATAGCCTGAGTCCTTTCCTTTTCTCATTCAAGTGAAATGTTACTCTTCCCTGGGAAAACTATGGCAGATGTTTAGGAGCAGACAGAAACACTTCACACCACTGCTTAACCAAGCACCCTGTGCTGAGCAATTAAGAATCCTGCTATCTGCTCAAATATGAAGAAAAGGGCTATATAAACAAAGTGAGACAAATTAGATGTTTTCATGTCCACACTAAGGGCAATGATCGGAGAAGGCAATGGCACCCCACTCCAGTACTCTTGCCTGGAAAATCCCATGGATGGGGGAGCCTAGAAGGCTGCAGTCCATGGGGTTGCTGAGGGTCGGACATGACTGAACGACTTCACTTTCACTTTTCACTTTCCTGCATTGGAGAAGGAAATGGCAACCCACTCCAGTGTTCTTGCCTGGAGAATCCTAGGGATGGGGGAGCCTGGTGGGCTGCCGTCTACGGGGTCGCACAGAGTTGGACACAACTGAAGTGACTTAGCAGCAGCAGCAAGGGCAATGAGGGCCCTCTAATGAAAGCATTTTCTTTTGTGCAAACTCAAGAAAATTGTTTCTTCTAAGGGAATATTACATGATGAAATAATAATACAATTATGTTCAGAAGTTATAACATAGGAGATGATGCTCTGTGCTCCTTTTCATACCCCTCTGATGAAGATCACAGCTTTCAATGCCAGAAGCTTTAAAGTCTTTTCACATTTGAGACCTTTAGAAGCTCATGAGGCCAGAAGTTACACTGTGGCTTGAGTTACTGTGCTCTGAGGGCCCTGGTTTTCTGTTGCAGGTGCCCACAAACTAAGTGTCATAGATTAATCACCCAGAGCTAAATCAGGGAGTTAAGAAGATGCTGATTCCTCCCATAGCTTTAACCTCCAAGGCAAACTACCAGCCCATCAACTGTAAAATACTGCTGGCTTATATTGGAAATGCAAAATTCTTCCTTGATGTCAGGATGAAGGGGCTTCATTTGTAATATTGTGCTCATAAAACAAACTTCATCCTTTCCCAAGTAATTGGCTTCCTGCTGTCAGGAGCTCTAAAGAGACGTTTGACAGGAGTTCAAATTGGTGTGTTAGTACCTTTCTTACATATCTCTTTCCATGCGCTGTTTATATTTCCTCCTGTTAGCATACCCTTCACTTGGTAAAGATGAATTTGGGTTTTCAATGTCTTCTTGTACAGGCTTATTTAGTGATTTGTAGTTGCATGGAGTTTTCATGGCTTTGTAGCTGTAAAATTCACAAGTAAGCCAGCCCATGTGAAGTCCTAAGGTCTTGGAAGTCTGAGTGGCCCCTGGTGTTTGACCTTTTCCTATTCTGGGCTCGTTTGTTAGTTCTGAAAGACTCAGTTGAATTTCGTAAGATGCAGACGATAGTTCTATTTTCAGTGTCTTGCCCTTTAGCCTATTACAGAGTGCAATTCGATTCTTCTTTCAGAGGATGGTTCAGACCTACACTGAATGATTGCTTTTGGGAGAAAAACATCCCAGACCCTAACGTGCTGAGACTGAAGTGGTTCTGGGGCACACATTAATAGGTAACTAAATCAGAATGAAAACATTTCTGAGGATGCATGTCATATTAAAGCAATGAAGGAGTTGCAGAAATTCCTTGAAGTCAGGGCTGATTGGTGAAGTCAGGGCTTAGGGATGCTTTTACTGGAATAATGGGTGGGAGAGAATTCAGAAGCAGGTTTTTGCAATAACATTCCTTTCTCATCCTCACTGCCTTCTCCGTTCTCATCGCCACCCACTCCTCAACCATGAGGTGGAATTGCAGTGCTGATGAAGTGTTCCTATTAAACTCTATAAAGAGTAAAAACTAGGAAATTCCAGGTATCTTCTCATTATCAATTAGGAAAGTTTGCATTTAAAATCTGTGGCTGGGGGACTTCCCTAGCGGTAGTGGCTAAGAGTCTTAGACTCTGTGCTGGCCCAGGTTCAATCCCCAGGCAGGGAACCAGATCCCACATGCCACAACTAAAGATGCCAAGTGCTGCAACTAAGGCCTGAGACAGCCAAATTAATATAAATAAATAAATATTAAAAAAGAAATCTGTGGCTGGAATGCAGATCTTAAAAAAACTAGCTAAGGTAGCAGTTTAGAAGGCAAGACCAAATCCCATGAAAATCAGTTGGGATACTGCTTAACAAAGAGCACACTGGTTGCTTCTGTTTTGTGTTTTGAGTTGTCAGTCAGGAGGCTGACCTGGAAAGACCAGGAAAGACCTGGATTCCAAGCTTAGTTCTTCCATTTACTTGTCAAAGGACTTAATTAAAGCAAGTCACTGGATCTTTCTGGGCCTCAGTTTCTTCAAGTGTAGCCTGTGGATTTGAGACAACGTTAAGGAGTGTGAGTCTGTGAATTATGCCTAGGGTACTAATCAGGCTTGGAATAGTGTGCTGCAAGTAACCAATATATATTTGCTATTTTGAGTATTTAGCACCACAAAATGAAGGCTTGATATAAACAACTTTATGGGTTTGTGCCAGATAATTATTAACTCCACTTCTGGGAATGGAGCTGCAGCTATTGGTGTTAAATTGTGAAAGCAGAAAAGACTTCAGAAATCATTGGTCCGTATTCTTCATTTTACTGGTTATCGCATCCTCTGTTAGAAGAAGCACATCGTGATGTTTAAGAACTGTTGCAGAGAGATAACACCAATGCAAAAGGGCTTATGGACATGATCGGATATCTCAGTGGATGCAGTAGACTGATACAGAAATGGCACTGATGAATGATACCTTCCTATATCCACGCCCTTTATTAGTTCTTTACCCACACTGACACTCACCTTGTCTATGTGGTTGGCTTTGGCAATAACAAATATGATTCAAGCACAGTCTAAACAAATACTTTTTCATTAGGGTTTGCCCCATCTCTTGCTGCTTTTGAACACAGCCACTACACAAAGATGTCTCTTGGCCTGCTGATGACACATGGCCTAGCTGATAGCCAGCACCATTCACCAGACATGTGAATGAGGCTTAGACTAACCAGCTTCATTTGAGCTGATGGATGACCATAAAAACATGAGTGACCTCAGATGAGACCAGAAAAGGAAACAACCAGCTGACCTCAGCCCAAATAGCTGACCCACAGAGTCACAGCAAATAAAATGGTAGCTATTTGAGACACTAAGTTTGATCTCTGGGTTGGGAAGATCCCCTGGAAAAGGAAATGGCAACCCACTCCAGTGTTCTTGCCTGGAGAATCCCATGGACAGAGGAGCCTTGTGGGTTGCAGACCATGGGGTGGCAAAGAGTTGGACATGACTGAGTGTGCATACACGCACACACAGACACACACACAGGACTGAAATACAGCAGAAGATACTCCACACAACAGAAGGATCTCCAATTTGAGAGTTGGGAAGGGAGTTTCCCAAGAGCTGATGGAAGGAAAGATTTGAAGTGTCTTCAACCATTTTCTTCTTTGAAGTTGGAATCGAAGGTTTGTGTCTAGTTCTTACAGATTCTTGCTTCCTTAATGTACCAGAAAACTCCTCTGGCCCATCTTTCTTGTCAAACAGACAGTTTCTGGGAAAACACCACTAGAGTTTCCTAATTCTTCTTAGTAAAGCACATTTTCCCTCTTATACTTCCTTTGTCACAACTTTTCCCCTTTGAAATATAACAAAGATCATTTGACCTGGCCTTTTCTCATCGATTCAGTGGGTGGCTGCTAGCAAAGAAATTTCATGAAATATTACCAGAATGAAGAGTTCTTGGGAAAGAGGTAAGAAGATAAGATTTTAAAAATGCCTGAGAAAAAGAAAATAAAACGACTGAGAAAAAAATAATGTTTTTCAAATGTCCATATAAAACCTGCAACCATCTTGCTTTCAGCCCTAGTTTGAGGCAATAAGAAAAAAAAATCCATTTTATCATTGTCCTAGAGTTTCTGATATGTTGCCTCTGGTACTTGCAAGTCAAAACAAAGAGTTAATATAAAACATAGCCCTGAAGACTGCTGTTTTTTTGTCAAAAATGACTCTAAAACTGAACAAATATATGAGCTAACTATTTTCTGGTGTTGAATAACAAGGGTATAATCCCCAAGAGAAGGGAGTTCTCTCCATGTGTACATCTGAGTCCCTGTCCGGGTTGTCAGTTGTAGCCCAGTAAGTTGGGTCCATGCTGAGGCTAGTGGTCCAGTCAACCTGAAGAGGCAGAGATAAGAGCTTGGGATCACTCGAGTGGATGCAAGCTAAAAATCTGATCCAGCCTGAGGAGAGTTCTTGTTAACACCCCAGGCATTCATCCGAGACACCAGAAAGGCCATACCTCAGAAGACAGGACCATGCATTGAGATCAGGGCTACCCCGAGTGCATGCTAAGCCACTTCAGTTGTGTTTAACTCTTTGCAACCCCATGGACTATAGCCGGTCAGGCTCCTCTGTCCGTAGGATTTCCCAGGCAAGAATATTGGGGTGAGTTGCCATGCCTTCTTCTAGGGGATCTTCCCCACCTAGGGATCAAACCTGAATCTCTTACGTCTCCTGCATTGGCAGGCAGGTTCTTTTACCACCAGTGCCACCTGGGAATCCCAAGGGTATTCTAGACCCAACTTGTGCTGTTCTTAGTCACTGCTTGCAACCCCATGGACTGTAGCCCTCCAGGCTCCTCTGTCCATGGGGATTCTCCAGGCAAGAATACTGGAGTGGTTTGCAATGCCCTCCTCCAGGGGATCTTCCCAACCCAGGGGTCAAACCCAGGTCTCCCACCTTGCAGGTGGATTCTTTACTATCTGAGCCACCAGGGAAGCCCAAGAATACTGGAGTGGGTAGCCTATCCCTTCTCCAGGGGATCTTCCCAACCCAGGAATCAAACTGGGGTCTCCTACATTGCAGGCAGATTCTTTACCAGGGAAGCCCAGACCCAACGTACTAAAGCCTAAAAATCCAAGCTTTGACAAGTTCCATAGGTGAGACAGAGTTTGAAAGTTGAGTTCACTAAGTTATAGGAAATGAGAAATAACTAGAGGTTTCCATGGCCTAAAACACAGGCTAACAAGTTTAAATTTGTTAACAGCCATTAATTTGCCTGTCAAAGACACTGCAAGAAGAAAGAAGCTATAAACTCAATACTGAAACCGATTGCTGTCATTTCAGCAGGGGCTCTGCAGAACTCTGGTACCAGAGTCCTTTATGTCTCAGTGCAGAGGAGAATGCAGCAAGAGCAAAGTGGCAGATAAGAAGAGATTTATTAGGATAGGATGCTTGTGAGATTTACAAGCAGCTGGGTGAGAAATGCCATGCCCAAGAACTGAGGAGAAGAGGAAGAAGTTCTTCGTCTTTCTTGAGTAGATGTCATGCTTCTATCCTCAGCTCCTTCTCTAGGTTGAGCAGGGGAGTTTTCTTGTCCCTATATGGTCAAGCGAGGTTCACAAATCGCTGTTTTTCATCTGTGCAGAGAGCATGTCCTAGGATCACTAACTTATTGACCTCACTGGGCAGAGTGTGGGTCTCAAGCCACCATTGTTCCACTGCTCTGGGGCATGTCCCGTGCATCTGTTTCATGGTTTTGCTGCTAAGCAAGCCTGCTTGGTTTGTGGTTAAGCAAACCTGCTTTCTCGAGTAATTATTAACTTACAGGTGTCTCTCATATTTTTCTACTTGTAATCCCCTAGTGGGATTAACTAGTCACCTACTTTGTCTCTTCATTTTGTCCCTATTAATGCCTCTCATTAGCATAGATGCAAAAATAAAAATGTTAGCAAATCAAATCAAGTAATAGCTAGAAAGTACTCTTGCCTGGAAAATCCCATGGATGGAGGAGCCTGGTGGGCTGCAGTCCATGGGGTCGCTAAGAGTCGGACACGACTGAGCGACTTCACTTTCACTTTTTCGCTTTCATGCATTGGAGAAGGAAATGGCAACCCACTCCAGTTTTCTTGCCTGCAGAATCCCAGGGGCAGGAGATCCTGGTGGGCTGACGTCTATGGGGTCACGCAGAGTAGGACACGACTGAAGTGACTTAGCAGCAGTAGCAGCAATAGCTAGAAAACATAATACATCCTGACTGCAGTGGGTTTACCCTAGGAAAACAAGACTTGTTTAACAGTTAAAAACTAATATATGTAATTCACCAGGCTTAACAAGATAAAGAAGAAAAATCACATGATAATCTCAATCGATACAGAAAATAACATTTGGCAAAATTCAACACCCACATATGATGAAATCTCTCAGCAAATTAGTACTAGCAGAGAAGTTTCCAAATTTGATAAAGAACGTTTAAAATATATCTACTAAAAATATCATAGCTAATGATAAAAACACGGAATGCTGTTCTCTAGGACTGAGAGTGTGGCAAGGATGTTTGCTCTCTTCACTTTTTTTCGATATTGTACTGGGAGTTCTCAGAGAAACTAGAGGACGAAGCTAGAAAAGGGACTAAAAGGGATAAAGATTGAGAAGGAAGAGTAAGACTGTCTCTATTCACGAAAGACAGGATAGACAAACTAAAGGAGTCTGTAAAAAAACAAGCAAAGGGTCAACTAAACTTAACAAATTAACCTATTTGTTAGGATGTCCTCAGGATACATCCAAGCATAGGGTGGGAACAGAGACACAGACAGAGAACGAACATGTGGACCCAGAGGCGGAGGGTGATGGTGACACGACTTGGGAGATTAGCACTGACATATACATACTGCTGCTGCTGCGTCGCTTCAGTTGTGTCCGACTCTGTGCGACCCCATAGATGGAAGCCCACCAGGCTCCCCCGTCCCTGGGATTCTCCAGGCAAGAACACTGGAGTGGGTTGCCATTTCCTTCTCCAATGCAGGAAAGTGAAAAGTGAAAGTGAAGTCGCTCAGTCGTGTCCGACTCTTAGCGACCCCATGGACTGGAGCCTACCAGGATCCGCCGTCCATGGGATTTTCCAGGCAAAAGTACTGGGGTGGGGTGCCATTGCCTTCCCCAGACATATACATACTACCGCGTGTAAAGCAGACGGTGAGTGTGGACGCTGCTGCGTAACACGGGGAGCTCAGCTCGGCGCTCCGCAATGACCTGGAGGGGTGGGATGGGGGTGGGAGGGAGGTCCAAGACGGAGGAGATGTATGTATACACAGAGCTGATTCACTTTGTTGTACAACAACTAACACAACGTTGTAAAGCAATTATACTCCACTAAAAAAAAAAAAAAGAAAAGAAAAAATAAACAACCTCCAGAGAATCTTACCCATTACACAATAGTCAGCAAATATTTACTGAATATGTGGTAGAAAATGAATAGTATTATGAACAAAATCCAAAAGGAGTCTTGCTGATAACAATCAAATCATCACAAGTAAGTGTACAATTTATTACTTAAAAAATCAACTGTGTGGCTCTATGTTAGTAACAAATAGATAAAAATAAATATTAAAGATATTTAGGACAGTATCAAAAAGCATACAATACTTTTAAACATATGTAACAAAAGACAGAAAGGACTTGTGTATTAAAAGCAGTAAATATTTCCAAGAGAAATTTTTTAAATTTAAAATGAAGAGATATACCATATTTATGGATTGGAAGACTAAATATTGTTCAGATGTTCATTTTCCCTAAATTGAAACATAGAGTCAATGAAATTACAACCAGAATTGCAGAGGTCATTTTTGTAGAAATTAAGAAGCTGATTCTAACATCTATACAGAAATGTGAAGGACCTAGGATAGTTAAAACAATTCTTAAAAAAAAGGAAAACAAGATCAAAGGACTTATACTATCTGGTTTCATCAGATCAGATCAGTCGCTCAGTCGTGTCCGACTCTTTGCGACCCCATGAACCGCAGCACGCCAGGCCTCCCTGTCCATCACCAGCTCCCGGAGGTCCCTCAGACTCGCATCCATCGAGTCAGTGATGCCATCCAGCCATCTCATCCTCTGTCGTCCCCTTCTCCTCCTGCCCTCAATCCCTCCCAGCATCAGAGTCTTCTCCAATGAGTCAACTCTTCGCAGGAGGTGGCCAAAATACTGGAGTTTCAGCTTTAGCATCATTCCTTCTAAAGAAATTCCAGGATTGATCTCCTCCAGAATGGACTGGTTGGATCTCCTTGCAGTCCAAGGGACTCTCAAGAGTCTTCTCCAACACCACAGTTCAAAAGCATCAATTCTTCGGCGCTCAGCCTTCTTCACAGTCCAGCTCTCACATCCATACATGACCACAGGAAAGACCATAGCCTTGACTAGGCGAACCTTTGTTGGTAAAGTAATGTCTCTGCTTTTGAATATGCTATCTAGGTTGGTCATAACTTTCCTTCCAAGGAGCAAGCGTCTTTTAATTTCATGGCTGCAGTCACCATCTGCAGTGATTTTGGAGCCCAGAAAAACAAAGTCTGACACTGTTTCCACTGTTTCCCCATCTATTTCCCATGCAGTGATGGGACCAGATGCCATGATCTTCGTTTTCTGAATGTTGAGCTTTAAGCCAACCTTTTCACTCTCCACTTTCACTTTCATCAAGAGGCTTTTTAGCCCCTCTTCACTTTCTGCCATAAGAGTGGTGTCATCTGCATATCTGAGGTTATTGATATTTCTCCCGGCAATCTTGATTCCAACTTGTGTTTCTTCCAGTCCAGCATTTCTCATGATGTACTCTGCATATAAGTTAAATAAACATGGTGACAATATGCAGCCTTGACGTACTCCTTTTCCTATTTGGAACCAGTCTGTTGTTCCAGAGGCAGATCAGGTGGTCTGGTATTCCCATCTCTTTCAGAATTTTCCATAGTTTATTGTGATCCACACAGTCAAAGGCTTTGGCATAGTCAATAAAGCAGAAATAGATGTTTTTCTGGAACTCTCTTGCTTTTTCCATGATCCAGCGGATGTTGGCAATTTGATCTCTGGTTCCTCTGCCCTTTCTAAAACCAGCTTGAACATCAGGAAGTTCACGGTTCACATATTGCTGAAGCCTGGCTTGGAGAATTTTGAGCATTACTTTACTAGCGTGTGAGATGAGTGCAATTGTTCGGTAGTTTGAGCACTCCTTGGCATTGCCTTTCTTTGGGATTGGGATGAAAACTGACCTTTTCCAATTCAGACCTTTTATAAATGCTACAGTAATCAAGACAATATGGAATTGTCATAAGGGTAGGCATATAATCAATGGAAGAAACAGAGAACTTGGAAATAGACCCGGATGTGTTCATTTTGACAAAAGCAAGATCATTTAATAGGGAAAGGATAATCTACAACAAATGTACTGGAACAATATATGAGAAAAAAATAAACCATGGCCCCTACTCCATACCATACAAAAAGTTCATTTAAAAATAAGTTACCACTTGGTGACTTAATCAGTCTGCAGAAGTTTAAAGATCAATATAAGATTCAATTACTGGGTCTTGTAACAAGTCGGATCTTGGGAAGATTTACACTGCTCTTAGTTAGGGTTGTCATGATTTGACAACTTATCTGATACACGTAACATCTCCCAACAGATCAATGACAAGAAATTTAAAAAGCCCACCTGGAAAAGGGAAAGTCACACACAGTGACCACTGTCCATAGCACATAAGCATATGCTGTTTGTCAAAAGATGCAAGGCCTCCCAAAGCCGCTGAGATGTGTGTTTCTGTGCTGGCCAGGATGGTCTTCCTGGATCCTGGTCACAAGTCTTTTTCCTCTGTGACCACATCTGACCTGGGCATTGGGGTGATATTACAGGAACTTTACCGTTTTATTATTTTTTTTTAATTGGAATTCAGGAACCTCAGTCCTTTGTTTGCCAGGTAGTAGTTTAGTATTTATTTGCATTTGATCAACTCCATAATCAAAGCTGGAGACAGTGCTCAAATTTACTCCCAACCCAGGGATTTCTGTCTCCTAGCAACAGCCCTGAATGTTCCCTTCATGCCCTTAACCCTCAGCTTAAATGACTTCTACCTGGGCCTCTCCAGGGTCGTTTAGAACAACTTCTTAGGGTGGGGGTCACAGATAATATATGCCCCTCTGCTCCCAAATTACATCTCCAGGGATGGCTTTTTGCCATGAGGTGATTTTAATTTTTCCTAACTTGGATCTTCCAGACTTAAGGGGAATTTAAGAGGGACAGGGGTGCCTGAAGGCTCTGTGAGACCTCAATGTTATCTTCCTGATTATATTTGCCAATGATTTTTTTTTTTTGCACTAACTTTAGTTTGGTACAAATATTTTCGCTTTTTTTTTTTTTTTTTAACCTTTAAGACTTGCTGAGATTGCCAATTTTCAGCGTTATTGGATTATAGGCCTCAGCCAGAAATGGAGCTGCTTTAGTGATACTATATTTTCTTCCCTTTCTGCTCTCAGAGGGACTACGTTCAAGTGGAGACTATCCTTTTTAAAAATGAATGTAGCCAAGCCCTTCCAACCTCTGACCTATCGTGTGGCTTTGATAGACACATGATCTGAACCCCAAAGTACAAGTCATGGCTTACCAGAAACTGGGCAAACTCACAGTAAGAATGCAGGGTAATCTCTTGACTTCGCATGTAAATAAGTCTCCACGGACCTCCTCCCTGGGTACCCTGAGCAAATTACCCATTTTAGTGTCTGTTCCTGACAATTCCTTTTCTAATACTGGAATTTGTTATGATTGTTTTGGAGACAACAGAAATTACAGCTGCTAATTTTTTTGGACATGAAAAGGGTAGTTGCTCTTACCCTTATATGAAAAGTTCAGTGAAAGATCAGGCATGGCTGGATCTAAGTGCTCAGAGCCATTTCAGTTTTTTATTTCTATTTTTTTTTCATGTTGACCTCAGGCCAACACTCCCAACCTGGTGGCTCACATCCGGTTTACATTTTAACAACTTCAGAGGAGAAATCCCCTTTCTTAGTAACTGTTTCTACAATCCTGGAGCTGATGCTCAGTGGGCTTCGTTGGCCTGAGTTGGGAAATATGCATTTACTTGAGTCAATCTCTGCAGCTGGGAGGATGGGATATTTTAATTTGGCTAAATGTGGGTCACGTGGCCATCCTAGCACCAAGGGTAGGGGCATCTATCATTCCCTCTTCACAAGGACTGATTTAGAGAAGAGGTAGTTTCTCAAAGAAGATTGGATGCTGAGCAGGCAAAAACAATGAATGTCCAACGTGCGCTGATAGGTCTGTATTGAAACTGACTCAAGAAACCAGTTTTGTTATATATGGTTGCACCGAGTCTTGTATATTATTCAATGCATGTGTGCATGCTAAGTCACTTCAGTCGTGTCAGACTCTGCAATGCTATAGACTGTAACCCATCAGGCTCCTCTGTTCATGGGATTATCTAGGCAAGAGTACTGGAGTGGGTTGCCTTGCCCTCCTCCAGAGGATCTTCCAGACCAAGGGACTGAACCCACGTCTCTTATGTCTTCTGTATTTGGCAGGTAGGTTCTTTACCACTGGCGCCACCTGGGAAGCCCATATTATCGCTTTTTGCAGAAGTCTTTCACAAACTACAAGTTCCAAGGATCTTACAATCCTTTAGCCAGTCTTCTGGTTTAGAATTCAGATGATATAATGTGGTAACAATTATGCATTCTTGGGTGATAGGACCTTTACAACTGTTTCAAAATATTCATGAATCCCTCTCATGTGGTCAGCAAGGGACTGGGCACTGGAACACAAATTGATGAAGACATAATTAATACCTGGAAGGAATCATAACTGGAGGTAAGAAATATACCTTTAAGTAAATAAATCTTAGTGTGATATGCAAGTATCTGTAACAAATGATTCAGTTGTCTTTTGAAACCCTACAATATTGTAGACACTGGGTTTTTGCTCTTTCCACATTTTCTTACTTAAGTCTCAGGGCAATCCCTCAAAGCAAGCATTTCTCTCTAAGGACATAGAGGTTTGTAGAGATAAAGTCTTTTGTATGTGGTCATTCAGCTGGGATGTAGCAGGGGCCTTTGGGAAATCTATTTGGGAATACTATATTCTTCAATATTTGAGAGTCAATGCAGGAGTCTCAGGAGATGTGGGCTTGATCCCTGAATCAGGAAGATCCCCTAGAGTAGGGAATGGCAACTCACTCCAGTATTCTTGCCTGGAGAATCCCATGGACGGAGAAGTCTGGCAGGCTACAGTCCCCGGGGTCACAAGGAGTCAGACACAACTGAAGCGACTTAGCACAATGCACTTCGTGACTAAATCACCACCACCATGTAGATTGCAGAGGCAGCTGCAGTGATCTTCTTGCTTCCTGTCTCTCTTTAATTCATTCTGCTACCAGGTGTGTTCTGAGGTAGGCAGAAGTTGTGTACCGTATCATATTGCCTTGATCACTTATTTGGCAAATATTGTGCCCGGTCATGGTTTAAAGCTTTCAATAAAACAATCTTTTATTTTTTAACACTTTGAAAAATTATTTATTTTTAATTGGAGGGTAGTTGCTTTACAATATTGCGTTGGTTTCTGCCATACATCAGCATGAATCAGCCATAGGTGTACACATGTCCGCTCCCTCTTGAACCCTCTCCCTCTTCCCTCCCCCTCCCACCTGTGTAGGTTGTCACGGAGCACTGGATTTGGGCTCCCTGTGTCATAGAGCAAATTCCCACTGGTCATCTATGTTATGTATGATAATAGATACGTTTGCATGCTCGTCTCTCAGTTCGTCCTACCCTCTTCTTCCCCCACTGGGTCCACGAGTCTGCTCTTTGTGTCTGCGTCTCCACTGTTGCCCTGCAAACAGGTGCATCAGGGCCATCTTTCTAGACTCCATATATATGCATTCATAATGATATTTGTTTTTCTCTTTCTAACTTACTTCACTCTGTATAATAGTTTCTAGGTTCATCCACTTCATTAGAACTGACTCAAATGCATTCTTTTACAGATGAGTAACATTCCACTGTGTATACGTACCACAGATTCTTGATCTATTCATCTGTCGATGGATACCTAGGTTGCTTCCATGTCCTAGCAACTGTAAATAGTACTTCAATCATCACTGAAGTGCATGTGTCTTTTTCAATTATGGTTTCCTTAGAGACTTCCCTGTAGCTCCAACAGTAAAGAATCTGCCTGTAATGCAGGAGACCAGGGTTCGACCCCTGGGTCAGGAAGATTCTCTGGAGAAGGGAATGGCAATCCACTCCAGTATTCTTGCCTGGAGAATCCCACAGACAGAGAAGCCTGGTGGGCTACAGTCCATGGGGTTGCAAAAAGTCGAACGAGACTGACCAACTGACACACACCGGGTATATATGCCCAGTAGCTAGGGATAAAACTACCACCATATGACAATACAACTGTTTTCAAGCATTTCACCAGTGTTCAAGAAAAGCAGTCGTTTAACATGATTTATCACACAGTAGTCTCCCTGCCCACATCATCTGTGCTTTCACCTGGTTTCAATTCCCTATGGTCAACTGAGGTCTGAAAATATTAAATAGAAAATTCCAGAAATAAACACTCCCTAGTTTTTTTTTTTTTGTGTGTGTGTGTGTTTTCTAACTTCATGCTGTTCTGAGTAAGATAATAAAATCTTGTGCCATTCTGCTCCATCCCACCCGGGACAAGATTCATCCTCTGTCTATTGCATCCTGCCCCTGAATCATCTAGAAGCCATGGTGTTATCAGATAGACTGTCCTTGGTATCACAGTGCTGTGTTCAGGCAACCCTTATTTTACTTAATAATGGTTCCAAACTGCCAGAGTAGTGATGCTGGCAATTTGAATATGCGAGAGAGAAGCCACAATGTGCTTCCTTTAAGTGGAAAGGTGAAAGATGCCCCACTTGATAAGAAAAAAAAAAAATTGTATGCTGAGGTTGCTAACATCATATGGTATTAATACTTTTTCTATCCATAAAGTTGTAAAAAAAGAAAAAGAAATTTGTGCTAGTTTTGCTGTTGTGCCTCAAATTGCAAAAGCTATGGCCACAGTGCATGAGAAATGCTTAGTGAGCATGGAAAATGCATTAAATTTGTACAGTAAGATATTTAGATGGGGGAGGAGAAGGAAAGGGAGGGGGAGAGAAATAGCACTCATATAACCTTCATTATGGTGTTGTTAAAGTTGTTATATTTTATTAATTATTGCTGTTAACCTCTTCGTATGCCTAATTTATAGGTTAAACTTTATCATAGATATGTGATGGTGTGGTTTAGTTGCTGAGTTGTGTCCAATTCTTAGTGACCCCATAGGCTGTCTGTATATCTTTCCTTTTCTCCTTTGCCTTTCGCTTCTTTTCATAGCTATTTGTAAGGCCTCCTCAGACAGCCATTTTGCCTTTTTGCATTTCTTTTTCTTGGGGATTGGCTTGATCACTTCCTCCTGTACAGTGCCACAAACCTCTGTCCATAGTTCTTCAGGCACTCTGTCTATCAGATCTAACTAATCCCTTGAATCTATTTGTCACTTCCACTATGTAATCATAAGGAATTTGATTTAGGTCATACCTGAATGGACCAGTGGTTTTCCTTACTTTCTTCAATTTAAGTCTGAATTTGGCAATCATGGTTCATGATCTGAGCCATGGTCAGCTCCTGGTCTTGTTTTTACTGACTGTATAGAGCTTCTCCATCTTTGCCTGCAAAGAATATAATCAATCTGATTCTGGTATTGACCATCTGGTAATGTCCATGTGTAGAGTCTTTTCTTGTGTTGTTGGAAGAGGGTGTTTGCTCTGACCAGTGTGTTCTCTTGGTAAAACTCTATTAGCCTTTCCCCTGCTTCATTCTGTACTCCAAGGCCAAATTTCCCTGCTATTCCAGTGTTTCTTGACTTTCTATTTTTGCATTCCAATCCGCTATAGTGAAAAGGACATCTTTTTTGGGTGTTAGTTCTAGAAGGTCTTGTAGGTCTTCGTAGAACCATTCAACTTCAGCTTCTTCAGCATTACTGGTCAGGGCACAGACTTGAATGGTCTGATATTGAATGGTTTGCCTTGGAAGCGAATAGAGATCATTCTGTTGTTTTTGTGATTGCATCCAAGTATTGTATTTTGGACTCTTTTGTTGACTATGATGGCTACTCCATTTCTTCTAAGGGATTCTTGCCCACAGTACTAGATACAATGGTCATGTGAATTAAATTCACCCATTCCAGTCCATCTTAGTTTGCTGATTCCTAGAGTGTTGATGTTCACTCTTGCCATCTCCTGTTTGATCACTTCCAATTTGCCTTGATTCATGGACCTAACATTCCAGGTTCCTATGCAATATTGCTCTTTACAGAATCAGACTTTGTTTCTATCACCGGTCACATTAACAACTGGGTGTTGTTTTTGCTTTGGCTCCATCCCTTCATTCTTTCTGGAGTTATTTCTCCACTGATCTCCAGTAGCATATTGGGCACCTACTGACCTGGGGAGTTCATCTTTCAGTCCTACCTTTTTGCTTTTTCATACTGTTCATGGGGTTCTCAAGGCAAGAATACTGGTGGCTTGCCATTCCCTTCTCCAGTGGACCATGTTTTGTCAGAACTCTCCACCATGACCCATCCATTTTGGGTGGCCCTACACAGCATGGCTCATAGTTTCATTGAGGTAGACAAGGCTGTGGTCCATGTGATCAGGTTGGTTAGTTTTCTGTGATTGTAGATTTCAAAAGGCAAAGGAGATAAGGAAAGATATATCCATTTGAATGCAGAGTTCCAAAGGATAGAAAGGAGAGATAAGAAAGCCTTCCTTAGTAATCAGTGTAAAGAAATAGAGGAAAACAACAGAATGGGAAAGACTAGAGATCTCTTCAAGAAAATCAGAGATACCAAGGGAACTTTTCATGCAAAGATGGGCACAATAAAGGACAGAAATGATATGGCCCTAACAGAAGCAGAAGATATTAAAAAGAGGTGGCAAGAATATACAGAAGAACTGTACAAAAAAGATCTTCATGACCCAGATAATCACTATGGTGTGATCAGTCACCTAGAACCAGACATCCTGGAATGCCAAGTCAAGTGGGCCTTAGAAAGCATCACTACGAACAAAGCTAGTGGAGGTGATGGAATTCCAGTGGAGCTATTTCAAATCCTAAAAGCTGATGCTGTGAAAGTGCTGCATTCAATATACCAGCAAATTTGGAAAACTCAGCAGTGGCCACAGGACTGGAAAAGGTCAGTTTTCATTCCAATCCCAAAGAAAGGCAATGCCAAACAATGCTCAAACTACCGCACAATTGCACTCATCTCACACGCTAGCAAATTAATGCTCAAAATTCTCCAAGCCAGGCTTCAGCAATACCTGAACTGTGAACTTCCAGATGTTCAAGCTGGATTTAGAAAAGGTAGAGGAACCAGAGATCAAATTGCCAACATTTGTTGGATCATTGAAAAAGCGAGAGTTCCAGAAAAACATCTATTTCTGCTTTATTGACTATGCCAAAGCCTTTGACTGTGTGGATCACAACAAACTGTGGAAAATTCTTAAAGAGATGGGGATACCAGACCACCTGACCTGCCTCCTGAGAAATCTGTATGCAGGTCAGGAAGCACCAATTAGAACTGGACATGGAACACAGTCTGGTTCCAAATCAGGAAAGGAGTATATCAAGACTGTATATTGTCACCCTGCTTATTTAACTTATATGCAGAGTACATCATGAGAAATGCTGGACTGGATGAAGCACAAGCTGGAATCAAGATTGCTGGGAGAAATATCAATAACCTCAGATATGCAGATGACACCACACTTGTGGCAGAAAGTGAAGAAGAACTAAAGAGTCTCTTGATGAAAGTGAAAGAGGAGAGTGAAAAAGTTGGCTTAAAACTCAACATTCAGAAAACTAAGATCATGGCGTCTGGTCCCATCACTTCATGGAAAATAGATGGGAAAAAGTGACACACTTTAATTTTTGGGCTCCAAAATCACTGCAGATGATGACTGAAGCCATGAAATTAAAAGATATTGGCTCCTTGGAAGAAAAGTTATGACCAACCTAGACAGCATATTAAAAAACAGAGACATTACTTTACCAACAGAAGTCTGTCTAGTGAAAGCTATGGTTTTTCCAGTAGTCATGTGTGGATGTGAGAGTTGGGCTGTAAAGAAAGCTGAGCCCGGAAGAATAGATGCTTTTGAACTGTGGTGTTGGAGAAGACTCTTGAGAGTCTCTTGGACTGCAAGGAGATCCAACAGTACATCCTAAAGGAGATCAATCTTGAATATTCATTGGAAGGACTGATGTTGAAGCTGAAACTCCAATACTTTGGCCACCTGATGTGAAGAACTGATTCATTGGAAAAGACCCTTATGCTGGGAAAGACTGAAGGCGGGAGAAGAATGGGACGACAGAAGATGAGATGGCTGGATGGTATCACTGACTCGATGGACGTGAGTTTGAGTAAACTCCGGGAGTTGGTGGTGATGGACAGGGAGGCCTGGTGTGCTGCAGTCCATGGGATCACAAAGAGTTGGACACGACTGAGTGACTGAACTGAACTGAGGCTGTATGTATAGCAAAAACCTTAGTACTCTGTGTGATTTCAGGCATTGAGAGGTATTGGAACATATGATCCTTAGTTAGGGGGAACTACAGTAATAGAATGTGACTTCCCTGTAGCTCAAACGGTGAAGAATCTGTCTGCAATGCAGGAGACCAGGGTTTGATCCCTGTGTCAGAAAGATCCTCTGGAGGAGGGAATGGCAATCCACTCCAGTATTCTTGCCTGGAGAATCCTGTAGACAGGGGAGCCTGATGGGCTACAGGAAGGTTGCAAAAAGTTGGACACGACTGAACAACTCACACACACAGTAATAGATTACATATCATTGTTGATACGTATTCAAGGTGATTGCTCTTTCCCCACACACTTCCGTGTTTTATCACTGATCCTTTAAAAGTGTCTAAACTCTTCAGCTTAGCATCACGGTTCTCCCCAGCTGTGCCACCCATTCAAGCTTGTTCTCCTAAAGCCATCCACTCCGAAGGACTGGTATACTCAGTGCCCAGCGAAGGCTTTTGTGCCTGCCTCTCCCTACAGCGTGGAACAACACTCCCAGGCTCTCTGCATCCCTGGTAGTTCCGGCTGACTGTGATTTTACCTGTCAAGTCTGCGACCTCTTCCTGGTTGCATTTGATATAACTTTCTCCAAGTCATCTGGCACTATGTCTTCTCTGAACTCTGGTGGTTTATTTTATGATGTTTAACTATTTTCTTTTCCAGGTGGCTCAGTGGTCAAGAATCTGCCTGCTATGCAGGAAACACAGGTCTGATCCCTGAGTCGGGAAGATCCCCTGGAGAAGGAAATGACCACCCACTCCAGTATTCTTGCCTGGGAAATCCCATGGGCAGAGGAGCCTGGTGGGCTACAGTCAATGGGGTAACAAAAGAGTTGTACATGACTTAGCGACTAAACAACAGCAACATTTTCTTCTACAAGACTATGAGCTTTATTGTGTCACTGATACTTGATCAAATATCTGTTGATAAAGGACCTCAAAGTGTTCTGATTACTGGTGGTCATAGGTTAGGGTAGGAATAGAAAGATTTAGGTAAGAGGAAGAGAGATGAAGTTAAAATAAGACAGATGAAAAGTTGCATCTCAATCCATATTCTTTTATTCTTGTCTTGCTTTGCAACATTGTTGAGTAGGAGGGGGTTTTCCTTCCTGTAGGGTAGCAAAAATGCAAAGTATGGGCCTAGAGCCAGTGACCAAAGTCAGGTACCAAAGTCAATTTCTCTGGCTCATTTGGGGATTCAGGTATCCCTGAACTCAAAAGGTAAACAATTTTCCATTATTCATTGATTTAATTTCCTTCATGTTGTTGTTTAGCCGCTACGTCGTGGCAACTTGTGATCCCATGAACTGTGGCCTGCCAGGTTTCCCTGTCCATGGAAATCTCCAGGCCAGAATACTGGAGTGGGTTGTCATTTCCTTCTCCATGGGATCTTCCTGATCCAGGGACACAACCCTCGTCTCCCACATTGGCAGGCGAATTCTTTACCTCTGAGCCATCAGTGAAGCCCTCATAGAATCAGACTAATAAAATCAGCACTTTAAAAACTAGTTTTATCCGCTATTTTAAGATTACATAATTTTGATAATTTTGTTATTAACATAATGATCCTACAGGAAACTTTTCTCTAAGTGAAGATTATATTATCCAGTCTTTTATGTTAAGGGGAGTTTGTGATTAGTGTTGCTACTCTACAGCATTTCCCTGTGATTTTCTCTAGGTTAAAGTACTTAAAAAGTTGATAAATATCATTTGTTTTTAGGCTATGCTTGAGGACAGTATTTTGGCTGAATTCAGGGCTGAATTATTTTCCCGAAAATCTTTTTCCAGAAAGGACCAGCAATTTGCTGATAACTTTTCTTATAAATGACTGTGCAGTTAAGACTTAATAACAAACTGATCATGCAGTGTGGTAACAGGAATGGGAGATAATGAATCCTTTTCTGAGAGCACTTAGAACCATTACTCTCAATCTGGGGGGCTCACACTGCTGAAGAATAACTTCAGTTTTTTCAAGGTATGATTTTTAAAACAGGAAGGCAAAAAAAAAAAAAAAACACCAAAAACTACTCAGCTGTTAGGTTGATTTGTTTTCTCTCCAACAGTCTTCATAGCTTCAATTTCTAGAAGTTGCTCCTTGAAGATAGAAACATTGCACTTGATAATGTTTTGCTCATTCGTCTCCAGAATGTTTGTTCAGTTGAGAAATGAAAATGGGTCTCAGTGTAGTACACAGAGTGATTTGTTCTAAATGGCACGGAAACTGTTTCTGGGCCACAGAAGTGTGCATGCAAGGTTCTATAAAAGTTGATGCTTTTTCTGATGTGTAGACACCTTGATCTAGCCAAATATTCATATTAGGAACTCTCCCTTAAGCATATGTCGCTGGTTTTGTGTAACAGTAAAAGGGACATGTGCAAAAGGGTGCAAAAGCCCAGGCACTAATTTAAATCAGGGGCAGTTTTCCCCCACATTTATGGTGAAAGTGACTTTAGCTTCATATAGCATGTTTTAGCGTGACAGGGATACTGGTGTTACTTGTTCAGCCAAAAAGAAAGCCTTTTATTAAAATGATTGGAATGCAGACCCTGTTTCACAGGTCTGGTTTCCTGGCATTTGGTGGTGGGGGCGGAACTCTAGCACGCCTGTCGGGCGCTTTTGTTTCAGGAACAAAAGCGAACACAGCAGGGGGTCCACCCAAATCCTCCCCCTTTATCCCTTTTAAAACCAAACTGAGCAGGAGGACCAAGTGACCGCTCTATTCACATTTTGGTCTTCCTGTGGTGGCTCCGGTCCCCTTGGTTGCACTGCTTATTTTGATCCACGTTTGCCCCCAGTAGAGATCAAAGCTACATTTTATGGGCTTAGAGTCTGGCAATATGCTGGCAAATGGGAAAACAAGCAACATAAAGCAAATTTCTGCCATGATGTTTTTTTAATATTGAGACAGGTTTTCATCTAACAGAGTCAACAGAATGGAATGTGAGAGTACCACGGAGCTAAAGGCTGTGAACACTGCTTCCGGACGACATATCCCTAGGGGCACAGATCATACAGTTCTATATTATTCAGCGTGTCACTCTATGGGCACAGAACTGATTTTTGCCTCTGAAAATGTCTCTTTCTTGAAACTCCAGCTGTCCTCCATTCATGAAGCAGTGTTTTAATAAGGTGGTTGTTTACTAGGAAGTGAAGCTAACACTAATAATGAATCACTGACAATATAGCACATTTCTTATCATAGATGGTCTCCTTGCTGCCAAACAGCTGGAGGAAAAGTGGGGAAAATGCAATCAAGCATTTAAGCATCATAGCTGGATGTTTTCAAACATTACGTGGCCAGATGTTTAGCATTGTGGAGGTAATGTGTATGATTGCCTGCCTTCTAAAATATTTTATATGGGTCTTTGATGTTCGGTAGAGATAGAGTCATGGACTATTCTTCATTTTCAGGATGCTGAGCAGTTTTTCTGATCATGAATGGCAACAACAATGCTGAAGACTCTCGAGAGCCAGGCCTGGCAGGGACTGTGAGAGAGACTTGGACTGTGGTTAAATGGGTCCCTCTCCTGGCGGAAGTGCATGAAAGCATATGCCTTTTAAAAGGCATGGGTTGGATCGATTTTCAGTCTTCCAGTAAGGTGCATATAGGAATTAAGAAGTTGGGTAAAGAGATCAGGTCCTCTTGTTTTCCTCAAGACCCAAAGGCAGGATAACCAGATGCTTCACTGAAATACCCAGTTCTAAGACAGAAAACACACTGTCATAATAACATTGAAGATACTGGCTTACAAGAAATCTAGTCTCACTAGGGGGTTGTATCCTTCTTCAGATTAATGTCTCATCTGAATTTTAAAAAGCAAAGTACAGTACAATCTTGTTGTCTATCCATTATATGTATAATAGTTTACCTCTGTGAATCCCAAACTCCCAGTCCTTCTAGATTCAATATCTCATGATAAACCATAATGGAAAAAATATATTTTTTAAAAATGTCTATATGTGTATAACAGTCACTTTGTAACAGCAGAGATTGGCACAACACTGTAAACCAACTATACTGCAATAAAAAAATAAAATTATAAAAAACTAAACAAAATGAAGCTCTTTCTCTTTTCAGAATCTCAGAGTACCCGATGAAAATCAACCCATGCTCCCTGCTGTACTTCTCTGTCGGTTGCTGGTACTTGTAATTAGACTCATTGCCAAATGCTCCACTAAATTAAAACCCCTGGAAATTAATTATCTCATCAAAGGTGGCTCAGTTTCAGAACTGGGTTCACAGATCCTGGTGCTAAGATAAGTGCAACTCCTACTTAAGAGTGATAGAAAAAAAAAAAAAAAAAAGCCATTTACTGACATGTCTCTGCAGGAATCAATAACATTACAGAACATGTAGGAGCCAAGAATAGCCTAAGCATATTAATAACTCAGCCTGCTCACTGATTTTATTCAAGATGACTGGTTAAAGAACACTCTGCCTTGATGACAGCTCCATGGCATGAGGAACAATGTCATCATTACCATGTGGGGCTGTTTAGCATTTAGAACACTTCACACATAAAGGGAACCTCACACAGGCCTGTTGTGCTTTAGACAGATGGTTTAATGTTTCTTTAGCCTTCAGCCTATCAGGCCACCCGTGGTTTTCTTCAGCCAAGGGCTTTTTAAAAATAATTGGTCTATAGCAATTTTCTAACAAGACTGACTGCAATATATTCTTAAATCTTTTTCTTACCCTTAACCATCCCTTACAGTGGTTTGTCGTTGACAAACCTCCCTGACTGACACTGAGTCTTCATGTATAAGCAATTGCTGACATAAAAGGAGAGGAAGGGGTGGAAATTTCGCCATTAATGGTTTCTTGGCTAGGGAAAAGCTATTCAGAAATGATTACTTTGGAAAATCGTGCTTTTCTGATTAGACACTGCCCGGTTCTGAAAAAGCTGTTGCCCTACAATCTCTCAATACAGGAAATGATAACACAGTATAGATGGATAACCGTGGGTGGGGAAGGATACATATATGCGTTTGTTTCAAGATGGTGAAGCAAAATAGAAACTGTTCCTCTGTCTGATGACTATGCCTGCTCAGGAACGAATAAAGAGGCTGCGGCTCCCCTGCTCAGGCTGTCAAAGTGAGACTCCCGGCACACTGACAAAGCAAGCGGGATGCATTTTTATAGTGCAAATTTGTGTAGGAATCTCAATGACCTACTGCACTGCCCTGGCCACTGTTCAGCTCCCCAGGCCCTCCTGCGAGCTCTATCAAGGGAACAAGACCCGGAGGCCAGAAGACTGTGGATTGGCTCCGGTGGAGGCTTATTTGCATATTTTTCTCTCTGCAGTCTCCCTGGTAGGGTTCAGAAGAAGCATGCTTGCGCCCAGGGCAGAGAAAAGCGATTACACAGCAGAAGAGGGTTTAGTGATCAGAAGTATTTAAGAAGGCAAGTGTCTCCTGACTGTGCGCTCAGAAGGGCGGGGGTGGGGGTGGGGTGGGGGGGCCAAGAATGTCTCACTGCAGGCTCAGATTCCCCGCTGACACTTTACTCAGGGGTGGACTGGAGTCCCCGCTGCTTCTGTGGCTGCTGCTGGTGTCAGGGTATTGAACCGAAACTGTCAATTTCTACACCTGTGAGGAAGAAGCTGCCAGCACCTTCATCAGTGTTCTGTGTGACCACGTCCTGTTTAATTCCCAGCGCTAGGTACTGGGCCGGTTCCGCCTGATAAACAGCTTGCTACCTAGGGCGACAGGATGACCATCGAGGACGCGGGCCTGAACCGAGAGCGGCTGTGTGGCCAGGCCTCTCAGTGCGTGCTGGCCTTCAACGTGGTCAGCTTCTCCCAGGAGCAGTTCCGGCTGGTGCACGTGGAGGTGTTGATGAGGGACATCAACGACCATGCGCCGTGCTTCCTCTGGGCCCAGATTCCCATGGAGGTGTCCGAGGGCACAGCGGTGGGCACGCGCATCCCCCTGGAGGTGCCCGTGGACGAGGATGTGGGCGCCAACGGGCTGCAAAGCGTGTGCCTGGACGAGCCCCACAGCCCCTTCCACGTGGAGCTGCAGACACGCGCGGACAGTGCCCAGTGCGCCGACTTGGTGCTGCTGTAGGAGCTGGACCGCGAAAGCCAGGCCACCTACAGCCTGGGGCTGCTGGTCCAGGACTGCGGCCGCCCGCCGCGCTCCGCCACGGCCGCCCTCAGCGTGCGCGTGCTGGACGCCAACGACCACAGCCCGGCCTTCCTGCAGGGTGCGTGGCGGAAGTGGAGCTGGCTGAGGACGAGGTCGTGGGCTCGCTCCTGCTAGACCTGGACGCGGCGGACCCCGAGGAGGGCCCCAGCAGCGACGTGATGTTCGACTTCGGGGCCTGCACCCCGTCCGAGGTGCGCCGCCTCTTCCGCCTGGACCCGCGCTCCGGCCGCCTCGCCCTGGCGGGGCCCGTGGACTACGAGCGCCAGGACACTTACGAACTGGACGTGCGGGCGCAGGACCGCGGCCCCGGGCCCCACGCCGCCACCTGCAAGGTCATCGTGTGCCTCCGCGACGTCAATGACAACGCTCCGGACATCTCCATCATCCCGCTGGCCGCCCCGGGCGCGCCTGCTGCCTCGCCCTTCCCCTCCGCCACCGCCGCTCTTAGGGGGGCGGAGGCCACCTCGTCGACCCGGCCTGGGACGCCGAAGGCGGCCGCCGTCTCGCTGGTGCCGGAAGGGGCGGCGCGCGAGAGCCTGGTGGCGCTGGTCAGCACCTCGGACAGGGACTCGGGCGCCAACGGGCAGGTGCGTTGCGCCCTCTACGGGCACGAGCACTTCCGGCTGCAGCCGGCCTACGCGGGCAGCTACCTGGTGGTGACCGCGGCGTCCCTAGACCGCGAGCGCATCTCCGAGTACAACCTGACGCTGGTGGCCGAGGACCGCGGCGCGCCCCGGCTGCGCACGGTGCGGCCTTACACGGTGCGCGTGGGCGACGAGAACGACAACGCGCCGCTCTTCACGCGGCCAGTCTATGAGGTGTCAGTGCGTGAGAACAACCCTCCCGGGGCCTACTTGGCCACGGTGGCCGCCAGGGACCCTCAACGGCCAGGTCGCCCACCAGCTGCTGGAGGCTGAGATGGGCCGGGCTGGGGGCGCCGTGCCCACCTACGTCTCGGGGGACCCCGTCAAGGGGCGGCTGCGCGCACGACGGAGTTTTAACCTCGAGGAACTGGCCAGGCTGCAGCTAGGGTTGGAGGCGCTGGACGGCGGCTCGCCGCCGCTGCGAGGCCGGGCCACGGCGGAGCTGCAGATGCAGGGCCAGGACGAGCGCGCCCCGGCTTGTCGATGGCTCAGCCCTGCTGCCTCCGCCCTGGGACGCGTCCCTGGGCTCCCTGACGACCCGACAGCAGGCCAGCGACGCGGATAAAGGCCTTGACGCGCAGCTGACTCACCTCCGGCTCCGCGGCGACGGCGGCCCCGGGGGAGCTATCGCTGCAGTGTCGAAGGTCCCCGCAGCCCGCCGGCCCGCTGACGGCGGTCGTCGCGGCGCTGGACGAAGGCCGCCTGGCCCTACGGAGCTCGGGCGCGGTGCTCCCGGTACCCTCGCTTCTGGCACCACCTGGCGGACAAATGGTGCTGGTGCCACCTCCGGCGCCGCCGCCGAACCGGGAAGGGGCGCGCAGAGCGGCGCCTTGAGCTCTCCGTGGCCGTGGTCGGGTTTTCGGCCAGCCCCTGCGGCCTTCTCCTGGTGGCCGTGGTCACCGTGACTTGGCCCCGCCCGGGCCGCGGAGGAGGAAGCTTTGGGAGCGCGGCCGGAGCTCGTGCCACAAGAGCAGTGCATGGCCAGGCCGCTCCAAGTCGCAGAGTGTCAGCGGCTGTGACTGTGGGGGCTTCGGCCTGAGCTACTTAGTGGAGACACCCCCGCTTTCCGTTTCCTCAGAGGCCCCAGGAGGGCGATTCTGCAGAAATTTCCCAGTCCGGGAACAGTGGGGTGTCCTTACGCCCCTCACCTCAGAAGGGGAGCGCGATCCCGTGGGCTTGGATGGCGCACCCCAACTCTCTTAGTGCCATCGTTAACCTTTAGTGGATTTTCACCCTGGAAGCTTTGTGAACATTCAGTGCCTGATCAGGTTTGAGACTTCAAATGGCTTTGGGGGATTTGTTAATTATTTTCTTTGAGAGGAAAAGTTCTTCACAGATGAGGGCAGGAGAAGGCCTGATGGTCGTGTGTTCCTGGAAGGCTATGTGTGTTCCTACTGTTTTGGTCCCTGGTAACTGCCTTGTGAGTCCAGCTCGAGTCCTTTCCTTCAGGGTTTAAATGGTGTCTTTCTGTAGCAATTCAGGGCTTCCCTGGTGGCTCAGATGGTAAAGAATCTGCCTGCAGTGCAGGAGACCTGGGTTTGATCCCTGGGTTAGGAAGATCCCTGGAGAGGGGAATGACTACCCACTCCAGTGGAGAATTCTTTGGACTGAGGAGCCTGGTGGGCAACAGTCCATGGGGTCACAAAGATTCACACAGGACTGAACAAGTTCACTTTCCTGCAGCACTTTAGATGACAGATGCTGTGCTTGCTGTCAATTCTGATATCTAAGGGTGAAATATTATTAGCTGCTGCTCTCACCCTTTTTTAAATCAGGGTTCAGTCTCAGGTCCTTTTCATCCCTCATCCTGATGGGGAGAGGATAAATCTGCTGCAAGTTTAAGGTAATTGCAGAGTATTTATCATTGTTTCTAAGCCATGGGTTTGACGTTTTGTACATTTTTATGGATAACAGAGTAATTCTTTCCTTTTCACTTCCAGGGCACATTCAAATTCTGATGAATTTAGTGTTAGAGATAGTGGAAAAGGAGACAGTAAAATGAATGACAGCAGTTCTGATATCAGTCGAGAGGGCTTCAAGAAAGTGCCTTTTGGAATGATTGCAAAGCAAGAGGGTAAGTTCATACCTGTGACTTTGAAGCTCTTGTTTTCAAAGTCACAATGCTGTATGCTTCAGTGAATTATATAATCAAAGGAGCAAACAAAGGGGTCTCTGCTGTACGTTCATAGATAGGATGATGCTGATGGCTGAAGGGGTAAAGAAGCCGCCCGCAATGCAGGAGACTCAGGTACAGTCCCTGGGTTGGGAAGATCCCCAGGAAGAGGAAATGGCAACCCACTCCAGTATTCTTTCCTGGAAAATTTCATGGACAGAGGAGCCTGGTGGGCTGCAGTCCATGGGGTCCCAAAGGGTCAGACACGACTATGTGCTGGATGGCTGGATGCTGAATAGAGCTAGTATTTTAAATCACTGACTATATAGCTGTTTCTATATAATAAATACTTTGCAATTATTGGCTTATTTCAGTTCAGTTCAGTCACTCAGTGGTGTCTGACTCTTTGTGACCCCATGGACTGTAGCACACCAGGCCTCCCTGGCCATCACCAACTCCTGGAGCTTTCTCAAACCCAAGTCCATCGAGTCGGTGATGCCATCCAACCATCTCATCCTCTGTCGTCCCCTTCTCTTCCCACCTTCAATCTTTCCCAGCCTCAGGGTCTTTTCCAATGAGTCAGTTCTTCATATCAGGTGGCCAAAGTATTGGAGTTTCAGCTTCAACATCAGTCGTTCCAGTGAACACTCAGGACTGATTTCCTTTAGGATGGACTGGTTGGATCTTCTTGCAGTCCAAGGGACTCTCAAGAGTCTTTTCCAACACCACAATTCAAAAACATCAATTCTTCTGTGCTCAGCTTTCTTTATAGTCCAGCTCTCACATCCACACACGACTTTTGGAAAAACCATACCTTTGACTAGATGGACCTTTGTTGACAAAGTAATGTCTCTGCTTTTTAATATGCTGTCTATGTTGGTCATAGCTTTTCTTCCAAGGAACAAGTGTCTTTTAATTTCATGGCTGCAGTCACCATCAGCAGTGATTTTGGAGCCCCCAAAATAAAGTCTACCACTGTTTCCCCTTCTATTACCATGAAGTGATGGGGCTGGATGCCATGATCTTAGTTTTCTGAATGTTGAGTTTTAAGTCAACTTTTTCACTCTCCTTTATTGAGCCCATCTTTGCATAAAATGTTCCCTTGGTATCTCTAATTTTCTTGAAGAGATCTCTAGTCTTTCCCGTTCTATTGTTTTCCTCCACTTCTTTGCACTGATTGCTGAGGAAGGCTTTCTTATCTCTCCTTGCTATTCTTTGGAACTCTGTATTCAAATGGGTATATCTTTGCTTTTCTCCTTTGCTTTTCACTTCTCTTCCTTTCACAACTATTTGTAAGGCCTCCTCAGACAGCCATTTTGCTTTTTTTGCATTTCTTTTTCTTGGGGATGGTCTTGATTCCTGTCTCCTGTACAATGTCATGAACCTCTCTCCACAGTTTCTGTCAAATTTGGAAAACTCAGCAGTGGCCACAGGACTGGAAAAGGTCAGTTTTCATTCCAATCCCAAAGAAAGGCAATGCCAAAGAATGCTCAAACTACCGCACAGTTGCATTCATCTCACATGCTAGTAAAGTAATGCTTAAAATTCTCCAAGCCAGGCTTCAGCAATACCTGAACTGTGAACTTCCAGATGTTCAAGCTGGATTTAGAAAAGGCAGAGGAACCAGAGATCAAATTGCCAACATTTGTTCAATCGTGGAAAAAGCAAGAGTTCCAGAAAAACATCTATTTCTGCTTTATTGACTATGCCAAAGCCTTTGATTGTGTGGATCACAATAAACTGTGGAAAATTCTGAAAGAGATGGGCATACCAGACCACCTGACCTGCCTCCTCAGAACTCTGTGTGCAGGTCAGGAAGCAACAGTTAGTACTGGACATGGAACAATAAACCGGTTCTAAATAGCAAAAGTAGTATGTCAAGGCTATATATTGTCATCCTGCTTATTTAATTATATGCAGAGTACATCATGAGAAATGCTGGGCTGGAGGAAGCACAAGCTGGAATCAAGATTGCCAGGAGAAATATCAATAACCTCAGATATGCAGATGATACCACCCTTATCAGAGAAGGCAATGGCACCCAACTCTTGCCTGGGAAATCTTGTGGATGCAGGAGCCTGGTAGGCTCCAGTCCATGAGGTCTCCAAGAGTCAGACACGACCACCCTTATGGCAGAAAGTGAAGAAGAACTAAAAGCCTCTTGATGAAAGTGAAAGAGGAGAGTGAAAAAGTCAGCTTAAAGCTCAACATTCAGAAAACAAAGATCATGGCATCCGATCCCATCACTTCATGGCTGATTTTATTTTTCTGGGCTCCAAAATCACTGCAGAGGGTGACTATAGCCATGAAATTAAAAGACACTTACTCCTTGGAAGGAGAGTTATGACTAACTGAGACAGCATATTAAAAGGCAGAGACATTACTTTGCCAACAAAGGTCCATCTAGTCAAGGCTATGGTTTTTCCAGTGGTCATGTATGGATGTGAGAGTTGGACTACAAAGAAAGCTGAGCACTAAAGAATTGATGCTTTTGAACTGTGGTGTTGGAGAAGACTCTTGAGAGTCCCTTGGACTGCAAGGAGATCCACCCAGTCCATCCTAAAGGAGATCAGTCCTGAGTGTTCATTGGAAGGACTGATGTTGAAGCTGAAACTCCAATACTTTGGCCACCTGATACGAAGAACTGACTCATTGGAAAAGACCCTGATGCTGGGAAAGATTGAGGAAAGGAGGAGAAGGGGATGACAGAGGATGAGATGGTTGGATGACATCACCGACTCGATGGACATGGGTTTGGGTGGACTCTGGGACTTGTTGATGTACAGGGAGGCCTGGCGTGCTGCGGTTCATGGGGTTGAAAAGAGTCGGACATGACTGAGTGACTGAACTGAACTGACTTTCACTCTCCTCTTACACTTTCATCAAAAGGCTCTTTAGTTCACTTTCTGCCGTAAGGGTGGTGTCATCTGCATATCTCAAGTTACTGATATTTCTCCCAGAAATCTTGATTCCAGCTTGTGCTTCATCCAGCCCAGCATTTCTCATGATGTACTTTGCATATAAGTTAAATAAGCAGGGTCACAATATACAGCCTTGATGTACTCCTTTTCCTATTTGGAACCAGTCTGTTGTTTCATGTCCAGTTCTAACTGTTGCTTCCTGACCTGCATACAGATTGCCTTATTTAATCCCCATAATAAATCCAATGAGGTAGGAAATGGAGGCATAGAAAGTTTAAGTAGTTCCCCTAAGTGCTGGAGTTAAGATCTTAGGCCAGGAATTCTGGCTCTAGGTTTCCTGCTCTTAATCACCCTACTAAACTCCCTCTATTGATGCAAAGGATTAAAATACTGGAAAAGCAGAATATTGTGATTATTAATGCTAAAATAACTTAGTGTCACAGCACTAAGGGTAACTTCCTCCATGTGGGCATTCCTGATAAGAACAGGATATGAATAGATAAATTTTGTATAGGCCAGTTTGTCCTTTACTAGGAACACATGGAAATGGAGGGTATATATATATATATATATATATATATTTTTTTTTTTTTTTTTTTAACATTTCCTTTTTAATTTTATTTATTCATTTTTGGGGGGAGGGATTGGTTTTGTCTAGCTTTGCTCTGGTTAGAGAATTCTTCACCAACACAACCTGATGCTCTTCAGTCCATCTCCTGTAGCGTTCAGGTCAAAACGTCTGTAATGATGTCTGGTTCTGGAATGGTAGCTTCTGTGGGGAGAGGCATAGTCAGTTTTGAGGTGTTTCATATCAGTCTCCACAAAAGTGGGCCTTAGATGTTTAGTCCCTCGAAGCACATAGTGCACTCTTGAGGATGAGTCTTGATGGTGTGTCTTATTGATTAAAGTGCCTCTGCACCATCATGGATATTTTTACCCACCCTATGGTTAGTTCCTTCAACTTTTTTTTTTTAAAACATGATATGGGATTTAAAAATATTTGCATCCTAGTCCCCTTCTGAATATTCTCTAGTCTGTGTGTATCTTTCCTAAAATGAGGCACTTAGAGTTGAACACAGCACCAGCTATACTTCTGACCTCCAAATTCACATACCTACTTGCTTCCTCCCATTCATTTCTATCTGCTACATGTTTAAAACTGAACTCTTGATTTCAAACCCATTCTTCCTCTAATGTTTGTGTCTCAGGAAATGACACCTCTATTCACTTAGTTGCTCGCTCTGGTCAAAATCCTTGGTGTCATTCTTGATTTGCATCTTCCCACACATAAGTTCCCACACACAATCTAGAATCAAATCCTATTGGAATCACTTTGAAACTATATTGTCAAATATAGTTTGACAATATATTGACTATATTGACAATATAGTTTGACAATATATTGAAACTATATTGCCTTCTTACTATCATCACTGTTGCTGCCCATCCAGGGCACTAACATTTCTTGCTTGGATGACTGCAGTAGTCTCCAGACTGGCCTCTCTGCCTCCACGCTTGCCCTTTTACAGACCGCTCTCCCTACAGAAACTAGAGTGATTCTCTTACTTCATGAATCAGATCATGTTAATCGACTCTCCAAAGAGTTCTCATTTGTCTAAAATTCCTATCATGGTTTCTCATTATGATCGCTGGGTAACAAACTAGCCCCAAATGTGGCAGTTTACAACAGTCGTTTTATTAGGCTTATGGATTCTCTGGGCTATTTTGGACAAGACATAGTTTGTGCCTGCTCCAGTATCTGAGGGCTTAGCTGAGAAGGTGTGATGGCTGGGAGCTGGAATCATCAGAAGGCATATTTAGTCATGTGTCTGGCGTGTGAACTAGCATGCCTACAGGTTTCAGACTGCAGACTTGGAGGTGGGAAGAGGGTGTGCACATACCCTTTACATGCAGCTTGACTCTTCTCACAGCATGGTAGCCTTGGAAAGCCACATGCAAGGTTATGATTGCAAACGTGAATGTTCCACTGAACAAGACAAAGACGCGTCTTTTTCTTAACCAGCCTCAGAAAACAGTCATTTCCATCCTATTCTACTGGTCTAAGCAATCTTACGCCCACTCAGATTTAAAGGAAGGAGACAGAGGCCCCACCTCTACATTGACAATTTACAAAAGAATTTTAGGGCCATGTTTGTAAACAAGCCACACTTGGCCCAAAAAGTTCTGTGTTACCTGGTTCCCAGTTGCTTCTCCCATCTGATTTCTCATCACTCTTCCCCTTGATAATTTAAGTCTTTTTGTTGACTTTCTTGTTTTTTGGAACTGACCACCTACGTCTCTATTTCAGAGTTTGGCTGCTCCCTCTGCCTGGTAAGCTCTTTCTCTAGATATCTGTATTGTTTGCTTTCTTCCTTCATTTAGTTCTTTGCAAACATCCATCTTCTCAAACGAGTCTTCCTAATTGCAGGTGGCCTGTAGCCACTGTCACTGTCGCTTTCTTCCCTGCTTCATTTTCCTTCATAGCGTGACATTATTTTATATTATTTGTTCCTTGTTTCGTGTTGAGTCACTGGCATCAAATATGTACTTTTTTTTTTTTTTTTACTGAATGAATGGTTAAATGAAGATGTGACTTAACCAGAATGCACATTGCAACTGTGTCACTATTTCATATGATATTATCACATTTTATACGAGGGTAAAATAATGTTGGTGTTTTGACAAGTTCCATGGTACTGCTTTATTTCGCAGAACATTTTCGTGTCATCTAAAAACTTGAAGATTTTGCAGTAAATTTATCTTTCTGGATCATTTAATGGGAAATTAGCCTTTTCCCAAAAAAATCATATTCCTAGAACTCCTACTGTTTACTCACTATTTAGAATATTACCAGCTTATTCTTGTCTAAACTCAGTTTCCTCTATGTGGTAATAGGCAGGCGCTCTGAATCCATGACAGCTCAAGCATGTAGCTTTAGCAAACAATAATGTGATCAGGGCAATGCATGCAATCTGAGAAGATAGCATTTCTCAGTAATAACAATCACATTTCCTTTTACCAATATGCACCAGCTGCATTTTAGAGTTTACTGAGTGTTTAAATAAGACTGACTGTGTGCCAGAAACTGTTTTCGGTGCCTTGCAAGTATTAAGTCACTTAATCCTTATAGTAATGCTATGAAGTAGACGCTGTCCATTAGCCCCATTTCACACATGGGGAAGTTGAGGAGAAGTCTTACTGGAGTAATCTGATCGTGGCCATCTAGCTACAAGGGGTAGAGCTGGGTTTCCAACTCTGCAAGTCTGGCTCTGGCTTTTAATGTTCTGCTGTTTTCTCAGAAAGGGCTTTAAACATGTCTTTTATGGGTCTGCTGAAGATTTAGGACTGATTTACATTCCTAAGGATGTTTCTCTCTTTGACTTTAAATGAGATGTGCTGATTTATGATTTGGTTCCTACTCCATCTCTCTGCTGCATTTTCTTGTAAAACTTTTAGTGGGAATGTTGCTAGAATGACTTGCGGGTAGTGGTAAGATAATTGAATTAGACGTTGGTAGTTGGAGATCAGAAGTTTAGTGAAGGCATTTTTTTGTTTGTTTTTGCATCTCACTTTTAATCGTTAACATAGAGGATGAATGGGTTAACCTGATCATCTTCAGAAATTTCATTTTAGACCAATTTTAACCATTCCTCCTTCCAAACCTGTATCATAGATTCCCAGAGTATTTAGCAACAATTTACTTGCTTGGACTTGAATTTCCATTTCATTTCCTCAGTACACCAGCAGGTGGAGGCACAAGTCATTGGTAGAAAATCCTGAGGAGGAAAAAGAAAGAAGCAACCAGAAAACCAGCCTCTGGGTATCTGAATGCCATTTGTGTTTTCAAGTATATTGCTATGTGTGTGCATGTGCTAAGTCACTCCAGTTGTGTCTGACTCGTGACCCTTGGACTGTAGCCCGCAAGGCCCCTCTGTCAGTGGGATTTCCCAGGCACGAATACTGGAGTGGGTTGCCATTTCCTCCTCCAGGGGATCTTCCCAATCCAGGGATCGAGCCTGTGTCTTCTATTTGGCATGTGATTCTTCACTACTAGTGCCAGTAGCAGCCTTCTGATAATTTAAAACATTTAGAGCTGTTTCATTTTCTATTTCCAAGTGGTTCCAGATTGTTCAGGACCAAAAAACATATGAGCATCCTGAAAGATTAATATAGGCATCTCAAGGCATCAAGACTCTTTCATCACATCATGAAAACAGCTACAGGCTGTACTCGCTTCAAGTACCCTTTGCCCTCAGATCTCCCAGCTGAGAAATATGAGTTTCCAACCAGAACACTCAGAACTCAAAGGATGTTATTTTCAAGCCCGTGCCTCCCCAAGTGAAGGGCCGCCAAGTGTGTATGACAGAGTTCAGGACCGCAGGCCAGCATGCCACCTCCCCACCTTCTCGGGCAGAATGATGGATTAAATCATCCTGTAGAGGATGAATCACCTTCACACACTTTGGAAACAGCCACTTCTTTCTGAAATGCTGCAACTCATATAGACAGTTGCATTTGGGGAATATACACATTTATGTTTCTGTCAAGTATTTATAAGCCAAGTTGCCCGTACGAGCCTCCTGGTTTTGATAGATGTTTCCCTAAATTATATGAGCAGTCAATGTCAGAGAACATGAGGATTTTATATAATCCAGGCTGTCTATGGGGTCGCACAGAGTCAGACACGACTGAAGTGACTTAGCAGCAGCAGCAGCAGCAGGCTGTTTTACCAAAGAGTTCTAGATGTAGTCTTTTTATGGCCACAAATATAATAAGTGAATCTATATTTTACTTTCTAGAGGCATTTATGAATGTAAACAAAATATTTACCTAGCTGTTCATGTACATTTGAGTGTTTACAGTTCTACTGGGAACATAACTTAACTCTGAATAACTTTAGGCTGAATGAAGAATCTGGACCCCAACTGTAACCAGAGGCCCAGTAGGAAGGAAATAGAAGCTGTGTATAGCACCAATGGGGTTGTTGTTCAGTCACTAAATCGTGTCTGACTCTTTTCAACCCTATGGACTGCAGCATGCCATGCTTCCCTGTCCTTCACTATCTCCTGGAGTTTGCTCAAACTCATGTCCTTTGAGTCAGTGATGCCATCCAACCATCTCATCCTCTGCTGCCCCTTTCTCCTCCTGCCCTCGATCTTTCCCAGCATCAGGGTCTTTTCCAGTGAGTTGGCTCTTGCATCAGGTGGCCAAAGTGGTGGGGGAAGCCAGGTCATTTCTCTAGCCTGACGTCTGAGAGAGTTGCCTGGTGCTTAGTGGGTAGAGCATCGGCAGATTTTGGCCATGGGTGTAAACTGAACACAGGTGGCTGGCAATGCTGTGCTGTTGGGCATTCGGTTCATTCACAGCAGCAGCTCCATCAGACGCAGGGCTGCAGGGAACAGGGGTGGCAGGAGGAAGTCTTAAGGCCTCAGTCATCTGGGCTAGAGCTCCCGGTAGGATTCCTGCCCTAGCTGTGAATGAGAAGCTAGGCAGACAGTGAGACAGAAGACCAGGGCAAAAAGAGAGGTCAGACCCCCAATGCAGTGACTGACAGGCTCCATGAACAGGTGACGAGATCCAGGGGCAGCAGGGCTGGGTGCTGGGATGGAAGGATCTGGGCTGTACCTTGTTCACTCTGGGATTGGCTCAGATCATGGGGATAACAGAGTCTTTGCAAGGGCAGGCCACTAGTGTGTCCCCAAACAGTCTGGACTCATCAAGATCTGACCAGCATGGGCCGTCCACCCAGTTCAGTAATCACTCGCCGCAAGTGGCCGCTGAAGTTTAAACGAGTTAAAATTCAATACGATGAAGAATTCAGTTCCTTGGTCACATTAGCCACGTGTGGCCATTGGCTACTGTACTGGGTGGAGAAGCTCAGGTCAGATCAGTTGCTCAGTCGTGTCCGACTCTGTGCAACCCCATGAATCGCAGCACGCCAGGCCTCCCTGTCCATCACCAGCTCCCAGAGGTCACCCAGACTCAAATCCATCGAGTCAGTGATGCCATCCAGCCATCTCATCCTCTGTTGTCCCCTTCTCCTCCTGCCCTCAATCCCTCCCAGCATCAGATCTTCTCCAATGAGTCAACTCTTCGCGTGAGGTGGCCAAAGTACTGGAGTTTCAGCTTTAGTATCATTCCTTCCAAAGAAATCCCAGGGCTGATCTCCTTCAGAATGGACTGGTTGGATCTCCTTGCAGTCCAAGGGACTCTCAAGAGTCTTCTCCAACACCACAGTTCAAAAGCATCAATTCTTCAGCGCTCAGCCTTCTTCACAGTCCAGCTCTCACATCCATACATGACCACAGGAAAAGCCATAGCATTGACTAGATGGACCTTTGTTGACAAAGTAATGTCTCTGCTTTTGAATATGCTATCTAGGTTGGTCATAACTTTCCTTCCAAGGAGTAAGTGTCTTTTAATTTCATGACTGCAGTCACCATCTGTAGTGATTTTGGAGCCCAGAAAAATAAAGTCTGACACTGTTTCCACTATTTCCCCATCTATTTCCCATGAAGTAATGGGACCGGATGCCATGATCTTAGTTTTCTGAATGTTGAGCTTTAAGCCAACTTTTTCACTCTCCATTTTCACTTTCATCAAGAGGGTTTTTAGTTCCTCTTCACTTTCTGCCATACTGGTGGTGTCATCTGCATATCTGAGGTTATTGATATTTCTCCCAGCAATCTTGATTCCAGCTTGAGTTTCTCCAGTCCAGCGTTTCTCATGATGTACTCTGCATATAAGTTAAATAAACAGGGTGACAATATACAGCCTTGACATACTCCTTTTCCTATTTGGAACCAGTCTGTTGTTCCATGTCCAGTTCTAACTGTTGCTTCCTGACCTGCATACAAATTTCTCAAGAGGCAGATCAGGTGGTCTGGTATGCCCATCTCTTTCAGAATTTTCCACAGTATCTTGTGATCCACACAGTCAAAGGCTTTGGCATAGTCCATAAAGCAGAAATAGATGCTTTTCTGGAACTCTCTTGATTTTTCCATGATCCAGCAGATGTTGGCAATTTGATTTCTGGTTTCTCTGCCTTTTCTAAAACCAGCTTGAACATCAGGAATTTCACAGTTCACATATTGCTGAAGCCTGGCTTGGAGAATTTTAAGCATTATTTTACTAGCGTGTGAGATGAGTGCAATTGTTCGGTAGTTTGAGCATTCTTTAGGATTGCCTTTCTTTGGGATTGGGATGAAAACTGACCTTTTCCAGTCCTGTGGCCACTGCTGAGTTTTCCAAATTTGCTGGCATATTGAGTGCAGCACTTTCACAGCATCATCTTTCAGGATTTGGAATAGCTCAACTGGAATTCCATCACCTCCACTAGCTTTGTTCGTAGTGATGCTTTCTAAGGCCCACTTGACTTCACATTCCAGGATGTCTAGCTCTAGGTGAGTGATCACATCATCGTGATTATCTGGGTCGTGAAGATCTTTTTTGTACAGTTCTTCTGTGTATTCTTGCCACCTCTTCTTAATATCTTCTGCTTGTGTTAGGTCCACACCATTTCTGTCCTTTATCGAGCCCATCTTTGCATGAAATGTTCCTTTGGTATCTCTGATTTTCTTGAAGAGATCCCTAGTCTTTCCCATTCTGTTGTTTTCCTCTATTTCTTTGCATTGATCGCTGAAGAAAGCTTTCTTATCTCTTCTTGCTATTCTTTGGAACTCTGCATTCAGATGTTTATATTTTTCCTTTTCTCCTTTGCTTTTTGCTTCTTTTCTTTTCACAGCTATTTGTAAGGCCTCCCCAGACAGCCATTTTGCTTTTTTGCATTTCTTTTCCATGGCTATGGTCTTGATCCCTGTCTCCTGTACAATGTCACGAACCTCATTCCATAGTTCATCAGGCACTCTGTCTAATCAGATCGAGGCCCTTAAAATTATTTCTCACTTCCACTGTATAATCATAAGGGATTTGATTTAGGTCATACCGGAATGGTCTAGTGGTTTTCCCTACTTTCTTCAAGTGGAGAAGCTAGACAGCTATTATTCCAGCCTCATGGTTCCGGTGGGTCTAGAAGGAGAGGCAGGCCGCAGGACCAGCCAGATTGGGCCATGTTGAGGGCAGTCAGTGACTCAGTGTCCCTGCTCAGCACATTTATGGGGTGACTGGGTTCTCATCAGTTCTCCACGCTTGCCCGGTTCATGACAGTCAGTCTTTTATTGGCTCATAGAAGTATCTCAAAGTGGATTAACACACTCTATTAGTTATTATAAGATGTTTGAAAAATGTCTATAGCAAGAATTCCTGGGAATTCCCTGGAGGTCCAGTGGTCAGGACTCCAGTGCCTCCAGTGCCTCCAGTGCCAGGGCGAGGTTCGATCCCTGGTTGGTGAACTAAGATCCCAGAAGCCTTGGTGGCTGGATCTTTATTTATTTATATTTTTTTAAAGATTTTTTTTAACATGGACCATTTTTAAAGCCTTTATTGAATTTGTTATAATGTTGTTTCTGTTTTATGTTTAGTTTTTTTTTTTTTTTTTGCCACAAAGCTTATGGGATTTTAGCTTCCCAACCAGAGATTGAACTTCCCCTCCACACTTGAAGGGGAAGTCTTAAATGGACCATCAGGGAAATCCCTTGATTAAAAAAAAAAAGAGTTCCCAAGGCTACAGGGTTTTCTGTAGGTCTGGGGAATTTCTAAAGGTTCCTCTGCTATTCTAGCCAGCACCTTAAATTTATAGTCCTCGTATTCAGTCCTGTAACTGTAGAGGTTTTGCAGCAATGGTCATGATAAAATCAGCCTACTCTTATTTCTAAACTTTCCTCAGAAATGATTCAGCTATTTTCACGATCAGTAATTCATTCTTTAGCTACACTAAGGCAAGAAGCTAGTAAGTCCTTTAAACTCCTTTGACTGCTGGCCTCCCTTGGAAAATCATTGCTGTAGAAATCGGTTTCCAGGCCCTGTGACGTCTTCAGAGTCAGCTGTTGCTGCTGTTCAGTGACTCAGTCGCGTCCGAGTCTTTGCATCCCCATGGCCTGCAGCAAGCCAGGCTTCCCTGTCCTTCCCTATCTCCTGGAATTTACTCAAACTCATGTCCATTGAGTCAATAATGCCATCCAACCATCTCATCCTCTGTCGTCTCCTTCTCTTCCTGCCCTCAGTCTTTCCCAGCATCAGGGTCTTTTCCAGTGAGTCAGCTCTTTGCATCAGGTGGCCACAGTATTGGAGCTTCACCTTCAGCGTTAGTCCTTCCAATGAGTGTTCAGAGTTGATTTCCTTTAGGATGGACAGAGTCAGTATGTGGTCCCAAGTATCAGCTTTCCAGTGCTCCAGGTCCCAGGGAGAGAGAAGCAAATATGAATGAATGTAACCTAGAATTATGTAAGACCTGCCCTCAAAGTGAAATCCACTGGCATCTTTTGGTCTACATTAAATAATATTTCAACTTCATTAGAGTAATTTGTTATGTAAATGAATTCTGTGGGGAACATTATTTAGAAGCTGAGAATCTAAGATTTCCCCTCAAATTTATAAACATAAGATTAGATGTTCTTGCTTTTCTCAAAACCAGTTCATATGCATTTGTGATATGTGTTAGCTTCTAGCTTAATTATGATTCCTTAGACAATTTATAAATCCTGAATCCTGCCTGTTTATGACCACATCCTCAATGAGACCCTACAGTAGGCAACATCTATCAAACACTCTTATGCAAGACTCTGTTCTAACTGCTTTACATGAATTATTGTATTTATACTTCCTAATTATCCTAGGAGGTAGTTATATTAGCATCCCCAACCTACAGATGAGGAAATGGAAGTTTAGAGAGAATGATTTGTCTGAGGTCATGTAGTCTGTGAAGGAAGTATGATATAACATTTAAATACATAAATTTCAGGTTTACAGCTGAATGGATTTTTTTTTATGTACACACTCATGTTACTACCAGCCAGATCAAGGAACAGAACATTTCTAGCTTGTTTCTAGCTCCCTTGATGGAGCTTTGCATACACATTCCCAGGCAATAACTCTTCCCAAAGTAGCTTCTACTCACACCTCTTTCACCATCTGAGTGCTTCCTGTATTTGAACTTTATATAAAACAGCCTGTACAGAGTATCCTCTTTGGTGCCTGGCTCACTATTACGTCTGGACTTCCCTGGTGGCTCAGACAGTAAAGCGTCTGTCTACAATGCGGGAGACCCGGGTTTGATCCCTGGGTTGGGAAGATCCCTTGGAGAAGGAAATGGCAATCCACTCCAGTACTATTGCCTGGAAAATCCCATGGACAGAGGAGCCTGGTAGGCTACAGTCCGTGGGGTCGAAAAGAGTCGGACACGACTGAACGACTTCACATTCACGTTACGTTCACTGTTAACGTCTATGAGCTTCATCCACGCTGTTCATGCTTTCTCGCTTCTGTGTAGTTATTTCATTTATGGATTTGCCAAAATTGACAGAGGATGAGATGGCTGGATGGCATCACTGACTCGATGAATGTGAGTCTGAGTGACCTCCGGGAGTTGGTGATGGACAGGGAGGCCTGGCGTGCTGCGGTTCATGGGGTCGCAAAGAGTCGGACACGACTGAGCGACTGATCTGACTGATCTGACTGACCCTACAGTTGATGGACATTAGGTTGAGTTCAAGTTTTGGCTTTTGTGAATTCATTTCCACACTTTTTGGTGGATGTAATATTCCCTTCCATGTGCCATATACCCAAGAGTAGAACTGTTAGGTCAAGGGTGATAATATGGTAACTCTACCATGCTGTCCTTCAGTACCACTGCTGGGCATGTATCCAGAGAAACCCGTAATTCTAAAAGGTGCATGAACCCTGGTGCTCATAGCAGCACTATTCACAATAGCTAAGGCATAGGAGAAGGCAATGGCACCCTACTCCAGTACTCCTGCCTGGAAAATCCCATGGATAGAGGAGCCTGGAGGGCTGCAGTCCATGGGGTCGCTGAGGGTCGGACACGACTGAGCGACTTCACTTTCACTTTTCACTTTCATGCATTGGAGGAGGAAGTGGCAACCCATTCCAGTGTTCTTGCCTGGAGAATCCCACGGACAGAGGAGCCTGGTGGGCTGCTGTCTATGGGGTCACACAGAGTCGGACATGACTGAAGTGACTTAGCAGCAGCAGCAGAAACAACCTAAGTGTCCATTGACAGAGTGATGAATAAAGAAGATGTGGTGTACAACGGAATACTACACAGCCATAAAGAAAAATGAAATAATGTCATTTGCGGCAACATGGATGGACCTAGAGATGATTATACGCAGAGAAGAAGTCAGTCAGAAGAGACAAAAATCCTATGATACTATTTACATGTGAAATCTAAAAAAAAAGATAAAAATGAATTTATTTACAAAGCAGATACAGACTCACAGACATAGAAAACAAACTTATGGTTACCAAAGGGATGGCAGGGGCGGGGGGAGATAAATAAGAGTTTGGGATTAATGGATACTGGTTCCAAATAGGAAAAGGAGTACGTCAAGGCTGTATATTGTCACCATGTTTATTTAACTTATATGCAGAGTACATCATGAGAAATGCTGGACTGGAAGAAACACAAGCTGGAATCAAGATTGCCGGGAGAAATATCAATAACCTCAGATATGCAGATGATACCACCCTTATGGCAGAAAGTGAAGAGGAACTAAAAAGCCTCTTGATGAAAGTGAAAGTGGAGAGTGAAAAGTTGGCTTAAAGCTCAACATTCAGAAAACGAAGATCATGGCATCTGATCCCATCACTACATGGGAAATAGATGGAGAAACAGTGGAAAGAGTGTCAGACTTTATTTTTCTGGGCTCCAAAATCACTGCAGATGGTGACTGCAGCCATGAAATTAAAAGACGCTTACTCCTTGGAAGGAAAGTTATGACCAACCTAGATAGCATATTCAAAAGCAGAGACATCACTTTGCCAACAAAGGTTTGCCTAGTCAAGGCTATGGTCTTTCCTGTGGTCATGTATGGATGTGAGAGCTGGACTGTGAAGAAGGCCGAAGAACTGATGCTTTTGAACTGTGGTGTTGGAGAAGACTCTTGAGAGTCCTTTGGACTGCAAGGAGATCCAACCGGTCCATTCTGAAGGAGATCAGCCCTGGGATTTCTTTGGAAGGAATGATGCTAAAGCTGAAACTCCAGTACTTTGGCCACCTCATGCGAAGAGTTGACTCATTGGAGAAGACTCTGATGCTGGGAGGAATTGAGGGCAGGAGGAGAAGGGGACGACAGAGGATGAGATGGCTGGATGGCATCACTGACTCGATGAATGTGAGTCTGAGTGACCTCCGAGAGCTGGTGATGGATAGGGAGGCCTGGCGTGCTGCAGTTCATGGGGTCGCAAAGAGTCGGACATGACTGAGTGACTGATCTGATCTGATCTGATTGCTATATGCAAATAGATGAACCACAGGGACTATTGGGTAGCACAGGAGATTATACTCAATATCGTATAACAGCCTGTAATGGAAAAGAATATGCATATGTATATATAATTGCTCAGTCTGGTCTGACTCTTTGTGACCCCGTGGACTGTAGCCCACCAGTCTCCTTTGTCCATGGGATTCTCCAGGCAAGAATACTGAAGTGGGTTGCCATTTCCTTCATCAGGGGGTCTTCCCCACCCAGGGATCAAACTCGAGCCTCACATTTCAGCCAGCTCTTTTTATTGTCTGAGCCAACAGGGAAGCTCATATAAGTATAAACACATACACATACACACGTATAACTAAATCACTTAGTTGTATACTTGAAACTAACACAACATTGTAAATTAACTATACTTCAATTAAAATGTAATTTTTAAAACTAAAAACGAGTGATGGATCTAGAATATGATTGTCAAACTTTCTTACTTCACTGCTACCCATTGTACACCAGCCACTACATCAAAACAGGTGACACTGGCTGAGTGGTCTCTGTGATGTGTCAAACACTCTACAGAGTTCTGTTTTTCTAAGGAGGCTCTTGATAAAACTGAGAACTTTTTGTATGCTTAACTAATAACCACAGGGGAAGTTTTGTATTTGTTCAACAAATAAGCCAGTCTTTTAAATGATCATCAACTAGCTGATGTATTACAATGTATGTGAAACATTTAGTAGCTTCCATCCGTCTGTAAAGACCATCATAATATCCACCTTTGACAGACTTCTTTTGCTCGTGGAAATGTATACAGTAAAAGTAGAGGTAGCAATTGATTATGAATTTACTTGTGTCCTGTAATTAGCTAAGGAAGAAACAAATCCATTGGAGACTACCAATTCCCATAGTCTACACAGGCACAGGAATTGATTGCAGACCTGAATTTGCTAAATAAAAAGTGAAGCTAGCTAATCTCAATTTGTATCTCATCGAGTAAATGTCAGGTATTGATTCCTGTGGCTGACTCCTGATGAGGCCACGTGTCTGTCATGCTGTGAAGGCAGCCCAGCGCAATCGCTGTGCACTTTAATTAGGTGTGGGCTAGTCATTTCACTCGCTTGAGGAAGATGAAATATTCAGCTGTAGTGGCAGGAAAAACTTCAGCCGGCTGCCTGTCCTATAACCCTCTTTCAGACTCCTATTCATCTCAATTCATGTCCATTGATTCTTATTGTTGGATGTTGTACAGAGGAGCCCTTTTCTAATGTGATGTTGGAAGACAGGGCTAAAACCGACTTTATAGGCTACCGGCATTCTCCCAAGCTTTCTTGAACTCTTGACAATGCCACATTACATGATAGGGTAATGACTTGACCTGTGCATTACAGAACAGGTTTCCACAGTGTGCCTGCTTTTCTTAAAGAGTAATCCATGCTGCCTTGCTCAGATAGGATTTCTGTAGGATTTGACAAGTTGTGATGCCTTCTGACCTGGCGTAACACAGAATATGTAATCTTGTCCTGTACTCCAGTGGTGCAAAAAGTAACCAAAAGGAACAGTGAACATCATGCCTTCTTTATCAAAAGAAATATTAGAACCTCTTTGGTTTTGGTCTTCTCCCCTAAGATGGAGATAACAGTATATACTTTATAGGAATTTCGTGATAGCTAAATGAGATAGTACATATACAATGCTTAGAGCAACGTTTTGCCCATAGTTAGCACTTAACAAATATTATCATCATCAGAAACATTTTTCATTTCCCTCTTGTCTTGTTTAAATCAATGTGTCAATAGTTTGTTATTCCAAATATTCTTTTTTTTTTTTTCTTTTTTTCCTTTCTGTTGGCGCAATTCACTTTTTACATCTCTCTTGGTTGGCCATTATTTTTTTTAAACTAACTTTTCAAGTACATAAACAATATTAAAGTCCGTCGGGGATTGCAATTTCTTTGACAGTGGTATAAGCCTCTGATTTACAAAAAAAACCAAAACAAAACAATGGTTTAGCAGAAGTATTATTTATAGTAGTTCTTCTAACGTTAGCTTTCCTGATGGTTCAGATGGTAAAGAATCCAGTTACCAATGCAGGAGATGCGAGTTTGATCCCTGGATCGGGAAGATCCCCTGGAGAAGGAAATGGCAACCCACTCCAGTATTCTTGCCTGGAAAATTCCATGGACAGAGGAGCCTGGCAGGCTACAGTTAGTGGGATCACAAAGAGTCGGACACAACTGAGCAACTAACCTTTCCACTTTTTTAAAGGTAGATTAGTCAATCATTTTGTCTTATGGCTATATTTCAGGGCAGCAGCAGACTTGGCAGGCATGTGAGGGCATTTCCATGCAAAGGATAGACTCTAGTAATAATAAATTCACTCCTTCTTTAGTTCAAGAATTCTCTGGAAAACACACAGAGGTTTGGCGGCCCATGGTCTCCTGCTTTGGTGAATGGGAATGTGCCATTTAGCTGAGCCTGTAGGCCACCACGCTGGGCCGGTGCCCTCCCATCAGCCCCGGGTGCTGTGATGACTCCCTGAAAGAGGCCTGAAGTGGCCAAGGTGGGCGATGAGCTTCTCGGTCAGGCCAGTGTAGCTGGGGAGGTGACTAAGAGACATCTGTAAGGCATGAGAGAGAGACTTCCAGAAAGGATGCAGCCTGAAGGTATTTTCTTTCCAACCTGGAGCCAGGAAAACCTCTGGAACTTCTTCTGTGTAAGGCCCAGAAGGCAGTTACAGACATTCACAGATCTTCTGGTAGACATACTGGGTTGGCCAAAAAGTCCTTTCAGGCTGTTACATACCATCTTACAGAAGAACCTGAATGAACTTGGCCAACTCAATATTTTATAGAAGATGTATGCTATAATCCAGCTTCCCCGGGGGCTCAGCGGGTAGAGAGCTCACCGGCCAACGCAGAAGACGCAACAGACTCAGGTTCGATTCCTGGGTCAGAAGATCCCCTGGAGAAGGAAATGGCAGCCCACTCCAGTATTCTTGCCTGGGAAATCCTATGGACAAAGGAGCCTGGCGGGCTTCAGTCCATGAGGTGGCAAAAGAGTGAAACATGACTTAGACAACAACGAGAGCGTGGCCTAGTCCATGCTTGGCTTTTAGTTCTGTTTCCTGCCGCCTTCCTGCTTGTATTCCCTGTCCCAGTCTCAGCGGTCTGCCTGCCCTTAGATGGAGATGGGACAACCATATAGACAATACCCCAAGCCCTGACCCCAGGCCAGGAGCCTGGCCTACCTCTCAGCTGGCCCTGAGGCTGTATGACACCTGTGTGTGTGCTTAATCACTTTAGTTGGGTCCGACTCTGCAACCCTAAGGGCTGTAGCCTGCTAGGATCCTCTGTCCATTGGATTCTCCAGGCAAGAATACTGGAGTGAGTTGCCATGCCTTCCTCCAAGGGATCTTCCTGTCCCAGTGACTGAATGTGCAAGTCTTACGTCTCCTGCATTGGCAAGTGGGTTTTTTTTTTTTACCACTAGCGCCCCCTGGGAAGCCCTGTATTACACCTGGTAAAGAGATGGACATCTGGAAAGTGCCCATTACCTATTCACCTGAGTCGTTGTCTCCTAGCACCCTGCCTCTTTCTTCCAGTAGCTTGGTTTTCCATGTAGGCTTGTTGTCAGGGAGAGAATGTGCTGGACTTACGGAAACATGTATTCTGTTCCTGCACAAATTAGGCTTTGCATTGCAGATTCATTGGCTTGCTATTTTGGTTTTATACCTCAGAACCGTGAGGTGGCTTGAAGCTATTCTGCTATTCAGAAAAGGGTCTGTTTTCATAGTGCTGAAGAATCAGGGATCTGAATCTGTCTCTCTGAGGGCTGGACCCTGTATGATGATAAGTTGACAAAGGTAATGAATGCAAGTCCCAGGGTCCCCTAGGGGACAGCCTCTGGTCCTTCCCCAGGCAGTATGCCACCCCGATCCCTGCCTTGCCCATGTCAGAGCTCTTCCTAATTAAATATCCACATCAGCTGATGATGTAGTAATAACTACAGCCGTCGGGCTCTTCATGTGTACGATGATGTTGTGATCCCGAGAAGCAGGCAGCATTAGTGTCTTCTGCACGTAAGAAAACTGAAGTTACTTAAAGAAGTTACAGTACTAGGGAGCGGTGGAACCTCAGTGCCAGACCACATCTTCTGGGTTCAGGGCATGTTCCATCTTGCCTTACTGCCTTTCCTTTAGCTTGTTAGTTCTTCATTTTATTAGGTCGATAGGTCTAGAAAGCCAAGTACTTAAAAACCCATTTTCGTAGTTTCTCTGCTCGAATCACCAGGAGCGGATGAACAATCTAAATGCATGTTCAGCCACTCAAAGATGTGATCTGTCCCCTGGCTGCGTGTCTCTCATCCATCATGCATGCTCCTGATAGAGGTGGCAGCCTGGTACAAAGGGGCGCTTTGCTTCCTCTCTCAGCGCCGCTTCCTTTGAAGCATGCTACTGTTCAGGGCCCTGTTGAGATTTTGATTAAAAAGGACAGATATTGTGCCACTTCCATTAATGTTCTATTTCTCCTGTAGCAAAATGTAGGCCCTTGCAACTTCCTCAGGGGAATTTAATTTTCCATGTCTGTTGGCAAGTTCAATTTTGAGTTTTACATAAAACACTAGAAAACACTCAGCTGGCCTGGTCAGAGGTTAGGCTTGTGATTCAGTGATTCTTTGAGGTCACTTTAACCCTTTTGCAACCCCGTCCCCTCTTCTGAATTCCCCAAACTGCTAGCTTTCTCATGTAAAAGAAAACCACTTTTATAAGTATAAAGGGCCTAAAGTATTTAACTTTCTTTTTCCCTCCTCTCTCAGGTTATGGTAATGCCATTTGACTTTTTTTTTTACAATGTTCCCTAAAGGTAATAGAACCTCTGCAGGCTGAGAAATGATGAACATGTATTTTGAAAATGCTCAATGCATGGTGACTAAAGTCAAGATAGCTCATTGTGTACCTGGGTAGCTTTAAAATGCTTCCACTGATGGTATGCGTTGTTTATATCTATCTGTCTACATCTTGGTGGCCTAATCTTCACCTCACTTGATGTATATACCATTTGAAATCATTAATTCTGAGACCTATTGCAGATTTATGGATTATCTGAATCTGTCTTTTTTTTCTTTTTTACCATTAAAAAATTATTTATTTATCTTTGACCCCACCTTGAGGCATGTGGGATATTAGTTCCCCAACCAGGGATCAAGCTCAAGTCCCCTGCATTGGAAGCACGGAGTCCTAACCACTGGATTGACAGGGAAATCCCCTTACTTCTCTCTTCTGCCACTCGATATTGTTCTTTTTGTCCCCAAAACTCATTAGCACTTTTCTGGTGTTGAAACCAGAATAGGAGGGTGGAGAAAGTCAAACACATACATTTGACTTCTTTTGCAATTTGATCAAACCGGTGTTTTAGCAAAGGGTCAAATGAATCAAGCAAGTGGCACACAATTTGGAGTTGCAGCTTCTATTCATATTTTTCTTGGAGATGGGGTAGGGAGTAGATATGAATATTACCTTTCATCTCCTATTATGAACTTTCTCTCTAAGGTGACTATTTTTTTATCCTAGGGTCCTAACTATCATACTTATAATACTATGTATTCAACTGCACATGTTCCCTTAAAAAGATGAAGATAAACTTGGGAAATACGTGAGCTAGATATTAAAGTTTGTATCTTTAAAACAGCTTTAAGATTATTGAGTACAAGAGTCACATTTATAGACTCCATTTAACCATAAATATAGATAATACTGGAAGAATCTGGTTTTATATCTTGAGTTTTTGTTGTTGTCTTGTTTTTTGAACAGCTATCATAATGGGAATCCATGCTTTCTAAGGCACACCAAAGAATGACTTAGTGGAAAAAAAATGTTTCATAGTTTTCAGTTTTAGTTACTAAAATTATTTTATGAGAAAAGGCTCATAAAACACATGTTCTCTCAGCCCTAAAGCTTATCCATATTAGATTGGACTTGAAAACCCCTTTACAGAGCTTCCCTTCTTGCTAAGCATCTGCTCTGCCCTGAGGGGATGGGCACAGCTGAGCTTGGAGACAGTTGGGGACCCAGGTGTCTGTCAGAAACCATCTCTTCAGTTCAGTTCAGTCGCTCAGTGGTATCCGACTCTGTGACCCTGTGGACTGCAGCACGCCAGGCTTCCCTGTCCATCACCACTCCCAGAGTTTACCCAAACTCATGTCCATTGAGTCGGTGATGCCATCCAACCATCTCATCCTCTGTCGTCCCCTTCTCCTCCTGCCCTGATACCTCCCAGCATCAGGGTCTTTTCCAATGAGTCAGTTATTCGCATCAGGTGGCCAAAGTATTGGAGCTTCAGCTTTAATATTGGTCCTTCCCATGAATGTTCAGTGTTGATTTCCTTTAGGATTGACTGGTTTGATCTCCTTGCTCTCTAAGGGACCCTCAAGAGTCTTCTCCACAGTTGGAAAGGATTAATTCTTCGGTGCTCAGCCTTCTTTATGGTTCACCTCTCACATTCATCCATGACCACTGAACTCCCTCCTTAAACACTTGAGTGTACAGTGGGCTGAGAAGATGATGGATTTCCCACTGTTTTTGAGAGTGGAGATGGAGATGGAGATGGATTTGAGAGTGGAGATGGTTGACTGATGGTTGAGATAGCCTCTCGTGTGTAGTTTTGTGTGAACCTGGGCTGGGCTGGTTTGGAAATGGACAGTATATACTTCGACCTTCTTCCACTCATATGTCCCTGTCCTGTTTCTTTTTGTTCTTCAGATCTGGTCAGATTAGGGAATATCAAAAGTCTGGTCCTTACATAGGCCATCTGGAGAGAAAGCAGAGCAACTTTTTTTTTCTGTCTATCTAGGGCTTTAATGAGCATCTTGTTTCAGTAGACTTTCAGGAAATTCTTGTTAAATAATGAGACAGTTTATCAGAGAAAAGTGTTATGTGAATGAAAATTTTATTTAAATAATTTAGTGCTCTTTTATGTCCATATTTTCTTTTAAAAACTATGAGCATGATGAAGGCAAAGATCACACTTCTTTCTTGACTAATTCTGGGTGAAAGGGAAAGTCAACACTTTACCACTTCTTCACCAAAGGACGAGGGAAAATTTAAATGATATTCTGTATAGCTCGTTTACCTTTTGAATGTCAGTATGTTTTAAGTTCATTGTTTGTGTTACAAAAACTTTGGCATAAATTGATTACTGTAGAGGAGACCGTGTTCTGGAGACCTGTAGAGCTTGTATTAGGTACTGGGCTTGAACTTGGTTAGGATGAACTTGGCTTGGAAGCCTTGGGATCCTCCACAGGAGCAGTGACTTTGGGCTGTGATGGTCAGTCTGGGTGCCAGGCCTGGGCCCGATATTCTATGTGGCTTCTAATCCTTGCAGACATCTGAAAGGAGACATCATTATTCCATGTGAAGACAGGAAAACATGCTCAGTGAAGTTAAGTGACTTGCCTAAGGGTGCTGTTGTGCAGTTGCTAAGCCATGTCCGACTTTTTGCAACCCCATGAAGTGCAGCATGCCAGACTTCCCTGTCCTTCACCATATCCCAGAGTCTGCTCAAACTCATGTCCATTGAGTTGGTGATGCCATTCAGGCATCTCATTCCCTGTCACCCCCTTCTTCTCCTGCCCTCAATCTTTCCCAGCATCAGAGTCTTTTCCAGTGAGTTGGCTCTTCGCATCAGGTGGCCAAAGTATTGGACCTTTAGCACGAGTCTTTCCAATGAATATTCAGGGTTGATTTCCTTTAGAGTTGACTGGTTTGATCTCCTTGCTCTTGGGACTCTCAAGAGTCTCAAAATCCTCAAACTTGGATTTTAATCCCTGTATGTTTGATTTGAAAGCCCAAATGTTTTTGCTTTTTTTCACCACCCCTTTCTGTCTTTTTGATAAAGCCAGCAGTCATACTATTTATACTATTTGGATTTGGAGTTTCAGACATACATCAATAAATAGCAGTAAGTGTATCACGCACCATTAAACAAAGTGTTTCCCACACATATCAGTGAATACAGCCACAAAACTGTAAGCCACTCAGCACAATTTTTCACACATATATCAATAACTGCAGTGTGTCTCCAGTGACTAAGATCTCTTCTTGGATCATGGCCAGTTTGTTTCAAAAGGTCAAGTGTCAAAAAAGAAAAAAGAAAAGAACTTCAGTAATCTCCCTAGCAAGCTGGATGTGATTTGTTTTAGCATTTATTTTCTCCTTTTAAGGGATTTTGATTATCAGATGGTTATACAGGCTTCTAGATACCCTGAAAAGTATCTGTAGACCAAGTCAAACCGTTATTGATCTGCATACCTGAAATTAATTACTCTGCCTTCCCAAGAGCTCTCTCTTAGCAAACTAGCCTTTAGGTTTATTCCCAAAGCCAACGTGGGGAGAATCTGGAATAAGAAAAGTTATGAAATCAATTCTATTTATCATAAGGATGTTTTCATTTATTGTTTTTCTTAGTTGTTTCAACTTTTGTTTTATATATTTTTAAGCATGTGTGCTGAGTCACTTCATTTGTGTCTGACTCTTTGCAACCCTATGGACCATAGCCCACCAGGCTCCTCTGTCCATGGGATTCTCCAGGCACGAATACTGGAGTGGGTTGCCTTGCCCTCCTCCAGGGGATCTTCCTGACCCAGGGATTGAACCTGTGACTCTTATGTCTCCTGCATTAGCAGATGGGTTCTTTACCGCTAGTGCTCCTGGCAAAGCCCATTTTGAGGCAATGCTATATAAATGCAAACCAAGAATTGTTTTATCTTCCTTATGGATTGACCCTTTTATCATTACAAAGCCCCGATTTAATCCCTCACAACACTCTTCCTTTTTTTAAATTTTGGTATTTTAATTGTGGAGAAAACACATAGCGTGAAATTTACCATCTAACCATTTTTAAGGCTCCAGTTCAATCATGTTCAGCATCGTCACATTGTTATGCTCTATTCATGCTGTTTCTTAAAATCTGCTTTGCCTGATGTTCATGTAACACGTGGTTTTCTTTTGTTTAGTGCTTGTAGATCTGTTTTAATTTTTAATTTTATTTTACTTTATTTAACTTTACAATATTGTATTGGTTTTGCTGTATATCAAAATGAATCTGCCACAGGATGGGGAACACATGTATACCTCTTTTAATTTTTGTACTTTCATTGTTTTTGTTCCCATGTTAGTGTGTCCACTATAAGCAGCATAGTTTTAAAAAAATCTAGCTTGGCAATTTTAGTGTTAGAATATTTAGTTCATTTTTACTGGTATAATTAACTGGTTCACATACTTAAGACTACTGTTTTACTATTTGTTTTCTTTGTTTTCCTTCTTTCATGCCTTGTTTGGAACCAATCAACACTTTCAAAAAATTGCTATTCCATTTTCTTCCTTTCTTCCTTTATTTACTTGCCTTTACTTATTTTATTAAAAAATAAAGTAAATTATAACCAAAGGCAAGTAAATAAAGGAGGAATATGGAATAGCAAGTTTTTGAAATTGTTGATTAGTTCCAATGAAGGCATAAAAGAGGAAAAACGAAGAAAACAAATAGTAAAATAGTAGTCCTTATTTTATTTTATTTTAGTATTTAGGGATTACAACGTGCATACTAGACTTAATAAGAATCTACTATGAATTAGTACTTTTTTTAACATTTCCTGGAAAATGTAAGGATATAGAACACTTTGCATTGGTACCATTTCTTTGTGCTATTGTCATGTATTTTAATTTTACATATAGTTTATAATTCATAAGATGCTATTCTTATGGTTTTATGCAGTCAGTATTTGTTTGGTTTGACATGCCTGCCTATAGTCTGTTACTCTTCATGCTTTCTTTCATTTCCATTCTTCCACCTGGAATCATTTTCTTCTGCCTAAAAAACTCACAATAGTAGTTATTTTGCTCTAGACCTGCTGGCTCTGAACTCTCCGTATTTAATTTATCTAAAAGCATCTTTATTTTTTCTTTATTAAAGCAAAACCTCTATCAGAGTGTAATATACATACAGGAAAGGGCTCACGAAATAAGCATCCAGCTCAGTGGATTTCTACAAACCTAATTCAGCTCGAGACACTGGCCGTGAGCGTGACCAGCATTCCAGGAGCCACCACGCTTCTTTCCAGTCACTGCTCCTGTTCAAGCGAGCACATCCTCCTGATTCTGACATCATGGATTACGCTGGGCTGCTTTGTATTTTGTGTGCATGGAATCATATGTAAGATGCTTTTTTGAGATTAAGTTCTTTTACTCAGTTTATTTGTGAGACTCACTCCTATTGTTGCATTTAGTCATAACGAGGGGATGCCAACCTCTGTAGCATTCTGTTGTGTGGATATACCAATATTCATTTATACATTTTACTGTTTATAGACCTTTGGACAGTTGACAGTTTTGGTTGATTAATAGAGTGCCATTATGAATATTTTTAGCACAGACTTCCTGTCCTTCTCACATGCAAAATCCATTCACCGTATCCCAGCAGCTCCAAAAGTCTTCACCAATTCTGGTGTCAACTCCAAGTCTAGAGGCTCTCCTCAGCATCATCTAAACAATGGGTGAGACTTGAGCTGTGCTGCGTCTTGAAGCAAAATTCCTCTACAGCTGTGAACTTGTGAAACTAGACACGTTACTTCCAAAACACAATGCTTAACAATACAAAATACAATATAATACGTGCTTCCAAAATACAGTGATATGGCAAACATAGGAGAGACATTTCTATTCCAAAAGGGAGAAATTGGAAAGAAGAAAGAGATGATGGATCCAAAGCAAGTTTGAAACCTAGCAAGGCCGGTTCCATTAGATCTTCAGGTTCAAGACAATCCTTTGTGACTTGATTCTCCTCCCTCTGAGCTCACAGGGGCAGCTGCGTTGCTCCCGCAGTCCTGGATGGCAGCTCCGCCCCTGAGCCTTGGGCTGGGGGCCCTGCCTCCAAGGCTCTGGGTGGCAGCTGCTTGCCAAGGTTCTAGTGACAGCCGCCTGGCCCTCTGAAGCCAAGGAGAAGACAGCTCTGTCCCCTGGGCCTGTCCCCTGTGGACCCGCAGTGACAGTAGCAGACCGCCCATCTCTGAATCATCTTTGGGCGTATTCATCCCTTTTCTTGAAGGATAAGGCATGTGTGTGTGGCTCGGTCATGTCCAACTCTTTGTGACCCTATGGACTACAGCCTGCCAGGCCCCTCTGTCCATGGGACTTGTCAGGCAAGAATACTAGAGTTGATTGCCATGCCCTCCTCCAAGGGATCTTCCCTTCCCAGGGATCGAACCCAAGTCTTGAGGATTGAACCCGAGACTCTTATATCTCCTGCATTGGCAGGTGGGTTCTTTACCACCAGAGCCACCTGGGAAGCCCAGGATAAGGCGTATTCACAGTGAAATAGCTCTATTGTTCTGTCTTGTAGAATCCCAGAAGTCCAGAAGCCTGCCTTCATTTTGTCCATTGTCTGTTTCCTTTAGCCCAAGCCGGCAGTGTTGCTCTTGGTATAATCTCGTCTCTGTTCCTGGCCTCTTCTGAGCTGGCTGCTGGACAGTCTCTTTATGGTGTGTTTGTCCAGCCACACCTGTGGCTGGTGTGGATACACCAGCATTTTCAGCAATGTGGATAGACTGAGGATCTACCATATCTTTAGTTTCTGGTTCTGTTTTGCTTAACAATTTTTTTTTTTTTTACTGTATGACTCTCTTTTCACATTTCACTATAAGCAGTAAAGAGAAACCAGGTCATATTTTTTTCCTTCCACATAGATATCCAGTGGCCCAGAACCATTTATTGAAAAGATAAATCTTTTTGTACTGAGCTGCCTCTTTGCACCGAGTTGCCTCTGCTATTGTTATTAATCAGGGGACCGTGTGTATGTGGGTCTCTTTCTGACATCTCTGTTATATTCCATAGGTCAGTCTGTCTATTCTTATATCATTACCACCTTGACTCTCTAACAAGGGTTAATATAAGTAGAATAAGATCCCAGTTTTGTCCTTCTAAATTACTTCTTTTACTTTTAACTCTTTTCATTTCCGCAAGAGGAACTGGTGAATTATGTAAAAACAGGGGCTTGAATTTCATTTTGATTGTACTGAATCTGCAAGTCTTTTAAAAATATCTCTTATTCAGTGTTGAAGTCTTGCACATATTTCAGATTTAGTTCTAGAAATTTGATGTTCTTTGATGCTACGGTAAAATATATCTTTTCACATTTTTCATTTTTGTAGGTTGTTTCTGTTAGATGTATAATTCCAAGTTGGCAGTTATTTTCTTTGAGCAAGTAACTGGATTTAAATTAAAAATGTTATTCCATTATCTCCTAGCTGCTATCATTTATTTTTGAAAAGCCAGCATCAGTCCTCTTGTTGCTCTTGAAGGTGATGTGTCATATTTTATTTGACTGTTTTTTAAAGTGTTCTCTTTGTTTTTCATGGTTTTACTATATTAGTCTCCAAAGATGTCCCTGTAATGAATCATCCTCCTAGTATTTTTATCCTTCCCTTTGGAAAACAAAAAACCAAACTGATCCTTGTAACTCACTTTCGACCCATAGGGCACATCTGCTTTGACACTGTGATTTCCGAGGCTCAGGCCTAAGTCGTGCTGCTTGTCTGGGCTCTTGGGACACTCACTCTTTGGATACACACTTTGAGAACCTGACTGTTAAGATGTGAAATTACTCTGGGACCATCATGCTTTAAGAGAATCAAGCCACATGGAGGGGCACTGGAGGATCAGTTCTGGGAGATAGAAAAGGGGTGCAGGAGTTGGAGAGGGAGAGGAAGAGAAAGAAAGACAAGTGAGATGCCTGATGGAAGAGGGACTGGGCTTTTAGGAGGTCTGGCCCAGGATCTCAGATGACTGCAGCCCTGCCACTATTTAATGGCTGTTGTGCAAGAGACCCTAAGCAAGAACTGTGTAGCTGATGTTGGTCAATCTACATACAGAGCTATGCGATCTGAGAATAAATTAAGACATCAAGTTATGGGGTGGTAGTTACATAGTAAGAGACAAATGGAGCTGAAAATGATATCTAGAAGTAGGTATGATTGAAATAAAACCTTAATGCTTGTGGCATCACCTTTGGGATGAGGAGGAAGGAGGGTCCTGGGAGAGCCTCAAAGGAACTGTTAAAGCAACTGGAAGGACAGGGAAGAGGCTATGATTACCAGAGGCTGGAGGAAAGGCAACACGTGTTATGTACTGGCAGAAAATACAGAGTGACTGATGCCTGGTGAGCCATGGAAAATAGGATATGTTCCCGATGACATAGTGTGCCTGCATAAGGAGAGTTCCAGAAAGAATATCAATAGCGCTAGTTGGTTACTTTTAGACATGTATGATAAAATATTATATAAGAGCAGGAAAGAAGCTACAGAGGAACTTTTTCACTTTCTCGCAGAAATTAGAGAAAATATAAAGGATCCAGGGCTTACTAAGTGTAAAAATAAAACTGGATCTTATTTCCAGCCTCGACATATGGAAAAGGCTCTCAATATCAGACCTGATCTCAGGATAAAGATTATCTCAAGGGTGCAGCTATAAGGCACATTGTTAAGATTTCAGAATGATGTAAGGGTGCACTCTATTAGAGTTAGACAAAAATTTTCTCAGAATCTCAAGGGTGTTATTCTTCAGCTTCCTGACTTTCAACACAGGCAGACTGGGGCCTGGAACCAAAAAAGATTTCTGAGTGGAGTTTTGTTTAGTGGAGTAAATCCCACTACTGTTCACAGGAAGCCCAAACCTTTAAGAGAGTTGTACTGACAGAAATGTCATAAGCTCGGACCACAACGGGCGAAAGTAGTTCAAATAGAAAAAACCCTCTGGGTCCCTAATCTTATATAAGCAGGAAGCAGGCTGAGGCTGATACTTAGCCGCAAACATGGATCATTTCTTGTGGAAAAAGAAAGTTCGCAATAATAACCAAGAGGGAGGAGACAACATCCCGTAGGGTGGAACCAAACAGCTCTAATCAGGGAGCTGGCAACATATGCCCAAGTGAATTTCAGAATTGCATAGGATTAGTGGCTGCTATCGGAGAAGGCAATGGCACCCCACTCCAATACTCTTGCCTGGAAAATCCCATGGATGGAGGAGCCTGATGGGCTGCAGTCCATGGGGTCGTGAAGAGTCAGACACGACTGAGCGACTTCACTTTCACTTTTCACTTTCATGCATTGGACAAGGAAATGGCAACCCACTCCAGTTTTCTTGCCTGGAGAATCCCAGGGACAGGGGAGCCTGGTGGGCTGCCATCTATGGGGTAGCACAGAGTCGGACACGACTGAAGCAACTTAGCAGCAGCAGCAGCAGTGGCTGCTGTGTGACTCTTGTTCTCTTATGTGCCCCAACCTGACCTTCTGACCCCCACTTTTGAGTGGCAGTGTCTATCAGATGTAGTACTCTGATGTTACCACAGTTATTGTGCTCTGGTGTGTTGAGCATGTGGGGTGAATGATTTGTATTCGTAGGTCCTCAGATTGAGAGGAGCTATACTCAGGGGTCACACCTGAGGACCCCAAGTGGCTCCAGTGGTAAAGAGCCCGCCTGCCAATGCAGTAGATGTCAGAGACGCAGGTTCAGTCCCTGGGTTGGGAAGAGCCCCTGGAGGAGGATGTGACAGCCCCGCCTCGTGTTCTTGCCTGGAGAAGCCGGACAGAGGAGCCTGGGGGCTGCAGTCCATGGGTTTGAAACGACTTAGCACACACAAGCCTTATTGGGCCTTATTTAAATACTTTATGCTTGGCTTCTTGTCATGGGAAATGTAGGAACTAGCAGATATTTTGGGAGGAGTGTGGCTTACTTTCTTATACTTTTCTTTTGTCCAGGTTCTTGTTTTGGCTGTTCCCAGATGCTTTTGATGCCTATAAAGAGATGTTTTTGCATTTTACTCATTTTATATTTGTTCTTAAAAGGAAGGTAAAAGTCTGATACAAGCTACTCGATCATAGTCCAAGAGTCTGAGTCTCTCGTGAGGATGCTTTTTGAGAACATGGTATATTACGTTATATATATTCTAATAATATAATACGTAACATAAGTTATGTATATATTATTTATGTATAAATGAGTTATATAATTGTGAAAAATCTTTTAAACAAAATGAGGGTAACATTGATCAAATCTTTTGATGAACAACCTATACTATTTTCTAAATGTGAAGTATTCATCCATAAAAAGTGGATCAATCTAGATTTCCAGGTAATAAATTGCTTCTTTCCAGACTCCACAGAGTTCACTGATGTCCTAGGAAAAAAAACCTGTATTTAAATATCAGGAACAAACACTTAATTCAGTGACAGACAGGAGGTTTATGCTATCCTTAACACTTTAGAGTTCAGTTTTCTTTTTTTTTTTTTTTGACAACTAGGTGGTGCCTGTTCAAATATAATCAGCTCTAGTATTAACAGAATGAGAACAAGGTATTATTTAATACAGTCTACTTGTCTAAGGAAGAGAGTCATATGCATCCTAGCTTATAAAACATGTTAATTTCAAAACTGAATTCTTGGAATTTGGATGTGACAAGCGTAAAATAGCGAAGTATGCCAGCACTAACCCCCTCCTGCCTCCCTCTTTCTAGAAGAAGAAGACTTCATTTCCTTTACTCATCATGTATCATTCTGTTACTTGTTCCAGACAAACTAGTCAGCAACCATAGTACTTCCATGGCTTCCCATGGTGGCGCTAGTGGTAAAGAACCTGCCTGCTGATGAGGAAGACATACGAGATCCAGGCTCGATCCCTGGGTCGGGAAGATCCCTTGGAGAAAGACATGGCAACCCACTCCAGTGTTGCTGCTTGGAGAATCCTATGGACAGAGGAGGCCCGGTGGGGCTGCAGTGCATGGGGTCACAAAGACTCAAACACAACTGAGGTGACTGAGCATGTATTCCATAGCATGGAATCCATAGTTGAACTACAGGCAGGGGAATAATGACATATTTAACCACATGGGTACCAATCAGTCAGAACAGCTGCTTGATCAGTGAGCTGCCTGATCAATCAGGAAAGGGATCAGACATGAGCAAGACACCGCTGTTCTTGACAGAGCAGCCCAACACCAAGTTGGGTTACGGCCGCCATGTTTTTTTAACAGAGAAAAAGTAGGAAAATGAGAAGCTGAAACAATTCTCCTACCAGGTCATACTGCAGTTTTATAGGGTGGACTACATTTTTCTTTGTCTTAAAAAGTTTTATTCTGTTGCCAGATATTTAAAACAGAAACTGCCATAAGTTGAAACCCTTTCTTAGTACCATTTATTTCCTTTCAAGTTACAAAAGAATTTAGAAAGAAAAACTTTTCATCTTATCACACTCCTGCTTTTTTCTTGAAGGAAGTCTCCAGGGTAATGAAGTAGTGGGTGACTTCTGAGGAAGAGGAATGTGAACAAGGAGATAATTTGGTGTTTTCCTTTATCACTGAAGTTGAAACAAAGTATGTGGTTGTATTAATGAAAAGAAAGCATCTTAGGCCAAAAAGAAAAAAAAAAGGAACTATACTTCTCAAGATGTAGAAAAATATTTTCCATTTAATGAGATAATTTGCTCGAGGAAAATTTGAAATATTGAAAGGAAGAAAGATAAGTTAAATTATATTTTGTGTGGTGGGAGGGAGTAGAAATGGGGTAATTTGTCAAAGAATCAGAATTTTGTGGCTCGGAGGAAAATTAAATGCCATCTCGTCCTCTTCTCTCCTCTCCTATTTTACATAAAGAAATGGGCATCCAGAGAGCTTAAGTGTCTTGCTCAGGTCTAGCAAGTTATTTACCAAGAAAAAGAGAAAAGTAGGGGAAAAAAAAACCTAGTTCCTGAAACAAATAACTTTTTTAAAATTCTATTTATAGGATTGCAGGTACCAGGGTAATGGATTAATTATAAATTAAAAACAAACAAAAGAAAAAACTTGGAACAATCACATCCTTCTTCCCTGAGGCCTTCCTAAGTTGCTGTTGCAGCTACTCAGATCCATTCTTTGAAAATCCTATCCCTGGTCTAAACCCCTCTGCTCCTCACTGAAGCTCTCAGCGCTCTGTCAAGTGAGAGCTGTTACCCACTAAATATATCGTTGTTTAGTCACTAAGTCATGTCCAGTTCTTTATGACCCCGTGGACTGTAGCCCACTAGGCTCCTCTGTCCATGGGATTTTCCAGGCGAGAATACTGAGTAGGTTGCCATTCCCTCCTCCAGGGGATCTTTCTGAACCAGCATCTCCTGCATTGGTAGGCAGATTCTCTACCATGGAGACACCAGGGAAGCCAGTTAAATATATGCTAAGTCACTTCAGTCGTGTCCGACTCTGTGTGACCCCATAGACGGCAGCCCAGCAGGCTTCCCCGTCCTTGGGATTCTCCAGGCAAGAACACTGGAGTGGGTTGCCATTTCCTTCTCCAATGAATGAAAGTGAAAAGTGAAAGTGAAGTCGCTCAGTCGTGTCCGACTCTTAGCGACCCCATGGACTGCAGCCTACCAGGCTCCTCCATCCGTGGGATTTTCCAGGCAAGAGTACTGGAGTGGGGTGCCATTGCCTTCTCCAAGTTAAATATATAGAGGATGATAACTGGAATTTTGGAGGTGACTTTTATCCCTCTCTATTTTGAGGAACTGGTATATTTGTTTGCTTTTCTTTAAACATTTTTAATTGTGATAAAATACACATTTATTCCTTTCACCATTTTTAAGTGTATGGCTCAGTAGTATTCCGTACATTCACACTGCTTTGGGGCCATCACCATCATCTGTCTTCAGAACTCTCCGCGTGCGCGTAACTGAAGCTTGGTCTCCATTAAACAGCAGCTCTCCAGCCCCTGGGAACCACCCCTCTACTCTCTGCCCCTGTGGATGTGACCATTCTAGCTGCCTCATAGAACTGGCTGGTTTCACTTAGCCTCACATTCTCAAGGTTCATCCACACTCCAGTGTGTGCCAGAATGTCTTTCCCTTTTAAAGTGCGTTAGTCACTCGGTTGTATCTGGCTCTTTGCTACCCCATGGACTGAAGCCCACCAGGCTCCTCTGTCTGTGGGATTCTCCAGGCAAAAATACTGGAGTTGCTTTTTAAAGCTGAGTAACAGTCCATCTTGTGTGTACACTGCATTTTCTTTGTTTATCTATTTGATGGATACACGAATTCTTTTTTTCACCTCTTCCCTTGTTAATGACTCATTTTGGAAATGCAGGTGCAGTTCCAAAGTGCATATTCAAGGGAAGATCGGAAACATTAGTGGTTCATATGTTCTTCATGTTACAGAGGCACAAAGCTCATATTAATTTATGGACATAATGCACTAGGGTATTTTTTTCTGCAAGCTTACTTAGTTGTGGGAGGAGAAAAGTGGCTCGTAGCTGGTCTGGCCCTTGATGTTTGAGGCCATAGATACTTCTTTCTTATTTTTTTTTTTTTTTTTGGTTGCGCCATGTGGCTTGAGGGATTTTAGTTCCTTGACCAAGGACTGAACTTGAGCCATGGCAATAAAAGTGCCAGGCCCTAACCCTTGGACCACCAAAGAAATCTCATTGGTATTTCTTAATGTGATAGAATTCATGACAGATGGAAGGCATCTTAAAGAAAGCAGCTGGGATGGAGTTTGAGCATTTGGGCTTCACCATCAGGAACACCCAGGCTCAGGTTTCTAGGGCTTCATTAGCCCTGTAGACAGGACTGTAGTTCTCAAGTCAGAATCTTGTAGACTTCCCTGAACACGTATCAGCTTATATCCTAAACTCTTCCTTCACTAGGGCTTCAGGTCATCCCCAGGCATAAAGGGAAGGTGTTTACCATCTCATTCTCTCCTCTGACTTCATCTCTTACACTATTACACAGGTGTCATTATTTTTTTTTTTTAACATTTTATATTCTTTTGGGGGTATAGCCAATTAACAAACAATGCAGTGGTGAACAGCATTGTGGTTTCAGTTTCACATAGTTCCAGGTGAACAGCAAAGGGACTCAGCCATACATATATCCATTTTCCCCCGAACTCCTCCCCCATCCAGAATACTACGTAACATGGAGAGAATTCCATGTGCTATACAGTGGTGTCCTTGTTGGTTATCCCTTTTAAATGTAGCAGTGTGTACATGTCCATCCCAAACTCGCTAACCATCCCTTCCCCTCACCGGCAACCGTAAGTTCACTATCTAAGTCTGTGAGTCTGTTTTGTAAGTAGGTTCATTTGAATCATTTCTGTTTAGGATCCACATATAAAGGATGTCATAGGTTTCTTCTTCTCTGTCTGACTGACTTCACTCAGCATGACACTCTCATGTGGCTGCAAATGGCATTGTTTCATCTTTTTAAATGACTGAGCAATATCCCATTGTATATATGTACCACATTTCTCTATCCATTCCTCGGTCAATGGACATTTAGGTCACTTGCATGTCTTGGCTCTTGTAAACAATGTTGCCGTGAACAGTGGTGTGCATGCCTCATTTTTGATCATGTTATTCTCCAGCTATATGCCCATGAGTGGGATTGCAGGGTCATATGGCAGCTCTGTTTTTAGATTTTTAAGGAACCTTCATACTATTCTCCGTGGTGACTCTACTAATTTGCATTCCCACCAACAGTGTAGGAGGGTTCCCTTCTCTCTGCAACCTTTCCAGCATTTATTGTCTGTGGGTTTTTTGCTGATAACCATTCTGGCTGGTGTAAGGTGCTATCTCATTTTAGTTTTGATTTGCATTTCTCTAATAATTAGTGATGTGGAACATCTTTTCATGCACCATTTTATTCCCTTTTTGTCAATTAAAAAACAATCCCTGAATGCATATAAGTTAATGAAGATGGATTATTGGGTGTCTGCTTTGTGCCCGTGTATCTGGTTCTTCATGGGAAATAGATGGGGAAACAGTGTCAGACTTTATTTTTCTGGGCTCCAAAATCACTACAGATGGTGACTGCAGCCATGAAATTAAAAGACACTTACTCCTTGGAAGAAAAGTTATGATCAACTTAGATCACATATTCAAAAGCAGAGACATTACTTTGCCAACAAAGATTTGCCTAGTCAAGGCTATGATTTTTCCTGTGGTCATGTATGGATGTGAGAGCTGGACTGTGAAGAAGGCTGAATGCCCAAGAATTGATGCTTTTGACCTGTGGTGTTGGAGAAGACTCTTGAGAGTCCCTTGGACTGCAAGGAGATCCAACCAGTCCATTCTGAAGGAGATCAGCCCTGGGATTTCTTTGGAAGGAATGATGCTAAAGCTGAAACTCCAGTACTTTGGCCACCTCATGTGAAGAGTTGACTCATTGGAGAAGACTCTGATGCTGGGAGGGATTGAGGGCAAGAGGAGAAGGGGACAACAGAGGATGAGATGGCTGGATGTCATCACTGACTCGATGGATGTGAGTCTCAGTGACCTCCGGGAGTTGGTGATGGACAGGGAGGCCTGGTGTGCTGCGATTCATGGGGTTGCAGAGAGTCGGACACGACTGAGCAACTGATCTGATCTGATCTGGTTCTCATCTTTAGTCCAGCAGGTAGGTTTGGAAGGTCTTTAGCGCTGTTGCTGAGGATTGCCCAGTATTTGGGAAGTATTCAAGAAACTACTATTGAACTGAACTGACTCCTACAGGGGAAGGAAATCACTAAGGGTGGGTTGGTTTGTTTGTTGGCAGGTGGGTGGTGATCAGATCGGGGGAGGAGAATTGTTTTAGGAGAAGAGAACTGTGGCAGGAATACCAAACGGGAAGCTGAGGCAGCCATCAGGGTGATCTGGGCTTGAGCAGGAAGGGGACCATCTGGGTGACGTAATGGGGCTGGAGCTGGAAAACAATGGGGACAGGAGAACTGGGAGAGGACTTAAGACTGTGTGTGCTGCGACTCAAAAGAGTAGTTCCTGGAAATACCCCCTCCTCCTGGACAGAAGTTGTAGGGTATTGATATTCCTGTGTCCCATCCTTAACGGCCCCCTGCCCACCCCAGAGCCTCCCAGCATCTCTCCCTTGCCTCCAATCACTGACGAGGAAGAGGACAGACTATGTGATGACTCTGATGAGGTTTGCCTTGGGAGAGTGGGGTGGATGGCGATGCGATGACCATCCATGTGACGTAGAGGTCAAGTGATTTGCCCAAGATCAGTGAACAGACTGATGGCCACATTATGTGTCCTTATTGTGCTGAAAGCTCCAAGCCAGAATAGCTTCTACCTCATTACCCCCATGGCCTCTTCCCATTTCATAAAAATGTCTACACCCAGAACATGCTCAAACAACTTTCAAAAATGTCATTAAAATTAAGAAGATACTTAAAAGGACACATGAGAAGCCACATTCAACAAGTACAGAAATAAATTAGAGATGAGAAAATATTAAAACACCTGACCTGCGTGGGTATCTGCATAATATTTAAAATTATCTCATCCATTTAGTTCTGGTGTTTGGCGTCCTAATCTGAAATATGAAAAATGTTCTCATGGAGAGGCAGGCGAACTGAAGGAGGATATCTTAATACACAGTGAAATATAAATTAAAAAGCTATTAGTAAAAGTACTGAAACGCATTAGCAGGTGCATGGGTTCAACTTTGGATGAATGTTCTTTGAAATCGGATTCATCACCAAAATTAATCTGAGAGGTGTCAAATCTGTGTTGGGTTAAAGAGGTGACGAATGGGAAGATTTCATTGAAGTTCCAAATTGTAAAAGGATCAGAATTAATAATCCTCTGTCATGAGAAACCTGATCACTTAGGAGTTTAAGAAGCTTATGCCTTGTTAAGAGAGTGGAAAAGAAATCTGAAATATTGCTGCTGAAAGTAGTAGTCTGGTCACCAGTTGGATTGATGTGGTTTGATAAATAACTTCAAATCAACCACCATTACTACTAAGTCGCTTCAGTCGTGTCCGACGCTGTGCGACCCCATAGACGGCAGCCCACCAGGCTCCCCCGTCCCTGGGATTCTCCAGGCAAGAACACTGGAGTGGGTTGCCATTTCCTTCTCCAATGCATGAAAGTGAAAAGTGAAAGTGAAGTCGCCCAGTCGTGTCCGACTCTTAGCGACCTCATGGACTGCAGCCTATCAGGCTCCTCCATCCAAGGGATTTTCCAGGCAAAAGTACTGGAGTGGGGTGCCATTGCCTTCTCCACAAATCAACCACAGGGAGCCACAAAGATGCGTGTCTGGAACTATCACGTGAGTCAGGGTTTATGTCTTTCAACAGGCTGGTCAATTCATTCTCTTAGAATGGGGTAAGTACAGTACTTTCCTCCTTCATATTTTTTTTAAATTGAAGTATAGTTGATTTACAGTACTGTGTTAGTTTCAGGTGTATAGCACAGTGATTCAGTTATATATATACATTTTCAAATTCTTTTCCTTTATAGTTTTATTACAAAGAATTGAGTATAGTTCCCTGTGCTATACAGTAGGTCCTTGGTGGTCGTCTATTTTCTATATAATAGAGCAAATATGTAAATCCCAAGCTCCTAACTTATCCCTCCCTCCCCTTTCTTCTTTGGTAACACTAAGTTTGTTTTCTATGTCTGTGGGTCAGATTCTGTTGTGTAAACAGGTTCATTTGTATCTCTTTTTTTTTTTAGATTTCACATATAAGCAATACCATATCATATTTGTCTTCTATTCACGTAGTATAATAATCTCTAGGTCCAGCCATGTTGCTGCGGATGGCATTGCTTCATTCTTTTTTATGACGGAGTAATATTCTGTTGTATAATATACATGTACCACATCTTCTTCATCCACTCTTCTGCTGATGAACATTTAGGCTGCCTCCGTGTCTTGCTTTTTGTGAATGGTGTTGCTACGGAGACAGTGGTGCATGGGTCTTTTTGAATTACAGTTTTCTCTGGATTGGTAGAGCCATTATAGAGAATAGTGTGGAGATCCCTTAAGAAACTTCCTGGGCAGTATGTCTGGAAGTAACTACATTCAAAAAGATGTGTTCTCCCCAGTGTTCGTCTCCTTCCTTGTGTTTCATTCAGAGCTCCTGGAGGTCATGCCCTGTAGAAGCACCGCTCTTCCTTGACCATCTGCTTCTATCAGTATCATGGCTCCTATTCATATGGACTCACATCACGAAAACAAGCGTAAAGAGAATGGGGAGCGGGGAACTGGGGATGCTGCAACACTCCACATATTTATCTGACTCCAAATACCTCAAGGAACACTTTTTCTTAGTCAGAAAAACATCAGATCACATCAGATCAGTCGCTCAGTCCTGTCCAACTCTTTGCGACCCCATGAATTGCAGCACGCCAGGCCTCCCTGTCCATCACCAACTCCCGGAGTTCACCCAGACTCACGTCCATCGAGTGAGTGATGCCATCCAGCCATCTCATCCTCTGTCATCCCCTTCTCCTCTTGCCCCCAATCCCTCCCAGCATCAGAGTCTTCTCCAATGAGTCAACTCTTTGCATGAGGTGGCCAAAGTACTAGAGTTTCAGCTTTAGCATCATGCCTTCCAAAGAAATCCCAGGGCTGATCTCCTTCAGAATGGACTGGTTGGACCTCCTTGCAGTCAGAAAAACATACCCCTTGGCTATCTCACAGGCAGTTTCCCATGTTCCAAATGGCGAGTCCGAGTTTACGTATTGACTAATACGTGTGCATCTCTGCAACATGATCTCAAGGTTAGGCACATGGTCCCCTGCCAGCTCAGCGGTAAAGAATCTGCCTGCCAACACAGGAGACCCAGGTTCGATTCCCAGGTTGGGAAGATCCCCTGGAAAAGGAAATGACATCCCGCTCCAGTATTTTTGCTTGGGCAATCCCGTGGACAGAAGATCCTGGTAGACTACGGTCCCTGGGGTCACAAAGAGTATGACATGACTGAGCAACTAAACAACAACAGATGCCTGGCACCCTGCTTGATTAGGCATGGGAACCGAAGGGGAGGGATATGGCTGATGAGGCTTATGAGCTGGGCTTATGATGCTTTTCTCTAAGAACAAAGCGAGAGCTGGTGTTTGAGCCTGCTGCCAGCTTTGCCTGGAGAAGGCAATGGCACCCCACTCCAGTACTCTTGCCTGGAAAATCCCATGGATGGAGGAGCCTGGTAGGCTGCAGTCCATGGGGTCACTAAGAGTCGGACACAACTGGGCGACTTCACTTTCACTTTTCGCTTTCATGCATTGGAGAAGGAAATGGCAACCCACTCCAGTGTTCTTGCCTGGAGAATCCCAGGGATGGGGGAGCCTGGTGGGCTGCCGTCTATGGGGTGGCACAGAGTCGGACACGACTAAAGCGACTGAGCAGCAGCAGCCAGCTTTGCCTCTTGGTTGAAGCAGGGGGCTCCCTGAGGTTTAGCAGTCCTGGGATCGGCATGGTCCCCGAAACTGGACCTCTGAAGAATCGAACAGCTGTAGGAGGACTCAGCCACCTCAAGTCCTCTACTGAGCTTCCAGTGCATCCCCTGTTCCTGCCTGTGACTCTGGGGAAAGTTCAGCTGTGGGACCAGAGTATATTTTAGAGTCACTTGGTGGTGTACACATCCTTAATTTTATCCCTTATCCCAAAAAATGATGGCTTTCAGAGGCCATCCTTTGGAAAATGGCCTCTAAGTAGGTTGGAAGAGAAAAAAAAAGAATCTTACATCCTTTATGCTTCTTAGTACCTAATAGGTACCTGATCTATCACAGCCCCCTCCACTGAACCTGTTAAGTGTTCCCATCTCAGTAATGGAACCATCATCTCCTTAGTTACTGAGGCCCCAAATCTGGATGTTACCCTTCATTTTAATGAGCTCTGTCTCCCTTGCATGCTGGAATCTGTGGTTATTCTCACCTTACAGCTTTGTACCTTCCACGCGCCTTGCTCAATCAGTGCCCAGGGCATAGAACCTTCTCCTAACTGGAAGCTGGTGCCAAGCTGTCACTTGGCTCCAGATTATTCTTTCTCTTCTGGGTCCTTCCCCTCATTCTGGGTCTGGGATGAAATGTCTTGTATCACTTAAGGCTGTGCTTCAGAAGGCCCCTGGCCAGCTCCATCAGTGTGTCTGGCCCCTCCCTCTGTGGAAAGTGGACACAGTCTTTGCCTGGGACCCACTGGCCAAGACTGGAACCCACTTCAGATGTGTTTTTTAAAAATTAAATTAAATTTTCTGGTTTTTCTGTCATAGCCTGGGGCATGTGAGTTGTTAGTTCCCCAGCCAGGGATTGAACCTGTACCCCCTGCATTGGAAGTGCAGAGTCTTAACCACTGGACCACCTGGGAAGCCCCCAGATCCAGCTTTACTGCATTGCTTCTCTTTTCTGTGAGTGCTGTTCTAACCAGTGTCTTGCATGTTGAGTTCTTCTTGGAGACTTGGAACCTGTAGGAGAGGCTGTGGGCTGTGGTCTGTGGGCACCTACCGCTGATGGTTGGCATTTCTAATCTCTGCTGTTCTCCACGTGGTAGGAATCCTCACTGGGGCTTGGTAAGCAGATCTTCCTGTGCCACACACCACTGTTGACTCTGTCAGCATATGCTTCCCTAAGGGCTTGGTGTGGTTGGCACTCCTTCTTTATTCAACCACCACCTCCTCCAGGAAGCTTTCCACCTCCTCCAGGAAGCCTTCCACCTCCTCTAGGAAGCCTTTCACCACCACCCTATTTTAAGTTATCTAATTGAAAGTATTCACACAGTCACTGTTGGTACATAGTATTGTTTGCATGTCTGCCTCTTTCTCAAAAAAAGGTAAGCTTCTTGAGAGCAGGGGTCTTATTCTTAATCACTGTCACAGTCTCAGTACCTAGACTAGAGCCTAGCTCAGAGTCAATACCCATTACAGTGTTTATTGAAGGAGGTAGTGGACAACATCTAATTATAAATAGGTGAACCTGCAGTTCTCTATTCCTCTGCCCCGCCCCCAGACCCCCAGGATCTTTCTCCCTTGACCCCATCAGTATCACTCTGTTTACAATTTAATCATTTTACACTCACCTTTTTTGGGCTACTGGATATATATTCTCATAGAGTGCAGGGTATATTAGTCCGAACTTCACCTGTAACATACATGCAAGATAACCTGCATGCACAGGAAAACTTTGTAAACTGCAAGATACTGTGCAAATGCTGGCTTTTCTCATTGGCTTAATTCCTGAGTCCATTCTAAAGGAGATCAGCCCTTGGTGTTCTTTGGAAGGAATGATGCTACATCTGAAACTCCAGTATTTTGGCCACCTCATGCGAAAAGTTGACTCATTGGAAAAGACTCTGATGCTGGGAGGGATTGGGGGCAGGAGGAAGAAGGGACAACAGAGGATGAGATGGCTGGATGGCATCACCGACTCGAAGGACTTGAGTTTGAGTGAACTCCGGGAGATGGTGATGGACAGGGAGGCCTGGCGTGCTGCGATTCATGGGGTCACAAAGAGTCGGACATGACTGAGCAACTGAACTGAAGACTTCACATGGACTCCTTGGCACCTTCATGGAGGGATCAGAGCCTCCCGCCTTTCTTCACCCTGAGCAATCTTTTATTTCTTCTATGCTCTGCTGCTAAAATGTCTGAAAATCACGGATTTCATCAAACCCTTGGCCTATGCGTTAATCTCCTTCACAACATCTCTTACAGTTGGTTGTCCAGCCTTTTATTGAATACAACCAGCAACAGGGACCTCATTACTTGAAAAGGTAGCTCTTTTAGGACAATTCTATTTTAGTTCTATTCTATGTTAGGACCATTTGCTTTGTTGCTATTTCATAATTCTTTAGGTCAAGAGAGAAGAAAGACTAGCTAACTGATTCCACAGTTGGGTCCTCGTTAATTAAAGCTTTTCTCTGTAAACATTTTGTATGCATAGATAGTCATTCTAGGCATTCTGGTGGCTCACACCTAGAGTAGAGATGAGTAGACTCATTCTGAGTAGAGACGAGGGTAGGCATTCTACTCCCCACCCCACTTTCGTTTTTACATCTTAGTAATGAGGTAAAACCATGAAGTGAATCTGGGTTACAGCAAGCAATTCAGCAGAGAGTCCAGTCATTCCTCCTCATCCAGAGTTTGTCACTTTCTCTGCTTTCATTTACCCACCAGCAACTGCAGGCCACAAGTATTAAGTGGGAAATTCCAGGAAGAAAGGGTTTATAAGTTTTAAGTTGCTGTCGTAAGTAGCATGATGGCATCTCCTGCCATCCTACTTCATCCCACGTCACCCATGAACCACCGCTTTGTCCTGCCTGGTAGTCACTTAGTGACCCTCGGGATTGTCAGACTGATGGTCTGTGCTATCCTGGGGCTTGTGTTCAAGATACCCTTATTTTATTTAATAATGACCCCAAGGTATTAATACAAGAGTAGTGATGCTGGCAATGGCACCCCACTCCAGTACTCTTGCCTGGAAAATCCCATGGGCGGAGGAGCCTGGTGGGCTGCAGTCCATGGGGTTACTAAGAGTTGGACACGACTGAGCGACTTCACTTTCACTTTTCACTTTCATGCATTGGAGAAGGAAATGGCCACCTACTCCAGTGTTCTTGGCTGGAGAATCCCAGGGACAGGGGAGCCTGGTGGGCTGCCATCTATGGGGTCACACAGAGTCAGACACGACTGAAGCGACTTAGCAGCAGCAGTGATGCTGGCAACTCAGATATTCTTTTAATTTATGTGCCTAATTTACACATTAAACTTTATCACAGGTATGTATGTGTAGGAAAAAACGTGGCATAGCTAGAGTTCAGCGCTATCTGTGGCTTCAGGCATCCACTGGGGGTCTCGGAGCATATGCCCTGTGGGTACGGGAGAACTGGCTCACTGTCTCACTGAGAAATAGAGAAAGAAAGGAACAGACGTGGATTTCTGAGGTCCTATTCTCTGCTGCTGCTGCTAAGTCGCTTCAGTTGTGTCCGACTCTGTGTGACCCCGTAGACGGCAGCCCACCACGCTCTCCCGTCCCTGGGATTCTCCAGCCAAGAACACTGGAGTGGGGTGCCATTTCCTTCTCCAATGCATGAAAGTGAAAAGTGAAAGTGAAGTTGCTCAGTCATGTGTGACTCTTAGCGACCCCATGGACTGCAGCCTACCAGGTTCCTCCATCCATGGGATTTTCCAGACAAGAGTAGTGGAGTGGGGTGCCATTGCCTTCTTCTGCTAAACTGCCATATATTTTTTTTATAGGTAATACTTACAAAAACCAATCTTAGATGCAATTATCTTGAAGCCCAGATACATTTAAAGAAATGGTATAAAATTCATAGCTCGTAAGTAGTGGAGTTGAGATTTCAAAGTTTGTCTGATTCTGAAATTTGAGTTCTTTCCTCTGCTCCAGAGGAAGTTCTGGGCCTTCAGGGACTCTGGCCACTACCAGCATTGTCGTCAATATTGCTATAAAAACACATTGTTTTGCAGTCACTAATGTCTACTTAATAATTTTTTTCTGGCCTCAGTTTGCTTACCTGCAAAATGGGGATAATAATCATTGCTTTATCACAGGGTCGTTATGAGGAAAAAAATCAGTGACAGGTTATGTACTTGGTGTTTCCCTGGTCCATAGTTCATTAGCATGGGCTATATGGCTACTTTTGATTCTTCTTATTATTCCATGAGGCTTCCCTGGTGGCTCAGACAGTGAAGGGTCTGTTTGCAATACAGGAGACCTGGGTTCGATCCCTGGGTTGGGAAGATCCCCTGGAGAAGGAAATGGCAGCCCACTCTAGTATTCATGCCTGGAAAATCCCATGGATGGAGGAGCCTGGGGTCACAAACAGTCGGACATGACTTCACTTTCACTTTCATTATTCCATGCCAGGTCCTTCCCTGAGTCAATTAGGGAGCACAAGGGCATTCACACATGCTTAGCTGAATGAAGAATGCAGGAAAACAACGTGTGTGTTAGAACATTTAACGCCTTCTTTGCCTCGGAGCCTGACTGATGAATTGGATCATGAAGCCAGGGCCTCGGTGCGGGCCTGGAGGGAGGGGGCCGTGAAGGTGGTAGAGGGGAACAATCTAGTTGCTTCCAGGCTGAGAAGGACATGGGTGGTGCATACAGCTTGCATTCGGCTCTCCAGACGCCTGGATGTAGGTGGGGAGCAGCTCACTTGATAGGCACCCAGACCTGCTCAAAAGCATCACCACAACACAGGTTCTATCCCTGCTCTATTTTTGACCTCCTGATGTGGAAAACAAACACGTTAAACCAAATAGGATTAAGCTGCAAAGCCTGGCTGGTCTCCCTCCACATGGGCTGTGGAGCCAAATCTCTGAGCCCTGACTGTCCCACGGCCCCGGCGAGCTCCAGCCCCGGGGCTGCCAAGCACCACACACTCCTCTAATGTGTCACAATTACCGAGACAGCTGTGCTAAGTAACTTTCCACGGATCCGCTCGGCAAACTCGCAGCGTGTTCAATAGCCCTCAAAATTTGTCATTTGGAACCTGCGGTGAGCTGGTAGGGCGGTGCTTATATCGAGCTGCGGCAGAATAAATGCAGTCACCTCAAGAGATTGCATGTTTCCTTTGAAGTGGAGCACAGGTAGAAGAGGTGGGTTCTTTCAGCTTCCTTACTATCTCAGTTTAGCACGTGGAAGGGGGAGGAAGGGAAGTTGCAAAGACAGCACAGGTGCAATGGCTGTGGAGCTGGACCGTGTCCATCGCCCAGGATCCGGCGTGGGCTTTGTTAAGGAACCACCAGGCAGCCTGTGAGTACCTGGTGAATTTTCCATTAGCACTGCCAGGGGTGCTGGGCAAGGTGCCTGGTGTCAAACACTTCTGGTGACCATGCTGGGCATATCACTCGTCTCTGGGGACACCCTTACTAGGACTCAAACACTCCCCTCTCCACGTGTTGTCTCCGGGGAGTGGTGCTTTGGAGCCCAGGTGGCTGCGAAGAAGCCATCTCATTATTTACCCAGAACACAAGCCAGAAGCTAACCCAGGTCTGCAAAATGCCTCTTGTCATGATCCAGAGCGCTGATGCTCAAGCCCCTGCTGTGCACTCTAGGGAGAAGTGAAAATGAGCCAGGAGCGAGCAGGCGGCTTGGGGGCTCCCTGGGCACTCCCCGGGGCGCTGGTCAGCCCTCAAGGACGGGGTGCCGATGCAGCCCCTTTCTCTTGAGAGGCCCTCACTGCAGTTAATAGAGAAGGCTGTGAACAAAGCTGCACGAGGCTCTGAGGGGCTCATGTGTGCAAGCTCCACCGTGGACAGCAGAGTCCTCTCCCGGCGCCCTGCTTGGCTTATCACCCAGGACAGTGGCCACTCGACGTTGTGGGCTGTGCTGCCCTTTCTTGGGGCAAGGGCAGAGAAGCGTTGCTGATGTACGAGGAGTTAGACTAGCCTTCTCTGGGATGGGCATCATTATTAACAGAGCAGCAGTGATTAGAGAACCGCTCCAGTGCTCCGTCTTCTGACCGCCGTCTTCCCCCCCGCCTCCACTCGGTGGATGGTCCCTTTCCTCCCTGAAGACGCTCTGCTTGTGACGCGCTCCACGCTCCTTCAGGTCTCCTGGTTTTGATCGTGTGGTTTCGTCTGTTGGTGGGCGGAGGCCTTCCTCCCTTCTCCCTGACTGTCCTGCAGGGCCTGGCTCCACGGTCATCTCCGTGAACGCATCCCCAGACCCATAGGCACTGCTAGGGCTTGGAAACGTTTCCGCGTGTTTTGAGCTTACCTGCGTTGCCTTTCATATGTACTTGTATTTTTCCTTCACTTGTCTGTCTGCTCTATTACCTTGTTAGCTCCTCTAGAGAAGGACTGGTATCTCACTTAGTTTTGCATCCTCAGGGCTTCCAGACAGTAGATGCCCTTTGAGAGTTTGGGGAGGAAAGAAGCATACACAGTCGCTTGTGCATTGGGTGTGGCTTCTGGCTGTGATTCCATCAGGCTGCACATCCTTAATTAACACATAACTTGTCTCCCTTCTGGCTTCTCATCTGTTAAGAATAAACAGGCATAAGAACGGTACAGACCTACCTGAGGGGACCTTGTGTGAATTAACAAACTCGGGACTTACATGCAAATGTCTCTTGTAATGGCTGTTGCACTTTGAGACCAGGCTGAGCTTGCGATCGGGAGGCAAGCAGGCGGCTTCGGTCCGCTTAGGAAGAGATAATCAAACACACAGTCTCGCTGACAGCTGCTGATCACAGACACCATTAAAAAAAGAAATGGTCACAGTGGCGGGTGACAGAGAGGCAAGGCTTCTGAGTGGCAAGTTAGTGCCATCAGGAAAACTGCAACACCATGGGGGTCTCACCCTGAAGGGCCCACAGCTACCCCTGGCCGTCCGTGAGGGCTGTGGAGGGGTGGAAGGGGCTTCTGCAGGCAGGCTTTTACATTTTATTAAAAATAATTGGAGAAGTTTACATACATTTCTTGCCAACATGCAACTGTCAGGCATGGAGAAGATGCCTTCTTTCAAATTGTGAGAAAGTCTAATGTCGTGGCAAAAAAAAAAAAAAAAAATGGGAGTCTGATGATTAAATGTGGAGAGCTGTCATCTTGGCATTATATTAAAATAACTCGCCTCCAGCAAGTGCACGGTATTTCTTCCTTTAAATCTGTCATTTCTCGGGAGGCCGTTGCTCTGGTTGGCTGCACCGGTGGCTTTGTAGCCATGGCAGTGTAACAGCAACTGGGACTCTTGGAGGCTTTCTGGGGGGCTAGGGAGGGGGGCTGATGTGTGGGAGTGTGGGCCCGTTCACTGCTGTGTGGCTGCAGCAAGCCATCTGCAGACTCCTTTCTCTGTGACTTAGTGAGGCTCCTCGGCACCCGAAAGCTTAAGTAGAACACAAGCAGGCGCGTTATTTTCAGCAGTGCTCCTCAGACAGCGGTGTCAGGCTGCAGGCAGAATGAATCGCATTTGTTTATGAAATCCGTTGCTTAATTGGATGATCAGTGTCTCATTTCAGCCTCCAGTCACAATACTTTTAATGATGTCCACACCGTGCTGGGTTCCCATGCAAACCGTGTGGAGGGGATAGAACAATGGAAAAAGCTTCCATTGGGCGGAAGGGGAGGGCGATGCTGGGGTCGGAGTGCATCCCTCTCTGCTCCGTCTGTCGAATGCAGCAGATGGATCTCTGCACGTGTCCCTTCCCTCTTGCTTTCGCTCAAGAGGCCATTTAACCTCCTTACCTAGTCAGATGATTCCTGGGGATCCCAGAGAAGGACCTCCTGCTTCCCTGATGCCTTCATACAGTAGAGTGACAGGCTCGCGGATTCTTGAATCGATATTAACACTTGTGTCTGTAACATCTTTTGGCTTTTGGAAACACCTGGGCATGCCAAGTTGCTTCAGTTTTGTCTGACTCTCTGCAACCCTGTGGACTGTAGGTGGCCAGGCTCCTCTATTCACGGGATTCTCCAGGCAAGAATACTGGAGTGGATTGCTGTTTGGAAGCACGTTCTCATCTATAGCCTATGTGTCCCTAACAGAAGAGAGCAGAGTGGCTTGGAGGGCGATGGTGGTGTGTATTCACCAGCCTCCATGGTTTGCAGGGTCTGTTGACTCACATTGTGGCTGTGTTGTGGTTTTGATCCTTGTGATGGTCATCTCCGTAATACAGGTGAGAAGAGTGAAGTGAGGAGACGGCATGGCTGGTGACTGGGAGGGTGGGGTTTGGGCTCAAGTGCCTTTTGGAGCTTACTTCCACCGGATCTTGGATCAGCTATGCAACCTGTCAGAGCTCCGATTTCTTCCATCAAATGGAGGCAATCATCACTTCCCCAGAGGTTACTTGGAGGACTAAATGCAACTGGATATCAGTAAAGCATTTAGTCAGAGAAGGAAATGGCAACCCACTCCAGTGTTCTTGCCTGGAGAATCCCAGGACAGAGGAGCCTGGTGGGCTGCCGTCTATGGGGTTGCAAAGAGTCGGACATGACTGAAATGACTTAGCAGCAGCAGCAGCAAAGCATTTATTGGGGCTTTCCTGGTGGCTCAGACGGTAAAGAATTAGCTTGCAATGCAGGACAGCTGGGTTTGATCCCTGGGTCAGGAAGATCCCCTGGAGGAGGGCATGGCAACCCACTCCAGTATGCTTCCCTGGAGAATTCCATGGATAGAGGAGCCTGGTGGGCTACGGTCCATGGGGTCGCAAAGAGTCCGACATGACTAAGTGACTAACACTTTCACTTTTCTTTCAAAACATTTAGTCTAGAAGCTAATTAACAGTTGGAATCTACTATTATTATTAGCAGTGTTGTTCCAGAAATCAAGATTTTGAGGCTTGGCCAATGGTATCACGGTTGGGGTTCGAATGATATATACCTGCTTCCTGAAGAGCCTGGTTCTCATCACTCTCTTCCCTGCCTGGCTGCCAAACGCCTAAGGATTGTGCAGATTTTCCACCTTTCAGCAATTCCAGAGACAGCCTGCAAGGATATAAAAAGCAAGTGAAGAGCCTGCAGAAACGCAGGTGCAATTTAGGGTCCCTCTGCCGGAAGTGCCGCGTTTCTTCAAAGCCCTTAAATGTCACCTCGCCGCACTCGGCCTGGCTGGAGACGCCCCCACTATTGCCTCTTCTGCCCAGGGGTGACGGTGCCTGAGTCATCTGAGTCTGAAAGAGGGATTCACCTTGACCTCCCTCGCTCCCAGAAGAAGACACGCCACAAATGAGGCCATCAAAAAGCGGCCCAGTTCCTCCCCCTCGGCATGTCTCAAAGCCCTCGCTCTGACCCCCATCGATCAGCCATAAAACACAAAAATCAACAGAGTTCTGCTTTTCTATTTCATGCAGGAGAAAAAAAAAAAGTCAACATTGACTGGCACGGTCAGCCAAGCTCACGCAAACGGCCGGTGAAAATGGAGCGTCTGCAGACTCTTGTCTCAGATCCTCTTAAGCTTCTTCTTTGTCCTGGTCCCGGATGACAGCTGTGGAGCAGGGCACATCCTGCTGCTAAGAAGTAAGTAGGAGAAGTGCCCGCGGTCGTTCCCACGTGGAGGTGCTTCCAGTGACTCGGTGACTGACAGCTTGAATAAGCGGTTATTTCTCCGGCTCAGGCGCGTAGGGGCACAGGCCACCCACTGCCTGACCTTACGCAGCTGAGCTTGGTTCTCTGGGGTCAGCTCGCTGCCACTGTTACCTGTTAAGGTGAAAATACGGTTGAGTTGACTGATGATGAAGCTCTGATCGTGTTACTCTCCTGCTGAAATAATTTTTGACTGTGCTCCAGGCTCGCCGGGGCCAGGTCAGACGCCTTCGCCTGCTGCTCCTGGCTCGTCACAGGCTAACCCCCATCCACCTGCCCAGTTGGGTTTCTGATTACCGGGCTTCGAGAGTCCTGGGAGGCAGGCAAGCCGAACCACTCCCTCTGAATCTGCCCGGGCGCCTTCCTACTTTTGTGCCACCGCTTCCATTTGTCCCTCCCCTGGGATGCTCATTTTCCCACCTGTCCACATCTGTCTTCGTTTGCTTGGGCTGCTGGAACAAAATGCCATCGACTGGGTGCCTTCAACAATAGATATTTGCTCCTTGCAGTTCTGGAGACTGAGAAATCCAAGATCAGGGTATGGCAGATTTGGTTCCTGCCTTGCAGACAGCTGCCGTCTTGCTATGTGTCCTCATAAGGAGGAGAGAGACTGCTCTGGGCTTTTCCTGTTCTTGTAAGGACGCTAATCCCTTTGCGGCAGCCTCACACTCATGACTTTATCAATACTTAATTACCCACCAAAGGCCTTACCAGCAAATACTATCATGGGGTGATGGGAGTGAAGACTTCAACATGTGAATTTAGGGGGGACACAGACGTTCAGTGCATAACCATGTCAAAATTCCAGCTATTCTTCCAACCTCATTTTAAACACAACCTCTTCCATGCAAAGTTCCTTGTTTCCTCTGGCTATAATCTCCATCTTCTTAACGCCTGTAAGTTGGTACGTAAGCCTATCAGGGCAGTGATGCTTTCCATTGCGTATTATGTTTCTGTATGAGTTTTGTTCCCTTTCCTGCATTCTGAGCTCCTTGTGGGCAGGGGCCATCCTTTCTCTTCTGTGAATCAGTAACACTTAAACCCTGCTCCTGTGTGCCCAGTGTGTGCATGCTCAGAAGTGCCCATCTCTAGGTGACCCCAGGGACTGTAACTCACCAGGCTCCTCTGTTCATGGGATTTTCCAGGCAAGGCTACTAGAGCGGGTTGCCATCTCCCACTCCAGGGGGTCAGATCCACGTCTCTTGTGCTTCCTGGGTTGTCAAGTGGATTCTTTACCACTGTGCCATCTGGGAATAGTCCACTTAGTAAAATGCAGTTAGAAGTAAGAGCTTGTTGTTAAATAAATAAATGCTCCCGTCTGCAGGAGAGTCTCAGAAGGGCTCATGCAGGACTTGTGCTCGTGACCAATGTATTGGTAAGGCCAGAGTCCATTCTGAATGCCTCATGCCTCACTGGCTGTTAAATATATATTCCTCCCCCCACCCCTCCGCCCAGGTTGAAGGACTGACTCAGTTTGTTTTCCTTTAAGGGGATGAATTATATATTGCTCTCCCATGTCAGTGAGGAGTCTTGTGGTTGCGTGCATATATAAACGCCCACCCACACTTACATGGAAATCATTTGGCCAAACTCTCTCAAAAACAATCTGCTCTTCTTGGTGCAACTTCTGTTGTTATTAATAGTATAAAAAGTCCATAAACAATGTTTAGAAGATGCTAATGATTCTAACTCCTCCTATGGACTCCTGAATGAACACTGAGACCTAACCCTAACCCTAACCCTAACTGGATCATGGAGCCATTGGATCGTGGACTGCAAACATCCTAAAAAACTCATCATCCTTCCAGGAGAGGCTGATCATTACATACAATTTTCGCAGGGCCTGGCCTTGCAGAACACGTGAGGGATGGCTAATGACCGTCACCTCCACCACTAGCACAAACAAGTCTATCCATCTTTTATTCAGATGGACTTCAATTATTAATTTTATTTACAGCATCCACTCTGTATTCTTCTGGGCCTGAAGACTGAGGCCCAGAAGGCTCTGGTGCCTTGGGTATTTCTAATTTGTACTGCCAAGAAACGATGACTTGCATATTACTATTTTCTAGAGTGAAATAATTACTTAAGATACACATTCCTGTGGCAGCCGGCAAATGGAACTTCGTTTAAGGACTGTGAAGGCAGTCTTCTCTGGGAAGCTGTTACTCAGACCACACTGGGGTAGCTCCTTTTTCCATATCCGCAGATGAAGGAAGGTGCTCGCCTGCTTATTTCAATTATATATATTTCCATTTCACTAATGAAACGTCACCAAAGCTCAGGAGGGAACCTACAGGTTTTCCTGGCTGCTGATCCTCTCGCACCAAAACGCAACTGTAGCCTAAAAGCACCAGAGATGCCCTTTAGCGCCAGGGTTGCCAGCTATGCTACTAGCCACGGGGGCTCTAAAGCAAGTGTCAGGCACCGAGCAGAATGCAGAGAAGGATCGTCACCATCCGGCCTCCACCACCCGAAGCCTGCCGGCGAGAACAAGGCCAGATGGCCTCCTAAGTGTTGGTATTAGAACACCCGCCTCCTCCTCTTCGCCCCAGAGCAGCTCTTTTTATTTTCATTTCCATGCTAACAAGGTAGACCTGTCCTAGCGTGTGTTCTGAAGAGGTTCTTTCATGCTCAGGGCCTGGGGAGCTTTAACATAGTTAGATGTACTCTAACAGCAGGTTGCCATCAAAAAATTCTATAATAGGATTAAAATAAAAGAGAAATGCGCTCGCAGTGGAATGGCAATGATGATTTAACATGTTTCAAGGGCTTGGTGGGAAGGTGCAGTGCAAACAGCAGACAGACCTGCTGTGTGAGTACGTCGCCTTCTTAACAAACAGGGCTCGGGGTGTGATGGGGCAGGTTTGGAGTTTGGCTTTAGAGGGTGTCCGAGTGCCGGACGGCCAGGCTTTGGAGAAAGGGCCGGCTCACTTATTGGAGAAGCTCATGGCAATTCATGCTTGCTTCTGTTCTTGCTGTCTGTCCATCCCACCTCGGATGGGAGCTCTCAAAGGGAGGGCGAGCTGTCTGCCTTGCTCATCCTCCCTTCCCAGCGTCCACGGCTGTACCTGGCGCATCCCGGGTGTGCGGTGAATATGAGTTTCTTGAAAGAAAGGGACCCAAGCAAGATTGTTCAAGGGTGACCCTGGGCAAGTTTTTAATAATATTCAGCACCGGTTCCTGCATCCCTGAGTGAGGAATGGTGATACAGTGACTTTCTAGCCTTCTCTTCAGGACATCTGAAGAACTGAGGCCTGTCCCTGGTTTCCAGCTTTGGCATCCTTCACAGCTAGATGCCTGCTGTGGATCTGCTGGTAGAACCTCAGCTTCAGGACCTGTGGGGGCGGAGGTGCTTTGGGAAGTTTCTGCCTCTTCCTTGTCCCACTCTGAAGATACAGCCTGTGTTGGGCTCTAGAGAGATCGCAGGTGGCGGTGGTTTCAGGGGAGTGTGTGCGTGCAGGCTAGGTCACTTCAGTCGTGTCTGACTCTTTGTAACTCTATAGATGGTAGCCCCCCGCCAGGCTCCTCTGTCCATGGGGATTCTCCAGGCAAGAATACTGGAGTCGGGTGCCATTTCCTCTTCCAGGGGATCTTCCCGAACCAGGGATCGAACCTGCGTCTTTTATGTCTCCTGCATTGGCGGGTGGGTGCTTTACCACTAGCACCACCTGGGGAGCCCATCAGAGGAGAGGAGAGGCTTTCGGAATACACTCAGACGGACACCTGGAATGAGCCAGTTGAGCCACATCCCAGCCCCTCATAAGCGTCCGTGTCCTCCGGGACAGCAGGCGCAAGATCTCGGGGGCACCAATACTTGCGGAGTCTGGAGAGGGGCACTTGGTGTCTTCAACCTCTCCCTCATCCTCAGTCACCTGCCCTTGGGATCGTGAATCTGCCACCTCCTAGGAAGGTCCCCTGATGGCAAGCATCTCCACTCACCCTGGTACCTGCAAGCTCGTCACCTTTCCTGGCTGTTTTTCTTCAATCTCTGTGCTGGTGACCCTCCATCTGCCCTGCCCCGCACCAGCTCCCATTTCCTTCCTTTCCTCATCCTGCCCTGTGCCCTGGGAGGCTGGCCCCACCCTTGCCCTCTTGCCCTTTGGTTGCTGTTTGGGTCCTGCCAGTGTGAGGTGTTGGCAAGAGATCAGAGGGTGGGGACAAGGTAGATGAAGGTTTTTCATCCCCTCACTCTCTGCTTTGGCACTGCGGTCTGGCGATGGAGCTATTCCTCCGCCTCTGTAGCTGCAGTCTGATGGTCCTGCTTCAAGGCTCCAGCTCTGGCCATGCGCTTTCCTGCTGCTCTTTCAGACTCAGGAATGGCAGTGGCTTCTTGCTGTTTCATGTCTCGGTGCCGTGTCACTCCCTGTGGTTCCCTTAATGGTCCCTGGACGTCCACAAACAGTAATCATAGTGAAGTCTCTTACTTGAACTGTCCGATGGAATTCTGTGGTTGCTAGGACACTGAAGAATGCCGTGTGCTCAGTCGCTTCAGCCACGTATGACTTTTTGTGGCCCCGTGGACTGTGGCCCTCTAGGCTCCTCTGTCATACGATTCCTCAGGGAAGAATACTGGAGTGGGTTGCCATGCCCTCTTCCTGAGGCTCTTCCCAACCCAAGGATCGAACATGCAATCTCTTGCATCTCCTGCATTGCAGGCGGATTCTTCACTCACTGAGCCACCTGGGAAGCACCCAGATAAACCCTACATGGTGCCTATCTCAAAGAAACCTCAGTGTATAGAATTTTCTCTATCCTCTCTTCACAGCACGCTTCCCGAAGTGTCCTGCATGTATTTAGGGTGTCCTTCTCGATTGTCCCGAATCCTCGCTCCCCGTTGTCTGAGAAATCTTGTCCACCTCCAGTGCACTCAGCTTCCCCCATAGATGGGTGAGCATTGAATTCATTCATTTGTTTGACAAACATTTTCTGAGCACCTGCTCTGTGCTAAGCCCTGCTCTAGGCATGAAATGTCCTAGTGAACAAAGCCCTCAAGAACTTGTTAGACAATGTTTCTCTGGGATCAGATCTCTGCTCTCAGCTCCTCCAGAGCTGTAATTCTGGTTTCCCCATGAAGGCCCCACATGCCCTGCAAGCTTATCACCTCTGAACCCCAATTCATTAGGACCCAAACCCAAACTCTTCTCTCTCCTTCTGAAAGTAAGACATTACCACCCCCAACCTGACCCCCACTCTCTGTTCTACTCCAGTTAGTCATGTAGCACGTCCTTTCTCCTCAATTTCAATAGAGTCTTTCAGTTTGGCTTCAGATTTCTCTCCCAGATCTCTGTTTTCCTTTTCATTTCTAATTCTCTGTCCTCAGTGAAGGCTCTCACCCTCTCTCACTTGGTAACAGCCTACCTGCTATTTCTGGCGGCTTTTCTCCTCTTTCACCTTGCTCATCACTACTGCCAAAGTTCATCTCTGCAGGCGTCCTTGCTTAAAGAGTTCTGCCAGCTCCTTGTTACTACCTCTTGGCAAGACAGTTTCCAACCAGTATGGACGGCCTGACTCCTGGAGGCCTGCCACCCACCACGTGGACTCCGCTCAGTTCCATGGACCTGCATGGTTGCTCTGGCCTCATCCCGTCTTTGCTCTGGGGCTTTTCCTGCATTTTCTTCCCTTCCCTACTCTTCTTCCTTAAGCCCCTATAGATGTTACCTTCTCAGTAAGATTTTCCCTGACTCCTTTCCCCCAAAATGATCTCCTTGGTCCGTTTACCTCCTGTGGTCTTTGTTTTTCTAGTGACCGTGTTGCTCCACAGCTAGCTTTATCACTGCTGTGTCTCCTTCTAGCCTGAAAGCCCTTTGGCCCTTTCTGGGTTTTTGGAATCTTTGCTGTTTAGCAGAGGCAGGTGTAGAAGGGGTGGGCATAGAAGAATGATTTCTAATATGTACATTAGGAATGTGTATTTCTAAATAACATCATGTTCTTCCCAGCAAAAGCACTTTCTGAGGCCCTGACCCTTCTTGCCACCAGCTCGGCCCACTGTGGGCAGCAGCTCTTGAGTTTCTGGTCTATAGACTGTATTCTTGACTCTGGCTTGTGCCTCTCATCTCTATTACAAGAGCCAGTTGATCTGATCGCCAAGAGCTGGAGGGGCATCTAAGGTTTAGCGCACTGAAGTAACATTCTGCCCTCTGTCTGACTCTCCCTTTTGGAGGGAGTGGTAAGATATGCAAATGTGTGAGGACCCTGGCCCCCAAGATCAGGAGGCTCCAGCCATCCCAGGGAAGACAGCGGCAGCAGCTAAAACTCTAAGCCCTGTTTCTGCACAGTCATAATGTCACCCAAGCTCTGGGGCTGCTTGTGCAGCCCCAGGTCCCCTCCCTGGTGCCCCAGCCCCATTCTACTGGTACTTTTATCTTCCTCCAAGGCTGGCCCAAGGGTGGCTGTGGGGCAGCTTGTCTGCCTGGGGAGAGAACAGGGGATGAATACCCTAGAGTAGTTCCTCTGTGATCAATGTCCGCCTGGAGATGGTCTTGCTAATGGCATCCTAGCCAGGAGCATTACTGAAATCTTTTGCTCTGGTTCCCAAACAGCTTGGGAGTTGGGCCAGACCAGGCCTCTGCAGCTTGGAGTGCCAAATTTTAAAGTGCTGTGAGGTTGGAGGCTGGCTTTAGATCCAGCATTTCTTTCTCTGGGGCGATCAGATCAACTGACTTCCAAGGTTCAACCTCAGTCCTTTTCTAATTTGCCACCCCACCCAATAAGCAACAAACAGGTAAGGATTTGGTGAGGTCCTTGGCACCAAGGGGAAAGCCTTTCCTGCAGCCGCCTTGGTGGGGTTGACAGATGACCTGCGGTTACCTGTACATCCGTGAAGGACCCGCTCATCACTGTTCATCTCCAGCATCAAATGGTCACTGTGAGGCACAGAGCTTCCTGGTCCACACTCAGGGCTGGGGCCCGTGGGAAGAGGAGGTGGGACGGGGGTAATGCCTTGAAAGAAGGGAAGGAAGGAAGGAGAAAGGACGGGGATAATGAGGTTCCCTTCAGTTCAGTAAGAGCTTTAAACCGGTTTCGATTTTCTGAAACTAAATTTGGTACCACATGGCGCAGCTACAGTAGGCACTTCACAGCATTTTGGCACAAAGTAGATTTACAGCCACTGAGATAGTTTGTCAAGTTCCTGACAGCCCCCCAAATGGAGCACGCTGCAGAGAGACATGCTCTGCAGTGCTCACTGCTCTCTGACATGGGGAGAAAAACATCCACCCCACCCCACACCCTTTCATCTCACCAAAGGAGGACTCTGGGGAGATTTCATAACATCGCAGAGGAGAGAGAGCAATGGGATTCCACCCCTGAGACCTCACAAGCAGGGGCCCCTCTGATCCCAAATTCTGCTCTCACTATGGCTGGATTCCCAGGGATGAGGCTGTGGCTAATGAACACGCTGTCAGCCAGTCTCCAGCGTTCTGCCAAATGGATTCTCCTCCGGCATGGAGGAGATCCCAGGAAGGATTTCAACTGCAGAGCCTAGAAACTGTTAAAAACGCAGAAGTGTCTGTCCCCTTTTCTTTGCAATATGAGGGCTAAAAAAATTATTGAATAGAAACCAGAATGTTTCCATCTATTCCTCACACAAAGAGGCTAGAAAGACTGAGAAATAGTTCAATTTCTCTGTCTTCTTTCAGGTTAATGTGGAGGATGAATGAGCTTACTATGGTTCTAATACGGGTATTGTTCAATTTGAAGTAAAAATGCATTTTTCAGGGTATTGTTCAATTTGAAGTAAAAATGCATTTTTCAGAGGAGGCTGCATTAATTTGAGCTAACATATCTTTTCCTTTCCTTTTGCAAATTTATTTAATAAATACTGACTTTTCGTTTCAAATATCAACACACTGTGTAAGTTTCGTTTTCTTTTAGTAATTGTAATTTGAGTAAATTGCCCTAAATGAATATTTGCTTCCCTCTAAAAACCCTGTTCTTATGTTTCAACTGAATGAACAGTCTGGGAAATGCCCACTAGATGGCACTGTCACTGCACAGCTGAGGAAGATCGACGCAGGAGTTCCAGAAAATAAGGCTAGTTTATGTCTTAGCCCTCCTGGAAAATCCAGAAGGTGGCAGATTTTAGCTATTTATGAAAAGGCAAGCACGGAGAACAATGTTGCCTTTTAGAAAAAATTATTTTTATTTATCTTTCCAGAAGGAGATTATGAGCTGAATAAAATTATCGGTGATATTTAAAATATTTGAAAATGTTTCCCATTTTTAGAGTATGTAATACAAGCTGAAGGGCTAGCAAAGCAAACAGTGACACTAAATCAAGGTGAAATTGACCAATAAATTGAGAACTCCATTACGGGAACAATTTCCCCGAGTTTGAGTCACAGTGTTTGAGTGATAACCTAAACCTGTCTAAACTTTGTGAAACATTCAAGGCGAAGATGGAAGGAGATAGCGAGGGAGCCGTGAGGGGGGGGAGGCCCGCCCGCGTGGGCGCTGATGTTTGTATTTTTCACCAACTTTTCCAGGCTCCCAGAGGACCTCCAGCAGACCTGTGCTTTAGAGTTCAGTTCTTTTCAAGGTTACTGATTACCTGGAGGGATCCTGGTTTTAAAAATGAAAAATGACAGCTTGAATACAATAGTCCAATTTAGAGGGGCCGTGCACCCGAGGCAGCTTCTCTGGCTACTGGAGGGCACTTGCGGGGAATACAGACCCACATGCATTTTGTGGAAGATGGCACGGCACAGTCTCCACGCCTCACCTTAAACCTTGGGGGAAAGTGCGCTGAGCTTATTCGAAGGGAATACCTGCGTCTTAGTGGATTTTGGCCCCGAGCTGTATGGATGGGCTTGTCTTTTCACCTCCTGCAGGAAATACACATTCATGAGGCGGTGCTGGGGCGCGGCAGGACCGCAGGACAGAGGGCTGGCGGCTGGGAAAGTCATTCCTCCGAGTGACAGCTCTACATGGCTCTTGGCGCTCCAATATGTCAGGGAACTGCTGTTCCGACCGGCATCATTTATCTCATTTAAATATTCCAGAGAGAGTAGCCTCAGCACTCAAGTTAGATTCATTTTCGTCTTCGCGTTCCAAAAGGGCCTGGCAGCCTCTCTCAACTGGAGGCTGGGGGGAAAAAGAAAGGAGAGAGAGAGAGAAAAGAAATGGTGAGGAAATGCAGCAAGTGAGTGATATATAAGGTGAACACAGAATTCAATATCTAAGATGAGGACACATACGTCTTGGGCCTCAGATATACAGCTGCGAGCTGATGGAGAAACAGGCAGGAAGAGAGGTAATCTTTATCTCTGCCCTCAACCTTTAGAAATACCGAAGGCTAAATCACCCTGAGAAGAAAGCAGGAAATGAAGACTGCTCCCAGCCACCCAGGGGATAGCAGAGAGCAGACCACTTGCTGAGTGCACTTCTTTTTTTTTTTTTTTCTCCTAACTCACCCCTTGACGTCAGAGCCAGCTGGTACATTGAAAGCTCAGTGAAGTGTCTGGGTCTAGGCTAAGATTCTGGGTTCCAGGTTCATTCAGGAAGACTTGAACTTGGATTTGCCATCTGAAATCTTTGCAAGCAGCAAAGCATGAGGGAAGTGATGACATCTGTCCCTGGAAAACCATGTTAGAACACTCATTTCTTTTTTCTCGCATTTCAAGTGCCCAGTCACGTATGCATGAGTTTATGTGCCCACCAAACTCTTTCGGGTCACGTATTTCTTTTGTTAAGTTTGTCATCGCTATTTGTCACTTTTCCGTCACTAAGTCATGTCCAATTCTTTGTGACCCTTTGGACTGTAGACGACCAGACTCTGTCCACGAAGTTCTCCAGGCAAGAATATTAGAGTGAGTTGCCATTTGCTTTTCCAGGGTATCTTCTTGGGCCTGGGATCAAACCTGTGTCTCCTGCATTGGCAGGCGGATTCTTTACCACTGAGCCACCTGGGAAGCCCAGTCATCCCTAGAACAGGCTTCCAGTAGTTTGGAGTAACAGTAGTAGAGTGATGAGAGTGAACTTTGATGCTCAGTAGAAAGGAGCCCATTCTATAATACACAGTGCTCTAGGCTGAGTCACTGCATCCCCTCCTTGATGATGTTTGGAGCTGCCTCCCCACACAGAGACCCTGTGATCAAAGAAAAGGCCTCAGAAAGTGCTTTGGTGGCCACTGACTTGTGAAGCATGAGGGTCTGTTATCTGTGTTGGTCCTAATAATCCCACAAGCCCCGTTATAGCCAAACTGATCCATTGGAATTGATGTTCTGTGAGTTTCCTTGAGTTGCCTGGAAAATATTTCAGTGCTCCAGGAAGTTGACTTAGCTTATGGCATTTGCTAGTAAAGTGCTACTTTAGGGAATCATGTTGGTATGGTTCAAGTGGGTTTATGAGAGCATTTTGGCAATGGCTATTTACCCTACCCAATGTTGAGGAAGTATTACTTTATAAATACCCCTGAGGAAGGAGCAAAGGGGCAGATCATTAGTGCAGTTCACCTTATATATCTGGCTCTTTTCCCTTTTGACCCATGGTGGGCTGCTCTTTTCTGCCCTCTTCAAGCTGGATGTGGCCGTATGGTTTGTGTTGGCCAAAGAAACACGAATGTCACTTTTAGGCTGAAGCTTTAAGAACCTGAGCTGAATGGCTATAGTTTGTTCCCCTTATCTAAGTCACTGTGAGAAGTTTTTGGAGATGGAACTTTTCATCAGCCTGAGTCCCTGAAGTGATCACAGTGAGAAAGCCCCCTCCCCCAAATTATGTGGCTGTAACTCCAAAGTGGGCATTTAGCAGGAGGAAAAAAATAAACGGTGTGTACCAAGATACTGAGCTTGGGGGATTACTCCTTACCACTGCAAAACCTGGACTCTTCAAACTGATGTCTGGCAGTTGCATTCTGACTCGTTTCCCGTAGGCTGAGTCAGAGCATGTCCCTGCTTCCATTTTACAAGGTTTTGCATCATGTGATCTTCATTATTTTTTAAAGACTTTTCCCTTCTGCCTCTGAATAGTGAAATTCTTTTGGTTCTTCTGACAAGGAGCACTTCATTGGTCCTTTACATACATATTCTACCTCCCTGACACCTTCCGGTCTTGCAGCTTCTCCTGCTGTCCCCTACCATCGTTAGGTGCCGGCTACAACATCACTGTTACAGGGACATCTTGTGTGATTTTTTGACTGCCTCTTCTTTATGTTCCCAAGCACGCTGTGGTACCTTATCAGTATTTAAACATCGTATTATAATTGCTTTTTCTGATACGTCTCGCTATATGACATTTTTTTGTATCTTTACTGGTTGGTTCCAGTGTGCAACTAATAATAAATGCCTTATTAAAAAATAGCATGGCTGACAGAACCGAGTATTTAATAATGTGGAATCTGAATTTCTTTCGCTTCGGTTCTGCCCTTTGCATCCTTTGTGTTCATATTCTCCAAGTTGGCTGAAACGAGAGCATGCTGTTGGGAGAAGACCAGCAACCAAGATAGGCACCAGTGATCCAGACTCAGATGGGGCCGTGCCTTTGACTTTTCACCTGAAGCTCTGCCCTGGGGCCACCTCGAGCTCCTCAGAAGCTCTGCAAGGTCCCCCATCCTTCTGGATTACTGCTGCCCCACTGCACCCCGATTGCAGGTCCTCCAGCCACCAGAGCTGCCCCTCTGCCGATCGCGTTGTTGTTTTTATTGTTGTGGTCTTGGTGTAGGCCACAGGAAGATCAGAGCAGTTAATACAACTGACCTTGGGTAAAAAAAGTTCGCCTCCGTCCCTGAAATGGTACCGAGAGTTTAGACCTTAGGGATGGGAGACGTTTAGAGATGAATGCTCTTCTTTCTCTGGACCCGAGAGGTCCTCCACCAAGGTAGCTGTCCAGGGTACTGGCCTACAAAACCTTCTTGATCTTGTTCCTCATCTCCTCAGCTATGAGTTAGCAGTCAACATTAACTTCTTCTTATCATGTTTCGATTAACTTGTAGTAACAATATTGATGCCATCGCCATCAAAAACAAAAGAGTTCGCATTTGTGAGTTGCTTCGATGTTCCATGAACTTACCTAAGGGCTTTAAATAAGTGCAATTCCCTTTTAATGCTTGCAACAGTGTTAATATGGAGTTGGTACTATCACTACTGACATATAAAGAATTAAGGCTCAGCTTGGTGAAGCAGCTTGGCGAAGTCACACAGCTAGTAAGTGGCAGAGAAACTTCAATTAAGGTTTTTTGATTCCTTACCACAGGTTTTCCCTTTGTGTTCTTTGTCCTGGAGGCTAAAACGCCTTCAAGTAATTCTATAATTTCAGCATCAAATTAAATTAAGGGAGGTGATATTTTGGTTGGAGGTTCTCATCTGGCCTCCTTCACATCACACAAGTAAAGGGTCACCTGTTTGACTTCTAAAATCCAGTCTCAGATATTGCCTAAATCTGGAAGACTGTCACTGACTTCAGATTCCTTTTGGCACCCCTCTGGGAGGAGAAATTTTCCTGGAGATAATATTTTGGCTGGTACAGAGGCAGCAAAGGGACTTTTAAAAGGAAGCATATGGTCCTTTGGCATTATTATTCTGGGGTGCTGAGATCTAATGAAACAAGGAAAGCATTGAGAGCCAAGGTCATTATGAATATAATTCAGATTTTAAATTGCTATTTGTGGAAAATATTCCTTCAGCCAGTTGAACCAGGTTAAATCGCTACAGCAATTATATTTACAGGCAATTGCTTGGCCCTGTACTTCCCCTTTGCCTGTGCGGACACAGTAAGCTTTTGAGTTAGTAGGCGGTAGGGCAGCACATAAAAACTGAATATTGTTATTGCCTCATTAAGAGAGACCCTGATTCTTTTAAGTCTGCTCTAACAAGAGCCTTTGGAAAAACAAGAGAAATTTCCGAATATCTGATTAATTTAGATTGAGCAATTAACGGAGTGATATAGTTAACAGTACACTTAGTATCACTCATTAGGTTGGCTGCGTGGGAGGCAGCCTTCGACTCAGGAAGGAGGCTGTTAGAATCGAGTGCCACTGCATATCTGCAAGTCAGCCACCGTGAGTCGTGTAAGCAATCAGGTTCCTGTCTTTGAGGCTTACAGAGGTTGAAAAATCTACTTTTTGGCAGTGCTGGTTTTCATTCTAGCAGAGGATGAAATTGCTAGAGAAATAATGTCATTTCTACAGTTCATGTTTTCTTTAGCTTCCAAAGCTAAGCTGCTGGTAGGGTGGCTTCTCTCTGTGCGTCCCAGTGGGGGCTGAGGGGATGTCCCCTGCAGCACCTGTTACACTCCCCCCGGCGCACAGGGTCCTGAGACTTGAGGAGACCATTGCTGGATATCCACATCTGAGTGGTCTTGGCTGGGCCTCTCCCTGGGTTTCCATGGAGGCAGTCGCTGAAGTTAAACCACGAAGAAACTGGTCATTATTTAGATATTTCTAAACACGTCTCCAAATACCTGAACTAGAGCCCCATGCGATGTTTAATTAGAGCGCCCAGATGAGACTGACCTGTTATTGTAGGGTCACCCTGAATGGCTGTAATTAAAAATGGATTATCTGATTGATGACAGGTTACTAGAAGAGAGGGCACACCATCATTTCCCTTCGCCCTCGTGATGGCGCTGAGGGGAGGGACAGCTCGAATGGTGGGAGGGGCGTTGAAGCCTGTTCGGATGGAAGCCAGTGAAAACTGGGCATCCAGGGACTTCCCTGGTGGTCTAGGGGTTAAGACTTGGTGCTTCCACTTCAGGGGGCATGGGTTCGATCCCTGGTCGGGCAACTAAGATCCTGAATGCCCTACAGCACAGCTAAAAAGTAAGAGTAAATGCATTTTTAAAAGAATCAACGTTTTTTTTTTAAAGAAAATTGGTGAAGTCCTGAAGCCAAGTGTTTGAAGCAGTTTAAGCAGCAACTGGAACCGCAAGGGGTGGGCGTGAGCTGGTCCTGGGAGAGAACCTTTCATCAGATTTGGGAATGGGGGATGAGCCAGGAGCCATCTAACAAGAGCTGCTGGCATCCAAGGATAACGTCTGATGCCTACAGTACTCAGTAGGTCTGAGTTGGTCCGTTCATAGCGGCGGGGCCCTGAGAGGTGGGGGTTGGACTATGTGAGAGCCAAGTGAGAGGCAACAGGGGCCGGGAGGTGTTTACACATGTGTCCAGGCTCCACCCGCTCTGCATACTAGAAAACAACCCCAGTTTCTGGGGAAGAGGGCTGGTGAAGCGGGGGCCCTGGGGACCCTGATTGTGCCAGGATTCAGAGCAGGTCTACACACCTAGGCTCAGAAGTTGATGGGAACTGTCCCCAACAGAGGGAATGAATACAGGAGATCTGTCTCATGAGTGGGACCAGCATGGGAGGGGTGAGAGGTCTGTGGGACCACCCAGGGCTCCCTGTGAGCAGCAACCTCAAGACGGCTGGCTTTGAAAGAAACTTGTTAGGGGGCAATGTAGGAACCCCACACTTTACAGACTCCTCACATTTCAGGTCTGGAGCCCATGCTTTGATTTGAGACCATGGAGAGCAGACAGAGGCCACTACCCTGCAGGGTGGTTTGGAGCAGAAGGTGGGCCTTTCCAGAAATGCAAGCTGCTGTGAATTGAGAAAGACAGAGATGTGCAGAGAGAGGACTTCTGCTGAGTTAGTAAGAACAGTTCCTCCACGTCCCATCAGATCAGATCAGTCGCTCAGTGGTGTCCGACTCTTTGTGACCCCATGAATCGCAGCACACCAGGCCTCCCTGTCCATTACCAACTCCTGGAGGTCACTGAGGCTCACATCCATCGAGTCAGTGATGCCATCCAGTCATCTCATCCTCTGTCGTCCCCTTCTCCTCTTGCCCTCAATCCCTCCCAGCATCAGAGTCTTCTCCAATGAGTCAACTCTTCGCATGAGGTGGCCAAAGTACTGGAGTTTCAGCTTTAGCATCATTCCTTCCAAAGAAATCCCAGGGCTGATCTCCTTCAGAATGGACGGGTGGCATCTCCTTGCAGTCCAAGGGACTCTCAAGAGTCTTCTCCAACACCACAGTTCAAAGGCAACAATTCTTCGGTGCTCAGCCTTCTTCACAGTCCAGCTCTCACATCCATACATGACCACAGGAAAAACCATAGCTTTGACTAGGCGAACCTTTGTTGGTAAAGTAATGTCTCTGCTTTTGAATATGCTATCTAGGTTGGTCATAACTTTCCTTCCAAGGAGTAAGCGTCTTTTAATTTCATGGCTGCAGTCACCATCTGCAGTGATTTTGGAGCCCAGAAAAATAAAGTCTGACATTGTTTCCACTGTTTCCCCATCTATTTCCCATGAAGTGATGGGAACGGATGCCAGGATCTTCGTTTTCTGAATGTTGAGCTTTAAGCCAACTTTTTCACTCTCCACTTTCACCTTTATCAAGAGGCTTTTTAGTTCCTCTTCACTTTCTGCCATAAGGTTGGTGTCATCTGCATATCAGAGGTTATTGATATTTCTCCCAGCAATCTTGATTCCAACTTGTGTTTCTTCCAGTCCAGTGTTTCTCGTGATGTACTCTGCATATAAGTTAAATAAACAGGGTGACAATATACAGCCTTGACGTACTCCTTTTCCTATTTGGAACTAGTCTGTTGTTCCATGTTCAGTTCTAACTGTTGCTTCCTGACCTGCATACAGATTTCTCAAGAGGCAGATCAGGTGGTCTGGTATTCCCAGCTCATTCAGAATTTTCCACAGTTTATTGTGATCCATACAGTCAAAGGCTTTGGCATAGTCAAAAAAGCAGAAATAGATGTTTTTCTGGAGCTCTCTTGATTTTTCCATGATCCAGCGGATGATGGCAACTTGATCTCTGGTTCCTCTGCCTTTTCTAAAACCAGCTTGAACATCAGGAAGTTCACGCTTCACATATTGCTGAAGTCTTGCTTGGAGAATTTTGAGCATTACTTTACTAGTGTGTGAGATGAGTGCAATTGTGCGGTGGTCTGAGCATTCTTTGGCATTACCTTTCTTTGGGATTGGAATGAAAACTGCCCTTTTCCAGTCCTGTGGCCACTGCTGAGTTCTCCAGATTTGCTGGCATATTGAGTGCAGCACTTTCACAGCATCATCTTTCAGGATTTGGAATAGCTCAACTGGAATTCTATCCCCTCCACTAGCTTTGTTCGTAGTGATGCTTTCTAAGGCCCACTGGACTTAACAATCCAGGGTGTCTGGCTCTAGGTCAGTGATCATACCATCGTGATTATCTGGGTTGTGAAGCTCTTTTTTGTACAGTTCTTCTGTGTATTCTTGCCACCTCTTCTTAATATCTTCTGCTTCTGTTAGGTCCATACCATTTCTGTCCTTTATCAAGCCCATCTTTGCATGAAATGTTCCTTTGGTATCTCTGATTTTCTTGAAGAGATCCCTAGTCTTTCCCATTCTGTTGTTTTCCTCTATTTCTTTACATTGATTGCTGAAGAAGGCTTTCTTATCTCTTCTTGCTATTCTTTGGAACTCTGCGTTCAGATGCTTATATCTTTCCTTTTCTTCTTTGCTTTTCACTTCTCTTCTTTTCACAGGTATTTGTAAGGCCTCCCCAGACAGCCATTTTGCTTTTTTTGCATTTCTTTTCCATGGGGATGGTCCTGATCCCTGTGTCCTGTACAATGTCATGAACCTCATTCCATAGTTCATCAGGCACTCTATCTATCAGATCTAGGCCCTTAAATCTATTTCTCACTTCCACTGTATAATCATAAGGGATGTGATTTAGGTCATATCTGAATGGTCTAGTGGTTTTCCCTACTGTCTTCAATTTCAGTCTGAATTTGGCAATAAGGAGCTCATGATCTGAGCCACAGTCATGTGACTGTACAGAGCTTCTCCATCTTTGGCTGCAAAGAATATAATCGATCTGATTTCGGTGTTGACCATCTGGTGATGTCCATGTATAGAGTCTTCTCTTGTGTTGTTGGAAGAGGGTGTTTGTTATGACTAGTGCGTTTTCTTGGCAAAACTCTGTTAGTCTTTGCCCTGCTTCGTTCCATATTCCAAGGCCAAATTTGCCTGTTACTCCAGGTGTTTCTTGACTTCCTACTTTTGCATTCCAGTCCCCTATAATGAAAAGGATATCTTTTTTGGGTGTTAGTTCTAAAAGGTCTTGTAGGTCTTCATAGAACTGTTCAACTTCAGATTCTTCAGCATTACTGGTTGGGGCATAGACTTGGATTACTGTGACATTGAATGGTTTGCCTTGGAAACAGAGATCATTCTGTTGTTTTTGAGATTGCATCCAAGTACTGCATTTCGGACTCTTTTGTTGACCATGATGGCCACTCCATTTCTTCTGAGGGATTCCTGCCCGCAGTAGTAGATATAATGGTCATCTGAGTTAAATTCACCCATTCCAGACCATTTGAGTTCACTGATTCCTAGAATGTCGACATTCACTCTTGCCATCTCTTGTTTGACCACTTCCAATTTGCCTTGATTCATGGACCTGACATTCCAGGTTCCTATGCAATATTGCTCTTTACAGCATCAGACCTTGCTTCTATCACCGGACACATCCACAGCTGGGTATTCTTTTTGCTTTGGCTCCATCCCTTCATTCTTTCTGGAGTTATTTCTCCACTGATCTCCAGTAGCACATTGGGCCCCTACTGACCTGGGGAGTTTCTCTTTCAGTATCCTATCATTTTGCCTTTTCATACTGTTCATGGGGTTCTCAAGGCAAGAATACTGAAGTGGTTTGCCATTCCCTTCTCCAGCGGACCACATCCTGTCAGATCTCTCCACCATGACCTGCCCATCCTGGGTTGCTCCAAGGGCATGGCTTAGTTTCATTGAGTTAGACAAGGCTGTGGTCCTAATGTGATTAGATTGACCAGTTTTCTGTGAGTATGGTTTCAGTGTGTTTGCCCTCTGATGCCCTCTTGCAACACCTACCGTCTTACTTGGGTTTCTCTTACCTTGAGCGTGGGGTATCTCTTCACGCTTGCTCCAGCAAAGCACAGCCATCACACCTTACCTTGGATGAGGGGTCTCTCCTCACCGCCGCCCTTCCTGACCTTCAACGTGGGATAGCTCCTCCCTCCTGCGCCCGTGCAGCCACAGCTCCTTGGATGTGGGGTAACTCCTCTCATCGCCGCCCCTGACTTCAGATGCCAGGTAACTGACCACGTCTCATAGAGCCCACCTTTTCCACTGGCCGGGCCCTTCACCTCCATCAAGGTGCCCAATAAACAGCTGCTAAATGAAGATGCCAAAAGCAACATTGGAATCCTTTACAATGTTAATGTCTTTAGATAATCACAACCTAGAAATCATCCAGATTTTGAAAATACAGTTGACCCTTGAATGACATAGGGTTTAGGGGCACTACTTTCCAGGTAGTCAGAAATCACATGATTTTACCATCAGCCTCCATATCCATGATTCTGCATCTGGGGATTCAGCCAATTGCTGATTGCATAGAGCAATAAATATGCATGTAGGGGAAAAAAAAATCTCGTGTATAAGTGGACCTGTACGGTTCAAACCCATGTTGTTCAAGGATCAAGTGTGTAAAGAATTCATTCAGAAGTTACCTACCGTATGTTCCAATTCCAGATGTAAACTTTGGAGCTGAATACATCCTATTTCTCAGGTTTCTCTAGAATATAGTATCTGGAGCTTGACAGAACTGGTTTCAATTTTAGGCTTGCCACTCAAGCTAAATCATGTTGGGGAAGTGATTTCTTTGAGAAACCTCAGACTCCTCATCAATAAAATGGGAATCGGAAGCTTGTCTTTGTGGATTTGTGGAGTTGACACATGCAGGATGCCTGGCACAGAGTCCTTGCTTAGTAGCTGCAAGTGGCTTGCAATGCATCAGTGTGTTGTAAGGAAGGCAGGTCAGGGAGCTCAGACCACACTTTGCTGTGAACTGAGGATTTCAGCAACAATGATCAAATGATTTTATTCTTTCTGGCTTTCTGCTGTTGATCAAAATCCACATGGAAACTCTCCATTACAGGCCTGGTATTTAGATTTGAACACATTAGAGACGGTATGTGCTAGTGATTCCTACACTGTTTCCTGCCTCCTCGCCTCCAGTTGGGGTCCTGGGGGTGAGGAGACCTGTGAGCCAAGTGTTTACATCTGAATAGTATAGTGTGAGAGTAAAGTGATACACACTGCACATGCCAGAAACACCCAGAGATACTGTATCCCCAGCGACATTCTTCTAAAGGGAAACATTCAGTAAACTGCATTTTGTTCAAGTGTATGCCAATACACTTGAAACAACCAGAAGGTTCAAAAGAGAAAGTGGACCTGCTGTATTTAAAATGGATAACCAACAGGGACCTGCTGTATAGCTTATGGAATTCTGCTCAATGTTGTGTGGCAGTCTGGATGGGAAGGGAGTTTGGGGGAAAATGGATACATGTGTATGTATGGCTGAGTTCCTTCCTTGTTCCCCTGAAATTATCACAACGTTATTAATCAGCTGAAGCCCACTACAAAATAAAAAATTTTTTAAAAATTAAAGAAACCCAAGAAACAAAAGGAAGGTGGAACGCCTCCACGTTCTAGTAGTAAAAAGACTGTCAAACACTCTCCTTTATCTGGATCAGAAAGCCTTGCAGAGGTTAATTTTCCAACAGTTGCAGCTCTTCTAATGGCAGGATGATTATTGCAAGCTAGAACTCTGCTCTGTGGCTGCCAGCTGCTTCAGGCCCTCACACCCTCCCACCCCAAAGAGGGCCTCTCGTTTTGGGGGGTGACAGAGGGAGATGGAGAATGAGATGGTGAGTTCGCACCGGGGAGATAACTCTGTGTATGATGGCTCAGAAACCAAGAAAGCAGTAAAGACATGGGTGGGAGGACCTCAGCTGACATAAGACGCTAGCAGCTCTGCTTGAGTCACTGTTCTGGTGACCGTCTGTGTCTGGGAAGCACTCGGCTGGAACAGGGAGGGATGGAACTTGACAGTAGCCGTTCGTCAAAAGCTCTCTTCTGAGTAACAACACTTGTAGGTATGAAGAGTGATGGAGACAAAGCTAAGAGAAGTGGGAAGGGCTCTGATGTCCATTTACCTGGACAAAGAATTTTATCCAACAGAGAACCAAGAAAGCACCTCTTAGCTGATGATCAGTTCTTTCCATCCTTTAAAAGGGCTTGAAGTTCAATGTGATTCTACAGGAAACTGAGGATTTCTTCATTGAATTGGCATTAATTACTTTTTAAATGTAAATTTTCAGCTGCAAGCCTTTTTTAATATTAAAAAACCTCCAAGTACATCAGAGTAAATCAAAGACTAATTGGTGACCAAATTATAGGGTTTAAAGCACTTTTTTTTGGCCATAAATGAGTGAAAAATAATTAGCAAATGTGAATACACACTTTTTCTTTTATTAATAACGAATCATATGGTGAGAAACCATTTTTTTTTTTTTTTAGCAAAATTCAAATTTCTGTTTCAGACTGAGAGCTATAATTCCGTTAGGTGGCACTTAATATTTAATCAGTGCTTTCTCCTCTGCTGGTGTTTCCTTGTGCCCAGACTAGGACTGATCTGTCCGGATGGCTGTCATCACAGGCAAGGATGGAAATGGATGACTTTAGTGGGTCCTGGCTCTTGCAGGCTGAGCCCCTGCAGTTGTGTCTGATTCTGAGCAACCCCGGCAAGAATACTGGAGTGGGTTGCCATGCCCTCCTCCAGGGGATCTTCCCAGGATGGCATTAAATAAGACCATCTACAAGTGTCAGTCCATCACTCCAGTATTCTTGCCTAGGAAATCCCATGGACAGAGGAGCCTGGTGGGCTACAGTCCCATAGAGTCACAAAAGAGTCAGACACGACTTAGCTACTAAACCACCACCACAACAACAAATGTCTTACTGGAGCTTCCGTTTAAGATGTAAGCATGGAGGGCTGCAGAGCGCTTGGGGCTTTGGTCAGAGGCTCTTACAGGACCTGAGGCAGATCCCGGTCAGAGAATCCACTCCCGTGCTGTTTGCACGGCTTGATGACAGTTTCAGCCCACTTCCTATCAGCCATAGCTATTTATATTCAGAGGCACAGATTCCACAGCTGTACAGAGTGCCTGCGAGTGACTCAAATCAGTCTCTCCTCCCTTCTCCCTTCCCATCTCAGGGAAGACGAACAAAGTTGTGGTTCAAGATAATCGTGGGGAAAAGGCAGACTTCTCAAGGGGTGGAGGAGGGTTCTCTTGTTCCTTTCGTAAGCTTCCTCTTCTGTCAGAGATACTGTTCCTTTCTCACTTCTCATTCCCAGATACCCTCATCCCTTTTATAATGAAACAACGAGTTGGTGCTAACCTTGACTTTGCAGAAAAGGTATTTTGCTCTGGGCCATCTCTACAAAGACTCTACAGGTTTCTGGGTTAAGGTCATTCTGTAAGTCAAGCTACTAACTCTGGCTGGAAGAGGAGAAGAGACCTGGGGGCAAAACCAGAAAGTACTGATGGTTTAGGGCTGTGTAGTGTCGGGAAGGGCATTGTTTCGTGAGGCCAAAACACTTGTCAGCTGGGGAGAGGACTGGAATCCAGGCCAGGCTCAGCCTTGGAAGGGCCGGGGTGACGCAGGCCAGTCTGCTCACCCTTCTGGCCTCAGCTTTCTCATCTGTGAAGAGAGGGCGCTGCCCGAGAGGACCTGTGGTGTCGCTTTCAGCTATGAAATTCTGAGCTAGCACAAGGATCATTTTCCCTATTTCTGTGAAACAATAACAGCTCTGGGTTTGGAAAATGATCTGACAGCCTTGTTCCCTGATGAAAATGTGTCTAAGCGTTTTGCTGAGAACAGCCCAGTCTCCCGCCTAGAAAAACAACGCCCCCCACCAAATGCAAACACGGTGGTGGTGGTGGAAATGAAGAATAATACCACCACTTTGTATTTTTACCTCTCGTGATAAAACAGTAGTTTTAGAAATCGTAAAAATGTACCAGTTTGACAAATGGCACATTTAAAACCCGATTTAGCAAAGGGGTTTTACCTTTGTAATTTTAAAACTGTCACTTGAACTAAAAATATAGGCAAGCAAGTTGGCCTTTCATATTTAATGTTTTCTTTTCTCCCTTTTTATTTGCAATTTATTCTGTTCAGCTTTGATTAAGGAAGTAGCAGAAATGGAATGGAGAGTGGCCAGTCCTTGGCTAATTCACTTTTGAGAAGATGGTAAATGTGACTCTTCCCACCAGTGCAGAATTGAGCTTTCTCAGCACCAGTCCTGGTTGGCTTTGGTGCATTATCCATGTCTGTTACCCTTAAACATTAACACAGAATCACCTAAGCATGTTGGACTTGAAGCGGACGAGATGAATGGAGGCTCGCTTTCTCCCCTGATGGAAATCTCAAGATTCTACATGTTTCTTAGACTAAGTATGTTATGGCCCCAGATTAATTGGTAATTATAGCAGATCAGAAAGAATTTGAAACAAAAATGAGAACCCGGGATGTCCTGGAGTGCGGGATATTAAAAGCTGCTATGCAGGATTAAAGGAATGTTTCAGATCAGATCAGTCGCTCAGTCGTGTCCGACTCTTTGCGACCCCATGAACTGCAGCACGCCAGGCCTCCCTATCCATCACCAGCTCTCGGAGGTCACCCAGACTCACATTCATCGAGTCAGTGATGCCATCCAGCCATCTCATCCTCTGTCGTCCCCTTCTCCTCCTGCCCTCAATCCCTCCCAGCATCAGAGTCTACAGATGTGTTTTTCCATTTTCAGGCGAGAACTTAGGCAAGTTGCTGCATTTCTTTGAACTTTAGTGACCTGATCTAGAAGAGGACAGATTTGGAGTAGCCGCTAGCAGATGCTTTTCTGAATGTTCAAGTCTTTAATTGAAGCTTTTTCCTTAGCCTTGCACAAGACTTGGCTCAGGAAAGGTGCTTACCTATTGTTGGGATTGAAAGAGTTAACGATTCATTCCGAGGGGCATCGGAGTGAAGAGGGGAGAGCTCAGAACCAGGTTGTGGGGTTGGTCCTGGGCATCCTGGGTGGAGGAGGGGCCGGGGCAGCTCACAGATGGCTTCCCTGTTTATCATATGGGGATGATAAGCCTCACTCCTAGGGTTCTTTTAAAGCTCAAATGCAATAACGGAACTGCGAGCTCTTGAAAGACAGTGTAAGTGGAAAGTATTCGTATGAAACACTCTTTCTGAAGAGTATTGATGGAAACATCTTTATGCAGCCGTGCACATCGGTACTGAACTGTTGATTCTCTTCTTAGCTGTCATTAGCTGCTGATTCCAGCCTGTTGGTCTAGCCTGCGGGCACAATAGAGGAGCTCGCAACAATGGCGGGTCTGAGCCATCCGGTGCACCCAGGGGCCCGCCTCCCGGAAATCACTGCCTTCCTGTTCCGCGGATCAGCAACTCGCACTGCAGAGTCTCAGGGTGATCTATGAGTCCACCCTGAGGTGAGCGTGCTCACTGTAACTTCCTTCATGGGTGTCAATTGATACTCAGCTTGAACATCTCAAGTGAAGAAGCGGGTAATTGAGGTGAAGGGAAGAAGACCTATAACTTTGAACAATCTCCGTCCTTTTGAACGATCTCCCTCCTTTTCAACAATCTTCATCCTTTTCAAGACGACTCTCTCTTTGTGCAGAGATTGTGAGAGGTGCCTTGCACCCTCAACTCATTTAATTCTTATCACCACCCCTGCAAGTTGATTTTCAGTATCCCCATTTTTAAGATGAGGGAACTAAGTCTGAACCGGGTAATCAAGTGAAGAAATGGAGTCCCTACACTTAAAATTGGGTTAAAATAGAAGGTTGTACTTGTCTATGTATCATAACAGCATTTCTTGAGAAAACTTATTGTCACCATTGACAGATTCCCACCCTCCATCTTTTTAAAAAAATATTTATTAATTTTAAATAAGTAAAATTTATTTTATTTACTAGCACAGGCCCAGGGTGTGCTGGGTCTACATTCCTGCCCACAGCCTTTCTGTAGCTGTGGTGAGCCAGGGCCACGCTCTGGTTGTGGTGCATGGGCTTACGGTGGTGACTTCTCTTGTTGCAGAGCATGGACTCTAGGGTCCACAGGCTCAGCTGTTGAGGTGCAGGGGCTTTGTTGCCCCACAACATGTGGACTCTTCTGAACCAGGGATCGAACTCATGTCCCTTGCATTGACAGGTGGATTCTCAACCACTGGACCACCAGGGAAGTCCCCCTTCCCATCTTTTTACAGCTCTGTTTAAACAAAACTATTTCTTACTACTTAGAGATGGCTAAAGTGTGGTCCATGTACCAGCATGATGGACCTCACCAGGAGCTTGTTTGACTTATAGGAACTTGACCCCACCTCGGGTCTCCTGATCCAGAGTCTTCATTGCTCTAAGACTTTCAGCGGTCCATAGGCACACTAAAGTTTCCAGATTTCTGACTAGGGCATGCGGAGCTGGCCCATTCTCTCCTTTCCAAGAAGACTCTTGAAATATCTCTCTTGACCACACCAGAACTTTTGTCCCAAATAGAAACATATGCCAGGGACATGACTCTCATCTTTTCTTACATACTTCAGAGTCCTGTAAGTTTCTATCAAGTTTTCTTGTCTAACTTGAGAGAGCTGATCCCTTTTTTGACCTTCCAAATGTAAGTTTCATAAACTGTCCTGCTCTGTGCCCTGTGAAAAATGTCTGGATATTTTTCATTCTGTGAATTGTAGGTGATATCCCTCACAATTATCTGTCAATTAGTCATCAAAAGTCAGGTAGAGGAATTTAGACTTTGTGGGCTAAATTTTGACACATAAGAATAATATAGAAAATGGTGAAATACACTGAAACAGGGAGATTTATCTTGTGTTTTTTTGCAGTGTGGTTTAAGAGGGAAGAGAATGAGGCTCTGAAAGTAATTGCAAATTATAGAAAATAGAACCCTTTGAAAGGTTTTATTGGCTGTCATCTGATGCATTGACTCATGGGTTGTAAATTTATTCTCTTGATAAATGAACCAAATTTTGTCAAGATCAGTCAACTGATTTGAAACTTATGAAATAAACACACAGACATATGCAATTTATAGAACAATTAATTTGAAACTTTATCCAGACCGTTATTATTTATATTATGTCTGCCATATATTTATAACTGAGCATTTGTGCCATTATTAATATGCTGATCATCAATGCCACTCTTTTCTAATAAGAGCAGAATCTATGTCTGTTAATTGGCTTTTATAGATGCAGCTATAATTGATAAAGTGTAGCTCCTTCCCCTCTTCTGAATGTTTGCCATGGGATACAAAACACTCTTTCTTCCAGGAAGATACCAAGTCCCTTTAACCAGAGAATTCTGTCCAGTCACCAACACCAAAGACAGAAGTGAGTAGGCCCTTCCAGATGGGAGGGAGTTGGCTCCCTGCTCTCTGAGCTGTACTCTTGCTTCCTGCCACTTCCCCCATCTTTTGCAGGGGGGTGCCGTGTAACTCCTCCCTCCACATCCCTCCTCTAATGTATTTCTCTTCCGCTGCTGATGGTGTCCAAAAAAATACTTTGAAATCTCATACTTCCCAGAATGATTATGGAAAGAAACTTTAGAACCCAGGTTTAGGTTGTTGGTTTAAATATCCCCAAAGTGATACAGACACAGCACCATCTATTGGCCATGTTTCTGGAGGCAGACATTCTGAAGCCTGAGGGTCAAACAATATTTTCAACCAAAATGACATCTGAAGAGAACCAGCCATGTGACAGTCCACATCCAGGATTCCAGCTGTGATCTCTCACATGTATATTTCATTATGAATAACTCTCTTGATTTTTTTAAAAATCACAACTTTCCTCTCTGAAGCGTGGGTTGAAATTTCAGTCTCATCTTTTGACCACCTCGGGGGAGCTCTCCCATGTGATGCTGGAGCAGACTCTAACAAACGCCAGCATCTGGCATTGCAGGGAGAAATGAATTATGACTCCACGTTGAACCTGTTTCTCTGACTTGCTTTCCATTGCTTTTGTTATTATGCTACTGCTAAGTCACTTCAGTCGTGTCCGACTCTGTGTGACCCCATAGACGGCAGCCTACTAGGCTCCCCCGTCCCTGGGACTCTCCAGGCAAGAACACTGGAGTGGGCTGCCATTTCCTTCTCCAATGCATGAAAGTGAAAAGTGAAAGTGAAGTCGCTCAGCCATGTCTGTCCCTCAGCAACCCCATGGACTGCAGCCCACCAGGCTCCTCCATCCATGGGATTTTCCAGGCAAGAGTACTGGAGTGGGGTGCCATTGCCTTCTCCGTTTGTTATTATAGTCATACATTTATAACGGCCTGCCTCAGAGAATCCTGCCCCTCTGCCTGACTGTTGAGTGAAAATGCCTTTGTTCAGTACCCTGGCAACCTGTAGATGGCAGGAAGGAAGAATTTAACACATCCCCTTGCCTGAGGTTTGCCATTCTAGGAAATACTTGCAAAATTTAGTGGCCTTTTTATGTTGTTTCCTCACCTCCCCATATCTCTGATCCATAAAAGGACCTGGCATCCAGACTCCTACAAGAAGGTTATTTTGAGACATTAGTCTGCCATCTTCTCAGTCAGCCAGCTCTCCAAATAAAGTTGTTATTCCTTGCCTCAACACCTAGTCTCTCAAATTCTCTGGGCTGTCTTGTGGCGAGCAGAGTGAGCTAGGACTTGGTAACACTGGGATACAATGAGAGAATGTCTCCTTTTGTTGCTTGTCCTCAACAGAGAGACTTCTTGGCTTCTCACCCAGGAAGAGAGTAGCGTTCATGGTTAGCAGTGGAATGACTCCAGGAATAATAATTGAAAATATTATCAATATAGATAATATTCAATATAGAATTCAGTCTGTAGAGGGTCTGAATCCAAAAGAAATGAAAAGGTTTATTAATGTCTTTGATCTTTGTACAACTTGAAATAAAAACTTCAAATTACCTTCCCATCAACTAAATGACTTACTTGCATTGGAGGAGAATCTCCTCCAAGAGGGCTTGTGTCTATATCTTTGATGTTTCTTACACCATTTCTCATGTTTCTCGTGGACAAGGCAAATAGCAAAAATCACTTGTAGTCTGTCCATCAACTCCTCACATGCTAGATGCTCTAAGAGGGGTGAGAGGCATTTTAGTTGACATTTACTAGTCTGGGAGGGACAGAAAGCTTTGCTGGAGCAGAGGCTATCTTCAGAGTTGCCAGGTCTGAGAGTAAGGCTCCTTATCAGTAGAACCTTGGCCTCTGATTCGCACCTTCGGCTGGACTTTGGAGTCCTGAGGCACAACAGGGGTGGATGAACATGTGTTTGGGAGGCTTATTTATACTCATGGCTGGGCAGGATGTATCTCATTCCTGTTGTAACATCCATTATTTTACACATAGTTAATTCCTTATTGTTTATCCTGAGGTCGTGATGTTTGCTATGGAAACTCTAAAAATAGGGAAAATATCAATCTATGTGATCTATGAGTGGGGAACATTGGTCTGATATGTTAGATCAGAATCAGTCATGTAGCAGTACAGAGGCAGTAGACAGAGGGATGTGATGTCATTCTTTAGAGACCTTTCAAGTGGCTGTGGGTAGAGTGCGACAGGATTCTATCAAAATCTTAAGACCCATGGGAGAGGGGGTAGGAGCCTGCAAAGAGTGATCCCTAAGCCCTATAAATGGCTAGTGGACTAGCTCATCAGCACAGAAACAGGTTCAGAGAGGTATTAGATTCAGAAAGATATTCAATAAAAGCTCATCCACAACCTTGAGTGCCCATGGTAGGTCAGGCCCTGGATGAGGTTAGGGAAGTGGTGTTGGGCCAGGAAGTGGACCATGCGGTCCACCAGTCCTGGAAACCCAGCCTTGCTTTAGCACTTACTAGCATTTGGTTCGATCCCTGGTTTGGGAAGATCCTCTGGAGAAGGAAATGGCTACCCACTCCAGTATTCTGCTCTGGAGAATTCCATGGACTGTATAGTCCACGGGGTCACAAAGTGCTGGACACAACTGAGTGGCTTTCACTTTCACTCTCTTTATTTAGCATTCCCACCTTAAGTAGGATAAGATAAGCCATCTTGTTTAGCATCCTTTTCTTTTTTTTCGCTTGTAAAATTAAGATCAATTGTTTGGAGGATTTAGTGAGTATTTAGGAGTATTCCAGGTGCTTAGTACATGAAAAGCTTTAATAAACTTTAGCCTTTTCGCCCTTCCCCTACTTAGGAGCTCTGGAGAGTTATTGACAGGAATCAGATGATGTGTTTATGATCTTAAAGGGTTTACCTTCCAATAGGGAAGAAAGACACGCACAACTGACAATCATGTGGGTGGTGGTGAGTGAAGGAAGTGTGTTAATAAGAAAGGCAGAAGGATATAGGAGGAAAAACTATGATTGATTCCACTGGGAAGGGGGCTGGGAAAGATTTTTAGGGCAGGCAACATTAACCCAGGTCCTGAAGGATTTGAAACAGTTGCTTCTGATCTTGCTGATGAGAAATACCCAGAAATATACACTCAGAGCCATCTACTCGGAAAAAGAATGTGGAAGAGCAAAGCTTATTAAAAAAAAAAAAAAAAACCAAAACAGATGTGTGGAGATTTAGGAAGCAAAGGAAGGAAACTATGTCAGAGGAACTCTCTAGGGTAGGGCAAAGTCTAATTACCCAAATTGAAATCTGGCCTTTGTAGCAGACCTAAGACTTCTCTTGAACCCATAAAGACCTGCTGGAGTAGCAGAAGCATGCCTGAAATAATTAGCTTTGTATTTCAGCTCTTGTTTGGGAATTCTTGGTTTGTATCAGCCTTTCCCCAGAAAGCAAGAGAGGTATTTGAGAGTGGCTAGAAAATTGCCTGGACAGTAGCAGGGCAGGAAAATGTAAAATCAATAAAGAATCAGGCTGAATTTTAATTGAATATATCACCAAGGCCCTGCTGACATGTAAATTTTAAAAACTACTCACTAGAGAAAATCAGCCCTTTCTCCCTTGTGGAGACTGGGTTTCAGGAGATGCATAAAGGCTGGCTTCTGTATCCCTTCCTTGGCAGACCGCACATTCTGGGTTTCCTTGTGTGCATAGAGGCCTGTGGTCAGCCACTTTCCTGCCTTTCTCTTTCCTGCATAAGGGAATAAGTATTTACTTTGGAAAAAAAAAAATCAGTTAACCTAAAATTCAAGTAGAAACAAAGATCTGAGAGAGGAAGGCGGGCTGCTTTGATGTTGAACCAGTCCCTGAGGGGAGAAATGTGGTTTCCTCTCAGAAGAGGGTTTAGGCTCTGTCAGCTCATCACTGTCACTCTGCTTCGCGAAATCTCAAGGCCGATGAGGGCGTCACATTTGTATCCTAGAGATCAGTCTTGTTTTCATTGGACTTGTGCTCTCTGTAAATATTTTCTTTGTACTCCTGGGTAGCATTTGGCCCAGTGATGTCTTGAATTTCGAGTGAGATTCGGGAGCACAGAGGCACACAGGAGCACCACTTTGACTTAAACTGGGGCTCAGGAAGCCCCCGCCCCTGCCCTGCACCCCTCTCCCCCGGGACCAGCGTGGACACCGTGGAAGGAATCAAAGTGAGAGAGCCCTGGAACCTTCCTTGACTATTTTCCTCCCCGGCAGCTCATTTTGTATTTGGTCTTGCGGCCCTGTATTTCTGTAAGGATGGCTCTTGTCACCTTAACCTCTGCACAGACACTGTTGCTCAGTTGAAGAAAAAGACTGTATCTGAACAGATTTGTTTGTACATGGATTTCATTAGGAACCTACCAGGTGCTCAGTTCTGAGCTTGATGCTGCCAGGATATAGAAGATTTATGAGACACAGCCTTTGAGTTTAGAGGGTGCCAGCATGCTATAGAATGCTGGTACATAAACTTCAGTGAATCTGAGTCTCCTGCAGAGATTGTCAAACCATGCCTGGAGATTCTAATTCTATAGATCTGGGAAGAGGCCCTTGAGCCTACATTTTAAGAGGTGAACCAAGTGCATCTGATTCAGGAAGTCCATGGTTCTGACTTTGAAAGACACTAGCAGAGTGGGCTTGGGTGTGTGCTGAGATACTTCAGTCATGTCCGACTCTTTGCGATCCCAAGGACTTGGGATCCTCTGTCCATGGGATTCTCCAGGCAAGAATACTGGAATGGGTTGCCATGCCCTCCTCCAGGGGATCTTCTTGACCCAGGGATTGAACCCACATCTCTTACATCTCCTGCATTGGCAGGTGGGTTCTTTACCACTAGTACCATCTGGGAAGCCCCAGGATGGACTTAACATCTTCATCAGCAGAAAGAACAACTGTTTACAGACCCACCCTGCTATATATTAAGCAAGTGACTTAGCGTTGAGATATTTACCTTTCCCAACCTTTATTTCTTCATCCATAAAAGTACAACAGCGATGTCAAACTCAAGGTAATACTGTAAGAATTAAGTGAGACAAATATTAGAAGAGTTTCTGGAATATTCTAGAAAGACAGTAAATACATTTTATCGTCTTTCTCAACAATCTAGTTGGGAAGATAACACAGCCTATTTTTACTTTAGCTTTCAGGTTATTTCTTAATTTAAAAATGATAATGGTATTTATCATCATCTGTCATCTTTGTATCACCTAAACTGCATTGTAGTTGTCTGTGTGTTTGTTTGTTTCTAACCAAAGGCTCTGGTGATGCCAATTGGCTCACCAAGCCCAGGAACTCTGATGGACCATTTCAGGCCACCAGAAATTATAATTGCATGAGATCAAAAGACAGAATCTGGATCTGGGGTTGAAGGAAGATGGGAGAGAAAGGCTGTCCAAAGCTGCCCTCAAATCTTGGCGAAGTTTTTCTGGGATGGGCAAGAAAGAACCTTGGATGAAAGAGAATCTAGCAGAGAGCTAAGGTCATAAACTCCACTTCAAGACCTAGTTAGGGTCTAAGGCATATTGAAGAGAGACAGTAACACAGGTTAGAGGACTATTTCCTTGCCTCACTTCAGGCCAGATCCTGATAGCTGGTTCTAGACCTAGATCTAGTCCATAATCTTGCTGGGACTAGAGGGAAGTCTTTGCTGGCTGCCAGAAAGAACCATTGAGCAGTGGTCTCTGGGGCCTACAAGAAAACTATCCTATTGCAGAGGAGAGCTTATAACCTGGGATCAACATAGTTAGGGCCAGGAGGAGGTGCGGGTAGAATTGACTGTGGTGACAGGGCCATGGTAGAGGGAAGCTAGAGGATCTAGCTAGAGGATCTTGCAAAACTGTTGAAGATCTTGTTAATGAATCACCATCATCTTAGAACCAGGCTTAGGTGAAGCACCTGAGAAGGACTGAGAAGATGTGGGTGATTCTTTTAGATCAAGAGTAATGCTTAAAGTCAAGAGACCCAGCCAAGCTAAATGACTTTTGGGTTATCATAGTCACCTTTGATTCTAACTCTATAGTCCTTCCAGACCTCAGTCTTCACAGGCTGTGGAGGGGGAGGACTCTGTTTATCGGAGTGTGCTCACTCCATCAGGATGGGGCTCTCAATGAATCCAGAGCTGCAGCCATTTGAATGCTTCTCTATTTGGCCTGACTCAGTACGTTTTTCACAGAGAACTGCAGAATGTTTGAAAGGGAAGGGGCTTTAGGAATGATCTAGTTCAGTCTCCTTATTTTCCTGATAAGGAAATAGAAAGCCTATGACCTTCTTAAGGTCACAGCTGCTCAGTAACAGAGTTGCACTCGAAACCAGGCTTCCCATGCCCCTCTCATTACCAGGCCCTGCTTTCTCATGGTGATTTCCTCTTGCCTGAGTTCCCTTTGATCTCCCTGGAAGCCTATATGGACACACTTGCTCAGGCTGGGCAGTCCATGGCTCATCACTTAAAATGTAACAGGCTTGCTTTGCTCTCACTCTTCCCATGCTAACCACGAAGTACAAGATGAAGCTGCCACTCACTGCTCACGCCGATGACAATTTCATTAACTGTGTTGCTGGGCTTCAGCGAGCCACTCATTTCAATTGTGCTCAGCTGATGCTAGTGAGAAGTGCATAAGGATTTCTGAGCAGTTCGTAATGAGGAAATCATGGTTAAAGTTTCAACAAAATTAGTGTTAGATATTCAGGAATACTTAAAAATGCCAGGGTCTGAGATGCCACAATGGAAACAAATACAATGGCCCTGGCCAGTAGCCTCTTGCATTTACATACTCACTTTTTTGGGAGGATGCTCTGGGCAGTAAGCAGCCTGGTAAGTGTAGTCTTTGAAGCTGCTGGTTCCCAAAGATAAGCATCTTTCACTTAGCAACCTGATATGGTGAAATGTGGGATGGAGCTGGATGTGTTTTTTTTTTTTGGCCTGTTATGTGGGATCTCAATTCCCCAACCACAGATCAAACCCGCACCCCCTGCAGTGGAAGCAGAGTCTTAACCACTTGACCACCAGGGAACCCCTGGAACTGGAAGTTTTGACCACACAGCGGTGGGGAATGTGACACCTGAAACCTATAAGGGTTGGAGAGATTTCTGATCTTCCTTGCCCTCTCTCGCCCCTCAGTGACTATCTCTGGTCTGCCTTGAGCTGAAAGGTATTTGAAGGTATCTGAATTTCCATGAAAATATTGGCATCACTGACTCGATGGACGTGAGTCTGAGTGAACTACAGGAGTTGGTGATGGACAGGGAGGCCTGGCGTGCTGCGATTCATGGGGTTCCAAAGAGTCGGACACGACTGAGCAACTGAACTGAACTGAATTGATTGTCTTGCTGCTGTCAAGATAGGGGGATAGGTGTCAGCACCAAGGCCAGTAGATGAGGGTATAGATGCAGGATTTTTCTGTTCAAATGGAAACTAAGGGCTATGTACATCTTCATGCCCACAGTCCTGTGTTTTATGCCTCTTCAGCCTTAGCCACCGGAGCAAATAAAGCAAATAAATTCCTCCCCATTTAGTTTTCTTAGACTTGCTGGAAGAGGAAGCTCCAGATAACATCTCATTTTGAATAGATCAAACGGCCCTGATATGTATGGTGTAAATGCCTCCTGTCCTTCTAGCGTCCTCCCCTGTTGTAGTGTTAATTGATCTGCCAATAGTTGGTCAGATCTCCTACTTGGGGAAATATGTGAAATTAAGGCTCTGACATACGATGAACTCTTTACTTCCTTCTATTTTTCTTTTCGATCTATTTCCTACTCTTAAGTTTCAAAGAAAGGAATAATAATACCTCACCCTCATGTGCTTTTTCTAACACCTTCCAAGTGCCTTTGTACTCTACGTAACGTAAAGACCTACGTAACGTAAACTAACAAGGTCTATTTCTTGCTGGCACTGCGTGGGTTGGCGGGGCTGTCTGCTGCCTTGTCATCTTCACTGCTGGTTGTCCTCTGGAGTATGACCAGTGCTGTGGAAAAGAGAAGGAGGAAGCGGTGAAATTATGCTTCGCTCTCAGAACTTCCACTCAGAAGAGTGGAACCGCTAACAGGTTATTAGCGAAACAAAACTGCATGCTGCTGCTGCTAAGTCGCTTCAGTCGGGTCCGACTCTGTGCGACCCCATAGACGGCAGCCCACCAGGCTTCTCCGTCCCTGGGATTCTCCAGGCAAGAACACTGGAGTGGGTTGCCATTTCCTTCTCCAATGCATGAAAGTGAAAAGTGAAAGTGAAGTTGCTCAGTCGTGTCTGACTCTTTGCGACCCCAGGGACTGCAGCCCACCTGGCTCCTCCATCCATGGGATTTTCCAGGCAAGAGTACTAGAGTGGGGTGCCATTGCCTTCTCCAGAAAACTGCATGGGCAGGTATAATTTTAAAGGGTGAGAGGATGCTATTCTACCACACAACTAGGAGAACAGGTGACATTTGTTGAGCTGCAATGACTAGAAAGCCTTCCTTAAATTATCTGATTTTATTTCTGAATATTTGCAATAACTCTGGTCACAGCCAAAAGAGAATTATAGATCTATTCTACACCTTTCAATGTAATATTTCCAAACTTTTAAACTTCACAGTTGGACAAATTTTTTGAGGAGGGGTTACCTGGCATGGGGATGCCTATTTTTCATTTTGTTAACTATCTGCTTTTTACCATCATTTGATAAAATAAAATTCTGGAGTTGTAAAATTATGAAGTGAAGTGAAGTTGCTCAGTCGTGTCCGACTCTTTGTGACCCCTTGGACTGTAGCCCACCAGGCTCCTCAGTCCATGGGATTTTCCAGGCAAGAGTCCTGGAGTGGGTTGCCATTTCCTTCTCCAGGGGATCTTCCCAACCCAGGGATCGAACCCGGGTCTCCCGCATTGTAGGCAGATGCTTTACCATCTGAGCTACCAGGAAAGACCTTTGTAAAATTACGAGAATTCATTAATTGTAGGAAGCATAGGGACTTCCCAGGTGGTCCAGTGCCTAAGATTCCATGCTCCCAATGCAGGGGACCTGGATTCGATCCCTGGCCAGGCAACTAGACCCCACATGCTGCAATTAGGCATTCACATGCTGAAACTAAAGAACCCCACATACCATGGCACAGGTTGAAGATCCCACATGCTGCAACTAAGACCTGGGACAGCCAAATAAATTAACTAATTTTAAAATGTAGGAAGCATATGATTTCAGACCAAAGTTTAGTCCTTCAGATGCCTCTAACTTTATTAAAAACTCTCAATATTGCCCTTCTCATCCACCTGCCAATGCAGGAGACACAGGTTCGATCCCTGATCTGGAAAGATGCCGCATGCCACAGAGCCTCTAAGCCCAGGCACCACAGTTGTTGAACCCCTGCTCTAGAGCCTGGGAGCCACAACTGTTGAGCGCCGGTGCCATAACCACTGAAGCCTGCTCATCCTGGAGCCTGCGCTCAGCAGCAAGAGAAGCCCCCACAGTGCTTCCAGAGCATAGCCCCCTCTCACTGCAACTAGAGTAAAGCCCATTCCTCAGCAGAGACCCAGGACAGCCAGAAATAAATAATAAAAGAAATAACGAGATAAATGAAACTATTTTTTGACGTGAATAGAAAACAAAACTGCCCTATGTTTTTCAAAAGTATTGCTCTTAAGTTTTCTATACCTTCCTGATAACTTTTGTGATCTAGTCATTGAGAACTTCTTCTCTGAAAGGTTACAATGTCAAGTTATAACATCAACCCCCCGTAGGTAGGGCTTGCACTCAAGGAGCTGAAATGTTAATGGACCAGTGAGGGGTAAGAAAGGAGGCAGGCTTTATTAGCTAGGTATGTGGAAAGTAGATGATCAGGTTGTGGGGTAAAAATGAACTGCTGTCTCACACACTGGTTTGGAAAAGGTTTGACTGAATGGGCCAAGGTAGGAGTGGAGGGATGAACAGTCCCCTGGTCAAAAGGTTTGTAGCTAAGGTTAAAAGCCTTGACCTTGGGACTTTTCAAAGCTGTATTGACAAAACACAACCGAAATTAGAGATATGCTCGACAAACGCCTTGCACTGGAAGTCCTGAAATAGCCAAACACTTGGACAAGCTGCTTAACCTTTAGAGACTTGGCCCCTGGAGAGTCTGCGTCTGTGTGGGTTGACTGTAGACTGTGGTGTCTGCTCTGGGGAAGAGAGGAGTAGAGATGTTTGGGAGCATAGTGGCCTTCCTGGATCCTGAATAGTCCACCTAGAAGACTACCTGTTCTGTTGATCCGTAAAGGAGGCTATAGAAAGAGCCACGTGAGAGAGAGGCTTTCCTTTGAGATAAAGCGGAATTCGGCTACTAATTCATTGTGAAAGTGCAGGAAAGACAGGAGCTGAAGATTAATCTGTGGCTTCTGTCTTCAGATCAGGGTTGCTGACACTTGCACACACTGGAAGCATAATAATAAGGTTGCCAAGAGATTCATCTGGAAAGAAGGAAAAGGAATCCATCAGAGTAGGGAGTGGTATCCAATTTCATAGTCCTCTCCTCTTTCCTTCAGAAAACACTAATCATTAAGGAACTACACAGAAGCTCCCCTTTTGCACTCGAAGACCTCTGTATTTTGCAGAGAACACCATCACAATCATGGAGAGCGATGCCTTGGACATTAGAATATGCTCAGCAAAATCCAGCTCAGTGGTGGAGCGGTCATTCTGGGAAATGTGGGTTGAGTTAGACAAACTATTTTTTTGAAAAAATAATCCAGATTACTCCCAGACATGTTAAGGTTTTATGTGAATGGCTATCATACGGAAATGTAAATTCATAACTACCAAGGTGTATTACAGAACATCTGGGGAACACATGTATGAAAACATCTTTACCTTAAAAAATACAAGAATAATTTGCATTTTTTGATATGGATTTTATTAGTTCTTCTGTGAAGCTACCAAGCTAGTCCAGAATCTCCGATACAAAGGGCTTCTGAATTCTTGCTCAAAGCCCTTGCACATCTAAGTGAAGTGGCAGTGCCCAGACACTCCCAGAATGGGTGTGTGACAGCCCCAGGCTTGGGTCTGTCTCTGTTCACTGTGGGCCTTTGGAACAGTCACTTCTGTAGGTCTCCACTTCCTCAGGCAGAAGATCAAAGGGTTGCGTTGGACGACCCCTGTGATCTGCTCTGATTCTGTGATTTCATTTGTTGGCAATTCTCAAAATAAAAGTATAAAATGACTCCTGGAAAAACTGTATGAATTTGCATATGGTTTGAGTCAACAACAATGGTTGGACTTTGTGCCCATCCAAAATCCTTTCAGAACAGCTTGTGTCTTTTCTTTTCCATTTGATTACACAGGATTTTTCAATGTAAATAAAAATTCCTTTTTAAAATTAAGCCTTCCCCTGCTGTCTGATTCATTCACCAATGTTACAGCCCACAGCTTGAGATATGACATTTCCTTTCATTCTGGTAAAATTGTGATGTCACAAAATTTGAATTGATGTATCCAACTGAATTAAGCAGAAGGAGCAGGATAATTACAAATGAGAATTCTCCTCTCTACACACATATGTGTCTAGGTAATCAGCAGTGATGGGAAAGGAAATATGGGCAAGGCACTGGGCAAAAGCTTACCAGGCTGTAGCTGCAAGTAAATGCATTTTTAGATAGAGCATCTTGTTTTAGAGATTATAGCGAATGCTTAAATATGGCCTCAAAAGAAGCAATTCAGTGTTACCTATACATTGTGTACCACTGTTGTAGGAAGGCGGACCCCTTCCAGGGCCCGAAATTGGGCCCTAGTCTAACACTCAGAAATGAATTGTCCGAGGAGACACGTGCTGACAAAGCAAGAGATTTTATTGGGAAAGGGCACCCGAGTGGAGAGCAGTAGGGTAAGGGAACCCAGGAGAACTGCTCTGCCGCGTGGCTCACAGTCTCGGGTTTTATGGTGATGGGATTAGTTTCCGGGTGGTCTTTGGCCAATCATTCTAATTCAGTCTTTCCTGGTGGTGCACGCATCACTCAGCCAAGATGGATGCTAGCAAGAGGGATTCTGGGAAGTGGACGGACACGTGGTGTCTCCTTTTAACCTTTCCTGAACTCTTCTTGTTGGTGGTGGCTTATTAGTTCCGTATTCCTTATCAGGATCTCCTGTCATAAAACAACTCATGCAAATGGTTACTATGGTGCCTGGCCAGGGTGGGCAGTTTCAATCAGTGTGTTTCCCCTAACACCACCACCAGCTAAATCATATCACTTGGCCTTTGATCCTTGATTCCCAAGTTTATTAACCTCAGAAGTGCTAATATTCCTTAGACTTGGAATTTCCTTTTTGTATATAAAAGCAGTTATCTTTTCTTTTAAAACATGATACTGATGGATAGATCTGAGAAATCTTTGTGATTTTGACCAAAGAATTTTATTCTAGTTCATGGATGGTGGGTCTATGTCTCCTAGAGATTTTTTTTTCTAATTAAATTTTTGTTTTATATTGGACTATAGTTGATTTACAATGTTGTGTTAGTTTCAGTTGTACTGAAGTGATTCAGTTTATGCCTATATCCATCCTTTTTCAGATTCCTTTTCTATATAGATTATTATGTCTCATAAAGACTGACATTGAGAAATGCACACTGCTTTAGCACCAACCCAGAAAATATTAACAGTATTTCAGCTTCATGTGAAAGAGCCAAAGGTGACATGGGTGTTTTTGGTCTTTTGTTTTTATGTGAACTCTTGGTGACAGTGCTGAAAATCCAGTGCCATTTAAACAGGAGCAATCTGGCGGGTAGATGTAGATCTCTTCAAAGAGGGTTGGCCCTTTAGTTGATTGTTTGTTGTGGCAATTTTTAGATAGTTTTAGAGCAAGACAATCAAATCAAAGATAGGATGGAAGAGTTAAGTTATATGAAAATTTTTCACTTAAGTGATGCATTTGTAGCCCTGCCACTGGGGGGAAGAAAGATGGCTCTATTATTAACATGTAAATGAGTCTTATCCATATCTCAGTCTTGCTACTGCTAAGTCACTTCAGTTGTGTCCGACTCTGTGCGACCCCATAGACGGCAGCCCACCAGCTCCCCCGTCCCTGGGATTCTCCAGGCAAGAACACTGGAGTGGGTTGCCATTTCCTCCTCCAATGCATGAAAGTGAAAAGAGAAAGTGAAGTCGCTCAGTCGTGTCTGACCCTTAGCGACCCCATGGACTGCAGCCTACCATGCTCCTCCGTCCATGGGACTTTCCAGGCAAGAGTACTGGAGTGGGGTGCCATTACCTTCTCCCATATCTCAGTCTTAAGAGTTCTAAATACACAGCTCCTACTGTTTCCTAGAATTCAATTATCCCTCTTGATTTCACTATTTCTGAAGCTAGGGCAACTTTTCCCCCTATTTTTGAGGCATGAAACATTAGGCTGATCTTCAATATCTTCTCTTTTCTTCTGTACTTTTCACCTCTAATCATTTGGCAATTTCTAGCAATTTTTCCTTTCAAAATTTTATTTGTATGTTTCTTCTACTCCTCTGGCCAGCAACCAAGATTAGGCTATAATGACTTTACACACAGATTATGACCCTGGCTGATCCAGCCATCTTCCTGCTTCCAGAAGTTTCTTCATTCTCAATCCATTTTGCACATTATGGACAGGTTACTTTTATTACAGAGTCATTTCATGTCATTCTTCTGCTTTAAAAAAAAAATTATTTAATGGCTTCTGATTCTACAGAATAAAGTTTCAAACTGTGGATCTAAAGTTCCCATTTCTTGCCCCAATTTCTTGCTTTTCACATGTCAACACTAGGGTCCAGCCAGTAACTAGAAAGTAGAACAAATAGAAATTTCCCAAACATATATTCAGTTTCTCATCCCATGGGCTTTACAAAAGATTGTTTTAAAAAATTCCTTAGATTTTCAAAACCACGAGGAGAAGCAATGGAGAAATATTGAGAAAAGGCAATGTCTTGGGTGGATTCCTAAAACAAGAAAGAGAAAAATTAAGGAAATTTGAAACAATAAGATATCAGCATTGGTTTAGCAGTTAGGCAAATGGTTCACTCTAATGTGGGATAACAGTGGGGGACACTGTGAGTGGGGAGGGGGATTTATATGGGAATTCTCTCTGTACTGTCTTTGCAACTTTTCTGTAAATTGAAAACTATTCTAAAATTAAAAGTTATTGAAAATCAACTTGCTATGAATAAAATATTTTTTAAATAATTTTTTTTTTAATCTGAGTTGGATAAATAGAGGAACCAGAGTGTGAAAGACACAGATAGTCAGGTTCAATTAGAAGTGAAGTGGTGTGGGCAGGGAGAGAGTGAAAGACATGGGCTGGCTGCTGCATGTCAGACAAATAAATGCAAGGGTTGCTTTCATACTGTTTAGCCCAGTCACTGATTTGCAGTGTGATTACGGACTCCCTTAGGTGGAGGAAAAGAGTCTGAGTTCAGCTTTCTCTCTGAAAGCGTTGAATGTACTCCTGAGGGTGCCTCTAAGGGCTTGGGGACCTGGCCACACGCCTCAGTGAGTCTCTGGATGGGCCTTTGAGCCCATGAGAATCTCTGAAGAGATTCTTGTTGCTTAGTTGCTCAGTGGCGTCTGACTCTTTGCGACCCCATGGACTGTAGCCTGTCAGGCTCCTCTGTCCATGGGATTCTGCAGATGAGGGGTGCTCAGGCCTTAAAGAAAGGGTGCCCGAGTGTGTGTCTGCTTTAGGGACAGGAAGAATGGTGACAGGTTCTGAGGCCTCCCTGCTCTTTCTTAGGGGCCCAGGGACCAGTCAATGTTGCCCTCAGTTTGACTAAACTCTAGACAGGTTTTTTTCCTGACTCTAGATCCCTGATCTCCCTTTCTTAGGCTTTTACTTTATAGAAAACTTGCAACTGTAAATTTTGTCTTTGTTTTGTACCTTTTGAGGTACAAACATGCTGTTGTCCAGGAATGTCTTTCTTCAGGATCTGGAAGCCACCCCTCTGGAATGCTGTCATCAGGAAAGAGAGGCCCCCTGTCCCACAGGCTCCGGTGGAGGGCAGGAGTCTAACTTAAGTAAATGACCGCAGCTGCTCCCCCCGGCCTCCACCACCACCCTGGCCAGCATCCTTTAGTACTTTTCCACGAGCTCACCCCAGGGTTTAAAAATCCTTCTGCCTTCTGTTTCAGTGGGGTTCAGTTCAGTTTTCTCTCTTATTTCAGTAGGTTTGACCCTGATTGCGATAATCTGCAGGAAAAGCTTCTTGCTGTTCTGAACATGTGTCCGGTGAAATGCGTCTTTCATGCCAGGAGGAGATTCTGAGTGAGGTGTAACCAGGCTGGAAGTGGAGTGCGGAGCAGAGTTGGGACAATGATTTTAGAGCTTGAGATACTTTCAGAGGACTGCATGCAAATTTCAGAAAACTCATTTAAGATACCAAGAGACTATGGAGTTTTGATATATTGTTGGGGAATCAGATCAGATCAGATCAGATCAGTCGCTCAGTTGTTTCCGACTCTTTGCGACCCCATGAACTGCAGCACGCCAGGCCTCCCTGTCCATCACCAGCTCTCGGAGGTCACTCAGACTCACATCCATCGAGTCAGTGATGCCATCCAGCCATCTCATCCTCTGTCGTCCCCTTCTCCTCCTGCCCCCAATCCCTCCCAGCATCAGAGTCTTCTCCAATGAGTCAACTCTTCGCATGAGGTGGCCAAAATACTGGAGTTTCAGCTTTAGCATCATTCCTTCCAAAGAAATCCCAGGGCTGATCTCCTTCAGAATGGACCGGTTGGATCTCCTTGCAGGCCAAGGGACTCTCAAGAGTCTTCTCCAACACCACAGTTCAAAAGCATCAATTCTTCGGCGCTCAGCCTTCTTCACAGTCCAGCTCTCACATCCATACATGACCACAGGAAAGACCATAGCCTTGACTAGGCGAACTTTTGTTGACAAAGTGATGTCTCTGCTTTTGAATATGCTATCTAGGTTGGTCATACATAGTGCTTAATTTAAAAGGTACTTTTCTCACTAATGTGTTTGTGATTAGCATGCTGATGTCCTCCTACTGAACTATCTGCTGAGATTTCCTTAGGATTCTGAGTGGAAATTCAAACGAGAAAACACAGGAGAGTCAGGTATAATGTGGAACTTACAATTTAGAGTTATATCTGATACTTCATTTATGAACTTCCTGATTTAGGGACAATACACACATAAGTGTAATATGCTTGGGAGGTGTGTATCTTCATTTGAAACTGTTTATGTCAAGGACTGGGCAAACCAAGACACATGTGCCAATTCAGCCGCTGCCTCTTTTGTAAATAAAATTTTAATGGCTCTTAGCCAGCTTACATATTTTTTGTATCATCTATTGCTATTTTCTGTGGGAGAGTTGAGTCCTTACAGCAACAGTGGTATGGCCGTCAAAACTTAAAATATTTATTAGTGACCTGTTATGGAAAAACACTGCCAACCCTTGGTTTGCATTACCAGTTAGTCAAACTGTGCTAGTACAATGTCCTCTTTCCAAGGGAGAAAAAGTTTATTTACTGACTTATCAATCAACACAATTCAATAAATATATAAAAGTAGCATAGCATGATTATTAATATTGATACTATGGGTTATGGGAAGCATGGCATAACAAAAGCAGAAGATATTAAGAAGAAGTGGCAAGAATACACAGAAGAACTGTACAAAAAAGATCTTCACGACCCAGATAATCAAGATGATGTGATGACTCACTTAGAGCCAGACATCCTGGAATGTGAAGTCAAGTGGGCCTTAGGAAGTATTACTACGAACAAAGCTAGCGAAGGTGATGGAATTCCAGTTGAGCTATTTCAAATCCTGAAAGATGATGCTGTGAAAGTGCTGCACTCAATATGCCAGCAAATCTGGAAAACTCAGCAGTGGCCACAGGACTGGAAAAGATCAGTTTTCATTCCAATCCCAAGAAAGGCAATGCCAAAGAATGCTCAAGATCAGATCAGATCAGATCAGATCAGTCGCTCAGTCGTGTCCGACTCTTTGCAACCCCATGAACCGCGGCACGCCAGGCCTCCCTGTCCGTCACCAGCTCCTGGAGGTCACTCAGACTCGCATCCAACGAGTCAGTGATGCCATCCAGCCATCTCATCCTCTGTCGTCCCCTTCTCCTCCTGCCCTCAATCCCTCCCAGCATCAGAGTCTTCTCCAATGAGTCAACTCTTCGCATGAGGTGGCCAAAATACTGGAGTTTCAGCTTTAGCATCATTCCCTCCAAAGAAATCCCAGGGCTGATCTCCTTCAGAATGGACCGGTTGGATCTCCTTGCAGTCCAAGGGACTCTCAAGAGTCTTCTCCAACACCACAGTTCAAAAGCATCAATTCTTCGGCACTCAGCCCTCTTCACAGTCCAGCTCTCACATCCATACATGACCACAGGAAAGACCATAGCCTTGACTAGGCGAAACTTTGTTGGTAAAGTAATGTCTCTGCTTTTGAATATGCTATCTAGGTTGGTCATAACTTTCCTTCCAAGGAGTAAGCGTCTTTTAATTTCATGGCTGCAGTCACCATCTGCAGTGATTTTGGAGCCCAGAAAAACAAAGTCTGACACTGTTTCCACTGTTTCCCCATCTATTTCCCATGTAGTGATGGGACCAGATGCCATGATCTTCGTTTTCTGAATGTTGAGCTTTAAGCCAACCTTTTCACTCTCCACTTTCACTTTCATCAAGAGGCTTTTTAGCCCCTCTTCACTTTCTGCCATAAGAGTGGTGTCATCTGCATATCTGAGGTTATTGATATTTCTCCCGGCAATCTTGATTCCAACTTGTGTTTCTTCCAGTCCAGCATTTCTCATGATGTACTCTGCATATAAGTTAAATAAACATGGTGACAATATGCAGCCTTGACATACTCCTTTTCCTATTTGGAACCAGTCTGTTGTTCCATGACCAGTTCTAACTGTTGCTTCCTGACTACCACACAATTGCATTCAACCCACTCCAGTATTCTTGCCTGGAGAATCCCAGGGACGGAGGAGCCTGGTGGGCTGCTGTCTATGGGATCGCACAGAGTCAGACACGACTGAAGCGACTTAGCAGTAGCAGCACAAGCTAGTAGATCAGATCAGATCAGATCAGTCACTCAGTCGTGTCCGACTCTTTGCGACCCCATGAACTGCAGCACGCCAGGCCTCCCTGTCCATCACCAGCTCCCGGAGGTCACCCAGACTCGCATCCATCGAGTCAGTGATGCCATCCAGCCATCTCATCCTCTGTCGTCCCCTTCTCCTCCTGCCCCCAATCCCTCCCAGCATCAGAGTCTTCTCCAATGAGTCAGCTCTTCGCATGAGGTGGCCAAAATACTGGAGTTTCAGCTTTAGCATCATTCCTTCTAAAGAAATTCCAGGATTGATCTCCTTCAGAATGGACCGGTTGGATCTCCTTGCAGTCCAAGGGACTCTCAAGAGTCTTCTCCAACACCACAGTTCAAAAGCATCAATTCTTTGGCACTCAGCCCTCTTCACAGTCCAGCTCTCACATCCATACATGACCACAGGAAAGACCATAGCCTTGACTAGGTGAAGCTTTGTTGGCAAAGTAATGTCTCTGCTTTTGAATATGCTATCTAGGTTGGTCATAACTTTCCTTCCAAGGAGTAAGCGTCTTTTAATTTCATGGCTGCAGTCACCATCTGCAGTGATTTTGGAGCCCAGAAAAACAAAGTCTGACACTGTTTCCACTGTTTCCCCATCTATTTCCCATGCAGTGATGGGACCAGATGCCATGATCTTCGTTTTCTGAATGTTGAGCTTTAAGCCAACCTTTTCACTTTCCACTTTCACCTTCATCAAGAGGCTTTTTAGCCCCTCTTCACTTTCTGCCATAAGAGTCGTGTCATCTGCATATCTGAGGTTATTGATATTTCTCCCAGCAATCTTGATTCCAACTTGTGTTTCTTCCAGTCCAGCATTTCTCATGATGTACTCTGCATATAAGTTAAATAAACATGGTGACAATATGCAGCCTTGACGTACTCCTTTTCCTATTTGGAACCAGTCTGTTGTTCCATGACCAGTTCTAACTGTTGCTTCCTGACCTGCATACAGATTTCTTAAGAGGCAGATCAGGTGGTCTGGTATTCCCATCTCTTTCAGAATTTTCCATAGTTTATTGTGATCCACACAGTCAAAGGCTTTGGCATAGTCAATAAAGCAGAAATAGATGTTTTTCTGGAACTCTCTTGCTTTTTCCATGATCCAGCGGATGTTGGCAATTTGATCTCTGGTTCCTCTGCCTTTTCTAAAAGCAGCTTGAACATCAGGAAGTTCACGGTTCACATATTGCTGAAGCCTGGCTTGGAGAATTTTGAGCATTACTTTACTAGCGTGTGAGATGAGTGCAATTGTTCGGTAGTTTGAGCACTCCTTGGCATTGCCTTTCTTTGGGATTGGGATGAAAACTGACCTTTTCCAATCTTGTGGCCACTGCTGAGTTTTCCAAATTTGCTGGCATATTGAGTGCAGCACTTTCACAGCATCATCTTTCAGGCGCGCCATTTAAGAGCGACCTCGCCTCCCCGCGACCGGCGCGCCATTTAAGAGCGACCTCGCCTCCCCGCGACCGGCGCGCCATTTAAGAGCGACCTCGCCTCCCCGAGACCGGCGCGCCATTTAAGAGCGCCCCGCCGGCTGCGTTGCGCACAAGCTAGTAAAGTAATGCTAAAAATTCTGCAAGCCAGGCTTTAGCAATATGTGAACTGTGAACTTCCAGATGTTCATGCTGGTTTTAGAAAAGGTAGAGGAACCAGAGATCAAATTTCCAACATCTGCTGGATCATGGAAAAAGCAAGAGAGCTCCAGAAAAACATTTATTTCTGCTTTATTGACTATACCAAAGCCTTTGACTGTGTGGATCACAATAAACTGTGGAAAATTCTGAAAGAGATGGGAATACCAGACCACCTGACCTTCTTGAGAAACCTGTATGCAGGTTAAGAAGAAACAGTTAGAACTAGACATGGAACAACAGACTGGTTCCAAATAGGAAAAGGAGTATGTCAAGGCTGTATATTGTCACCCTGTTTATTTAACTTATATGCAGAGTACATCATGAGAAATGCTGGGCTGGAAGAAACACAAGCTGGAATCAAGACTGCCAGGAGAAATATCAATAACCTCAGATATGCAGATGACACCACCCTTATGGCAGAAAGTGAAGAGGAATTAAAGAGCCTCTTGATGAAAGTGAAAGAAGAGAGTGAAGAAGTTGGCTTAAAATTCAACATTCAGAAAACGAAGATCATGGCATCTGGTCCCATCACTTCATGGGAAATAGATGGGGAAACAGTGGCTGACTTTATTTTTCTGGGCTCCAAAATCACTGCAGATGGCGATTGCAGCCATGAAATTAAAAGACACTTACTCCTTGGAAGGAAAGTTATGACCAACCGAGATAGTATATTGAAAAGCAGAGACATTACTTTGTCAACAAAGGTCTGTCTAGTCAAGGCTATGGTTTTTCCAGTGGTCATGTATGGATGTGGGAGTTGGACTATGAAGAAAGCTGAGCACCGAAGAATTGATGCTTTTGAACTGTGGTGTTGAAGAAGACTCTTGGACTGCAAGGAGATCCAACCAGTCCATCCTAAAGGAAATCAGTTCTGAGTTTTCTTTGGAAGGGCTGATGGTTGAAGCTGAAGCTCCAATACTTTGGCAACCTGATATGAAGAGCTGAGTTACTAGAAAAGACCCTGATGCTGGGAAAGAATGAAGGCAGGAGGAGAAGGGGACAACAGAGAATGAGATGGTTAGATGGCATCACCAACTCGATGGACATGGGTTTGGGTGAACTCCGGGAGTTGGTGATGGACAGGGAGGATTGGTGTGCTGTGATTCACGGGGTTGCAAAGAGTTGGACACGACTGAGCGACTGAACTGAACTGAATTGGGTTATGGAACCAGATACTCAACCTGGCTTTGTCATTTACTAATTGGTTGGGAAAGGGTACCCCCTCTAGTATGCTGGCCTGGAGAATTCCATGGATTGTATAGGCCATGGGGTTGCAAAGAGTTGGAAATGACTGAGTGACTCTCATCATCATCAACTGGATGACAACTCAGCTTATTAGTAGCCTCTGTGTGCCTCAGTTTCCTAATCTGTAAAACAGAGATAAATCTCTGGGTCTTTAAAGGAATTAAGTGAGTTAATGAATGTGAACACTTACAACATTACAGTTGGTGTCATATGTGTATCCAATTCAGTTCAGTTGCTCAGTCATGTCCGACTTTTGCGACCCCATGAATCCCAGCACGCCAGGCCTCCCTGTCCATCACCAACTCCCAGAGTTGACTCAAACTCACATCCATCGCATTGGTGATGCCATCCAACCATCTCATTCTCCGGTGTCCCCTTCTCCTCCTGCCCTAATCCCTCCCAGCATCAGAGTCTTTTCCAATGAGTCAACGCTTTGCATGAGGTGGCCAAAGTACTGGAGTTTCAGCTTTAGCATCATTTCTTCCAAAGAACACCCAGGACTGATCTCCTTTAGGATGGACTGGTTGGATCTCCTTGCAGTCCAAGGGACTCTCAAGAGTCTTCTCCAACACCACAGTTCAAGAGCATCAATTCTTCAGTGCTCAGCTTTCTTCACAGTCCAACTCTCACATCCATACATGACCACTGGAAAAACCACAGCCTTGACTAGACAGACCTTTGTTGACAAAGTAATGTCTCAGCTTTTCAATATGCTATCTAGTTTGACCATAACTTTCCTTCCAAGGAGTAAATGTCTTTTAATTTCATGGCTGAAATCACCATCTGCAGTGATTTTGGAGCCCAGAAAAATAAAGTCAGCCACTGTTTCCACTGTTTCTCCATCTATTTCCCATCAAGTGATGGGACCAGATGCCATGATCTTCGTTTTCTGAATGTTGAGTTTTAAGCCAACTTTTTCACTCTCCTCTTTCACTTTCATCAAGAGGCTCTTTAGTTCCTCTTCACTTTCTGCCATAAGGGTGGTGTCATCTGCATATCTGAGGTTATTGATATTTCTCCTGGCAATCTTTATTCCAGCTTGTGCTTCTTCCAGCCCAGCATTATTCATGATGTAGTCTGCATATAAGTTAAACAAGCAGGGTGACAATATACAGCCTTGACATACTCCTTTTCCTATTTGGAAACTATTAGCCATTACTTTCTGATGTCTGTGTCAGAAGGTTTCTCTGTCCCTTTTTATACTTTAATAGAGTGCAGTGGCACCCCACTCCAGTACTCTTGCCTGGAAATTCCCATGGATGGAGGAGCCTGGTAGGCTGCAGTCCATAGGGTCGCTAAGAGTCAGACAGGACTAAGCGACTTCACATTCACTTTTCACTTTCATGCATTGGAGAAGGAAATGTCAACCCCCTCCAGTGTTCTTGCCTGGAGAATCCCAGGGACGGGGGAGCCTGGTGCATGCCATCTATGGGGTCGCACAGAGTCGGACACGACTGAAGCGACTCAGCAGCAGCAGTAGCCATTACTATCAGAGAAGGCAATGGCACCCCACTCTAGTACTCTTGCCTGGAAAATCCCATGGATGGAGGAGCCTGGTGGGCTGCAGTCCATGGGGTTGCTAAGAGTCAGACGTGACTGAGTGACTTCACTTTCACTTTTCACTTTCATGCATTGGAGAAGGAAATGGCAACCCACTCCAGTGTTCTTGCCTGGAGAATCCCAGGGACAGGGGAACCTGGTGCATGCCATCTATGGGGTCGCACAGAGTCGGAAATGACTGTAGCGATTTAGCAGCAGCAGCCATTACTATTAATAGCAGTTTATCATTACTACAGTTAGAGTCTCTCTTTTATAAAGAAGAATAAGAACCAGCTTAGTAATTATTGCTTAAGCAATGCTGTGACCTATAACAGTAAATGCTCAGAATATTCTGTAAAGAGATGTTTACTTCTTATCCATTTTATTTTCTGCGCTGTCGTACCCTTTACTGACATGTTACCACTTTGTGTCTCATTTTAGTAAGGACTTTCTCAGTTTGCTAATAACCAACGTCATATACGGGGAAGGCAATGGCACCCCACCCCAGTACTCTTGCCTGGAGAATCCAATGGATGGAGGACCCTGGTGCACCGCAGTCCATGGGGTCGCTAGGAGTCGGACACGACTGAGCGACTTCACTTTCACTTTTCACTTTTAAGCATTGGAGAAGGAAATGGCAACCCACTCCAGTGTTCTTGCCTAGAGAATCCCAGGGACGGGGGAGCCTGGTGGGCTGCCGTCTATGAGGTCGCACAGAGTCGGACACGACTGAAGCGACTTACAGCAGCATCAGCAACGTCATATACTGTGTTTATGGAAAAACTTGTGACATTCAAAGGAATGAGTTACTAATGGTGGAATTTTATGCATAATAGTGGACATGAAGATAGAAATGATCCCATTTTTTCTCCCAAATTATAATACATTCCTAAAATTTACATTTCAAGTTCATTTTAGCATTCCTAACCACCATCTCTTCTGTTTGTCCAGCTGCTAACTCTTCAGATTTGTAGTAAAGGAGCCCTGAATCCATGTTGCACTTCTGTTTCCTGAGCTGTAAAACAAGGTAAAGCCTCTCTTTCTGCCTATTTCATTGGAGCATTTGTAACATCAACTATAAGAGAACTCTGAAGTCCTTCTGTGTAACACCTCTGATTCTGTCTACCCCTCTCCCTCCTGCCAAATTGCGGGCAGCGATTGCGGATATGAAATTAAAAGATGCTTACTCCTTGGAAGAAAAGCAATGACAAACCTAGATGGTGTGTTAAAAAGCACAGACATCACTTTGCTGACAAAGGTCAGTCTATCAAAGCTATGATTTTTCCAGTTGTCATGTACAGATGTGAGAGTTGGACCATAAAGAAGACTGAGCGCTGAAGAATTGAAACCTCGAACTGTGGTGTTGGAGCAGACTCTAGAGAGTCCCTTGGACAGCAAGGAGATCAAACCAGTCAATCGTAAAGGAAATCAACCCTAAATACTCATTGGAAGGACTGACGCTGAAACTGAAGCTCCAATTTTTGACCACCTGATGCAAAGAGCCCACTCACTGGAAAAGACCCTGATGCTGGGAAAGACTTGAAGGCAAGAGAAGAAGGGGTGACGGAGCATGAGATGGTCGGATGGCATCATCAACTTAATGGACATGAGTTTGAGCAGTCTCTGGGAGATGGTGAAGGACAGGGAAGCCTGGCGTGCTGCAGTCTGTGCGGTCACAGAGAGTCAAAGGGGACTTAGTGATCGAACAACCCCCTCCTGCGGGATTCTTATCACAGTGCCTCCGGGGTGCAATTCCAACCCGCAGTCGAGTTTCAGCCTCAGAGCTTTGGCTCTTGCTCTTCCTTTCGCCCGGAAGCCTCTTCCCCCGAATGTGTTTTCTTTCCCGTCTCTTAGTTGTTGCTTAGTTGTCAGTTCTCCCCAAAGACTCCCTTGACCATCATATCCAAATTGTCCCCATTTATCACTTTGTAACCTCTGACCCTGCTTTGTTTGTCATCACTGTGCTTGTCATTACCCATCTTTCATGTTTATTTACTGTTCTCTGCCTCCCCTTCAGATTCTAAGCACCATGAGGATAAGATTCTATTTTATTCGCTGCTGTGCTCCCGGGACTGAGAACTATGGCTGGCACAGGCAGGTATTCAGTATAAATTTGTTGAATAAATGAAAATACAGGAGGCTTTGCATGTGAACTTGCTTTGAAAATCACAAAGTTGGAAGGCAATTTAAAAGGCAAGATTGAATAATGTTGCTTTTTCTATTTCTTGCCCTTGCTGCTGCTGCAAGTCCCTTTTTTCTTTCCTGATTTGCCTGCCCTCTTGCTGGACCTCCTTCACTGGCCCCTGGCTTCCTTCCATCAACTTTCTCTCACCAGTTTTCCATCTAATTTCCAATCTCTTCTGAAATTTCACTGTTTCTCTCTTGCTTCTTCATCTCCAATCACTCTAGGTACTCTGTAATTCTATCACTGAGAGTGTATCAATGCTTTGGAGAGCAGAGCCATTCTGGAGATACAACTAAGCAATGGGCAAAAGATTTAAAAAATCACAGCATGTTGTGAACTGTTATCAATTTATAAACTATCAAATCACCCCCAATTCATGAATTCCATAACAGCTTTGGAGAACCTTTCTACAATGGCGCTCTTAGTGCGCGACGCAGCTGGCACTAAGAGCGCCCCGCCGGCTGCGTCGCACACTAAGAGCGCCCCGCCGGCTGCGTCGCGCACTAAGAGCGCGGCCGAGAGGAGCTACCCCACGACCGAGGAAGGACGGCGGTGAGGGCCAGCGCACTAAGCACGGCGGAGAAGAGCTACCCCACGACTGAGGTCAGGAAGGGCAGCGGTGAGGAGAGACCCTCGTCCAAGGTAAGGTGCGATGGCTGTGCTTCGCTGGCCGGGAGCAGCCAGGAGCAGCCGGGACGAGATACCCCACACCCAAGGTAAGAGAAACCCAAGTAAGACAGTAGGTCTTGAAAGAGGGCATCAGAGGGCAAATACACTAAAACCATTCTCACAGATAACTAGTCAATCTAATCACACAAGGACCACACCCTTGTCTAACTCAATGAGATTAAGCCATGCCCGAGGGGCAACCTGGGATGGGCGGGTCATGGTGGAGAGATATGACAGGGTGTGGTCCGCTGGAGAAGGGAATGGCAAACCACTTCAGTATTCTTGCCTTGAGAACCCCATGAACAGTATGAAAAGACAAAATGATAGGATACTGAAAGAGAAACTCCCCAGGTCAGTAGGGGCACAATATGCTACTGGAGATCAGTGGAGAAATAACTCCAGAAAGAATGAAAGGATGGAGCCAAAACAAAAAGAATACCCAGCTGTGGATGTGTCTGGTGATAGAAGCAAAGTCCGATGCTGTAAAGAGCAATATTGCATAGGAACCTGGAATGTCAGGTCCATGAATCAAGGCAAATTAGAAGTGGTCAAACAAGAGATGGCAAGAGTGAATGTTGACATTCTAGGAATTAGCGAACTAAAATGGACTGAAATGGGTGAATTTAACTCAGATGACCATTATATCTACTACTGTGGGCAGGAATCCCTCAGAAGAAATGGAGTGGCCATCATGGTCAACAAAAGAGTCCGAAATGCAGTACTTGGATGCAATCTCAAAAATGACAGAATGATTTCTGTTCGTTTCCAAGGCAAACCATTCAATGTCACAGTAATCCAAATCTATGCCCCAACCAGTAACGCCGAAGAAGCTGAAGTTGAAAGGTTCTATGAAGACCTACAAGACCTTTTAGAACTAACACCCAAAAAAGATGTCCTTTTCATTATAGGGGACTGGAATGCAAAAGTAGGAAGTCAAGAAACACCTGGAGTAACAGGCAAATTTGGCCTTGGAATACGGAATGAAGCAGGGCAAAGACTAATAGAGTTTTGCCAAGAAAATGCACTGGTCATAGCAAATACCCTCTTCCAAACAACACAAGAGAAGACTCTATACATGGACATCACCAGATGGTCAACACCGAAATCAGATCGATTATATTCTTTGCAGCCAAAGATGGAGAAGCTCTATACAATCAGCAAAAACAAGACCAGGAGCTGACTGTGGCTCGGACCATGAACTCCTTATTGCCAAATTCAGACTGAAATTGAAGAAAGTAGAGAAAACTACTAGACCATTCAGGTATGACCTAAATCAAATCCCTTATGATTATACAGTGGAAGTGAGAAATAGATTTAAGGGCCTAGATCTGATAGATAGAGTGCCTGATGAACTATGGACTGAGGTTCGTGACATTGTACAGGAGACAGGGATCAAGACCATCCCCATGGAAAAGAAATGCAAAAAAGCAAAATGGCTTTCTGGGGAGGCCTTACAAATAGCTGTGAAAAGAAGAGAAGCGAAAAGCAAAGGAGAAAAGGAAAGATATAAACATCTAAATGCAGAGTTCCAAAGAATAGCAAGAAGAGATAAGAAAGCCTTCTTCAGTGATCAATGCAAAGAAATAGAGGAAAACAACAGAATGGGAAAGGCTAGGGATCTCTTCAAGAAAATCAGAGATACCAAAGGAACATGTCATGCAAAGATGGGCACGATAAAGGACAGAGATGGTGTGGACCTAACAGAAGCAGAAGATATTAAGAAGAGGTGGCAAGAATACACAGAAGAACTGTACAAAAAAGAGCTTCAAGACCTAGATAATCATGATGATGTGATCACTGACCTAGAGCCAGACATCTTGGAATGTGAAGTCAAATGGGCCTTAGAAAGCATCACTACGAACAAAGCTAGTGGAGGTGATGGAATTCCAGTGGAGCTATTCCAAGTCCTGAATGATGATGCTGTGAAAGTGCTACACTCAATATGCCAGCAAATTTGGAAAACTCAGCAGTGGCCACAAGATTGGAAAAGGTCAGTTTTCATCCCAATCCCAAAGAAAGGCAATGCCAAGGAGTGCTCAAACTACCGAACAATTGCACTCATCTCACACGCTAGTAAAGTAATGCTCAAAATTCTCCAAGCCAGGCTTCAGCAATATGTGAACCATGAACTTCCTGATGTTCAAGCTGGTTTTAGAAAAGGCAGAGGAACCAGAGATCAAATTGCCAACATCCGCTGGATCATGGAAAAAGCAAGAGAGTTCCAGAAAAACATCTATTTCTGCTTTATTGACTATGCCAAAGCCTTTGACTGTGTGGATCACAATAAACTATGGAAAATTCTGAAAGAGATGGGAATACCAGACCACCTGATCTGCCTCTTAAGAAATCTGTATGCAGGTCAGGAAGCAACAGTTAGAACTGGTCATGGAACAACAGACTGGTTCCAAATAGGAAAAGGAGTACGTCAAGGCTGCATATTGTCACCATGTTTATTTAACTTATATGCAGAGTACATCATGAGAAATGCTGGACTGGAGGAAACACAAGTTGGAATCAAGATTGCCGGGAGAAATATCAATAACCTCAGATATGCAGATGACACGACTCTTATGGCAGAAAGTGAAGAGGGGCTAAAAAGCCTCTTGATGAAAGTGAAAGTGGAGAGTGAAAAGGTTGGCTTAAAGCTCAACATTCAGAAAACGAAGATCATGGCATCTGGTCCCATCACTGAATGGGAAATAGATGGGGAAACAGTGGAAACAGTGTCAGACTTTGTTTTTCTGGGCTCCAAAATCACTGCAGATGGTGACTGTAGCCATGAAATTAAAAGACGCTTACTCCTTGGAAGGAAAGTTATGACCAATCTAGATAGCATATTCAAAAGCAGAGACATTACTTTACCAACAAAGGTTCGCCTAGTCAAGGCTATGGTCTTTCCTGTGGTCATGTATGGATGTGAGAGCTGGACTGTGAAGAAGGCTGAGCGCCAAAGAATTGATGCTTTTGAACTGTGGTGTTGGAGAAGACTCTTGAGAGTCCCTTGGACTGCAAGAAGATCCAACCAGTCCATTCTGAAGGAGATCAATCCTGGAATTTCTTTGGAAGGAATGATGCTAAAGCTGAAACTCCAGTATTTTGGCCACCTCATGCGAAGAGTTGACTCATTGGAGAAGACTCTGATGCTGGGAGGGATTGAGGGCAGGAGGAGAAGGGGACGACAGAGGATGAGATGGCCGGATGGCATCACTGACTCGATGGATGCAAGTCTGGGTGACCTCCAGGAGCTGGTGATGGACAGGGAGGCCTGGCGTGCTGCGGTTCATGGGGTCGCAAAGAGTCGGACACGACTGGGCGACTGATCTGATCTGATCTGATCTGATCTACAATGGCTAAATAATACTGTACACGATTTGAAGTATTGTACTCCCTTCAGATAAGTCATTTCTGACAAATATATCACGATAAGATTGGGAGAGAAACCCTGGCAAGGACAGATTCATAGCCTCTATTGTTTCCAGGTTCCGTGATTTCTGATTCTTTTCCCCATCTCTTCCCATCCTTTGGTTGTTGCTGAATTTGGAACAGGGGTAGATTCACCACCCAGAATCTGGCTTCAGGGACCACCATGATCCTCTAACTTGAATTTTTTTGATTTTAAATAAAGACATCCAAAACCATTCGTAAGGAACTCAGGAAAACAAAGAATCTTGAAAATAGCAACAAAAAAGACAACAAAACATTAAGACAGGTCTAGAATCATGTTTTTGGAGAAGGAAATGGCAACCCACTCCAGTGTTCTTGCCTGGAGAATCCCAGGGACGGGGGAGCCTGGTGGGCTGCCGTCTGGGGTCACACAGAGTCAGACACGACTGAAGTGACTTAGCAGCAGCAGCAGCAGCAGCAGCGGCAGAGTCATGTTTCCGGGCCAATTTAGGTCTTTTGGGGATCACATAGGCTTTTTATTAAGGTTGATGCCTTGCTTCTCAGGACTATAAGAAGCATAGTACTGATTTCGAAGCATTTGAAAATCAAGCCCCGCTGTCTCATCTCCCAAGTAGAGGATCTGAGGAGAAAGGAATTTACGTTAAGCAGAGAAAGATAGGCCTGCAGACTTAGCGGTTGATTTTGAGTATAAGATCATTCCTTAAATTGTCTCCAATCCTGGCTCCTCAGAAATGTATGCCAGGCTCCTAAGGAGAGAGCTAGTAATCAGCAGTGAGTCAGTTTTGAGAACGAAGGATAGAATTTATCTCTGCCCTAGGGTGCTGTAGCAGACGGTGAGGCAGTTCCTGGGGCATGGGATGAGCATGGAAGTAACTGGGTGTTACACTTCAATGAGGCAGGCTGGGAGCGTGATTAGGATAAAACCAACACTGAAATGATCAGGAAATGTCAACGCTGTACCTGGGAGCCATTTGGTTATGTGGAGAGGAGCAGAAATCTTCAGAAACTGGCTAGGAAAGAGTTACAGGACGTGGAGCCTCTCTCTGACCCCTTACCAAAGACCTGGTGTTGGGAGAAGATTTATTGCTTCATTTTTATTCTCAGGGCCTCTTAGTATTTCCAGGTTTGTGCTGGGAAATAAGGATTGAACTGAGAAGTGGGTTTATAGACAGGCTCAGTTTTCTGGGCACTCAGGTCCCATTTCTGTACTACAACGTGTCCTGTGTTTTGTCCACCTACCCTTTGGCTTCTGACAAAGAGGCCACCCCAGGTATTATTTAAAGACGTTCTACTGGGCGTCAAGCATTGTGCTATCTGTTTTTCTAATTAACTTAATCCTTCCCACATTCCAGGAACTCAAAATTGTTTGATCCTAATTAGATCTGCTCAGGTTCACACAGATCATAAAATGCAGATCTAGGATGTGACCTTTGTGTTTTTTGATTTCAAAATCCAAGCATCTAGCATCTGTCTTCTATGGATTTTTTTTATCAGTTTATAAAAGAGCAGATATATCTTTTATATCTGATATAAAAGAGCAGTCCATGGGGTTGCAAAGAGTCAGACATGGCTGAGCAACTCAACAATAAAAGAGCAATTTGCATAGAGTTTGGCTCATTGCAAGCACTCAAAAACATTAGGACAGATATTTCTTATTATGCAGATAAGACTGGCTCACATACCTAGAGCTTTACAAGTAGATTTTCACTAGCTTTCTAGAGAATAACCACCAATATGGAAGCTGGGAAAATGTTTCCGGTAAAACAGATATTGACAAAGTCAAAGCAGTCTAGAAACCAGAGTTCTCATCAATCATCACATTGCTTCCATGCCTGCCTCTGCTCTCCCATCAGTCCTTCAGAATCTCTGGTTTCTCTCTCCTCTCAGCCTGCCTTCCTGCCAGCCATCTCCTATCCTCTTTGACCACAAGTCTAAGGCCAGGTGGGGAAGGCGAGCATGGTGCTTCCCACTTAAATCCTTTGGGAAGAAGAAATTTTGCTATCAGCCATCTCTGCTTCACTTCCCAGGTGGTGCTCATGGCAAAGAACCTACCTGCCAAAACAGGAGACATGAGACACGTGGATTCCATCCTGGGTCTGGAAGATCCCCTGGAGGAGGGCATGGCAACCCACTGCAGTATTCTCGCCTGGAGAATCCCATGGACAGAGGAGCCTGGCGGGCTACAGTCCATGGGGTTGCAGAGTTGGACACGATGGAAGCAATTTAGCATACACACACATATCTCTCCTTCAGTTAAGAAGGTCAGTGTTTTTTATAGGACTTGCTTGATTTTCAGGATCTAAATCCACTTAGCCCTTCCTCCCAAGGAAGATAAATTGTGAAGGTTGCAAGGTACCTTGTTTTACCTCAGCGTCTCAGGGATGCTCTGAAGTCAATTAGAGCCACGAAAAGCAATTACTTCTTAAACAGCACAGCTTCCTTGAATTCCCTCCATCTGCCTGAGCAGGGCCAGGGGAGGGGGTGGGCAGGCAGGTAGGACTCTGCCAGCTCCTGTCCTTCTGCAGTCACCTGGTCTACCTAGAGGATCTCTGTGAATACGCAAGAAGGAATTATTACACTGTCTCCCTTCAGGCAGGGTTAATAATTCCCCAGCCCCTCCAATTTTAGATTCCCTGAGTGTGCTCAGAGCAATTATAAGTAAAGAAAACACCCAGCGCTCCTGCACTAATAAATTACAGAGTGCTCACCTAATTAATAAGGTAACAGTGCCCTGCCGAATTATAATCATAAGGTATGAGCCATTTAAACAATTCATTCTTAAAGAATAGCAAGTAGAACTGAACTCAGTGAGTGCAATGGGAAGGCATAGCTCAGGACTGAAGGCAGGCTTGCCGAGTTCGGACAGGGGTGATGGAGTGCACGGGCTCATGTTTCCAGCAGTGGCCTGGGAATCAATGACTCAGACTTTCGAAGGACTGCAGCGTTTTGGATGATCACAGGCAAATCGCTTAGACATGTTAAGTCAGAAAGACTCTATTTCGCCATTTCTGAAATAGTCCTATTAAATGCTAATCATTTTCCTTGTGGTAGTGCTTGGGAAATTGTATGACACACCATACGTTTAAACAGAACAGTGACCAATAATTATGGGAACATGAAGCTATCTCCTTAAGAGAGTTTTGTCATCAAGTCTTGGTGATTTGAAAAGGAGCACAAGGCAACTCTGTGCAAATACTGTTTTGTTGCGAAGCCCTCCCGCTGGTGTACTGCAGGTCAGAGCAAGGCTAGAATTTTCCATTTTCTTAAAACACCCAGGAGCTGTCCTTCAGTCCAGGAAAAAAAAAGGCCATGAAGATTGTTGTCTTATTGTATCATTTCTGCATTGAGACTCAGTAATGATATTAATACACTGCAAAATGTACTCTGGAGGCTACTTGGCCTGGAAGACGCTTCTCCAAACACGCATTCATTCAGAGGGCTGATTTCGCTTCAGACTTCTGCAAATCAAGGAAATGTGAAGCATCATTGTAAGGTTAATGCGATTCTTAAATGATTACCTTAAGAGGCATACACGCATGCTCAATTGCTTCAGTTGTGCCCAAATCTGCAACCCCATAGTCTGTAGCCCACCAGGCTCCTCTGTCCTTGGAATTCTCCAGGCAAGAATACTGGAGTGGGTAGCCATTTCCTCTTCCTGGGGATCTTCCCAACCCAGGGATTGAACCCATGTCTCCTGTGTCTCCTGCGTTGCAGATGGATTCTTTACCCACAGAGCCACCTGGGAAGCCCGACCCTAAGGGGAAGAGGCAGTAAATACGTTGTGATTCTCATTCCTTGTAGGTTACATATTTCCTCTTTCTAATGCCCTCTGTTGATGCACACTTGCTTTCTAATCCTGTCTCATCTCTGTGATTCCTCTTGTGTTCTACACTTTGTAGTTTATGTTGGATCTTCAGGAACTCTGAGGACATGCTCTCATCACAAGGAACCGTCTAGGGTATACTCTATTCTTAACTAGATCTCCCATGAATGATCTAGAATGCCAGATCATACCACATGCTGGGGATAACACTTGAGAAAGTTGAAAACTGCTAGAACTGAGCTCGGGGCTCCTGAATCTCTGACCAGCTCTATATTCCTACCAGTTTCAAGAGAATAGACCCCTGTGATTATTCCATGAAAACCATAGTTTCCTGATGAATTAGGCTGGATCACTCAGAGGGACAAGGACTTCCTTCATTGGCATTGGTAGGTCTAAAATACAAGGAGGAAATAGTGTAATTCTAGAGTAAACCTCAAAATATAAGCATTATTTCTGTTTGAAGATCCTGCGTATTCCCACTTCTGTGATTCTCAGTATAGACTATTAAGTTCGGATGTCGGTTAAAAGCTTACTCCCTCAGCTGTGCAGAATGAATCACTGGTTCATATGGTTTATAAACCCAAGTTTTAATTTTAGAGCTGAGTTAAGGAGATCCAAGCCTGCCATTGTGCCAGTTCAGAATGGTAGGGATGTAATGCAATGTAATATACATCCACTGGGAGATGGCATGAAAGTCACCTCCCATAACTTAATCTTTAAAGCTACTTATGGAAGGCTTTTTGTTGAAACAGACAGGGTTTCTGCAATTAAATTACCATACATTAAAAAGTTTCATTATGGCATGATTCTATTATTAAAATAGGCAGCAAATAAGCAGTGTGGGCTGCCTGGCTGTAAGCCTACATTATTGAGACCAGATTCTTTATAATAGGTAAAAGAATATTAACCTTTAGATGGCTCTAAAATAACACATTCTCAAGAATATGCGAATAGAAACTTGTGCTCCACAACTCTCAAAATGTGAGAGAGTGCTACTGAGAAGACTGATCTTGCAAATTACATGGCAAGCTGTTGGCTGCTAGAAACTCCATTCTGTTGAGGGAGGGAGAGAAAGCGGATCCCAGGTAGCTCAAGGCTGCCGGGATTAGCGAGGCTTTGAAGATTTCCTAATGCCAGAATGATAGCTGGTCCAAATTTGTCATCTCTATCAGCCTCCATCAGTCAGCTTCCCTATCTCACATAAAGGCATTTATCTTTCAAAAGACGGCCGGACTCCAGTGAAACTTAGTGGACCCAGACAAATGGAATGCCTTCTCAGGAGCTTGTCATAATTCTCCATGTGCAACCCTTTTATGGTTGGCAGGAGCTGTTTTTGTGGACTTTGGGTTGCCAATTTGAGAAGGGCTCAGAGCTGTTTAAATAAATACTAACCCAGATTTAAAGAATGATTTTATGAAATCAGTAGCCTTGCTTGACCAAATTGATCTTTCTTTATGTGTTTTTATTTAGAAGGTTTGTCAACTCCAACCCACTGGGAAAAAAAAACCTTCCAAACTTTTCAAATCTGGTTTTATTTTGCACTCACTATTTGAAAAAGTAGCTTTTGGGAATAATAACGGAAATAAAATTATATCAGACAAATTGTTGTTTCCAAACCATGTGCCACAGGAAATAATCAAAACTCCAGTGTTGGAAAATCAAATATGCTGACATTAATATTAATATAGTTTCCCTCTTCCCACTAACATTTTAAATTGTCCCTCTAAAGCTTTTATTGTTTAAGGTTGCTGCTGTTGCTGCTGTTAAGTCACTTCAGTCGTGTCCGACTCTGTGTGATCCCATAGACGGCAGCCCACCAGGCTCCCCCGTCCCTGGGATTCTCCAGGCAAGAACACTGGAGTGGGTTGCCATTTCCTTCTCCAATGCATGAAGGTGAAAAGTGAAAGTGAAGTCACTCATTCGTGTCTGACTCTTAGTGACCCCATGGACTGCAGCCTACCAGGCTCCTCCGTCCATGGGATTCTCCAGGCAAGAGTACTGGAGTGGGGTGCCATTGCCTTCTCCTGTTTAAGATTAACAACCCTATTTCAGATGTGTTTTAGTCGTTCAGTGTTTGTATTTTATAAGCTACTAACTGTTGTCTACCAGGTATGTTATGAAATTTCATTAGGGTCTGTGTTTGTTTACATACACATACATTATTTTTTCTCAGTAATGGGGGTCAGTATATTTTAATGTATTAATCTGTTTGTGTTTGCATATTTTGTTTTCTCTACTCACTAATAGGCTGCCATTATATTTTTATATATTTATATATTTTATGGTGATGTTTGCTATTAGTTAAAATATACACATTCTATTTCAAAACATAATTTATTTTTTATGTATTCGTATATAAAAAATTACTCATGAACCAACAACCAAAAAACACTAGCAAATATATAACTGAACTACCTTGCCCGCAACCTTTTGCAGCACCAATCCATTGTGAGAATTCTCACCTATAATGACTTGGTTGTAATCATTGCTGTCATAGGCTTTTACAAAGACTACAATGAAGTCATTATAGGTGGTTTAATCATGGCAATATTCTGCCTATGCTTGGCACAGCCTATAATAGTGATACATTCACCTATTTGAAAAAGATTTATAAGCTTAGTGTTTTTTGTTTGTTTCTTTGTTTTGTTTTTATCTAGTGGTGAGGGCTTTTCCATATAAATTAAGCATGTGTATTATAGTTCATAAAATCAGGTTATAAAATAACACCTTCTTGTGCTCTCCCTGCCCTTCACAGGCTCCCCATCCACTTGGTTTATCCCCCAGATGTAATCACCTCCTCTCATTTCACCACAACTCTGGGCAGAGGTACTAACAGCTATGATGTTCTCCTCAGGCTAAAGAGATCAGCTCCCTGAAGAAGCTGAATCAACCATTGGGGAGAACCAGGCCTGACAGGCCCACTGTTTCTATTATTAATTCTTCTGGCTATTTCTAGGGCTTTCCTGGTGGGTCAGCTGGTAAAGAATCTGCCTGCGCTGCGGGAGACCTGGGTTCAATCTCTGGGTTGGGAAGATCCCCTGGAGAAGGGAACGGCTCCCCATTCCAGTATTCTGGCCTGGAGAATTCTATGGATTGTGTAGTCCATGGGGTTGCAAAGCGTTGGGCATGACTGAATGACATTCACTTTCATTTTCAGGTGGTTATCAATACAATTTGGAATACTGTGCTTTTATATCTCAATTCCTGGATTTCAGACAGGATCTGTTGCCATACTGTTGTGAAATGAGGAATACAACAACATACATAAGTCCTTGTCTGTCTCTCCTTTTTCTCCTATCAGTTTGTTACTTATTATTTTTAGATCTTCTACTGGCTACCTCCACGATTTCAAGTGATAAGGAAAACCTCTATTTCTTGTATCAAACACAAACTATGTGTCTTGACTCCTTGTTACACAAGATGAGATTTATGTTTTTCTTTTCCCAACTTCTAACAACTAGACCATTATTTTTACATTATATATTTTTAATATTTCAACTTCATAAGGTTCTATATAGGTGTAATTTTTTTTTAAGCTCAGTAGATTCTTTCAAACTAGATTTTTTTTTCAGCATTGGGGAAAATTATTTTTACTTTTGGAAATTATTATCCATCTTCCATCTTTCTAGTTTCTCTTTCTGGAACTTTAATTAGATGAATACTGGATATCTTGAGTGACATTTTCATTTTTTGTTGTAATATTGCTCTGGTTTAAGGAGAATGAAAAGTGAAGGTGAAGTCGCTCAGTCGTGTCCTACTCTTGCGACCCCGTGGACTGTAGCCTACCAGGCGCGTCGGTCCACGGGATTTTCCAGGTAAGAATACTGGAGTGAGTTGCCATTTCCTTCTCCAGGGATCTTTCTGACCCAGGGATTGAGCCCAGGTCTCCTGTGTTGTAGGCAGATGCTTTACCCTCTGAGTTACCAGGGAAGCCTGGTAAGGAGAATACCTCATCTTTATCTTTAAGGAAAGTAACTCATCTTTATCTTCCATGTCTTTCACTGAATTTTTCATTCTGATGGTCAAATTTTTCAGTTTGCGTTCTCTCAGATTTCTATTGTTAAATAGTATCCTTTTCTAATTAACAACTGAATTATCTTTTCAGTTATCTGTGAGTTTGCTCAATTCAGTTGAGTCGCTCAGTCATGTCTGACTCTTTGTAACGCCATGGACTGCAGCATGCCAGGCTTCCCTGTCCATCACCAATTCCCGGAGCTTACTCAAACTCATGTCCATTGAGTCAGTGATGCCATCCAACCGTCTCATCCTCTGTCATCCCCTTCTCCTCCTGCTTTCAATCTTTCCCAGCAGCAGGGTCTTTTCAAATGAGTCAGCTCTTCACATCAGGTGGCCGAAGTATTGGAGTTTCAGCTTGAATATCAGTCTTTCCAACGAATATTCAGGACTGATTTCCTTTAGGATGAATTAATTGGTTGGATCTCCTTGCAGTCCAAGAGATTCTCAAGAGTCTTCTCCAACACCACAGTTTAAAAGCATCAATTCTTCGGAACTCATGTTTCTTTATAGTCAAACTCTCACATTCATATATGACTACTGGAAAAACCATAGCTTTGACAGGACAGACATTGCCAAAGTAATGTCTCTGTTTTTTAATATGCTGTCTATTGGTCATAATTGTTCTTCCAAGGAGCAAGTGCCTTTTAATTTCAAGGTTGAAGTCACTATCTGCAGTGATTTTGGACGACCCCCCTCAAAGAGTCTGTCACTGTTTTCATTGTTTCCCCATCTATTTGCCATGAAGTGATGGGACCAGATGCCATGATCTTAGTTTACTGAATGTTGAGTTTTAAGCCAACTTTTTCACTCTCCTCTTTCATTTTAATCAAGAGGCTCTTTAGTTCTTCTTCACTCTCTGCCATTAGGGTGGTGTCATCTGCATATCTGAGGTTATTGATATTTCTCCTGGAAATCTTGATTCCAGCTTGTGATTCATCCAGTCCAACATTTCTCATGATGTACTCTGCATATTAGTAAACAAGCAGGGTGACAATATACAGCCTTAATGTTCTCCTTTCCCAATTTGGAACCAGTGTGTTGTTCCATGTCCAGTTCTAACTGTTTCTTCCTGACCTGCATATAGCTTTCTCAGGAGGCAAGTCAGGTGGTCTGGTATTCCCATCTCTTGAATAATTTTCCACAGGTTGTTGTTGTGATCCACACAGTCAAAGGCTTTAGAATAGTCAATAAAGCCGAAACAGATGCTTTTCTGGAACTCCCACACTTTTTTAGTGATCCAGTGGGTGTTGGCAATTTGATCTCTGGTTCCTCTGCCTTTTCTAAAACCAGCTTGAACATCTGGAAATTCATGGTCCACGTACTGTTGAAGCCTGGCTTGGAGAATTTTGAGCATTACTTTGCTAGCTTGTGAGATGAGTGAAATTGTCCGGTAGTTTGAGTATTCTTTGGCATTGCCTTTTTTAGGGATTGGAATGAAAACTGACTTTTTCCAGTCCTGTGGCCACTGCTGAGTTTTCCAAATTTGCTGGCATATTGAGTGCAGCACTTTCACATCATCATCTTTTAGGATTTGAAACAGCTCAACTGGAATTCCATTACCTCTACTAGCTTTGTTTGTAGTGATGCTTTCTAAAGCCCACTTGACTTCACATTCCAGCATGTCTGCCTCTAGATGAGTGATCACACCATGGTGATTATCTGGGTTGTGAAGATCTTTTCTGAACAGTTCTTCTATGTATTGTTGCCACCTCTTCTTAATATCTTCTGCTTCTGTTAGGTCCATACCATTTCTGTCCTTTATTGTGCCCATCTTTGCATGAAATGTTCCCTTGCTATCTCTAATTTTCTTGAAGAGATCTCTAATTTTTCCCATTCTATTGTTTTCCTCAATTTCTTTACATTGATCTCTGAGGAAGTTTTTCTTATCTGTCCTTGCTGTTCTTTGGAACTTTGCATTCAAATGGGTATATCTTTCCTTTTCTCCTTTGCCTTTAGCTTCTCTTCTTTTCTCAGCTATTTGTAAGGCCTCTTCAGACAACCATTTTGCCTTTTTGCATTTCTTTTTCCTGGGTATAGTCTTGATCCCTGCCTCCTGTACAATGTCAGAAACCTCCACCAATAGTTCTTCAGGCGCTCTGTCTATCAGATTTAATTCCTTGAATCTATTTGTCACTTCTACTGTATAATTGTGAGGGATTTGATTTAGGTCATACCTGAACAGTTTTCCCTACTTTCTTCAATTTAAGTCTGAATTTGGCAATAAGGAGTGCATGGTCTGAACCACAGTCAGCTCCCAGTCTTGTTTTTGCTGACTGTATAGAGCTTCTCCATCTTTGGCTGCAAAGAATATAATCAGTCTGATTTTGGTATTAACCATCTGGTGATGTCCACATGTAGAGTCTTCTCTTGTGTTGTTGGAAGAGGGTGTTTTCTATGGCTAGTGCATTATCTTGGCAAAACTCTATTAGCCTTTGCCCTGCTTCATTCTGTACTCTAAGGCCAAATTTTCCTGACTCCAGGTATTTCTTGACTTCCTACTTTTGCATTCTAGACCCCTTTAATGAGAAGGATATCTTTTTTTGGGTGTTAGTTCTAGAAGGTCATGTGCTGCAGTCTACCAAGCTCCTCTGCCCATGGGATTTTCCAGGCAAGAGTACTGGAGTGGGGTGCCATTGCCTTCTCCATACGTCTTCATAGAACTGTTCAACTTGAGCATTACTTGTTGAGACATAGACTTGGATTACTGCTATATTGAATGGTTTGCCTTGGAAATGAACAGAGATCCTTCTGTTATTTTTGAGACTGCATCCAAGTACTGCATTTCAGACTCTTTTGTTGACTATGATGGCTACTGCATTTCTTCTAAAGGATTCCTTCCTACAGTAGTAGATATAATGGTCATCCGAGTTAAATTCACCCATTCTAGTCTATTTTATTGGAGACTTCTGACAAAATGTGGTCCACTGGAGAAGGGAATGGCAAACCACTTCAGTATTCTTGCCTTGAGAGCCCCATGAACAGTATGAAAAGGCAAAAGGGTATGACACTGAAAGATGAACTGCCTAGGTTGGTAGGTGCCCAATATACTACTGGAAATCAGTGGAGAAATAACTCCAGAAAGCATGAAGAGATGGGGCCAAAGCAAACACAACACCTCGTTGTGTATGTGACTGGTGATGGAAGTAAAGTCCGATGCTGTAAAAAGCAGTGTTGCACAGGAATCTGGAATGTTAGGTCCATGAGCCAAGGCAAATTGGAAGTGGTCAAACAGGAGATGACAAGCGTGAACGTTGACATTTTAAGAATCAGCGAAATAAAATGGACTGGAATGGCTGAGTTTACTAGTTGTATTTTTAAAACATCTTTTATCTCCTGAATTGTCTCTGTTTCCTCTGGTATAACTTCTCCAGTGTGTCTATCGCCTTCTGTGCTCTCTGGAGCGCCTTGCTGGTTAGCTAACGTTAACTGTCTTCAGCGCTGTCCGGGGCTTCCTCTGGCACCGTGTGCATGTGCTTCCCCGGGTGGACTCTTCTTACAAGGAAGTGGCTGCAAATTCAGCATCTGTGGGCCAAGAATGTCTGCTCAGTCTTTCCCAAGTGGCTTATTCGGGGTTTTCTGAGAGCTAATCTCCCACTTCCCTTTGGGTGCCGGCACCACCCCTGTTAACATCTCTGCACAGAGTGATGGGGAGACAAGCGTGCTGGGCAGACTTGTTATCCTGACTGGTGTTCCACTCCTCATGCTTTCAGGGTCCAGGCTTTTCCAGGTTCTGGGATAAAAAAGTGGTTTCTACTCTCCCTGTAGCCCTCTCTTAAGCCTTCCTCTGCTTACATCAAACTTCCATTGGATCGTATATGTCTGTCTTTCAGAAATTCAGCAGGGCCCCCAACTAATGAAGATCAACCTCTTATTCACAATGCACTTTTGGATCAATTTCCCTTTTATCCAGCAGTCATACTGTTTCATGATGATTCTTATTTAGTACGCGGGGGTGAAGTGGGGTCTCAGTCTACCTTTGAAGTCACCTGTGAGATGGACACAATTTATGATCATGTCAGACTGTAGCTGTTGGGAACACTGTTTTTATGTGATTAAAAAAACAAACAAACAAACAAATTTGACCATACCACATAGCATGTGGGATCTCAGTTCTCCCACCAGGGATGGAACCCACACCCCCTGCAACAGACACACAGAGTCTTAACTACTGGCAAGGAAGTCCCTGACAACACTGGCTTTTTGAGTTTCTTCTTGCTTCTTTCGGAGGCAAACAGCATCAAAGCCCAGATACTTCTAGAAATACACTTAAAATGAGAAATGTACTCTTGTTATGGGGAATGTGAACACATACAAAAGTAGAATAGTATGATGAACCCCTATTTGGTCATTACCCAGTTTCAACAAATATTTCACAAGCAATCTTGTTTCCTCTTCACCTTTATCCGCTCTAGTCCCTGCCTGAAATTACTTTCAAGCAAATGTAGGTAACATCTTGGAATGAAAACTAGCAATATGGGAATAGAATTTCAAGCCAGGCTTCAGAGGCCACTTTTGTCCTTCCTGAGCCCTGTCTGTTATTAAGTGAATTACTTCCTGTGGCCGCTGAGGTCTGGGCTCCTCCTCTTGACCTAGATAGACAACAAGTAGCCAGTACGGATAGATGAGAAGGGATTTTTTTTTTCCTCTCAATTTTAATATCTTTTTTAGTGAAAGGGTAAGTTATTCAATTAATATTTGTAAATATCAAAAGCAGTTAAGTAGAATCTAATAGCTTTAAAGAGGTACATTAAACAGTTTCTCATACTCTCTGGCAGCAGAACTGTTATTTTCCTCTGGGCTTCCAGTCCTGAATGCAGGAGGGAATACAAAAGCAGCTTTAGGAGTATGCAGGCCCATGCTCGTTGAAGGCTCCCAAGGCAAATGTGGTGGAGAGTCACGTGAAAAGCCAAGCAGGGCCTTGATAGAAAATATTTCTGAAGGGATCTAGCATTATTTTTTGTTTTGGGCCTAGAAAATATAATTCTACCCAAAATTAAAAAGAGATCCCTATGACATGGGTGGTATCTGATGTGTCTTGGTATTACTATCTTTTCTTAAAGTTTCAACTATTGTGTCTACATGTATAATTCCCATAGAGCAGTATTTTCAGCTCATATTTGCTACCCCAAATCGCAGGCTTTTAATCTACTTATTGGAAGCACCCTTGATAGCACATGTGCATGAGGGCTGTGTCACTTCAGTTGTGTCTGACTCTTTGCAACCCCATGGACTGTAGCCCGCCAGGCTCCTCTGTCCATGGGATTCTCCAGGCAGCAATACCGGAGTGGATTGCCATGCCCCCCTCCAAGGGATCTTCCTGACCCAGGGATTGAGCCCATGTCTCCTGCATCTCCTACATTGCAGGTGGATTCTTTACTCATTGAGCCACCTGGGAAGCCCATCCCTGACTACGGAAGTAACTAGTACAAGATAGGTACTCAGATATTGATTGTGATGGACCGTTAGACATTTCCAAATGGATGTTATACCAGAATTTTACATTTGTTTTCATCTCAAGGCCATCATCTGCTAGTTCCAAGGTCGCTTGGTTAAGCACACGCTGACTGTGGCTCCTTCTTGTCCCTCATCTGCTACACCCAGTTGCCCATCAACGCCTGTGTATACTTCTGTGCATTTCCACATCCATTATCTTACTTCAGCCCCATCAACTTCTACCTAGACTAATGCAGTAGGCTCCTGACTAGTCCTCTTGCTCCCAATTCTCCTCCCACATTTCATCCTGAGATTAAGAGTCTCAAAAACACACTGACTGTCACTCCCCACCCCTACTTCTCACCAGGAATTCTCAGAAGTCGAAACACATTTGGCTGCAAAACCTTTGCAGCCTGTACCTTTGCAGTCTTCAGGCTACTTATCTTAATTTACTTTGTTTATTGGTTTCTCTTCCTGTCTGCTAATCCCTTGTGAATTAATAATCCTCACAAGGTTTATTTTGTCCACTAATGTATCCATCTGCAATGCCTAACACAGTGTTTGAGATCTAAGAGGCCTCAGACTAAAATAAACGAATACATGAATGAATGGTCTTCACTCCACTTTGTAATACTGAAGTGACACAGTCCGAACTGTTTGTTGTTTTCTCAATTGCAAAATGGTATTATGTCCTAATCCGCTGGATCATCGAAAAAGCAAGAGAGTTCCAGAAAAACATCTATTTCTGCTTTATTGACTATGCCAAAGCCTTTGACTGTGTAGATCACAATAAACTGTGGAAAATTCTGAGAGAGATGGGAATACCAGACCACCTGATCTGCCTCTTGAGAAATCTGTATGCAGGTCAGGAAGCAACAGTTAGAACTGGACATGGAACAACATACTGGTTCCAAATAGGAAAAGGAGTACGTCAAGGCTGTATATTGTCACCATGTTTATTTAACTTATATGCAGAGTACACCATGAGAAATGCTGGACTGGAAGAAACACAAGCTGGAATCAAGATTGCCGGGAGAAATATCAATAACCTCAGATATGCAGATGATACCACCCTTATGGCAGAAAGTGAAGAGGAACTAAAAAGCCTCTTGATGAAAGTGAAAGTGGAGAGTGAAAAGGTTGGCTTAAAGCTCAACATTCAGAAAACGAAGATCATGGCATCTGGTCCCATCACTACATGGGAAATAGATGGAGAAACAGTGGAAACAGTGTCAGACTTTATTTTTCTGGGCTCCAAAATCACTGCAGATGGTGACTGCAGCCATGAAATTAAAAGACGCTTACTCCTTGGAAGGAAAGTTATGACCAACCTAGATAGCATATTCAAAAGCAGAGACATCACTTTGCCAACAAAGGTTCGCCTAGTCAAGGCTATGGTCTTTCCTGTGGTCATGTATGGATGTGAGAGCTGGACTGTGAAGAAGGCTGAGCGCCGAAGAATTGATGCTTTTGAACTGTGGTGTTGGAGAAGACTCTTGAGAGTCCCTTGGACTGCAAAGAGATCCAACCGGTCCATTCTGAAGGAGATCAGCCCTGGGATTTCTTTGGAAGGAATGATGCTAAAGCTGAAACTCCAGTATTTTGGCCACCTCATGTGAAGAGTTGATTCATTGGAAAAGACTCTGATGCTGGGAGGGATTGGGGGCAAGAGGAGAAGGGGACAACAGAGGATGAGATGGCTGGATGGCATCACTGACTCGATGGATGTGAGTCTGAGTGACCTCCGAGAGCTGGTGATGGATAGGGAGGCCTGGCGTGCTGCAGTTCATGGGGTCGCAAAGAGTCGGACACAACTGAACGACTGATCCGATTATGTCCTATGTCCTCATTTTGGTTGCTCTTCTTTCTCTTTGGAATATTCCCATCCCCCTCATTTCTGACTTCAAGATCCACGTCTTCTGCCTACCGCTTTCTGGGGTCCACCCTCCAAGGATTCCCTAATACTTCACTCAGGCAGTCGCAGAGCATTTATCTCATCCTTTCTCATTTTGTCATTGTTCATGTGTGAATCTGGGCTGGAGGAAGCTCAGGCTGGAATCAAGATCGCGGGGAGAAATACCAGTAACTTCAGATTTACAGATGATACCACCCTAATGGCAGAAAGTGAAGAAGAACTAAAGAGCTTCTTGATGAAAGTGAAAGAGGAGAGTGAAAAAGTTGGCTTAAAACTCAACATTCAAAAACTAAGATCATGGCATCCAGTCCCATCACTTCATGGCAAATAGATGGGGAAACAGTGGAAACAGTGGCTGACTTTATTTTTCTGGGTTCCAAAATCACTGCAGATGGTGATTGCAGCCATGAAATTAAAAGATGCTTACTCCTTGGAAGGAAAGTTATGGCTAACCTAGACAGTATATTAAAAAGCAGAGACATTACTTTGCCAACAAAGGTCCATCTAGTCAAGGCTATGGTTTTTCCAGTGGTCATATATGGATGTGAGAGTTGGACTGTGAAGAAAGCTGAGCGCTGAAGAATTGATGCTTTTGAACTGTGGTGTTGAAGAAGACTCTTGAGAGTCCCTTGGACTGTAGGGAGATCCAACCAGTCCATCCTAAAGATCAGTCCTGGGTGTTCATTGGAAGGACTGATGCTTAAGCTGAAACTCCAAAACTTTGGCCACCTGATGCGAAGAGCTGACTCATTTGAAGAGACCCTGATGCTGGGAAAGATTGAGGGCAGGAGGAGAAGGGGACCACAGAGGATGAGATGGCTGGATGGCATTACCAACTCGATGGACATGCGTTTGGGCGGACTCTGGGAGTTGGTGATGGACAGGGAGGCCTGGAGTGCTGCAGTTCATGGGGTCTCAGAGTTGGACATGACTGAGTGACTGAACTGAATGCATGAATCTTGGCTTTCTATTAAATATGTATGCTGCTGGAGAGTGGGAAGCATGTCCCCATTTTGGGGGAGCATGATTCCTACTTTTGTATCTTTCACAATTGTGGTACCCACTAAGGATGTTTGAATCACTCACACTTACATTCACTGGTAAATGAGAATTGAGATCTATAAATATTTCACCCTTTTCATCTCCACTTACTCTCCAAATCCCAAATATGTTCTTTATAATGTCAATCACTGACTGGCCATTGAGTTTTCTTCTATTTTCTGTACATTATATATTTATGACGTGGTGAAACTTATCACTGGTATTGGGATTTGCTGACCCAACGCGCTGTGTTTTTAGACTCAAACTCCTGTAATTGACCCTTGGGTTTCTATTCACTCATTATTAATCTGGATAGATACACTCTTCTGAAAACCAGCTCCAGCTCTGAGAAAAACACTGTGTGGAACAGCTTCTGAATTTCATGTCTGTAATTTGAGATTGCATCAGCCTCTCTAAAGTATAAAACATAAGAATTCAAGAGCCAGCTCAGCCACTTGCTAGCACTGTAACTTTGGCCAAAGTATTTCACCTTTTTCTGAGTTGGCGTTCCCTTCTGTGAAGTGGGGGTGACAATAACATCTAATTCACAGGTTTGTTGTGAGGATCAAATGCCTTTATACAAATGCATCAATTACAGCTGACTTGCTGGAAGCAAGCAGACAATGTCATATACATTTGAGGCTATAATTCATGGAAAGTCATTGGACAGAAGCTCATTTAGGGAGCTCATCCATTCTTGGGCAGGGACCTCATACCCTGAGTTAGATGTGAGGGGCCATCATGATCTCTATGATTAGAGCCTTTCTCCTTCAGTGGTTTTTGAGAGGAGTGTCAACTCTTAACCTTGTCTGGGATAACCTAAGTGATGTGGCCTCTTTTATATTCCTGCCTTGCCATGTTGCTTCCTATACAAGCATGCTCAGTCGCTCAATGGTGTCCAGTTCATTGCAATCACATGAACTATAGCTTACTAGGCTCCTCTGTCCATGGAATTTTCCAGGCAAGAATACTGGAGTGGGTTGCCATTTCCTACTCTAGTGGATCTTCCAGGGATCGAACCTGTGTCTCTTGCATCTCCTGCATTGGTAGGTAGATTCTTTACCACTGCATACCTAGGAACCTAGGAAGCCCCTTTGCTTCTTATAAAGTGCTATAATTTCTCATCTCTAGATTATCACACAAGCTTTTTCCTCTGTGTGTAACCCCTTTCCAACTTTAGTGTCAGTTCTTCAGGAATATCTTTCGTGATAATCACTTTCCCATCCCTAAAATTAGTGTATTTCGTATGAATTGTGATAGCCACAGATGACTCTAAGAATATTTAATAATCAGTGTCAAATGGGCATGAACCTTACCATGGCTGTGGCACTGGGGCAAGGTCTTGAGAGCCCCTGGCATTGTTCCTTTAGTTTTTGGACCACACGGCACTCTTGGGCATTGTAACAGAGAGGCTTGGGGAGCAGGCTGAGGTGACGAGGCCCTCTGCAGCTCAGAGCAACAGCGATCTTCCAAGTGGTATGGAAGTAGTAAACTCTGTTAATAGCTGGGCCCCATGGCCATTCTTAAGAGCTGAAGATCAGTCTTGACTATGACCCATTTTACTGCTTCTATCAAAACGTTTTCTATACTTATTCTAATTGTCTATTTTTTATAACTATTTCCTGCCAAACTTTGAGTCAAAGTCAATACATCCTTTAAATGATTATCTTAGGTTGGTTTCCCTTGAAAGTAGTGCCTGAATCAAAGAATCAGCGCAGCCAGTTTCTTTGGAAACTGCTCCCAGTAACCAGGAGTGAAGGTGTTAAGGACAGTAAGAGGAGAAGCCCATGCTGGGGGTGTGTTTTCTAAGTCACTGCTGTAGGTGATGAGGCTTAATTCACCTCCTTGGTGGCAAACAGAATTTCTCTTAACACTGTCTCCTCAAGGAGGGGAGGCTGGGACATTTATGCCCAGGCTCACATCCTTCTGGGTGGAAGGCAACTGCTGGAAGCAGTAACTCCTTCTCTTCCTGATCGCATGTGTGTGAACCAAGGAGACTTGTCAGCGTGAGGAAGGGCCCTGGGGCAGAAGCAGAAAGGTACAGGGTGTGTATCAGTGAGGGTGAATCTGTACTTGCACAGAACGGTCTACTCTAGCTGCAGCTGAAATTCAAGGGGGCAGGAAGAAACTTGATATTAACCAGAGCTACCCATTACAATAGTTTACCCGAGCTTTCTCTAATGCAACTTAAACCATATCTTGCTAAGTTCCATTCTTTTCATGTTCTTTCTCAGTTCTTTCTCAGAAGCTTCTCTTCCACACACACGAAGATTTAACAAACAAGTACTGAGCATATAATACATGTGAGATTTTATTGATGGCCCCTGTGATAGAGCAGAGATCAGAGCTCATTCTTGCCCTCTATTGAGCTTCATCAGGTCCTGACCCAATGCTACCAAAATGGCTTCAGAGCATGACTTAGGGCTTGAGATTTAGTTTCATAGAACATTAGGTGGCATAATGGAGACTAGGGACTCTTAATCTTACTCTTAACCTTGATCTTTCGTATCCATCCTATACCTAGGTTTCCTCCCATCTTAAATGGAAGTTATGCCTACCTTTCTCTCCTTCAGCATTATCCTGAGAGGGCAAAAGGAGGCAATGCCCATGTATGCAATACAACCAATCCGAGTTAAAAGTAGCACTGTCAAAGCACTCTTTTTGAAAATACGAATAAACAGATGAAATAAAAGATAATTGAAATGTGTTATCATATCTAAAACCTTCACTCTTCTCCCTCCAATTTTGAGACTTACAGGAAATAAGGTGTCATAAGGTGTCAGTCTCCAACTACCAAACAAGGAAGATCAGCTCAGGTTTACTGCGATGGAAACCAATCCCATAGACTAGACTCTTTCGTAGAAGAATGAAAAAGAGAACCAAGACTGCTTATTGGGCATCTGCTGTGCAAGAGTGTGAAGTGTGTTCCAGGTAACTTCACACAAGTGCTCTCCAGGCTGGGCTCTACATGGGTGCATCTTGTCATTGGTGCCTACCTTCTGCCTATGATGTCCATGGAGCCTCTTACCGTTGATCAGTTGCTCAGTCATGTTCAACTCTTTGTGACCATGGGCTGCAGCATACCAGGCTTCCCTTCCTTCACTACCTCCTGGAGTTTGCTCAAACTCATGTACATTGATTTGGTGATGCCCTCCAGCCATCACATCCTCTGTTGCCCACTCCTGCTCCTCTGCTGCTACTGCTGCTAAGTCACTTCAGTCGTGTTCGACTCTGTGCGACCCCATAGACAGCAGCCCACCAGGCTCCCCCCGTCCCTGGGATTCTCCAGGCAAGAACACTGGAGTGGGTTGCCATTTCCTTCTCCAATGCATGACAGTGAACAGTGAAAGGGAAGTCGTTCAGTCGTGTCCAACTCTTTGCGACCCCATGGATTGCAGCCTTCCAGGCTCCTCCGTCCATGGGATTTTCCAGGCAAGAGTACTGGAGTGGGATGCCATTGCCTTCTCCGTCCTGCTCCTCTAGGTGGTTCTTTTCCTTTAGCTCTTTCCCACCACTCAGTGCTCAGTGGATGCAAGACGTTGCACCTCCTGTGTTACCACCTGGCTCCCACGCCTTCATACCCTGCAATGAGTCAGGCTCATCTGTTGACAAATGTGTGCTGTGTGTGCGTGCTCAGTCACCCAGTCATGCCCGACTCTTTGCGGCCCCATGGACTGTAGTGTAGCCCACTAAGCTCCTTTGTCCGTGGGGTTCTCCAGGCAGCAATTCTGGAATGGGTTGCCATTTTCTCCTCCAGGGGACCTTCCTGATCCAGGGATTGAACCTGCGTCTCTTGCGTCTCCTGCACTGGCAGGTTTGTGGAGGATATTGATACTTTGAGGACTTTCTATCTTAATTTCAATAGTGATTCCAAGGCTGAAAATTTCCGGTAATAGCATTCAGAGGGAGCGAAATTTGGAGGACAAAACAGACACGTTGCTACTTCTCAAGTGGCATCACCTGTAATACCTCTCCACAGGACTCACCCTGCTTGCATCAGAATGTCAAGCAGCTTCTGTCATAGTTTGACTCTGTGGGGAAGGCAGAATTTCCATCATCATTATCAATTCTCTCGTGTCTGACTGCATAAGACAATGACCTTTTCAAGTGTTAAAATGGGGTATTAGCAAAAGAAGAGTAAGGCAGAGAAAAGGTCACCTGAAATCAACAACATTTTACTTGTGAGTGCTCTAGGTTTCCAGGCAAGTGGAGATAGGCTCAATAATAGTATCTCTCTTTTTTTTTTTTTTCTGACTCTACTATTGGCTTTGGATTTCCAGTCTACCGAGGCAGTCTTCAGCAAAAGGGTAATGAATGATAAATCTGACCTCAAATATTGACAGTGTTATCCCTGTCTCAGAGTCATTCATTTAGTTTTCAAGAACGTTTTCTCTTTTTAAAAGGACTTTAAAGCTGAATATTCTATTTCATCTATTGTGATTATTCACATTTCAATTACAATTATCACTACTCAAGTGTCTTTTGCATGTGTGTATAGCTCAAGTTTCCACCTTTCTTCAAAACCATTGTGGAGACGGACAAGTGGAAAGAACTTTCCTATATGTTTAAGTTCTGGTTAAAACATTTTGCTGTAGGAAGTGTTCATTTTTATCACCTGAAACTACATTCAAGTAATTTGGTTTCTGTTTCCACAACAGTGTCAAGGTACAACATCAACAGAATTTATTTGCTTTTGTGTGTGTTTTTTTTTTTTTTTTTTTTTTAGAATTCTTCCACCAGCTCAAACCTGGAGTTGAATTTTACAGTCAATCTTTTCTCCTAGACAGAGGCACATTTCTTAAAACTGCACGGTATGATTTTATAATTTAACATTTCTGATGAGGAACAGAACCTTAGGCGAAACACCAATAGCTCTTAAGAAACCTTTTATTTGACTTTTATATTACAAAACAGGCTCAGAATCAGAAAAGATATAGAATCTGACACATTGCTAGGTACAAAGAAGTCAACTCAAAATGTGACTGATTGATCCAAAATGATTGGAGGAGAGTAAAATCAGCTTAGTTGAAATTCACATGACCACATGGGATACAGAATGCTCCTACTTCCAAGGTAGGAAACTCTGTCTCCTCACTAGGGAAATTTACATAAAGAAACTCAAGTGCAAGCAAGCGCTGCACATTTTTTTCTTCTCTTCTTCTAGTAGCCTTTGCTTTGGTTGGACTTGGCAAGTATCAGTAGAGAACAATGGCCAGGCAGCTCTTTTATCATGCCTTCCTAGCCTGCCTCATTCTCCACATTTTCATGTACCAAACTCAATTATTCATTCACTTGGAGTATGTTTACCACTTTGTGTTCAGAGAGCAGAATTCAAACTGCCTCTTTGACATTGAATGAAGCTGATTTCCCTCTTACAGTTAAACTGGGATAAGTGATCAAATGGATTTGGAAAACAAAGCAGCATTTTTCAACGCGTAATTTCCTTAAAGATTAGACTCACTAGATGGCATCAAATATTGGTGATCAGATACAGGCGGCAAATGCTGTGTGCACTCGGGCTCAAACTGTGATCCGTCAAACGATGCCTGTTTACAACTTGTTTCCCGTCCATCCGTTACGGGACACATACAAAAACCAAGACTAAACTTTTAGAAATTTGAGGAGATATTTGACTTCATGATTTTACATCTGTTAAATCTATTCATAAAAATAGGTCGTATCTTATATTATTTATTTTATTATTTCTGTTTTTCTAAAAAATCACTTTTATTATATTTTAGTAAAGTAGAGCTCCTCTGTGAATTGGGAGAAAACCTGAAAACCGATCCTTCACCACAGGGAGAGAAATGTCAACATACTGTTGCCCTTCCTTACAAATTCACAATATATGCGTGTGCGTGAGCTCGGTCCCGTCCGACTCTTTGTGACCCGTGGACTGCCGTGCAGCCCGCCAGACTCCTCTGTCCATGGAATTCTCCACACAAGAATACTGGAGTGGGTTGCCATTTCCTACTCCAGGGGATCTTTCCCACCCAGGGATCGAACCCATGTCTGTTGCCTCTCCTGCACGGGCAGGCAGGTTCTTCACAAGTGTGCCACCTAGGAAGCCCCTTCACAATATATGATACATAACAAGTTGAAAGTTTTGAGAAACCCTGCAGGAGAGAGACCCATTGCACTCACTGTTTCTAATATTTACTAGGCCTTAGAAACTGCATTTTTTCCCTTCTGGGTTCATTTCTATTAATATGGTATGTAATGAATGTTCTACAGAACACACTGGAAAATGTTGAATTATGATGAACAGTGTTTGTAAAGCACTTTGTATTTTTAAAAGCACAATAATATATTACCTTATCAAAAGCATATTTAAAGTGGAATCAGTAGGCAAATATCACACTCTAACGTGACCACATATTCCATATCACAAATGTATATTTTAATGATTTAATTGGGACATGAAAACTGGTAGCACCTACTCATGTACCTTCAGATATATATATTTGAGAGAGTTAATCCATGTAGGGATAAACTAGTTTTATTTTGACTAAGGACTAAGAAGTGAACGTGATGGGGGAGGGAGATTTTGACTGTTTATTTGTATCAAAAGTAGAGGGACACTGAACGCAGTTTCCATGCCTGGCTTCCATGTTGGAGCCAGTGGTCACACTGTGAATTCCCATGATGTTCCTGTCCGTGTCTTTAGCTCTTTACAGTTTGGATGGTGTTTGGGAAACCTCAAAGCAGAGTCTAGAGATTTGGTTTACACAGCCAGGAGGCCAGGTTACTGACTTCTGAACTAACCCATACAAGAAATCCAATTTCTCGGATTCCCAGTGACAGAGGGGATTATGCTATTTTACTAAAGCAGCAGATAATCCGAACACAGTCAAATCAAAACTGCAACACAGAAAACAAGAACATAGTTAATTTCTCCAAGTGAGGAATTTAAAGTCAAGGTGCATTGGAGGGTGGTGTGTGGAAATGTTTTCTGGAAACCATGGGCTGACAGCTCACCCAGTAGAGTGCTGTGTCATTGGGGAATTGTCTATGGTTCTGGGTTAGCTGTAGCCCTTTAGTGTTGGAAATACGGTCTTATTATTGGTGCTTCACAAATCATGGGTGTTAAGATACTGATTATTGATGTCAAAGCTCACAGCAACCCTGTTAACTACACTCAGATTATTGGTAGCACAAGGGTGAAGGCTACACACTCGAGATGCAGGTTTAGGCTCACATCCTGGCTTCTCTACTAACAAGCTGTGTGACCTTGGCGAAGTGACTTAGCTCTTAGTCCTGTTGAGAGGACTGACAACATAATAGATGTAAAGTGCTTAGAACATTGTCTGGCATCCAGTAAGCAATGGATCATGGTTAGCGGTTATGATTTGCATTGATAAATTCAATGTCAAGTGGACTATGTACTTAAATTGGCTTGATTAGCTTAATTCACCCTGTAGACAAACTACATTATAAGCCAAATTATCAGCAGCCGCTTAGTCATTATGGCCGTGGAAGGAGTTACTTCTGTTTGTGTGCTTTATAGCACTATACAGCCTGGCACCCTACTCCAGTACTCTTGCCTGGAGAATCCCATGGACAGAGGAGCCTGGCCGGCTACAGTCCATGGGGTCGCAAAGAGTCAGTCATGACTGAGCGAGCTCACTTCACTTCACTTCACAGCCTATATAGCACTATATAGCCCATGACCACCTGCTGTATCCATTTCAGTGCCCTTAGAATCAGCAGGCAGAGACAGTCCTTGTCAGATTCACAATGCAGCTGGCTATTTACTTCCAATAGGTTATGGACAAGAGTTACTGTCCGGAGAGATAGTCTGGTTCTCTATGGTGCCTGTATATACTTATGTTTTGACCCCCTATTTGCTAATTCTAGAGTGCACAGCTCAGAAGACAGCCTTATTTTCATGCTTACACGGATCATTTTACAGTTTCCCTCCTACACATACCTATGAGATACTCATGTATCCAGACTCAACGTGTATCTGTGAATTGAACAGTAAAGACTAAGAAGATTTTTTTAGCAAAACAGCCCGTGCTTAAAAGAATCACTCAGATCACTTAAAAATTTGCAGAAACAATGTCACAATTTCAGAACAGATTTATGGATTTCATTGAGTGCATTGAATTCCTGCTGTTGCCTATTAAAACCTTAGAATTTATCCAAATGATCAAGGGTCTGCTTTTTCATTTTGGTAAAGTTTCTAAAGAAATGGATTGAGATGGAAAAAATTCATGCCCCCTAAACAAGCACTTTCAGAACAGTCCTGAAAAGTTTGCGTCTTTTGTCCCACTCTAGCCGTTCATCGAGGGCGAGGCTCCTGGAGTGGATGCTAGGAGCCCTTGTCAGTGGTGTGAACCTGTGTGAGATAAGAATTGTGCCCAACCATTCTCACTCATGATTCAGCCTGTTTAATACTGATATTTTTATGACCTCGTTAAACGATGTTGAATGGCTACAACTAAGCTGCTCTTTTTATAAATAAAGTGGAAAAGCTGGGATTGCTTTTGTTTTCCTATTTAATATTAAAAGCCAATACCCATGATTGGCTGTTACGTGGCAGTGAAAAATCAGGAGATTCATTTGTGTCTGGATTGCTGCAGAGCCAAATATTAAGGAAGGTGAATATTTTTATTCTTAATTATCCCTATTTAACAGGCCAGATAGATTTTGTGCATCGTTCATGTCCCCTGAATCCTAAGATTAGACTATATGAAAATAAACTTTTAATTAGCAATCTAGTGAAGAAAATAGACTCATATTCAAATATTGCATTATGTCTTTTTCCCCCTTCTTCTATTGCCTTTTAAAAATAATCTCCATCATTTTTACTTGGCAATGAACCTCCCGCATCACACTCAAAATTAACTTATAGTTTTCATTAAGTGCAGTCTAGACTGTCTGTCTTTACCCCAATCCAAAGCACAAACAACTTGATTTGCCACTTAGACCAAACTTCTTCCTAAAGAGAAAAAGCAAAAGTATGTAAGAGTGCTTTTAAACCTTAGATGAGGTAAGCACAGTGTTCAATAACTTCATCAAATCAGGTATAAATTTTATGGTGCAAATGCCAGGCTTCACAGGTCAGTGAGCTTTTTCAAATGGTACACAGGCTGCCTATATCAAATTTGTACAGAAGAATTGATTTTGGTGGTTGGAATAAGGCCATTTTTGTCTTGCTGCAAGCTTTCCAGAAATAATAGTGTTATGTTAGAAGATAAATTATAAATAGATGACCATTTTAAAGTATTATTCGGAATGCTAACAACTACCATAATAGACTTTCTACAGTAAAGCTAAATAGCGGGTGTCAGCTTAATTTTTAGGGCTTCCCTGGTGTCTCAGCAGTAAAGAATCCACCTGCCAATGCAGAAAATACAGGTTCAATCCCTGAGTCAGGAAGATCTCCTGGAGGAGGGCGTGGCAATCCACTCCAGTATTCTTTTTTTAATTTTTATTTTATTTTATTTAACTTTACAATATTGTATTGGTTTTGCCATATATCAAAATGAATCTGCCACCAGTATACATGTGTTCCCCATCCTGAACCCTCCTCCCTCCTCCCTCCCCATACCATCCCTCTGGGTCGTCCCAGTGCACCAGCCCTAAGCATCCAGTATCATGCATTGAACCTGGACTGGCGACTCATTTCATATATATCATATACACTCTAGTATTCTTGCCTGAAGAATCCCATGGACAGAGGAGCCTGCTGGGCTACAGTCCTTAGGGTTGCAAAGAGTCGGACACGACTGAAGTGACTGAGCATGCTCGCTCGATTTTTAGTTCTCTGGTACCTCTCAGTGGTTGTGTGGATTCATGAAGAAACAATCATGTTTTATGTATAGCCTTGTTTTCTTTCTGATGTGCCAGTGTTACTGGCAGGACCGTCATAGGAGCAGGCAGGGTCTTTGGGACCCCGGTAGTTGGCACCTCTGGAAGGAGAGGAGAAATACGTTCCCAGAATGGAGGCTCTTGGTGTATTTTGCTCTGTGTGAGGATTAACTGACAGAAAGATGGGTGAAGGATGTGATTGGTAGTGGCTTTCCAGGTGGCCCAGTGGTAAAGAATCTGCTTGCTAATGCAGGAGACGCAAAAGATGTAGGCTAGATCTCTGGGTCAGGAAGACCCCCTGGAGAAGGGAATGGCAACCCACTCTAGTGTTCTTGCCTGGGGAATCCCACGGACAGTGGAGCCTGGTGGGCTACAGTCCACGGGGTGGCAAAGGAGTTGGACAGAAGTTAGTGACTGAGCACACGCAGTCATGATCAATAACGCGCCATCCTCACCCTCTCCAGTGGGTCATGTGCCCTTGTGTCTCTTCCTAGAGGGCTTTCATTGTCTGTCAGATCAGATCAGATCAGATCAGTCGCTCAGTCGTGTCCGACTCTTTGCAACCCCATGAACCGCAGCACGCCAGGCCTCCCTGTCCATCACCAACTCCTGGAGGTCACTCAGACTCACATCCATCGAGTCAGTGATGCCATCCAGCCGTCTCATCCTCTGTCGTCCCCTTCTCTTCTTGCCCACAATCCCTCCTAGCATCAGAGTCTTCTCCAATGAGTCAACTCTTCGCATGAGGTGGCCAAAATACTGGAGTTTCAGCTTTAGCATCATTCCTTCCAAAGAATCCCAGGGCTGATCTCCTTCAGAATGGACTGGTTGGATCTCCTTGCAGTTCAAGGGACTCTCAAGAGTCTTCTCCAACACCACAGTTCAAAAGCATCAATTCTTTGGCGCTCAGCCTTCTTCACAGTCCAGCTCTCACATCCATACATGACCACAGGAAAGACCATAGCCTTGACTAGGCGAACCTTTGTTGGCAAAGTGATGTCTCTGCTTTTGAATATGCTATCTAGGTTGGTCATAACTTTCCTTCCAAGAAGTAAGCGTCTTTTAATTTCATGGCTGCAGTCACCATCTGCAGTGATTTTGGAGCCAGAAAAATAAAGTCTGACACTGTTTCCATTGTTTCCCCATCTATTTCCCCATCTATTAGGGTTTAGGAATTGAAGGCATGGACTGCTGTGTGAAAACAGAGCTCTGTAGAAAGAAGCTTTCTCCAGGGGCTTTAAGCCAACATAGTCATTTCTGACTCTGTCTCTGTGTTTTCCTTTCAACAATCCTTGGATATTTGTTTGCATGTTTGTTTCCCTGACTTGGAGAAGGCAATGGCACCCCACTCTGGTACTCTTGCCTGAAAAATCCTATGGATGGAGGAGCCTGGTAGGCTGTAGTCCATGGGGTCACTAGGAGTCGGACACAACTAAGCAACTTCACTTTGACTTTTCACTTTGACTTTTCACTTTCATGCACTGGAGAAGGAAATAGCAACCCACTCCAGTGTTCTTGCCTGGAGAATCCCAGGGACTAGGACAGGAGTCTCTGCCATCTTTCTTTTCCTCCTGGTTTCTAGCATAGAGTTTGGCACATAATAGGTAGTTTTGCTTGTTAAATACCTCTCAATCCATGCATCTTGGAGCTGAGGATTAAAATCTGGCAAAATCTGATAAAATCTCAAACATAGAGTATCTACTAATATGAACACAGAACTCTTATGAGTCCATCTAAGCTCAGGTTGAAAGAAATTCAGAAATGGTCTTTATATTCATAAAAAAGTGAAACAAACTTTACTTCTGTCCCTAATAAGAAAGAGACTCATCACTGATTAAAAGTTTATTTTCTGTTCCCACAGTATAAACACCTGCTTGCCACTGACTTTTGCTTTATCGATGAGGAAGCTACATGGATCTCAATAATCCTTGAACCTTTGGCATTTGTTTTATTCTTTATATTTCAGAGTGCTGATGTTTTTGCTCTTCAGATGCTCAACAATATAGATTCAAACTAGAAGGGCGTTAGTGCTATGAAACTTACAACAGATTTAAATTCCAACCAGGACACCACAGAAAAGACATCCAAGCATCACCTTGTCTTCTCTGAGTAATAAAACATGTAATAAGTGTCTGAGTAATAAAACATGTACAACTGGGACATCAGTGACCACTGCATCTGAAATGTAAATAAGGATATTTAAATAAACTCAAAATGGATTAAAGATCTAAATGTAAGACCAGAAACCATCAAACTCCTAGAGGAAAACATAGGCAAAACACTCTCTGACATACATCACAGCAGGATCCTCTATGACCCACCTCCCAGAATATTGGAAATAAAATAAAAAATAAACAAATGGGACCTAATTAAACTTAAAAGCTTCTGCAAAACAAAGGAAACTATAAGCAAGGTGAAAAGACAGCCTTCAGAATGGGATAAAATAATAGCAAATGAAGCAACAGACAAACAACTAATCTCAAAAATATACAAGCAACTCCTACAGCTCAATTCCAGAAAAATAAATGACCCAATCAAAAAATGGGCTAAAGAACTAAATAGACATTTCTCCAAAGAAGACATACAGATGGCTAACAAACACATGAAAAGATGCTCAACATCACTCATTATCAGAGAAATGCAAGTCAAAACCACTATGAGGTACCATTACACGCCAGTCAGAATGGCTGCGATCCAAAAGTCCACAAGCAATAAATGCTGGAGAGGGTGTGGAGAAAAGGGAACCCTCTTACACTGTTGGTGGGAATGCAAACTAGTACAGCCACTATGGAGAACAATATGGAGATTCCTCAAAAAGCTGGGAATAGAACTGCCTTATGATCCAGCAATCCCACTGCTGGGCATATACACTGAGAAAACCAGAATTGAAAGAGACACGTGTACCCCAATGTTCATAGCAGTACTGTTTACAATAGCCAGGACTTGGAAGCAACCTAGATGTCCATCTGCAGATGAATGGATAAGAAAGTGGTGGTACATATACACAATGGAGTATTATTCAGCCATTAAAAAGAATACATTTGAATCAGTTCTAAGGAGGTGGATGGAACTGGAGCCTATTATACAGAGTGAAGTAAGCCAGAAAGAAAAACACCAATACAGTATACTAACGCATATATATGGAATTTAGAAAGAAGGTAACAATAACCCTGTATACGAGACAGCAAAAGAGACACTGATGTATAGAACAGTCTTATGGACTCTGGGAGAGGGAGAGGGTGGGATGATTTGGGAGAATAGCATTGAAATATGTATAATATCATTTCTGAAACGAGTTGCCAGTCCAGGTACGATGCCTAATGACGGATGCCTGGGGCTGGGGCACTGGGACAACCCAGAGGGATGGTATGGGGAGGGAGGAGGGAGGAGGGTTCAGGATGGGGAACACATATGTGCTTGTGGTGGATTCATTTTGGTGAATGGCAAAAGCAATACAATATTGTAAAGTTAAGCAAAATAAAAAAAAAAAAGAGAACCATCTCAAATTACCTTCCATCCCACTATTAAAATGATCTCTGAGGTTCATGGTAGTTTATTTCATTGTTAGCAGACACTGTTTGTTCTTTCTCAAGGTCCATCATGCCTTCTCAGGGAGTTGTCTGACAGTCAGCTCTTAAGGATGGCATAAAATTCACTGGCCTCAGTTGAACCTCCACTGCAATCTTGAGGCTTCCTATCATCATTTAGAGAATAGTAGTTCTCAGATATTTAATACATCCCTCAGCATTGAGGCGTTCAGTGCCCCCCTAGGCAAGGCAGTCCCTTATTACAAAAGGGGGCTCGGACCCTTCCTCACACCAGTCACGTGGCCAAGGGCCTCCTTTCTCTTGCTCATCTGCTTCTGTCCCACTTCCAGCCCTTTGAGGAGCAAGTGTTCCTCTGCCTGCTCTTTATTATAAAAATGTGGAGCCACAAGGAACCTCAAAGATCATCTGTAAGTGGGAGGGAAGTTCAAGAGGGAGGGGACATATGTATACTGATGGCTGATTCATGTTGAGGTTTGACAGAAAACAGCAAAATTCAGTAAAGTAATTATCCTCCCATTAAAAAATAAATAAATTAAGAAAAAAAGATCATTTGTAAGCTGATGGATGAGGAAGCTGAGGCCTGGAGAGGTCACATGACCTGCCTGAAGTCACATAGCCGTTTAGGGGCAGGACGGGACTTAAAACTGGACCAGGTCTTCTGATTTTCGCACCAGGGACTTTTCTCTTTTACCAGGCTTAGGAAGGGGCAGGGGCAGTAGAAGCACTGGACAGTCTACGTTGCATTTTACAATAGCAAGACGTTCCTTTAAGCTTTTTTCTCTCTTGTTTTAAAAAGGTGCTTGTTTAAATGTTCCCAGTTCTCCCACTTTTATACATGGAAGGCTAACCCGATACCTTGTGCAGAAAACTGACAGACTATTTTCGACAAAATAAACAGTGTAAAGCAAGTAGCACAAGTATTTAGGGACATTCAAGGGTCCTTTGTGTTTCAAGCACCCAGCAGCTCAGTGAACACGCTTGTCCTGGTTGTCGAGGGAGAGGAAGATAAGGGGGGAGACCTGGGCACCAGAGGAGGAGCAGTGCTGCAGTGAGCACGTGAGTGAGGCTTGTTGCTGTGCTGCGCTTATTTTCCCTGTAAGTATAAAAATGCAGAATCACCATCCGTGACGCTCTGAGCCAGGCAGCCAGCAAGACTCATTTCTCTTCCTTTTTTTTTAGTTTTTTTAAATTGGAGGATACTTGCCTTACAATATTGTGTTAATTTCTGCCGTACAACGATGTGAATCAGCTCATATATGTGTGCTAATATATGATATTTGTTTTTCTCCTTCTGATTTACTTCACTCCATATGATGGACTCTAGGTTCATTCACACCACTATAAATGACTCAGTTTTGTTTCTTTTTATGACTAAGTAATATTCCATTGTGTATATATGTACTACATCTTCTTTAGATATTCATCTGTTGATGGACATCTAGGTTGCTACCACATCCTGGCTATTGTAAATAGTGCTTCAGTGAGCATAGGGGTACATGTGCTTTTTTGAGTTATGGTTTTCTCAGAGTATATGCCCAGTAGTGGGATTGCTAGGTCATACGGTAGTTTTATTCCTAGATTCTTAAGGAACACCCATATTGTTCTTCATAGTGATTGTATCAATTTACATTCCTATCAACAATGGAAAGGAGTTCCCTTTTCTCTGTACCCTGCCCAGCATTTATTGCTTGCAGATTTTTTTCTGATGGCCATTCTGACTAGTGAGAGTTAGTACCTCGTTGGAGGGTGTGAGGTAGCTCCTCGTTGTAGTTTTTATTTTCATTTCTCTCATAGAAAGAAATGACTTTGAGTGATGTTGAGCATCTTTCATGTGTGTGGGGGCTATCAGTATGTCTTCTTTGGAGAAATGTCTGTTTAGATCTTCCACCCATTTTTTGATTATGTTGTTTGTTTGTTTGATATTGAGTGCCTGAACTGCTTGTATGTTTTGGAGATAAATCCTTTGTCAGCTGCTTCATTTGCAAACATTTTCTTCCTTTCAGAAGGTTGTCTCCACAAGACTCATTTCTAAGCCTCAAAGTAAAATGTCAACAAGACCCTGCATGTCTCAGCAAAGATCCCAGAAGACAAGCCATGCATCTCTTTGTTCCACGCAGACCCACGGGGAGAGGGGCTCTGATCCTGGGTCTCACGGTGGCAGGTCTAGTCCACACAGAGAAGCTGCTGCCTGGATGCCTGCTTGGAGGAGGCAGGTGGTGTGCAGCTTACTGGGGGGAACTATCTCACTTCTAAATGTCTGGATGTTGGGCTCTATAAGTATGGACTTTTAGACTAAACCAGGCTCGGTAGAAGGGGACACTGTTTCTCTTACCTTTGAACCTCTTTTATCCTTTCCTTTTCTCTCTTTCCCCTTTTTGCTGCCTTTCCCCTTTTTGCTCCAATCCCTAAGTGCCCTACAGACTGCAAGGCTGGCACAAACATCTCTTACATGCTCTGTTCTGACAGTTGTTGGAATGGGGTTGTGCCAGTGATCCTGAGCCACATTCCAAATGTGAGTTTCAGATCATTTAAAGGTGAAAACAGCTACCTGAGTGAGACCACAAAGACACTCTTCTCTTCTCCTCCTCACTTTGTAAAACTTCAATCCTGCTTTTCTTCCACTCAGCAATTCTCTGGTCTTTGGATGTGTCCTGATGTGCATGGAATGAATAAAGCCATTAATCTCTATTCGAGTCATTTCTTTTGACAGAGGGAGTAGTGATCATAAATTAAAAGTTTTCATCTTTGACTTTTAGGGTGAGCCTGGGAAAGACACATCTCAGGACACTATATGAAGTGTTACAATGAGGCTGAGTTAGAAAGTGAGACAGATAGGAGGTGTGATTCAGAGCCAGGAGAAGAACCAAGGGAAACTGGATTGAAACAACTACTGTCAGAAAGGGGGTTTTCATCCAGAGTCAGTCAGACTCAAAATGAGGACGCAGTCCTGTCTGCTTCCAGGTATGCCTCGAGTCTGGGAGTCCGCTGCTGCCTTCACTTCAGACCAGCTGGCTACAAGTCTGGGGGGTCCTTGGAGAATTACTGAAGTTTGATCCTTCTCTAGGACAACTCCCAGAACTCAGGGAAGTGCTGTACATTTTACCCACGAACTGCACAGATTTGCTTATATGCAGATATTTTTTTCGATAAATATATGGTTGGCCCTCTGTGTCTATGGGTTCTGCATCAATTAACCAAGCATACGTCTTTACTATGTTTATGATTTGTGGTTGGTTGAATCCATAAATGTGAAATGCAAGGATATGGAGGGTCAACTATGGGACTTGAACATCTGTAGGTTTTGATATTTATGGCAGATCCTGTATCCAATTCCCCAGAGATACCAAGGGATAACTATACTCACAGTCGCAGTTTTATTAGAGTCAGATCAGATCACATCAGTCACTCAGTCGTGTCCAACTCTTTGAGACCCCATGAATCGCAGCACACCAGGCCTCCCTGTCCATCACCAACTCCCAGAGTTCACCCAGACTCACGTCCATCGAGTCAGTGATGCCATCAAGTCATCTCATCCTCTGTCGTCCCCTTCTCCTCTTGCCCCCAATCCCTCCCAGCATCAGAGTCTTTTCCAATGAGTCAACTCTTTGCATGAGGTGGCTAAAGTACTGGAGTTTCAGCTTTAGCATCATTCCTTCCAAAGAAATCCCAGGGCTGATTTCCTTCAGAATGGACTGGTTGGATCTCCTTTTATTAGAGTAGGGGGATACAAATCAGAACCAGCCAAAGGAAAAGATGCCTAGGGTAAAATCTGAGACTGGTAGGGTTCCAAATGTGAAACTTCAAGGTCCTCAGCAACTCAGCATTTTCCTGATATCAGTGTGTGGCAATATGCAGAGAATTTTCCACCCAGTAAGATCAGTTAGCTCTGGTGTCCAGAGTTTTTAACTGAAATTCATTACATAGGCATGACTGACTGAGCAATTATCCATGTGACTGAACTTCGTTCTTCCCCAGAGGTCAGCTGATTTCATGTGACCCAAAACTCCCACTCTAATCACAGGTTGGTCTCTCTGGTGCAGGCAGCCCCCACCCTTAGCCTATCCCCCAATTTGCGGTCTCACCTGACATCATTTTTGCATAAACTACTGGGTGCCCATCACAGGCCACCTGGTGAGCATGCACGATTACGTATGTCTAAGGGACCCATGACCACCAACAAAGGCACCCCTGTCACTCAGGAAATTACAAGAGTTTAGAGGTTGCCTCCCCACAGTTGGGTCGAGGCCAGCTCTCCTTGAGTAAGGTTCATTCTTCACGGTGCACCTTGGCAGTGGGGGTTGAGCCAAGGTTCCTACAGGTGTAAACCTGATGGGTTGTGAAAGGGTGGGGCGCAGAGGGAAGGGATGGGTGGTGGGACCACATTGCTGTCAAGAGTCTCTTGTTCACCTGCCATGGCCCAGATCCGCATGTGCCGAGCTGGGCTCAACATGAACCCTGGTGGAGATGCCATTTGAGTGGAAATGAAAGTATTAAGTGTATTTGGTCAAAATACTCCAATCTGTGGGTTTGTCCTAGTTTTTATGATCAAGTCCTTCCTGGAGAATTCCGTGGATTCATAAAAATGAATCAGCATAGTGCTGAGCGTAGCAGGGTAAGGCCAGGAAGCTCTGGGTGCTGTGTATCCCCTGTTCCCTCTCAGGACTTACAGCCAGAGAGACTATAACACTAGATGATCAGTCTTCAGTTAACAAGGAACTGCTTTTAAACCATCTCTGGGATGGTTTAACACCATAAACACTGCAGGGATTCAGAAGAGCCCTTCAGAAGACTATCTCACTTCCCAGCTGTGTGAAAGTGAAAGTGAAGTCGCTCAGTCGTGTCCGACTCTTTGCGACCCCATGGACTGTAGCCTACCAGGCTCCTCAGTCCATGGGATTTTCCAAGCAAGAATACTGGAGTGGGTTGCCATTTCCTTCTCCAAGGGATCTTCCTGACCCAGGGATTGAACCCAGGTCTCCTGCGTTGTAGGCAGATGCTTTACTGTCTGAGCTCCCAAGGTAGAGCCAACTGGGTATCCCAGCTGTGTATCCCAGCTGTGTATCCCAAGTCAATCCACTAACTTTTCGAACTCTTTTCCCTCATCTCTAAAATGGTAATAAACCTATCTACCTTACTTGGTTATTATTAGAATGAATGAACCCATGCATATCAAATGTCGAGCACACAGTTTCTAAATGGTAGGTGTTCAGTAAGCATCTTTGCCTTGTCTCTCTGCTTCTTTTGACCCCAGCATGTCGTGTTCTGAGATCTCTTGCTACTCAAAGGTTTTTGAGCAGCCTTTTTGACAGCCTCTTATATTCTGTATTGTCTCTAAAAATCTCATGCAGTCTTGCAAACCCAACTTCTGCTTAATTGCTTCCTCCTACCACTGCTTTTGGTAAGTTCTGTATAACTCAGTTTGAAGTTTAACCCTGTTTGCCCCTTTTCAAGGGAACTGCACTTGGCGGTGGTTGTTGGGGTTGGGGGGAGCTGTTCCTGAAGAATTGTGCAATTTAGGAAAATTAAGTTTCAGACCAGCCATGTGGCTTTGACAGCTTCAACTGCTCAGTACTTAGCAATAATGGAGAAAATGCCAGTAAAAATGACAAAAGGACAGAGCCCTGACCTACCAGGTAATTGTATATTGAATATGTCTTGGCTCAAATGAGAGGATTTTGCTTAAATGAACTAAGGGCAAAACTACATGTTGTAAGTCATACAAAACAAGACTGGTGCTCTGGATAATTAAAGATGCAAAAGAGCAGCTCAAGATGCTCGAAAATGGAAAGTGAATATCACTGGCTTTAAAGGTGTGAGCTGATGAGGCTGGGAAGGGCAGACAGTTTCTGTTTAATGAATAGATTTTCAGGCATGTGTTTGGGTACGGACAAAGACAGGCAGTCATTCAAGCCTAGCACTATTTTTTATATTAGGGGGAAAAAGATGAGAGATGTTGGTTATCTAGAGCCCACAATGGCTCTTATCATCCTCCAGATGCACAGAGAGGGGTAAAGAAGGTAAAGAGTTTGAGGGCGATAAGTACAAAACCACAGAGTGAATTTGTGGAGGAATGAGGATTAGAGCCGTTAAATGCTTTAGTCGCTTGATCCTGCTAATCTTTGTTCTCTAATGTGAGAAATTCTTGGGCTTTAGGAAGAGACTACCGTAGGTTCTTATATGAAAGCAGGATTGACTGTCACTGTGTAATCCCCACATATTTGCGCCCTATCTCTTCTCTAATCAGAAGGAGGCAGCTGGAGAAGGCGGGCAGAGAGATTACCTCCCATTTCACAGCACGTTGTGTTCTTGTGTTGCAGCATCTTTAATTACTGAGAAGTAATTCACTGAATAGCACCCAAGTGGCTTGAAAGAGTTAATGCAGTTTCCAGAAGTGTCTAACCTTCTCCCCAGGAGTAGCTTAAGTGCAGAACAAATCTCTCTCAATAAATACTAAACAACAAGAATCAACTGATAAGGGTCAAACTCCACAAAACAAAATTGAACTAGTGGCCCATTTAATCCAGCACCTTTTCAATAAATCCCTTTTCAACATAAAAGTGCTATTGGCTGGCAATTTCCACGAACTGATGACCATTCTTCCTCTCTCCTTTGAGGTTGGTCAGTATTCATTTATTCCCTTCACTCATTTCCTTCACCATTAATCCATTCATCCAGCCCCCATCCATTTATCCATATTTTTTTTCTTTGCTCTCACATATTTTTTTTTATTTTTAAAAGGTTCCTTTATTTAGTTTTGCTTTTAAGAGAGACTTTTAATTTCAAAATAGATTTAGATTTACAGAAATGTGAAAATTGTACAGGGCTTCCATATACTCCATACCTAGTATTTCCCCTGTAATTAACATTGTACTCTTACATGGTACATTTGTCGCAATTAATGATCAAATATCAATACGCTGCTATTAAAGTCCACATTGTATTCAGGTTCCCCTAGTTTTTTTTTTTTTTTTTTTGGCCATACCATGAAGCATATGAGATCTTGGTTTCCTAACCAGGGATCGAACTGGTGTCCCCTGCACTGGAAGCACAGTCTTTACCACTGGATGGCCAGAGAAATCCCTTAGTTTTTAACCTACACCTTTTTTTCTGTTCCAGGATTCTATCCAGAATGCATGGCATTTTGTTGTTGTGTTTCCTTAGGCTCCTGCATCCATTTTACTGTGTCTACTATGCAAAGTTTTGTGATAAATAAGACATAGTCCTTCTCTATCTCCCTCATTAGAAGGAGATGGTGTGAACTGAAAATCCATAGCACATTCTAAGAGAAGTCTGTAGAGGGTCAGTGGGCATCGTCTCTTCCAGAAGCCCTCATGGACTAACGTTCTCCTTCGGTTCCATGTTCTCCCCCATGAAGGATCCGTTCAGTTCCAGTTTTTGTCCAAACTAGGTTTTTCATAATTCGGCTTCATTTCCTGTGAATTTTTGGTACATTGTCATTGATGGGCAAATGGGAATAAATGACACAACATTCCAAACATCTTCGGTGAACTAAGTCCTTGTTTCTGATAGCGCATTAAAATTTTGCAAACTATGAGGACCAGTTGCCCTGGTTTTCCTGGGACTGTCCTGGGTTTGATCCCTGGGTTGGGAAGATCCCCTGGAGGAGGACATGGGAACCCACTCCAGTATTCTTACCTGGAGAATCCCAGGGACAGAGGAGTCTGGCGGGCTACAGTCCATGGGATCGCACAGACTGACACGACTTAGCACGTACCTATGTCCTGGTTTTTATACTTAAAGACCTAGTTCTCCATAGAACCCTTGTTCCTGGCCTCAGCCCAGAAAGTGCTGCATGCCTGGGGAACCCCCTCAGCCCCCAGTGCTAACTGGGCCCACTGGGGCAAGAAGTCTCATGCCTTGGAAGCTGTCTTTCTAGGACTCCTGCCCTACTTAGTTATAGAACCACCGGCAGTACAGCAACTGTATGGAAAAATTACAAAAGGTGAAGTGTGAGGGGAGGGTTTCTGAGATCACACCAGCTTTCTGTAAAATGGACGGCAGTGCAAGCCTGGTAAGTCATGTCAGTCATGTCTGACTCTGTGCAACCCCATGGACTGCAGCCCGCCAGCCTCCTCTGTCCATGGGATGGATTCTCCAGGCAAGAATACTGGAGTGGGGTGCCATTGCCCTCCTCCAGGGGATCTTCCTGACCCAGGGATCCAACCTGCATCTCTTTTGTCTCCTACACTGGCAGGCGGGTTCTTAACCTCTAGCACCACCTGGGGAGCCCTGAAGAGGTAGAGGTCTTGGCAGTATCTTCACAGGAGCCTGGAGAGGTAACTGATGGAACAGAAATGCAAACACAGGACTGAGCCCCCTCTTCGGGCATCTGTTAGGGGTGGAGTCCTGGCGCTGGGGTCCGAGGATATGGGGTGGGTGGCTGGAAGACCTACCACCTCTTAGAGATGACTTGGGTTGGCTCTTTCACCTCTCCATTCTTCAGTGTCTTCATCTGTAAAACGGATCAGTGCCTTTCCCATACACATTTCAGTGTTGTTGGACACTCAGTAGGCTAGTGTGTGAGAATCACTTGAAATCCAGGAATTGTCTGCAAATGTGACTGACTTCCATTATCCAGTAGCAATGTGATGTGAATAACATAGCAAATCTGCAAGGGCGTGGTACATGGCTGCAATTCGTGGACACTCCTGGCTGTGATGAAAGGCCGACTGGTCATTACAAGCAATGTCTTCCTGTGATACAGCCGGGGGCCATCTCTTGTACAGAGCTGAATTGTGTGAATGACACAAGAGCAACCTGATCATTATTTTTCATGACATTTGCCCAAGTCAGCCACAGACCACAGACAGCATAAGTTGAATTTTGAAAACTGTACTGAAATTTAACATCCACCTTTTTGCTACTTTAATGTGTGTATGTGTTGGTTTTTTTTTTTTTTTTTGGTGTTTTTGTTTGTTTGAGGAGCATGATATTGCCTTTCTATTTTGTTCTTTTTCTGCAAAATCACAGGGAAACTCTCAGTTCTGATACCTTTCTACTCTTATAGCCCTTTTGAAATCTAAGAATATAAAATACTTTTTGGATAGAACATAATATACTACCTTTTGCAGCAAATCTATGTCATGCCTTCCCACTACTTCCTCCCCCAGCAAACACTCCGTTACTCTGTAATGTGTTTGCACCAAAGAAAAATTACTGACCCCATGATCTGAACTACAAAATGTTCTCAAAATATATTGCCTCATCTGTTAGGTTTGATTAAACCATTTATCAGCAAAAAATAAAAATTGCTTTTCATTGCTTAGCATGTCTGGAGGAATACTTTGTGGCATTATTGTTGCCTCAGCATCTGTAGGTGAACTGCATACTATTACTAGTTTACGATAATATGGAGGCAAGCTTAAATTAGGACGAAGATTGTCTTATTCTATTTGCACTGCTTGTCACATCTAGGTATGATTCTGACTGCATTGCTGGCTAGGCTAGATCATCTCTAAGCATTCAGTTGTAATGTTTATTTATGCATTTACTTCTATTAACAAAATCATATCATCCATCCTCCACCCTGCTATATAGGCATTGAATTCTTTTTCCAACCATGGAGATGAATGTATGGTGTGCACTTTCCTACCTTAGTGAAATACTTGGCTAAAATTCAGAATGTGGCCAGACACAAAGCAGCAGAGATTTTCCCCGTCTAAAGCTCATTAATTCCGAAGACCTCTGAATCGCTATCTTCATCTTTTTACCTCTATTCCCTACTCGTGGATTTAGTTACTGCAGTGAATGTGAATTAAATGGTTGCACAGTTTGATCCTCTACAACTCTATCAAGGTTATGTGGACCTCACATGCGTGGTCAATTTTGATAAGTTTCTAGATGAAGTTGCATTAAGTGTAGGGTGATTTGAGCAAATTGTTATTCAGCCCTCATAATAGACATAGTGCCTGAAGAGTGTACGAGACCAATGGTACATTTTTAAAAATTGAAGTGTAGCTGATTTATAATGTTGTGTTAGTTTCAAGTGTATAGCAAAGTGATTCAGTTTCACACATATATATATATATAATAACCATATACACACATATACATATATATTAATATACAATTTTTTGATTCTTTTCCCTAATAGGTTATTACAAAATATTGAGCACATTTCCTTGTGCTCTCCTCTATTCATGGAATTCTCCAGGCAAGAATACTGGAGTGAGTTGCCATTTCCATCTCCATGGGATCTTCCCGCCCAGGGATGGAACACATGTCTCTTGCATTGCAGGCAGATTCTTCACCATCTTAGACAACTGGGAAGACAATGCCATGTTGAGAGAGCCACAGTACTAAGTACTTGTTGCTTCTGTTTGAAGTTTTTGGAGAGGTTCTATAGAAGAGTTTGTTAATATTCATTTATTCTTCTAGCATTTATTGAGCATCTACAGTGTGGTGGGTACTATGTACATCCTGGAGATGAGATCAAGAGACACAGTATCTGAAGGAGTTTAATATCTAAAGGGTGCTAGACTTGCAAATAAACACCAAGACAACTGCCCTAATTGAGTGTCTAAACTACGGAGACACCATGGCTGCCGGAGAACCGTAGTTTGCCTGGGGTTGTCAGGGGAGTTTTCTTAATGAGGATAGAATTTGAGTTGAGACTTGAAGGTTGATGAAAAGTTAAGACAAACAACAAAAGAAAAATACTGCAAGGGTGTGTTTGGGGAAAATTCGACCAAAGTCTGCAGGCAAAAGAGAGCTTGGTTAGTTCCATATTGCTGGGGATTAAATTGTGTGTGTGTGTGTGTGTGTGTGTGTGTTGTGAGTATGGAAGGATTGTGTTTGGGGGAGGCTGTGGGCTGGGTGGGAAAGCGGGAGTCAGAGTCAGGCTGATCGCAAAGGGCCTTGAATACTAAGCAATGGAACTTAGCTTATATTCTGTACAAGAGCCTTTTTCTAAATCAGTGCAGAGGTTGCAACAAGCATGATTGGGGAGGGAGCAACTATGTATCTCCAGCAGTCTGCTGCTGCTGCTGCTAAGTCACTTCAGTCGTGTCTGACTCTGCTCGACCCCATAGATGGCAGCCCACCAGGCTTCCCCGTCCCTGGGATTCTCCAGGAAAGAACACTGGAGTGGGTTGCCATTTCCTTCTCCAATGCATGAAGGTGAAAAGTGAAAGTGAAGTTGCCCAGTTGTGTCTGACTCTTCGCAAATCCATGGACTGCAGCCTACCAGGCTCCTCCATCCATGGGATTTTCCAGGCAAGAGTACTGGAGTGGGGTGCCATTGCCTTCTCCGCTCCAGCAGTCTAGCTGGCACCTATTCTAAATGCATGGGCTTTCCAGGTGGTGCTGAAAGTAAAGAATCCACTTGTCAATGCAGGAGATATAAGAGAGGCAGGTTCGATGGGCTATAGTCCCTGAAGTTGCAAAGAGTTGTACATGACTGAGTGACTTAGCATGCATGCACCTCCCCTGAGCAACTATCAAAGCCCCGTGTGCCCCTGAGAACACATCAGATAGGAGTGGAAGAGCACTTAGATGACCTGGGCAAGTCAACAGCTGTGAATTGAACATTAACTGAGCAGGGACCTGGATCAGATTTCCATGCTCATTTTACTATCTAGGCTCAGAGAGGTAAGCGACTTCCTCCCAGGGTAAAGATCTATTGATGTTGGAGGTAGGATCTATTCAGATTGACAGAGAAGAGCGACAGGGTGGAGAAGGAGTTGAGTGCAGACCCAAGAGTGAGAAGCTGAGCGCTGGGTGGGTGGAAAGAGAGAAAGTGGCAAGTTTGAAGGGAAGGCAAAGGACTTCCAAAAGGCTAGAGAAAATAAAAGATGATTGAAAGCCTCAGATTCCTGGCTAAAGAACCCAAGGAAGTTTCTAGAGACTTACTGCAAAGTTCAGAAGGGAATGGTGATAGGTCTGTAACAGAGCACAGCAATGAGACTACCCTAGCCTGTGGATTTTTTTTCCTTTATATATCAGTGTGAATCAGCCATGTGCTGTTCTTAGTCACTCAGTTGTGTTCGACTCTTTGCAACCCTAAGGACTGCAGCCTGCCAGGCTCCTCCGTTCATGGGGATTCTCCAGGCAAGAATACTGGCGTGGGTTGCCATGCCGTCCTCCAGGGGATCTTCCCAACCCACGGATAGAACCCAGATCTCCCAAATTGTAGGTGGATCTTTACCACCCTAGCCACCGGAAAAGCCCATACATTGGCCATAGGTATACATACATCCGCTCCCTCTTGAACCTCTCTCCCACCTCCCACACCATCTCACCCTTCTAGGCTATCGTAGGAGCTCCCTGTGTCATACAGTAAATTTCCTCTGGTTATCCAGTTTTACATATGACAATTTAACGTTTATTCTCTCAATTCATCCCACCCTTTCCTGCACCTGTGGATTTTAAACTGAGTGATCTCGTTGGGGGATTGGGAACCCAGACCCATTGTAGGGGCATTCAGTGTACCATAGTTCTCGCTTTTTCTCCAAACCATGGCATCAGTTATTAGAAACTTGAGAAGTCTCAAGGGTACAGACTCTGAGAAAGGTGCTGCTGTGTAGACAGGTCACAACTCAGTTATCTCACTCACTTGGATACACAGTCCTTCGTAATTCATGAGTGATGCTGCTATAAAATATACAGAGAAAGGTGCAGACTGCTATTTGTGAAATAGATAAGCAATAAGGACCTACTGCATAGCACAGGGAACTATATTCCACGTCTTATAAAAACCTATAGTGGAAAAGAATCTGAAAAAATATCTATATGCATGTCTAGTCTTTGACCTTCCATGTCATAGGAGCTTATGAACAAGTTTCATCATGACCAAAACCAAACAAAATAGAACAGCATTAACGCTGAACATGTCAAAAGAATGGAGTCGTTGGGATGGTCAATATTTTAATGTATGCCTGAATCATTTTACACATTAAACTAATACAACACTGTGAATCAACTGTATTTCAATACAAATAAATAAAATATGGAGAGGAAAAGGCCACAAAAGAGGAAATATTACACAGTTTTAAAAAAACAAGCCTGGCTGAGGAGGACTGCAACTTTTTGTCCCCTGGGTTTATCTTAGCCCTTTCTCACATGGATTCCTTAATTCAGAAATGACTCTAACCCAGGAGATTTGTGATCTTTTTTTTTTTTTTTTTTTTTTTTGCCACTTTATTTGTTTAATTGAAGGGTAATTGCTTTACAGAATTTTGTGTTTTTTTCTGTCAAACGTCAACAAGAGTCAGCCATAGGTACACCCACGTCCCCTTTGTCAACGAACTTACTCTTCATTGCTCTAATATTTTGACAAAGCTGGTGCTTACTGTGGCCTTCAGCTTTTAATCCTTGCCCCACACTTCGGCTTGACACAATCTAGAAACTTCTCCTTTCGATTCCTTGAAATTCTTGAAGCCTCCAATGCACAAGGAGCGGTACTAGGAGATACAACCTTATCACTCCACTTATCACATGCCAAAAAGATGAAAACATTTTCCTTCACACAGTTTACTGAGATTTTTTTCTTAGTGTTTGGCATACTAAGAATATGGGCCCTGAAGTTGCCCTGGAGGTTAAAACATGCACTTCTTTGTTTGGTATTTATATTAGTATTTTCCTTGGACATGTTCTCTGCCTTAGACAGCGTCTGTGAAGAAATAGCATCTTTTTACTTGACCTTTGAAATCACGAAGACATGTCCTAATGCCTGGCTAAACTGCTCTGAGTTCTTGAAATCTTTGCCTAAAGATAAATGTGACAACTTAAGTGGAAGAGCCTGGGCTTCCCAGGTTGCTCATTGGTCAAGAATCCACCTGCAATGCAGGAGCCGCAGAGGACACAGGTTTGATCCCTGGGTTGGGAAGATCCTCTGGAGGAGGCAATGGCAAACAAGCCCCTCCGGTATTCTTGCCCGGTAAGTCCCATGCACAGAGGAGCCTGGCAGGCTACAGTCTCAAAGAGCAGGACATGAGTCTGCGCCCATGCAAGTAAGTAGAAGAGCCTAATCTTTCCCTGACTGTGTCATAGGAGCTTATGGACAGGCTTCTTCATTCTAATCCCAAACAAAACAGAACAGAACAGAACATCAATAATGCTGATAACCTGTTAGCAGAATGGAATAATTGGAATTGCCAATATTTAAATTGCATTTTGCCATTTATATTTTGAAAGGAGGCAAACAATACTCTGTTGCATCTTTTTCTTTAAAAAACAATCTCTCTCACTTATTTTGATTTACTTTCTGAAAAACAATCTGGCTGTAGAGCTTTGATTAGAGGTGAGGCATGCTTTAAATGCTGAGACAAGATATTAGAGCACAAGATAATGCCTGAAACCACACTTTTAACATTTAATTTCAGCACTGTCCAGAACAACTATAAGACTGGGGAAAGGTGAGTAATAGATTTGACAGCTGTACTCTAAAATGGACCTTATTAGTGCAACATAAATTGTAAGCAGGCTTTTCCTATCAGCACCCTGCACAGTTAATGATAAGCAGTCAGTGAGATTTATATACCCTTAGCATTTTTATAATGAGTCTGTTGCTTTGATGACAGTTTACTGTCAAACATTATGCTTAGAAATTTATAGCATTTGATTCAAACGAATAGACAGTTTAGCTTCATTGCAGTCTGTTCTGATTTCCCCTTTGCATGAGGCTCCCACTTTCGCTTCTCTCTTTTTCTTTTCTTTTTTTCCTTTCTTAGACTAAGCTCTCAAACCCTCCCCTGGAAATGAAGTGGGCACACATTGACCAGCTGAAAGTGTGTGTAAGCGTCAGGGGATAGGTTTCAATGGATCACAAGAACAGGCAAGAGGAGTCTAAAGAGAAGGCATGTAACATTACAGATTCACAGATGGACCAGGATGCTGCAGGGAAGATGTGAAGTGTGATCAAAAGAGACTGGGTGGAGAGAAGGCCCTTTAAGTCTGAGAGGGGAGTGGCCGATGCATACTCTTGGAGGGGAGATATCTCATTTCTTCCTGGGAAGCTCCAGGTGCCCAAGCATCTGTGCCTGACGCTGCCTGCAGCCCGGGAGACAGGTGCCCAGTAAAGGCTGCTGACAGATTGACTTCAACTGGAGAGGGCCACCGACCCCACCCAGAGGGGCACTCTGCAGAGCCCTGCTGCCCCCACAGGGCCAGTTCACCACTTAGGTCACGTGGACGTAGCTGTCGCATCTGCTGGCTGTCCCTGCACAGCAGGGCATGTGACTTCAAGTAGCAGGTGGCTGGTTTTCAGGAAATATAACTGCTGCTTGGAAAATGTGGTCATTCCGATAGACCCGTGTTGAACACAGGTATCTTCCATAGGTAGTGTTCCTTGAATAATTATGCAGCATCTTCACAACAGCTCAGATGGGCCCCAAGCATTCCTCTCTCTTACATCGTAGGCTCTCTGTCCTGGTTCAGACCCTTTCCACCCACTTCACCTTCCCAAGAGGGCTTCCCTGGTGGCTCAGATGGTAAAGAATCTGCCTGCATTGTGGGAAACCTGGGTTCAATCCCTGGGTTGGGAAGATCCCCTGGAGAAGGAAATGGCAACCCACTCCAGTATTCTTGCCTGAGAATTCCACAGACAGAGGAACCTGGAGAGCTACAGTCCATGGGGTTGCAAAGAGTTGGATACGACTGAGCAACTAATACACACACACACACACACACACACCCCTCCCCAAGAACCTCTGACTGAACACACCTGTGTTTGCAGTCCAGGTTGGCCGCCATCTACTGCCCATCTATCCTTGATCTAACCAACTTTGCATCTCAACTTTAACATCTTGGACCTAGAATTCCCTGAGCCTGGACTTTTGGACTCCATATCGAACGATTACCTTGCTTTTTAAGTCCTGCCTTTTCTGAAGGAAATCGGAGTTGGCTTATCTCTTTGCTTCTTCATAGATCATACTGTTTCCAGTCAGAACCCTTCTAGAGTTTCAATCTCAGACTGTGCTAGTGACTGTTTCACCGGTGATTAACCCCAGGGCCCCAGTAAGGACTGGGTTGACGTTGAGACACATGCCAATATTTTTAGGAAAATATAATTTTGCTTTCATAAAAATAAAAAATGAAACTTTAAAATTTATTTTTATGATAACAAACATAATTTTTCATGGTTAATAATTTTGGGAGAGAACTAGCTTAAAATTCCTTCCTGACATAAATCATAAAGATAAATATTTTCTTTTAAAATTAAAACATTTTGATTTTCTGATTTTCAATGTTTAGTCTAATGAATCTAGTTTTCATGCATGTATTAATTAGGTCCCCAATTTCCCTTTTTTCCTCCTATGTGGCTAACCCAGTGATGATAGACACATGCTATTTTAATAATGATTTCAATTATAGTAACATCACTGCTTATTTAGGCCAGACTCTGAGCTAGGCAGATTTTGGGCTCCAAAATCACTGCAGATGGTGAGTACAGCCATGAAATAAAATGACGTTTACTCCTTGGAAGAAAAGTTATGACCAACCTAGACAGCATATTAAAAAGCAGAGACATTACTTTGCCAACAAAGGACTGTCTAGTCAAGGCTATGGTTTTTCCGGTAGTCATGTGTGGATGTGAGAGTTGGACTGTGAAGAAAGCTGAGCACTGAAGACTTGATGCTTTTGAACTGTGGTGTTGGAGAAGACTCTTGAGAGTCCCCTGGACTGCAAGGAGATCCAACCAGTCCATCCTAAAGGAAATCAGTCCTGGGTGTTCATTGGAAGGACTGATGTTGAAGCTGAAACTTTGGCCACCTGATGCGAAGAGGTGACTCATTTGAAAAGACCCTGATGCTGGGCAAGATTGAAGGCAGGAGGAGAAGGAGATGACAGAAGATGAGATGGTTGGATGGCATCACTGACTCAATGGACATGAGTTTGGGTAAACTCTGGGAGGTGGTAATGGACAGGGAGACCTGGTGTGCTGCAGTCCATGGGGTCACAGAGAGCTGGACATGACTGAGCGACTGAACCAACTGAGGTATGTTACATATGTTATTGTTTAATAATGTGTACTATAGGTTTGTGAGGTAGTATTATTATCCACATTTTATCAATAATGGAACTGAGTCCCTAAGATGTGTCAGAGCACATATTTAAATGCAATGTTCAAGATTCTTTCAGGAACATTAGAACCATCAGTGGGAGATGATATAATTCAGAAAAACAAGGAAGTCTGATGTCTCATGCCTCCCCCCATTCCGTCTTGCTGTCTTGTTTTGAAGTCTCAGCTGGTAAATTTATCTTTCTCTTCCATTGGGATACCAGTTCATGCGATTATTCTTGCCTCCAACTTGATTGATGACAAGAGTTACATTTAAATAATGCCATGTTTAGGAAAGAAAGGGAGAGGGAGCTTTGGATTTCTCCAAGGCCTGAGTCAGGCAAAGCAGTACACTAGATGCCGGGCTGAGAGGGCTATCCTTAGGGAACAAGGAAGTCGGGAGTTTCGATGCAGTCACAGGAAAAACGGCAGTGTACCTCCTGTTAGGAAGAAGGGCGCTGACAGAAACAGTCTCCACACTTAAATTAGAGCACGGTGGTGAGGGCAGGCGTTGAGGAGGAGTGGTTGTCAGGGAGAATTATAAAAGCAAGGGAGTGCCATGGTGACAACTTTGGAAGACATGAAAGGGTCTTGAAAAGGTCATGGGCAGAGGGCAGCATTTCCCCAGTGTGCCCCAGAGGTCGTGTAGCTGCAGGCGCACAATCCCAGTGGGACTGCGTGGGACACGGAGCAGAGGGCTCGGAGCCAACAAGTGGGAGGCACATATTCTGTCATTGAGAAGCTTAGACGCAGGCGAGATGTGTGCTCAAGTGGTTCTTGTTCAGACTGGGCTAGAAAATCCTTTCTAGCCAAGGACCAACATTCTTGTAATACAGCACAATGTTTATGTCTGCCACTGTTTGGGGTTTTATAAGTCCAATATTACCAAAGTCACTGACACTTAATTTATAGAAGATGAAAAATAATGCATTGGTTTTCAAATACTTTTTCATAAACATATCCGTGCATCTCATATAGCCTTTCTCCAAGGTTTCAAAAAATAAACTTTTCCTGAGAAACTAGGAGAGGGTACATGGAATGGTTCTTAACAAAAATATTAATATTCACATTAGAGCTAAAGCTCACTAATTTGCATTAATAACTGGGAAACCTATTGCAAATTGGCAAATTAGTGAGAAAGCCAACAACCAGGGATCCAAAAAAACCTAAAGATAGCACCGGAAAATGAAACTTTCCCCATAACTTCATTAGTGCTATTGAATTTTAACTACTAAGGGTAATTTCTCGTCTTTGGTTTGTCTATCTTGTAAATCTCTGTGCATTTAAAAAAGCAGTATTAGGATTATTAAAATAGAATTCATTTTTTTTACATATGGTTTTGGTTAAGAACTGCATATAAAGCAAATAAAGCAAAACCCTTAGAAAAAAGAACTGAGATGTGTCTAAAAGATTTTTCTTTTTTTAATCATTGTTTTCAATTTTAATGCAATACATAACTGGGTTCATTTCCCCTTTTAGTTATCAACTGGGATATACAAAGACTTAACAAAAATATTGCACAAAGACTCATAAGCATCAATGACATCTCTCAACTAATCAAGGGTCTTATTTGCGAAAGAGGAAATTTTCCAAAGCACTGTTATGTGAAAATGGAAACTGAAGCGGGAGTAAGGGGAGGAACAGCCATTTGTTTGAGGTGACAGCTGCAGAAAGGACCTGATAGATAGCACCTAAGACCAGTTAGAATCTTAGCCACTGATACGCTTGGAATTTCCTTTATTTTTCAACATTCACTTTCACATCTGATTTTGTATCCAAAGTTTTGTATTCTTTTTCTTAACTGTATAAATTTCTGCCCTCACAATATCTGAGTTTTCTCTGGAAGTTTGAGCCAAGAGGGTTACCAAAGAGGGTTAGTGGAGGGACAAGAGAGTAAGTAGCCTGAGATAGGATCTGAGAACGTGAATGTTTAGAGAGGAAGAAGGCTCTGTAAAACATCAAAGGAATGAAATTTGGCTTCAGAGAGCTCCAAGGATGCAAGACTTGTTCTCATCCTCCCCGTCTCTCTTCCCTCTGCAGAGTTCTCCTCTCCTGGGAGGCAAGAGGGTCTCTACCTTGCCTTCCCTTCGCAAAAGATCAGAGCTTCACCTGCCTGAATCTCATGGGGGATGAGCAGAAAATGGGAGTCGAATGAATCATGTCTCAATTTGTACTGGTTTGGTAATAGATGCTGAGAATCACATGCGACAGAGAGTTTTGATAAGAGCCCCCATCTTGTTTTACTCCATAGTCTTGTGTCTCTTACTATGTGGTGGTGAAGGACAGGGAAACCTGGCATGCTGCAGTGCATGGGGTTGCAAAGAGTCAGACAAGACTGAGTGACTGCACAATGTTTGATGCTGCAGTGCATGGGGTTGCAAAGAGCCAGACAAGACTGAGTGACTGCACAATGTTTGATGCTGCAGTGCATGGGGTTGCAAAGAGTCAGACAAGACTGAGTGACTGCACAATGTTTGATGCTGCAGTGCATGGGGTTGCAAAGAGTCAGACAAGACTGAGTGACTGCACAATGTTTGATGCTGCAGTGCATGGGGTTGCAAAGAGTCAGATAAGACTGAGAGACTGAACAGTGTTTGTTACTTGGTTTTCTTACCTCACTCAGAAAGTCAAGTGAGGATGTATACAGCAGGTGCAATTAGCGAACTGTGACTCGATCCGGAATTGCACAGGCTTGGCCAACTCTGTGAAACACAGAGGGGGCAACAGAGCAGATATTGGGAAAAGCTGGATCTGGAGAATGTAGGCTAGAACTTCTGATAGAAGAATTATTTCTGTTTGTGGCTAATTTTAACTTCCCCTGGAGACCTCTACACTTCAACAGTAGGTTAGTAGGTTTAGAGAGTGCTCTCTCTCCTCACTGAACAGGGATTATACAGCAGGAGACTGACTCTGGCAAATGAAGCTAGATTGAGGACCGGGAAGTCTAGAGAAAAGCCTACCAGATGCAACTACTCATCACGTTGTTGTGGTTCAGTCGCTCAGTCGTGTCTGACTCTTTGTGACCCCCTGGACTGCACCACACCAGGCTTCCCTGTCCTTCACGTCTCCCAGAGCTTGATCAAACGCATGTCCATCAAGTCAGTGATGACATCCAACCATCTCATCCTCTGTCATCCCCTTCTCCTCCTGTCTTCAATCTTTGCCAGCATCAGGGTCTTTTCCAATGAGTCAGCTCTTCACATCAGGTGGCCAAAGTATTGGAGTTTCAGCTTCAGCATCAGTCTGTCCAGTGAGTATTCAGGGTTCATTTCCTTTACGATTGACTGGTTTGATCTCTTTGCAGTCCAAGGAGATCTGGAGGAGACTCTCAAGAGTCTTCTCCAACACCACAGTTCGAAAGCATCGATTCTTTGGCACTCAGCCTCTTTATGGTCCAATTCTCACATCCACATGTGACTACTGGAAATACCATGCTAAGTCACTTCAGTCGTGTCCGACTCTGTGTGACCCCATAGACGGCAGCCCACTAGGCTCCCCGATCCCTGGGATTCTCCAGGCAAGAACACTGGAGTGGGTTGCCATTTCCTTCTCCAATGCATGAAAGTGAAAAGGGAAAGTGAAGTCGCTCAGTCGTGTCCGACTCTTAGCGACCCCATGGACTGCAGCCTACCAGGCTCCTCCATCCGTGGGATTTTCCAGGCAAGAGTACTGGAGTGGGGTGCCATTGCCTTCTCCGGGAAATACCATAGCTTTGACTATATGGATGGACCTGTGGGCAGGGTAACGTCTCTGCTTTTTAATACACTGTCTAGGTTGGTCATAGCTTTTCTTTCAAGGAGCAAGTGTCTTTTAATTTCATGGCTATAGTCACTGTCCACAGTGATTTTGGAGCATATGACAGCTCTGGACCAGAAGGAAAACATACATTTCAGGTGTAGAGGTTGGGAATGGAGGTTTTGCATCACATATAAAGGTTTTCTATAAAATACCATGACACTATGTGATTTAGCCACAAAATGACACTGTATGATTTAGCCACACACTTCTGAAAGCTAAAACAGAACCAAGAAAGATGCAAATGATTATTATATTTAAAGAACTTCTGATAGAAGAATTATTTGTGTTCATGGCTAATTTTAACTTTCAGTTCAGTTCAGTCGCTCAGTCGTGTCCGACTCTTTGCAACCCCACGAACCGCAGCACTCCAGGCCTCCCCATCCATCACCAACTCCCTGAGTGTACCCAAACCCATGTCCATTGAGTCGGTGATGCCATCCAACCATTTTAACTTTACCTACACCTTAAAATGCACCGTTCTTGACAATATTATGGAGACTATATTCTCTGAAGAAAATAGGAATATGAATAATACTTTTCAAGGGAAATGGGCTGTTTTTAAATAAAATAAGTAAGTAGAAAAGGAAATGAAGACTTTTTTGCTCTTGATTATTTAAGCCAAATTGTATGAGTTTGTTATTTATTTTACAGCTCCAAGTATTTGAAGCATTGAGCTTGTTCGCAATGTCTTATGATTGCCTCCTCTACTTTTACAGCTTTGATAACTTCCTTGGGCTGTTTCCCTGGAGACTGTGAAGGTAATGGTCAGAACAGGTGCACTTAGTCTTCATCACTCTTATAAGGATGCAGTTGGTGTGAGTGGGTAAAAACTTCTGGTAATGAAATCCCATTCCAATTACTACCGTGTAGAACTTAAAGCATCAGCAGAATACAGTGGGAACACTTCAGCATCTTCTTCTTTTTTTTCACCCAGCTCAGATATTATTACTTTTTAAACTTTTGTCTGCAGGAATCCATCAATGTCCTTTTTCAAACTCTCTAAAAGACTCTCCAAAGAGGATTCAGAGATAGGTAATTTTCTCTTATCTGAGTTTTCATGGAATTTTAGTTCAAGTTTTATTGTATTTTTAAGAGCCCTCTAGATGCCCATAGAGAGAGTCGAGTTAAGATACACATGCTACAATGCATTCATAACCTTAACATATTCTTTTCAAAGAATAATAGGAGTAATCATTCCTTTGTTCAGAAGAGAGGCAGCCCAGGCTCTTCTCAATACCTCTAAAGGTTTGGGGAAAAAATGCCCTTAGCTTGTTACATGGTGTTTCAACAAAAGTCATTGCAAGTGTTTATAATATGCATTAACAAATAGACATGGTGAATTTTCTATGATGTTGACAATAGAACATGAGTTTTTAAAATCACTCTGGAAAATTTAAATGGAAAGACAATGAAAACAGTGACAAACTATTTTCTTGGGCTCCAAAATCACTGTGAATGGTGACTGGAGCCATGAAATTAAAAGACGCTTGCTCCTTGGAAGAAAAGCCATGACAAACCAAGACAGTATATTATAAAGCAGAGACACTACTTTGCCTACAAATATCCATATGGTCAAAGCTATGGTTTTCTAGTAGTCATGTACAGATGTGAGAGCTGGACAGTATAAAAGCTTGAGTGCTGAAGAATTGATGCCTTCGAACTGTGGTGCTGGAGAAGACACTCTTGAGAGTCCCTTGGACTACAAGGTGATCCAACCAGTCAACCCTAAAGGAAATCAACCCTGAATATCCATTGGAAGCACTGATGCTGAAGCTGAAGCTCCAATACTTTGGCCACCTGATGCGAAGAACTGACTCATTGGAAAAGATCCTGATGCTGGGAAAGACTGAAGGCGGGAGGAGAAGGGGACGACAGAGGATGAGATGATTGGATGGCATCACTGACTCAATGGACAGGAGTTTGAGCAAACTCTGGGAGGCAGTGAAGGACAGGGAAGCCTGATGTGCTGCAGTCCATGGGGTTGCAAAGAGTTGGACACGACTCAGTGACTGAAAACCAACAACAAAATGCCTTGATTCTGTTAGGACGGTAAAAGGAAGCCTTTCTTTGTCTTTGTTGACTTGAGATGTCCTTTCATGAAGCAACACTCTGGCAGTCCAGTCACAGACTGAAGGAGGGAAGAGACTAATATTTGTTTCCAGAAATGTTTGCTGACATTTAACAACTGAAGTTATTTGTTTCTTTATGCTCTATGGCCGTGTTTGGGAATCTTAAAGCCTGATACATCTTCCTCTTGTTTCTTCATTTTTTCCTTCTCATTTCCAGATATGTTTTTAAAATAAAGGCAAGAATGGTTTCTCTGTAGTTATATTTCATTGAAATACTTTTTTCAGCTTCCGTCTTCAACTTCTCCTCTCTCTCAACAGCTTTTCTAGAGACCAATGACTGAAAATTTGTAACAATGAGCAACAAACAGAAAGTTCATCTGCACTTACTGTTTTCTTAATCATGAAATTTCCAAATTGAAAATAATTACCCTAATAAGGGTATTTCTTAATAGGGAAGAGATAGTTAAGGTAATTCTTAACTCTCATGTTGAAAATTGTTTCCTACATTTTGTTTTTCACATGGTTCACGCCATGGAGATGAATTCTTTCACCTAGTGAAGGCATGATGTAGAATTTTGGCATAGATGCTACCATCAACATAAATTCATCTAGTTTGCTTATGTGAATGCCGTCTGTATACAGATATAGGCAAGTTCACCTGCATAAAATCTAGAAAAAACATTTAGGGCCATTTAAACTCAATCCATGAATCAAAATGTTGTTTAAGCACCTACAATAAAGAAGATAGGATGCTATCCTTTTAAGGACATGAAGATACGTTTGGCTCTGTTCTGCTTTTAAGCAATTTGTAGCAATTTAAGACAAATGATTACAAGAGGCAGTAAGAAGATGTCAGTTCTGACAGTGAACTGCCAGAGGACAGAGAGCTCATGGTGGAGCTATGTTCAGAGAAGGCTTCCTCGGTTGCACTTGATAAATGAGGTATAAATAAGCTATGGTACCTCTGAACAGAGGTGTGTACAGGTCTGTAAGAGACTCACACAGGCTAGAAGGGAGGATTCATGCTGCAGGTAGAGTGAAAGATCAAAGTGAAGTCACTCAGTCGTGTCCAACTCTTTGCAACCCCATGGACTGTAGCCTATCAGGCTCCTCCGTCCATGGGATTTTCCAGGCAAGAGTGCTGGAGTGGATTGCCATTTCCTTCTCCAGGGGATCTTCCTGACCCAGGAATCGAACCTGGGTCTCCCGCATTGCAGGCAGACGCTTTACCATCTGAGCCACCAGCAATTAAAAACTTCATATGCAGAGTGTTGCAAAGAGTATCTGGGTTGAGTGGGAAGGGCAGTGAACAGATCAGTCAACGTGGAGGAGAGAGAGCCTCGACAGGAGACCACAAAAAAAAACACCCGATGAATTCATTTAAATGTTATTCAAATGAGGATTTTCAGCTGTGACGTTAGCAAGTCAGAATAAATAAATCCCTGTCCAAGTGGAATTAACCCTGTTGTCTTAGTAATTGCTTCAAGTTTCTGTATCAAGACTGGATGGCTAAACAGTCCCAGCTAATGGGCTTTATTTTGTTTGCCATGCTTTTAACAACAGCAGGGAAGTACATATTTCTTTTTAAGGTGTGTCTATCTATCAGCCAGTGTCAAGGTTCTCAGAGGGACCCTTCAGTGGAGGGGGAACATGTGGCCTTATATGCGAGCCCCTCCATACACACCCACACATATGCGGATCCATTTGTATGGATCCCTTCTACCCTGCATCTATGTGTATTTTGGAGAGAGTTTACATGGGGATTGCTGAACAGTCAGTGTATGGTAAATAGCCCTGGCTTCACCAGACCCAGAGGAAGGGTTTGCTTTGATCTACATCTCCTCCTGTTATTTACAGGCATCTTTGATGATGAAAATAAACGGACCAACCATTCCGCAGTCTGTTCATTTCTTACAAACGTGCATGGTCTTTGATCACAGCTCTAGGCTATAATCTATAATTAACCTATATTCAGAAACTGTGAAAACCACTCAGGTGTTTTTTTTTTTTTTTTACCCTCTGTTGTTTTTTTCAGGTGAACTCTGTGAGCAGGTGTCACTACACATCACCAACTTTTCTAAGACCAAAGTCAAGAGCACACATTAAAATAGTACTCCAGTAATTGTTCTGCAAGGGTTCTTAATTTATAGGTAGAACAATGGCATATAATCTTGCCTTTCACAATGTACTCCTGAACAAAATTATTTAAAGTCATTTGTCTGGTAAGTTACTGAACATTTCATAGCAAATCATCCTTTCTAGAAAATAATTCATTGGGAGACATATTGATGACAGGTTTGGATTTTAGAAAATGGTAATTTATAGGTTCGGCTCCGTTGTCTTGATGACCTTCTCTAGACTGTACTAGTATTTTACTTATTCTTTCCTATTCTTTGCCTCCCAACATATCAGAGAATAATTCATATCTTTGCTAACCTTTGCAAATGATTTCCCCAAAGGTTTTCCTTCATCAATATCAGGGAAAACTAACCCATCGTCACCATCTTTAAAAAGTAATTAGCCGTGAGTAATTGTTCCATCCTGACATCTGAATTGATTTTCTTTTTCTTTTATTTGAAGTTAGGTCCATGAATTGTGACTACGCTAGAATGCTGCCACCCTTTTATTTTCCTGTTTCTTACTCTGCTTTTCTGAGAAGGCTCTGGATTTGTTCCGTAGAGTTTAACACCATGCTGAACATTCTCCTAGTTTTATTATATGTTCTGTTCCAAAGTATAAGGATGGATTTTCCTAATCAGCTTTATTAGATTCAACTCTGGAATATTTTACTTAATGGGTTATTTTCCTGACAGTTCCTATGCAACATTTATATGGGAAATGCATGCTGCTTGATTAAAAATATTCCCATGGGATACTTTTTTTCCCCAGGATTTTTCTTGAAGTTACCTTCTGGCTGCATAAAAGTAAAACTCAAAAAATTACCTTTTTATGGGGTGCGAGCTGGTCACCCTGTAACAAACTCAAGACCCTTGAACACAGCCATGGAAGAGGGCCAGGACAGAGGATAAAGGAAAATTAAACAGACCCTGCCTGCTTAGCTCCTGTTGCTAACACTCAGCTGGGATTTAGTCTCCCTGCTCCACTAAAGAGCTACCCTGGAAAATTATTCAAGAACTTTGGCTGTTTCAGGCGCCAAGAGGTTAGTTATGGCTCTGCTCGCTGGTCTCCATCAGTCACTGATTTGCTTCTGGGCATAATTCGAGGGATTAATTTTTATCTACAAGTCCCTGTAAGGTTGGGCCCTGGTTATCCTGGCAATAGTGTTTCTACTCACTCCAAAGGCAACTAAGATTCACAAGGGAGATTCCTTGATAGAATTACATATGACGAGCAGCCAGGGCTCTGCGCTTAAATAGGTAACCTTAATGTTGTGTGACTAGCATTGGCAGTAAACAGGTATTTTATGTTCTGCCAAGATTTTACTATCAGATACCCTCTCCTGTTAGCTTTTTAATGAGACAAGGTCTTTTCCCCCCGTTTGCTATATTGGAGCCTTGCTTAAATTTATGTCTAATTCAGAAGCAGCTGTTCCCAGTGGCATCCTGGTACTTAGAGCCTGAACCATGTCTGGAGTTAGCAATTTGAAAAGCCTTTGTAGCTCGGATACTGATCTTATATGATGCTGGTGGCTCGGTAAATACTCATGGAAGCAAACAGAAGTGAAAATAGTGCGAAGCATTAGCAGAGTGCTGAAAGCCTGGGATGCCTCAAATTTGACGCCAACTTAGCCATCAAACCACTCTCTTTCTTGACAAAGGTCATCTCTCTCTGTTTCAATTTCCTAAGTTAGAATATAGGGATTATACAGTTTTCTAAACTATAGCTTCTATGGGGAATGACAACAATTACTCATTGGAAGTGAGATTTCAATTAGAAAGTTTGCAACCAGAACACAAAAGAAAGTAATACTAATTAAAACCATATATACAGAAGAGGGTTTATTTTACAGTAATCTGCAAATCTCCTCAATAATACAAATGCAGCTGAATTTGACCTTTTGCTGTTTTGGTCACCTGATTAAATGAGGTCTACTTTTCACTGTCCTGACAACTTTTAAGAAAATGAAACAAAATATGGATCTAACAAACGATGCTGGAAGAAGAAAATTTCACAAACTCTTTGCCTTGTCTGGGAGTTTCTAGGCCAATGGCCCTAACTTGTTACCTTCTGAAAAAAATTCTGGCCACCTGATTAGAAGAGCCGACCCATTGGAAAAGATCCTGAGGCTGGGAAAGATTGAAGCCAATAGGAGAAGTGGGCAGCAGATGATGAGCTGGTTAGATGGCATCACTGACTCAATGGACATGAATCTGAGCAAACTCCAGGAGATAATGAGGGACAGGGGAGCCTGGTGTGCTGCAGCCCATGAGGTCACAAAAAGTCAGACACAACCTAGCAACTCAACAACAGCAACAATAAGGAAGAAAAGAGAAATAAAGAGAAAGCTGACATGTAGCTTCTTGACCTAAAAAAAGTGAATTTTTTTTTTTTTTTTTTTACCAAATCTGGTGCCTGGAGAAAGCCACCACCACCCAGCCCCAGTGCTTGTCTGAACCTTGGCACTCCCCGAGCTATCTGCGTGGCTGATTTGCTGATGTGGCGAGTGCTCGGTGAGGGGTGACCACCTGCCAGGGCAGGTACAGGACTGTAGAAGCAGATAGACAGGACCCTCACTCTCACAGGTCTCAGATTCCTCATGAGAAGACCAACAAAAGTAACATGAAAAAAAAAAAAAAAATGGCAGGCTACTCTAAGGCCGGGGGAGAGTGCCCATGAGGTGTTGAGGGAAATAATGGTGAGTCTCTTCTCCCTAGGATATCTGCTCCGAGGAGGGGGATATTTAAACTAACGCTTAAAAACCAGAGAGGATCCTCCCTGTGGAAGTTGCTGGAAAAGTGACTCAGGCAGGAGAAAGAGCCTGCGAGAAAGCCTGAGGCCAGAACAAAGAGGGCCTGGGGCTGGAGGGTAGGGCATCTGAGAGGAGCCAGCTTGCTGAAAAGGATTATGGGATCATCCCAAGGGCAGCGGAAGCCTCTGAAGAGCTCTAAGTGGAGGGCTAACACGAGCTGACCCTCTCTTCACATTTTGCTGCTTCGCGGAGGATGGGCCAAGGTTTCCGCCTCTTGAGGAGCTCTTACACGCGGCTCTCTGCTCTCCACGGCCAAGGTCACCTCTCACCTCTCCAACCCAACAGCCTCTCGACTAGCCTCTCCAGTCCAGCCTTCCTCTGTTTAATCTACTCTCCACGCTGCAGTCGGAGCCATCCTCGCACAGCGCAGACTTGGTGTTTCTCCCCTCCCGCTTAGACACCTGGGGCGGCTGCCCGATGCTCATGGGAAGAAGACCACACCTTCCCCTGACTGATGCCTGCACCAGCCTGGCCCCCGCTGCCGCCTGGGGAAGGAAAGCTGAGCCCTCCCTCCCGCCTTTCTGGACTCCAGCCACCCAAACGCTTCTGCCCGTTTTCTGAATGTGTGATCATGTGGCTCCCTGCCTCAGTGCCTTTGCACGTTCTGTCCAAAACATCTATTCCCCTTATCTTTACATCCCCTAGTTCCCCTTAGTTCAGGGATTCTTTAATGTGCATCAGAATCAGCTACTCCATTTCCAAAATGGGAAAAGAATGCCTATCTCTCTAGGGACATAGTGAGACTTGTGTAGCCAATCCCTAAAAAGTAAAAAAAAAAAAAAAAAAAATTATTCCGAAAGTCCACACCTCCTACCTCTGTTGCCATCAGGAAGTCTGGACCTGGGATCTGGTAGTCAGGCAGTGAGTAGCATCTAAGCATGTGATGGGGATTCCCTGGTAGCTCAGATGGTAAAGAGTCTGCCTGTGGTGCAGGAGACCTGGGTTTGATCCATGTGTCAGGAAGATCCCCTGGAGAAGGCAATGGCAATCCACTCCAGTATTCTTGCCTGGAGAATTCCATGAACAGAGGAGCCTGGCAGGCTATAGTCCTTGGCATCACAAAGAGGTGGACATGACTGAGTGACTAACAGTCACAAGCATATGATTCTGGAATTGTTGTTCAGTCGCCAAGTCGTGTCCGACTCTTCGAGACCCCAAGGACTGTAGCATGCCAGGCTTCCCTGTCCCTCACCATCTCCTGGAGTTTGTCCAAGTTCGTGTCTGTTGAATTCATGATGCATCCAATCTCAGCTCAAAACAGGGAAAAGGCTGCGTGCCCTTGGAGTGGAAGGCTGGTCCGAACTCGGTGCTGTGAATAATCTCTCTGTGAGTCACAGAATGGGCATCCCCAGCACAGCTGAGGCTTCTCAGTCTCTTCAGTCGTGCTGACTCTGCAACTCTGTGGACTGTAGCCCACCAGGCTGCTCTGTCGTAGGATTCTCCAGGCAAGAATAGTGGACTGGGTTGCCATGCCCTCCTCCAGGGGATCAGATCTTCCTGATCCAGGGTTCGAACCCACCTCTCCTGCATTGCAGGCGGATTCTCTACTGCTGAGACACCACCTATCCAGTAACTATGAAGATTCAGAAGTAAAACATGTAAGTTCTATCAGCAGTATCTGACACAGTATTCAGGGATGCTATTAATTTTTCATTATTATGTTTTCTATCTCTTGTATGTGGCTCATTCAAAGAACTCAAGTGACTCTAAAGAGTAGGCTCCCTTTTACCTTAATCTGTGGGGGTACAGCATGGAAAGACTGGGGCATCCCCAGAAGCACAGGTGACCCACTGGGATGTCTGGGTGACTGAAGTCAGGCCTGGGCATCTGGTCTGTCTGCGGTGTGTGGACCGCAGACTCCCAGGCTAGAATCTAGGCCCTGGGCTTGCCCTCCCTGCCTGGCATTGAGAGAACTCACTTACCTCCGGAGGGGGTCACACACTTGATGGCCATCGCTTTTCTCATCTCTGTGATCGTGCACATGCGCATGTGCCATTTTTGTTCTGAGACCACTGGTTTTTCCTTCCAGACTGAGTCCGGTTGTCACCAACTCCAGGCAGCTTTCCGCACAGTTGGGTAACTGACACCCCATGTGCTTCGTACTGCAACCCAGACTTCCTTCTACTGGAAGACTGATGGCTATGGGTTACAACTGCCGAGGGTACCTTTCCATCACCCTCGCTAGACTGCAGCCTACTTGAGAGGAGCAATACTTTGTGTTCCCACTGCTTAGGACAGGCTGCTGCTGCTAAGTTGCTTCAGTCATGTCCAACTCTGTGTGACCCCATAAACGGCAGCCCACCAGGCTCCGCCATCCCTGGGATTCTCCAGGCAAGAACACTGGAGTGGGTTGCCATTTCCTTCTCCAATGCATGAAAGTGAAAAGTGAAAGTGAAGTCACTGAGTCGTGTCCAACTAGACATTTAAAATAAGCTCTGTGGAGTGTTCGAATATATCAGAGCAGCTTTCTTCTGTGACTAGAGGGGTGGAGCCTCAGGAAGAATCAGTTATCCCTCTGGAGCAGGAACCCAGAACATCAGAAACTAATAGAGAAAAAGGATTTAGGGCAGAAAGATAAAACATGAAGCTTCTTTACAATTTTGCTTAGAGTTAGGATGTTCTGAAGAACTTTATTGACACACATTTTGAAGGAGGTACTCCGAGGATTCCAGTGGTTGACTTCAACACACTTAAATATTACACTGATTTATTAACAGGTGATGAACACACACTCAGTTATGCAGGGCATCTTTGTAGCTGTATGCAGAAAGCTGTATGGGACCTTCTTGACAGGCCCTCTTCCCATAACTCACCCTTTACTTATGCAGCATATGCTGATCAAGTTTATATTTCAGGCAGTGACAAACAAGGGAAGCCCAGCAAAAAGGAACACATCTGGCAATGCAAGTGAAGCATTAACTCCCCGGTGTCTACCTAGCAGAGTTGAGCATTCCCCCAGGCCCAAGAACTGAGAAGGAAGTTTGTCCTACAAACATATGCAACCGCAACCTCCCCCCTGATTGGCAGTTTTTCTCTGTATGGGAAGTGAAGTGAAGTCGCTCAGTCGTGTCCAACTCTTTGCGACCCCATGTACAGCAGCCTACCAGGCTCCTCTGTCCATGGGATTTTCCAGGCAATAGTACTGGAGTAGATTGCCATTTCCTTCTCCAGGGGATCTTCGCGACCCAGGGATCGAACCCAGGTCTCCCACATTGTAGACAGACACTTAACCGTCTGAGCCACCAGGGAAGTTCCCAAATTCCCATTCTCTGTATGGGAATACTGAACTTTTCTAAAGCTGTCACCCCAGTAGTGAAAATAGGTGGCCTCTGTGGAGAGGTAAGATGTAGAATAATGGACGATTCCATCAGTATCATACTGCAACCTGGGCTTCCTTCCTTTGGAAGTGTGACGGTTATGGGTTGTAACTGTAGAGTGTACAGTTCTATCACCCACACTAGACTATAGCCAACTAGCCAACTTCAGAGGCACCTGCCCTCCAGTGGCTGCTTAGCATCTTTCTGCCTGCTTGAATGGGGTCCTCCTGAATTTTCTGGTCCCCCACGTTCCACGCACATGGCAAGCTTGCACTTGTCCACTCTCCTTCCAACAGCGGGCTTTGACCTGTGCCTTGCTTTTGCCAATGGAACGTGGACAGAAGTGAAATGTGTGGCTTCCTTCTTTCTGCTTTGATGAGGTGGGGACTCTGCTCCCTTTGGTCCCTGACTGGATGCATCAGGCAGAGTCTTCACTGTTGGCTTACATCAGGCACAATCGCAGGTGAGAAAGAAACTTTGCGGTGTAAGCTATTGAGATTTGTGAGCCTACCCTTTCCTGACTGGCATACTGGAAAAGAGCAAAGTCTTTCAGTCTGCAGATGTATACATGAATCTATATTCTTTCCCCAAGCACGGCAAATTCTAAATTATTGTATTGGTTTTATGTTGTCATCACAAACATTCCCCCAAACAGAAAGACCAAAAAATTGTAAGATTTTCAAATTTTTATTTCTGGTACATTTTCACTGCGTCATTAAACATCACCGTATAAAGCTGTTAAGTACTAATTATTTGTTAAAGTTTTAAAGTTATAATTATCACAATAACCATGACTAACGCACTGATAAGGATTTGGGGTTGCATCGCAGATGACTCAATTGGTAAATTTTGTGAGCAGGTGACAGAGGATGATTAAAAAGAAATCCAAGGCTCCTGTACCATAAAGAGTGATCTGTTATCTTGTTTTGACAAGTGCAGTTTAGCTTTAATTGTAAGTGATAACAGTTCATAAGGGGAGTGGAAATGTGCTGGGATTCATTTGAGAAAGGTGATTCAAAACACCTCCAGACTGCACACTGTTCTTAAGTCTGCTGAGAAATGAGGCGTGATATCGCCAAGTTTCCATGGGAAAATGATTATGTTTGTAGATTGAGAGAGAATGCACCTAAATCATTCTATTGTATATGCTGCTTGACTGACACACGGATTTGCCTAATCAAGGACGTGGAATGCCAATAATTGAATGTCTTCTAGTTTTCATTTTTCAGGAAACTACTTGATAATTCAAGTTTCTTTTTCTCCCCCTAGCAAGAATCACTCATGTGCCCTGCGTTCGTTTATATTCTTCTGTTATGCTTCGGTGGTAATCCAAGGTTTTCTCCCTGATTAGCTATGCACAGTTTGTTTCAAACCAGTGCAAACTCCTACCTTCTCCTGGTCTTGCTTCATGTGCGATATTGGGACATTTCTTAACTTCTTCTGGAAATGTGATGGCTATTGTTTGCAAACCTCTAGTTGAGCTGTTCCGGAACCAAACCTGGGTCCACTTGCTGGCGAACAGTAAAGCCAATTCACTGATCCCAGGTTGTGGTGGAGGAGAGTGCAGTGTTTATAGCAGGGCACCCAGCAAGGAGTCCAGAGAAGCTAGTGCTTGAAACACGCAAACTCCCTGATGGGTTTCAGGAAAGCAGTTTTTAAAAGCCAAGTGAGGGAAAGGCATCCGAGGGTGTGTGATTAGCTTGTGTACAATTCTCTGATTGGTTGATAGAACAGGACAGTATCACAGGGGTTAACATTATCCGTCCTCAGGCAATAGGAGGTCTGGGGACTACCTGCTTATGGTCAGCAAGTAGTTAATTTCTTCTATTTAGTGGTGGTTTTAGCACCTGCAAAGCACCTCAGAAAATGTGCATCAGATATTATTATCAGGGCTTGATCTCTGGGTCAGGAAGATCCCCTGGAGAAGGAAATGGCAACCCACTCCAGTATTCTTGCCTGGAAAATCCCATAAACAGAGGAGGCTGGCAGGATACAGTCCATGGAGTTGCAAGAGTTGGACACGACTTATCGGTTAAAGCACCACTAGGTACTTCTGCTGCTGCTGCTAAGTCGCGTCAGTCGTGTCTGACTCTGTGCAACCCCGTAGATGGCAGCCCACCAGGCTCCGCCGCCCCTGGGATTCTCCAGGCAAGAACACTGGAGTGGGTTGCCATTTCCTTCTCCAATGCATGAAAGTGAAAAGTGAAAGTGAAGTCGCTCAGTTGTGTCCGACTCTTCACGACCCCACGGACTGCAGCCTACCAGGCTCCTCCGTCCATGGGATTTTCCAGGCAAGAGTACTGGAGTTGGGTGCCATTGCCTTCTCCAACTAGGTACTTCAGAGAGGCACTAAAGCAGGGGATATGGGAAGGGATCTGTCCCCATAGGGTCCTGCGTGGTTACAGAGCCTTTAAAAAATGTAAATACCACCCCGCAACAAACCTACCACCTTATGCCCAAGAAATTATCTATGTCTCTTATCTAGCCCAGGAAAAAAGAAAACATGTAAAATTAGAAATGGAAAGTGACTTAGGCATTAACTATTTGATATCAAAACCTTTTCAAATGTCTTGAGGTATTTTTGTTTAATCTTAGATTCTTTTTTCTTCCTTAATCTCATCTGTTTTTTTCCCAATACAAGTAGGCTTAATTATTATTACAATAACATAAACATTTGCATATAAATTATATATCAGAATGAAAGATATCCCAGAAAGCAATTGGATATAGTTTCCTACCTTCCCTCATTCTACTACTTTAAATTCAGGTGATACAATCTCTCTTTAAACTTCTCCCAGGATTACTTTGCATTACTCCTTATTTGTTCCTTGAAAAGCTTCTGCAGATGAAAGGTTATTTACTATAGCCCTTGCACTCGCTAAAACTTAATAGGAAAAATACTTGTAAGCAGCACAGTGGTATCTGTCAGAAAAGCAATAATTTGGTTTCAGAAAGCTGTCTGATCCTTTTTCTTTTCCTTAGACTCTGCCAACTGATATAAAATTGCGTATTGGTGACTGAAATGGACAAAAAGCAAATGTCTCCAGGAAAGGGGAGCTCAGAGGTTCTCAACTTTCTTTATTCCTTTATGGATGCATCCATCTCAGGCTGGAGAGTCCCACCCCAGAAGTGTGTGCTGGGGTCGGCCAGCATGTCAGCAATTCTGGGAGGTAGATGTGTGGTTTGAGTGGCTCCAGAGGTCATTTTGACACAGCCTTGTGGTGAAAAGCAGGTGGCAGGGGGGCCTTCTCCCCTTGAAAATCCTTGTTCTGGTTTTGAAGGAGAAAATGTCATGTGTGGAGGAGGAAATTAGCTAAACCCCTAAGTTTTCCTTAAACTGAAATATTTTAGGTGCATTTTGTCAAGTTATTGAGAATTTCAAATAACTTATTTTTTATAGCCATCTAAAACTTCTGGATCACAAATATGAGTGTCAGGAAGGGACCCTTTACTCTGTCAATCTTAAATAAGTGGACCCCCATCTTCCTGCTGTGCAGAGCAACTTCTGAGGAAATGTCAACATAAAAGGGCCTCCAAGGGCTCTGATACGGCTGTGGTAGTTCCTGATGGTTTCCAGGTACCTGTGTGCTTGGTGTGGTTTACCAGTTGTTCCCTTGGTCCCTTTGGTTTCTGGATTTACTAAAGTAACAGCTAAGTCTGTGCATGAGCCTTTTCCAGTCCTTTGTTATTTTTTTAGGGATTTTTCCTTACCATTTTTTTTTTAATGTCTTGATTGAATTTGTTACAATATTGCTTCTGTTTTATGTTTTTGATTTTTTTGTCTGTGAGGCATTTGGGATCTTAACTCCCCAACCAGGAATCAAATTGGTACTCCATGCGTTGAAAGGCAAAGTCTTAACCACTGAGCCACCAGGGAAGTCCCTTCAGTGTTTCTTTTTTCCTTAATATTTGAATTATTCCTGCCTCCCTTATCTAATACATCTTTCTCCCTCTCCCACAGCATTCCTGTCCCTAGTTATTTTAAGGCCTCAATAGAAGATTGACTTCTACGGCCTCAGGGCCTCTCAGCTCTCTGATGTGTTCAGGGCCTCCCAGCCCAATGTTTCCCGAGGCTTTTGCTTCCAACCTTGATTAGGGCCTGGTCTGCGTTCTCCCCCTTGTCTGGAATGTGCTTCCAGCTCCCTCTGCACCTGTGATCTCAGTGCATCCTGAGACGCTTCCTGTGCTTCCAACCTTGATTTGGGCCTTGTCTGTGCTCCTCCTCTTGTCTGAAATGTCCTTGTGGTTTCCTCTGCACCTGTGATCATTAGTACGTCCTGAGAGGCTTCCCAGCCCAAGGAATGGCATCACCTCCGCCATGTTGCCTGAGACAAAAATACAGTAGGGGGCCGTCTTATTGCTTCTTTTCCCTCTTTCCACCACCTATCCACCAGCAACCTCTGTCAATTCTATTACCAAATACATTCCCCACCTTATGAGGACTCCTTCCATCTCCCCAGTGATGACTCTCTCCAAGTTACCACCTGCCCTGAATGACCACAGAGGATCCTTAACCAGTCTTCCTATTTCTATCAATGACTCACAGGAAACATTGTCCAGTTAGCAGCCAACATGATCTTTGCAAAATATAAATTGGGTCATGCTATTATCATCTCCTGCTGAAACCTCCCTGGTGGCTTCCAATGGCTCTGATTAGCTGGTCTTAGGTGCCTCCTAACCTCCCTACCTGCTTCTCTGGTTTCTTATGTTCCTGCTTCACAGGCCTTCCTTCTGTTCCTTAACAACAGAAACATCTTCTCCTCCAGGACTTGGCATTTGTGGTTCCATCTGCCTGGAATCTACTTAGCTTCGCATCTTTGCTTCTTAAAATTCAAGTCTAAGCTCAAATGTCACCACCTCAGAGAGGATGTCCTGAGTCACTGTGCAGAAATAATCCCTCCTACTAGTCTCTCTGTATCCTATTAGTGAGTTTTCTTTTCACTGACATTCTTATCTATAATCATTTGCTTATTGTCAAGCTCCCCTACACACAAAGAGGGATATTATTCCTATTAGCCACTCAGTGGATCCCTTGTGCCCAGATCAAGGCCAGCCCATAAATATTGGCTGTCCGAGAGAAGACTTCTGAAATGCTGCTTCCTTCATGAATGCCTAGGGTCTTTGCTTCTCTACGAGCATCTGCCCTGCATTTCTGAACTTGTTTCTCCTGTTACAGTTGAAGCTTTTCAAAGGCCTGGGCTCTATTCAGGCTTCCCAGCTGGCTCAGCTGGTAAAGAACCTGCCTGCCAATGCAGGAGATGTAAGAGCCACAGCTTCGATCCCTGGATCAGGAATATGCCCTGGTGGAAGGGGAGGCAGCCCACTCCAGTATTCTTGGCTGGAAAATGCCATGGACAGAGGAGCCAGGCAGGCTACAGTCCGTGGGTGGCAGAGTCAGACACAACTGAGGTGACTTAGCACGTGCTCTATCCAACTTCCCTCCAGAGTGCTTTTTGTGGGGTAGACCTTTAATATATGTTCACTGGATTCAATTATTCTCTTTTTGTTGTTAAAGGAAATGGAGTAAAAATTTTAAGCAGCACTTTGTAGTGTCTGAGGGAAATAGGAAACAATTAGCAACAGCCTCCAACAGTTACTCCACAGTGAGTTCATTTTCAGATATTAATTCTCCAGTATGTCTTATTTCAGATTTTCCTGTGCAAGAGCTTTCACTACAGAACCTGCTAATGGTTGATTGGTTCTAAAGGGGAGGAAGCAAGACTGGTAAAGAGATGAGCAAAGGGAAATGTTCGTGTTTTCAAAGGTTTCACAAGTACTTACAGTGTGTCCTGAGTTTCTGACTGTGTGTAGGCAGGGGCATGGATTGGAGGTCTTAGGAAGACAGATAATAACTGTCTATAAGCAGAGGTAAGAGAAACAAGCAGAAAAAAGAAACGATAAAAAGAAGACTGATGTTCAAAACTCAACTTTTGAGTCAGACTAGGAAGGATATCAGAGAAGGCAATGGCACCCCACTCTAGTACTCTTGCCTGGAAAATCCCATGGACAGCAGAGCCTGGTAGGCTGCAGTCCATGGGGTCGCTAAGAGTTGGACACAACTGAATGACTTCACTTTCACTTTTCACTTTCATGCATTGGATAAGGAAATGGCAACCCACTCCAGTGTTCTTGCCTCGAGAATCCCAGGGACGGGGGAGCCTGGTGGGCTGCCATCTATGGGGTTGCACAGAGTTGGACATGACTGAAGCGACTTAGCAGCAGCAGCAGGAAGGATATGGGCTTCCTAGGTAGCTCAGCTGGTAAGGAATGCACCTGCAATGTTGGAGACCCCAGTTCGATCCCTGGGTTGGTCAGATCCCCTGGAGAAGGGATAGACTACCCACTCCAGTATTCTTGGGCTTCCCTGGTGGCTCAGATGGTAAAGAATCCTCCTACAATGTGAGAGACCTGGGATCCGATCCCTGGGTTGGGAAGATACCCTGGAGGTGGGCATGGCAACCCACTCCAGTATTCTTGCCTGGAGAATCCCCAGGGACAGAGGAGCCTGGCGGGCTGCAATCCATGGGGTCGCAGAGAGTCGGACACGACTGAGCGGCTAAGCACAGCACAGAACAGGGAGGACGTAGAAAAGGCTTCCTAAATATCTGCGGTGGTATTGGTTGCTGTGCTCTCCGTAGCAGGTAAAGAAAAGGCACTCTCAACCCTCTGTAATGTGTAAATTGCTTTTAGTCACTCTCCCCAGGAAAGCAAGGCATGTCAGCTTGCAAGTTGTTAGGCTGCCAACCCTATTGTCAGGCAACTCGGACATTTGAATTCAGATGTGCTGAAATTCCATTTAGGGGTTTTCTGCCACAAATCCCTAACATCTAAAGAGACCTCTGGCTAGAAAATGAGTAAGCTTCACACATCAAATCTCTTCAAATATATTTAAACAGCTCTGCTCAAAAGATCCTGGAAACAAGTTACAAATTGAGGTATTCAACAAGGGTGAGGACAGGTGAGAGGAAGGGTAGGCGGTGATTGCATGAAGAACATCAGTCATGCTTTCAGAGCAGAGTCATTCTTCCATTTATATTCGCTTCACAAATACTGGTGGCAAGGCACAATGCTTTAGAATTTAGGCTTGGAGTCAGAAGGCTTAGTTTAAATCCTGGCCATCTTATCTATTGGGATAGTTCATTCTTTGTGTCCACTGGGCTAGGCCAGGTTATTCAGTCACACATGAAACTAGGTGTTGTGGTGAAGGTGTTTCATACATGTGGATAATTTTTACAGCCAGTCGACTTTACATAAAGGAGATTATCCCTGATAACCTGGGTGGGCCTCAGCTAATCAGTGGAAGGCCTTAAGAGCAAAACTGTGGTTTCCCTAAGGGAAGAGTAATTCCACCTGTGGACTTCACCATAACCTCCTGCCCAAGGGCTCCCAGCCTGGTGCCAGCCTGCCTTACAGATTACAGACTTCTCAGCCAGACTCCATAATTGCATAAGCCAGTTCCTAGAGCTCTCTCTCCCATAACTATATCTATATCTATATCTATACACACATATACATGTATATGGGACTTTCCTGGTGCCCCAGATGGTAAAGAATCCACCTGCAATTCAGGAGACCTGAGTTGATCCCTAGGTTGAGAAGATCCCCTGGAGAAGGGAATGGCTACGCACTCCAGTATTCTTGCCGGGAGAATTCCATAGACAGAGGAGCCTGGCAGGCTACAGTCCACGGGACTGCAGAGTCAAATCGGACATAACTGAGGTGATTTAGCATGCATGCACATGCACGCATACATATACATGTCTGTATGTGTATTTATATACACACACTGGTGTGTGCGAGCTAAGTCACTTCAGTCCTGTCTGACTCTTTGTGACCCCATGGACTGTAGCCTGCCAGGCTCCTCTGTCCATGGGATTCTCCAGGCAAGAATACTGGAGTGGGTTGCCATGTCCTCGTCCAGGGGGTCTTCCCAACCCAGGGGTTGAACCCACATCCCTTGTATCTCCTGCATTGGCAGGCAGGTTCTTTACCACTAGCACCACCTGGGAAGCCCCTACACACACTGGTAGATTTCTATATAAGCCAGTGAAAGTGAAGTCGCTCAGTCGTGTCTGACTCTGCAACCCATGGACTGTAGCCCAGTAGGTTTATATATAAACTAGAATGTGTGTGTGTGTGTGTGTGTGTGTGTGTGTGTGTGTGTGTGTGTGTGTGTGTGTGTGTGTGTGTGTGTGTGTGTGAGTTTATTAGTTTCAGTGCTCTAGTAGAGCCCTGGCTGATTCATCTAGTAGCTGTGCCAACCTTGGCAAAGTTACTTTACCCTCTCTGTGTCTTGGTTTCTTCATCTATAAAATAAGGATATAAATAGTGCCCATCTCACAAGCCTGTGGAGAGGACTAGGTGAGTGAACAAACGCAAGGTCCTTAGATTGGGGACTGACACACGGTAAGCACTCTTCTTCATTATTAAGCACCTATTATTTGCTTATGGTCTTGCAGGGGAGAAATAAGAATAAGGAAGATGAGAGGCCTGAGATTAAGAAGCATGCCATTCCTCAGAGGGTGATAAGGCATAATCACAAGTACAATTGGTGCGCACTCACAATTGGTGGGGTAATCACAAGTAGCCCAGTGCACACTCCTAATTGGGGAAGGGTTGGCGTATAATGCTAATAATACTGCTGATGAAGGCAGACAGTATTCATCTACTGTGTGCTAAGGATGGTACAATTTCATTTGTTTTCTTCATTTTCCTTTATTCACTTGTTATTTCATCCAACAATCATTCATTGGGCTCCCATCACAGTTCAGTGGTGTGCTCAGTCGTGTCCGATTCTCTGTGACCCCATGGACTGTCGCCCTCCAGGCTCCTCTGTCCACGAGATTCTCCAGGCAGGAATACTGGAGCCAGTTGCCATTTCCTCCTCAAGGGTTATATATCAATATAGACTGAATTCTAGATGCACGCTGAAGAATTGATGCTTTTGAACTGTGGTTCAAGACTTGAGAGTCCCTTGGACTGCAAGGAGGTTCAACCAGTCCATTCTAAAGGAGATCAGCCCTGGGTGTTCTTTGGAAGGACTGATGCTAAAGCTGAAACTCCAGTACTTTGGCCACCTCATGCGAAGAGTTGACTCATGGGAAAAGACTCTGATGCTGGGAGGGATTGGGGGCAGGAGGAGAAGGGGACGACAGAGGATGAGATGGCTGGATGGCATCACCGACTTGATGGACATGAGTTTGGATGAACTTCGGGAGTTGGTGATGGACAGGGAGGCCTGGTGTGCTGCAATTCATGGGGTACCAAAGAGTCAGACTCGACTGAGCGACTGAACTGAACTGAACTGAAGGATATAGTAAAAATTAGATAGAAGTGGCCCCTCCCTCTTTGTACACTGGAGCAGGTTGCCATTTCCTTCTCCAGGGGATCTTCCTGACCCAGGGATTGAACCCAGATCTCCCACATTGCAGGCACTTTACCATCGAGCCACCAGGGAAGCCCACATATTCTAATAAAAACTACATAAGTAAAACAAATATATACTAATAATGCAGTTAAGTATGGGTAAGTTCTATGAAGAAAGATGAAGCATGGTAAGCATGGTGAGGGGGCACCTGGGGATGTTTAACCTGAGACCCAAATCATGAGAAGCAGCAGCTTTTGCAGATATCTTGGGGAAGATGATTTTAAGAGAGCAAGTGGAAGGGCCTTTAAATGAGAATAATCTTGACATATTGGAGGGGAATAAAGAAGACCCTTGTGGCCACAGCAAAGCGAGCAGTGGGGAGAGAAGGAAGCAAATGAAGTAGGCAAGGGAATTAGAGCTTACATCTTATAGGGCCTGTAGGCAATGTCAAGTCATGTTACTTTTATAAGTGTGATGGGAATATATTGCTGTGTTTGGAGCAGGGAAGGCAATCATTTACTGTCAGTGCCGGGTGAAGTGTGGGCTGTGGTGGAGCGGGGCTTGGGGGCGAGAGTGGCAAGGAGACTGCATGTGCGGCTCGCAGAGCAGAACAGATGGGGGCGATGCTGGCTGCTGCTCAGGTGGGAGACATGGAGATGATCACAGGGGCTGGTATTCGGGATGGGTCTGGGCCTGCACCAAAGGTGCCGCTGCTGTCTTGCCATGTCTAAGCTTCACGGAGCCCCAGAGGCCTGTGTCTGAGTCCCCTCACTGCTGCCGGATGTGCCCCCAGCTGCTGCTGCTGCTGCTAAGTCACTTCAGTCATGTCTGACTCTGTGCGACCCCAAAGACGGCAGCCCACCAGGCTCCTCTGTCCACGGGATTCTCCAGGCAAGAATACTGGAGTGGGTTGCCATTTCCTTCTCCAGACATGCCTCCAACCCAGAGGCACAGGCTCCCCATCTAGCCAGTTCCTGTAGCAGTCAGACCAGTCCATCCAGTCCTCCACTGAGCAGGTTTCACTGTCCTGCCAGCGTGTAAGATTATTCAAACAGCCAGTCACTTAGGGGACAGGCCACTGCACCCTCTCGGTACTGCAAGCCTGTCCCCCGCGCTTCCCCCTGCTTGTTCATTTCATCCCTGAGTGTGACCCACTGTGGCCCTGCATGGCAGGTGTTGTCCTGCCCTGGGCAGTTGAGTATCTGTGTCTAAGAACCTGCTGCTCACTCCCATTGTCCACTTGGGTGTCCTGTGCTTGGCCGTCTCTTCTTTTTAAGGCAAAGGGTCCATCTTTGCCAATGGAGTGAATGGGAGATGATCGGAACAACTGATGTCAGAAACAGAATGGCCCAACCGCAGCCAAGGGCCTCCATCAGCTTGCATAACTGCTCTCTGCCAGCCGACTGGCTTCCGACGCAGCCAGAAGGTCTGTGCTGTGAGTGATTGAATTGAGTTGGAACCTGAAAGCTGTGACTCTGCAGCCAGAGAGCTCAAATGCTCTGTGGGAATTTGTACAGAGAGAGAGAGAGAGAGAGAGAGAGAGAGAGAGAGAGAGAGAGAGAGAGAGAGCAAGCGCTGCAGGAGAAGGCAGGGCTTTAACAGAAGATGGTTGCCGTCCACTGGCTTCTCGGTAGTGGCCCCAGGTATCTTCCGCTGCACCACTCGGCTGCCTCTGTCATAGCAGAAGGCCTCATTCTGAGGGTTATACAACAGAAAAAGAAACACAAAGACACCTGTGACACGCCTATAGCGTGGCAGAGGGCTTCCTTTAAACCTGGACTTAAGCCTAGTTAAGGAAAGTAAAAATGCAAGTCGATCAGTCATGTCCAGCTGCTTTGCGGCCCCATGGACTATACAGTCCACAGAATTCTCCAGGCCAGAATACTGGAGTGGGTAGCCTTTCCCTTCTCCAGGGGATCTTCCCAACTCAGGGACCAAACCCAGGTCTCCTGCATTGCAGGTCAATTCTTTACCAGCTGAGCCACCAGGGAAGCCCACAGTTAAGGAAAGCATTGCCTTAATGGTTTGGGCATTAAGGGAGGGTCTTAACCCCCTCACATCCTGGAGGAGGGCCCTCATGCTGGCCGAGAAAGGGGCTGAGAGGAGGCCCATATGCTATCCCCAGTCCTGCCAGCTCCTCGAAGCAGGCTGCCATGGGGTGGGGAATGGGAGACGGCTGTCTGGCCTGGGTCTTCTCAGGCTAAGATGGCAACAGGAGCCACTTCCGGAAGGTGAGAAGTTGAGATGTTTTTATAATGGTTTTTAATTTTTTTCCACTTTTCCAATAAACATATCTTATTGCAATTACATATAAACATTTAAAAGGGTTTGTATTTATACACACATCACTGTAACCTTAAAGGCGCGGTTCCATGCACTTAGGTTTCCATACCCAACACTCAGTATCATTCAGATTACTGACTTTGTCCCATCGGCCACCAGTAAGCACTATAGATTATAATATAATAGCAAAATCTTTGTGATTATGGATTTGGTTAATATGTTCTGTTCAGTGCCTTTGTCAACGGGCTCCGAGTGGTAGTTTGTTTTCACCTCTGAAGGAATGTGGTCACCTTTACCAGGCTGCCCACGGGGCCCTTCAGCTGCCTCACTGTGCCATCTTTGCAGGGCAGCCCTCTGGTTTTTTTTCTTAATATAGTTGCTTTACACTGCTGTTTCTGTTTCTGCTGTACAGCAGAGTGAATCAGTCCTACATACACGTGTTTCCTCCTTTTTGGATTTCCTTCCTATTTAGGAAATGCACCGAGGTCCTTGTGCTCTAGAGTATGCGTGCATTCAGTTGTCTGTTTTATGCATGCATGTGTGTGTGCTAAGTCACTTCAGTCATGCCTGACTCTCTGTGATCCTGTGGCCCATAGCCCACCAGGCCCCTCTGTCCATGGGATTCTCCAGGCAAGAATACTGGAGTGGGTTGCGACGCTTTCCTCCAGGGGTCTTCCTGACCCAGGGATCGAACCCTCCTCTCTTACATCTCCTGCATTGGCAGGTGGGTTCTTTACCCCTAGCACCACCTGGAAAGCCCTCATTTTATACACAGTAGTGTTTATATGTCAATCCCAACCTCCCAAACCATCCCACCCACTCCTTGCTTTTTCCCCTTGGTATCCATATGTTTGTTCTCTACATCTGTGTCTCCATTTCTACTTTGCAGATAAGGTCATCCATACAGTTTTTCTAGTTCTACATATATGCATTAATGCATATATGTTTTTCTTCCTCTGACTTACTTCACTCCATAAAACAGTCTCTAGGTCCATCCACATCTCTGCAAATGATACAATCTTTTTCCTTTTTATGGCTGAGTAATATTCCACAGTGTATATGTGCCACATCTTCTTTATCCATTCATCTGTCAGGGGACATTTAGGTTGCCTCCACGTGCTGGCTATTGTAAACAGTATACCAGTGAAGATAGGAGTGTATGTATCTTTTTTAATTAGAATTTTCTCTAAGTATAGGAAGGTCTTAGTTGCATCTGCCATGCTTAGAAACATGGATTTGACATGTTGATGACATTCTCCTTTGAAGACACTCATTTGAGACATTAATTAAGGGCATACACACAAAATAATGTACAAAAAGGGGATGGGCAATTGCCTTATACATACAGTGTAAGATGCTGTCACCTTGGTGAAATTTTTAAAAAGTTCAGTAAATCAAGAGATGATCCATTCTTAAGATGGATCAAGAAACAGCTTACCTTTTTAGCACCCAAATGTTAACAGAAGCCCAACATCTTTTAGTCATTTGGGGCCTTTGAAGGTCGTAGAGTTCACTTTTAAACGTGTTATGCTATGCTATGCTATGCTATGCTAAGTCACTTCAGTCGTGTCCGACTCTGTGTGACCCCACAGACGGCAGCCCACCAGGCTTCCCCGTCCCTGGGATTCTCCAGGCAAGAACACTGGAGTGGGTTGCCATTTCCTTCTCCAATGCATGAAAGTGAAAAGAGAAAGTGAAGTCGCTCAGTCGTGTCCGACTCTCAGCGACCCCATGGACTGCAGCCTACCAGGCTCCTCCGTCCGTGGGATTTTCCAGGCAAGAGTACTGGAGTGGGGTGCCATTGCCTTCTCCATTTAAACATGTTACTTGACCCATTTATGCTGTTACATGCAAATCTGTCCATGCTGAATGTGCCCCATCCAAACAAAGGCTCTAGAATCTGTTCAAATTAAAATCAACAGGAATTCCTATTAGTGTTCTCAGAAAGTCCTTCACTGCAGAGGTTTTAGAAACCTCCTTTTGAGGGGTCTCTGGACTGCCTGTCATCATGAGCCATAAGTTATCCATGGGCTCTCATGCTAGAAACTGCCTTTCCTCAGCCCTGTGTTGTACACCATCAGGGTGGAATTCACTTTCTACTCATTGGGCTGTCTTGGAAATAGAAGCTCCATCAAACCCTGAGCCCATGACCCTCTGGGCTCATATACCAGTTGCTCATTGTGCCTTGGGTCATGAAAGCAGCAGTCTGAAAGCTTAGCACTGCTACCGAGGCTGCCTTCCTGGAAGACGAAGCCAAATGTGGACCCTCTAGCACATACCACTTGTAAGAGGAGGTGGCCTCCCCTGCCATCAACCCCCTGCCCTATACCAGGGTCCTGGAGGAAGACAGTAATTTCCCTGAGGGCTCCTTGGGATTCATGGTGAAAGTGAAAGTGAAATCACTCAGTTGTGTCCAACTCTTTGCTACCCGTGGACTGTAGCCCACCAGGCTCCTCTGTCCATGGGATTCTCCAGGCAAGAATACTGGAATGGGTTGCCATTTCCTTCTCCAGGGGATCTTCCTTTGACCCAGGGGTCAAACCCAGGTCTCCCACATTGCATGCAGACTCTTTAACCTCTGAGCCACTAGGAAAGCAGTGGGATTAATGGAGTTAGCAGCAATAGGATTTTATGGACTTTACAGATGAAATCACACCATCTATATGATGGAATTCAGTGGAGTATTACTGTTTTCCACTTCTTAACCAGGATGTCTCTGACAAAGGTTGGGATCCAAGCCTCAGCACAACTGTCCAAATTTCTGGCAGTCTTCTTAGCAGTGGATGTCTCAGCAAAAAGATGACCTCATCCGCACCTTTTACAGACTCTTAGGCTGTTGCCTAAGGGTTGCCTCATTCTGAGAATCTCTTGCCTAATAGACACCTGAAATACACATCAAGATAACATATGTCCCTACTCATGCTAAAACCACAACATAAGGCTTCACCAGACACTCCTTGTCCTCTTGGGAGTAGTTCTAGAAATTATTGACAGTGACCAGGGCAATTATTTCATTTCAGAATACACAGTGCTATGGAGAAAGTTCAGTGGAATGTCTACCTTCCCATAGACTGGGGAAGCTGGTTTAATTGAAAGACCTAATGGGCTCCCTGAAAACTCCCATTTAAGTTTAAAACGGGCAAGTGACTTAACCCTGGGTCACCACCCTATCCACTGTTAGCCCATGGTTCAAGCACCCTTCAGTCTGCTTCCAGTCTGTGTGGGATGTGACTCAGGTCTAGCTAGCCACGGCATCAAGTTCAAGGCTGGTGCAGGAATAGAACACCAGATCCACTTCCATCCACAGATGTCAGGCTGAAGTCAGCCCAGCACAGTGATCAGGGGGCCCAGACTCTGGGTCCTGACTTCTGCATCCAAATGCTGCCTCTGTCACTAACCAGATGAATGGGCAAGTTACCTCCCTCCTCTGTGTCTGAAATAATGAGAAATTGTGGTATAATCAGTGAGTTAACATAAGGAGAGGCCTTTGATCAGTGTCTGGCTTGGAGTAACTCTGTCAGTTCTCATCAACTACTGAGGAAAGAGAAGCACTCTTTCCTATTGAAATTAGAGCCAAGATGCTGTAGCCTTGGACCTGTTGATGGCCACCTTGCTGCCATTTGGAATCTGAGAATAAAGCCACTGAGGAGAGGGGCAGATGGAGAGACACTAACTCTAGGTGATAGCTCTGATCATTTGAGTAAATCTGAGTGAATGCCTCATCAGTTGTAATGAAAGATTCATGATCAGTACACCTTCTAGTAATGTTTCCCTTCAGTTTGATGTGTATCTCATTTCCTTGCTTTAGGTCTAGGACTTGTCTATGTCATTTCTCTTTGTTGTGGTTGTTGTTCCGTCGCTAACTCATGTCTGACTCTTGCGACCCCAAGGACTACAGCACACCAGGCTTCCCTGTCCTTCACTATCTCCTGGAGCTTGCTCAAACTCATTTCCATTGAGTCAGTGATGCCATCCAACCATCTCATCCTCTGTTGTTCCCTACTCTTCCTGCCTTCAATCTTTCCCAGCATCAGGGTCTTTTCCAGTCAGTCAGCTCTTCATATCAGGTGGCCAAAGCAGCTTCAGCTTCAGCATTAGTCCTTCCAATGAATATTCAGGGTTGATTTCCTTTAGGATGGATTAGTTTAAGTGAATAAGTGATGCTTTCAAACCATGGTGCTGGAGAAGACTCTGGCCTCTGGAGAGCCCCTTGGACATCAAGGATTTTAGACCAGTCAAGTCATTTCCCTTATTATGTCACAATTGCTGCAAGCGCCAAGCAAGCCACCTGGCTTGTTTCCCTGTTTTCCCTCCCTGACTCCCCCACTTGTGTGATGGGCAGGATGGACCACCGAGTCCACTCTCTCCTGGCCTTCCGTGCTGAGAGGAGGTTAGGCCTTCAGCGCTCTGTCCCAGGCCTCACTCTTGTTTTTCTGGTTTATTGGTTTTCAGACTGAAAACACAGCCCCGTTTGCACATTATTGGTCTGTCTCCTCACTCCCCGGTCAACTGCTGCTACAGAACGGGAGAGAAGAGGGGATGGGAAAGCGTGAAACGGGTGTGTGTGGCCAAGAGACCCCGCAGCCAGGGATCCAGGGTGCCGAGCCCTCCACGCAGCTTCCTCCCGACACCCCTTCCTTCTGTGCTTCCAGCTGAGCCGCTGGTGCCTCAGGGGCAGAGCGCCGTCGCCAGTGGCTGACATGTTCTCCCGTGGCGCCCTCTCAGCTGCGAGCATAGGGTGTGAACCTGCACACACGCAGGCACGGCTTGCTGCGCGTGTCAACCGGCTCTTCCTCCCTGGCTCTGGAGATGAGGAAGCTGGGCAAACGAACACGCTGAAGGGTTTTGGGCCGCGCTGGAGCTACACCATGCAAGGCGAGAGCTTTCTCTGAGACTGAACTGGAGGCTGGGACACGGGACAGCTGTGGTGCACTCGGGCCAGGAAATGGGGAAGCATGTCCCCCGGGGTCGTGAGAGGACTGGCCGGCTGCAGGACGGCGCCTCCGGTGGAGACGTGCGCCAGCCCCCCCGACCTACCCAGCTTCTTGGCGTGCTCTTCCTTCACGCTCCTGGTCCAGCCATGCTAGGTTTCTCTGGGTCCTGGATTCACCCAGCCCTCTGACCTCTGAACCTTCACAGCTCTTTGGTTTGTGCCCAGCAAACTCTTCGGTCAAGTCCCGGCGTGGGTGTCCTTTCTGCTGGGACACTCCGCCCACCTAAGGTCTTGGTTAACTCCCTGCCTTTTGTACCTGGAATCCCCTCCACTCCCCATCACAACACATGTGTGTGTGTGTGTGTGTGTGTGTGTGTGCGCGCTAAGTCACTTCAGTCATGTCTGACTCTGTGTGACCCAATGGACTGCAGCCCGTCAGGTTCCTCTGTCCATGGGACTCTCCAGGCAAGAATACTAAAGTGGGTTGCTGTGCTCTCTTCTGAGGGGGTCTTCCTGACCCAGAGATTAAACCTGCATCTCTAATTCTTTACCACTAGCACCACCTGGGAACCCTCTCCATCACAACACACATCACCCTTGATCTTTGTCATTTATGAGGTCATCTTGTCTTTCTCCACTGCTAGACTGTGTGCCCAGGAAGATGAGGATGGTCTTTATTCCACATTAATAGCTGCTGTAGCCAAGGACCCAGCACACTTTCTAGCCATATTAGGCTCTCAGTAAATGTTTGTTAAATAACAAACTCTGGTGTGAGTCTTTAGACTATTTTGGGGGCCCAAAACTATAGTTCTAGATCTTTCCTTTTGCAGTGAATTCTACCTGTTGAATCGGGTGACTTCTTCCCACCCTGGCACGTAATGCCAGGTGAGGCATTAGTCCATTTTTACATGGCTGCACAGCATATCTTAGCAAGGGCAATCAGCATAGAGTCACCCAGAGGGAATGCTGTCAATAAAGAATCTTGCCGGGAGGAGCTAAGATGGCGGACGAGTAAGACGGGGAGAATACTTTCTCTTCCACAAATCCACTAAAAGAACATTTGAATGCTGAATAAACTCGATAAAACAACTTCTGAATGCCAGCAGAGGACATCAGGCACTTAGAAAGACAGCTCATTGTCTTCAAAACGAGAAAACGAGCCCTGTGGTAACTCCTTTTGCGGAGAACTGGCGCGGACACCAGCATTTGCTATTGGCAAGTGGGGGCTGGGCTAGGAGGAGTGGCGAGGCCTGCATTGCTTTGAGAAAGGATTTGGCCTGGCTATCTTGGGCGCTATCTGAGCGAAATAACCAAACTGTCGGTTATCTACTACATCAAAAGCCAGCCCTAACTTAAGACACCACCAGGACTACCTACGGAACAAAGGGCTGCACAGAGTTGGCCGGCTGCAGGCCGTCCCACTCCGGTGACAGGCAGCCAGGGCCAGAGGCGGGCAATTATAGCCCTAGAGAGACACTGTCTAACGTAACTGTGAGTAGGTTTCTGTGCTGACTCATGCTTCTTGGGGCTCTGGATGGTCAACATCTGCCTGAGAAAGTGCACTGTTTGTATACCCGGAAAACTGAGCGGCGGAGAGGCGATAAGTCGCAGCACCTGCGCTCGCTGAACATTTCATCACCTGCGCTACTCGGATCTGGGAAGGGCGTAAAACGCAGACTCAACCAAGTCTGTGCTTCTGAGGATTATCTGAGTGCCTGAACCTGGCCGGTTTAGATTTGGGTGTTCATCTCCGCCCCCTCTGTAACAAGGTAGAGATCAGATATTGAAAAGACCTGTAAACCGCCTCAATAAAGAGAATTCAACAAACTACCAGAATATAGTAAGGACACTCTAAATTTGGCAATTTTAACAAAATGAAGAGACAAAAGAATACCCAGCAGCTAAAGGAACAGGATAGATGCCCACCAAACCAAACCAAAGAGGAAGAGATAGGGAATCTACCTGATAAAGAATTCCGAATAATGATAGCGAAATTAATTCAAAATCTCGAAATCAAAATAGAATTACAGTTAAAGAGTCTGGAGACAAGGATTGAGAAGATGCAAGAAAGGTTTAACAAGGACCTAGAAGAAATAAAAAAGAGTCAACACATAATGAATAATGCAATAAATGAGATCCAAAACACCCTGGAGGCAACAAAAAGTAGAATAACAGAGGCAGAAGATAGGATTAGTGAACTAGAAGATAGAATCCTAGAAATAAATGAATCAGACGAGAAAAAAGAAAAACGTATCAAAAGAAATGAGGACAATTTCAGAAACCTCCAGGATAACATCAAACACTACAACATTCGAATCATAGGAGTTCCAGAAGAAGAAGATAAAAAGAAAGATCATGAGGAAATACTTGAGGAGATAATAGTTGAAAACTTCCCTAAAATGGAGAAGGAAATAACCACTCAAGTTCAAGAAATCCAGAGAGTCCCTAACAGGATAAACCCAAGGCGAAACACCCCAAGACACATATTAATCAAATTAACAAAGATTAAATATAAAGAACAAATATTAAAAGCAGCAAGGGAAAAACATCAAATAACTCACAAGGGAATTCCCATAAGGATAACAGCTGATCTTTCAATAGAAACTCTCCAAGCCAGGAGGGAATGGCAAGACGTAATTAAAGTGATGAAGGAAAATAACTTACAGCCTAGATTATTGTATCCAGCAAGGATCTCATTCAAATATGAAAGAGAAATCAAAAGCTTCACAGATAAGCAAAAGTTGAGAGAATTTTGCACCACTAAACCATTTCTCCAACAAAAACTAAAGGACATTCTCTAGAGCAATACAATAATAGTGGGAGACTTTAATACCCTACTCACATAATCTGGCTGTAATAGACAAAGTAAAGAGGAAAACATATTTACTTATGAGCCTCAAAAAATTCAGTTCACTCAGGAGAGTTAAAAAAAAAAAAAAAAGACTTATTTGTTTACTCTGTGGAGGTTTATTGACTATTTTGTGGGTTTGGTACCACTTTGGGTAGTAGGGAGGAAGAGGTGACAAATGTGATGTTGTCCTAAATAATATATTGTGGTAAAGATAGACTTACCAATACAAAATACCAAGATGTGCCTAAAGATGAGGACACCCAAACTGGACTTTTTGTTTCCTGAACTTTTCATTTCGAGAACAAACCTCCTAATATAAGATGAATTCACCATGATTTTTTTTAAGTGTTCTTTGTGATTAAAAACAGAAAGCCATTGGTTAAGAAATTACATATACTCCTCCCCACCATCACTCCCCTTCTTTCTTCCCATTTCCCTCCCACTCTCATTGATCCTTTCCTTTGTCCATTTTCCCCTGCAAAAAAAAAAAAAAAAAAAAAAAAAAACCCTGAAGAGGTAGTGTGCTTGATCCGTCCAGAAAGCATGGGATCTAGGATGTAATGAAGTGTGGAGTGAGAGATTTGGAGATGCATAGAAGATTACATCTCAAAGGCAACATAAAAATTATAAGCATTTGTTAAATAAATGAATGAACAGGGTATTTGACCAACAGTAAAACAGGGACCTTGTTTCCTGGGCCTGTAGTGGTCTTCTAAAGGATGAAAACAGTCTATATACATTTAAGGCAAAAGCCTAAAGATTACCAGCACCCTCTATAATTCTTTCTTGTAGAGGAAGACCTTCACTTGTTCATAAAGGCACTGCTAAGGATCCTGCAAAAACTCCAGTGGGACCCTTTAAAGGGGGAAAATCATGGTTTCTCAATACACCTGTAAATTATTCACACCAGAAATGCTGGGGGTTGGGGGGAACCATTTCAATTGGAAGGCCAGGAATGGGAAGACAAAAAAAAAAAAAAAAAGAATCTTGCCTTGTAGACAATTGGGATAATTATATAACTCAAATGTAATATTTTTCTCTAATATAAAAATATATATATATATTTTAAACCTCCAAAGGCCAACTGCATTATCCAGAAAGTTACTGCAACCCCTGGCTTCACATTAGGTGGTGCTGCCTGGACCTTTACCAGCCCTTCCTGAATGGATCCAGTGACTGACTGTGAGGCAGCTACTTGATAACTCCTTACCTATTTTTGGTGCTGCCTAGTCTCAGAAATTCCTTTCTTTTAAAAAAAAGTTTACTTATCATATTTTTGACTGCACTGGGTCGTTATTGCTGCACGTGGGCTTTCTCTCATTGTAGCAAGCAGGGACTACTCTTCACTGTGGTGCCCAGGTTTCTCAGGCTGGTGGCTTCTCTTTTGCAGCGCACAGGCTCTAGAGTGTTGTGGCTCATGGTGTATAGAGCTCAGTGGTTGTGGCACACGAGCTTAGCTACTCTGCAGCATGTGGGATCGTCCTGGACTAGGGATCAAACTCGTGTCCCTTGCGTTGACATGTGGAGTCTTAACCACTGAGCCATCAGGGAAGTCCCAGAAATTCACTCTCTGTTAGAGTTGAGGCACCGTGTTCTCTCTCCCTGACCTCTGCATTCTCACTGGGAAGAGACGTTGTTGCTGTTCAGTTGCCAAGTCATGTTCACGACCCCGTGGACTGCAGCCCACCAGGCTTCCCTGTCCCCCACCATCTCCCAGAGTTTGCCCAAGTTCATGTCCTTGTCCTACAGACTGAAGGAAGAAGGAGAAGAGGGTGGCAGGGGGATGAGATGATTGGATGGCCTCACCGATTCAACGGAAAGAGGAGAAGGGGCATCCAATGAAAGTCAAGTTAATAAGCAGAGGGGAGAGAGAGACAGAGGCTTCCTATAAAAGGAAGAGAGGGACTTTACTGTGATAAGTTACACTGCATAAAAATGATGCTATGTGCATGATCGCTTTCTTTCTCATCACCTTCTGACACTTGGGAGTTTCCTTTTACATAGCCAATCATCTCTCCTAACCGAGACATTACAAATGAAGCAGAGAGAAAATAGCAAGTGAGTGAGTGAGAGAGTTTCTGAGTTTGACAAGCCAAGGCAAAGTTAAAACAATGATGACTGGTGATTATATAACAGTCTTCAAAGTTGGCATGTGGAGGTTTATGGTACTTTCGTTAATGAGATGTTTGAGTGGAGAAACAATAGCTTTCAAGTTAAGTTCAATCAAAGACTCAAAATACCTTCATAGCTTTTTGTTTTTCTCTTGTCTTCTCAAGACAGGGAAAGAGAAATCTGTTTCTTGTGGCAGTGCCTACGACAACAAATTCATTTCACTTTCTTACTTCTGTGTGCATGATAGACAACACCGAGGGACTTCTGATATCTTTTCTACCTACATAATTAAGCTCCTGGAGGCTGCCTCCTACTCCTGAAATGATTTGAACTCATGCTTGGGAAGTAAGGGCAAGAGTGTGGGTGGGGACTGGATATAGTTAATAAACCAGAGAAATATAGTTAAGAAACCAAGAAAGGATCAAGTTGTCTTAATCTTGGGTTATCCAATCATCCATCTTCATGGACAGTAACTCTAGTCTTTGATGGGAGAAGTTGTGAATTCAGGAGGATGAATTCCAAGGGAAGCAAGAGAGGGTGAAGTTCTAAATGCAAAGGTATTTCTTTAGTGCTTGTTATAGTCAGGGCAAGACTGGAGACACTGGGAAGGAAGTAAAAAGGTGTAAAAGGCACCTTGCTCTCCTTGTCGGCTGACACATTAGCATGGGTACCTGTGTGAATATAACTCAAGGCAGAATCTTGCCCTTATAGACTGTCTTAAAGTTAATTTCAGTCTTGGATACCCAAACCCAGCAGAAGAATCTCAAGGGAAACCCATTTAGGAAAAGTCCCATGAGATGAGCCTATACCTTTTAATTTTTATAACAAAAAAAAATAGGTCAACTATTTTCATAGCTGAAGAGCTATTATTTTCAATAATTTTCTGGTTAGCATATTATCTAGGGGGATTTATTTTCTATCTTAAATACTTTGATTAATCAAGATATTTTAGGATTCTAGACTTGTGTGTGTGTGTGTGTGTGTTTTCAATTAAGTGTTTGTGTGTTAGTCACTCAGTCATCCTGACTCTTTTGTGACCCCATGGACTGTAGCCCATCAGGCTCCTTGGTCCATGGGATTCTCTGGACAAGAATGCTGGAGTGTGTTGTCATTTCCTTCTACAATTAAGTGTTTAAAAGATCCTAAATAATGAGGATATTTTCTAGCATTTCTACTCATTGGTCTGTGGAGACTCTGTTTCTACAGCTCTTAAAGCAAGGACTTCTGAACTTGAATGACCAGTAGAACTGGGTGGATGACTTTATAAAAATACAGATTTGCAAGCCCAGCCCAGGTCTATCACGGAGAAGGCAATGGCACCCCACTCCAGTACTCTTGCCTGGAGAATCCCATGGATGGAGGAGCCTGGTAGGCTACAGTCCACGGGGTCGCTAAGAGTCGGACACGACTGAGTGACTTCACTTTCACCTTTCACTTTCATGCATTGGAGAAGGAAATGGCAGCCCACTCCAGTATTCTTGCCTGGATAATCCCAGGGACGGAGGAGCCTGTTGGGTGCCGTCTATGGGGTCGCACAGAGTCGGACACGACTGATGCGACTTAGCAGCAGCAGCAGTAGCAGCCAGGTCTATCAAGTAAGGCTCTCTCTAAAGAGTTAAGCTCAGGTATATATGTTCTTACAAATCTTCTCAGATAATTCTCATAATTAGCTGGCTTAAAGTCTGTATTATACTCTATTACAGAATCATTACAGAATCTCTTGTGCAGTATTTCCAAAGTTGGGAATGTATGAGGGATACGCATGTTCTTTAGGATGCTGGTTAGATAGTACTGGGTTGGAATAGTAGTTTCCCCACACTTGAGCTGCAGCATGACTTTTAGACTATTTCTTACAGCCTCATCAATCCTGGAATTTCTTTAGAAGGAATGATGCTAAAGCTGAAACTCCTGTATTTTGGCCACCTCATACGAAGAGTTGACTCATTGGAGAAGACTCTGATGCTGGGAGGGATTGAGGGCAGGAGGAGAAGGGGACGACAGAGGATGAGATGGCTGGATGGCATCACTGACTCGATGGATGCGAGTCTGAGTGACCTCCGGGAGCTGGTGATGGACAGGGAGGCCTGGTGTGCTGCGGTTCATGGGGTCGCAAAGAGTCGGACACGACTGAGCGACTGATCTAATACTACTAGGTAAGGAACGGAATGGCTGTGGAGCTCAGTTGTTAAAATGGATGCAGCCCAATCACATCAAAGAATAGGACACTTCATCAAAGTTAGTTATTATAAATAGTGTTTGAATGAATGCTTGTGTTCATGTTCTATATGTGCATTGTGTAGTCTAAAATTTTTTATTAAATGTCAATCTCTTATAAGCATAGCATATTCAAAAATTTTCTCTAAATAACTTTTAAAGAAATCTAACTGGAGGATAATTGCTTTACAACGTTGTGTTAGTTTCTGCTGTACAACAATGTGAATCAGCTGTAAGTATAGTAAGTATACACATGTCCCCTTCCTCTTGAACCTCCTTCCCGCTCAACCTGCATCCCACCCCTCTAGGCCATCACAGAGCACCAGGCTGGGCTCTGCGTGTTATATGGCAGCTCCCACTAGCTACCTACTGTTTTACACAGTGTATATTAATGCATACATATGAAATCTAGAAAAATAGTACTGTAAATAACATTTAAGGGCAGGTGTTACACCATGATGTTGGCCTTGAGGCTAGTCCGCGGCACACACCGACTGCTCAACAAAGCAATCAGATCCATCTATTGAAAAATCTCCACATCTACACAAATATTATTCCAGACCTCACAAGTGTTGGGCAGTGATGAAAGTTAAAGAGAACCTCTCAGAAGTCTGTTCCCACCCTTCAGGGATGGCTTCTGAAGGGTATGTGGGTATACCTGCTTTGCCTGTCTCAGTTTGTAAGGTGGAAACACTGGCTAAAAAATCAGCTGGGAAACTCAGGAGGCAAAACGCTCTGATATTAGAGGAGTAATGAAGAGACAAACACTCAGGGAGCATTTGTTTCAGTGCAAGGTCACTGTTCATTAATACTCGTACAGATAGCTTATTAACCACCCAGAAAATTCACTTCAAGTTTTCAAGCTACATAATACTCAAAATCACTAGCGGAATATAGATTAGGAGATGCAGGCTTGCTGCACAGAGAGCTCAGACAGCGCTGTAAACCACAAGCTTCATCGATTCTGAAAACAGAGATTATCCCATGGAAGATTTATCCCACCCTCCTGCCCTCCACCCACTCCCCAGGACATGAGACTTCTTTCTCCAGCCTATTATGGAAGGCCTGGATGAGGGATTGTGCACTCTGAACAGAGCTCTGCCTCAGAGGTGGTGGATGGATGGTGGATCTGCCGGGTGGAGGATGAAGAAAAATGCCACCCTCTGTAGCAGGAACCTTCACTCTGGGACCCATTGAACAGCAGTGACCTTGGGGCTTGGCCAGCCTTCCAGGTCTGCTCCTTTAGGCATCTTTTCACCCCTTGTAGAGCCCAGTGTGACATCTCCTTGCTGCCTTGTAGCACTACATGGAATGAATGAATGGAGTCACTCATTCTAAGGTGAATTTTTTTTTAATTAATTTTTTTTTAAAATTTAAGTTACCTGCATCTCACCCCTAACTCATTATCTCATGGGGTGTGTGTTTTGTGCTGGCAGTTGCTGCTCAAGTTAGGGGCAAGCCCCATTGGTCATGAGTCTCCTGTCCTCTAGTTTCTGCCCTGATCCAGGCCTCTCCTGCTCCACGACTTTGCCCCACACTCACATACAGCCCATGGGAGCACGTGGGGGGTTCCAAATGCTGCACTGTGCAGAATCAGGAGCGCTAGCCCCATCCATCCACCTAGACAGGTGCCGTAGTCATTTCCACTTCTACTCCTGTGCCATTGGGACCGTAGTTGTTCCTAGCCTCACGAACAACTCAGGACTTCTCTCGGGGCTTGCAAGTTTCCAGAGATGTGGGGAGCAGCACTTTTAATGGGAAGTCTTCACTGCGTTCCTTTCACTGAGGTTCAGTTTGGAGTTAAGGACGGTAGAATGTAAGACTGTCCTGATTTTTTCCTCCTTTCTTGTTTTCTCTTCTTTCTTTCTCTTTCTCCCTGTCTCTCTACATCAACTCAGCTCATTCCCAAGACTCTTGTGGGGTCCTCTCCCTGTTTTCAGCCTGACAAGAGGCCTGGGGCTGTCAGGAAGGAACCTGGATGACTGTGTAGTTTGCTAGGGCTGCTGGAGTGAAGTACTACAGGCTAAGAGGCTTAAACAATAGAAATATGTGGTCACACAGTTCTAGAGGCAGAAGTCTGAAATCGAGATGTTGGCTGGGCTGATGGCCTTTGAGGGGTGAGAGGGAGAATCTAGCCCAGGCCTCTCTCCTTGGCTTACAGATGGTCGTTTTCTCCCTGTAACTTCATATCACCTTCCTTTTGTGTGTGTCTGTGTCCCAGTTTCCTCTTCTTATTGGGATGCCTGTCCTATTGGATTGAGGCCCAACCAAATGACCTCATTCTAACTTGATTACCTCTGTAAAGACCCACTCTCCAGATAAGTTCACATTCTGAGATTCTAGGCATTAAGGTGTCAACAAATGAATTCAACCCAAAACAATTACCAAGGAGGGAAAATACATTGATAATCTTTTGAAAATATTCCTGCTATCCCCACCACTTTATATCAGTGCACTAGATGGAGTGAGACGGCTGTCTGTGCTCTGCAGATGACTTTTTTTATGGCCTCAAATGAACTTGGAAGTTGCTTTATTGTTTCTTGCACTGTCAAGGGGTATTTTACAGCAATAACTCAATCAGTGAAATTTTGTACTGGGATATCAATGGAAGTGGCAGATCTTGGACTGTAGAGATTCCTGAGTTTTTGGAGGATGAGAAAAAGGGAACAAAAAAGAAGTAGATGTTACACTTTTCCTTGGAAGCCCTTGGCATCATATAAAAACCTACTCCATCTTGGTATGAGACTATAGATATGTCAAGAAGACTGTTTTAACAACATTTTCAGGTCCAGTTAAATATGGAAACTGAGGGAGAAGGGAGAGTCAGGGATGGCTCCTGTGATTTCCATTTGAGTAACTGGAATGGGGCCGGAGTGGTGATGGAGGAAGGGGCTGTAGGCTCGCTTTGTCCACGTGTTGGGTCTTCATTGCCTGAGGAGCATTCAAGGAAGAGATGCCCTATGGGATAATCCATGGCTCTGTGCTTAAACACAGCATGTTTAGTGCCTAACGGACAGTGCAAGCAGACATTATGACCTCCATTTTACAGATAAGGACTGAAATTCCCAGCAGTTAAGTAGTCTACTCAAGGTCAATGTAAGAACTATTCAGTTCCAAGCGGAAGGACCAAAAATGGTTCCAGTCACTTTCTCAAAGATGCAAGATGAAAGCAACCTGGGGACCACTGCTCGGCTCTCAGGACACAGGTCCTCTGCTTTGGCTTGCTTCCTCTCAGATCTAGAACCTCTGCACATTATGCCCTTAACATGGTGTGAATGTTTGAAATAACGCAGGAGCCCGGGGTCGCTACTTGTTAGTCATCCATGAGGAAATACACTCACCATTTAATACAATCTTAAATGTATTCTAAATGGCCATAATAATTAGGTTAGTATTCACCAGAATCTTGGAGAACTCTCCACTTCAAGAGTGTTTCATTTGGCAAGGTTTGTTAAAATTCTTTTAAAGTTAAAATTTGTTCCTATTTTCTGCTTGGAAGATAATGCACATATTACATGCCAAAAATGATATAATGTCAATTTTCTATAGTTTAAATTATAGAAGAGCAAAGACAAATCTAGTGACTTCTAACTCAAGCAATTTCAAGCAAAGACAAGAAATTTTGTGGGCCATTATGGTGGTTCAGATGGTAAAGCATCTGCCACAACGCGGGAGACCCAGGTTCGATCTGTGAGTTGGGAAGATCTCTTGGAGAAGGAAATGGCAACCCACTCCAGTACTCTTGCCTGAAAAATTCCATGGACAGAGGAGCCTGGTGGGTCCATGGGGTCGCATAGAGCTGGACATGACTGAGTGACTTTACACTCACCTAGCTCCTAATGGACATTAGGACTCTGGCCTTCTTTTTATAAAAGTGCAAACTGGCAAGACTCTGAGACTTAAACAGTGACTCAGTCATCTCCAGTCTGTGTCCAGAGGCATTGTTTCCAATGAATGACTTAATACAGGAATCCTAGGGAATGCTGAAACTCACCAGCTGCTTGTTGATGGAACCCAAGCTCCTTGCCCTCTGAGGATGGGATACAAAATATGGTCAAGAAGTGACTCTAGATTTTGGCTGGAGCATTAATTTAGGAGATTGGTACTACAATCTGGATGTTCCTTTATAACAATAAGCCTGAAAGAAAGAAAGGAATGAGAATAGACTATTACAATGTTTTCTACTTGAGGAATTAAGGCAGTGAAACGCTTTCCCTGTAGACACAGATGTATGTGGGTGAGTGCAAAAGGCAGAAAAAACAAAGAGGTGGAATGACATCCTATCTGCAGCTGAAAGTGAGCAAAACTCCAAGTGGAGATTATTTACTTCTAATTTGAGTTAGAGTATATTTTTTAAATAGTTGATTCTACAATGTATTTTGTTTTCAGAAAGCCTACCCTAAAAATTCTTCCAATAACCATCTCCATGACCTTGGGCACATTTCTTAACTTTTCTGGGTCTGCATTTTCTCAACTTTTAAAATGGAAATATTGTTTATACCTCCTTCAACGTTCTGTGAACATTAAATCCAATTATATTGGTAAGGTGCTTAGCCGAACATCTAGTCCATGACACACACTTAGTTAGCATAAGCAATTAATATTCTTATCATTTGGACAATGTAGTAAAATTCAGCAGACATTGCCTTCTGCCCTGTCTTCTACTGGAAAGTCAGTGGTAGCTCATGGGGTCTGGCTTACCCAGGAGTCCTACTTCATGAATAAATTTTTCTACTCAATCATTATATATTATAAACTTAAAAGTTGTTAAGAAAGTAGATCTTAAATGTTATCACCGCTTGCATGCATACGTACACACACACACACACTCATAATTACATGAGGTGATGGAGGTGTTATCTAACCTTATCGTGGCAATCATTTTGCAGTATAAATGTGTATCCAATCATTACATCATACACTTTAAACTTACACATTTTATACGTCAATAATATCTCAGTAAAGCTGAGGGAATGAAACAAAACCAGGAAGGTGAAGAGTGCTTTTCTGGATTTGCATCTCAGCTGCATCACTTACTACCTGTGTGTCTTTGAGTAACATTCGTAACCTCGCTAAACTAGATGATCTCATCTGTGAAATGGGGATAATGTTAGTATTGGCCCTGCGGGATTGTTGTAATAATTAATATAATATATGTAAATTATTTAACTGACTCATACTGAGGGCTCAATAATGTTGGCTGTTGTTCTATATATTTTGCTGTATAGATGCAACACAGAAGAGAGGCTACACTCCTTGGGCATGCGAGACAAACATAAGAGAAAAATTACATTCGCACTCTCCATAGACAGTAAATCCTCCCGTATAGTAGGTGGTGAATGTCCCAGTAAGGCTAAGTTCCGTAATATGCCAAACAAGTGACTGAACAATGCTTTAAGTGATAGGATTTAGATAAACAGCAGAATGAAGGAGACAGGTCCATTGGAGATTGTTGCACAGAGAGGCATGGATTCTGCCAGAAAATGCATGCCCATCACAACAATTTTCAGACCATCTCCTTAGAACACAATAAACTGGACCATGGACTGAAGCCACCAAATCAACTCTTGCTTATTTTGTGAAGTAACCATTTTTTGCTAAAGTGTCCATTTACCGAATTAAGTCCATGGTTAAAATTTTCTCAGCTTACTGTTTTTTATGCCAGTTTTTAATTTTTTTAAACAGACTGGTCCCCACTGCTCTGTTAACAAATCCTAGCATGTAATGGAACCAAATGATGCTTAACCAATGAATTTTCAACTGAAAATTATGCAAACTGTAGCAGATCCTGTTATTTGGCTGGCAAAATTGTGCTTCTTTTTTATTATCTTTCATGAAAGACAAAATTGAAAGACAATTGCTCCTTGGAAGAAAAGCTATGACAAACCTAGACAGCATATTAAAAAGCAGAGACATCACTTTGCCAACAAAAGTCCATATAGTCAAAGCTATGGTTTTTTCAGTAGTCACGTACAGATGTGAGAGTTGGATCATAAAGAAGGCTGAGCACCAAAGAACTGATGCTTTCAAACTGTGGTGTTGGAGAATACTCTTGAGAGTCTCTTGGATAGCAAGGTGATCAAACTAGTCCATCCTAAAGGAAATCAGTCCTGAATATTCATTGGAAGGACTGAGGCTGAAGTTGAAACTCCAATACTTTGGCCACCTGATGAGAAGAGCTAACCTATTGGAAAAGACTCTGATGCTGGGAAAGATTGAAGGCAGGAGAAGAAGGGGATGACAGAGGATGAGATGGTTGCATGGCATCACCAACTCGATGGACATGAGTTTGAGCAAACTCTGGGAATTGATGATGGACAGGGAGGCCTGGCATGCTGTAGTCCATGGGGTCACAAAGACTCAGACAGGACTTAGAGAATAAACATCAGTGAAAGACAATAGAACTCTAAGTGTTTATACCAACTTCCCCCTGACAAAGTCTTATAAGTGAAATTGCACTGGGGATTTTCTGAGAAAGCTGTTGATTTCCTGCTGTGGATAGACGGGGCTGGTGAAAAATACTTTCTCCTCTTCTTAGTCCCTTGAATGCAGACGTACTGCCTGGAGCTGGAGCTGTAATCTTGGCACCAGGAAGGAAAGACCAAAAGATATACAGAGATACTGGCATCAGAGATCCACCAAAATAATGCCATCAACCAACAGGTTAGAGAAAAAAACAAAGCAAAACACCATCTTTCTTGTTACTTATGTTTAGTATCAGCTGAGGTGTTATGTTTTGAGACAACAACTTTTATACCATTTAAGATTTCCCTTATGCAGTAAACAGTGAGTCAGGGACTTGGAGTCTTTTATATAAATTATCTGTGTGACCTTGGCTAAGTTACTTAACCTCTATTTTCTCATGTATAAGAAAACCATTACACCAACCTAACTTATAGGGATATCATGAGCTCTAGTAAATAAGTCGAAAGTGCTTCATAAATGCTTAACGATGATAATGATCAGGCAAGCGGAACCATTTCTGTAGGACACAGAAATGAGCTCCCCTGAAGTAGGTAACAACAAAACATAGACAGGGAATAGTATTCCTTTCAGGGAGAGAGTATGCATCTTTAGAAAGGTGATCATTTAAACCCTGAGCATCTAATTGAAGACTAAATGGAGAAGATGATGGTGTCATGATTGGGTTTATTCAGAGCGCAATTGAAGACTCATCTGCGAAAGATGAGACTCATTTTATTCTCTCTTCAAATTGTACAGCCCAGAGAGTCATGGCCAGGGGAATGTGAACTTATTTATCTCTGCAATACAGCTCACCTTTTAACCTTCTTCTTCAAATTTTGCTAACCTTCTTTTTTTTTTCTACAATAGAGAAAAAGAATTGAGAGGTAAAGAGGTAGAGACAGGATGAATGCATTAAAAAAGCCTGCAATTTCAGAAAGCATTTAAATTACGTCCTAAATCAGTTTCAAAAGGTAGTTATGCCTGCTGAGAGTCTGTTTTGTTTTTGATGTGAATGCTTAGGCCTGGGACGGTGGATTATCCAGCAGGGGCTTTGCTGTGTAAACTCTCTAGAAAGTTGTCAACAGCCTGTTCTTCAGTGGTGAGACTTGGATGAATTCAGGTAAAATTTTCAAATTCTCTAATTTCCTTTTGCCATTTTTTTCCCCTTGTTTTTGTTAGCAGTAATTTTTTTTTCCCTATGATATCCTCTTACCTGAGCAGAGGTATCTATTCCTGAGCAGAGAAGGTATATGTTTCCATGAATCCTCAGAATTGTTCTGCCCATATAACTTGCATTTCAGTGTCTTTGGGGCTGGATATTTCTGTTGAATAGACATGAACCTAATGAAGCTGAGTGTATGGTTCGATCCTAGTTAATGAAGTAGCTGGATTTTCACCGAGTAGAATGCTACTCATTAGGTGAACGCTGTGGTTTCAATTTGCTAGGATGTTCTGCTGATTCCCAAGAGTGAGTGAGTGTGTTTCCGTCACTGAGGAGACAACTCACAGCAACGACTTCTACTGAAGGAAAGAAAGGGTTAACATCGACAATATCACCGTTAATTAAAGAAGAGTGAGTATGAGAAGTGAAGAAAACCGGAGTCTGGGCTTTAGTCCATCTTGCCAAGCTTCCGTCTGGCCCTTCTCTTCATTTTTGACTTGTGAGGCAGTCTGGATTGACTTAGACTAATCATTTCTCTGGGACTCACTCTATCCAGTACCCTGAAAAGGAAAGTTGTCGTGACGAATTCAGCTTGGTTTGAAAAGCAGATTCTTTCTCTGGTGGGTGCTCTCACATCCCCCACCCCACCTCACTCTTTTCTCTAGCCCAGGCAGTGTTTGAGGGCTCTGCTGACTCCATAGTTGGAATTCTCTGTATTTCAGCTAACTTACCCCTACTTTACTCCTTTCTCTTTGGATATAGAAAAGTCTCTTTTCTTTCTTTCTTTTTTTAAAAAGAAGATATATATATATATATATGGACCATTTTTGAAGTCTTTATTGAATTTATTACAATATTATTTCTGTTTAACGTTTTGGGCCAAAACATCATGGGTCTTAGCTCCCTGACCAGGGATCGAACCAGCATCTCGTGCATTAGAAGGCGAAATTTTAATCAGTGGGCCACCAGGGAAATCACCAAAGGTCTTTTTCCTTTTCATTGAAAACATATGACAGTCTTCTCACTATTAGTGACCCAAAGCTTTCTGGCCCATCAGAATAAATCACCTGAGGAGGAATGTGGGACTCTCTAATGGTCTCAGACATACCTTTAGCAGACATGCTAGTAGGTATGTATATTATAAAGAATTGTCTTCCAGTATCAAATGGCAAACTTTCTTTCGCTTCTACTTTTTTATGCCATTAAAAATTGTTAAAATGTTATATAAAATACAGACAGGGCCCGTCCAACTTAAGATTTTTTGACCTTATGAGAGTATGAAAATGATGTGCATTCAGTAGAAACCGTACTTTGAATTTTGATCCTTCCCCAGTGCAGTGATAAGTGATCTGAGACTTATTCATGGTGCTGGGCAGCGGTAGCCTCTCCTGGCAAGGCACAGAATCTTGAGGGTGAACAGCTGACACAATTACCACCATTCTGCACTCATACAACCAATTCTGTTTTCTACTTCTAGTGCTGCTGCTGCTAAGTCACTTCAGTCGTGTCCGACTCTGTGTGACCCCATAGACGGAAGCTCATCAGGCTCCCCCGTCCCTGGGATTCTCCAGGCAAGAACACTGGAGTGGGTTGCCATTTACTTCTCCAATGCATGAAAGTGAAAAGTGAAAGTGAAGTCACTCAGTCGTGTCCGACTCTTAGCGACCCCATGGACTGGAGCCTACCAGGCTCCTTCGTCCATGGGATTTTCTAGGCAAAAGTACTGGGGTGGGGTGCCATTGCCTTCCCCGCAGCATTCAATAAAGTATGTGAGACATTCACCACTTTCTTATAACATAAACTTGGTGTTAGATGTTTTTTGCCAGCTGTAGGCTAATGTAAGTGTTCTGAGCATGTTTAGAAGGCAAGGCTATGATGTTTGGGAGATTAGATGTATTCAATGCATTTTCAGTTTATGATTATTTCAGTTTAGTATGGATTATTGAGATGTGGCTTCCCTGGTGGCTCAGATGGTAAAGATCCTGCTTAAAAGACAGGAGACCTGGGTTTGATCCCTGGATCAGAAAGATTCCCTGGAGAAAGAAATGGCAACCCACTCCACTATTCTTGCGTGGAGAATCCCATGGACAGAGGAGCCTGGTGGGCTACGGTCCATGGGGTCACAATGAGTTGGACATGACTTGGGGTAAAAAAAAGAAGAACCATAATGTAGGTCAAGGAAGACTTGTGTTTGTTTACTATTTATTTTTTTTAATGTACTGCTAGTTCTTTAAATACATGAAGTAGCTTTGACTGTTCAGACTATCCCTTTTCCTAGCTAAAACATGGATACACACACTCACACTTTTTCTTCTAACACTCATTTTTCCTTTAAATTAGCTTCTTAAGTAGGAGCTAGTATTTAGAAATATTCAGTGTATTGTTTGTTATATTTTCACTAAAATAATTTTCTTGCCTATGTGAGTTCTTAAAAATGCAAGGGTAATGGATGTCAACATGTTTCATATTAACAATTCAGTGCTTCATAAAGTGATGGTGTACTTCTGTAAAGTCTTTAGATTTACACCTTAATGAGTTCTTTATTCTAATGAATCTGATTTTTGTAAAACATTATGCATCTTGAATGACATATTTAATACCTATCCTTTAAAAAGTTATTGGCAAGATTGTAAGTTTAAGTTATTAAAGGTCTTTCCTCACCTACTAGAAAAAATAAAAAGGTGATGGAAGAACTACATCAATTATCATGAAAAGAGGAGCAGATAATGTCCTTTTGCAAGAAACATTCTTAAAAGATAATGAACATGAAAAATTAATTAGATTTCAAGTTGGAAATATCTTTCCCTACTTGATGAATTTGATTATGCTGCTATTGCTACCTTAATGTATAAAAGGAAAAATGTCAAAATTAATAAGATAGTCAAGAATAAAGGGAGTGGAATGATTATCTTTGAGGGGGCTAAGTACTCCCTAGAAATAATAGCTAATTGGTAGAAAGCTAACTTCGGAAAAGAATCAGGCGACATTGTTTCAGACATCTTAAATTGGCATGGTTTCCAAAAACAATCTAGTTTGCAGAGATTTAAATGCATTGTAATGGAAATTGGATATCTCTGGACTGAGAAATTAGTATTTGTGTCTGGCTTGTAACTTATAAACATGTAGTTGAAAGATTTTTATTTCTTGAGAGGAAATGAGCCAGACATTCAGGATTCTCATGCTTTTCATATTCCAACTTGTTCTTTCATAAAATTAAAAAAAATTTTTTTTTGAGTTCAAAAAAGATTTTTCAGGGGCAGATGTGTGAAGAAAACTAAATGAGAGTTTTTATTTTAACCTCCCACGTTCTACTCCTCAGTGATTCTTTGAAACCCATTTATGTCTGGTGATAAATAAAAGCTGGAAAGCTGTCATCTTACAGCTTAATTAAAAAGTTTACAAAAGATATTTGATACCTTACTTGGAAGAGCCTAGACCAAATGGCCTCTTGAGGCCCCTTCCAATTTTTGGTTGTTTTTCTATAAATACTTTGATTCCAGGACTAATATCCAAATGATTTAAACAATTTCACTGGCTTTCAACAGCCATGAACACTGACATGGCGTTGTAGTTTTTTATTACAAGTCAAAAACACAATGGATGGTATATTGGTGATGTTTCTCAGATTATGTCCTGGACATAGGAGTTGTTTTTTTTTTTTTTTAATTGAAGAATAATTGCTTTACAATATTGGTTTGATTCATGCTGTACATCAACATGAATTTGCCATAGTTGTACAGATGTCTCCTTCCTCTTAAACCTCCCTCCCACCTGGCACCCTTTCCCACCTCTCTAGGGGCTCACAGAGCCCCACTGTGAGCTCCCTGAGTCGTACAGTAAATTTCTATTGATGGCTTATTTTACATATGGTGGTGTATATGTTTGGGCTTCCCAGGTGGCACCAGTGGTACAGAACCCGCCTGGCAGTGCAGGAGACATAAGAGACCTGGGTTCATTCCCTGGGTAGGGAAGATCCTCAGAGGAGGGCATGGCAATTCACTCCAGTATTCTTGCCTGGAGAAACCCATGGACAGAGGAGCCTGGTGGCCTACAGTCCGCAGAGTCACAAAGAGTCAGATACGACTTCAGTGACTTAGCACACACAGGGTGTATATGCTTCCATGCTACCTGCTACTCTCTCTGTCCATCTTAGCCTCTCTTCACCCCTCTGTGCCCCTGCTCTTGTCCACAGGCCTGTTATCTATGTCTGCATCTCCACTGCTGCTCTGCAAATTGGACATTAGCATTTAGTTAACCCGTGCAGGAAGGATCTACATCAAAATCAATTTTCAAAATATTGTGAAACATTGTTTAGAGAACATAGGTTTGTCTGGATCCAACTGCTTACATAGAGCCAAGCGAAATATATGACTGAGTAGCAAGCATCATCATATTAGAAACCGGTGTCCTTCTGAATTTAGAGGAAACACAGTCTCACATAATCTGAAACACCATAAACCCAGACTACTTCCTTTAAAAAAGGAAACAAAACGAGTCTCAAAGGTGAATTCAGTTCAGAATGTCCATGAGACTATGAAGTGCCACGAACACAGGTCTGCAGCTGGGAAAGTGTCTGCCCCCAAACGCCCCTCATGACGCAGCCCCCCAGGTTGTTCTCACACTGCTGCCAGGCTAACTGGGACCTGTGACTCTGCGCTGGGAGTTCCATCTGGAGTCTATTCATTATTAGATTAGTTTAATTGTATTTTTAGATTATGAGCTTATTATTTATTTTTTGAATAAAATCAGATCAGATCAGTCGCTCAGTCGTGTCCGACTCTTTGTGACCCCATGAATCGCAGCACGCCAGGCCTCCCTGTCCATCACCAACTCCCGGAGGTCACTCAGACTCACGTCCATCGAGTCAGTGATGCCATCCAGCCATCTCATCCTCTGTCATCCCCTTCTCCTCCTGCCCCCAATCCCTCCCAGCATCAGAGTCTTCTCCAATGAGTCAACTTTTCGCATGAGGTGGCCAAAGTACTAGAGTTTCAGCTTTAGCATCAGTCCTTCCAAAGAAATTCCAGGATTGATCTCCTTCAGAATGGACTGGTTGGATCTCCTTGCAGTCCAAGGGACTCTCAAGAGTCTTCTCCAACACCACAGTTCAAAAGCATCAATTCTTTGGCGCTCAGCCTTCTTCACAGTCCAGCTCTCACATCCATACATGACCACAGGAAAGACCATAGCCTCGACTAGGCGAACCTTTGTTGGCAAAGTAATGTCTCTGCTTTTGAATATGCTATCTAGGTTGGTCATAACTTTCCTTCCAAGGAGTAAGCGTCTTTTAATTTCATGGCTGCAGTCACTATCTGCAGTGATTTTGGAGCCCAGAAAAATAAAGTCTGACACTGTTTCCACTGTTTCTCCATCTATTTCCCATGAAGTGACGGGACCAGATGCCATGATCTTCGTTTTCTGAATGTTGAGCTTTAAGCCAGCCTCTTCACTCTCCACTTTCACTTTCATCAAGAGGCTTTTGAGTTCCTCTTCACTTTCTGCCATAAAGGTGGTGTCATCTGCATATCTGAGGTTATTGATATTTCTCCCAGCAATCTTGATTCCAACTTGTGTTTCTTTCAGTCCAGCGTTTCTCATGATGTACTCTGCATATAAGTTAAATAAACAGGGTGACAATATACAGCCTTGACGTACTCCTTTTCCTATTTGGAACCTATTTGAATAAAATAATGTATGCTTATGTTGACTATAGGCAAAAAAGTCAAATGTTCTGTAATGGGATAGATAATGGCATGGCTGAAAGAATACAACTGTTTTCTTCTCCTCCCATGTAACACAACTGTGGTGAGTGTTTCTGGCTGTTCCGTGCCTCTGTTCCGCATACTTTTTCAGAGATATGGCCTGACATGTCTGCCATCTACAATACATGCTTTCTAAGTTGGCTCTGATCACCAGGCAGGAAAGAGAAGAAAGAAATCAAAGGTCATGCCAGGTGGAAGTTGAATGTTACTTCTGCTCACATTCTACCTAAGAGAACTTAGGTATATGGTTACATGTAGTTGCAAGAGAGTTTGGCAAATGTGGTTTGGCTGTGGCTATGGACAGGAAATGTGAAAACATTTTGATGGGCATCTAGGAGTTCTACATATTGCTTGTTGAAAAATATGACTGAATAAAATACCAAGAGGAAATCAAGAATACCTTAAATTGAACCACCTGAAATAATTTGGTGAATATCATTCTGTACATCTTTTCCTGGACATATACAATGTAGATGGACAAATAGGTGAATGGATAAACCAAAAAAAATGTTAAATTATGAAATCTTCCTCTTTATAAAATGCTGCACATAATTTTATTTAAATGTATTTTCATTTTAGAAGTAAGAGAAGCTAAAGTGGAACTTAAGAAATTGCCAATGTTCCTAATCAATCAGAAATAATAAGTCTAATGTCATCCCACTAATGGTAGGAAAGCTTTTGTAAAATTGAAATCATACTCTTAAATCACAGATTTCAACTTTAAATAATATTTGACAGGGGAAAGATGAAGTGATAAGTATTCTTCTTGTTTTCACTTTTCCATCCTTCCCTCTACCTCCTGATTTTTGTTTCAAATTACTTTTCTTTGTCAGCGTTGTAGCATTCCACTTTGTTCTGCAAACATGATTCCCTCTGTTAATCATTCTGAGTTCTCTATTTAAATGGAAGCAATGCTCGGCACTGGTTCTTTTACCATGACTTTTCCATTACTGAGTTTGCTTTTTAATTTATCACTTGGTTGGTTGGATTTTATTGTCATTTAGTTTTAAAATTTTTATTTACTTTATTTTTTAGCAAAGGGATTATAAATTCCTCCTTCTCAGAGTTCTTTCATATTCGAGCATACTGCCTATTGCTTTCATGCCTGAGTGGCTTGGCTGGGTGTACTGCTCTTGGTTACACACGTTTCTCCTTCCTATGCTACAGACACTGTTCTATCGACTTCTAGAATTAAATATTACTGTGAAAAAGAGTGATGACAGCCTGATTTCCCCCACTCTGGGTAACTTTTTCTGCTTCAATACCTGAATGATTTTTTTTCTCTTTATCTTTGAAGTTTCATAACTTAATTGGGGTGTGTCTTGATGTTGCTGATAATAACTGCCAATTAGTGTGGCCAGGCTGTATTCTAAACACTTCGTGAGTGTTAATATATAGGTGGGAGGGGGGTTCAGGATGGGGAACGCATGTACACCGTGGCAGATTCATGTCAATGTATGGCAAAACCAATACAATATTGTAATTAGCTTCCAATAAAAAAAAAAAAAAAATATATTACATATATAATCTTTTACAACGGAGATGAATAGCTGTGACAGAAACTGTGTGGCCTGCAAAGCTTAACATACTTACTACCGGACCTTTACCAGAAAAGTCTGAAGACCCCAACTCCGAGCGATTTCTTTAATTTTTAATTATGAACACTTTCTTTTTTCCCTTGTTTTAATTTATTTACTATGGTCCTTTTAATTTCATTTTGTGGTTGCTGTTTATCACTTTAGTTTGAGCTCTCACTTTACAGATGTTTTAGTAGTTTTTAAATAATGCCTTTTCCCAGCAGCTCCTGTTTTAGTGAATGTTTTTTCCCTCGGGATTGCCGGTCTCACTTCTGATTTTGCCTCTGACCTTATAATCTGTTCTCCTTCTTTCTGTCCTTTTGACTCTAGTATGTTAGCATTGTTACCAGCCCTTCCTGTCCACCCCACCTGTGTTTACCTGATGGGCTCTACTCAGATCTTTTATTTATCCATCTTCTCCTTCCCAGAACCAGTTACCTTCCATCAGCTCCACTTTGCAGCCTGTGTGTTGCTTTTACACAGGCCTTGCCGTCTGAGGAGGCAGACAGGTAGAGAGTTCTTGTAGGACTAAGTGAAACCCCAAATGGGATTTGCAACTCTTTTTTTTTTAGATTTCATTAAATTTTCTGTGCAAAGTCCCCTCTCTGCAGAGCAGGATTCTTCCCATCGTGTGGGCTTTAATGTGTTTCTTGGGAATGATGATGTTCTGAAGCAGTGTTCTCCCTAACGTAGCTGAGTCCCCTGGTGGGGTGGTGGGGCTTCTTCTGTTGCCTGTTTTCTGTCTGGAAGCTTCTCTGCACCCTGGAGGACACTAGCAGGACTCCTTCGAATATTGCCAACTTACTTTTGTTCAAAACTTCTTGGAGGTATGCATGAGATGAAGAGTCCATTCTCAGCTAACACACCACAAACGGTGCTTTAATGTTCAAGCAGTGTTCTGAAATCTAACCATGAATTTTCATTATAACTGCAAGCAAATGCCTCTGACCCGTAATTTTGAATTCTCTCTTTGGTTTGCAAACAATTTCCTCTAGAGTGCATTGCTTTCTACTTCACAGAGATCTTGGATATAAACATGGATCTAAGAAAAATGAAGCAAAACAAAAGACCCTCTTTGAAATGTATATCTTGTGGAGCATTTAAGACCGCCTGTTACCCTGTTTCAACCCTGTAGATCGTGGAGGAGATAGAGGGGTGGCTGCCCATCAAGAAATAACAAACACTGAAAAGTTTTGCCAAGTCTCTTATAAACTATCCCAGCTGCTCATTTCATTTTTAAAAAGTGCTGTTAAGTAGCAATTATGAAATTTCTGTTTCAGGGGTTATATATGGCTGCTCTTTCTGTTCCTCTATCCCATGCCAAGGAGAAGAGATTGTGTGTCTAACAAATTCTGCACTCTTCTCTCCCGCCTTGGGTTTGTACCATCTATTAATGTCAATACTGAGACTGGAGTGAGGCAATCACTACTTTACCATTGCACATGCGCATGCTCAGTTGTGCCCGACTCTTTGTGACCCCATGGACTGTGGCCCAGCAAGCTCTTCTGTCTATGGGGTTCTCCAGGCAAGAATATGGGAGTGGGTTGCCATGTCCTCCTCGAGGGGCTCTTCCTGACCTATGGATCAAATTTGAGTCTCCTGTGTCTCTTTAATTGGCAGGCGGATTCTTTACCACTGTGCCACCTGGCTTATTCCCAAGCTCCTTTTAATCAACTGTTTCCTGGGAGGAACTTGGAAGATTAGAAGTGCTACTTTAAACAAAACCAGTTTTCAGTACCTGTTACAGATGAATACTTGGATCTTCTGAGTGGGTAGTTGGAAATGGCATAATATGTGGCATGTGGGCAGTTGTCATCACTTCACTTCCTCCAGTTTGGCCCTGGACCAACCAACCTTGGAATCCTTTCTCTCTTGGCACTCCAGGGAGCTGCTGCAAGTCCCCAAATGTTAGCATGTGACTTGAAACTCATCTGCCATCCTTGATTGGTGTAAACAATAATTTTAAAAATTAGGAGAGATGAAATTAATATGAAATCTCCCTTTTTCTTTCAATTCTGAAAGTATTACAGAATCTTAGAATATCAAGGATTTCTCATCTTTTTAAAAAAACTTTTTATTTTATCTTGGAGTATATCATTAATGAGCAACTTTGTGTTATTTTCAGGTGTATAGCAAAGTGATTCAGTTATACATACACATGTAACTGTTCTTTTTCAAATTTGTCTCCCACTTAGATTACACAATAATGATCAGAGTTCCCTGTGCTTTACAGTACATCCTTGTCGGTTCAGTTCAGATCAGTTGCTTTGTCATGTCCGACTCTTGGCGACCCCATGGACTGCAGCACACCAGGCTTCCCTGTCCATCACCAGCTCCTGGAGCTTGCTCAAACTCATGACCATCGAGTCGGTGATGCCATCCAACAATCTCATTCTCTGTCGTCCCCTTCTCCTCCTGCCTTCAATCTTTCCCAGCATCATGGTCTTTTCAAATGAGTTGGTTCTTCGCATCAGGTGGCCAAAGTATTGGAGTTTAGCTTCAGCATCAGTCCTTCCAATGAATATACAGGACTGATTTCCTTTAGGATGGACGGGTTGAATCTCTTTGCTGTCCACAGTACTCTCAAGAGTCTTCTCCAACACCACAGTTCAAAAGCATCAATTCTTTGGTACTCAGCTCTCTTTATGGTCCAACTCTCACATCCATACATGACTACTGGAAAAACCATAGCTTGGACTAGACGGACCTTTGTTGGCAAAGGAATGTCTCTGCTTTTTAATATGCTGTCTAGGTTGGTCATAACTTTCCTTCCAAGGAGTAAGTGTCTTTTAATTTCATGGCTGCAGTCACCATCTGCAGTGATTTTGGAGCCCCCAAAATAAAGTCTCTCACTGTTTCCCCATCAATTTCCCATGAAGTGATGGGACCAGATGCCATGATCTTCGTTTTCTGAATGTTGAGTTTTAAGCCAGCTTTTTCACTCTCCTCTTTCACTTTCATCAAGAGGCTCTTTAGTTCTTCTTGACTTTCTGCCATAATGGTGGTGTCATCTGTGTATCTGAGGTTATTGATATTTCTCCCAATAATCTTGATTCCAGCTTGTGTTTCATCCAGCCCTGAATTTCGCATGATGCACTCTGCATATAGGTTAAATAAGCAGAGTGACAATATACAGCCTTGATATACTCCTTTCCCAATTTGGAACCAGTCTGTTGTTCCATGTCTGGTTCTAAGTGTTGCTTCTTGACATGCATACAGATTTCTCAGGAGGCAGGTAAGGTGGTCTGGTATTCTTATCTCTTGAAGAATTTTCCACAGTTTATTATGATCCACACAGTCAAAGGCTTTGGTGTAATCAATAATGCAGAAGTAGATGTTTTCCTGGAACTCTCTTGCTCTTTTGATGATCCAATGGATGTTGGCCATTTGATCTCTAGTTCTTCTGCCTTTTCTAAATCCAGCTTGAACATCTGGAAATTCATGATTCACGTACTGTTGAAGCCTGGCTTGGAGAATTTTGAGCATTACTTTACTAGCGTGTGAGATGAGTGCAATCGTGTGGTAGTTTGAGCATTCATTGGCATTGCCCTTCTTTGTGATTGGAATGAAAACTGACCTTTTCCAGGCCTGTGGCCACTGATGAGTTTTCCAAATTTGCTGGCATATTGAGTGCAGTACTTTCACAGCATCATCTTTTAGGATTTGAAATAGTTCCACTGGAATTCCATCACCTCCATTAGCTTTGTCCATAGTGATGCCCACTTGACTAAGGCCCACTTGACTTTGCATTCCAGCATGTCTGGCTCTAGGTGAGTGATCACACCATCATGGTTTTCTGGGTAATGACGATCTCTTTTCATATAGTTCTTCTTTGTGTTCTTGCCACCTCTTCTTAATATCTTCTTCTGTTAGGTCCATACCATTTCAGTCCTTTATTGAGCCCACCTTTGCATGAAATGTTCCCTTGGTATCTCTAATTTTCTTGAAGTGATCTCTAGTCTTTCCCATTCTATTGTTTTCCTCTATTTTTTTGCATTGATCACTGAGGAAGGTTTTCTTCTCTCTCTTTCCTATTCTTTGGAACTCTGCATTCAGATAGGTGTATCTTTCCTTTTTTTCCTTTGCCTTTAGCTTCTCTTATTTTCTCAGCTATTTGTAAGGTCTCCTCAGACAACCAGTTTGCCTTTTTGAATTTCTTTTTCTTGGGGATGGTCTTGATCCCTGCCTCCTCTACAATGTCACAAACCTCCATCCATAGTTCTTCAGGCACTCTATCAGATCTAATGCCTTAAATCTATTTGTCACTTCTACTGTATAATCATAAGGGATTTGATTTAGGTCATCCTTGTTGGTTATCCATTTTAAACACAGCAGCATGTACATGTCAACCCCAAGCTCCCTAACTATTCCTTCCTCTCACCCATCCCCAGGGATTTTTCATTCTGAAAACAAATATAGGAGTGACCATGACTATCTGATGACTCATTGAAACCTTTGTACCCTCAACAAATATGCTTTGAGTGTTTACAAAGTGCCAGGCAGTGTGACTGCTGCTGGAAAAGCACAGTACCTGTCTTTGAAGGTTCTCAGTCTAGTGAGGGAGATGCATGTGCGTTAGAGGATGATTTCAGAGTCCCAGTGTAAGTGTGGGGAATGGTTCAGGGGGAGCTGATTGTGCCTGGGAGGGTTGGAGGTGAGCAGTTAACCAGTTCCAGGTTCTCCAGACCTGGGCTCTGAGGTGTCAGTATTATCACTGCCTTGTGATTTAAAAATAACTTTAATATCTATTATCTTCTCTTCTTAATATGACTAATTAAAATTCACCAAAAGTAATAGCAAGAGAGCAGTTGAAGGTAATTGTCTTTTGGGACTCACTGCAGCTGTGAAGCCTCCTTCAGAACCCTCCAGAGAACCTGCCTCCTCTACGTAGAGCTGCCTTCCTCACTGAGCAAGACTCAGAAGCACAGACCTCACTCCCTCGTCTCAGTTCTGCACATGTTTCATTGCTGTTTTCCTGTTGTTGCTCAGTGAAAGGAGAAGAGATTTCATCAGACCAGCTCAGGGGCTTTCAACATTTTTTTGACAGTAACCCATAATAAGGAAGAAATGAAAAACTTTCACAATCCTGTCCATACATACAAATGCATAATTAAAACAAAAAATGGCATGAAACAGTAATTATCCAATGTGTAATCCATTTTAATAAATTCTGTTCTAAAAACAGTTGCTAGTCACAACCCAAAACTTGATTTTATAACATATTATTAGGTAATCCAAATTTTGAATAACACTGGTCTCCTTTTACTGGGAAAGTAAATCCAGTGGAGAATATAAATCACAAGGTGCCTTTCTAAAGCAGATAGAATTAATTTGGTAGCCATCCACCTGCTTGCCAGAAATTGCTGTGCTTCTGGACAAGGGTATCCTGCATTGCCTTTGTGTTACTGCCAAGCACAGGCCAGAGGCTTCATGGTGTGCCTTCTGTGTGCTGATTTCACATCTGACCTCATCTGATTTTCCTTCTTTTTGTCTTGGAGTTCTGAAGTTGCTTTTAAAAGATCCTTTTGTATCATTGTATTTGGGGAGGTGCATTTGCAGTGTTTGGATCCTGATGCAAATAAATAAATAACATGGATATTGCTCTTTCTGTTTTCATTGCAGACAAGTGAACATTGAAATCCTCTGAATCCTGTATTGTGCTTTGAATTGCTTTGTCTGAATTATGTGGAACGCTCCTTGCTTTTTATGTGTTTGTGCCATCATTGCACTGTGACGAGTTCAGGCTCATGCACTTGAACTTCTTTAGTTACAGTGTGAACAGAAATTCAGGAAATGCATGAGAGCTTGGAAATCTGCATCCGTCTCCCTAGTTAACACTGTAGAGACATAGCTCCATATTTCAACATTTTCCTATTGAACACTGTGTTCCAATTACCTTCCATTGTAATTCACAGGTTGTTATGGTGGAGACTTTGACAAGAACAAAAGTCTCTAGTGAAAATTTCATACATTTATACATTTTTAAAAAGCCCTAAGCATGCTAATTACATCAACGATGACACGTCAAGTGTATCTCAGCAAAGAGAATTTGGTGCTTGGGAACATGGACGATGCTGTGACTATCCAATGGAAGGGTAGATATTTGCTTATACGCAATTACCTATGGTAATTGTATTCCCGTGTGAAAACAGGCTTTATGCAGCCTAGTAATTACCAAAGCTGGAGAAAGCATGTTAACATCAAGATCCTGGCTCAGAATAATTCACAGGCAGGAACAAGCACCAGCCTTTCTGGGAGGCTTTGGGGCTTCTGTGTTTTACCCATGTTGGTTGCCACAGATGTTTTCCAAATGAACATGTGCCTAAGATTGAAACATCATATAGGCTATGTTGGATTTTACATTTACCTTCTTATCCTATGGGTGGACATCTGTACAGGTTTCAAATTTTTAAGCAGATGTTATAGGTTTTAAAGCACGAGTCCTGACAAACAACTCAGTGATAAACCCTGTATTCATCATTGTGTTTGATCGCTTATGAATTTTTCCAAAGCCCACAGATTCCCCAGCAGATTGTTGACACCTGAGCCAAATCACGCAAATATGATACTTTATTAAAGATCAAAGGAAGCCTGGGAAATGGATCTGTGCCTTCTCTCAACTTAGGCCACTCTTACTACCTTTATTATCATGAGGGTCTTTTTTTTTTTAATTTTTGGTTTTGCTTTTGTTTTCTCGAAAGAGAAAGGCAAACCTAAGGAGCAGTAACAGAGGAACGAAGATTTGCTTTCTCTACTTTTTCTTTACTGCTGCTCTCTCCGTCTTCCTAGTCCTCCATTGAGATTTGGTCATCTTGTTTATTTCCTCCATTTCTTGCTGTGTCTAGAAAGAAGTTACCAGGAGAAACGTCACAAATACACACTGGCTCCCTCCTGAGTACTAGACACCCCAGTAACTCTTGGGAAAGAGCGACAACCAAACCAACACTACCAGATTCTTCCTGGAGCTTGCGGTTCATGAGGGGATAGCCATGAAGTGGAGACTTACAAAGGAAATCTGTGCTTCAAAAAATTATCATTTAGGATTTATTCTGATCCGCCCCAAGACATTGAAATTCTACCCTTTTCTGTTTGGTAAGTCGATATCTTCCAGGGGGGTTTGATTTCTGATGAGTGGCATTTCAATTTTAGGGCTTAAGGAAATGTTTTAAACAGATGCTCAAATTGTCTTCAGAAAATTCTGCAGGGAGGCCCTTCTAATGTATGCCACATATAAATTCATATTTTCCTTCCAAATTCCTTAGGAAGATTAGTCAGATTTTTTTTTTTTTGATATCTGAAAAGAAAATGAGAGTTGGTTAATTAGAATTCCACATAAAACCCCCACTGAGACCATGATGACAGTATTGCCTGCCTTTTGTTTCAGCCTAGTGGCTGATGGTCAAAGGCTCAAAGTTTTTCATATGTTCTGGACAGCTGGATGGATACCTTGTTGTTTGTTTGTGTTTTTTTTTTTTTTTTTCCCTAAAGAACACACCAGTGTAGGAGCAGACATTAATATACCTGAGAAGTATAGAAGTGTCTTGCTGGACTACTGCATGTAAAGAGTGGGGAAAAGGACTATGCTGCTGCTGCTGCTAAGTCGCTTCAGTCGTGTCCGACTCTGTGTGACCCCATGGACGGCAGCCCACCAGGCTCCCCTGTCCCTGGGATTCTCCAGGCAAGAACACTGGAGTGGGTTGCCATTTCCTTCTCCAATGCATGAAAATGAAAAGTGAAAGTGAAGTTGCTCAGTCATGTCGGACTCTTTGCGACCCCATGGAGTGCAGCCCACCAGGCTCCTCTATCCATGGGATTTTCCAGGCAAGATTACTGGAGTGGGGTGCCATTGCCTTCTCCAGAAAAGGACTATACATGGTTTTATAAGAGAATCATTTTCCTTTTAGCTAAGGATACACAATGAGCTAATTTAATTTTAATGAGTTTTAATCTGCCATTGTCCTTTCTCACACTTGTATTTTCCAAATCAGCATTCCATTGTCTGTGCATAAGCTTAGAATGCTTTTCATATATTTTTAAAGAGTTATTTTTCCAGGGGTTCTTTTGTTTTGGAAACACCCCCTTGTCCTCTTTCCACTTGCATAGTTACTTTGCAGGAGTCTCAAAGCACCTACAGCTTCAACTACCTGCAATTTTAATCAGGAATCTCAGAGTCTCAGAATAATATTTCTCTGGTAGGTCGAGTTTATGCCGTAGCTTTATGAATTAAAGTATATTTGGTATATTAAAAACAGTTTCCTATATACACAGGTGCTTTAAAAATATGTGATACTAAATAGTAATTAGCAGGATTTAAAACTCTTAATAATTTAATCCAATTTATTTTTGGAGTTGTTGTTGTTGCTCAGTTGCTAAGTCGTGTCCAACTTTTTGGGACCCCATGGACTGTAACCAGCCAGGCTCCTCTGTTCATAGGATTTCCCAGGCAAGAATACTGGAGTGGATTGCCATTTCCTTCTCTAGGGGATCTACGTGACCCAGGGATCCAACCTGCATCTACCAGCATCTTCTGCACTAGTAGGCAGATGCTTTACCACTGAGCCACCAGGGAAGCCCCTTATTTTTGGTGTCCTGAGAGATAAAAACTGTAAGAAAATAATGATGCCATGATATCCTCTTTGCTTTTTACTATTGCTTATTTTTATCCACGCTATGGTCTTTCCTGTGGTCATGTATGGATGTGAGAGCTGGACTGTGAAGAAGGCTGAGTGCCAAAGAATTGATGCTTTTGAACTATGGTGTTGGAGAAGACTCTTGAGAGTCCCTTGGACTGCAAGGAGATCCAACCAGTCCATTCTGAAGGAGATCAGCCCTGGGATTTCTTTGCAAGGAATGATGCTAAAGCTGAAACTCCAGTATTTTGGCCACCTCATGCAAAGAGTTGACTCATTGGAGAAGACTCTGATGCTGGGAGGGATTGGGGGCAGGAGGAGAAGGGGATGACAGAGGATGAGATGGCTGGATGGCATCACTGACTCGATGAATGTGAGTCTGGGTGACCTCCGAGAGCTGGTGATGGATAGGGAGGCCTGGCGTGCTGCAGTTCATGGGGTCGCAAAGAGTCGGACACGACTGAGCGACTGATCTCTCTCTCTCTCTCTGATTTTTATCCACAGATCTTATAAAGTATGTTTTTTTCACAGCATGCTTTTGTGTATGTATGTGTCTGTAATATCTACATGCACCTCCCACATGAACACAGACATTTATATAAAGTTCTCTCTCTTTTATTATGTTTATTAAGAAGACTTCTAAATAATATTATAGTAATAAGGGAGTTTGAGCATGTGTAATCTCAGATATTCCTAAAACTGAAGACCTAAGAAAAATAGCTTTTTTGACTGTGTCCTTTGTTTATCAGAAAAAAAAAAAGAAAAAAGATTAACAGTGTTTAATGATATTAAAGAAGGGGCAAACCATCAGTATTTGGTCTGAAGAATATTTGATTTAGAAGGGGATGACAATAGAGGTTTATTATGAAAATCAGAGTAGTCCAGATCAAGTCTTTTATTTACAGATGTTGAACAGTGTTCAAGAATTGAAGAAACAATTGTGAAAGAATCAAAAGTGATGAATGGTGGGCAGAAGGTCAGACCCTTACATATTGATTGATGCTAGGTTTCTTTTTGATTTTGCCAGAGATGTGCTGAAAATGGAGGGTAAAGAGCAGAAAGGAGGAAAAACAGGGGGTATAAACTATGGATTAGGAACATGGGCTGTCAACTCTAATCTTAACTTTGCGGTCTGGCAGTTTTATGAACCCAAGCCCTTTGGCCTTTCGTCTCTATAACTTAAGAATGATTGAGCCCAGAACAGCTTTCTAACAGTTGTTTTATACATGATTTCTTTCCCAGGTTCGCTCTGGCTATCGCTCCCTTCTTGATGGAGCATGGGAGGGCCTTTGGTGGAGGCAAGTTCATTTTTATTTCCAAGCCCCTTCTGGATCCACCAAGCCTTTATATGTCTGCTCCTGGTCTTGAGAAGTAAGACTTATTTTGTCCATAAAACAGACACAATACATTTCTCTAAGGTGGGGAGTGGCACTTGGATCTTCCATAAAGGACTTTAAATCTTTCTGTTAAAGTTATATATTTCCAGGTTAAGAGTCTCTTATGCCAGGGAAACTTTTCTAGGCCTATCTCCTAGGACCAGAAGTAGTGGCGAAGGTTCTAAAACGATGTGATGTGGGGTAAGGGCTGGCAGTGATCTGGAGAAACATGGTGTTTGCCCGTGGGGGTATTGCGTAGAGAGAATTGGCTGGCTTGTCAGTCGAGGAAGCCCTTAGAAGGAGTGGGATAGGGGTCGTGGGGCTGGGAGAAGGGAGGGAGAGGAAGGAGAATTTTGTTGCCTCTAGCCCCATTTGAGAGAGAAACTTGATTTTTTGAAAGCTTTGGTTTTTAGACTCACCATTAGAGACTACTTGAAAGTAATAAAATGTTTGTGACAGAGGGGTGTACAATAAACAAATGGATGAATAAGGGATGAAAAGAATCATGAAATGAAAAAGCCCAGAAGTGGTCCAATTTCACTTTATAGATAAAGCCAACTCTGAGCTATGTATGGGTATTTCTTATAAGTTGGATGTATGGTTCAAGTGCCTTTGAAACCAAAGGTTAGGTGAAGTAAGCGCTAAGGAATAAGTTGAAGGGATTTTACTGCTGCTGCTGCTGCTAAGTTGCTTCAGTCATGTCTGATTCTGTGCGACCCCATAGACAGCAGCCTACCAGGCTCCCCCATCCCTGGGATTCTCCAGGCAAGAACACTGGAGTGGGTTGCCATTGTCTTCTCTGAGGGATTTTACTACCAGAGCTTAAATCAGCCAAAATATGGTGACTGTTGGAGGATGTCACTGATGGCTGAGGGGATCAGAAAACCTCTGATGGTCACCCCGCGCTAGGACACCTCTGGCTTCAGGGCCAAGCAGAGCTGTCACATCAGCTTTTGCATATTTCTGGGGGACAGTAGATGGTGAGCTCTACCTGAGGCCTCCCATCACCTCCAACAGCCCTCCCCTGGAGGCAGTCTTGGCCTGAATCCTATTCCTGAAGAGTGGGCGGCACCCACCTTGAGAATAGAACCATTTCCTTAGGCCTCTGCTGGAGCAGGAGGGGCTCCTGGGATGGGAGGGGCTGGTGGAGTCCCTGGGAGGGCGAGGAGAGGGACGAGGAGGACCTCGCAGTGGTGATTGGCAGCAAAACAAACAAAATGCCTTGTGCAGTCTAGCCATAACCTAGCACAAAGCAAAGCAAAAACGCAGCAACAGCAAGCCCAGTCAGAGGGGGCCCCCAGCTCAGGAAACATTCATGATAAGAGAATATACTCCCACTGACCTTATTGTGGGGGCTTCCCAGGTGGTGCTAGTGGTAAAGGACTCACCTGCCATTGCAGGAGATGTAAGAGACTTGGGTGTGATCCCTGGGTCAGGAAGATCCCCTGGAGGAGGGCCCAGCCTCCCATTCCAGTGTTCTTGCCTGGAGAACCTCCATGGACAAAGGAGGCTGGCGGGCTATGGCCCATAGGGTCACAAAGAGTTGGCTTGAAGTAACTTAGCACGCATGCACAAGCTTATTGAGAAAGCTGCCAGGCTCTAGCAAAAGTTCAGGGAAAGTAGCCAGGCATGGTTAGTGTGGATACAGGATTTGAGAGTGATGCTGACCAGGCTAGAGGAAGCAAAAAACAGCAAGATCACCACATAGCCTGCCCTCTAGCATCGCCTGCATGGGCTCAGGGGTTATGTGAGACCTTGGAAATCCATCAAGGAGATGCAGCAACGTCTTAGGGAGCTGGGAAGGAGACAGGCCATGTTTAACCTTGTCTTTGAAGCTGTAATTGAGCCACATTCACTGCAGGAATGGAAACTAAGGCACCCCAGTCTGCACCAGCCCCTGGTATGGGACGCTGATACGGGACACTCACCTGGTTTGCTGAGCCCAGCGGTGGGCATGACATGTATGATGTTTGGCAACCCATTTCTGGTCTGGGGGAAACTGACAAATCCTGGGAATGGATATGGGGAAAGACCCAAGACAAACAGGGAGCTTGAGAAGCCCAAAGGTGATTCCAATCTGCTGTAAAATGTCTGATAGATGTGACCCAGAAGCAAATGTGGTTTGATCTCATTGCTATAGGACCCCACCTGCAAAGACAGACCTGCTACCAATCATGTGGTGAGCCCACAGAGAACCTTACAACCCGAACAGAAGTTCAGGCCTGGCCCACATGCTCCACCATCGCCAGTGCCCTCTGCCCTAGCAGAGTACTTAGAGACACAGTTCTGTTCAGGCTGAGCGCCTCCCAGCCTCTGGATATAAGATGTAGGCCCAGAATCCTCCAGGTGAGGGCCATAGGGGTGATGGAGGGCCCCATGTTGAGCCCACTAGTCACTGACTCCCCCATCAGTAAACAACAGGTGATGCCTCTGCTTGACATTGGAGCTTTACTATGTGGTGACCCTCAGAGGTTCTCTGTAGCCATCAGCCTTACTGATGGTTACGAAGGGCAAACTCCTTCAGACTGCAGACTGGACGTTCTCCTCCATGAGAATATGAGGTTTTTATCTCTCCAGTATCAGAGAACATATTGGGCCTGATATCTGACAAAGTCAAACTCTGCAAGCCTGTGTTGGTGAGTTCCACCTTGGGGTTAGGGTACTCAACCCACTGCTGAGGGGCAATGCAAACTGGGAACTATTAACTCCACAAAGACTGCCGCTGCTGCTGCTAAGTCACTTCAGTCGTGTCCGACTCTGTGTGACCCCATAGACGGCAGCGCACCAGACTCTGCCGTCCCTGGGATTCTCCAGGCAAGAACACTGGAGTGGGTTGCCATTTCCTTCTCCAATGCATGGAAGTGAACAGTGAAAGGGAAGCCGCTCAGTTGTGTCCAACTCTTTGTGACCCCATGGACTGTATCCTACCAGGCTCCTCTGTCCTTGGGATTCTTCTGGCTAGAATACTGGAGTGGGTTGCCATTTCCGCGGGGGATCTTCCTGACCCAGGGATTGAACCTGGGTCTCCTACATCACCTGCATTGTGGGTATGGACTCTTTACCCACTGAGCCACCTGGGAAACGCCCTTACCCCTGCTGCTGTGGCAGCCTGCTGATGCGTGCTGTACAGATGGGTCAGGTCTCCAGGAACCGCATCACTACTGAGCCCAGCACTGACACCATCTGCGTGGAAAGAGGAATGAACCCCAGAGGCCAGTGTGTTGAAGTCAAAGAGGTTTGCCTGGTGATCACTCACAAGCTCTGTTTGTTAACTCTCTGCACTGACAGTTGGGCTGTTCCGAAGGGATTCACCCTGAGATGTGGACAAAGGGAAGACAAGGGGTGGATGATCATGAAGAAGCCCTTGTGGGTTCTGAATATGTGGCCAGACCTTGGGCTGATCTGCAGGAGCCTGAGGCGTATTCTTTCACATCCTTGGTCATGAGGCACTGACGCTTTCTGGCAACAGGAAGCTGATGTCCTGACTCAGGTACAGGCTCCATAACTTACCCTTCAGTAGATACAGCCGACCGGGTGCATGGAAAGAGTACACGCATGTTCTCTGAATGAGACAGCATATTGCCAAGGATGCTGGGTTGCCCTTGAAATGCAGTGAATTGATACAAGATCATAGCTTTCCTGTGTGTTCTAAACAACATCCAGGGCAACTGCCAAGAGTCTGGTGCCCTGAACTGGAGTTTGATCATATTGGGCCCCTGTGTGCGTGTGAAGGTGATGAACACACCTTGGTTTGTGTGGACACTGCATCTGGCCTGTCCCCAGCTTTCCCCCATCGCCACACAAACCAAACCACCACCGCTTGGGGATCAGAGAGGATGAGTACCATGTACAGATACCCTCATCGAGTACACAATGGTGGGGGCACATTTCAAAGGTCCTGACTTACAAGACTGGGCAGAATAACATGACACTGAACAGAGGTTCCATTTCTCTGTAACCTAGAAGCGGCACAGTTGGTAGAAAGGAGAAATGAAACATCAAAGCAGCAGGTGGGAAGACGTGCTCACGACAGAGGAGCCAGCTCCTGGACCTACAAGCGCACAGTTTGTAGAAAGGAGAAATGAAACATCAAAGCAGCAGGGGGAAAGAAGTACTCACGACAGAGGAGCCAGCTCCTGGGGCTGCTCCTGCCGCGTCAAGGAGGGGCAAAGGGCTGGCGAGTGGGCAAGGAGGGGGCTTCACTTGCTGCAGCTGCCCCCCACTGCAGTCATTACCATGGAGCCGCTTGGAATCTTTTTATTGTATTTTTTTTTAGTAGTTGGTTGAATTACAAGCAGGCAAAACTATCTTGTCTGGGTGGTATTCTTCCAGGCTTTAACATATGTGGATGATCAACCAGTAGGCTCTGTTGCCCCACATGGCAAACTGGGGGCCCCTACTGAGACACCCAACACAGTAAAGACAGCCATTGCCCTGACGCTCACCATGGGTTAGTGCTATGCTGCTGAGAGCATCCATCATGCCTGGGATTTGTGATGGGGCATCTCACTGGGAGGAGTGAATTATTTGCACCCCTGGATGAGGAGGAACTAACCAGTTTCCATTGGAATCCCATTGTCCTGCTGCTAGCCAGCTCTGTGGAAACGTACTGTGCCTGGAATGGAACTGGTGCCATCGACGGAGGGGGAGAAGATGGAGGACCTGGTCTGGCGTCTCTCACCCCCAGAGCACCTCCCATCCCCAGAGCATCTCTTCATGTCTGAGAGTGCAGCTTCCCCCACCAACATGTGTAATATATGCAACCAGATCAAGTTCCTAAAGCTGTAGACACATTAACATCTAAGGAGCAGCTCACAACTGTAATTCTTATAAAAGGGGGAGTCTTTCCTTTGTAAGTTTCTACCAAACATCTGTCTTCTGACCTTATACTTTTGCCGCTTCTGTGTATCTATCAGAGATTGGCACCTGATAGGAATACTTTCTAAGTGGGGGTGTCCACTTAGATTCCCAGCAAAGAAATCAGTCCAGCTGTTGGGTATGTGGGCAGCCGTCCCTCTCTAGCTTATTAGAACTGCCACGCTGGGTGTGTATGCTCCAAAGAGGGGATTTGAAGGTTCTGAAACAGCAAATTAGGGAAGAGCAAACTAGGACTAGCACTCTTAATTCGTCTGACATTACCAACACTGATCCAGAAGCCTGGCCTGTAGTACACGCTATCAATCACATTAGATGTGGTTATTCTTTTCCTGTCAATCGAGTTACACGGACTGCTATCAAACTGCTGGCAAGGGGGGTCCTAAAAACACCATCAGAGCCATAGGCGGTTATGCTCAGATTTGGGGTGGGTTCGTGTGGCTCACCCTGGGTTATCAATATTTGAGCACCTGGGCATGCCTATGTTGGGAACAGGAAAACAACTCTAAACAGAATCAAACCAATTGCACCAGGGATGTGGGATGGATGTCCCCAGATCTGGGTGCCATCATCCCGTCCTGTGAAAGGGTAGTGACTGGGATGGCACTGACTGTTCCCATCACTGGTATTACTGGGGGGCCCTAAGTGGGACCCCATGATTGTGTGGCACCAGTCCTTGGCTATGGCTTCCATCTGGGTGGGTGGGCCCCTGCACCCTGGGCAGAGACTAGAATCCATCCCACCATAATGAAAGCTGCCAACCTCCCCCCTTCACAAGCAGTCAGACCGCCACATCCTCTTTTCCATGGGTAGGATCACTGGGCTACAGCCTCTGTCCCCTCCCTGGACTGGAGGATGTTACGGCGCACACAGCAGCCCTTACGACACTCACCCAGCAAGCCTTAAACAATAACCGCCAAAGCCTGTCTTATCGAACATGGAAACCTCTATTGAGAAAAACTGTCCTCCAAAACAGGAGGCCCTTGTATGCTATTTCTGCCTCACAGAAGGTACCTGACCATGACCCACAGGCAATGCCGTGTGTTCATACCTGATCAGTCTGTGCACGAACGAACAGGACACAAGTCATTGCCCTGAGTGGTCTCACCCCCAGCCTGGGAGATTTCATAAATCAGGCATTTGGAACACAGGGCTCTTGGTGGAAAAGGTTGCTATTTATTTGGGGAATGGTTATCTTGGTCTGTGTTTTCTCTTGCACGTGCTTACATTGTTGCTGTGATGTCTGCCTCCAAGGCAGCCAAAGAGCCTCCAAACCAGCCACCTTCACACTAATAAACCTCCCTGCTGAGCACTCAGAAGAAGGGGGCATGTGAGATCGTCAGAGCTGGCCACAGGGTGAGAGGGTGTTTCAGGAGAGCATCCACAGGACATGACCTCTGGACCTGAGAGCTGGACTGGCCATTTGGGGGCTCCCACTCCTCTTCTGTCCTTAGAATATGTTTTGCTCATCATACACACGGTAGAAGCTGTTTCAAGGACAGCCTTGAGATGTGTGTTAGTCATTAAGTTGTGTCCAACTCTTTGTGACCCTACGGACTGTAGCCTGCCAGGCTCCTCTGTCCATGGAATTCTCCAGGCAAGAATACTGGGGTGGGTTGCCATGCCCTCCTCCAGGGGATCTTCCCAACTCAGGGATCCTACCCAGGTCTCCTGCATTGCAGGCAGATTCTTTACCATCTGAGCCACCAGGGAAGACCTCAGCCTTGAGATAGTTAAGTGCTGTTGAGACTGTATACTTGGGCAGCATACAAGGCTGAACGCAGGACCTTGTGTAAACTTTGGAGATTCTGGAGGGTGGTTGCAGAGATCAACTCGTCTTGCAACACCCAAATCAAACTAGGTATGTAAGCTCCCTTGTTTATGGAAAGTGCCACCTACCAATCTGACTTGCCTCTTTATCTCTGCTTGCTCTCAGTGTATGGGGACCAGTTTCAGATTTCACCCAAGAAGCTCTGAGTTTTCAAACAAACAGGCTTGAGGTAATGTGTATTCTCTGCTTGTCCTTCTTTAGAATCCTGGCATTCTCTCTCTCTTTTTTTTTTTTGTAGAAAGATGGGAATGAAACAATACAACATCTTTAAACTTGCCTTTCTATTCATGAGCAGATGTCTCGTCAGGACAGAAGGCAGGTTCCCAAAGAGCATGCAGGACAGAAAACACTGGCTGAATTTCATGGATGTAGATGAGAAAATAGTCACTGGAGGGATGTGCGTGCAAACCGCCAAGCTTGCATTTGCTGTGATTCTCTCTTGTTTTTCACCTCCTCCTTCCTGAACAGACACCCAGGGCCATGAGATGAATTCTTCTGGGATCAGAAGCAAAATGTGAATTTGATGCTTGAAAAGGATCAAATTCTTAATGAACCTTATCCAACTTATTTGCAAGAAACATGTGCTGTGGTTCTTGGGGACTTGATGATGAACTCGAGTTGACTCAAGGGTGCCTTTGCTAAGAGAAGTTAACTCCTAGATATCAGCAGATTTTATTTCCAGACAGTGTAACATAGGGTGGTGTGCTGTGTGCTCATTCATTCAGTCGTGTCTGACTCTTTTCAAGCCCATGGACTGTAGCCCCCAGGCTCCTCTGTCCATGGGATTCTCCAGCAAGAATACTGGAGCAGGTTGCCATGCCCTCCTCTAGGGGATCTTTCTGACTCAGGGATCAAACCTGCATCTCCTGCGGCTCCTGCACTGGCAGATGAATTCTTTACCACTGAACCACCTGGGAAGCCAACATAGGGCAGAGGTGTGTCCATATACAGGTGACTCCTCAGGGCTTCCCAGGTGTCAGAATTACCAGGAGTGAGATCACTGTGGTGCCCTGAGGCTCTGTCTTCTATGGCCTAGAAGTTTTTTTCCTCCCTTGTTGGAATTCTCAAATATTACTCACCAGAATTATTTCTCTAATATTCAGATATCTCCATCATTAGTAATTATTTCTCCAAATCAAGTTAATCCCATCACCACTAGGTAATTGTTCTATTTGATTCAGCTCTGCGTCAGGCCTCACTGCATTCAGGTTTATCACGAACCTTACAACCAGCGTGGGACAAGGTGAATGCTCCACTAAGCAGTCCTCTGGCAGATAGAATTGTTATAGCCTCCAGTCTGTTTAATCTTTTTATTTTTGCTGTGCCATGCAGCTTGTGGGATCTTGGTTCCCTTACCAGGGATTGAACCTGGGCCCCTGGCACTGGAAGTACTGAGCCCTAATCACTGGACTGCCCCAGGCTGTTTGATTCCGTGCAACGGCCCTGGTTTTTTCTCAATGTGACTTAAATTTTCTGTAAGTTATCGAAGTAAGAAATTCACCATTTCTTTGCTTTTAACATTAAAAAATATATAAATAACTACAACAAAGGACAAAAATTATATGCATATTTTCTTGATTAATCAATTGTTAATATTAATCAGTTGTTAACATGCCTTTGTTTACCTTTCTCTATCTATAAATACACATATTTTTTGATGAACTCTTTAGCATAAATTGCAGATATGACATTTCACTCATAAATATTTACCGTTAATCTCCTAAGGATAAAGATATTTTGCTATTAACCACCATATCATTATCACACTCAAGTTAATAAGAATTGCATGCTATTATTCACTACCTAGTTCAGTTTCAAATTTCTTGTTATCCTAAAAATTCCACTCATAGTTGTCTTTTTTTAAGATTTATTTATTTCTGTTTGTGCTGGCTCTTCACTGATGCCTGGGGGCTCTCTCTAGCTGTGGCGAGTGCAGGCTATTCTTCATTGCGGTGCGAGGGTTTCTGATTGCAGTGGCTTCTCTTGCTGTGGTGCACAGGCTGCAGGTCCGTGGGCTTCAGGAGTTGCAGAGAGAGGGCTCAGGAATTATGGCTCACAGGCTCTAGAGCACCGGCTCAGTGGTTGTGGTCCATGAGACTTAGTCAACTGGCACCATGTGTGAACATCCTGGACCAGGGATAGAACTCATGACACCTGCAAGCAGATTCTCAACCTCTGGGCCACCAGAGAAGCCCCCCACGCATAGTTTTTTAAAAAACAATCCCAAGATCCACTTAAGTTTCCGGTTTTTCATTTTGCCTTTTTTAATTTGCAAAACTTTCCCTCATTTAAAAATTTTGTTTGTTTTCTATGTCAAAGATTCTCTTTCTGAGACCCCAAGCTAGATGTCTTGTAAAAGATTATTTACTATGGATTCATCTGGTTGTTTACTGATGAATTAGAATAAATTTAGATCTTTGTTTGGCAGAAATATTGCAAAAAAATGAGTGTGGAAAATTAATTTATTAACCAGAAAAGTTTCACTAATCCTCTCCTCCCCCTTACCAATATATCTTAGCTAATGAAGTGTATTTCCTACCCCAGTCCTAAAGTTTAGCCATGTAATTTGTTGAGGAAATGGAGTGTAAGTAAATATGAACAATTGGTGCTTTTCCTCTGGTGCTTCTGACATTAGCATGAGCAGAATATTTCTTGGGTCTCAGAAAACTGAGTAACACAGAGATCTAACCTGAATTGAAACCACCACCTGACCAAGCACTGCCTAGATCAGTAGAAACCCAGTCAATCACAGATGTGAGAGCAACAGGTATATTTGTTGCCTGTCACTGAGATTTTATGGTTAAGTGTTACACAAAAGAGTTACATGAGACAGCAATTGTGCCTTTTTTTTTTCCTATGTTGGTAAAAGACACATGACATGAGATTTACCCCTTTAGATTTTTAAGTGTAGAGTACAGACTGCAAGGAGATCCAACCAGTCCATCCTAAAGGAGAGCAGTCCTGAGTGTTCACTGGAAGGACTGATGTTGAAGCTGAAACCCCAATACTTTGGCCACCTGATGCAAAGAGTTGTCTCATTGGAAAAGACCCTGATGCTGAGAAAGATTGAGGGCAGGAGGAGAAAGGGACAACAGAGGATGAGATGTTTGGATGGCATCACCGACTCAATGGACATGAGTTTGGGTAAACTCTGGGAGTTGGTGACGGACAGGGAGCCCTGGTGTGCTGCAGTGCATGGGGTCGCAAAGAGTCGGACACGACTGAGTGACTGAACTGAACTCAACAGTAGTGTTAACTATTCACATTACTGAATAGATTTCTAGAACTTGTTGGTCTTGCATAACTGAAACTCTATCCCCATTGAACAGCAACTCATTTCTCCCTTCCCCTAGCTCCTGTCAACTACCATGCATTCTACGTTCTGCTTCTATGAGTCAGACTACTTCAGGTACTTTATGTAAGCGGGTTCACTCAGTACCTGTCTTTGAAGGTTAGCCTATTTCACTTAGAATGATTTTCTCAAAGTTTACCCACTGTAGCATATAAAAGGATTTCATTTCTTAAGACTGAATAATATTCCATTGTAAGTATATGCCATGTTAGCTCTATCTGTTCATCTGTTGATTGATATGGGCTTCCCTTGTGGCTCAGTTGGTAAAGAATTCGCCTGCAATGGGGGAGACCTGGGTTCAAACCCTGAATTGGGAAAATCCCTTGAGAAGGGAACGTCTACCCATTCCAGTGTCCTTGCCTGGAGAATTCCATGGACTACAGTCCGTGGGGTCGTAAAGAGTTGGACACAACTGAGCGACTTTCACTTTCACTTTCTATTGATTGACACTGGTTTATTTCTACATCTTGGCTGTTCTTAATAATGCTGCAATAAACACGGTAGTGAGATCTTGTTTCCAATTCTTTTGGATAAATACCCACAAGTGGAATTTCTGGATCATAAAGTACTTATTTTTTTAAAATTTTTTAAAGAATGTGTGTACATTTTTCATAGCAGTTGCATCACTTTAGACTTCTACCAAGAGTGCACAAGGGTTCCAATTTCTTCATATTCTCACAACCCCTTGTTATTTTCTGTTGTTTTTTTTTTGTTGTTGTTGTTGTTGTTGTTTTGTTTTTGTTTTTGGTAATGGCCATCCTAACAGGTGTGAGGTGATATCTCATTATTGTGGTTTTGATTTGCATTTCTCTGGTGATTAGAGTTGTTGAATGTCTTTTCATATACCTGTTGGCTATTTGTAAGTCTTTCTTAGAGAAACGTCTATTCAAGTCCTTTGCCCATTTTTAAAACATGCTATTTGTTTTTTTGCCACTGAATTGTAGGAGTCCTTTACGCATTTTGGATATTAACTCTTTGTCACATATATGCTTTATAAACACTCAGTTCATCAGCTGCCTTTTCATTCGACTGACTGTGCCCTTTACTGTGTTTTTAAGGTTCACGTAGTGTCACTTGCCTACTTTTGCGTTTGTTGCCTGCGCTTGTAGTGTTATGGCCCAGAAATCACTGCCAAGACCAATGTTATGAAGCATTTCACCTATGTTTACTTCTAGGAGTTTTATAGTTTCAGGTCTTATACTTAAGTCTTTAATTCTTTGTAAGTTGATTTTTTTTTTTTTTTTTTTTTTTTTTTTGAGATAGGATCCAATTTAATTCTTTGGCATGTGAATGTCCAGTCTTTTTAAAGAGATTTTCCTATCCCCACTGTGTAGTCCTGGCACCCTTGTTGAAGATAATTTGACTGTATATGTTTAGGTTTATTTATGGCTCTCCATTCTATTCCTCTGGTTTCTGCCACTGCTGCTGCTAAGTCACTTCAGTCGTGTCCGACTGTGCGATCCCATAGACGGAAGCTCACCAGGCTCCCCTGTCCCTGGGATTCTCCAGGCAAGAACACTGGAGTGGGTTGCCATTTCCTTCACCTCTGGCTATACGTCTACCTTTATGTTAGTACTATACTCTTTTTATTGCTGTAGCTTTGTGATATGTCCTGAAGTTAGGAAATGTGAGGCCTCCATCTTTGTTCTTTCTCAAAATTGTTTTGGCTATTAGAAGTCCTTTGTGAGTCCATATGAATTTATATGAATTTTGGGATTGTTTTTTCTATTACTGTAAAAGATGCCATTGTGATTTTTGACGGGAATTACATTGAGTCTGTAGACTGTTTGTGGGTATTATGGACATTTTAACAATTTAAATCCTTTGATTCATAAATATGGGATATCTCCCTATATGTGTGTCTTCTTTAATTTCTTTCAGCAATGTTTTTATAATTTTCAGTGTAGAAGTGTTTCACCTTGGTTAAATTTATTCTAAGTACTTTATTCTTTTTGATGCTATTGTAATGGGGTTGTTTTCTTAATTTCTTTTTTGAATTGTTCATTGTTGATGATCTTTGATTGAATCATAGGTCATTGAATCAATGATTACATTAGGACTCTGCTATGGACTGATATTCATATATGTGTGTGTGTATATATGTGTGTGTGTGTTGTGCTATGCTTAGCTACTCAGTCACGTCTGACTCTTGGTGACCCCATGGTCTATAGCCCACCAGGCTGCTCTGTCCATAGGGATTCTCCAGGCAAGAATCTTGGAGTGGGTTGCCATGCCCTCCTCCAGGGGATCTTCCCAACCCAGGGACTGAACCCAGGTTTCCCACATTGCAGGTGATTCTTTACCATCTCAGCCACCAGCGAAGCCCAAGAATACTGGCTTGGGTAGTCTATCCCTTCTTCAGGGATCTTCCAGACCCAGGAATTGAACTGGGGTCTCCTACATCACAGGTGGATTCTTTACCAGCTGAGCTGCCAGGGAAGCCCATATAATAAATATATATAAATGTATATGCTGATTTTGAGTCATTTTAGGTTCACAGGAAAACTGAGTGGAAGATGCAGAGCTTCCCTATATGTCCCTGAGCTCGCTCTTGCGTAGTCTTCTTCCTTACCAATTTCTCCCACCAGAGTGGCTCATTTGTTAAAATTGATAAAATTTATTGGTACATCGTTATCACTCAAAGTCCATAATTTACACCGGGGCTTATGGTTAAATCTTGGTGTTGTAACATAGTTTTTAAAGAAAACAAATGACTGATTTTTTTAAATCAAAGTTTCAATCCTGAGTGGATCTAGGCAGTCAGAGGGCCTTAGAACAGAAAAAAAAAAAAAAAAGAAATTTTCTCTTTTGAGTCTGAAGAAGAGGACTCATGGATCATGTGTTCACAGGCTGTGTGCAGATTACCTTGGGTGAAGGGAAACTGTGGGTCCTTAGATAACTTGTCTTTACCTAGGGCAGTACCTGACATTGTCCTATAAGGAAAGGGCAAAAGGAATAAACTAATCCAGATTAAATACTATTGATTCCACCTTGCTTCATACTACACAAATAATCCCAAGGATGGTGATGCTGTCTACTGTCCAAACTGAGTGTAAATTCACACTATATCTACAACTGAATCAGAAGCTTCTGTACTCTGGCTGAAGTTCCCCAAGAAGAGTCAACATGTGATGTAATTTATGAGGATTTTAAAACTGGCTTTCAAGTCTCGGTTACTAAAAGATCCCAGTTTGTGGTCCAGCTTGTGGGTTGCCTCTTCACATTAAAGATCTTGCTTCTCTTTTTGCCCTTGGCCTTATAATTATTATGATTTTCAACATACATTCAAAACACATATGTGGATATAAAATAATACAATACAGTAACAAAATAATTCTGTAGGGAAAATAGCAGTACCAAGAATCCTTTCTGTAAGTGGTAAATAAGTCATAACTTAAATTAGAACATGGATTAGATTGTACTTACTTATAATAAATACCATTGGGCACCAATTATGCATCTGACATTATGTTAGTTGCTTTGCATCTCATTTAATTCTTTTTTTAAATTCTTTAATTTATCCTACATCATAGATAGTATTCAGCTGATCAACCATAGGGCCAGGATTCTAACATTCACACTCCTTCTGTTAGTTTTTAAGATACAATCTTCCATTTTTAGAGAACAGCTAGGCTGTGAAGGGACCAGATACATGCATTTGGGGAGTGATTTTAGAGGGGAAATCAAACAATGAGACGTGTGTTTCAATCTCCTAAACACAGAAGGAGGAAGCAGCAAGATGGCAGCAGTAAAGGAAAAAAGGTCAGAAAATGAACCGGAAGTACAAGCAGGTGAACAGAGGGCAGGAACAGCACATGAACGGGGTTTCCGTCATTAGGACTTTCCTAAACACTTAGGAAACATAAGTGAGGGGTGGCCAGAACGTTAATTTAAGGAAACCAGTGATGGAGGGCAGACAGAAGCTATATAACGTCTAGATTGGTGGTTATGAGAGAATTTATTGATGGAAGTAAAATCTTAAATTGCATGCTTAATGTCAATCTAGTTTACAGTTTTAGGTAATGTAAACTAAGGGTGACGAATTCAGAACAAATGGCAAGAAGCAAGTTTTGCAGAGAGCAAATCACAACCGCCTGTGGAACGGACGTCCTGCAGGGACAATGTTCATATGTACTTGAAGGGGACTTCGGAGCCCTCGTCAGTGATTTACGGGTGACAGTCATGGGCAGAAAGGACTCACTTAACAAAATTCTCTCCGGTTTCCGGTAGGGATGTCTGTTAACTCGTTTGGCATGATTTGCTGATTGCATTTTAGGAGAAGCACACCAGTTTCCTGATAGGAACACTGTGGCAATGACTTTAAAAAACAGATGTACTGTGATAATCTAATGGCAAATTCCTCTTTTTAATTTTCTCTCCAAATGTTTGTGTCTGCTTTGGAGAACCATTTGGAAAGATTTGGGCAAGCGCTGTGTTATGCATGCAGGGTTGGGAACCCACTGCTTGACTGAAATAGGCATGGCGGGGGGAATCAGATTTGAATTTCTCCTTCACATCAACATTTTAAGGTGGCTATTTGCTTTATAAGGTGTACAGAGTCTTTCAATGGTGGAACACAGGTCAGTGACACTCAGATCAGTGAAAGGCAGAATTCTTGTTATCTACAGCTCTAGAGGAAAGAAATCTAACACATGAACAGCTGCACCCAGGGACAAGATCACAGCAGGCTGCAAATGTAAAGGTGGTTTATGTACAGCCAGTGGGGGTGGGTAGGTACCTGGGTTTCCTGGGATCCCTGGGAATGGGTTCATTTGAATATTCTGCCAAGTCTGACCCATGGATGCTGTTCCTAGCTGTTTGGGGAACTGGGGTGTTTGCCAGTGGTTCTGGAGAGTATGACTTCAATAAAGCAAGTGGTCAGGGTGGGACCTAGCAAGTTGTTCCAAAAAGGAAACTGAGACATTTTAGCCATGACTCTACCATTGAGTCAAGACAGCATTATGAAATATTGTATTCCACCTTTTTGACTATTGAAATGTTGGAGCCTGAATCTGCAGGAACTGCCATCTTTCTAGGCCCTTTCTGCCTCTGAATTTTACATATGTGTGGGGGCATCAAGACCATCTTCTCTGATGCTCTGGGATTTACAGAGAATGTGATAAAGCCCTTACTTGGTTACAGGACCTTCTAGAGGCTGCGGGAGCCTCATCTGCCTCCATGTTTCTGTAGGTACAGCGATGCTTCTAGTGTTTCTTGGCCAGTGAAGTCACAGGAGGTCAGTGAAGCTGTATAAGACCCTTTCTGCTCTGGACATGCTTCTTAACTATGTCTTCACAGGGGTCTTGTTGCTGCCTGAGAAGGCCACCTTTAGGCTCAAGTCCTAGAAACCTCTCCAATGAACCACCCCATTCTTCCCAGAATACAGTCCAGGGTAGGTTCCTTTTGGAGCTACAGCATCCAACTGGTGTCTGCCTCTACTGGTCCTCCAGGTGGCCCTAGTGGTAAAGAACACATCTCCCAGTGCAGGAGATTAAGAGGTGCAGGTTAATTCCTGAGTCGGGAAGATCCCCTAGAGGAGGGCATGGCAACCCTCTCCAGTATTCTTTCCTGGAGAATCCCCTGGACAGAGGAGCCTGGTGGGCTACAGTCTGTGGAGTCACAAAGAGTCAGACACGACTGAAGTGACTTAGCTCACAAGCCTGCTACCTGTCCTCCTAACCAGGAGTTGGGATCTTGGGAGTAGGAAAAAAGAAAATTTGCTCCTGCTTACCAAATATTTTTCTAAGTTGATGATAGATGCACATGCCTTCTTTACTTGCTAAACTTTAGACTCTTAAAACTCTAAACCCAGGAATTGATGTTTATTTATTCTTGTTCTGCTGTCACATGCTTTCGTGAGGCAATAAACACATAGTGGTCAAGCGTTTACGGTAAAACAGGCAAAAGTCATGGGTTAATATCTCATAATAGTCTTCTCTTCCTCTCTTCCCCTGCCCCTCAGTATGCACACATTATCTCATTTGGTCCTTGCAACACATTGACTGATAGAGATTTCTGCTTCCATTCAGTTCAGTTCAGTCTCTCAGTCGTGTCCGACTCTTTGCGACCCCATGAATCACAGCACGCCCAGCCTACCTGTCCGTCACCAACTCCCGGAGTTCACCCAAACTCATGTCCATCAAGTCGGTGATGCCATCCAGCCATCTCATCTTCTGTCGTCCCCTTCTCCTCCTGCCCCCAATACCTCCCAGCATCAGAGGCTTTTCCAATGAGTCAGCTCTTTGCATGAGGTGGCCAAAGTACTGGCGTTTCAGCTTCAACATCAGTCTTTCCATTGAATATTCAGGACTGATCTCCTTTAGGATGGACTGGCTTGATCTTCTTGCAGTCCAAGGGACTCTCAAGAGTCTTCTCCAACACCACAGTTCAAAAGCATCAGTTCTTCAGTACTCAGCTTTCTTCACAGTCCAGCTCTCACATCCATACATGACCACTGGAAAAACCATAGTCTTGACTAGACGGACCTTTGTTGGCAAAGTACTGCTTCCATTAGCTAAATTAAAAAACAGACTCAGATGAGGTAAGTGGTTGAGAATATGAGTATGAATTCAGATCGGATGGTCCCCAAATGAGTTTTCCTCCCCAGATATGGCACTGCAGTCTGAATTTTGCACCAAAGAGACTAACTTCTTTATTCTACTCTTCTTCCCTTTTTAAAGTCTACTCTGTAGGTTCCTCATCTTCCTACTTCCTTTGGGGGTAATGATTTTATATATACATGGAACATGCGTGCATGAGTGCTCTGTCATGTCCGAGTCTTTGAGACCCCACGGACTGTAACCCACCAGCCTGCTTTGTCCATGGAATTTTCCAGGCAAGAATACTAGAGTGGTTTGCCGATTCCTCCTCCAGGAGATCTTCTCTACCTATCCAAGGATCAAACCCAAGACTCTTGCCTCTCCTGCATTGGCAGGCAGGTTCTTTACCTGGGAAACCCAGTGATTTTATATTAATAGCTTACTGGATTCTATGTATTGTGGCATCACAAGTTAAAAATGTAAACAACTGTGTCTTTTCATTTACTCATGGAACCAGTATTTATGGGCTCATTAAGTGCAAAGTAGTATGTTAAGCACTATGACTCAAGGATATAGATCCTGACCACGGAAGATGTGTAAAACAGAAAGGGAAAAAGACATTCAAAGAGCCTACTTTATTAGTAAATCTACGTACAAGAAATCTTCTGTGGGTCCACAGAAGAACATTTAATTTACTTGGGAGGTTGAGAGAAGGTTTCATGGAAGAGGCATCCTCTGAGTTAGATCTTAGAGGACATGTAGAACTTTGAATGTGTGAGTAAGAAATGAAAAAAAAAAAAAAAAATCTTTCAAGCTCAAGGTACTGCTTAAGCAAAGACACTGAGTGGAAGAATGTTGTACTTGGGTCAGCAAATAGATGGATTGGCATGTCAAGTCACAGAGCGAATGGAGGGAGGTAGCTGTATGCTGCTAAGTCACTTCAGTCGTGTCTGACTCTGTGCGACCCCAAAGATGGCAGCCCACCAGGCTCCCCCGTCCCTGGGATCATGTCTCTAAATATAAATTGGGATCTGAACATGAAGAACATTTAATGTCTTGCTACAAAGTATGAACTTTATTTCTAGGTAACAGGAAACGTTTGATGAATTCTAAAGAGGGGAGTGCCATTGTCCATCCTGAAATCAACATTCAATGTACTTCTCATTTTGGAGTGTAATTTACAAGGGGAGAGAAGGAAGTACAAATCTTTGGTTAAAATTCACCATTAGAATTATTTGTATATTAGAGTCCATTGTCCACATCATTCACCTTCACTATTACCACAGACAAAAAAAAAAAAAAAAAAAATGGAAAGAAAGTTGACTTGTGGGTGTGAGACTGAGATGAAATACAGATCCTGACTCATGCCTGGTTAGATGTCCTCTGGAGATGCTGTGCTCATTAGTCTGGAGGTGTTAGTTCTTCAGTTTCTTTTATAAGCACTTTGTTATTTTGTCATTGGATAATAATGGATGTGTCACAGTAAATATGTCTCAACTGCCTAGGAAATACTTACCTGCCGTAGAATATAGTGACATAATTTTTGAGATGATATACACCTTTCTTGTGAAGCCTAACTTGTTATGAAGTTCTGGCTTCTGACTACGATTATTTTCTTTTGAGTAAACATTGGAACACATCCTGTTAACTCTTAACTTGCTCTCCAGGCAAGATTTTTCAAAATCTGTCATTTTAAGTATAGAGCTCAGGAGCAATCAGTTTGTTCTGGAACATAGCTACAAATCAGGCTTCCTTGGTAGCCAAGTCAGTAGAGAATCCATTCACAACTCTGGAGACAGGGGTTTGATCCCTGGGCCAGGAAGATCCCCTAGAGAAGGAAATGGCTACCCACTCCAGTATTCTTACCCGGAGAATTCCATGGACAGAAGAGCCTGGTGGGCTACAGTCCAAGGGGTCACAAGAGTCAGAGACTACTGAGCAACTAAACCAGCACCACCATAGCTACAAATGGTCAACCTGTTTTCATTGTAGAAGCAACAGAGGGAAACCATAAAGGAGGTTAAATGTAAGAAAGATCGATCTTCACCCCAATCTCATCATTTGAAGTTGCAAGGAATACGGTTCCTTACATTGTACTGTGTAAAACATTTGGACTTATTTGCTGATTCCTTTGATTAACTGATTTATGAAAAAAACACTTGCCATATACTGAATGCTAGATGTTGGAATGGACAATAAGATGAGGAAAGATTATAAGGCTCAATCCAAGGGACATATAATTGCATCTTAAAATCAGACTTGGGCAGTGCACTGCAGTTATTTTCCACAAGCTTAATTTTTGTAATCTCAGTACTATGTGCTATGGAGCATGCAAAAATACATCAAACAAGACATATACAATTTTTAAAAGTGTTTGTTTCTTTGTCTGGGCCAGGTATTAGTATGGCATGTGGGATCTAGTTCCCTGACCTTTGGTCAAACCTGGGCCCCTCGCATTATGAGCAGGGAGTCTTAACCACTGGTCTACCAGGGAATCCCAAGATAAATACAATTGAATGAAAAGAAGGTTCAGTAAATATTGATTAATCACATAAGTAGAAACTGAGAGTAGGTATAATTTAAGAGGCATTTAAAACATCAGCAGATGGGAAATTTCTATGGACTTGATTGATTAGGGAATGCCTTTGAAAGGAGGTGGAAGAACTTGGCTCATGTTGGCCTGACATTTGCTCTTTCACTCCCACATCTTAGTCACAAGCTATTTCAATTCACTTAAACCATTGCTTGAACAGTGATCTGACTCTGCTAAAAATATAAGAAATATTTTGATTTGTACCGAGTTATACTCTGAAATTAGTTATTATGTGAAGACAATTTTCCGTAAGTTCTTCTAAAGAAAAGAAAATTAGTTATGGGTGAGCATAGTCCATTCATTATTTCCCGTACCTGAAGACCTCCAGGGAATGGCATGGTGCCACGGCGTAGCCCCAGAGTGTTAAATTTTGCATTTGATTCCTTGCATTTGCTGAAAATGAATGAAATTGGATGACTTCCTGTTGACTATGAATCTAAAGCAGCTACTGTGCATTGTTTATTTCCCTAGAGTGCAAGAATTCTGTGAGAATTCTATAACATCCTGCTTTTAATCAAATTATGCCTCTTTCTCCCCAAAGATTTTCACGTGCAAATAGATTAGATAAGTGGTAGGAGTTCAGAGTGGCAGACCTTTGGGGATAGAGTAGTATTCCTGTAAGTATTCCTATATTTATAGTAAAATATTATTGTTAATTATGAAATATTTCAAGCATGCAGAAAAGCATAGAAAATAATCTAATAAAGACCACACACCCCTTATCTAGACGTAATAGATATTAATATTTGCACATTTTTGTTTTCAGATGTCTTTCTCCTTTAAAAATACTATCAATACAGTAGATGCTTGCTCAATACATCACTTCCTCCTTGTCTCCAGAGGCAGGTGTTATTCTGAAGTTGATCTGTATCATTTCTATGAATAAAATGTCTGCCCAGATATCAAGCAACGTATCCTTTTATGTGGTATAGATATACGATTCTACACACATGTCATCAGCGTGTGTACCACCTTGCTATCGTAGTCAGCTGTTTTGAGACTACTGTCATGAATGTACATTTAGTACCCTCACTTTAATTGTTGTAGAATATACCTACTTTGTTGCTTAGCATTTCATTGTGAGTCAATCATGTTTACTTTGACTCTTTCCGTTTGTTTTCTATCAGTAAACCTGCTTTGGGACCTGTGCCGGCTTCTTTGCGGGGAACGCTTGAAAGTGGACTTGCTGGGTCATCATTTAGTGTCGGTTCTGCTGCTGAAAGTCAGCAAAGGTGTGAAGGTGCCAAGACAGAAGTTCATTTCTTTGCCATTTAGCAGCCCAGATGCGTGTGTGAGCACTCAGTCTTGTCCAGCGCTTTGCAACCCCATGGACTGTAGCCGGCCAGGCTGCCCTGCCTGTGGGATTTTCCAGGCAAGAATACTGGTGTGGGTTGCCATTTCCTCCTCCAGGGAATCTTCCCAACTCAGAGACTGAAGCCATGTCTCCTGCATCTCCTGCATGGGCAGGATTCTTTTTTTTTTTTTTTTTTGTTAATTGAAAGATAGTTGCTTTACAGTGTTGGTTGGTTTCTGCCATACCTCAACATGAATCGGTCATAGATATACATATGTCCCCTCCCTCTCAAACCTCCCTCCCACGTCCCACCCCATCCCACCCTTCTAGGTTGTCATGAAATGCCAGTTTGAGCTCACTGAGTTATTCAGCAAATTTCCACTGGCTACCTATTTTATATCTGATGTGTGCATGTTTGTTAGTCACTCAGTCGTGTCTGACTCTCTGTGACCCCATGGACTGCACCAGCCAAGCTCCTCTGTCCATGGGATTCTCCAGGCAGGAATACTGGAGTGGGTGGCCATGCCCTTCTCCATTTATATCTGGCAGTGTATGTGTATCCATGCTACTCACTCCATTCGTCTCACCCTCTATCTCCCACCACTCCAGTGCTCTGCTCCCCCTGGAAAACCCATGTAACAGCTCAGAGCGGGTGCGTACGTCTGAGGGTGGCTCAAAGCGGGTGCTTATGTTCGTGGGTGGTTCTCCTCAGTGGGGGAACGTGGGGACTCAGCCTCCTTCCAGCTGTGTCTCCAGCTTGCCCTAGTCCCTTCAGGGACTGTGTTCCCCTGGGGGAAGTCGAGAGAACATAGGGAGGCACATTCACCCTCCTGAAAGCTCTGGGTTGGAATTGGCACAAACCACTTCTGCTCTGAACTGACTTGCTATTTAAGTTCTTCTGTGGGCAGTTAGGGCTTCCTTTGTGGCTCAGCTGGTAAAGAATTTGCCCACAATATGGGAGACCTGGGTTCGATCCCTGGGTTGGGAAAATCCCCTGGAGAAGGGAAAGGCTACCTACACTGGTATTCTGACCTGGAGAATTGTTTTCTTGGGCTCCAAAATCACTGCAGATGGTGACTGCAGCCATGGAATTAAAAGACACTTGCTCCTTGGAAGAAAAGCTATGACCAACCTAGACAGCATATTAAAAAGCAGAGACATTACTTTGCAAACAAAGATCTGTCTACTCAAAGCTATTGTTTTTCCAAAAGTCATGTATGGATGTGAGAGCTGGACTATAAAGAAAGCTGAGTGCTGAAGAATTGGTGTTTTTGAATTATGATGTTGGAGAAGACTCTTGAGAGTCCCTTGGACTGTAAGGAGATCCAACCAGTCCATCCTAAAGGAAATCAGTCCTGAATATTCATTGGAAGGACTGATGCTGAAGCTGAAACTACAATACTTTGGCTACCTAGTGCAAAGAACTGACTCCTTGGAAAAGTACCCTGATGCTGGGAAAGTTTGAAGGCAGGAGGAGAAGGGAACAACAGAGGACGAGATGGCTGGATGGCATGACCAACTCAATGGACATGAGTTTGTGTAAACTCCAAGAGTTGGTGATGGACAGGGAGGTCTGGCACGCTGCAGTCCATGGGGTTGCAAAGAGTCAGACATTACTGAGCAACTGAACTGAACTGTGGGCAGTTATCCTCACAGTGGAAGTCACTCGTAGGAGTTGGTCTTCAGCCCATTACACTGGAAAACTTTCAGATCAGCTTCCACACTCTGGCCTGGATTATTATGGATGATCAGATTGCCCTAAATTTCTTTTTTGTGGACCAAAATGGAGTCTGTACAATCACAAATACATTGTACTATACTTGAACTAACACCTCAGAACCTTGTTTCCTGAGGTAGATTCTAATGGTTTATGGTACTTGTTCCATTCAGTTCAGTTCAGTTCACTTCAGTTGCTCAGTCATGTCCAACTCTGCTGCCCCATGAACCACAGTATGCCAGGCCTCCCTGTCCATCACCAACTCCTGGAGTCCACCCAAACCCATGTCCATCGAGTCGATGATGCCCTCCAACCATCTCATCCTCTGTTGTCCCCTTCTCATCCTGTCCTCAATCTTTGCCAGCATCAAGGTCTTTTTCGATGAGTCAGCTCTTCGCATCAGGTGGCCTAAGTCTTGGAGTTTCAGCCGCAACATCAGGCCTTCCAATGAACACCCAGGACTGATCTCCTTTAGGATGGACTGGGTGGACCTCCTTGCAGTCCATTGGTTGCTCTTAAACCTGGCGGTGGGGAGGCATGGCTGAGGTCAACACTGCTGGTTGGCCTCATTCCACTGCTTAGAGTCTTACTGATAGTAGCCTTAATATGATGGTGTGTGTGTGTGTGTGTGTGTGTGTGTGTGTAAATTTAGTCATGTCCAACTTTTTGTGATCATAGCCTGCCAGGCTCCTTTATCCATGGAATTATCCAGGCAAGAGTACTGCGTAGGTTCTTCATGCCCTCTTCTAGGGGATCTTCCTAACCCAAGGATAGAACCAGTGTTTGTAACATCTCCTGTATTAGCATACAGATTCTTTATGACTAGCTCCACCTGGGAAGTCCTAATATGATGCTGCATGAGACAAATTGGCAGATTTTGTCCCAGCCTCGGCTGGTAAAATTTATCAGTGACTGACTGAGTGGTGTACTCAGAGAAATGTGCCAAAAGCTAAGATGATGTAGAAAGGATGTGGTTGGAAGTAAATCCTAGGGGTCTCTGATGTTTCTGCACAACCTGCAAACAGAGGAACTGAGTCTGCTTTCTGGACTGCCTTGACTTGATTTTCAGAATTTTCTGAAAATCAAGGCTATGTCCATAGAGCAAAGGGACACGTAGAGAGTCACGCTTATGGCCCTTTATAAAAGAGTCAGATTCCCTAGACTTGGTGTTTCTCTGCTGCACGTGCCGCTGTCATCTTGTCCTCTTCAAATCTCCCCATAGAGACTGGAGCTTGGTGAACTGGCACTAGGAAATGCTGATGCTCTGGCTACTGTTACTGCCATGAGAAATGAAGACCTTTGTTTCTGAAGGGGTCTCATGTCTTCTGCCAGCATCTGTGATGGTGGGACATGCTGACTTGTTAGCTTGCACATAGGGTAAAAATCTCAGTTTCTTCAAAGTTCTTGCTGATGAGAAGATAAACATATCACAATTTGGGTGATTGTGGCCAATGCCCCCATCCACTGTGGGTCTGCTGTTCCACATAATTTACAAGAAATAGGATGTGTTCGACTAGACTACTTTCAAGGCTCTTTGAGAGTCTGAAGGGCTGTGGTTTTATGATTCTACAGGGCAAAGCCTTAGTGCCTTCCTCAGCACTCACTGTTGCTGCTGTTCCGTTACCGTCTGCCTCTTTGCGACCCGATCAATGGCAACACATCAGACTTCCTCGTCCTTCATTGTTGCCCAGAGCTTGCTCAGACTCATATCTATTGAGTTCGTGATGCCATCCAACCATCTCATCCTCTGTCATCCACCTCTGCTGCCCTCAATCTTCCCAGCATCAGGGGCTTTTCTAATGAATAGACTTTTTGCATCAGGTGGCCAAAGTGTTGGAGTTTCAGCTTCAACATCAGTCCTTCCGATGAATATTCAGGGTTGATTTCCTTTAGGATTGATTGGTTGGATCTCCTTGCTGTCCATGGGACTTTCAAGAGTCTTCTCCAGCACCACAGCTTGAAAGCATCAATTCTTTGGCATTCAGCCTTCTTTATGATCCAACTCTCACATCCGTACATGACTTCTGGAAAAACAATAGCTTTGACCAGATGGACTTTTGCTGGCAAAGGGATGTCTCTGCTTTTTAATACACTGTCTAGGTTTGTCATAGCTTTTCTTCCAAGGAGCAAGCATCTTTAAATTTCATGGCTGCAGTCACTGTCCACAGTGATTTTGGAGCCCCCAAATAAAGCCTGTCACACTTTCTATCTTTTCCCCATCTATTTGCCATGAAGTGATAGGTTCTGATGCCATGATCTTAGTTTTTTGAATGTTGAGTTTTAAGCCAGTTTTTTTCACTCTCCTCTTTCACCGAGATGGTGTCCATGGTAAAGAATCTGCCTGCCAATGCAGGAGATATAGAGACTTGGGTTTGATCCCTAGATCAGGAATATCCCCTGGAGGAGAAGATGGCATCCCACTCCAGTATTCTTGCCAGGAAAATTCCACGGACAGAGGAGCCTGATGGGCTATAGTCCATGGGGCCACAAAGAGTCGGACAAAAGTGAGCACAGTTTAGTTAGTGGATTAAGGAAAATCCATCGTTGCTGTGGCCTCTATTTCAGCAAACAGTAAAGCATGTTCTGCCCATGCTGGCTTGTCTAGGGAGTATCATGACAGCAGGCATCTGCATTTGATGGTTCACCGAAGACACAGAGAGATCAGGTACTAAGCAAAGGGCACTGACTTACGAGACCTGACTCTCGATGCTCTTTCTTGTTTTGAATATCAAATCAGTTGTCTTTTGTCATCCTGACGGTTTTGCACTGGCAAGCTTGGTTGCTGGTGATGCTTTGCCCTGTGAGACACTGTAAGTCTTGACTGGAGCGGGGAGGGCAGGGAGAGTCCAAGTGAGAAAATGATCAGGGACCCTCTGGGGTTTGCAGAGTCCTAAGGCATGACTGACTGAGACATTGATTCTTTGCACCTCAAATTATTCTTTAAGTCAAATGCTATTGCTCATATCCATGACAGGAGGTGGTGGGTCAAATGTTGGTGAAGGTTTGATTGACAGGGCCTGCAGGAAGCTTCTGCTCAGGCAGAGACAGCCCCAGTGCCCTGAGCTGGCTGCCTTAGCTCCCCTCTCTAGTCCTTGACCTCAGGACTCGGGATCTACATGCTTGCTTCTTTACTGTTCCTTTTCTGGAACATAGAGGAGCGCTGGTTGCAAGAGACTTTTCCTATCTCCAAGGCCAGTGCTAAGAAGAGATGCCTGCCCTCCCGTGTCATCCAGCCTTCTACACTACAGCTTTGCATGCACATCTCCTAACATGTTTCACAGTTTTCATAAGCTCCAGGCTTTGTCACTTAGTCATGTTCTATTCTTTGCGACCCCATGGACTGTAGCCCGCCAAGCTCCTCTGTCCATGGGCTTCTCCAGGCAAGAATACTGGAGTGGATAGCCATTTTCTTTTCCAGGGGATCTTCCCAACCTGGGGATTGAACCCAGGTCTCCTGCATTGCAGGCAGATTCTTTACCATTTAAAGCATTCCCACCAGATTCCCACCGGGGAAGCCCTTCTCATAAGCCCCATGATCTCTTAAATATTCTCCAAGAGCTGCTCCTATCTTTACATACAGCATTCTTTCCCCCCTCAAGGTGCATTTTCTTCTGCGTTTTTCTGGCCCTCAATTCTCTAACTTTTTTTTTTTTTTTATTAAGGGATGATCCATTATCAAGGGAATTTGCTTTTTTTGTTATTAAGACCCTGAACCACTGCGGTGTCTGATTAAATTAACTGCAAGTTTCAGAGCACAAGCAGTACCCTGTTTAATCTTCAATTTCCTTATTCATACAGGAGTGATAGAAACAATTTTCTCCCTTCCTATTACATCGGGTTCCCCTGGCACAGGAGACACTTCCCAGCGCTGGCTCCGAAAAGGAGTCCGTCTCATAAACCGGAGCCAGGAAAGATCAGTGTTGTATATCTTTGAGGATATTTGTTACCTACAAAATAAGATCTGAGAGCCAGAAGGAATGTATTCTGCAGAGAAGCAAATATTTTATATTTCCACAATCACATTTTCTCAGAAATATAGTGTATCCAAATATTCAGTACCTGAAAAGGGAGCATTACGCCTGCTTATTTTCCCTTCCTTCCTGACCTGTGTTTTACCTTACCCGTCTTATCTTTTAATTTTAGTTTGGAGCTTCACCTTATCCTTCCCTCGGATCCCTTTCTCTCTGAATTTATTCATCAAATAATCCATCTTGACCATGTAGGCAGTGCCGTCACCAAAAAGCCTACGGCTTCTCTGACTGTAAAGTAAATCTCTTTGAGAAACCTCTGAATGGTGACTGGTTGCATAAAGTAGATTATGTGTGTCTGGAAGACTTTGGAAATTGTTGTGTTCCACTTATTACCTGTTTCTGAAATGAAATACCAAGATAGTTTATCTTTGAAATGCTCCTCTCCAGACTATGAGGTTGAAAACTTAATAGTATCATGAATTCAGTGTAAAACAACAATCTATTTATTCAAGATTCTCTCTCCAAATCTCTACCTTGGAAATATCCTTGATAATGCTATATATTTTAGTGTTGTTTTATTACCCAAACTTGTTGAACCTGCTTGAGGCTGGGAGGGGCAGGAAGGCAGGGAGGGAGAGGGGGAGAGGGGAGAAGGGAGAGAGAGAGAAATTACTTCCTAATGTGGTTAAAATCTAAAAGTCTGCCCGAAGATGGAAGCCTTTCAGAAATGTGATTTGTTCTTTCTTTGTCTTTCTTTCATAAACACTACCTTAGTGAAAGAGTCATCCATTACTTTGATGGTTGCGCTTCATGTCCTCTAACACTAAGGCTTAAAGATAGACAGATTTCAGCCTCTTCACTTATTTCTTCCGTCTCACAGGAGTGGTCAGACACATAGGCAAAAGTCGGGTCTACTTCTTAGAGCTTCCTTGTATCTACACCAGTGGATCTCACCTGGACACGATCCCCTCCTACTCTCAAGGGGCATTTGGCAACTTCTGGTGACTTTCTTGGTTGTCACGTTGTGTGTGAGGGGCTGTTGCTGGCACCTAGGTGGTAGAGATGGAGATGTTGCCAAGCAGCTTGCAAAGTACAGTACAGTTCCTGTGACAGAGAATGGTCTGGTCCTAAGGTCACTTGGGCTTCCCAAGTGGCACATTGGTAAAGAACACAGGAGACTCAGGTTCGATCCCTGGCTTAGGAAGATCTCCTGGAGGAGGAAATGGCAACCCACTCCAGTATTTGTGCCTGGGAAATCCCAAGGACAGAGGAGCCTGGAAAGCTATAGTCCATGGGTTGCAAAAAGTCAGATATGACTGAGCACGCATGCACACACCAGTTGGCTTTCTTGGGGCTTCCCTGGTGGCTCAGATGGTAAAGAATCTGCCTGCAATGCAGAAGACCCAGGTTTGATCTCCTGGAGAAGGGAATGGCTCCCCACTGCAGAATTCTTGCCTGGAGAATTCCATGGACAGAGGAGCCTGGTGGGCTACACAGTCCATGGGGTCATAAAGAGTCAGACACGATTGAGTGACTAACACTAAGGTCCCTAGTGCACAGTCTGAGAAAGCGTGATTTATACTAATCAGACTCAGAAGCAAATGGTGAATGGCAGGTGGATGACAGAAGACAGAAAAGAAATAAAAATAAATTGAGAAATTATCCCTGTTCATTTATGTCATTTCTTTCACTTAAGTGGAGAGTGAAAAAGTTGGCTTAAAGCTCAAGATTCAGAAAACGAAGATCATGGCATCTGGTCCCATCACTTCATGGGAAATAGATGGGGAAACAGTGGAAACAGTGTCAGACTTTATTTTTCTGGGCTCCAAAATCACTGCAGATGGTGACTGCAGCCATGAAATTAAAAGACGCTTACTCCTTGGAAGGAAATTATGACCAACCTAGATAGCATGTTCAAAAGCAGAGACATTTCTTTGCCAACAAAGGTCTGTCTAGTCAAGGCTTTGGTTTTTCCTGTGGTCATGTATGGATGTGAGAGCTGGACTGTGAAGAAGGCTGAGTGCTGAAGAATTGATGCTTTTGAACTGTGGTGTTGGAGAAGACTCTTGAGAGTCCCTTGGACTGCAAGGAGATCCAACCAGTCCATTCTGAAGGAGATCAGCCCTGGGCTTTCTTTGGAAGGAATGATGCTAAAGCTGAAACTCCAGTCCTTTGGCCACCTCATGGGAAGAGTTGACTCATTGGAGAAGACTCTGATGCTGGGAGGGATTGAGGGCAGGAGGAGAAGGGGACGACAGAGGATGAGATGGCTGGATGGCATCACTGACTCGATGGATGTAAGTCTGGGTGAACTCCCAGAGTTGGTGATGGACAGGGAGGCCTGGTGTGCTGCGATTCATGGGTTCGCAGAGAGTCGGACACAACTGAGCAACTGAACTGAACTGAACTGAAGTATAATTGTTCTTGATTTTATTTTTTTCTTCAGTCAAAGGATGACTCTTAAGATCCACAAAACTTAAGTGATGTGCTAAAAAGTCACTTGACTCACCAAGATTCTAAAGCCTATGATTTTCCTCTTTCCCCTCACTGGGGTCAGGGAGATAATTATATTATCCTTATATATAAGGATATACATATATATCCTTATATATATCCTTATCTCCTTATCCACCAGAAGGCATATTCCAAGACTCCCTTTGGATGCTTGATGCCATCATGGGTGATCTTTCAGTTTCTAAGTTTTGCAATCCCATGGACTGTAGCCCACCAGACTCTTAAGTCCAAGGAATTTCCCAGGCTAGAATCCTGCAGTGGATTGTCATTTCCTTCTCCAGGAGATCTTCTCGACGCAGAGACCAAATCTGTGTCTACCTGCATTGCAGGAAGATTCTTTACCACTGAGCCACCAGTCAGTTCAGTCGCTCAGTCATGTCTAACTCTTTGTGACCCAATATACTGCAGCACTCCAGGCCTCCCTGTCCATCACCAACTCCCAGAGCTTATTCAAATTCATGTCCATCGAGTCTGTGATGCCATCCAACCATCTCATCCTCTGTCGTCCCCTTCTCCTCCTGCCTTCAATCTTTCCCAACATCAGGGTCTTTTCAAATGAGTCAGCTCTTCGCATCAGGTGGCCAAAGTATTGGAGTTTCAGCTTCAGCATCAGTCCTTCCAATGAATATTCAGGACTGATTTCCTTTAGGATGGACTAGTTGGATCTTCTTGCAGTCCAATGGACTCTCAAGAGTCTTCTGCAACACCACAGTTCAAAAGCATCAATTCTCCAGTGCTCAGCTTTCTTTATAGACCAGCGCTCACATCCATACATGATGACTGGAAAAACCATAGCTTTGACGAGGCAGACCCTTGTTAACAAAGTAATGTCTCTGCTTTTTAATATGCTGTCTAGGTTGGCCATAGCTTTTGGAGGCCAAGGAGCAAGCATCTTTTTGCGGGGGACTGACCTGATAAGGGCTATGTCCTGGGGGCTGCCTCGCTATGTGATTTCAGCTTGAGGCCCTCTTGCCTCGCTTGTGATTTCAGCTGAGGCCCCCCTCTGTCCCACCTTCCTCAAGAATGTTTTTTACAACCTTAAGACTCCAGCGAGTCTGGCTTGTGGCTACACTTCAAGGAGCAGAAACCTTTTGTATTGCTAATGTAAAACCAGGCCTAGAGATAAACAAGAGTCTTGTATGTCAAATGTCACGTACTACATGGTATAAATATGAGCATCAATAAAGACTGGCGTCGGTCCAGTGTTGTCCGATCCTCTCAACCCCATCTTGCTTTCATTCTTTTCTTCTAAGCTCCTCGACAGCAGGGTTCCTGGGGGTTTCGCCTTACTAGCGCTGGCCGCGGCAGGTGGCGCCCAACGTGGGGCTTGAGCTGTGTACGGAGCCACTACTCGGTAATCTCGGTAAACGTGAGTATACGTTCAATTGTAAAGTTGCAACAGATTTTAATTGAGGAGTAGTAAGGGTTATAGTTGAGAGTATAAATAATGGGGCAATCACATAGTCGTAGTCTGTTTGTTCATATGTTGTATGTAATGCTGCACCACAGGGGAGTGACAGTCTCTAAGTCTAAGCTAGTTTCTTTTCTGTCATTCGTGGAGGAGGTATGTCCATGGTTCCCCAAGGAAGGCACTGTAAATCTAACTACCTGGAAAAAGGTGGGGGAACAGATTAAAAACCACTACATTCTGTTTGGTCCAGAAAAAGTACCTGTGGAGACTGTGTCTTTGTGGTCACTGATTAGAGACTGTTTAGATTTTGACCATGAAAAAATTCAGCGTTTCAGTTCGCTGTTGAAAGATAATGCAACCAATGACAGAGAGTCTGAAGTGCCTCCCGAGGGAGAACATGAATATACCGTCCCTGAAGAAACTCCCTTAAAGCAACCTCCCCTTTTAGAAAATACAATGCAAAATGCTCTCTTAACAGAATCTCAGCCAAAATCAAGAAATGAACTATCTCCTGATGAGGAATCTTTCCTCGATGAGGAGGTGACTAATTATCACAAAGAAGATTGGAGATGATATTCTGTTAGCTCATGCTGATAATGTCTTGTTACCTGAAATATTTTGTTTTTTGAGATCTCAGCTACAGAACCATGGATTAATCATTGCCAGAGACAAGGTACAAGTACATCATCCTTATTCTTATTTAGGTTTTCAATTATATCCTCGAACTTTTGCCACACAAAAACTTGCACTGCGAACTACTCATCTCCCTACCTTAAATGATTTTCAAAAATTGCTGGGGGATGTAAATTAGATTCGCCCTTATTTGAAACTCCCGACAGACGTTTTAAAGCCTTTGTTTAACATTTTAAAGGGAGATCCTGATCCGACATCTCCACGACAATTAACCCCTGAGGCTCGCTCAGCCTTGTCCCAGGTAAAAGTTGCTATTCGTGATCAACAAACTACCTACTGTGATTATTCTAAACCATGGGGCTTATATATACTGCCTTCTCCGCATTCCCCTACAGGTGTTCTGTTTCAAAATGATCCACTGTGTTAGATTTATTTAGCTTCTGTTCCTTCAAAAAATTTTGCCCCCTACCATGAGTTGGTAGCTAAAATTATTGCTAAAGGCCGCCTGGAATCTATTCAATATTTTGAAAAAAAAACCTCATTTTATTTGTGTTCCCTTTGCTTTAGAACAACAGGAATGGTTATTTAAATTTTCAGACAACTGGGCACTTGCCTTGACAAATTTTCCTGGCCAACTTTTACATCACTACCCTTCTCATAAACTTTTACAGTTTGCTAAACTTCATCAATTCATTTTTCCAAAGGTGGTACAACAACAGCCGATCTCCAATGCTACTAACATATTTACAGATGGTTCCTCCAATGGTAGAGCTGCTTTGATTATTAATAACGCTGCTTATTTTACAGACACATCCTATTCTTCTGCACAGATCGTGGAATTGTTTGCTGTTGATCAAGCTTTAAAGACAGTATCTGATGCTCCTTTTAACTTGTTTACTGACAGCCAGTATATTGTTCGTGCTCTCTCCTGTATTGAAACTGTTCCTGCCATTCATAATGATTCGCCTACGGTCTTTCATTTATTCTCTTCCATACAGGCTACAATTCATAAACAAAATCATCCATGTTATTTTGGACACATACGGGCGCATACATCTTTACCCGGACCCTTAACTAAAGACAATCAAACAGCTGATCTGCTAACCCGAGTCTTTCTTTCACAATCTAATATCCCTTCCTCTATTGAACAGGCACGGGCTTCTCATGCGTTACATCACCAAAACAGTCACTCATTGCGTTTACAATTTCAGATTTCTAGAGAAGCCGCTAGAGAGATAATAAAGGCATGCCCTTCGTGTCCTCAATTTTTTGTTGTGCCTCATTATAGAGTCAACCCCCGTGGTCTGCGCCCCAACGATCTCTGGCAAATGGATATTACTCATATTTCTAAATTTACAAAACTTAAATATTTACATGTTACTATTGACACTTTTTCAAATTTTTTATCCTGTTCATTGCTTTCAGGTAAATCCTCAAAACAATGTATACGTCATTGTCTTTACTGTTTTTCTATTATAGAAATTCCTAAGGTGATCAAAACTAATAATAGTCCCGGTTATACTAGTAAATTGTTTCAGACTTTTTGTGCTCGCTTCCGTATCCAGCATAAGACTGACATTCCTTATAATCCACAAGGACAGGACATTGTTGAGCATGCTCATCAACGCATCAAACATCAACTTTTAAAGTTAAAACGGGAGAATCCAGCTGACTGTTACCAAGTTTCACCTCCTAACTTGTTAAATCATGCACTCTTTACTCTGAATTTCTTGTCTCTTGATGCAAAAGGTTTGTCTGCTGCTCAACGATTTTGGGGAAAGGAGATCAATGAGAAAAAACCCTTAGTAAACTGGAAAGATCCCCTTACAGGCCAGTGGCATGGCCCTGACCCCGTTTTAATTTGGGGTAGAGGTCATGTATGTGTGTTCCCACAGGATGCCGAAGCGCCACGCTGGTTGCCGGAGAGGTTGGTACGCACGACGACGCAGAGCTCTGAACTGGCAGATGCGACGCCTGACGCTGCGCAGTGAGGATGACAATTTGCCCACTCCTCAGCAAGTAGAGGCGCTAATGCAGAGAGCTTAAAATACAGCACATGCACAGGCCAACGTTTCCCCTACTAATATTATTATGATATTACTCATGCTGTTACAACAAATCCGTAGCAGCAGTTCATCTGTTTATTGGGCTTATGTTCCAGATCCTCCACTTATCCAACTGGTTAATTGGGAGCGGGAAGTCATCCCTGTATATGTTAATGATACTATCTTACTAGGGGAACCCTCTGACAGTCACATAACACCTCAAAAAGCTAACATGTCTTACTATGGACTGACTACGAAATATCCCATGTGTTTTTCTTACAGCCAGACCATCCCTAATTGCATCACCGTGGCCCCCATCGTGTCATATCTTCGGACAAGCTTCCCTGGAATAAACAACTTCACAGGAACAGCAACTACAGTGCACAACAGTACGGGGCCACGAGATGTTCCCTTTTGTAGCTATAACCTAGTGACTCCTCTGGGAATAGCGCTTCCATGGACTCGATGCCATTCGACCAATGCTACAGTTTACAACCTCAACACCACTCAACTCTGGGACTGGGGTCCACAAGAGCCTAGCGTGTGCCCTGAATGTCGAGGGTTACATCTTCCGATATTGGGACTTAGATCAGAAGGGACATTCCAGACAGAGATTTGAAAGCTATTGGCCGCATTTGGAGCCAGTGGTCCTACGCTATATAAATTAGAAAAAAATGTCACTGAAACCAAGTATGGAGACATAGGAAATCTGGGTCGCCGGTACCCGAGAGCTTGTCTCCCTTTTCCTTTTATGCTCTTAGTAGGAGTGACTGAAATATCCTTGTCTAACAATGAATACCATGTAAAATGTGATGATTGTACACTTACTAACTGTATTAGAGGGATCCCAATTGGACAACAAGTAATAGTTGTAAGGCAGCCTGCATTTGTCATGCTGCCAGTAAAAATCACGGGAACTTGGTATGATGAAACTGCTCTAAAACTTATCCAACAAATTAATACCGCCCTCTCGCGCCCAAAAAGAGGGATTCGTTTAATAGTGTTAGAAATTGTATCTTTAATCACTTTAATTGCTACTGCTGTTACCGCTTCTATTTCCCTTGCTCAATCGGTACAAGACGCTGATGTTATTGATTCTTTGTCTTATAATGTAACCAAAGTAATGAAAACCCAAGAAAACATTGATAAAAAAATTGAAGATCGATTATCAGCTCTTTACGATACCGTACGGGTCATTGGGGAAGAAGTTCAGAGTCTAAATCTACGTACAAAAATTCGGTGTCATGCTAATTATAAATAGATATGTGTTACTAAGAAAATATAATCAAACTGATTTTCCTTGGTTTAAAATCAAAAGACATTTAATGGGAATTTGACATGATTCAAATGTGTCTTTAGATTTATTGCTACTCCATGATAAAATTCGACAGATAGAAGACATGCCTAAAGCTACCTTGGACATTGCCAAGGAAACTAAAGATTTTGTAAATAATCTTTTCTCTAATTTTCCAAATTTACGTTCACTTTGACATGGTATGTTGGCAGTAGGTATAGGCTTAGCAGGGATTTTGCTCCTGATGTGGTTAGCCTCTTGCCTTATCCACACTCTCTTTCAAGAGATTCTCTCAGTTAGAGCTATGGTGCATAAAAATACCTTACATCATAGACAATTAGTGGAGCTTTTAAAAAATAAAGAAGAGGGAGCTGCGGGGGACTGACCTGATAAGGGCTATGTCCTGGGGGCTGCCTCGCTATGTGATTTCAGCTTGAGGCCCCCCTGTAGCTCTCTGTCCCGCCTTCCTCAAGAATGTTTTTTACAACCTTAAGACTCCAGCGAGTCTGGCTTGTGGCTACACTTCAAGGAGCAGAAACCTTTTGTATTGCTAATGTAAAACCAGGCCTAGAGATAAACAAGAGTCTTGTATGTCAAATGTCACGTACTACATGGTATAAATATGAGCATCAATAAAGACTGGCGTCGGTCCAGTGTTGTCCGATCCTCTCAACCCCATCTTGCTTTCATTCTTTTCTTCTAAGCTCCTCGACAGCAGGGTTCCTGGGGTTTTCGCCTTACTAGCGCTGGCCGCGGCATCTTTTAATTTCATGGCTGTAGTCACCATGTGCAATGATTTTGGAGCCCAAGAAAATAAAGTCTCTCACTGTTTCCATTGTTTTCCATTCTATTTGCTATGAAGTGATTGGAGTGGATGCCATGATCTTAGTTTTATGAATGTTGAGTTTTAAACCAGCTTATGAACTCTCTTCTTTAACTTTCATCAAGAGGTTTTTTAGTTCCTCTTCACTTTCTGCCATAAAGGTGGTGTCATCTGCATATCTGAGGTTATTGTTATTTCTCCCAGCAATCTTGATTCCAGCTTGTACTTCATCCAACCTGGCATTTTGCATGATGTACTCTGCATATAAGTTAAATAAGCAGGTGACAATATAGAGCCTTGACATACTCCTTTCCCAATTTGGAACCAGTCTGTGGTTCCATTTCTGGTTCTAACTCTTGCTTCTTGACCTGCATACAGATTTCTTAGGAGGCAGGTCAGGTTGTCTGGCATTCCCATCTCTTTTAGAATTTTCTAGTTTGTTGTGATCCACACAGTCAAAGGCTTTGGCATAATCAATAAAGCAGAAATAGATGTTTTTCTGGTACTCACTCGCTTTTTCTATGATACAACAGATGTTGGCAATTTGATCTCTGGTTCCTCTGCCTTTTCTGAATACAGCTTGAATATCTGGAAGCTCATGGTTCGTGGACTGTTGAAGCCTATCTTGGAGAATTTTGAGCATTACTTTACTAGCATGTGAGATGAGTGCAATTGTCCGGTAGTCTGAGCATTCTTTGGCATTGCCTTTCTTTAGAACTGGAATGAAAACTGACCTTTTCCAGTTCTGTGGCCACTGCTGAGTTTTTCAAATTTGCTGGTATATTGAGTGCAGCATTTTCACAGCATTATCTTTCAAGATTTGAATTAGTTCCACTGGAATTCCATCACCTCCATTAGCTTTGTTTGTAGTGATGCTTTCTAAGGCCTACTTGACTTTGCATTACAGGATGTCTGGAGGTGCAGTGATCACACCATAGTGGTTATCTGGGTCATGTAGATCTTTTTTATACAGTTCTTCTGTGTATTCTTGCCACCTCTTCTTAATATCTTCTGCTTCTGTTAGGTCCATACCACTTCTGTCCTTTATTGTGCCCATCTTTGCATGAAATATTCCCTTAGTATCTCTTATTTTCTTGAAGAGATCTCTAGGCTTTCCCATTCTATTGTTTTCCTCTATTTCTTTACATTGATCACTTTGAAGAAGACTTTATTATCTTTCTATGCTATTCTTTGGAACTCTGCATTCAAATGTGTATGTCTTTCCTTTTCTCCTTTGCCTTTAGCTTCTCTTTTCTCAGCTATTTGTAAGGCCTCCTCAGACAACCATTTTGCATTTTTTCATTTCTTTTTCTTAGTGATGGTCTTGATCACTGCCTCCAGTACAATGTCATGAACTTCTGTCCGTAGTTCTTCAGGCACTGTATCAGATCTAATCACTTGAATCTATTTGTCACCTCCACTGTACAATCATAAGGGATTTGATTTAGGTTATTCCTGAATGGTCTAATGGTTTTCCCTACTTTATTGAATTTAAGTCTGAATTTGATAATAAGGAGTTCATGATCTGAGCCACAGTCAGCTCCTGAGCCACCAGTGAACCCCAAAATATTGAGTAGTACCAAATCTTATATATACTGTGTTTTCCCCTATAGTAACAGGAGTGTAGCAGGTACAGTCTTGGTATGCTGGACAAGGGGATGATTCACATTCCTGATGGGATGGAGCAGGATGGTGTGAAAGGTCATGACACTACTCAGAATCACATGAAACTTAAAACTTATGAACTGTTTGTTTCTGGTTTTTTTTTTTTTTTTTTTTTTAAATATTTTCAGACTGTGGTTGACCTTGGGCAATTGAATCCGTGGAAAGTGAAACCACAGGTATAAGGCAATCACTGCATTCCATTGAAACCTCAGACTGGGGAGAATTGAGGCTGTGCTGGTGTGTGTTATCAATAGCTTTATATATATGGGTGCTCATATTTATATCACATAACTAGATGACTTTGCATTTTCAGGGAGGTTTTAAGCAGTTGGAAAACTTATTTCTATCCTTATGTTTTGTTTGGAAAAATATGTCCATTCCTCTTTTTCTGTGCTTTTTTTGTTTGTTTTGATATTTCTTCTGATCATAGTTAAGAAACTTAATTAATCACATTGAACTTGGGCTGTGGTATGCAATGTATTATACAGAAAGGGTCTAGACAAAGGGCAGTGTGCCACTGGTCATGAGTTAAGAGAACACAGATGACAGACGCTCCAGACTGAAGACTTTAGCCAGGAAAAAATCAGCTCCTGAACTGAAAATTATTAGATATGTTGTATCAAAGAACAGAACCACCTCTTTTCTCCAGCTATCTGGAAGAAGAAAATAGATTTTCATTTATTAGATCAGTTTAGTACTTTCTTCCTTGAATATCTTTATAATGATTTAGCTTTTCTGTTTATGGTCACATTTTTATAAAAAGAAAAGAACTCGGTAAAAAAAATTCAATTAAAATTCAGCCTCTTGGAGAACAATTAGGCATTAAATGTAAAGTGATAGTGAAAAGTCATCCCTCCCCATTGACCTCTGACATTCTAGAATAGACTACTCAGGACTAGGGCTTGGGCATTTATATTTTCTCTAAGTTGCATGGATTTTACTTTAGTAAGCACAGTACTTTGAATGTGTTCAGTTGCTTAGCCATGTCCAACTCTTTTTCAACCCTTTGGACTGTAGCCTTCCTGGCTCCTCTGTCCATGGGATTCTCCGGGCAAGAATATTGGAGCAGGTTGCCATTTTCTCCTCCAGGGAATCTTCTTGACCCAGGGATTGAGCCCCTGTCTCCTGCTTATACCTATACTGCAGGTGGTTTCTTTACTGCTGAGCCATCAGGGCAGACTGCTTTGAATTTAGTGTTGTTCACAATTACTCCTTGTTGATAATGGTTACCTTGGTGGTGGCCCAACCTTCCTGCTCTTGAACCAGCATAGATCCCAACCCCAATCTATGCTTAGACTTTTAAAAGAGTTATTTTCCCAAATGTTATATGTAGACAAGGCTGTGAATAACTTTTAAAAGTATCAATCTGTGAAAAACAGTACAAATGTTTCATAGTAGGATTTAAAAACTCTGGACATTCAACCTCTCTTAAGCCTCAGATTCTTAACCTGGAAAACAGATATGGCAACAAATCTTTCACTTTCTTTTATAAATTTAAGGATGTGGCTATACAGTAAAATATTTAGGACAGTGTGAAAAAGTAACGTATTGTTGGTGTATGTTTTACCGTTTGACACTTTGGGGTGCTTTGTTCTTGTTTTTAACAACTTTGGCCTTTGAACATCATCTTTAGCTTGGAAGAATCATGTTAAATCTATATGTTTTTAAAATAAAACAGCTTACCTGTTACAGGAATTTCTGTACTACAGACTTTAAACTCTGAATACACAGGCTTCATTAGACCCATGGATACATGTTATTTAGCTCTCTTACTTTTCAAAATTAAAAAAAAAAAAAATCAGTCGCTAGCATTTAAAAATCAAGAGCTTTCTTAAAGAATTCTGTTATTCTGACTTATATTGGAAAACCTGTATACTCTCAGGCCAACAATCAGCCCCTAGAGAGACACCTTCTCTGGATGCTGTAGGCATGTGAGTTTGTCACCCATACTCTACGAGGGAAGGTTTTCAAAGTGTTGCTCCAGATAATGGAGTTTGAGTCACGTGGAGATATTAGAAAAGCAAATTCTAGGGCCTCATTCCAGATCTGCTGAATCAGAAACTCTGGAACTACAGATGAGCAAATTGTCTTATCCATGTTTCTCAGTGATTCAGATACACTTTAGAGTTTAGGAGCCACCGCTCTACAACCTGCCAGTCACGGACAAGGAATGCCATTTCAGTAAACAAAGAGTGTTGTGGCCACCAAGCCATCAGCGGTGCACCCTGAGGATGCAGAAAACCAACATACTGGCCTCAGACAGTTAAGGTGCTCATCAAAGGAATAATTCCAGTAAGCCCAGAGTCTTGCATGTCCCCATTCATAGAAGAAGGCTAAATTCATTTGCAATGTCTTGTTTTCTTTAATCAGCAGAAGTCTTTCAATGTTTGAGCATCAATTTTTTTGTTTGTTTTTTTAGAAGTTCCTAATATCCTGGCCCCTTCCTCCCCTCTTGGGAATGGTCCCGCAGAGCCATCTGGGGACACGTATTGGGCTTAAGTCTTCAATAAGTCCACTGAATAAAACTTAATCCTCAACTTTTAGATCAGCATGCTTTTTTTTTTTTTTTTTTTTTTAATTCGACACAGTCAAATGATGTCCTCTTTCTGAATTTGTCTACACTCAGGTAACTCACTTTGGCTTCTGGTTGTCATCGAGTTCTTCCTTTCACTGAGTCATATTTTATTTTCCTGTCCATTTCACCACTGTCGGCTTTTCCTTTCCTTGCTCTTCCTGGACTGGAGGTAACTAAGAAAAATGGCGTCCCTGTGGTCCTAAGCATGTTCAGCACAGAGCAGCAGCTTGCACCAGAATCCTTCCCGCCCCGGAGCTGAGAGCTCTCACCGTCACCCTTTGAAGCCATCCTTCTCGTACTCTGGCCCATGGAGCACATTTTTTAAAAAACCTCAATTCCTTTACTTTTGAAACTCAGCAGTTGTAAGCAGCCCCAGAAGGAAGGCAAACTTGTGCTTTTATTTTGACATTTCTTCCAACATTGATTAGATAATTTCTGATCTGTTTTACTGTTTTGTATTAGAGTGTGAACATTTCTAGAGATTACTCTCCATTGGTGCTTCCTCCTTGAGGGAAAATGCATAGTTATAAGAACTGTTATCATGTGAAACCAATATTCCTGTGAGGTTTGTAAATTAAATTTTCTTTCCAACTTGTGTTTAATGTATTCAGTGTCACCTTGTAAGGCAACTGAGATAATTTTGTGTATCCTATCAATTTGTCTCTTATTTGACATCTGCGTTTGTTTATATAGCTTTCAGAAGTGGAGAATTCTGTCACCAATTAATGTTGATGGTTTTGAGTTAGAGAGAGGAGAGTATGCTTACAAATGAAAGTTTTTGTTTTTAAGTTGTGTTTTACTGTGGCTGAGTGTTTTCCAAATAAATATCCACTGACTTTATTGAGTACGCCAATTGGGTAATAGGCGCACAGGCTTTCAGGGAAGTGAGGCTCAAATATAATATATATTTATAGGAAAGGCCTGTCATTAAATAGACAATTGACACATTAAAAAATATCTTCAAGTAATTGACCAAGTATATATTTCCCTGTGAAAATGGAATCTGGAGCTAAAGCAGCTGCTCAGATAACTTTTAACAAGAACATTGTTAAGGATGCTATATATCAAAATAGGAATTTCTGATTTCTGATCTTCCAGATTGGTCGAGGAATCATCTAGGGACCTTATTAAAAATATTAATCCAGTAACTCTGTGGCAGGGGCAGAGAAGATGTATTTTAAAATCTTTCCAATTGACTATTAATATATAGCTGGGTTTGAACCCCCTATGCTTTTTGTTGTTGTTAAACTCAGTTTTTACTTTAACATTCTTCCCATTGTTTGTTTCCCCCCCCCCCCCACTTTGATCTTACCTTTCATTTAATTTCTGTTTTTTGGTATTTTAAAATATCTTTGAAGTCATAATAAATTCTTTTAGTATAAGGTATAGTATAAATAAATGTAATGACCTCAGCAAAAATGCTGTCATACTGGTCATTAATGAAGCAGATTTAGGGAGTGTTGCTTAGTAATTCTGAGTTAACTGCTGGAAGTGAAAGTCGCTCAGTCGTGTCTGACTCTTTGTCACCCCATGGTACAGTCCATGGAATTCTCCAGGCCAGAATACTGGAGTGGGTAACCTTTCCCTTCTCCAGGGGATCTTCCAAATCCAGGGATCGAACCCAGGTCTCCAACATTGCAGGCGGATTTTTTACCAGTTGAGCCACCAGGGAAGCCACCAGCGAAGAATTAACTGTTGCTGAAAGTAATGCTCTCTTTTCCAGATGCGATGCTTCTCTGATAGTAAAGTTAAGAAAAAGAACCGGGTCACACAGAACATGGTGTTACAGATTCTCTATCCCACTTTAGGGATACAGTGCACAATTACAGCTTAAAAATTCTAAAAAGACCTGAGTAGAGACATTTAAAAATCATCAACACTTCAACACCCAGCACTCTGCAAATTTTTTAAAAACCAAACACTCCTTCCCTCCCCCAGAACACATGTTAACATTTTCAGAACAGTATTTTATTTGGGGAAATAGTGTATTAACTGCTATGTTTGCAACCAGTGAATGTCAATATGGGTGAAATGGGAAGAGCTGCTGTGTTGGGTAAGCAGAAATGATCAAGCAGAGCCAGTAGAAATAAATTGAGCGAAGTGAGTCAACTTCAGGAAAAGTGCTTGTCCAATGGCATGTGGGAAGAAATAGATTTAATAAGGAGGAGAAAAAGTCTATAGGATATTTATACTCTTGCAATTCCAGATGAAAAAGCATTAGAAGCATACATTTGAAGTAAATCCAGACAAAGCGGAGATCTAGCTGATATGAACTGTGGTTCTTTTGGGTTGTTCATGGCACTATACTAAGATATGCAAATAAAGTAAGTAGTTGTTGGAAATGGAGCAGCCTTCAATGATGGGGGAGAATGGGGGTGGGGTCTGGGGAGAAATTTGGGTAGTTTATGTGTCAGTCACAGATAAGATCATAAAGGGAAGAATTTGTGTTTATATGAAAGAATAAACTTGCTTTGATAGCATGGGATCTCCTTAGGTTTTGCAGATAAGTTGTACCTACCTCCTAACAACTCTCATCAGAGTATGAATAAATTAAAGCTGGGTATCCATTACCTCACTTTTCCTATTTGTATTGCCAGGGCCATGGGGAGAAATAGATTTATTCTAGGGAAATTTTATTCTGTTGAATAAAATTCTGTTCACATTTTTATTCTGTTTGTTTTATGTGACATTCTATTAATTGGTCACCTAGTCACTGCAATTCACAGTCTGCATTAAATCATGTTAAACATTATCTTTATCTTTGAATGAATAGAAATTAAAGTGGTCAGAAATCAATTTAATACAATTCAGTTTGGCAACACTTAATGTGTGAAGGTATAATCTAAATTATCCATGAAAGTAAACCTTGATGTGCAACCCCTAAATTATTCAAAGTGGACCTGATGAGAGGTGGCTAAGAGCTTAGAAAGCCCAACACAGTCTGCCCACTAGGAAACTGTTCATGGGACAAACTCACTAGTTATTGTAAGAAGATGCTAGGACTTTCCTGGTGCTCCAGTGATTGGGACTTCATCTTCCAGTGTGGGAGATGCAGGTTCAACCCCTGGTTGGGAAACAAAGATTTCATATGCCTCGTGCCCACAGGACCAGAATACAGAACAGAAGCAATATGGTAACAAGTTCAATAAAGACTTTAAAAATGGCCCACTAAAAAGTTGCTATTTTTTTGTCATATCAATAATAGCAAGATCGATCAATACAAATTCTGGGGCCCAAAGAAATGAGTCGGCTGAAGAAGTGTTAGTAACCACTGGCAAGGCACGTGGCTCTAGGAACATCCCAGGAAGATCAATTCCATAACTTCTATTTCATCAAAATGCCATAATACTGAATGCATTCTTCTTTCTGAATGATCATGTTTATTAGCTGGGAATCTTCTCTGTCAGTCCTTTGCTTCTGGTTGAGAAAATCTGCCTCTTTCGAACTCTCTTTATCAACTTATCTCTTTAAATTTGATTAATTCAAATTTCTGGAAAATCATCCAAATTGTAATACAGATAAGAAATAATAAGAAAAAAAATCTAGGATCTTCTGACTTTTAAAAATTTCTTAATGATTTAGTAAGCACTTAAAGCAAGCCACTTCATTTCATATATATATATATATATATGTATATATTTGTAAGTATATTGATTTTAGAGAAGGCATTCAATGGTTATCTTCAAAGTTCAATCATAGGATCCATTTTGAGATATCAGCAAAATCCATGAAGGCTTTTGTTTTATGGTTTCTGCAGTATGATCATTATTACTGCAAATGTCTTACATCTAGAGTGATGGTAACCAAACTACAGTGTGAGATTTTTGAAAGCTGAATGACCTCCCATCTATTGGGTTACAAAAACTATAGAAATAAGTGACAGTGCTTGTCTTAGTAAGACATATTTCTAAAAATTCAGGCAATTCTAATTGTTCTAACCTGTGTTTTTATTATTTTTGATGTGAATTTTTTTTTGTTTTTAAGCTTTTATCAAATTTTTGCAATACTGCTTCTGTTTTGGTTCTTTGGACTGCAAGTCTAATGGGATCTTAGTGCTCTAACCAGGAACTGAACCAACACTCCTTGCATTGGAAGGCAGTCTTAACCACTGGCCTGTCAAGGAAGTCCTTCTAGCCTGCATTTTTAAACTATGGACATCCTTCTCAAATGATGACTTCCTGAAATATGCAAGTAGTTCATACGCCCATGTATATGGATTTAGTGAAATTGGGAAAGACAAATGCATGGTCTAACATAACACAACCAGAGTGGTGTACTTTAGGCAAATTCTTATTTTTAGTATAGTAAGAGAAGTCAAGTGGGAGATAGTCACTAGGCCCTGCAAATGTTAAGACACAAGCCAAAAAAAAAAAAAAAAAAAGTCCCACTTATGCATGTTTATCTGTGTAGATCTCCACACTGGCCTTCCTCATCAACCTCCTTACATAGTAATTTTACCATCAGTCACCACTTACAAGAAGCTGAGTGAAAGTAAAGCTTGGGTAAAGACACCAGAGGTGAGGAATGGAGAGAAATACTTGTTGAGATAGATGGCCTGAGAATCTGGGCCTAGATCTGTGCTAAGGCCTGAAGTTGTTTTGCACTTTCTTTTCAAAATTACTTTTTTCCCCTTACTTCTCTCCTATCTTTGCTTATTTGCAAATCCAAGCAAAATTTTAATTTTTTTAGATGGATTGATAGCCTGATATTAGGAGGGAAACACTCATATAAGCTCTTTGAAGGTTAGTTTTCTATGTTAACTGAACTAGGCTACATAGCTTGCAATTATTTAATCAAATCTTAATGTAGATGTCACTGTAAGAGTCTTCTGTAGATGTGGTTAGCATGTATTACCAATACAGTCAGTGACCTCAATAAAGGAGATTAGCCTGGATAACATGGATATGCCTCCTATAATCAGTTCAAAGTCCGTAAGTGCAGAAACAGGTTTCCTGGAGGAGGAAGAAATTCTGCCTTGAGACCATGACATCAACTCCTGATGAGTTTCTAGCCTGCTGGCCTGTCCCACAGGTTTTGTACCTGCTTATCCCCCTAAAGCACATAAATCATTTTTTGTTTCTCTTTCTTTCTCTCTGGTTCAGTGTTTCTAGGGAAATCTACCAATACAAACTCTCTCAAGACATTTACATGGTAAGATGACTGACTCATAGCTGAGCTAAAATGGGAGTTTCAACACCATTTGTGAAGTGGTACCAGCCACTTTTTTGAAAAGAAACTTAGTTTTGCCTTCATGGTGAAACTTAAAACATAATGCTGCCTAGTACCACTTGTTGAAACTGGCCATCACCTGGCATAAAATTTGCACAGTTAGAATTAGTGGCAACTATTGATGCAGTGGACTTCTCAGGTAGCACTAGTGGCAGAGAACCCATCTGCCAATGTTAGAAGGCTTAAGAGATGTGGATTGGATCTCTGGGTCAGGAAGACCCCTGGAGGAGGTCATGACCATCCACTCCAGTTATTCTTGCTTGGTGAATCGCTTGGGCAGAGGACGCTGGTGGGCTACAGTCCAAAGTGTCACACAAAGTCGACATGACTGAAGTCACTTAGCTCACACGCCCACATTGATGGAGTAATCAGAGTAATCATAGATTTGATTTAGAGCTGACACTACCAGAAACTATTGACTGCCTCTTAAATATAGGGGAAAACTTTCCAGGTCAAAACCAAAACATTTTGATTCTTAGAATCGGAAATCCAGTTATCATTTTAGAAAAGCGAGATCCAGTTATAATTCAGTTCAACTTTCTCTTGTCAAAAGTAATGAAATAGACACCCAGGGAAAGTTAAGGGTGCTAGGCAACGCCACACTCACTAGAATTACGTATCTCTTTAAATGTATTCCTTGAAAATGCTTTAATATTTCTCTCTTTTGCTAAGTATTTGTTGAAGCACATTGTTTCAGCCTGTAGAGTATTCCATCATGTGGATGTGCCCTAATTAAACTGAATCTCTTTTTGACACGTTCATTTATATTCATATTTTCACTTCTATAAATACTGTGGAAAATATTCTTATACATAAGTCTTTGTACACATATATATCATTCCTGTGGATTAGTTTCAAGAAAAGGGATTTCTGCATCAAAGGTTATGCACATTGTAGAAGGGTTTAATTTCAGTTACCAAATGGTCCACTAGAAAGGTCTTGTGCTAAGTCGCATCAGGCGTGTCTCACACTTTGCAACCCTGTGGACCAAAACCTCCAAGGCTCCTCTGTCCATGGGATTCTCCAGGCAAGAATAAAGTGGGTTGCCATGGCCTCCTCCAGGGGATCTTCCTGACCTAGAGATCGAATCTACATTTCTTGTTTCCTGCACTGGCAGGCAGATTCTTTACCACTAGTACCACCTGGAATCTCAAAATGTTAGTCATTCAATTGTGTCCAGCTCTTTATGACCCCATGGACTGTAGCCCACCAGACTCTTATGTCCATAGGATTCTCCAGGCAAAAATACTGGAGTGGGTAGCCAGTCCCTTCTCCAGGGGATCTTCTGCAGGTCTCCCACATTGCAGGCAGATTCTTTACTGTCTAAGCCACCAGGGAAGCCCCAAGAGAGGTCTTAGCAGCTCCCAATAGTCAGTGATGGATGAAATCACCTGTTCCTCTGCACAGTCACCCATCTTGGATATTTTTAATAACAAATACAAGGAAAATGGAGTCTTGTCTTAATTTACCCAGTATTAGCAAGTATCTTTATCTAATTTTATTGGCCAATTATGTTTTCTTTATGCATTTTTAATGTTCTTTCCCCACTTTTTAACTGGAGTTTATATTTTACTGCTTTGCAGGAATTTTAAGACTGTGAAATAGAGTCCACAAGAAATCCCTCAATAAATGTGTTGTGTGTGTTACTTAGTCACTAAGTCATGTCCCACTCTTTGTGACCCCATGGACTATGGCCCACCAGGCTCCTCTGTCCATGGGAATTCCAGGAAAGAATTCTGGAGTGGGTTGCCATTTCCTTCTCCAGGAGATCTTTCCAACCCAGGAATTGAACCCATGTCTCTGGCATCGGCAGGCAAATTCTTTACCACTAAGGCGCCAGAGATGGTTGGATGGCATCACCGACTCAATGGACATGAATTTGAGTAAACTCCGGGAGTTGGTGATGGACAGGGAGGCCTGGAGTGCTGTGGTTCATGGGGTCGCAAAGAGTCGGACACGACTGAGTGACTGAACTGAACTGAAGCCACCACAGAAGTCACCATTAGAAAGTTGTAGATGTTATTATTGTTACTGATATTGTTAATATTTTGTTGTAGCCAATGGTATTTTTGTGTCTGTTGCTAGTTGCTGTCTTATACTTAGGAAAAGAAATTACAAAGGTGGTACTGCCTGGGGTCAAATAGCCTGTGCTAGGGCAAATGTATCTCTGTTTCACTGGGAAAAATTCAACAAAACATATCCCAATTATGCTGTTGATTTTTACAGTCTTTCATCTGCATCCTTTCTCCAGGCTCTATTCTCCCTGGAATAAAGTCAACTGTGGTTTATGCTTCAGGCACATATATAACAGTATGCACACCACTCCACCTCTTTAGTTTCTTCTCTAACTAAACACTGAAAGTCTTTCTTTTCTTGGAAATAATAGGAATTGACCTCAGAGAATACATAAATTGCAAAGTGCCTCCTTTTTTTTTATTTAGCATTTTACATTATTCCTACTTTTCCCTCTAGAAAGTATAAAATTACACTTCCTAGAATGGAATCTGTGTAGCTGTTTTTCATCCGTTTAAATATTTAGCAGTGCACGGTGTTTACTTTTTATGTTTCACTGCTGAATATTGTGTTTTATTGGAGACTATTGGGGAGCTGTCTTTTTCATTTTTATAGGTGGGCTCAAATTTTTGTGGGCTTGTGTTTGTTCATCTGCCTGCTGCTGTGTATGAGCTCCTCCCCTAGGACAGGAGCAGCATTCATGCTTGGTCACCTCCTCATGCATGGATGGGGACATTTGGAGTAATCCTTTGTGAGTGGCAACTGAGAAATATGTATCAGGAACTTTTGCGTGGTTGTTATGGAATGTTGTGCTTCCACAAATAAATTAATATATATAGCTTGATGAACTTGACGAACATAGTAGATGCTCCAAATATGTTAGCTGTCTTCTCTGTCAGTCAAAGAAATAGGACCAGTAGGACAGACACCCACACCCAAAGTAAAGAGACTTATTTCAAAAACTGAGAATTGGCTTCAGGATTGTTGGGGCTGGCTAGTTTGGAACAGGCCAGCAGGCTAGAAATTCAAGTAAGCATTGACATTACCGTTTTGAGTCCAAAATCTGTAGGGTAGTGCTTAGATGAAAACTCAGGCAGAGTTCCTGAGCAACCCAATTTTGAGACAGAATTCCCTCTTCACTTGGTAGCTCAGTGGGTAAAGAATCCACCTGCAATGCAGGAGACCCTGATTCGATTCCTGTTTTGGGAAGATCCGCTAGAGAAGCGATAGGCTACCCATTCCAGTATTCTTGGGCTTCTTTAGTGGCTCAGCTAGTAAAGAATCTGCCTGCAATGAGGGAGACCTGGGTTGGATCCCTGGGTTGGGAAGATCCCCTGGAGAAGGGAAAGGCTACCCATTCCAGTATTCTGGCCTGGAGAATTCCATGGACTGTGTAGTCCATGGGGTCACAAAGAGTTGGACACGACTGAGTGACTTTCAGTTTCCCTCTTCACCAGGACACTTGAGTTTTTGTTCATAAGGTCTTCAATGCATTAGATGAGACTCATCCACATTCTTAAAGGTAATCTCTTTTACTGAATGTCCACTGATTATGGATGTTAATCACACGTACAAAACACCTTTCAGTAACATCTATACTAGTGTTTGACCAAACAGGTGAGCACTGTCACCTCACCAAGCTGACATGCAGAGTTACTCATCATGCCTGCCTTTCACACTCCCTTCCTGTGTGCAGAAGGGCGTAGGGCGCCCCTGGGGTATCAGGGATCCTTCCCCACACATGTCAGCATCATGAGCTCACCACATGCAGTTAATAAACCCAGAGGGTAAGGAGCTTCAGAAACAGGATCGAGTGCATTTTTGAGTAAGGGAAAGAAAAGGTTTTGTTGGGAGAGTAAGGGCAGCAGAAAGAAAGGGAAGAGCATCTGGAAGGTGACCCTATCACCTCCTGGTCTGGACTCATTCTGACATCTCTATAAATTTAGGATAGTAGTGGAAGTGATGTGCTGGAAGGAAAGCAGAGAAAGGGTGGGCTCCCTCAAGGGAACGTTAGAAGACCTTCCTGCTATGAAATGGGGGTGTCATGGGCAGAGGGACAAAAAGCTCCCTGGATTCTCAGGCGGCATCCACTCAAGTTCCCAGGAAATGCCCAGATCCTTCAGTATGGCCACCGATCAGGGTCCTCTTTGATTCTGGGTTGATGGTAGACATTGGAGACACAGTTACTACATAGAAGAAAGTGAAGTTCATTCTCCAGATGCAAGAAGGAGAACAGGCTTGAATGAAACAAAAGAGTTGCTGGTGAAGTTACTTAACCTTTTGGCACCATGAAGCATTTAGACATGTAGGAGGATGATAATACGAACCCCCAACCTATTTAGTAGGGCAAGTGAGTTAAAATTGTGATATGAGCTTGAATTTATGTCAATCAGCAAATTCAAAGCACGGTACTATAATTAGAGACTCACGATGAGCCATAGAATATCCTTGTGGGCAAAATGAATGCATATTGAACATTTTTAGCAGTTATTTTAAGCCCAGATATAGACTGGTTCAAATGAGTTGATTTCTCTATTCTGAGTTAGATGGGCTCCTTACATATAAGGTAAACTTCCTTTACTGATGGAATTTCCTGCCACTTTAGAAACTTGGTGGCGATCTTTCTAAGGTCACACTCAATAAATCAGAACAGAAAGCTTGGGAGTGACTTGTGGAGGTCTCCAAGGTACAATTTTTTAGGGAGAACAAAGAAAACTCTCTTCTAGGGGACTTATTTGGCTTCTGGCTTTGTTAGATCATGCTTGTTTATCATATATTTTTAATGCCTCTTTATTATTAACTTTTTTTTTTAATGTGAGCAGTTTAACGATTTTAAGTCAGATAAATAGAAACAAATTCAATAGCTGATTTTCAAGAAGGATCTCTTAGGATTTGTATTTGGGTGAGAAAGGTATATGCTAATTCATTGGATTCATTACATTTTGAAACACTTCCTTTTAATGCTTATTCATTCTGAGTAACACAGAACAAATGCACAGTAATCCCCTTCTTTTCAATAGTATCTACTCTCTTTTCAGGCCTGGAATCCCAAGACTCTTCTATGATTCCCTGTACTGCTGTTTACAAACAATGGTGCAAATGACTTAAATGTTTCCTGGATTATTTACATAGGAGGTGATGGTGCAGCGTGGCAGTAAAGAGGGCAATGAATTTTGGAAGCTGAAAAGTCAGCTGCATAAGTCATCTATGGAAGACTGACACAGACATCTTTGCATTGTTAGGCTGGTATTGTCTAATGTGATTTTGCTGAAAAAGCTATCAGAAAAGCTTCCCCTGTAAGCAGCCATATGACCTCCAGGAGGCAGTTAAGAGAAGTATAATGGCACTCTTTGAAAGAGTGTAGGTTATATTTTTTGGTGGTGATCCAACTTTTTCCAGTCTTTATTCACTAGGGAGTAAAATTATTGCCTCATAAAACAAGAGAAATGTCCAGTTATTTCTTAAGTAGGACCCTATTAACTTTAACACTGTCACCAGTTCCTTCCACACCATTAAAATCTCTGAGCCTTGTGGCAGGGAGGATGTTACGTACCCAGATTTAGTGATCCAAGGACAGTTATTTTGAAAACATACATTTCCTTGAAAGACACAATTTTGCAAGAACTAATTCTTAGAATGATGTTCCAATGAATCACTGGACTCATAATAGCATTTTTCTCTGAAAATCTTTTGCCAACATCAAGACTATGAGCCAGGATATAAAAAAGTGAGACTTAATGTTATGGGACATTTATAGTCAAGAAAGAGAGTTTGATTATTGAAATGCATTACAATGCTTCACCCTGAAATCATTGAATTAAAGTTTCATTTGTTTGGAAAATCTATGTAATTGTCCTCACTTTCTATCTGAATATTACCAATATTACTACCGTGTAGAATACCATTTTAGGCCATACTGAATAAATGGTCACATGGCATAAAAATGCTGTTCTCGCCCATGTTTTCTGGTTGAGAATGCACTGAACCCATTTGAAGAGATTTGATTGTCCCCATAGGGGAGAAGCCATCTCCCTTGGTTATATATTGTCAATAACTGGCCAGGGACCAAGATCAGACTCAGTCAAGGGTGATGTTAGTCTCCCACATGCATCATCTATCCCTTTGGCTCTGAGACTGAGATTTTAATAACCAAACATTTCCGTCAACTTCTAATTGTTCCTTAACTGGGATTCTTGTGTTCTGCCAAGTTGTGTCTAATAGTTGTCTAGCCATATTTGAGCTATTCTTGCTCAAGCTGTATCACTTAGAATCTGGTTAGACTACAAGTCATAGTATGCTGGCTATCTTCCTCCAATAGTAGATCCTAGAATTGGGGCTTCAGTGCTTCCAGGAAGCATAAATGAGGTGGGAAAGAGTAAGACAAGTGTCAACTTAAAATTTAAAAAAAGCACAACATGAGAATTGTGAGTCAAGTTTTATTTGTGGCAAAACAAGGACCATAATCTGAGATACAGCACCTCAGAGAGCTCTGAGAAACTCCTCCAAAGAGGTGGATTGGGGGAGGTCAGTACATATGTAATTTTGGTGAAGGGGGAGTACATACATTCAAGTACATTTTTTTTTTTTTTTTTTTGGCATTTTCTTTTCCTCCTAGTCACAAGGAACAGTCATCATCATGAAGGATTTTCAGTTCAGTTCAGTCGTGCCCAGCTCTTTGTGACCCCATGAATTGCAGCACGCCAGGCCTCCCTGTCCATCACCAACTCCCGGAGTTCACCCAGACTTACATCCATCGAGTCAGTGATGCCATCCAGCCATCTCATCCTCTGTCATCCCCTTCTCCTCTTGCCCCCAATCCCTCCCAGCATCAGAGTCTTTTCCAATGAGTCAACTCTTTGCATGAGGTGACCAAAATACTGGAGTTTCAGCTTTAGCATCATTCCTTCCAAAGAAATCCCAGGGCTGATCTCCTTCAGAATGGACTGGTTGGATCTCCTTGCAGTCCAAGGGACTCTCAAGAGTCTTCTCCAACACCACAGTTCAAAAGCATCAATTCTTCAGCGCTCAGCCTTCTTCACAGTCCAACTCTCACATCCATACATGACCAGTGGAAAAACCATAGCCTTGACTAGATGGACCTTTGTTAGCAAAGTGATGTCTCTGCTTTTGAATATGCTATCTAGGTTGGTCATAACTTTTCTGCTAAGGAGTAAGCGTCTTTTAATTTCATGGCTGCAATCATGATCTGCAGTGATTTTGGAGCCCAGAAAAATAAAGTCTGACACTGTTTCCACTATTTCCCCATCTATTTCCCATGAATTGATGGGGCCAGATGCCATAATCTTAGTTTTCTGAATGTTGAGCTTTAAGCCAACTTTTTCACTCTCCCCTTGCACTTTATTCAAGAGGCTTTGTAGTTCCTCTTCACTTTCTGCCATAATAGTGGTGTCATCTGCATGTCTGAAGTTATTGGTACTTCTCCAGGCAATCTTGATTCCAGCTTGTGCTTCTTCCAGCCCAGCGTTTCTCATGATGTACTCTGCATAGAAGTTAAATAAGCAGAGTGACAATATACAGCCTTGACGTACTCTTTTCCTATTTGGAACCAGTCTGTTGTTTCATGTCCAGTTCTAACTGTTGCTTCCTGACCTGCATACAGATTTCTCAAGAAGCAGTTCAGGTGGTCTGGTTTTCCCATCTCTTTCAGAACTTTCCAGTTTATTATGATCCACACAGTCAAAGGATTTGGCATAGTCAATAAAGCAGATATAGATGTTTTTCTGAAACTCTCTTGCTTTTTCAATGATCCAGCGGATGTTGACAATTTGATCTCTGGTTCCTCTGCCTTTTCCAAAACCAGCTTGAACATCTGGAAGTTCATGGTTCACATACTGCTGAAGCCTGCCTTGGAGAATTTTGAGCATTACTTTACTAGCATGTTAGATGAGTGCAATTGTGTGGTAGTTTGAGCATTCTTTGGCATTGCCTTTCTTTGGGATTGGAATTAAAACTGCCCTTTTCCAGTCCTGTGGCCACTGCTGAGTTTTCCAAATTTGCTGGCATATTGAGTGCAGCACTTTCACAGCATCATCTTTCAGGATCTGAAATAGCTCAACTGGAATTTCATTACCTCCACTAGCTTTGTTCGTAGTGATGCTTCATAAGGCCCACTTGACTTCACATTCCAGAATGTCTGGGTCTAGGTGAGGGATCACACCATCATGACTATCTAGGTTGTGAAGATCTTTTTTGTACAGTTCTCCTGTGTATTCTTGCCACCTCTTCTTAATATCTTCTGCTTCTGTTAGGTCCATACCATCTCTGTCATTTATCGAGCCCATCTTTGCATGAAATATTCCCTTGGTATCTCTAATTTTCTAAAAGAGATCTCTAGTCTTTCCCATTCTGTTGTTTTCCTCTCTTTCTTTGCACTGATCGCTGAGGAATGCTTTCTTATCTCTCCTTGCTATTCTTTGGAACTCTGCATTCAGATGTTTATATCTTTCCTTTTCTCCTTTGCTTTTCGCTTCTCTTCTTTTCACAGCTATTTGTAAGGCCTCCTCAGACAGCCATTTTGCTTTTTTTTGCATTTCTTTTCCATGAGGATGGTCTTGATCCCTGTCTCCTGTACAATGTCACGAACCTCCATCCATAGTTCATCAGGCACTCTGTATATGAGATCTAGTCCCTTAAATCTATTTCTCATTTCCATTGTATAATCATAAGGGATTTGATTTAGGTTACACCTGAATGGTCTAGTGGTTTTCCTTACTTTCTTCAATTTAAGTCTGAATTTGGCAATAAGGAGGATTTGGCAATAATGAAGGATTTTAGTGCTTTTCTAAACATGAGGAGATGGGCTAAACCTAGTGGCTCACCTGGGTCAGGAAGATCCCCTGGAGAAGGAAATAGCATCCACTCCAGGGTTCTTGCCTGGGAAATCCCATGGACAGAGGAGACTGGTGGGCTGCAGTCCATGGGGTTGCATAAAGAGTAGGACATGGATTAGTGACCAAACAGCAACAACAAATATGAGGAGATGCAAGAACTGGGCTCATAAAATCAGCTCCTAAATACATCTGACTCTCTGAAGACGTCCTCTGCCAGCTTTTCCCAGAGCACAGAGTGCTTCTTGTCTTCTCTCCACCCTGAACTGTTTTCTGGGGAGTGTCAGAAGCCAGCAGCTGCAGTAGCACTTGATTTAATCCTTGTAGATGCAGATGCAAGTGCCAATGACAAGTCCCAGTTTGTCGCTGACACAGAGAGGATAGAAAAGTCAATAGGGTCTATGTTAAAGAATGTGTTACCTCTTTGGGCACCTGGAAGTAAGTCCACAAGAGACCTTCAAGAAACCGGGAGGAACAGTCCAAAACTGAAGGGACAGGGACTGTTCCTCATCAGCGGAGGTTTCCCTCAAGAATCGGATTTATTTTAATGTATGGCAAAAGCAATACAATATTGTAAAGTTAAGCAAAATAAAATTTAATAATAAAAAAAAAAGAATGTGAACTCTCATAGGGGCTGAATGGTCCATGGGGCCAGAGAAAGGCATTAGAGAGACAGGCACATAGGCTGCTGGGTGGGGATCTGCCTACCAAAGGTCTTAGTGCAGACAGTAACCTAGAAAATGGCATGGCTATGCAGGAGCAGAGGACTGCCTCTGTCACATAAAAGAATTTCAGAAGTCATTTTAGACCTTAGAAATTATTATTAAACCCTAGACAGTCCAGGATTTATTTTATAATCCTCAGAATTCTCGGATGCTCAAGTTCTTCCCAATCCACTGTTTTGCCATCTCTAGGGTGGGACTGTCTTCAAATTCCACAATGAGTGCTAAAGTTTTAGTAATCACCTCTGTGTTCCAGGGGTTAAAATTTAGGAAGGCACGAAGAAGTAATTTCTTTTTAAGAGAATTGTCAGGAAATACAAAAACATATTTCCATCTATGTCTAATTAGCAAGAACTCAGTTACATGGCTACATCCTGCTATAAAACTTTCTAATTGAAGGTGGCCATGTGTCTAATTAAAAAATAGTGATTATAATTACTATGAGTGGAAGGGAAAATTGAGATTTTGGCAATGAATCACCTCTGCATGGTGAAAGTTTCATCCATCTGGATCTGTAAGTGGGAGAAAAGGCAGAAAGGGTAGAATATAGGACAGAATTATATTGACTACTTAAGGACCTTGAAATTACTATGTCATGTTCCTGTGGTCAGGCTGATGATCTTCACAAAATTTTAGTTATTGACCTTGTTCACAAAAATAATCACGAGTGATATGAATGGAAGAAGTAGTTAGACTCTGCTTTGTCTAGTTGCTTTGATGGTGAATACAGAGTTTGAGTAACACCGATAGCAACAGTGACAGTATTAGTCTGCTTGGGCTGCTATAACGCAGTGCAATAGAGGGGGTGGCTTAGAAAGCAGATGTTTATTTCTGACAGTTCTGGAAGCTGAAAGTCAAGGAACAAAGTACTGGCAGGTTTGGTTTCCCTGAGGTCTTTCTTCTTGGCTTGTAATTGGCCCTTTTCTTGCTGTCTACATCACCCTGGTGTTTCCTTTTCTTCTCCTAAAGACACCAGTCCTATTAAATTAGGGCCTCATCCTTGGGATCTTATTCAACTTTCGTTACCTCTTTAAAGGTCCTATAACCAAATACAGTTATATTGGGGGTTAAGACTTCAACACATGAATTGCAGGGGTCACAATTCAGACTATTTGCTTTTGTTGTTTAGTTACTAAGTCACGTCAAACTCTTTGCAACGCTGTTGACTGTAGCCCTGTGTCCATTGGATTTTCCAGGCAAGAATATTGAAGTGGATTGCCATTTCCTTCTCCGGGGGATCTTCCTGACCCAGGGATCAGACCCACGTCTCCTGCGCTGCAGGCAGATTCTTTATCTTTTTACTGCCGAGCCAGCAGAGAAGCCAATTCAGACTATAGCAATGATAATAATAAATATTTCTTTAATGCTTCCTATATATAGGGCCTGAGGTTAAGGGTTTATATATAGGATCATTTATTTAACCTTAATGAGTAAGAGACTATATTCCTCATTTGATATAGAAGGAAACATATTTCGGGAAAGTGAAAGATGGCCATGCTTGCAAGGGAAGAACTGAAGGCAGCAGACTGGCCCCAGAGCTTAGAGTCATAAACCACTGTGAGCTGGTGCTTGTCATGTGATGCAGAAGACAGGAGGTACCACGTGTGAGAAATGGACATGATGTAGGTGGGCAGTAGGTGATGTTGGGGGAGTGCTTTGATGGGGCTCTTACTGAGCAGAATCCACATCTCTTCCTGAACAAGTGGAGATGTAAATCTATGACTGGCAGGAAAGGGCTAAAATATCCGTTTGTTACTGGGGCTTCTGGAGGGTGTGACTTTAGGGCTATTTGTCAAATGGGTTCAGATCAGATCAGTCGCTCAGTCATGTCCGACTCTTTGCGACCCCATGAACTGCAGCACGCCAGGCCTCCCTGTCCATTACGAACTCCTGGAGGTCACTCAGACTCATATTTATCGAGTCAGTGATGCCATCCAGCCATCTCATCCTCTGTTTTCCCCTTCTCCTCCTGCCCCCAATCCCTCCCAGCATCAGAGTCTTCTCCAATGAGTCAACTCTTCGCATGAGGTGGCCAAAATACTGGACTTTCAGCTTTAGCATCATTCCTTCCAAAGAAATCCCAGGGTTGCTCTCCTTCAGAATGGACTGGTTGGATCTCCTTGCAGTCCAAGGGACTCTCAAGAGTCTTCTCCAACACCACAGTTCAAAAGCATCAATTCTTCGGCACTCAGTCTTCTTCACAGTCCAGCTCTCACATCCATACATGACCACAGGAAAGACCATAGCCTTGACTAGGCGAACCTTTGTTGGCAAAGCGATGTCTCTGCTTTTGAATATGCTATCTAGGTTGGTCATAACTTTCCTTCCAAGGAGTAAGCGTCTTTTAATTTCATGGCTGCAGTCACCATCTGCAGTGATTTTGGAGCCCAGAAAAATAAAGCTGATGGAACTGGGCAGACTCAGCCGTCCAATCACAGCACACCAGTCCAGGGCCGGCCTCCCCACTCCAACAGCATGGAGTTTCCAAAGGGACTGTGGAAAGTCTGTTCCCTCTAAGTTGAAGCTTCTTCCCCAGAGGAAGAATGTAGGGAGGAAGCAAGTTAAACAAGCTTGCTTCTTCTCCCAGATGAAGCTATCAGGTCCCTTTGTATCTTCTGTTGGTGGAGAGAACATAAAGGGCAGATATCTTAGGAAAAAACCCCCTCCCTAGAAACCAGTGATGAGAACAAGGTGCTCCCCGATAACGGGCTATAAAGAAGTTGTCTTGAGCTTGCCTGGGGGAGCTGGGGCATCTTTATACAGGTATCAGTTCTGAGACTAAGGCAAGAAAAAAGGAGGTAAGGCAAAAGAAGATCTTTTTCATTATTTGTGAATTTTTTTAATGGGCTTAATTTTGTATTGTTGGGAGCAATACAAATCATTCAAATAATGCTGGGCACCACCAGGTATGAGGTTGCGTCAATGAATGGGTGCAGTTAGTAAATCAATTGATGTTTTGGTGATACATTTATCATGTTACATTGTGAGCATTAGAAGACACCAATATGTAAATACATAGAAATTCCCTAGAGGAATTCAGGGAACTTCTCTTTTTTTAAAAAAAAGAGTCTGCTTTCAGTAAGAAAACCAATAGATTTAATCAAAGGAGTAAGTCTAAGCAAAGGAATCAGACCCAACTAGAGGAGAGTAGGATTTTTAATCATTCTGCTGGCATGTCCAGCCCATGATGAATGTCATTAATGACTGATCAATAAGCTATTTTTCCTATTTCTTCAACTAGAGCTGAAACATAAAAATGAAGAAAAGTAAACATTTGTTAACTCTCCAAAAGACTAAAACCCACTTTCAAAAATAATACATTTCAGCAGAATATTTTCATGTGCCTTTAAGGCCACCTTCCCCAACCCACCCCAGCCCTCCTCCCATTCCAGTCCCAATTTTGGGGTCTACAAAGGCAAACCAGAGCGGAGACTTGAGACACAGATTCAGAAAAATGAGTTCAAAAATCTTGATTCTCCCCAAAATTGGTTATGTAAAGCAAAATTATACATTTTGGCATTGCCTTAGAAAGTGGCCTAATAGAGCATTCACTTCATAGCTATAGAATTGGCTGTGGTTTTCCCTGAAGAATATAATGCTTATATCTCCCTGTTTTTGCATGCACAAAAGTAGAATTTTACATTTGTTGTGTGTCAAATTGAGTTTCTCAGATTTTTTTCAATTAATTCCTCTCCTCTGGCGTATTTTGCAAATAGAATGCAGTAATGACGTTTAGTCATTTTGTTATGTGATAGTTCTAAATAACTAACTAAATCATTCTGCTCCAAATACACTTTGAGGGATCCTTAATTTCGCAAATAAACTATATGTTTGGGCAGTTAACAGAACTGAAATAAATTCAGTGGCTAAAAAATTCTTTACTCTGCATGACATAGATGCTGTGTTAGAGGTAAAGGATAGTTTAGGCCTCCAAACAGATTTTTCCTTGATTTGCTTTCTTTCATTTCCCTTAAGTTATCATTTTTCCAGTAATTTAAGGGAAATTAAATATCTTTCTCTCTCTTCCTTTTTTTTTTTTTTTTTTTTTTAAGAAAAAGGCCATCTGGATTACCCTGATGAGTTGAAAATAGGTATAGGTAATGAACGCCTACCCTCTAGGTGGCTCAGTGATAAGGGATCTGCCTACCAATGCAGGAGATGTGAGTTTGATCCCTGGATTGGGAAGATGCCCTGGAGAAGGAAATTGCAGGCCACTCCAGTATTGTTGCCTGGAGAATTCCACGGACAGAGGAGCCTGATAGCTGCAGTCCATGCAGCTGCAAAGAGTCAGACATGACTTAGCAACTAAACAACAACATCAGACTCAAAAGTATTTCCAGAAAATCATTCAAAATCAAAATACTAGGAAACTAGTATTTTAAACATTTTTAAAATGTTTTATTTTAAAAATGTTTATTCTTTGTTTGAGATTCTTTAATAAATGTTTGTTAATTTTTTTTCCTCTAAAATATGTTTCCCTTAGAACTAGGCCATTAGAAAAACTATTTTGTTTGAAATTATGGTTTTTTGGTTACTTTTTAGCCCATTCATTTATATAAGTTGGGGATGTTCCATACATTTTTTTCCCCCTTATGCTAAATATAAGTAATCTTTTACTTCAACTTGTGAAAATGAAACAGTGACTTCTTTGGCAGCAATATTACCAAAATAGTCTTTATATAACTGCTTTTCTGCCTCCTTTTGGTATTATCAGGATTGTTATCCACAAGGTTTGTAGAATTTGAACTTTATAATTTAAATCCAATCTTTCTTTTACTCATGACCAATTTCTTTGTTCTTTGAGTTTCTGATTTTGGAAACTTGAAGCAAAAAATGTTGTTAGAGTATGGCTACTTCAACTGGAAGTGTTGGTTTTGTGTACGCTATCTCTTAGCCTTCCCTGATGGTTTTCAACCGAGGATTTGAAAGCAGGTGAAAAGACTGAAGTGGCTTTTACTTGTGATGTAGGCAGAGCATCTTCTGAACACAATTCTCCTTCCTCTGAATGTGAATCCTGTGCTGATCAAAGGGATCAGGCAGATAACAGCTGGCCCTGTAAAGAGTTTTCTAGAACATAGATGGCATGGGGTAGAAATTCCACCTCTGATTTGTGACTTATCCCTGATTTAAAATAGTCCCACTTCCTAGACCAAATGACTAGTTTTCTAGGAGTACTAGAGATTCTTGAAAGCCTCAGCTAAAGCTTTTAGAAAACATGTGCAGTATCTGGAAGTAATGGTTGAAGCAGCCTTCTGAAGTTTGGAAGGCTGAATTTTTTTACATATGTGAGTAAATGCAGTTCCTTTTAAATGTATGCTCAATATTTTCAAAATATGCAGTTCACACACACACACACATATACCCACTCATATGGTTCTATAAACATACATATACATACTTCTATATATATGTGTGTATATATATAGTTCTAAAATTAATTTTGAGTGAAAAAATAGACAAGTATCTCTGATGAAGAACTTTGATTTAATGTATTTTCTTGTCGGTAACACAGTCTGCAAATCAGGATGACTTTAGCTTAGAAAGAGATGAAAAAAGAGTCAAGAGCCCTTATATACCCACCTTGAAAACATTTATAGTTAAGCTGATCTGACTATCTAGAATTGATGTTCTTAGAGTTTCCAATGTTTCCAAACACATGCATGTTTTCACTTTCTTCTGTGCATTCTTTTGTCTTCTGTACTGACGATGGAACTTCTTCCAAACTCTTATGTTCTTCTGCTGGGATTTGTATGACAACTAATTATTTGTTTCTGAAAACAAAGGGACAGCTGCATCTGGAGAGTGGAGAACGAGTAAAGTGCTAGGACATATCTTTTATATATTTCATTCCATGTCTCATTGAGTTGATAGCTGTTACTCTTTGTAGGATGGTGGTGGTTTAGCTGGTAAGTCGTATCTGGGTCTTGTGATCCCCCAGACTATAGTCCACCAGGCTCCTCTGTCCATGGGATTTCCCAGGCAAGAATACTGGAGTGGCTTGCCATTTACATTTCCATCTTTGTAGCGTATCTGTGGATATAAGGGTGAGTCAGAGTCCCTGAATGGAAGTAGGGATGCTAAGGGTTTGGCGTGCAGTAAAATGCATAATGTTTAAATGTTGTGTTTTTTGTTTTTTTTTAATGTTTTCTGACTAGTCATTTATCCAAATTTTCTATTAAAAGAGCTATACAGACTATTAGAAAAGGTGAAATTCTCAGCAGAATTAAGAACTAAGACTGACAGTTGTCAAAGCCTTGGGGAAAATTCTGCTAATGGTCAAATTGGTACAACCCACTGAAACATGGTCAGTGACAGAATAGCTCAGTGGTTAAGGACACGGACTTGGTTCCAAATCTGGCCTTGTCACTGACTCACCATGTGACTTGGGAAGTTTACTTAACCTCTTGGTGACTGAGTTTCTTTGCCTATAAAATGGAGGTCATAACAGACTTCTAATTAAGAGCTTGGGCTTCCCCCATGACTCAGCAGGAGAAGAATCTGCCTGCAGTGCAAGAGATTGTAGGAGATGTGGGTTTGGTCCTTGGGTTGGGAGATTCCCTGGAGAAGGAAATGGCTTCCCACTTCAGTGTTCTTGCCTGGAGAATTCCGTGGACAGAGGAACCTGGCAGGCTACAGTCCCTAGGGTCGCAAAGAGTCAGACACGACTGAAGCAACTAAGCACAGCACATGTAGAGAATAGAGAAAACCAACAAGGCCTGATTGTATAGCACAAGGAACTATACTCAGTATCCTGTAATAACCTCCAAGGGAAAAGTGAAAGTTGCTCAGTTCTGTCTGACTCTTTGGGACTGTAGCCCACCAGGTTCCTCTCTCCATGAGGATTCTCCAGAGAAGAATACTGGAGTGGGTTGCCAAACCCACCTCCAAGGAATCTTCCCCCAACCAAGGGATCAAACCCAGGTCTCCCGCTTTGCAGGTGGATTCTTAACCAGCTGAGCTACCAGGGAAGCCCTATAAGGAAAAAGAATCTGAAAAAGAATACATCTGCGTCTAGAATTATATAGATATATCTGAATGCATATATGTGTATATATTTGTCTGAATCACTTTGCTGTGCAAGTGAAACTAATGCAACATTATAAGTCAACTGTACTTCAATAAATAAATCAATAAAAACAGACTCTTCTACAGGAGGTTGCTGTGTGGTTTAAATGAATTAATACATGATTGGACTAATGTCTGGAACTTTGTAAGCAGCAGAAAATGCTAGCTATTATTATTTGATGGCTCAACTATCTTGTATCTGCTTGACATTAGGCCAGACACCCTTTATCACTTTTTCTCTCCTTGTTCAGTAGGAAAGGGCCAAACCTGCCAGAAATCCGAGAGGTCGTTTATGTAACACATTGCCTTTCTGAAGCAGTCTCTGGGTTGCCCTCTCCCAGACAGCTCGGCAAAGCTCTTACTTGACATGAGACAAGATGCACCTCTGTGACAGCATTGATTTCCTTTATTTTACTACCGGCTTCTTCTGCCCTGCCCACTGGGACCCTTATGAATGTCTCTACTCCCGTTATCTCTTCATTATACAGGCAGTTTTTCCCATCATTCCATAACCAAGCTGTAGTTAGCGCCCATTTTACCTGAGAGGAACTTGCAGTTCCTAACACAAAATGGATTGGTCCCAGAATTGGGAAAAAAACTTTGACTCAGAGTTCAGATATCTTTTCAGTAATGGTGACCTTAAAAAGACATCAATCTTCACCCTTCTTCTCTCCCTGTCATTTCTGGTGCCTTTTAATACAATCAGATTGAACATCTCTTTGGCCTAGGTAGTAATATATCCATTTAAACCAATCAAACAATCTATGTAAACTGTTTTTTTCACTTTTGTTTAGGAATGCAATAAGGTCAAAGTGTTCTAATTATGTGGGCTTCCCCAGTAGCTCAGCGGTAAAGAATCCTTCTGCAATGCAGGAGCTGCAGGAGACAGGGGTTCATTCCCTGGGTGGGGAAGATTCCCTGGAGAAAGGAATGGCTACCTACTCGTGTTCTTGCCTGGAGAATTCCATGGACAGAGGAGCCTGGAGGGCCACAGTCCCTAGGGTCGTGAAGAGTTGGTCACTGAAGGGATTTGGCACGCAAACAGGTTCTACTTATGTAAGGGATACAAGTTATAAAGAAAAAGAAAACTCATTAAGAAATACAAATTCTGCTTCTGTGGTTTGACTGTCTTAAGTTTGATTTGTATTTACTACACCTGTTCTCTTATTTGTATTTCCTTGACATTCATATGCAGCTATGTTTTTTTTTATTTATTCCCTTGACATGAAATACACACTGTCCATAAGGTGCAGCTTAGTAACGAGGTTAAAATTAAGATGGGAGTAGTTATGCATGCTTCATTTTTTTTTCCTGTGGACAAATTTATTTTTGCCATCTATTTCTTAATTGAGTCATTATATTTTCTTTACTCTCTAGATAAAAAGTGAGTAGAATAAAGTATTTTTTTGCTTCCTGAACTATCCATCCAGCAGAATAAAGCTTGTTCTTGACAGTAGATTTATTAATACTCCCATGAATATGAGCTTAGAGCTTTTAACTCAAGAAGACCTGTTACGATGATTTGTAACAAGTTAGACATCAGTATGAATCAAATATCTGATTAGTTAGCTGGACCCAATTATAGTTGTCAGCTGAGCACTGTCTCTGTTCTTCTGAGTTCTGCTTTGCATGGCGGGCATTGAAAGCCAGTGCACTCCATTTCTTCAGAATCTCTTACCTATAGGGTTCTAGGTTAGATTTTGCAAATGAGGCGCTATGAAAGATTTTTAGAAATGAAACAGAGGCAGAAAACATCCATTGCTCCTCAGGTAGCAGAGGACTGGCAGGTAGGATTCAGAAAATGCCTCTGGACGTTTCCCTGTGATAGCTGCAGGGAGTGATATGTTGCTGGGATCATTGACCCTTGTCAGTTGCCAAGGGGTTCTGCGTCCATGGGCTTCCCTGGTGGCTCAGAGGTTAAAGCGTCTGCCTGCAATGCGGGAGACCTGGGTTCAATCCCTAGGTTGGGAAGATCCCCTGGAGAAGGAAATGGCAATCCACTCCAGTACTCTTGCCTGGAGAATCCCATGGACAGAGGAGCCTGGTAGGCTACAGTCCACGGGGTCACAAAGAGTTGGACACGACTGAGTGACTTCACTCACTCACTCTGCATCCATGGGTTCTGCATTTGCAATAGGAAAGGTCCACAGGAAGACATCATTTTACATAAGGAACTCACGCACTGTGCATTTTGGTATCCTCAGGGGTCCTAGACTGCATGTCCCAGATGCCTGGTATGACCAGTTTCTTTCAGTTTTCTGATTCTGAAAACTGGCAACAACCTGAGAACTAGAAGCAGTTTCCCCAGATAGTCACTGTTTCACTTTTTTCATTGCTCATTTCCCTGTATTAAATCTTTTCTTTATTGAAAAGCTTAAATCATTGTAGGCTTCCCTGACCAAATTCTCACTGCTACTCAGAAACTGCTGCTGCTACTGCTAAATCACTTCAGTTGTGTCCGACTCTGTGCAATTCCATAGATGGCAGCCCACCAGGCTCCGCTGTCCCTGGGATTCTCCAGGCAAGAATACTGGAGTGGATACTCAGAAGCTAACTAAGTGAATTAACCAAAAATAATTCACCAGGACCCTTGTCAGCTGTCTGCCTTCTCATTCTGAAAATGTGAAGATGGGGTCACTGGGGCTCCTTGATAACATTTTGACTCTAGCTGAAAGATGCACTAGAAACATGTTTTCTTGGAACTAGGAGAGGAGAGAGGGGTCTGTACCAATGGGTGTTAAAAATCCAGATTGCTTATGAGTTTCATTTAACCTACTAAATCTTAGAAACTTCGATGCAACATTGAATGATTTTGTCTCCCATAAAAATCTGGAGTTCTTTAAAAGGCAAGAGATCTGATGACAGTGGGCCTTTCTCCAAGTCAGCAGTTGGCAGGAGCAGTGTATGCCAGGGGGATATTTTCCTTGTCTGCACAGCCTCATCCTGTCCTGTTGCTTCCAAGGTGGTGTCCCTTGCCATGCACCACCATACAGGTGCATTTTTCCCCTTAGATATTTATTGTCTTGAACTCATGCTTCTTCCAAAAGTGGTAAAACCAAAGACAGAGAGAAAGGGCAGTGTGTTTTAAAAAAAGAGAAAGAGTGTAGCTATAGCAAACCTGAAAAGCACTGTAAACCAATTCAACATAATTAAGATTTATACAATTTTTACACAACAGTAGGATACAAATTCTCTTCAAGTTCCCTTAGACTGGAACTAGGAGACCTGGGAACATATTCAGGGATGTAAAGTAAGGTAGAAACATTTCTTTCATTCTATTAATCTTTGAGAGTTTGATATTGGAACTCCAACTAAAAATCTTAATTTACCTTCTTAAAAAATAACTGTGTATGTAACCTTCTTGTGAATTTCCTAAGTCTTCTGTAATTGTCATTGTACTTCCATAATTAAAAGAAAATTAAAATAAAAAAGAAAGAGTATGGCATTTTTGTGTGAAATATTTTTATATATTGTGTGACAATTCTTCATCCACCTCACTCCTACTTCTTTTGACCATCTCCCATCAGTGTTTAAGTTTATAAGTTTCTGGTTTAGGCTCTACCATTGTTTTTATTGTTGTTGTTTCACTTTGTTTGGGACATAAAACCTTCGGAGAATACTATGCAAACCATTGGACACTCTCCCCTCCAAAAAATACAAGAACACAAACATAATATTCTGATTACAGGTTGCTTTGAAGTCTTGCATGTAATCAAGTTAATAAGCCCCTTTGTTCTGGAGTAGTACTTGTGAAAATGAAGATTCAGATTCAGTAGGTCTGTGAGGTGTTGATACTCTGCATTTCTAACAAGCTCTCAAGTTAGGGTTTGGGTCTGGGCCCTATGCTTTCAGTAGCAAGATTCCAGTGGTTCTTAAATTTTCTTTGGAGATTAAAATCCCCTGAAGAAATCTCTTGAAAAGCCAGTCCAGGTTCGATGCCTGATACCAGATGCCTGGGGCTGGTGCACTGGGACGACCCAGAGGGATGGTATGTGGAGGGAGGAGGGAGGAGGGTTTAGGATGGGGAACACATGTATACCTGTGGCAGATTCATTTTGATACATGGCAAAACCAATACAATATTGTAAAGTTAAATAAAATAAAAATAAAATTAAAAAAAACATTTAAAATATAAAGAGAGAGAAGCAACAACAACAAAAAAACAAACAAACAAACAAAAAGATTGATGCCCAGGCAATGGTATTTTTTCAGAAGCTCCTATCTATGGGGTTTGGGAATCTGCTTTACATCAAAAAATCATTTACTGAAATCAGTAGAGAGGCACAGCAGGCTGAAAGAGGGGTCTAGGCATCAGCTGGATGTTGAAATAGAAATGGGGCCAGCAAAGAAGGCAGGACATGGCCAGCAACTAACAGTTTGGTTTTCCAAAGACTAGGCAATTCCTTTTTTTCTGTAGTAAAAGGAGCAGTAATAACATGATGGCTCCAAGAAATTTTCTAATGACCTGTTGTATTAGAATCATACATATTGCTTAGCAGAATCTATGAATCTTGGGCATGTCTATTGCTTGATTTCAAAGCAGACCATGAGTTGGGGAAAGAAAGGAGAATTGGGGGAGGAAATGAATATTCTAGTCATTGTTGATCATTTCCAAGGCAACATTTTCCCCTTATGATGTGGCCTTGTCCAAAGCTACTAAAAAGTCACCAAAGTTGCCACAGTAGGTTTTATGTCAAATAAGAAACTAGTTTGAAGGGGTGTCCACTGCCAGCATCGGGGTGGATGCCTTCTTTCACAGGTAGTCCACAGCAATTTAGGAAAAAACATGAGTGTGTAACACAAAAGACATGTGTCCATGGCACTGCTTGATCGGACTTCAAAGGCAGAATTGAAAGCTGAACTTCAATGGGTGTCAGATCAGTGGAAAGAAGTTCTCACAAATGATATCACAGCCTGGGTCGTTAATGTTTCTCTCCCTTCACCTTGTATCCCAACCTCCATGTGCAAGTCTCTAATTAGTGCAGCTGGAACACAGGAAACTTCTGATGCCAAATATATGGAACATTTCCAAAGAAGCATTTCCATTTTAAAGAGATCTTAAAACATTATCTGAATCAGCTCCCCTTTAAAAATTCTATTCCTGCAGGGGAAAAGGTAATTATATGCATTTAGGTATGGATGGCTTTTGCAAAAAAAAAAAAAAAAAAAAAAAAAAATCCTTAGTTGACACTGCCTAATCACAAGGAATTATTTCATAATCGTGAAATAATAATAGCCCTAAATCTCTTAGGTTCAAAAGAAATCCTTCAGTCAAATTTAGCTCCTGATTCTGATATGCGCTTACTAAAATGATGTTTTAAAAGATCTTTTACGGTAATTTTTTCTTCTTCTTAATTTCCCAATTAAACTTCTCTCTCAGGCGCCATCAAGTCATTAGTTCGCAGTCATCTTTTGTTCTTTGATTTTGAAACATCTGGTAGAATTATATAAAAATGGACACGACATTTAAAACTCATCTCAAAAAACTTTTGGAACTCTTCTCCGTCTGACTCACCTTTCAGAGAGGAGGAAGCGGAAGACGGCTTCCCTCTGAGCGTTGACAAATTGGGCTACTGGGTGACAAGTGAAGCCATGAGGAGCCTGCAGCTGCCGCTGATCCTCTTCGTCTGTGAGGTCATCGTCTCTAATACGCACCATTTTCTTCACATAATAGACTTGCACCTGTCATTCAGTTGGGAACGACAAAGGAAATATTTTTCGTCTCTCATCTTTTTTGTTGTCTTGTGATTTTCTTTTTTATTCTGCCCTAGAGAACAGATGTTGTGTCTCTGCTAAGGCCGGTTTTACATTGTTTTAGTTTTCAAGGAGTGTTTTTTTAACATTTCTGTGATGATTTAGCATCAATTGTTCTCGTAATTACTGTGGTTAATGAACTCCCCACCTATCTTTTAGTAGGCAGTTACAAAGCTGGCATGTATTAGCAGGAACTGTACAAAGAGAAGAGGAAGGCTGGTGACTGTGGGTTCCATCTTCACGTCTCCAAGACCCGTTCCCAAATGTTTTAATCATCATCAGTGTCAACCTTTGCCATATCTTCATTTGACATGCCATATATTATAATGCTGCATTTACATTTCATTTTGACTTTGATATTTGCTCCTTCAGAATAGAGGTGCCCTGATTAGACAAGGAGACTGGCAGTTGAAAGAAATGTTTTTAAAATATGCATGTACCATCACCAATTTGCTACTAGCCTTTCTGCCTATCTTCCACTGTCTGCATTTACCAGAGACTTGTTTTGTTAGATATCCCTGTGACTAGAAAAGATGGCATCTATGGCAAAAATGACAGTTCCCAACAACTTTTTGTACAAGATTTCTTCTTTTAGGTAAGGACAGGTAGATGAGGAGGAAAGGGATCTCTCTCTATAAAATGTGACAACATTAAGTGTTTCAAATGTATAAATACTTGTGTGTCTGTGTTCATAGTTTGCAAAATTCTATTATAAGAATTACCATCCAGCCTATAATTATTGCCATTGTTTTTCTATACTCATCTTTGGTCATTTCATGTCAATTACACCCTCAATCATCTTGGGTAGTCACTGATGTCAGAGATCTTTTCTAAACCAATCAGTCATTGGTTTTCAAATATTTATTACTCCTCTACTATGTATAATAAAAGTCACTGTGCTAGCAGAGAGGAAAATATGAAAGCAGAGCAGCAAGGTATATAAATAAACATAAGATAGTTGATTAGTCTCAATTAGAAGAAATTTTTTTTTTTACATTCAATTTACAGAAGAGTAGACACTTTTAGGAATCTTCACTCCTTATGGAAATCAACCCTGAATATTCATTGGAAGGACTGATGCTGAAACTGAAGCTCCAATACTTTGGCCACCTGATGGGAAGAGCTGGCTTACTGGAAAAGACCCTGATGCTGGGAAAGATTGAGGGCAGGAAGAGAAGGAGGCAACAGAGGGTGGGATGGTTGAATGGCATCATCAACTCAATGGGCATGAGTTTGAGCAACCTCCAGAGATAGTGAAGGACAGGGAATCCTGGCATGCTGCAATCCATGTGGTTGCAAAGAGTTGTATATTCTTGAGGGTCTGAACAACAACAACAACAACAGATACCTTTTATTGGCACAATCTCTTGATCTCTATAATATAATGTAGCGGGTAGAAAATATCAAACAATTTAGTATTCGGTCCCTGCCTTCTTCCAGTTTCCATAATTCTAAATAGGAAAACTGGGAAATATATATGAAAAATTTAAGAGCCAAATTTAAGGATATATTTAAGGTATAACACTAACACAAGAATAGTTATGAGACAATAGGTGGTTGTTGGCCAAGTGATGCTATATAGGTTAAGCATTTTGAATTCTAGGGAGGAAGTACTTCTGTATACTGGAGTAGTTTTGGACAATTTCATTAAAACAAATGATAATGATAACTAGTCCTTATAGCCTATTCTTGGATTAACTCCATATTATGCTATGGTAAAAAAACAAAAACTTAACACACTTCAGGTTAGAGTATAAGACACTGTAGTTTTTATGATTTTCAAGATAGGATATACTTGTATTTAGAACCTACCAAACATTAAACATTATAAAAGATCGAGAGTGTTGGAAAATCACCGGTATTAAAGTTGGACAACTGGATGTTATTCAAGGTTCTTAACTGCAAACAATAGAAAGTGCCCCTTAACTTAGCAAAAAATAAATTATAGAAGGGCTACTGGTTAGCTTCCACAGTGGATATAGCCAAGGAAACCTGGGCTCCAAGGAGCTGGGTGGTTGTATCTCTGTGGTTAGAGGCACCCCACCTAACACCCATCACTGCTGTGCTGGGTGATGAGATTCTCCACCATATTTCAGTACACGGCCATGTTCCCCTTTGCCTTTCATTCCTTTAGCGACCATAGGAGGAGCTCCCGATTCCTAAGCCTGTGTCAAGGGCTTGCATGCTAATCCCAGAGAACTGGGAGATGGAGCTCAACCCACTTCTGCTTCCTGTCTATTGCAACAGACGTTTACCTGAACAATTCAAAAGATAGGACTTTGACCCTTTGACTGGAGGTCAAGTCAGGAGGAAGATGGCACTAATTAGAGACGATGGCCAACCAAGTAAGGAATTCTTATAAGCTTTGCAATGGACATTGCTATTTATGGCACATTGGCTCATAGAAAATGTCACTATGCTCCACAAAGATGGGCAACTGGGATCACACCTTCTACCAAGGAACTCACAATAGTGCGCTCTTCCTCATCAACGAATGGTAAACGCTGTGAGCAAAACAAAAGTCCATTGCATGTTGATTCAACTATGTCTCTTATTTCTAAGCTGTGTGATGCATGCAAGCTACTGAAATTTTCTGAGCCTTAGTTTCTTCTTTAAAATTGACAGTTTGTGATGTTGTGAAGATTAAATAAGGGAATAAGTGTAAAAACTGTTTGTCAATGTAAAAATGCAACAAAAATATAGGCATAATGATCATTCCCAGAAAAATAAAAAGAAATATTTCTGTAATCTCTTAGACTACTGTAAATCCAGAGAACCCCAAAGTCGGAAAACAGTAGCTCTAACTGACCATTTTAGAATTTTCTGACACACTCTCAGATGTCTCCAAATATGAGATATCTCACTAGGTATGTTCTGATTGATTTTGTATATTGATTTTAAGAAAGGAATTTTTTTTTTCTACATTTACCAGTTATTTAGTGGAAGGCAGCTGACTTTTCTGCCACCATGTTCTTATGCCCTATGCACAGTGAGGCCAAGCAATACCAAACTGTCAGAGTTCAGAATACACAGAAAGGTTTATTGCAGGACCATGGAAAGAGGCAGACAGCTTCTGTCCCTCCAAAACTCCAAGCTCCCTGAAGGGTACCAGTTCAGTTCAGTTCAGTCGCTCAGTCATGTCTGACTCTTTGCGACCCTGTGAATCACAGCACGCCAGGCCTCCCTGTCCATCACCAACTCCCGGAGTTCACCCAGACTCACGTCCATCGAGTCAGTGATGCTATCCAGCCATCTTATCCTCTGTCGTCCCCTTCTCCTCCTACCCCCAATCCCTCCCAGCATCAGAGTCTTTTCCAATGAGTCAACTCTTCACATGAGGTGGCCAAAGTACTGGAGTTTCAGCTTTAGCATCATTCCTTCCAAAGAAATCCCAGGGCTGATCTCCTTCAGAATGGACTGGTTGGATCTCCTTGCAGTCCAAGGGACTCTCAAGAGTCTTCTCCAACACCACAGTTCAAAAGCATCAATTCTTCAGCACTCAGCCTTCTTCACAGTCCAACTCTCACATCCATACATGACCACAGGAAAAACCGTAGCCTTGACTAGATGGACCTTTGTTGGTGAAGTAATGTCTCTGCTTTTGAATATGCTATCTAGGTTGGTCATAACTTTCCTTCAAAGGAGTAAGCGTCTTTTAATTTCATGGCTGCAATCACAATCTGCAGTGATTTTGGAGCCCAAAAAGAAAGTTTGACACTCTGACCGCTTTTAAAGGCAATGTGAGAAGGACTTTCCTGGTGATCCAGTAGTTAAGACTTTGTGCTTCCATTGTAGGCGGGGGCGCAGGTTCGATCCCTGGTCAAGGAACTAATATACCAATTGTCAAGTTGTGTGGCTAAAATAAAAAGGCAATGTGAGAGAAGGGTGTGGTGAATTGTTGCAAGCATTTTGGTGTCAGAATTGTTTATTCTTTCAGATGTCCACTAGGTCAGGTCACAATGTCCCTGTAATCTGCCAAGAGGATAAATGTTTTCTGTTCTGCAACTTTTTATCTCTGTATGAATGGGAAAGTGTTATACCCTTCATGGTCAGAGTCTTGAGGAATGGGCCATCCTGTACATTTCAGGCTATAGGCAACATCTTTAAATGATGGAATACAAAGGTTAAAGTAAAATAAACATTTAATATGGAGTCAGAATTGTTCTACCCTATGAATATGAGGAATGTAAGAGTTGGACCATAAAGAAGGCTGAGTATTGAAGAACTGATTCTTTCCAACTGTGGTGCTGGAGAAGACCCTTGAGAGTCCCTTGGACTGCAAGGACATCAAACCAGTCAATCTGAAAGGAAATCAACCCTGAACATTCACTGGAAGGACTGATGCTGAAACTGAAGCTCTAGTACCTTGGCCACCTGATGAGAAGAGCCTACTGGTTGGAAAAGACCCTGATGCTGGGAAAGATTGAAGGCAAATGGAGAAGAGGGCTGCAGAGGATGAGATGGTGAGATAGCATCACGGACTCAATGAACACGAATTTGAGCAAATCTGGGAGACAGTGGAGGACAGAGGAACCTGGCATGCTGCAGTCCATGGGGTTGCAAAGAGTCGGACACAACTTAATGACTGAACAACAACAAAATCACAACCATACTCTTCTTTGGAACCACAGATGTTAACGTTTGGAATGGACTCCAGCATAGACATCAAATGAGACATCTGGGCTGTGCTGATCTGATTTAAATACTGCTCCTGGAAAAGGGGGTTTCCCCAGAAGTTTCCTAAGGATGCTGCTGCTGGTGTGATTCTCACAGGACTATACTAAAATCATCTCCCTGGAAGTCTTTCACTCTGCATTTTGCTTCCAGCTTCATACTTTCTTTTTTTAAAACTGGGCATGAGTTACCAGAAAACAAAACAAACCAACTGTGTTATATCGTCACTTGTGTTTTTTCTTTGTCTAGATTGACATGGTTATTTTCATCTGAAGCAGGTTTGTATCATCCACAGAGGGGTCTCTTTTATGGAGGGGATGCTGCTTATGAGGTTCTGCCAGACCAGACGCACCTTAAATGACAGCTTTGGAGCATGGACTTTTCCTGTGTCAAGCCACTTGATACAAAACTGGCTGTCAAGCGACACAGTCCCATCTGTCAGCTTTACTGAGGATTGGATGAGTGGCCTTCCATTCACTAATGCCTGCTTAATTTCTTTCTTTCTTTTTTTTTGCTGTGTCCTCTCACAGTGATGAGATTATTGGATCCTTTGCAGGGGCCGAGCACATGATGAAGTGCAGTCTGTTACCGTCTATCCAGGGTTGACAATGCTTCTTCAGGGTGTTTTGTCTCTAATAAAAAGACCAGGAGGCAATGATTCCCACTTTTGTGCACACCTGAGAAGCTCTGGAAACTGGCGGGTTCCCAATTTTGATTTTTATTCTAATTATATGGTGAAAACAATTCACAGAATCTAGCTTCTAGTTTGAGATATTTTAATCTTAGTCGCATCCATTAATTTGTCAAGACTAAGTTGAGAGAGAAACTTGAAAGCAAGTTTTTTTTTTTTTTTTTTAATCTTAGTCTCATCCATTAATTTGTCAAGACCACGTTCAGAGAGAAACTTGAAAGCAAGTTCTCCCTGACAGGAAAACCCTTTCAGGGTCGAGATGAAAAATCTATCTTAATCACAGATCCACTTTTCCCCTAGCATTTGAACAAAGAGACCCATAGCACAGGCATAAGCATCTCAGTGCAAATCTTATTTCAGATGGTGACGTGTCATGATGGGTACAATCTCATCCTCTTTATGGGGTTAGTCATTGCTGCATCCCACAGCCGTTGTTTGTGAACATTAGGAAACTCCACCTAATGTGGGTCTAAGCCTGTCCGTCAATCAAATAATGTTGGACTATTTGATCTTTGAGGATTTTCAGATTTTCAACTACCTATTGTTTTTTAATGTATTTTATTAAAGACAAACTTAGGTGATAAAAAACAATGTTATTATGATCATTTCTTCAAGTTTGTTTGTCTAACTTTAATGTCTTAACACTTAAAGCTTAGAGTCTTTATTCTCAGACTTTTACAAAATAAAGACTTACAGAATTCATGCATATACTGAACTATGAACCCCTTTCTTTGGGAATAAACTAGAGTGGTGGACAATTACATTAGGCAAAAAACTCAAGTTTTTTTTTTTTTTTGTCCTTTAGATACTAAAAGCTTGCCTACACTCTCTATTCTCCCCCAAATGCTGTGCATACATTTTCTGTGTCAGAAATATCAGAAGCAAATGTATACAGTGTGTGCCTAGTAGATAGATGCTCAGTCTATGCTGAGAGAATTAAATAATGAGTGAATATTCAGACAACATATTTCCATGTTAGCAGATGGTCTTTGATAGACTCAAATAAGAGCCAACTGAGCAAGGCAATTCTTGTGACAATAAATCATTATCAGTTCTATTATATGCATCCTTCTCATTCAAGGGTAAATTCTATGTCAATGTGGTAGTATAATTCCTCTCCACCATCATCTTTGGTCCTCACCCACAGCATCAAAGGAGACTGAGGATTTTAAAGTTGTAAAGACAGGAAATGTGTAAACTTGATATCTGAATTTTTATAACTCTCTGTTCCTCTTGCCATCGCCGCCAAAACCTGTACCAGCCTCTGTGCTTTCTTCCTTTCAAAGCAGCAGCTTGTGCTGTGATCTGGGGTCTGCGGTATGAGAGATGGTCTGTATTAGTGGATAAGCTCATGTTTTTATATAGAAACAGGTCACGTATTGGTAGGAAATCCTTCTTGCTGCGGAGCCCAAGCAGAGTTTGAAGGGCAGACGACAAAAACCAACACAGAACACTGCTGGTTTTTTTTTTTTTTAATTCCTTTTTCCCCTGTCATTTTAGGAAATTTCTTTTATCACTTTGATCATTCTACTTGGTGGAGTCATTTGGGCAAATCCCCACAGTTAGACAGGCCAACTGACTCCTGCTTAATAGGGTCATATTTATGTGGCTAGAAGCGCTGCCCACTGGCTTCATTTCCCAGGAAGTAAGTCTTGGCTAGTTCTGGCAGGGACATTACAAGCTCACAGGCTTTATCAAATCTGCGAAACCAAGTGTGATTTACGCTAGAGTCGGGGCAAAGAAACATACTTCAGGGGATTCTAAAATCAGTAGCTTCTTTCTTGAAAAGGGAGAGGGAATTTGAGTCAGAAGCCAAAAAATAAGACCAATTTCAGCTTATCTTGAAAATTTCCAGGCTTATTCATAAATTTGACAGGAGTGCTATCGAAGAGAAACACTTGGAAATGATAAAAAGGAAATACTCAATGTGAGACCCAGAGATGGGGTCTTTTCAGGAGGCTGAGCTTAGTGAAGAGGACCATGATGAGAATTAAATATGATGCCACAAGTGCTTGCTTTTGTGTTCTTTTAAACTCCTGCAGAAATGTGAATAGGGAGGGAACAAGTCAGTCAAGAATATTCTTCAAATTTAAAAAATTAAGTCAGGAATAAGGGAGAGTTGAATCAACAGTAATGAGGATATATATATACATCTGATAGATGTATGTCCAATAAACTATATAATATGTACACACATACGTATATGGGGCTTTCCTGGTGGCTCAGACCAGGAATCTGTCTGCAATGCAGAGACTCAGGTTTGATTTATGGGTCAGAAAGATACCCTGGAGAAGGAAATGACTACACACTTCAGTATTCCTGCCTGGAGAATTCCATGGACAGAGGAGCCTGGTGGGCTACAGTCCATGGGGTTGCAAAGAGTCGGACACGACTGAGCGACTAACAGATGTCACACACATATACATGCATACACACATATACATGCATACACACATATATATGTATATACATATATATATGTAGGATATAGAAAAATGTGCAGGAGGCCACCTGAGAGTTCCCAGTAGCTCAAACAGTAAAGAATCTGCCTTTGAGGCAGGAGAACAGGGTTCGATCCCTGGGTTAGGAAGTTCCTCTGGAGAAGGGAATGGCAATCCACTCCACTATTCTTGCCTGGAGAACCCCACGGACAGAGAAGCCTGGCGGGCTACAGTTCGTGGGGTCGCAAAGAGTTGGACATGACTGAGTGACTAACATAGTCCACACACACACAGTCAGGAGGCCACAATGTGCATAGGTTTTATTTTTATTATTTTTCTGCATAGCAGATGTTTGGGAAAGAGGAAAGAGTTCTCCCTAGACAGCTGATGATCAGATGGTATCACTTATTCTACTGGCAAAATTAAGTAGAGATGGAAAACAAGCAGAATTTTCCACGATTATCCCATTTGGTAGTTTGATAGTATGATCAAGACATTGTTTAAATCATTTTGGAATAATTTAGGATCTTAAAATCTCCAGGAAAAAATGATAGATTTATCATAATTTTTAGGCAACAAGGAAATTAATTTTCCACTATCTAATAGATCCATTATTTTGAACAATATATACCCAAAGTAAGCTGCATTTAGTAATAAATTACCTCTCTCATATTTCATTAATAGAAACTTGGTCAGAACCAAGTTTCTAGTTGCTTGAACTTCTAATCAGCTTGTACAAGGTAACCCGTTTTGCTATACTGAATCAAAATAGCTCCAGCCTAAAGCAAAGAAATTCTTTGTGTCTACTCTCTGTGGAGTCTAATCAAGAACAAATGTCTCTGTGTGTGTGGGCATGCAGCTGAATACACCTTTGTGTCATTTTGAGATGGCAAGCATCAGAGGAGCCCTTCATCACCTCCCAGGATATCCAACTCATTTAAAATCCATGTTGGAAAGCATTGAACAATCTCAACTAACACAGGAATAAATAAGGAGGCAAAAGGAATGAAAAGGACTACTTTATGTGGAACAACAAAAATAATCTTGACCTGAGAATCTTGGGTCAGTTTTTGGGTCTGTAATATTAAATGAAACACATGGAAAAGAACTGAATGGCTTTTTTTTTTTTTTTTTTTTGCTTTTCTTTTTTTAAAAAAATTAATTTATTTTAATTGGAGACTAATTACAATATTGTAGTGGTTTTTGCCATACACTGACATGAATCAGCCATGGGTGGATATGTGTCCCCCAAGATGAACTGCTTTCCTGAAGCTCATATGTTCTCAGTGCCCAGGAAGTACCGTCTAGACTGTCCTTGTGCTGAGAGTGGGTGTGTGCAGGTGTCCGGTGAGGTGGGCTAGAAGAGGCACCAGATTTTGCTGCCAGATTTGGTGTGGCAGCCAACACATCTCCACAACAACCTTTCATCCCATGGCACACCTCTGGGGTGAGACACTCAGGCTTTTTTCTTTCTGATGTTTTAATTTTCACTTCTCCCAAGGAATCCTGCCGTATTTTTAAGTGACAGAGTACATAGTACTTAATTTATGCATTTAAGTAAGCAGATCTGACAAAACAATAAGAGCTGCATAAGGTTTATGCAGGCGAATTGCCACTTCTTGAACTTTGAAATTTGCATGCACAGTAAGTTAGGAGCTTGCTAATTAACTCTGTACCCATGCCCAGAAATAGGCTCACAAATATTGTTTCTTGTCACTGAGAATGTGTTTAAAATACTCCAAAGTGCATCTTCAGATAATATGTCCAGGTCAAAACATACTGTGTATCATAATATTTTTAGCTTTGTAGCCTCACATTATTTATTATTATTATTACTATCTGGCACCCATTTCCTGAGAACATTTTCTATTGGCGGTTGTCATCTGTGTAGGATAACAAAGTAAAATATTGCTTTAATTCATACCATCCCCTTGAGAGAAAACTTGCAACTGGTGTACTTCTTGAAGGTGAAATATTAGCTGTTGTGTCTATTGGAAAAATATTATATTATGGACCCTTAGAATGGGGAAACAGTGGAAATAGTGTCAGACTTTATTTTTCTGGGCTCCAAAATCACTGCAGATGGTGACTGCAGCCATAAAATTAAAAGACGCTTACTCCTTGGAAGGAAAGTTATGACCAACCTAGATAGCATATTCAAAAGCAGAGACATTACTTTGCCAAAAAAGTTCGCCTAGTCAAGGCTATGGTCTTTCCTGTGGTCATGTATGGATGTGAGAGCTGGACTGTGAAGAAGGCTGAGCGCCAAAGAATTGATGCTTTTGAACTGTAGTGTTGGAGAAGACCCTTGAGAGTCCCTTGGACTGCAAGGAGATCCAACCAGTCCATTCTGAAGGAGATCAGCCCTGGGATTTCTTTGGAAGGAATGATGCTAAAGCTGAAAGTCCAGTATTTTGACCACCTCATGCGAAGAGTTGACTCATTGGAGAAGACTCTGATGCTGGGAGGGATTGGGGGCAGGAGGAGAAGGGGACGACAGAGGATGAGATGGCTGGATGGCATCACTGACTTGATGGATGTGAGTTTGAGTGAACTCCAGGAGTTGGTGATGGACAGGGAGGCCTGGCGTGCTGTGATTCACAGGGTCGCAAAGAGTCGGACACGACTGAGCAACTGAGCTGAACTGAACTGATTGACCTAAAAAGGGATGCATTGATTTGCTCAAAGAATATTATTTATTGTACACCTCCTGTAAGCTAGTTACTGTAAGAAGCACAAAGTTTAGTCGCTCAGTCGTGTAGCTCACCAGGTTCCTCTGTTCATGGGATTTTCCAGGCAAGAATACTGAAGTGGGTTGCCATTTCTTTCTCCAGAGGGTCTTTCTGACCCAGGGATTGAACCCGGGTCTCCCACATTGTAGGCAGAAGCTTTACCATCTGAGCCACCAGGGAAGTTGGACAGATACAAAGGTCTCAGAGGTAAGAGTGGGCAGGAGGAGGCCTAGGTCCAATTGTTCTGAGACATTACAAAACTTGGGTATGAAGTATTCTCCACCCTGATCTCCTTTGCAATACCACTGAATGTAGTGCTTCTAAATCTTCAGTTTTAGCTGAAAAAAGACAATGATTTGGAGGTTGCCTCAGTTCCCTAATTAGTTCAACCAATGTTTTGTGATCGCTTATCATGTATCAGGACCATGTTAGGGTCCAGGATTCTCACCTCCAGCCTCAGAGCTACTAGGCACATATACTTGCTAAGTTTCTCATTCAGGGTGGGGTCAGTCATTACAGACATTACTACAATTATGCAGAGAGTTGGAGTTTACCACCCTTTGAAGAGGTGAACCCTCATACTTTCCTTAAGCCTTGGGCAGCAATGTATCTTGACTGATAACTCGGCTTTCTTTAGGTCTGGAACTATGATAACACAGCAAAATGTCTTACTCATGGAAATGTTTTTCTTAGACTCTATGTTAATGACTATAATTGTAACAAGTCTCCCCTGGGAACCTGTTGCTGCAGAGGTGTACCCCTGATTACACAGCAATAGTATATCTAGCCGAGAGACATTGCCTAGAACTGGTTCTCCCTGGCTAATCTTGTGCCAAAGTTATCTCGGGATGAATGCATTGGGAAAGGGTCTGGTGAAACTCTTACAACCTTGAGGTATTCCTTTAATCTGTTCTCAGTAGCCAGTTGAGAAGTATGTAAAGCCCCACTTCTGCAGTCCATGGGGTCGCTGAGGGTCGGACACGACTGAGCGACTTCACTTTCACTTTTCACTTTCATGCATTGGAGAAGGAAATGGCAACCCACTCCAGTGTTCTTGCCTGGAGAATCCCAGGGATGGGGGAGCCTGGTGGGCTGCCGTCTATGGGGTCACACAGAGTCGGACACGACTGAAGTGACTTAGCCTAGCCTAGCCTAACTTCAACTAGTGAGGCAGGTACTTTCCTACCCCTTTCTGATGTTTATGTTGGAAACTTTTTCTGTCACTTTCACTTTAAATAAAATCTACACCAAGCTCCTAGAGGCTGAGACTGTCTTTGGTCCCGGAGTTAAATCTCCTCCTTCGGAGACCAGGAATCTGGCAGTACCATCCACCGTTCACTGCTAAGCTTTCATTATGAACACTGTGTCCCCTCCAGTTTTTTTTGGCACTAACATGGGGGCCTCATCCCCAGCCGTTGGGCTGAAAGCACGTTGATTCACCTTGGGAAAAACGTAGTCGCTCTGAACTCTAAGAATACCCTGGGTTCCACTCTGAGATTCAGATTCAGTGAGTGTCAAGGGAATCAGTCCTAGGGTCTCTTTTCTCAGAAGCCTCCCACATGATTTCATGGAGTAGATTATTGGAGAATTCCATTTAGCTATGTAAATTGATTCTGTCTTTTAACATACCTTCAGCTTCTCTCTTGCTGGTGCAGGACAGGGTTTTATTGATGGAACTTGAGAACTCGCCTGGAGGTGTGTTGCTATCATGACCCCTTCCTGGCTCTTCCCCCAGTGTTCCTAGGTCTGCCACTATCTGTATACTTACTAAATGGATTCTGATATCTAGAGCATTTTTCTCTGCATACGAAATATGTAGAATCTCTCATTCTCTGCCATTTGTCTATTTCTTGTGTGTGTGCTGAATCTTGTTAGCTCATTCTTTGTGATCTTTTGGGCTGTAGCCCACCAGGCTCCTCTAATGGGCTTTTTCAGGCGAGGATATGAAGCGGGTTCCTGTTTCCTCCTCCAAGTGATCTTCCCCACCCAGGGATCAAACCAGAGTCTTCTGCGACTCCTGCATTGCAGGCAGATTCTTTACCACTGAGCCATTGAATTAATCTTGACAGCACTTTTAACTTCCTACTGTATGCAAAGCAGAGTAAATTGCAAATGCATTTATATATTTTAGAAATGACTCCAATTAGTCTCCTTAGTATGGTTCAACATATATCTAAAAGAAAAACCATCACACATCCATCAGTCATTTGAAGCCCTTCTCCCAGCTGGAGAGCTGATCAATTTAAGGACATTCACTTATTTTTCTGTGCACGAAGAGTATGAACTTTTCATTGCATTTTAATTCATGTTTCTCCCCTCTTTTATTGTCACATTACCTGTCAAATATGAACTTTGTATCCAAAGGTTCTTTTTCCTTATATAGCAATGTGAAGATTTTGCTAGCTACTTTTCTTTCTTTTCACATTAATCCCCCCTCAAAATCCTATATAAAATGGCATGACTTCCCTTATTTGTTTTATAACAGATATAGTGTTAAATTGAGAGAAAATAAGGGTCTTCTTTCTGAAACTTCTTTCAGAGACCATCAAAAATATATAGAATCTATTTGCTGGGCTTTAAAGCCCCCAAATTTAAACATCATTCTGCAGTTAAAGCTGTCCCCAAGGACGGTGACATTTGATCTGGGTAACAGCTATGGTTCTCAGGTGAGGCTGTTCTTTCTATATGGCTTCAAAGCTAAAAGCTCAGAAAAATCCATTAAAGCCAGAAATAAAGGTGATGACATAGCCATTTGAGGTGGAAAGGTGAGTGTCTTCAGAGGGTTTCAAGAAAGTGCATAATGAAAACAATTCTGGAGCCATGCCTCTGTGGTATTCCCAGCTGCCGAGGCCAGATCTCCCAGGGATGGATTGCAGCGTGACCTGATTAAACCCTTAGGATGTTCTCACCGTCCCTCCTCTGCCTCCCTTGGAAACACTCCTCTTTTAACACAGCTCTCATTTCGTGGCTCTGGTTGAACTCTGTAAGTAGAAGGGCTGCTTGACAACATCATTCAGGGAGAAGGATGCTGAGCCGCAGTGAGAACTGCTCCCACCGGTCAGAGCACCCTCGGAAGGAGAAGAAAAAGATTCTTCACCGTTGCCATGTGATGGGGAGGGATTGTGTAACCTGCCATAACATCTCTGCAAAACTTCCATTAGATCTCATCAAGCGCCGATTTTTTAAAAAACTTTTCTTCCAGCCTCCTTGACAGTTTCTGCCGAAAGAGCTCTCCAACCATCGTCACCAACCTAAACGCTCCACCGCCCTAGTGTTTACACCCTTTTCTGTTAAGCAGAGGGATATTGTGCTGGTATTTCTTACTCTAGACAGCCAGTAAAGCATGTCTTTGGAGGTTTCTGTTGATAGTTTTGTCACTCAGACACAGCAATAGGCCCCAAAGGCTCCCATGATTCTATTTCAGTTCCTTAACAGGAACCGTTCTGTTACCTTGTTTGACTGCTAAAAGCCCATAGAGGTTCTTGTCTTGTTAAATGTAATTCTGTTGCAATTACTGTCAAATATTGAATTAAAAGTGATTAGTTCATTAGCAGCTCCCCCCCAACAATCGATTAAAAAGTTTTCTTTTTTTTATGTGTAAAAGGTTGGCATTTGCTGATGAACTCTTTTCTCATCTTTGGAATCTAATTATAGTCGCCAGGATGTTCAGTTTTCACTTGGTCCCTGGGTCCCTGTGGCGTGGGAGGGGCATGTAGAAGAAACAGAAGGATGTGGCATGAAAGCCCCTCCAGGGCAGGAGTCTGGAAGAGAGTCAGCTGAAGGTATGGAGTGCCGTGTCTAAGCAGGGCTGGCTCCAGTCTCAGAGAGGTGGATGGGGCTGGGATCTGGGGAATACAGGGACGGGGGACGCTGGAAGACACAAGGCAGGCGGGCAGTGTGACACTGAGCAATGAATAAGCAGAAAGCAGGGCAGGAGCCACCGGGCTGAACACCAGGTGCAAAATGACCAGCTTACAGCCAGACCCAGTCTGGGAAGGAGAAGGAACAGTGAACTAGGCAGACGGCTCCAAAAGTAGTAATAAAAGGCAGTAAAAACACTCCCCGCTAATTCATCTTCACCATTAAAATAGGAAGCAGGTCACACCATTGTGCGGCTGAAACTTCCCAGTGGCTTCCTAAACCAGAGCTTCTTCATTTCAGAAGTGCCCAGGGTTGCCCAGGGATCTTGTTAAAATGTAGATTCTGAGTTAATAGTCTGGAGCGGTAGATGAGACTGTATCTGCATTTCCAACAAGCTCCCAGGTGATGCTCAGATTCAAAGATTCGAGTGCTTTGAATGACAAGAACTTGGCACATATCAGAATCGCCTACCTGCCTTCGCTCTGTTCTCTCCCTTGCATCTCCGTGTTTCCACCATTCTCCTTTGCAATTTCTACTCCCTGTGTTTGGAGCACCTCTCACCCAGCTCTTCAGCTTCCTCCTCCGTCTCAGCTTCAATGTGGCTTCCTCACAGTGGCTTCCTCTTGTTACCAAGTTCATACCACTCACCACACAGAGCAGGCCAACCAACCCGGGGTTAGGTGCTGGGCCCCGGGATGGTGACTATATCCAGAAGATTGAGGAAATGGTGGACTAGTGTCCCAAAGAACCGTCTTGCTTGGGTTTGGATGCTGTTGTCTTTCACAGAGCTAAGAATGGGATTTGATAAAGTAGTTGTAAATATTTCTTGGCTCTGGCCTGACTGTGGAGAGGATGTGTTAATTTCTTCTCCCCTGCAGCCACTCAGAGGTGATCCTGGTCAGGATGTTTCCTGTGAGCTAAACAAAGGTATTTTGTTTAGCTAAGCTCAGATATCGGGGAAGGCAATGGCACCCCACCCCAGTACTCTTGCCTGGAAAATCCTATGGACGGAGGACCCTGGTGGGCCGCAGTCCATGGGGTCGCTAAGAGTCAGACACGACTGAGCGACTTCACTTTCACTTTTCACTTTTATGCATTGGAGAAGGAAATGGCAACCCACTCCAGTGTTCTTGCCTGGAGAATCCCAGGGACGGCAGAGCCTGGTGGGCTGCTGTCTATGGGGTCGCACAGAGTCGGACACGACTGAAGCGACTTAGCAGCAGCAGCAAGCTCAGATATGGGAGGCAGGGTTTCTGGAGATAAGCCATTACACACACTTCAAACTATAGGCAACATCCCTTTAGTGACCGACTTGTGGAAGAAGCAATAGAATACAAAGGTTAAAGTAAAAGAAGCAGATTCAACATGGAGTCAGATTTGTTCTTCCCTCTTATCCCTGACCACTCTATCCATGCCACCCCTCATTCCTGATTATTCTCTATTAGAATAACTATTTCTTCCATCATAGCTTGTCCTGACTCAATCTATAACCATTTGTCTATTTTTCATTGTTTATTACATGTGTCCCTAATTAGTTACAAACTTCCAGGAAGACAGGAGCCATTATTGATATATTTTCTGTATCTTTATCATGTCTTAAGTTTCACCTACGTGTTAGTGTTAGTTGCTCAGTTTCCTCTGACTCTTTGCAACCCCATAGACTATAGCTCACCAGGCTCCTCTGTCCATGGGATCCACCAGGCAAGAATACTGAGTGGGTGGCCATTTCCTCCTCCTGGGGATCTTCTTGACATAGCGATCAAACCCACATCTCCTGCTGTCTCTTGCATCGCAGGCAGATTATTTACAGTCTGAGCCACCAGAGAAGCTCACCTATACACTGGATATTATACTAAACGCTTTCCATTTGTCTTATTCATTCATTCCATCAGTTCTGTAAGTTAGACCTTTTCCGTCACTGGTTTACAGACAAGATAATAGATGCCCTTTAAAAACAGCACACAGACTTCAAACATTTGAGCAGAAAGAATAGAGATCCGGGAAAATGGTTATCACATGTTCTGCCCCCCGCCCTCTGCCTGTGTTTCACCTGTGGGTGGAGATGTTAGCAATGGATGACTGCTCCCATCTCCACATGGTCCCCACAGTGCACCGCCCAGAGGGGACAGCAATCCCATCCCTCCCTCCTGCCTTGCACAGCTGAGCCATTCTGATGCCAAAGACAACTGCTAAACAGGAAGGCAGAACTAACAGAAATTCAATAAGGAAGCTACCAAGACTTAATCAACATTACCAAAACCACCGCCAGCTGCTTTGTATTATGCTCCAACTCCGGGCCACAAGCTTTAAGAATAAAATCATACAAAATAACTTGGGAGAGACATCTATTTCCAGGGCAAATGTGCAGCATGGCTTGGACAAGCATGCAGTCCTCTGAACTGTTTCTAACATCAGGAACCAGGGGCAGAGATGCTCTGAGACTGCTTTGTCCTTTCTGCAAATACAAATTCTAGTAAGCATTTAGAACTTGGGGTTTAGTATTTAGAACAGTATTTAGAACTTGGGGTCCACAGACAGCTTTTCCAGGTAGAACAGGGCGTTTGTCACCCTCATTTATCAGAGAGGATACTTCAGAGTTGGTCGGGAATTAAGTATTCGGTTTTCATTGCCCAGGATGATCCTGGAAGGGGGCAGATAAGGTCACTTACATAATTCTGTGTACAAGTAAACATTTCATTTCTCGTTGTGGAGAAAAGACAAGAGAAGTGGGAGATGTGGTGTTGTGATTCTAAAGCCCCTTCAAATACTGGCTTAGGGGCTGACTCTCCTGGAAGGCAGGGGTGCACAGGGCCTGCCATGTTCTTGTTATTTTTGATGAATTGTGGTCTAGCCACAGGGCAGGAAGCTCAGAGCCCCCGGGTCACGTGGTTGGAGCTTGCACAGATACTGAGGTTTGAAGCATTTTACTGTAGCCAGACCCAAGGAGACCTTCCAGCGCTGTCTCCAGGTTCCCTTCCCCTTCCTTCTTCTCCGAGCTCAGCCCCAGCTGCAAAAAATCGAGCCCAGTTGCACTCCTCCCCCACACCCTGCCACCTATACACTCCAGCTGAATATGAAAATTGATCTCTAATTGTTGGCTACAAGCTTGACTAGCTTTGAATTAGCAGCTAAAGCTGTATTCATTAATCTGAACAGGGACGAGCAGGCAGACTGTCACAACACGGCTCAGCTCAGTAGTCATGCAGAGCAGGGGAGGGGCTCGGGGCACTTTGAAAGTGCAGCCGCCCCGTCCATCAGCCCCACGCGCTGGTGGGGAAGCGGGGAGGCAAGCAGCCACAGCATCCTAGGAGACGGATGGCGGGCCTCCGAGTCCACCGTCCCAGGGGCATCCCAGCCGTGATCGATGGTGAGCCACAGCGATTAAACTGCTGTGCTTTTTAAATGCCATTCTGGGATGGGATGCCATCCCATCAAGGTGCTGTTTAACATTTATCAGACATGTGCTGGGGTGGGGCTGGGGGCCCATGGAGTCATGATTTGGGGAAATAGGAACAAACGTTCTCACGTTTGTTTGAAGTGAGACAGGCATCTGAATGAAACTGGATCCTCTTCTGATGTGTTCTCTTCAACACGCAAATAAACTGGAGCAGAATGCTTTTTGGACAATTTTAAGATATTTTTAATGTTTATTTGTTTACTTTTGGACTGCAGGGTGTGGAAGGTGGGATCTGCTATATGGAGTCTTGAGTACAGTTTCCTATGCTATTCAGTAGATCCTTGCTGTTTTTCTATTTTATTAGATATGGGTGTGTATCTGTGAATCCCAACCTCAGAGTGTATCCACTCTCCACCTTTTCCCTTTGGTGAACACAAATTTGTGTTCTAAGCTGGTGACTGTGTTTCTGTTTTCTAAGATTAATTTGTCTCATTTTTAGATTCCATATATCCATGGTATCATATGATATTTGTCTTTCTTTATCTGACTGACTTAGTGTGATGATCTCTGGATCTTAGATGTGCGTTGACAGATTAATGGATAAAGAAGATAGTGTGTTAGTTGCTCAGTCGTGTCTGACTCTTTGCGACCCCATGGACTCCAGCCCACCAGGCTCCTCTGTCCATGAGATTTTCCAGGCAAGGATACTGGAGTGGGTTGCCATTTCCTTCTCCAGGGGATCTTCCCAACCCAGGGATCGAACCCGGGTTTCCTGCACTGCAGGCAGATTATTTACCAACTGAGCTACAAGGGAAGCCCATACAGAAGATATGGTGTATATTAATATATACAATGGACAATTAGCCATTAAAAAACAAAGAATGAAATGACATTTGAAGCTACACGGTTGGATGTTGGATCTAGAGAGAAACAGTTGCTTTCTAACTTCTGGTGGTGCACCCTGGACAGATGAAACCTACTTGTGTGAGTGGGAGAAGGAGGTGGGAGTGGTGGCTCTCAGTTGCCGCTGTTAGAATCACCTGGAGAGCTTTGAAAACAGCAGCGACTGGGGCCTGTATGATCCAGTCAGCCTGGGTGGGACAGAGTATGTAGTCCATGGTTTCTCTTTCCTGTAGGGATATTCCCAGAGTAGAAGACTTGTTAACAACAGCATCAACAAAACTCAACTTTCCATCAGAACTGCATATGATGTTGAAGGGCAATGTAGTGGTCCGTATTATTTTCCTCTGCTACCAATTTGTATTTATTTGTTCATTTAATCAGAAGACTGAACTCATGGCAATTGTCAATTTCAAACTTGAAAATATGAGACCTAGATTGACTTATGCGTTGAGCAGCAGGACCATGAATGTGGGAGGTGTGTGTGTTTGGATACCAGCCTTTAAAAAGGCAGCGGGAGTCACGTTCTTTGACTACCAGAAAATTGCTGATAACTTCATCTGTCTTCCTTCCTACCTTCTGGCCTTCTCTTCCATGTATTCTTTTCCTTTTCTCATTAGGTGGTAGCATGATTGTTTTATAACCTTAGCAGATGCTTTTGTTTTTCAATTTAAATTTTATTTTTAATTGGAGGATAATTGCTTTACAACATTGCATTGGTTTCTGCCATACGTCAACATGAATGAGCTGCAGGCATACACATGCCTCTCTCCCTCCCTCCCCATCCCACCTGTGACTTTGGGTTCCCTGCATCATACAGAAAGTTCCCCTTGGTTCTCTATTTCACACATGATAATGTACATGTTTCAATGCTGAAGTCATCCCACCCTCTCCCTACTGTGATCAGAAGTCTATTCTTTATGTCTGCATCTCCTTCACTAGCAGATGCTCTTAAATGTCTCCTACACAGGTTGCCTTTTCCCCGCCTTCATTACCCTTCAAGCAGACAGTGGGTCTTGTGATTTTTGCCTCAAGAGAAAAGCAGAACAAGAATAGGATGACCACAAAAAAGACACACAGATTTAGGTTCTTCAAAACCAGTCCCTTCAAGGAGACTGCTCTTGTTAACCAAGAATTAACCAAGAATTCCAAGAAAGGAGTTCTGGTTGTTTATTTGGGGTTGTTAGGACTGCAGCCTGGGAAACATAGATTCAAGAAGCACTTGAATTGTGTTCTGCCAAACGACAAAATGGGAGAGGCTTATAAAGGGAAAAAACTTCAAGTATACATAAATTGTCAAGAATTTGGATTGTAGCCGGTAGGGAGTAAGGGCTCTTCTAAAGTGAAGATTGGTTGGAGTTCAAAATGATTCTGTAACTTCAGAATGGGGGGACTTTGAAACTACAAGGGTGCAGCTAGCAGCAGCTAGCAGATTTTGTTTTGAAAACAGGTCATGGTGTCCTTGAGTTTGATACAGTTCAGAGAAATTTCATGTGTTTAATGGGGCAGGGACATGTCTGGGACCAGACCCTCAATCAGTTCAGTTCATTCGCTCAGTTGTGTCCGACTCTTTGTGACCCCATGAACCGCAGCACACCAGGCCTCCCTGTCCATCACCAACTCCCGGAGTCCACCGAAACCCATGTCCATCTAGTCAGTGATGTCATCCAACCATCTCATCCTCTGTTGTCCCCTTCTCCTCCTGCCAATCTTTCCCAGCATCAGGGTCTTTTCCAATGAGTCAGGTCTTTGCATCAGGTGGCCAAAGTATTGGAGCTTCAGCTTCAGCATCAGTCCTGCCAGGACTGATCTCCTTTAGGATGGACTGGTTGGATCTCTTTGCAGTCCAAGGGACTCTCAAGAGTCTTCTCCAACACTACATTCAAAACCATCAATTCTTCGGTGCTCAGCTTTCTTTATAGTCCAGGTCTCAATGGCTCTCCATTTTTGTATGCCTGAACCATGAGGACCACATTGTGATTTCCATTTGTGATCATTCTGATAGAATACCTTCAAGATGATGGAATTCCTCCAGGTGGAATGAAGAGGAAAGAGGGGCAGCGAGAATCAGAACCTCATGAGAGGACTGGTGGGAAGACAGGATGAGGCAACAAGCCTGCATGAGGCCTAAGAGCAAAAACAGTTAGTCTAACTTTCTTCATGGTGGCCCCTAAAATGGAAAAGCCCAGGGAGGGATGGCTGTGGGGCCCGTCTCAACGTATAAGCTATGGACAGCTCATCAGACACCACCTTGTCTCTAGGCAACAGAATCATCAGAGATGCAGGGACCCTGGGGACAGGAGCATCTCTGCAGGGATCGTGTAGGCGGATGGCAGAGCCCCAGTGTGCTGCTTCTCATCCTGCTCACAGAGCCGATTGTGTTGCTGTTCACATTGCCTCCTCTGCTTGCTGAACCCTGGGTAGACAAGGCTCAAGCTAAGCAGCTGGAAGAAGATGTGAGGAGTCATAGGAACCGCGGACACGTTTACTCTCTCCTGGCTGACGCAGCAGCTGTAACGGTAGACACACTGTATTTCATCCGCTTGTGGACACAAAGGGCAGACACAGCTGTGATGCCACCGCTTCCTAAGTTCCACTCACGTGTGCATACTGCACACAGCCCAGCAACCCAGCAGGAACCCCGAGATGCCCACGTGCAGTGCTATAAATTATCTCAGCTATTTAAAAAACGTGGGGCAGAGAGCCTGAACATGTCATCTTGGCAAATTTGCTCTCTCCCCACACCCAGGATGGAGGATGGGCAGCCGGTAGATCCTTGTAAAGACAAGTGGCACAAGATCAGATAGAACAGGATTGTTGTTCTGTCACCAAGTTGTGTCCAATCCCATGGACTGCAGCACACCAGGCTTCTCTGTCCCTCACCATCTCCTGGAGTTTGCCAAGTTCATGTCCATTGAATTGGTGATGCCATCTAACCATCTCATCCTCTGTTACCCCTTCTGCCCTCAATCTTTCCCAGCATCAGGGTCTTTCCCAATGAGTCATTCTTTCCATCAGATGGCCAAAGTAATGGAGTATCAGCATCATTAGCTGAAGCATTAGCTTCAGCATCAGTCCTTCCAATGGGTATTCAGGGTTGAGTTCCTTTAAGAATGACTGGTTTGATCTCCTTGCTATATATGGAACTCTCAAGAGTCTTCTTCAGCTTCACACTTCAAAAGCACCAATTCTTCAGTACTCTGCTTTCTTTATGGTCCCCCTCTCACACCTGTATATGACCGCTGGAAAGGCCATAGTCTTGACCGTATGGACCTTTGTTGGCAAAGTGGTGTCTTTGCTTTTTTAGTACACTGATGTCTAGGTTTGTCATAGCTTTCCTGCCCAGAAACAATAGTCTTCTAATTCCATGGCTGCAGTCACCATCTGCAGTGATTTTAGAGCCTAAGAAGGGGAAATCTGTTACTGCTTCCACTTTTTCCCCTTCTATTTGCCTTGAAGTGAAGGGACTGGATGCCATAATCCTAGTTTGTTTAATATTGAGTTTTAAGCCGGGTTTTTCACTCTCCTCTTTCACTCTCGTCAAGAGTCTCTTTATTTCCTTTTTGCCTCTTCCATTAAGGTGGTATCATCTGCATATCTTAAGGTGCCCTCTAAGATCTTTGGAGACTCTGTTAATGTGATCTCCTTTTGGTAGAAGTAAAAGATAAAAATACATCATGATGAGTAAACATTGCCATACACTGAGTGTGACAAGCAGAATTCTATGGAGAGTTTTTTAAAATTTATTTTTATTTACTTGGCTGCACAAGGTCTCAGATGCTGCACGCAGGATCCTTGATCTTCCTTGAGGCAGGTGAACTCTGAGTTGTGGCTTGTGGGATCTAGTTCTCTGACTAGGGATTGAACCCAGGCACCCTGCATAGGAAGCTCTGAGACTTAGCAAGTAGACCACTACCGAGGTCCCATTAAATATCCTCCCATTTAGAATAAGGCCTCCCTCTGCACAGAAAAGTCTGTTGCTTTAAATGAAAGGCAAGCAGGTAGAGAAACAGACCTCTAAGAGATAATTCCATTTGCAAGAGATGGCGTCTAATCTATTTTCATGACAAAGTGTAAAGGACTTTTCACTTTATTCATCACTTCATTAATCTAATTTCAAAAGGGAAAGCCTGCACTGAAAACAGAGGTTATTCACATTTCAAACAAACTCCTTAGTAATAAAGAGTGAGCAAAGCACTCAACTATTAGACTCGGTTGCTTTTCTACCAGCTGGAGATGAGTACAGTGAAGGTCACGCTATTGAAACTTATATGTGGAGAGATATATGAGGTTGGCATTGAAGAAGGAATTGTTTTGCAGAATGGCAAATAATAGATCTGTTATGCACTGTGTATCACAGTAGAGTTTGGAAACACGAGCAGTTCAATGGCATCTATTTCCATTTGGTTTTACTTTACAGAATAAATGAAAAAATTCCACGGTAACTGTGAGAAAGAGGTAGAGTCATATATACCAAACACCATTCTGCAAAGTAAAGGATGGCTTTGGAACCACTGGAAACATTCCCACCCCAGGAATTTCCAGGACATCTGGTAAGTCAACAACATTATCACAAACATTATGGCCAACCATGTCAGTTCTTGCAACAATGTATTCATTTTCCAAATGTTCCAGCTGAGAAACCCACATAGAACATTCCCCCATCTAGCAGATGGCTAATGGGGAAGCCAGTATTTTCTGTGGAAACCAGTTTCTTTTAACATTAGACGTTTTCAGCAGAGAGAACAAATAATCATTTGTTTTTCTATTCTGTTCTATCACATCCATAAAGAGAATGCATTTCAAACTATTAATTTTAAAAGTGCATAAGAAATTTCCTTAGGAATACAGAGCTCAGAGGTTTTTCGATCTTGAAATGCTGGTGGTGGGGATAAGCCTGAGATGGAGGAATTAGGGAAAACTTGAGCTTTTCTGTATTATTATTATTATTTTTGTTAATTTGTAGGGGGAAATCTTTTAAAGGATGTGGGTGGAAATGAGTTTGCTCCTGCGTACCTCAGATTTACAACTGATTTGTAGGTTGAAGAGATTATGAATAGGATTTTATTTTTACAAGAGATGAAACAAAATGAACGAGGTGCCTCTGCCAAGCTTATTTTCAGGAAGAGTTGGAAGAGGAGGCAAACAAAAGATAAAACATGTTGTTTGAATAAAACTGAGTTAATACTTCCAGTTTCCCACAGACTACATTTACTGTACTGGGAAAGTGGGTTGATGTGCCTTAAAATATTTCACCTTCATGTATTATCGTCAAGCATTCAAGTAAATATAAATGGAGCACGTTAACATTTGTCACCCATATGTTAGCAGGTAGGAACTCATAAATGGATGGTTTTGTTGGTTTGGTTTGTTTTGTTTTCTAAGACCTTCAGTGGATTAAGTGGAAATTTCCACTTTTCCAGTAATGAGTGTGTTTACGTCCCTGCTATCTGACTAAAGCCCTTTCATTTTGCAATTAATTTCATGCTGCCATGCAAAAATACTGGCATGTGACATTACACCTATTTTTATAACAGGCTCATTCACTCTTTCCATTAATATTAAAATTACTATATACCTATTATGTATGAAAATATATGCTTGGCTCTGCTGGAGACATGACACATACATGAAAGTTAATGGTGCAAAGATATGTTTAATTTTAGTAACATATCAAAAACATTGACTTCCCTCCTTTAAAGGCATGGGTATCTTAGCTGAAATACCCATTGGGAGGTTGTTAGTAGTCCGGCTTTCTCAAGTCCATACAACTTGGAGTCTAAGATATTGTCCAGGGAGAACTAACAGACAAAGATGTGCTCTTCCTGGAGCAGAAGAAGGATTTTGGTTCAAGGATCAAGAGACCCCCAATTCTGTAAACAGCTCCTTAATCTGTGCAGTGGGTGACCAGTGCCGCCTCTCCTTTCTCAGAGACGCCTGTGTCCTAACCCCCACAAGCTATGAATATGGCTTAGCCAAAGCGCTTGCATGTGACCACGTTAAGGATCTCGAGAGAGAACGATCACCTGGATTATCTTGGGTGACCTCAATGTAATCACAAAGATCCTTCGGAAAGGAAAGTGTGAGGGTCTGACTCAGTAAAGATGTGACTCTGGAGGAAGAGATTGAAGTGATGTACTCTGAAAGTGAAGGGTACCATAAACCAAGACAAGCAGGTAGTGTCTAGAAGTTGAAAAATGCAAGGAAAGGTATTCTTCCCTGCAATCTCCAGCGAGGAGCACAGCAGCCCAGCTACCATCTTGGTTTCAGCCCAGTGTGACTCCTGTGATATTTCTAGCCTACAGAACTGTGAGGTAATAATCTACATTGTGATAAACCAATACATTTATGGTAATTTGTTAAAGCTACAATAGGAAACTGATAGAATCAGAAATTCATAAGTACGTATTGCAGCTTCTGGAAGGAAGGTGTAAGCCCAAGCAGAAAAGAGCTGTGACATAGCAAGAATTTCTCAGCCCTGGCAGGGTCATACCCACCCAGACCAGCATCAGTCTTACACAGGAGCAACCCATGGGCAGCAGGCAACCGGGGAAAGATGCTTATCTTTCCCTTTACTGCTGTCTTGTCTTGATGACATATTTAAGATCATTTAAAACTCAAAATGGAGTAGCTATGGTTCACGTATCTGAAAGGGATGGCCATTGTGGATCTGGTTTCAGATCCTTCCTTCCTTCTGAATATAGCATATTCAAAGAAAAGCGTTTAAAACATAGATGGCTCCAGAAGCTGTAGATACTTTCTGAGCATCCTTCTATGATTGCGCCTCCTCTGGCACCACCTCAGGGTCTAGAGGCAATACTTTGTGATAATTGTGATGGTGATTTTCTTGTCATCACAATGTTATCATCAATGATTATAACCCACAACAACGCTGTCATTTTTTTACCCTGCTTCCAAGGCTTTCCAACGCTCTGTTCAAATGCTCTCATTTCCTCTTATTTTTCTACTTGAACCCTCTTCTGTAACTTCCAGTCGATTTATATTACGCTCAACATGTTAGGTTATGTATATCGCTTCTCCCTTTATATTAGTCCCATCAAATCCCTTCCTCCAAGCCTCCTGTCTCCAACTCACCCTTTTCTTATGGCCCTGGGGGTGGTTTTCTGATGGGCTTGCTTCTTCAGGATTCTGTCTCCCTTGAACTGCTCTAGTTCTTATATCTTTTCCACCCATTTAATTAAAAAAACTATTTTATTTATTTATTTGTCTGTACCGGGTCTTGGTTGCGGCATGTGGGGTCTTTGTTGCAAAGCGCAGGCTCAGCAGTCTCAGTGCGAGGGCTTGGTTGCTCCTGGGTATATGGGATACTAGTTTCCTGGCCAGGGATCACACCTGTGTTCCCTGAATTACAAAGCAGCTCTTAACCACTGGACCGCCAAGGAATTCCCTATTCCAGCCATGTTATATGTCCCTCACAGTGTTGCGTAATGTCGTTCATTAATAATATGAAGCCCTAATGGGTTTGTTACTGTTAATGACATTTTATTCACTATTAATTTGTTCACTCAACACACATCTGTTAAACACACCACGGGATGGATGTCAGTTCTGTATATATGACAGAAAATAAAATGTACAAAGTCCCCGCCCTCGTGGAGCTTACATTCTGGAACTGGAAAAGAAATAATTAACAAGTAAACAAGTAAGTAAATAAGATAATTTTAGTAAATAAGTCGATAAAATATCAAAGTGATACATCTTATGCTGGAAGCAGGAGTGGGAATGGTGGGGAGAATTAAGATGTTTTTACCATTAAGGGTAGCAAACTTCAAGTCAGAGATCACAGCCAGTGCAAAGGCCCTGAGGCAGAAACAAATGTGAAGTGGAGGAGATGAGGAAAGGGAGCAGGGGGAAAGAGGTAAAAGTGGTCGTGGATAAGTCATGTTGTCATTTAGTTTTGAATGGTGACTAGTTATGGGAACTGTTAAGTAGTTTTGAATTTTTCTAGATGCATTGCGGAACCAGGATGAAGTTTAAAGAATGGGAGGGATGTGCTTTCATTTACTTATGAGCTCTTACCTCATCTTATCCTTTGCTTTTTTTATATACCTGTTTTCCCCATAGCTAGAGGGTTCACTTTTTGCAGTTTGAAATGTTTACTCTTGATACTGTATACATTGCAAAATCTCAGTGGATGCCCTTTCAAGTCTGTAATTATACTAACACTTTCCCATGTCAAACTTCCTGAGAGTCTGGAGGACACTCAAAAACCCATTGACTCAGTAAAGTTTCAATTGGACAAGTGAAGTACTTTTGTGCAGTTATTACATTGTCAACAAACATGACCCACCTTGTAGGCAACTTGAGAAGTGCCAAAGTCCTCGTGAGTTGTTCCTTATCTAAAGCGTGCCTTCTTTCCTATTGGGGGTGACTTGATGAGACTTGAATTCCGGCTGACCTTCCGTGCACTCCTCAAAGCAAGCTGTGCAGACCTGGGATGAGGAGCTGAAGTTTGTAATAAACCTGGCAGACACAACCCTTGCCTTTCCACTTACATTTCCCAGCGACTTTGTGCAGTTCATCTCCATACGGTATGTGCTTCTGAGAACTTGAAACCAGCAAAGAAACTGTCACGAAGTGAAAATGAGCCCTACCCAAACTCATCACCTTGTGCAAAAACGGAGACAGGAACATGTAAGGTGGTGGGAAGATCTGATAATAATAAAGAGATCTTTTTTTTGACAGCCTCAGAGCATGCATCTAGCCCTGAACATACCATGTGACTGATACTTAGACTGCTCTTTATTATCTAAATAAGCAACAGTGTGCTTCAGAATCAGAAAGAAAGCTGTGTGATTCTGTGAAATAAGGCAGCCCAGGAGCAAGGCATCTGGCTGTTGGCCTCAGGCAGGGTTTCTCAGGGCCTGGGAGAAGGGGCTCCGGGGCTAGCAAGCTGAGATTAGTTATTAGACAGCAACCCCAAAGCAACCCAGCCTCAGAGGGAAGAAGTGAGACTCTGACCACCCTCCAATACTCCTCAATGTCGCCATTGAACTAATTTCCCCAAAAGGGGCACTCCCTTTCAGCACATGCCCTTTTATACTCGCTGAAATGACCTGAAATTGTACATATAGATGGATCCTGTTTAAATGGCTCAACTGAGTAGCCAGTCACATGATATTCCTGCTGGTGAGGTGACTGCTTCACTACTCCCATAACTGTCCCCCAAAAAGGATCAGAGATGCTTGAAAACAATGTCACTTAAAAATTCTCCCCAGAGATGCAGTTTTAGGAGGAAACAGAACAGTTCCGGTCACCTGGCACCTACTCTTCAGTTTTAGAGTGGACAGATATTGATTAGACTGCTACCGTTTTCCCAGCACAGAGGAAACCAAAAGGAAGCTGAGGTTATGAAATAGACAAATGCACAAGAAATAATGTTTAGGTAATATGAAAAGTTCTCAGTGAAGACATGATCTCTGTCTTGGGATGTAAAAGAAAAGAAAAATTTAGTCGTGAAAATACTGAAACAGGAAAGGGGGATGTCTTCTAAAGAAAGGACCTGGGATGTGCCTTTTGCTAAATGTGTTCCAAGAGTGGAAATATACCAGAAAGTGCAGACTGTGCAGTATGAGGAGGAAAGAGAGACAACCATGGACCCAGGATCTGATCAGGCAGAGGATCTTAGTCACAGATGTTTAGATGTATTCTAAATGTAGTGTGAAGCCACTGAAAGCCTTTAAGTAGGGGGAGATGGACTCAGACATGTTTTGCAAAGGAGTACTTTCTCTGCATTTTGATATATATATACCAGATATATTGATAGAGCTTGGAGTCTTGAGAAAGCAATACTAATTTGCTGCTGCTGCTGCTAAGTCACTTCAGTCGTGTCCAACTCTGTGTGACCCCATAGAATCCCTGGGATTCTCCAGGCAAGAACACTGGAGTGGGTTGCCATTTCCTTCTACAATGCATGAAAGTGAAAAGTGAAAGTGAAGTCGCTCAGTCGTGTCCGACCCTCAGTGACCCCACGGACTGCAGCCTTCCAGGCTCCTCCACCCATGGGATTTTCCAGGCAAAAGTACTGGAGTGGGGTGCCATTGCCTTCTCCGATTTAGCACATTTCAATTTTTTCTTCCTTCCATACCATTCATTCTTATACATTTATTGTGTATAAATGTATACATATTATGTATACGTGTATACATATTATGGCTAGGGCTTCTCAGGTGGGGCTAGTGGCAAAGAACCTGCCTGCCACTGCAGGAGACTTAAGAGATGTGGGTTTGATTCTTAGGTTGGAAGGATCCCCTGGAGGAGGACATGGTAACCCACTCCAGTATCCTTGCCTGGAAAATCCTTTGGACAGGGGAGCCTGGCAGGGTTACTGTCCATGGGGTTGCAAAGAGTCAAGCACAACTGAAGCGACTTAGCTTGCACACACTCTATTTACATAGGAACTATTGACATACAGGGAAGATAGAAGGTTGCTGTTTAGGGTGTAAGGCCGTACAAAACATGTAAAATCTTCACACCTGTGATGCATGATCCCCTAGTCCAAAGTTCAGAGATTCCAGGAGTTCAAAGAGAAGCAAGTCTTTGAACCTGGGGAGTCACAAGAGCTGTCCTTTGGCAAGTTGCTCCACCTTGTTCCCATTTCCCTCCCGGGATTCTAGGTGTTTCAACATATTTTAAACTTAAATGCATGGCTACAAAACTTCCATGTAAGTAATGCAGAAGTTAGTATTTTGTGTGTGTGTGTGTGTGTGTGTGTGTTTGTGTGTACGTGCGTGTGGTTGAAGGAGGGTAGGTTCCGGGTAACAAAATTCAGATAATTTCATTAAGGGCCAGCCCTTACATTGCAGCATGATCCAGTTAAAACTGTGTAACAAACTAGTGTTTAACTTCAACAATGTTTAGAAATATCTTCACAGAAATGATGTCACCACATGTAACAGAGAGATGTTGAAGTATATAGCATTTAAAGAGTGAAACTACTAGCAAATTTTACAAGGAAGCCTAGGAGGAACCTGCTCTTACTTAAGGGGATTTTGTGTGTTATTTCTGATGACTTAAAATCTCTGTTACGTCAACTAGAAAACAGCTTTCTAAAAAGCTAATAGATGGGCTCCCTGCTATCATCAGGTAAAACATATGTGCCAACAGCATAAAGACTTATTTTCACCTTCATTCTTATCTTGGCAAAACAGTCCACTGACTGTATCTGCCTTTGTCTGGCCGAGGTTTAGCGCTGCTGGAGTAGGCATTAAAGCCAGAAAAAGAGAGAGGGACACCCGAGCTAGTTCCACAGCCACAGGCATAAGCCATTATCTCCACCCTGTGAAAAATTGCCCGATTTCCTCTCTTGATAAAACCAGACATGAGTTTAAAAACATTACTTGGAAACATACACCGCAAATACCTGAGTCCGTACTTCTCTTTCTTTATCACTCACCAGAGCCTTTGAGAATCGGAAAGAAAAAAAAAAAAAGGTAACTACTTGCAATGAAAAGCACTTACAGAGGGTAAAATGTTAAGATTTCATTTTTGATGCACCATTGATAGAAGTGTTATCTCTGGAGGGTTTTATTCAATCACGGGCTTGAGGTGCTGAAACACGCAGCGGGTAAGAGAAGGGAACAGGGTTTTACCAAGGCATCAGAGAAAGTCCTGCAGCTGGGTCTTCTGTTGCTGCCTCTGCCCTGGTCCTCTCAGGACCAATCGTCTGGACCAATAGGCCCTGTCCATGGAGATGAGCGCTCCCCGAGTGCTCTCCGAGTTTGGCCTGAGTGCCCTGACAGCGCCCTCTGCCGTCAGTCCGCATCCCACCTTCCCAGCCTCATTCCCAGCTGAAGCCCATGCCGCACTCCACACTGCCATCCCCCCAAGCTCTCCATCACCCTGCAGACGCCCTCGTGGGCACCTCACTCTGCACCTTCGTCCCTGATAGTCTTAGCACATTCGATGACCCCTTTTGAATTTCACCTTTTTTTCATTAACTCGTCTCCATAACCCTGATAAGATCATTTATTTATTTATTGTTTTGGCTGTGCTGCATCTTAATCGAGGCACGTGGGATCTTCAGTCTTGCTTAGGGTATGCTGGTTGAGTGCCTCAGTGAATTCTTAGATGTGACAGTGAATTTTTAGTTGTGGCGTGCAGGACTTGTTCCGTGACCGGGGCTCAAACCTGGGTCCCATGCATTGGGAGACCAGAGCCTTAGCTACTGGACTACAGGCCAAGTCCCTCACATTCCTCTTTTATTCTAGTTGTGTTTCTATCCTCTCTTCCCTTCAAACTCTTATGTTCTTTGAGAAAAATGAATCATTTTATTACTATATCTCTTTTAGAAAGTATCACATCCCCAGGACGTTTATTGAGCATATTCTAATTGCACTGTTCTGGGTGCTGGGGAAACAAACAAGGAAACAAAATGCATAGAGTCCTGGTCCTCATGGCATTTATATTCTGAAAGTAAGAAAATAACAGGAAACAGGGAACATAGACAAACAAAGTAATTGCAAATTGTGATGCATGCTATAGAGCGGATGACCAGGATGATGGGATTAAGAGCAGCCCTCCAGGTTGTGGGAACCTGGAGGATGTAAAAGGCCACCCTGGGGAGTGGTCTGAAGTCAAATTGTGTTAAGGGATAAAGTGGTAAGAAATAGACCTGGACAGGTGGGCAGGAGCCATATTGCAGGACCAGGAGTTGGGACTCTCTTTTCAACCCAATGGGAAGCCTCTGGAGGATTTTAAGTAAGAATGTGATATTGTGTGATCTATATTTTTCCAAGATTCTATAGACATTTGTTGAATTAAACTATCTCCTGTAGGACCAGTTCTTACTTACTCCAAGGGTTAATGGTCTTGGTTTTTTCACTTAAAGCATTTGCCAAGCCTTCACGGACTCAGTGAGTAAAATAAAAGAATACTTAATTCAGAATATTCATGTTCATTGCCTTGACCAGCGAGTCTTAATGGTCTCATTTCCATTAGTCTATGAAAAAGGTTTCATAAAGCAAAATTCTAGTATAAATAGAAGACTGTGAGGATAGTATGGTACCCCTTTAGATGAATTCAGAGCAAATATTTTAAATTTAGCAAAAAAAAACCTTGTCCTTGTAATTAAAATTTATTTTTCCTGGCATCTAGAATCACTGCTCATAAACACAAGAAATTTTTTTTTTTTTATTGTTCTAAGCAGGAGTCTGCACATCCCTGATGGTGATTAACATTTCACCAACTTATTCATGGGGTGGGGGAATCTCTGCTGGTCTTCCTTTAGAATGAGTAAGTGAAGTGGTCCTGCTTTTCCACAGAGCAGCTAAAAAGAGGGGACAAGAGATATGATAACAACTTTTCTACTCAAGTGGTGGAAAGACTGAAGAGCAGCTTTTGTGTTTGCAAAGGCTGAATTCTATTGCTCTTAGGAAACTTTCCTGGTAATAATTCAACGTGGGGTAATTCAATAAGTTTATATGAGTAACCACCTATATGTAGCTGGAAAAATGGGAAATAGTTCACACAATGAAACCCAGCTATAAGGCAAACTGACATCAACAGAATGTTGGTGATTGATCCACCTGCTCTTCATAAACAGAGTAGGTCTGTGGCAGGGAGGATCTGGGCCATTTCTAATTTTATTCTTTTATTGGCACTCATCCTTATTAGATTGGAGATAGAGTAAATGTTTCAATTAACTTAAACGTATAACTGCTCTAGGATGGATTTCTAGGTTCCAGGTCCTCTGGGAGAAAATGAACTGCTTAATTTAACAACTGTGATTGCCAGTGAAATTTATCATGCAATGGGTAGTGGAAATTTCTCAACTTTTTGAAAGCAAGTTTTGGAATGATCATCTTTGGGAGAGGTGAAATTATGATCTTTCTATTAATAGCCTTTAAGTATTTTATGAAGTAATCCAGTAAAACTGACTTCTACCCAATCTCTGCTAGCCTCATTTTATTGGCAACATTTCATCCGTGGGTTGTTGTTGAGACATTTTTACTGTTTAGCCAGATGGGGCAAAATTTTACATAACTTAAAACATCTGCTCTCATTGCAGTCCAATATGATCATCTATTTATATTTTTGAATTATATTATTCATTTCCTTTTAAACGATCATGAAAATGTTTTCAGAAGGACAAGTTTACATGGTATTTGCCAAAGACATTTAACTTTTTCCTTTTTTCTTGTTTGTCTGCTATTAGGATAAGCCATATTGTGAGTCAAGAATGTAGTGAAATATTTAGATCTCTCTCCTGCTTTTGAAATATTTGATTTCATAAGTTAACTGTTGTTAATTCTGCTTTCCTATACACACCCACATATAATAGTTTCAATATTAATATAAAATACAGGAAGCCATTTTAGATTGGACCAATGATCTGACACAAAGTAAAAGTCTTCAAAAAACATTGTGAAAATAATACTGATCTGGAAAGAATGGAAATCTATGCAAAATAAGACAAAAGAAATAGAATCATTCCCAGGTGGCTCAAATGCTAAAGAATCTGCCTGAAATTAGAGAGACCAGGGTTCAATCCCTGGGTTGGGAAGATTCCCTGGAGAAGGGAACGGCAGCCCACTGCAGTATTCTTGCTTGGAAAATCCCATGGACAGAGGAGCCTGGTGGTCTATAATCCATGGGGTTGCAAAGAGTTATACATGAGTGAGCAACTATCGCTCTCATATTTTTTTTAACTTAGACATTAAACTGCTAAGTTACTTCAGTCGTGTCCAACTCTGTGTGACCCCATAGACATCAGCCCACCAGGCTCCCCCATCCCTGGGATTCTCCAGGCAAGAACACTGGAGTGGGTTGCCATTTCCTTGTCCAATGCATGAAAGTGAAAAGTGAAAGTGAAGTCGCTCAGCCGTGTCTGACTCTTCGCAACCCCATAGACTGCAGCCTATCAGGCTCCTCCATCCATGGGATTTTCCAGGCAAGAGTACTGGAGTGGGTTGCCATTGCCTTCTCTGAGACATTAAACTAGCTAATAATAAAAATTACCATTGTATAACTTACAGAGCATTTTTATACATAATAATCAAAATTGGATCCAGATGTTACCATTATTGTCCCATTTCATGGAAAATGAAACTAAAGCTTAAGGATATTTGACAACCTACCCAAGGTCACTGTACTTATACCACTGGGGCTTATACCAGTCTCTGTTATCAAATCCTCAGAAGGCTCAGCTAACAACACACACACATCCATGATTCCAAGAGAAAGACAACCAACGCTTTGTTTTTGGTTGGAACGCTGTTTACAAGGCCTGTTCCTCCTGTTAGTAACCTCCAGGGTCATAGTGCCTTTGCTGGTGTAGTGAGTTGAATTATGTTCCCTCCAAAAGATGTGGCAAGTCTTAACTCCCAGTACTTATGAATGTGATCTTGTTTGGAAATAGGGTCTTTGTAGGTGAAATTCAGTTAAGGATTGCAAGATGAGCTCAGTCTGGAATTACGTTGGGCCCTAAATCCAATGACACGTTTCCTTATAAAACACAAAAAAGGAGAAGATGCAGAGACGTAGAATCCAGGTACAGGTGAAGAATATCAAAGTTATGCAGCTATAAGCCACAAAACACCACAAATTGCCAACAACCACTACAAACTAGGAGAGAAACATGGAATGGAGGCTACCTCAGAGCTTCCAGAAGATACCAACCATGCCAGCAATTGCTTTTTCACTTCTGTCTCCAGAACAATGTTCATTGCAGCATCGCTTACAATAGTTAGGGTGTGGAGACAACTTAGATGTGCCCTGACAGATGAGTGCTGCAGACACACAAAGAAGCCTTGGTGCATGTGTACAGCATAATATTTGCTTCAGTTCAGTTCAGTTCAGTCCCTAAATCGTGTCCGACTCTTTGTGACCCCATGAATCCCAGCATGCCAGGCCTCCCTGTCCATCACCAACTCCCGGAGTTCACTCAAACTCATGTCCATCGAGTTGGTGATGCCATCCAGCCATCTCATCCTCTGTCATCCCCTTCTCCTCCTGCCCCTCAATCCCTCCTAGCATCAGAGTCTTTTCCAATGAGTCAACTCTTCTCATGAGGTGGCCAAAGTACTGGAGTTTCAGCTTTAGCATCATTCCTTGCAAAGAAATCCCAGGGCTGATCTCCTTCAGAATGGACTGGTTGATCAACATAATATTATTTAGCCATAAAAAGCAGTGAATTTGAATCTGCTCTAGTGAGGTGGATGAACCTAAAGCTCTTTTAACAGAGTGAAATAAGTCAGAAAGACAAATAGAGTATATATATATATATATATATAATCTAGAAAAATGGTGCTGGTGAGCCTATTTGGAAGGCAGCAATAGAGACATAAACACAGAGAGCAGGCTTGCAGACACAGCAGTGGGGGAGGGGGAAGGAGAGGGTGGGATTAATTGAAACAGCAGCACTGAAATATACACATCCGCATGTGTCAAATAGATACCTAGTGGGAAGTTGCATATAACACAGGCAGCCCAACCTGGCGCTCTGCAGGAACCCTGCAGCTTTGCAGCCCCAGCTCTGGGCTGGGCTGAGAGTGAGCTGGGGTGAGAGGTGGGAGGGAGGTTCAATAGGGAGGGGACATACATATATTTATGGCTGATACACATTGTTATACAGCATAAACCAACACAACATTGTAAAACAATTATCCTCCAGTTATTAATTTAAAAAAAGACAGGACTGTGAAAGAATACATTTCTGTTGCTTTAAGCCACTACGTTGGTGTGGTTTTTTTCATGCAGCCCTTGGACACAAAAACAGTTGGGTTTTCTTCTACAAATCATAGGAAGAATAGTATGCAAAAGTCATCATTTTGGCTACACTTGTTGGCTATAGAAAGCAGGAAAAGATGGTGAGATGAATGAAAAATACCAGCAGATCAAAATTAAGAAGCGAAGCTCTTAGTGAAGCAGGGAGTCTTCTCCATTGCTCCAAGGAGCCAGGTTTCTAGAGGCTACTTGCCTGTTTTCCCTGGCCTACAGGTTTTGAAATAGGAATGAATGTGATGGAGGAGACAATGATCAATTTTTTGTGTGTGTGTGATGTGATATGATATGGTAATTATATAATAATGATTATTATGCTTATTTAGAAAGTATTGGGTGGTTTAAATGGGGAAAATGCATGTAAAATATAGTTTTGGCACACAGTAGGTGCTCAACAGTGACTTTTATTCCTTACTCCATTAAACTTTAACTTTTGTTATTACTTCAGGACCAGTTTATCATCATATTAACTCAATCGTGTTGTCCTTTCTTGTGACTAACAAGCAAGTTTTTCAAGCTCTTTTTTAAAAAATTATCCTTTTCTAAAACTTTTTTTTTTTAATCCTTTAATGGTCTTTCTGACTCTGTCTTTATCATTTTCCTTGTTACCAACAGACAAGATATGTGTTGAATCCTCTTTAGTTTTGTTTTAAGAGAATAGGTTGAATATAATTTTTTGTTTCAAATTATACTCTCACCATACCCTACAAACCCACCCACTCTGTCTTTGAAAATCTCTGAACTAATATTGTAATTGTTGTTCAGTCACTTGCGTGTGTCTGACTCTGCAGCACTCCAGGCTTCCCTGTCCTTCACTATCTCCCAGCGTTTGCTCAAACTCTGATTGTGACTTACTGGAAACTGCCCTGCTGCTGTCTGACAAATGCTTACAACTGGCATTTCTAACTGACTTTGCAGGTGTGAAGTGAAAGTGAATGTCATTCAGTCATGTCCAGCTCTTGGCGACCCAGTCCATGGAATTCTCCAGGCCAGAATACTGGAGTGGGTAGCCTTTCCCTTCACCATGGGATCTTCCCAACCCAGGGATTGAACCCAGGTCTCCCACATTGCAGGTGGATTCTTTACCAGCTGAGCCACAAGGGAGGCCCCAAAACACAGGAGTGGGTAACCTGTCCCTTCTCCAGCGGATCTTCTCGACCCAGGAATCGAACTGGGATCTCCTGCATTGCAGACGGATTCTTTACCAACTGAGCTATCAGGGAAGCCCTGGAGGAGAACGTTTTTGGAGGAGAGCTTTTTTTTTTTTTTTGATTTTTATTTTTTTCTTTTCTCTTCTTTTCTTTTATTTAACTTTACAATATTGTATTGGTTTTGCCATATATCAAAATGAATCTGCCACAGGTATACATGTGTTCCCCATTCTGAACCCTCCCTCCCTCCTCCCTCCCCATACCATCCCTCTGGGTCGTCCCAATGCTTTTTAAATGAGGTAACCAGCAGCATGAGGGGGGCAAGGCAACCCACTTCAGTATTCTTACCTGGAGACTCTCATAGAGAGAGGAGCCTGGAGGGCTCCCAGGCTGTAGTCCTTGGGGTCGCAAAGAATCAGACACGATTGAGCAACTGAACAACAATCTTCAGCATATGCCTTACAAGCAGCTAGAATTACCCACTTGCATAAACTCAGGCCTGCCTAAGAGTAATACTATACAAACCAGGAACTCACGGTGACAATGCATAATACACCTTTAAAAGCCTGGAGGAACTATGAAGTTCAGTCCTCATTGGTATTTCCCAGTTAAAAGAAAACGTTTTTCAGAAGCCAGTGAACCTTTTTTAAATTTTTTGTTTTATTTTTTGAATTGGAGGATAATTGTTTTACAGTGCTGTGTTAGTTCCTGCCATCCAGCAGTGTTACTTGGGTTTAAGTATACATATATTCTGTCTCTCTTGAGCCTCCTTCCCACACTCTCAATCCCATGCGTCTTGGTGATTTATAAATAGCACCAAGCTGAGCTTCTTGCACCACACAGCAGCTTCCCACTAACCGTCTATTTTACACGCAGAAGGCAAGGGCACCCTACTCCAGTACTCTTGCCTGGAGGATCCCATGGACGGAGGAGCCTGGTGGGCTGCAGTCCATGGGGTTGCTGGGAGTCGGACACGACTGAGTGACTTCACTTTCATTTTTCACTTTCCTGCATTGGAGAAGGAAATGGCAACCCACTCCAGTGTTCTTGCCTGGAGAATCCCAGGGACGGCAGAGCCTGGTGGGCTGTCCAACTCTGTCGCACAGAGTTGGACACGACTGAAGCAACTTAGCAGCAGCAGGAGCAGTATACATATGTCAGTGCTCCTTCCTCAGTCTGTCTCACCCTCTCTTTCCCTTATTGTGTCCAAAAGCTTGTTCTCTAGGTCTGTGTCCTTATTCCCGCCCTCAGATAAGTGTATCAGTTCCATTTTTCTAGATTCCATATATATGCATTAATATACAACATTTGTTTTTCTCTTTTTGTCTTACTTCACTCTATGTGGCAGACTTTAGGTTCATTCACATCACTACAAACGACCCCATTCCGTGCCTTTTTATGGCTGAGTAATATTCCTTTCTATACATGGACCACACTTCTTTATCCATTCATGTGTTGATGGATGTCTAGGTTGCTTCCATGTCCTGGGTATTGTAAATAGTGCTTCCTCATAGGGGCACTACTGGGGTACATTGGGGATACATGTGACTTTTTGAATTATGATTTTCTTAGGGTATATACCTAGTAGTGGGATTTCTGGGCTATATGGCAGTTTTATTCCTTGTTTCTTAAGGAGCTTCCATACTCTTCTCCATAGTGATTGTATCAGTTTGCTTTCCCAATAGTGCAGTAGGGTTCCCTTTTCTTGACATCCTCTCCGACATTTATTATGCTTAGATTTTTTAATGATAGCCATTCTGACTGATGTGAGGTGATACCTCACTGTAGTTTTGATTTGTATTTCTCTAATAACGAGTGATGTTGAGCATCTTTTCATGTGTTTGTTGGCCATCTGTGTGTCTTCTTTGGAGAAATGTCTGTTTAGGTCTTTGGCCCATTTTTTGCTAGGGTTGTTTGTTTTTCTAATATGGAGCTTCATGAGCTGTTTGTGTATTTGGAGATGAATCCTTTGTCAGTTGCTTCATTTGCAATTATTTTCTCCCATTCTCAGAGAGATGTTTTTTCATCTTGTCTCCTTTGCTGTGCAAAAGTTTTTAATTAGGTTCCATTTGTTTATCTTTGTTCTTATTTCCATTACTCTAGGAGGTGGATCAGAGAGGATCTTGCTGTGATTTATATTGAGGAGTGTTCTGCCCATGTTTTCCTCTTAGTTTTATAGTGTCTGGCCTTATATTTGGGTCTTTAATCCATTTTGAGCTTACTTTTGTGTATGGTGTTAACAAGCATTCCAATTTCATTTTTTCATATGTAGTTGTCCAGTTTTCCTGGCACCACTTACTGAAGAGGTTGCCTCTTCTCCATTGTATGTGCTTGCTTCCTTTGTCAAAGGTAAGTTGCTCACAGGTGTTTGGGTTTATCTGTGGGCTTCCCCAGGTTATCCTGTTCCATTGATCAATATCTCTGATTTTGTGCCAAAACTGTACTGTCTTGATGACTGTAGCTTTGTAGTATAATCTAAAGTTAGTGAGGTCAGTTGCTCCAGCTCTGTTTTTCTTTCTCAAGTCCACTTTGGCTATTTGGGGTCTTTTGTATTTTCATACAAATTGTGAATTTTTTGGTTTTAGTTCTATGAAAATGCCATTGGTAATTTGATAAGGACTGCATTGAATCCGTAGACTGCTTTTGGTAGTATAGTCATCTTCATAAAATTGATTCTTTCAATCCAAGAGCATGGTGTATCTCTCCACCTGTTTGTGTCATCTTTGATTTCTTTCATCAGTGTCTCATAGTTTTCTGCATAGGTTTTTTGCCTCTTTAGGTAGGTTTTTGCCCCTAAATATTTTATTCTTCTTGTTGCAATGGTGAATGAGATTGTTTCCTTACTTTCTCTTTCTGATTTTTCATTATTAGTGTATAAGAATGCAAGGCATTTCTGTATATTAATTTTGTATCCTGTGACTTTACTAAATTCACTGATTAGCTCTAATACTTTTCTGATGACAAATATTTCGTTTCACTTCTTAGGGTGGGAAAGCTGGTCAAATACACTGTCCCGAGCAGGGCTTATGAAAACCCTATAGTGTGTGATGGAAACAGAGAGGAAGGAAATTAGGGCTTTCATAAGCAATCTACAGATTCAGTGCTTCTCTATGATCCCCAGCATTCTCCCCTCTCTCTCTGCCTCCCCTACTCCACTCCTTTACAGTCCTCACTGACATCTCTTAACTCCAGCTATACACATTCCCTTCTGGAGAAGGTTGGTTTTGCCAAGGCCATTCTCTTTCTTTGGCTAGGATAAAGGGTGAGAATCTCCAGTTTAAAAGGTAATTTTTAGACCTATCACAATATTAATTGATAAACTTTTAACTGTACTTTCAGATTATTATAACATTTCCTCTTCCATTTTTTATGAGCTTCTCATAACACATGACTGCTTTTAGAAGGCTGAGACTTCAGAGTGGTACTTGGCTTGCTTGAGGGAAGTGCAGAGGGGAAGTTTGAATGGAATGATTTAACTCTTAGTTCCGTGTCTCTCTCTCTCTCTCATTCATTCATATCCAGCTATCTACTCGCATCCCTCTCCATCCATCTATCCATCCACTCACCTATCCAATCCCATTGCTTTACTGTACCCATACCTGAGTGAGTAGATGTGACTCAAGTTCCAAGAGTAGAATGCAGGATGAAGTCATCTTAGCTGGTTGGCATCTTCCCAGCTACATGGTGCCGTGTGATGTGTGCCAATCCTCCTCCTACCGCCGTTGAAGCTGCTGATACCTCCCAAAGGGTCATTACAACCAAATGGAAGCTATAAGAAGGGAGAACCACAATGGGAGTAATATGGATAAAGAGACAATTTTACGGGGTGGATGTGTTATAAAATTTTATTCTCACTTATTCCTAACTCTGCCTTTACTGAATAATGTCTGACTCAAATGTAATGTAATAAAAATAAAATGAAATAATTAATTTCATAGTCCACAGGAGGAAATTAAGAGCACTTGGAAAAGGGAGATTTTCTAAGACCCAAAGCCATCAAAATAAGCAAAAAATTATACCAGATTTTTGTATCGACTAATCATTCTGTTCAAAGACTTCTCTTGGGTAGGAATAATGAAGTTTAGGATTCATTAAGCCTTCTTGCAAGGCCAGCAGGGTCAGATTTTTATTCAGTTCTCATTGTAATCCTCATCCACGTTATCATACTGAAAATTATTTTCAAAACACATACTTTATTAAACTTGAATTAAATAGAACCAAATAAGATCACTTTTCCTATATTAAAGACCACAGAACTTTTTCTGTAAAAAGCCTGAGAGTAAATACTTTAGGCTTTGAGGACTATGTAATCTCTGTCACAACTGTTTAACTCTGCCTTGGCCACTCAAAAGCAGCAATGGATACAAATGAATAGGTGTGGTAGTGTTCCAAACAATGGTTTTCAAAGACAGGATGTGAGATGGATTTGGTCCACAGGCTATGGTTTGATGACTTCTTTCTTGGACCAAACTGAGAAGGTAGGAGGTGGACCGTGATGCTGAGAAAGGCTGTGTTTTTGATGAACATAAAATGCAAGACATATCTGTATGACTTCCTGGACACAGCTCCATGAACCTACCCTATTAATTAATATATATAAATGGACACTCAATGGACATGAGTTTGAGCAAGCTCTGGGAGATGGTGAAGGAGAGGGAAGCCTAGTGTGTCGTAGTCCATGGGATCACAAAGAGTCAGACACGACTTAGCTACTGAACAACAGTAACAAAAACACCTCTAGCTCACGTTCCCCTCTCTGTGACTTCAGAAATCTATTTATTCTTCCATAGCAAAGAAACAAAGTCCCAGTTCTTCTCAAGGCTTGGCCTGCTCTATGGGGGAATGGAAACAATTGCTATTGAAAAAGCAAATATTCTCCCTTATCAAAGTTTTAAAATAGAAAGCAGAGAAATAAAAGCTTCATTAGTAGCCAGAACTGAGCCTCAGAGAGGCTCATTGGTTTTGAAAGCACCAAATAGGTGAAAAAAATAAATGCATCAATCTTTCAGAATCAATGCATCGCGCTGCAAATAGAGCTAACTTTCCGTTTCAACCCCGTCCTCCTTTCATCCACCACAAAGACGCCAGAAATCAGATCCTTCCTGGGATAAACCACAGTTTAGTGGTTTATCCTTGCTATATACCGAGCAAGGATTCTTGGTATATAGATTCTTAGCAAAATGACATCCATGCTGTGAACTTTAGAAAATGTAACATATGATCCATGGAGAAACCTACTAAATAGATGGGAAGCAAGCAGCTGCGAGCTGTCTTTTTTCAGCACCTGACCTCCGGAGATGCTTAATAAAGTAGACTACAAAGTATTACTGTCTTGTCAGTGCCAAGAGGCGTGTGTGGAGAGATAAATAAAGCTATTTTCCAAAATGGGGACTATTCTGGTGTGCTGATATTGAAATGACAGCTTCTTTATGGGATAGGAGACGGGCAGGAAAACACCAGCCAGGTAGCTGCCCCGGTGCCCACCACCAGTAGACGGTCCATAATGAGATTCAAAATTAGATTGCTGAACCTAGAAGACAAAGTGCTTCACATCTGTGAGATGTTCAGCTTGGCTTTATAATGAGTTCACCGAGCAGAATGAACCACACTTGAAATCAAATACTTTGCATTCAGGATGAAATAAGTGGGGATCAATCATAGTCAGGGAAGTAGTATTTGCTTAGAATGTAATGATATACTGAGCTTAAAAAAAAAAAGGAGAGAGGAAAATGAAAGAGCATAAAAGAGTCGGTTCATGGGTGACATGGGTGGTGCCAGTGGGCAGTATTTGCATGGGCAGAGCTTCACGTATGAGCTTCTGCACACGGTAACTGACGTGGGTGGAGGGGATGAGAAGTACGAAAAGTTCACACTATCTACCAAAAGATTCAACATGTTTCATTACTAAACACATATATCCAAGTGCACAGTGAGCCCAAACAAACTGAAACACTGGAGTTTGCAGCCGAGAAAGGTTTACGGCAGGGCCATGCAAGGAGAGAGATGATCCATGCTCCCCCAAACTCTGCCCGCTGAAACATTTTAACAAAGCACTTTTAATGGCAAAGTGAAGGAGAAGGGTGGTTAGTTGTTGCAAACTTCTTGGTGTTGGAATCCTTTGTTCTTACAGCTGTCCATGTAGGTCACGGCCATGATGTTACTGTAAATTTTCAACCAGAAAAATACTATTCTCTGTTCTGCAACTTTTTATCTCTATGTGACTGGACTCCTAAAAGTGAGAGCCTTGAGAAGGATCTAGCTTGTTTATTTCAGGCTACAGGCAACATTCATTTATAAAAGGTGCAGAGCCCGCATGACTAAGCACAGGCAATGGAGCACAAAGGTTAAAGCAAAAAATAACGGATCTAAAGTGGAGTCAGATTTGGTTTTCCTAATTATACACATGCCCAGGTTGTTGTTTAGTCAGTAAGTCAGGTCTGACTCTTTTGCAGCCTGCTAGGTCCATGGGATTCCCCAGGCAAGAATATCGGAGTGGGTTGCCATGCCCTCCTCCAGGGGATCTTCCCGACCCAGGGATTGAGTCTGCGTCTCCTGTGTCTCCTATATTGCAGGCAGGTTTTTTACCCTCTGAGCACATAAGCCCAGGAAGCATCCCTAAACACTAGCACGTTAAGAAGCATCTTCTGAGTGTGCTCTTCTCAGAGGCTTTGGTCAAGTGACAGTCTTGAGTTCCCAAACAAATCAGTCCTGGTAACAAAGCTGTTTTGTTTTCCTGCTGGTTAGATTCTAGAGGAAGCCAGGCAGAGCCTACCTGCGGATGGCATGAAAGGGTTGACAAATGCCTGAAACAAAAGTCAGAGGCACCTTCAGCCCTGCCGAAGAACTACAAAGAAATGCAGAGGCCCCAAGGTAGAAGACTACCTCCTTCACCACACAGGCGGCTCACTCCTCAAATTCCTAAAATATGAGTGTCTGCAACACTCTGCAGGATGGCTTGGCCTACACTCCAACAATCCGGGACCTCTGATCCCAGCCATCCTGCCATGATTAGTCTACCTGCCAGGACCAGGCGTCCCTGAAGGTAGAGGTCAGCAGCTGGAAATCCTCAGGTGTGGATCCATGTCTCCTCTCGCAGAGCTCCGATCCTTACCTGCGCTGCTGTCTGGCGGGGTAATGTCACTGGAGGCCTCATTAACAGCAGACAGGACAGAGGCATCCTATGACTTCTGGCCTTTCCGCAGGGTTTGAAGTTTATATTACAGAAGGAAGGAAAAGAACACATGTCACAACTTGTCTTTTCCTTTTTTCATCCCATAGCTGTCACTCACAGGGTTCCAAACAGAGTGAAAAGAGCCCAAAGGAAGCCCGGCAAGTCACCTGGCCTGGGAGGGCATACTGGGGTGTCGCAGTGATTGCGTTAACCAGAGAGGACAGTGACCCAGTGTCCTTCCCTCCTTCTTTCTCTTTCAAGATTTGCCTTTGACTTGACACAGGCTTTTGGCTGCCGACATCCATCCAGATCCCAGCAGGCGCCTGCCTGGGCCAGTACTGGACGCGGCCTGTTTGCTCGCCTTAGGCCGTCTTCTGGAATCCTTGCAGAGTCACAGGGGAGCAAGTGAGTGCCTTTCGTCCCCTCTCTTCCTAGCTGTGTCTGCTAATGAAAGCTTTCTGTTCTGGGAGGCGGGGGGTGGTGGTGGGGTGGGGGTGGAGGAGGAGACAAGCTGTCCCATCCAGGGCTCTCTGGCTTCCCAGTAAGGTTACAGAGCAGAGGGGAGACACATTTTGGACAGCATCCTCTGGGTAATGCAACGATTCCTTCTCTAGCCTCACTCTGCAATGCCACACAGAGTTTCTCATCAGACAGAGGACTAGAAACAAGTTATGAGCTGGAAGGGTTTTAGGGTCAAACAAGATGGGGGTAAGTAGCATACAGTAGTAGTGTGAGTCGCTCAGTTGTGTCTGACTCTCTGTGATCCCATGGACTGTAGCCCACCAGACTCCTCTGTCCATGGGATTCTCCAGGCAGTAGGGTGGCCATTTCCTTCTCCAGGGGCTCTTCCAGACCCAGGGATCAAACTTGGATCTCCTGCATTGCAGGCAGATTCTTTACCATGAGCCACCAGGACAGCCCTAGGCAGCACATAGCAAAGTGAAACAAGGCCCGTGTGTGTCTCCAGAAAAAACGTGTTTCCCAAACTGCCTGGTCAATGAGCTTATTCTAGGGCATTGCCCAAAGTTTTTATTCTGCGAGGAAAATGAAGGGTTAAATAGTGAGCGTGATCGTTGCTGTCTATTACATGCACATGAGGAAGTCGTGTACTTATAACACATACCATTAGCCATTGCTGTCAAGGAGACCAGGAGAGTGTGGTCTCTCATTAAGACAAGATTGATTCAGGGATTCAAGGGCAAATCATCAAAAGAAGTGCTACTGTTTTGCTGTTTGTCTCTCTCTCTTTAAATGTACTCACCTCCAGTTCATTGAATTTCAACCCCCTCCCTTATTTTCAGACTCTCTTAGGAAAATCCAGTGCACTTTTCTGATTGAATCTCATTCTGCTATTCTCACCCATCTTCTTGTTCCCAGGGGAAAAGACATGGCTGGAATTCTTGTGTGACTGATAAAGCCTTTAGAAAAAGAGATAATGAGGCAGAGACCAACAGAAACACCAAGGCTTTCCAGCATAGATGTAACACAACATCTCTGTCATCTCCAAAGAAATCCTGTCATTAATATGCCGGAGATGGGAGTCCTTTTTGGAGTGGTCAGGCCAGCGGGCAGCGTTTACCGGGTACCTGCAGCGCTGCAGACAACGGTCCCCGTCCCAGAAGGGAATCGTGTGCGAGCAAGGAACTCTAGTAAACATAAGAGGGACAGAACAAAACAAAGTGTCAAAAACGCTCTCTCAAGCACATGTGTAATGTACATTGCCGCCTGAGTGCTGCGTATTGCGACTACAATGACAGGAGCGACTCGAGATCTGGGGCCAGGAGGATTGTCTGGACAGGCCTCATGGGGTTGGGAGACATGACCCTTGAGTGGTGTGACAAATATGAATCGGGTAGAGGGTGGCGCAGTGGTAAGGAATCTGCCTGCAGCACAGGAGACATAGGAGACACAGATTCGATCCCTGGAGGATGAAGATCACTTGGGGGAGGAAATGACAACCTGTTCTACTATTCTTGCCTGGAAAACTCCATGAATAGAGGAGCCTGGGAGGCTACTGTCCATGAGGTCTCAAGAGTCCGAAACAGCTGAGCAACTGAGTGCACACACACACACGGAAGAGAAAAAAAAAAAAAAAAACAGAACTGAACAAACATAGTCAGGGGCTGGAGCTGTGAGGGAACCAAGCTCCAGGAAGGCCTTACCCATCCAACCAGTTCATGCTCCTGTCCTTCTCTGATCAGAGCCCTGCACACATAAGATGTATGGTAGCTTGGAATGGGCTTTCTGATCAACAAGTGCCAAAGAACTTGAAGCTTTAGGAACCAAAGATGCCCTTGATTTACTTAACACAGGTGCATCAGCACATCCTCCGTCTTATGAACTGATACTAGAATGAAGTATTTGCCTTGCCCTTGCCAACATAAGTGCCAATCAGATCTGATCAGCCAACTCCTGGAGTTCTCTCAAACTCATGTCCATCGAGTCGGTGATGCCATCCAGCCGTCTCATCCTCTGTCGTCCCCTTTTCCTCCTGCCCCCAATCCCTCCCAGCATCAAAGTCTTTTCCAATGAGTCAACTCTTCGCATGAGGTGGCCAAAGTATTGGAGTTTCAGCTTTAGTATCAGTCCTTCCAATGAACATCCCGGCTGACAAATGAAAGGCAGTGGCAATGAAGTTGTTCAGGGGAGCTGCTCTGGTCGTCTCCCCATTTATGTGATGCACTGGCCATCATCCTCCCGGCTCTGTGCTCCTGCTTTTATCCATTTTTGTCTTTGGAAAGTCTTTGGACTCCTTTAGGGTGTAGGGTCGCAACTCCTCAGTTTCTAGCCGCATCCTGGCTTCCTTGTTCCCTGCATATTTGGGTGGAAGGTGGGGGAACACTGTCATTGGCCAGAGTGATCCTCCTCTCTGGTTTCACACTCTGCCACCCCACCAACCTCCCCAAACACTTCATCAGGGGAGGATTCTGATAGACACCCCAGCCAGTAAAATGCTCACATGGATGGAGGGAAACTGAACACTGTGAAAATAACTTTCCATGAATGATGAAGTAGTTTTTACAAAGTTGAATATCGATAGAATGGGAAGGGACAGGGCTAGGGGATTTCATTACCTTTCAATAATTCCAGGAGTCCTCCACCTGTGGGGTGGTTCCTCCCTCATCAGGGGATATTTGACGACCTTGGAGATGATGGTCACAACTGCACTGGGTGGAAGCAGGGGTTGCTCCCCACGCTGACAGATAGAGGCCAGGGATGCCCCCAACGGCCTTCCATGCACAAAACTCATCAGGCCTAAAATGCCAGTGTGTCCAGGTGAGAAAACTTGACTTACCCTAAGCATGAGGAAGTCATTATTGTCTGCACTGGGTCAATGTAGGTATTGTTTACCTAGAAAGAGAAAGATATGTTTTCCTTAGCTAGACAAAAGGATACAATTATCTTGGAAGCACATTTTTATTCTTGGATCCTCCCTTTACTCATTTTCTAAGAAACGATCTTTACTAGGGATCAGCAAACAAATTTTCTGTGGTCAGTAGTGGGTGCTTTTGGCTTGGTGGAGGACAAGATAGTTGCACAGCAAGTGGCTGACTTTATTTTTCTGGGCTCCAAAATCACTGCAGATGGTGACTGCAGCCATGAAATAAAAAGACGCTTTCCTTGGAAGGAAAGTTATGACCAAACTAGACAGCATATTAAAAAACAGAGACATTACTTTGCCAACAAAGGTCTGTCTAGTCAAGGTTATGGTTTTTCCAGTAGTCATGTATGGATGTTAGAGTTGGACTATAAAGAAAGCTGAGCGCAGAAGAATTGATGCTTTTGAACTGTAGTATTGGAGAAGACTCTTGAGATTCCCTTGGACTGCAAGGAGACCCAACCAGTCCATCCTAAAGGAAATCAGTCCTGAATACTCCTTGGAAGGACTGATGTTGAAGCTGAAACTCCAATACTTTGGCCACCTGATGTGAAGAGCTGACTCATTGGAAAAGATCCTGATGCTGGGAAAGACTGAAGGCAGGAGGAGAAGGGGATGACAGAGGATGAGATGGTTGGATGGCATCACTGACTCAATGGACATGAGTTTGAGTAAACTCCAGGAGCTGGTGATGGACAGGGAGGCTTGGCGTGCTGCAGTCCTTGGGGTCACAAAGAGTTGGACATGACTGAGTGATTGATCTGACTGACACGGCAAGACAGAACATCTGTATTGCTCCCCAACAGGTAGGCTTGACAGAGGTGGTCTTGGATGGAGGGTAAGCTTAGCCATTCCCTACAGGAAGAACCAACCTCCAGATGGGTGGTATGTGGGGCAGGTGACTCCTGCACTGAGATGCCGCTGCTGGATGGTAACAGCAAAGACCATAATATTCAGATGGCAGCATGTGCTTGTCCTGGGTGGTCCTGAGACTCAGTTGCTACTGGGGAGGCAGGTGCCAGGGTTGGAGCAGGGGCCCCAGGGCAGATGCCTGAAGTTTAGTGTCAGCCTACAGTGTTGGCTGCCTCAAGGGGTACCCAGAGGAGTACAGAAATTGGAGAATTTGGCTTGTGGTCTATAGTTGGTGAACGCTTTACCTGTATCACTGTGGACCTTCTATTTCACCATCTTCATCTTTCTCTGAAAGGATTATTTAATCTCCATTGGAAGGGAATTTCTAGAGGTTTTGGAAATTTTTAGCAACAGCAGAGTTTAATTCATTGGATTTCATTTAATTGGATAAAGTCCTTCAAGAAACTCTGTTTGGAATTAGAACCAAAATGGTCTGATTGCAGAGCACAGAACACTCCCTGCAGCCCTCTCCCACTTCCAGGAGAGAGGTGGTGTTCAAAGCACGATTTTTTCCTCCTTTTCTTCTTTCAGCTTCAGTTGTACAAAATCAGTTTACTGTTTGTTTTATGACACATTCTCAACATTGCCATACATGAATAATTTGTTACTTTTAATAATGTAATAACACCCTCAAATGCCACTCAAAACATGAATTTAGACTTTGGCACTAATCTAAGTCTAAAAATACAGCCCATCTATTTATTTCTTTTCCCTTGCTTCCCAGAAGTTACCGACATTATACTTTTCTTTCTATATACATTTACTGCTATGATATTAGTTCCTAAAAAGTATATATTTCTATTTTAGATGATTTTCACTTCAAAAATGCTAGCATGGTATATGTAAACTTCTAGGATACATTATTGCTAAGATCTACAAAGGTCCGTCTAGTCAAAGTTATGGTTTTTCCAGTGGTCATGTATGGACGTGAGAGTTGGACTATAAAGAAAGCTTAGCACCAAAGAATTGATGCTTTCAAACTGTGATGCTGGAGAAGACTCTTGAAAGTCCCTTGGATGGCAAGGAGATCAAAGCATTCAATCCTAAAGGAAATCAGTCCTGAATACTCATTGGAAGGACTGATGCTGAAGCTGCAGTACTTTGGCCATCTGATGCAAACAGCCGATTCATTGGAAAAGTCCCTGATTCTGGGAAAAATTGAAGGCAGAAGGAGAAGGGGACAACAGAGGATGAGATGGTTGGATGGCATCACAAACTTGATGGACATGAGTTTGAGCAAACTCTGGGAGATGGTGAAGGACAGGGAGGCCTGGCATGCTGCAGTACATGGGGTTGCAAAGAGTTTGGACACAATTTAGTGACTGAGCAACAACAAAAAAGAAAAGAGAGCAAAAGTTAAGATTTTGGAGAATGGGAAGTGAAGGTCTGGAGGACAGATGTTTTTCTACCCTTTTTCTTTACATAGGTTTTTCTTCTTTATGATAAAGTCCTTCCTAATTATTTAAACTTTAACCTGGCCTAAAGTTAAGAAAAATTGATACTTTAACTTTTAAATTCCTATTTATAAAGTTATAGCTTTCTATCTATTTATAAATAAAGATTATGTCTCTTGTATCTGAGTTTGGTCTTCATTATGTTGATGAAATTTTTGACTGTGAAAGAGTCTGCAGACCCTCTTTCCTCTTCCCTCATCCTTCCTGACCTGCACTATGATTTAGGATTACAGCAGAGAAGTCTACATTGATTTGCAAATAAAGTAATCAGAATTAGAGGAATGTCTCTCTTTTTTTCCTAATTGAAGTATAGTTGGTTTACAATGTGCTAATTTCACATGTACAGCAAAGTGATTTAGATATACGTTTATGTATGCTCTTTTTCTGAGTGATGCTGAAGCTGAAGCTCCAATACTTTGGCCTCCTGATGCGAAGAGCTGACTCATTAGAAAAGATCCTGATGCTGGGAAAGATTGAAGGTGGGAGGAGAAAGGAACAACAGAGAATGAGATGATTGGATGGCATCACCGGCTCGATGGACACGAGTTTGAGTAAACTCTGGGAGTTGCTGATGGACAGGGAGGCCTGGCATGCTGCAGTCCATGGGGTCGCAAAGAGTGACCAACTGAGAAACTGAACAACAGCAAATACCCTTTTTCAGTTTATTTTCTATTATAGTTTATTTTAAGGTATTGAATAGTTCCTTATGCACTACAGTAGGTCCTTATTGTTTACCTATAAGTCCAAGGTCAGGGGCAGAAGCCACGAGGACCCCATACCCAGAGGGCGGCGGTCAAGAGAAGTTACCCCACGTCCGAGGTCAGGGGCAGTGGCGGAGAGTACCAGACTGTGACGGCGCAGGAATGGCCGAGAGGAGTTACCCGCATCCGAGGTCAGGGGCGGCGGCCTGGAGGAGATACCCCACGCCCCAAGCCTGAGGCCAGGGGCGTCGGTGGGAGGAGCTACCCACGCCTCTAAGTCCGAGGCCAAGGGCGGCAGCAGGGAGGAGCAACCCCACGTCCGATGCCAGGGGCGGTGGCTGGGAGGACCAACCCCATGTCCAAGGAGCCGTGGCTGCAGGGGCGCAGAAGGGCCTAGGTAGCTACCCCACATTGAAGGTCAGGAAGGGCAGCGGTGAGGAGATCGTCCAAGGTAAGGCGCAATGGCTGTGCTTTGCTGGAGCAGTTGTGAAGAGATACTCCACACCCAAGGTAAGAGAAACCCAAGAAGATGGTAGGTGTTGCAAGAGAACATCAGAGGGCAAACACAGTGAAACCATACTCACAGAAAACTAGTCAATCTAATCACACTAGGATCACAGCCTTGTCTAACTCAATGAAACTAAGCCATGCCCGTGGGGCAATCCAAGATGGGCGGGTCATGGTGGAGAGATCTGACAGGATGTGGTCCGCTGGAGAAGGGAATGGCAAACTACTTCAGTATCCTTGCCTTGAGAACCCCATGAACAGTATGAAAAGGCAAAATGATAGGATACTGAAAGAGAAACTCCCCAGGTCAATAGGTGCCCAATATGCTACTGGAGATCAGTGGAGAAATAACTCCAGAAAGAATGAAGGGATGGAGCCAAAGCAAAAAGAATACCTAGCTGTGGATGTGACGGGTGATAGAAGCAAGGACCAATGCTGTAAAGTGCAATATTGCATAGGAACCGGGAATGTAAGGTCCATGAATCAAGGCAAATTGGAAGTGGTCAAACAAGAGATGGCAAGAGTGAATGTTGACCTTCTAGGAATCAGCGAACTCAAATGGACTGGAATGGGTGAATTTAACTCAGAGGACCATTATATCTACTACTGCGGGCAGGAATCCCTCAGAAGAAATGGAGTGGCCATCATGGTCAACAAAAGAGTCCGAAATGCAGTACTTGGATGCAATCTCAAAAACGACAGAATGATCTCTGTTCGTTTCCAAGGCAAACCATTCACTGTCACAGTAATCCAAGGCTATGCCCCAACCAGTAATGCTGAAGAAGCTGAAGTTGAAGGGTTCTACGAAGACCTACAAGACCTTTCACAAATAACACCCAAAAAAGGTGTCCTTTTCATTATAAGGGACTGGAAAGCAAAAGTAGGAAGTCAAGAAACACCTGGAGTAACAGGCAAATTTGGCCTTGGAATACGGAATGAAGCAGGGCAAAGACTAATAGAGTTTTGCCAAGAAAATGCACTGGTCATAACAAACACCCTCTTCCAACAACACAAGAGAAGACTCTATACATGGACATCACCAGATGGTCAACACCGAAATCAGATTGATTATATTCTTTGCAGCCAAAGATGGAGAAGCTCTATACAGTCAGCAAAAACAAGACCAGGAGCTGACTGTGGCTCAGATCATGAGCTCTTTATTGCCAAATTCAGACTGAAATTGAAGAAAGTAGGGAAAACCACTAGACCATTCAGGTATGACCAAAATCAAATCCCTTATGATTATACAGTGCAAGTGAGAAATAGATTTAAGGGCCTAGATCTGATAGAGTGCCTGATGAACTATGGAATGAGGTTCGTGATATTGTACAGGAGACAGGGACCAAGACCATCCCCATGGAAAAGAAATGCAAAAAAGCAAAATAGCTGTCTGGGGAGGCTTTACAAATAGCCGTGAAAAGAAGAGAAGCAAAAAGCAAAGGAGAAAAGGAAAGATATAAACATCTGAATGCAGAGTTCCAAAGAATAGCAAGAAGAGATAAGAAAGCCTTCTTCAGCGATCAATGCAAAGAAATAGAGGAAAACAACAGAATGGGAAAGACTAGGGATCTATTCAAGAAAATCAGAGATACCAAAGGAACATTTCATGCAAAGATGGTCTTGATAAAGGACAGAAATGGTATGGACCTAACAGAAACAGAAGATATTAAGAAGAGGTGGCAAGAATACACAGAAGAACTGTACAAAAAAGATCTTCATGACCCAGATAATCATGATGATGTGATCACTGACCTAGAGCCAGACATCCTGGAATGTGAAGTCAAGTGGGCCTTAGAAAGCATCACTATGAACAAAGCTAGTGGAGGTGATGGAATTCCAGTGGAGCTATTCCAAATCCTGAAAGATGATGCTGTGAAAGTGCTGCACTCAATATGCCAGCAAATTTGGAAAACTCAGCAGTGGCCACAGGACTGGAAAAGGTCAGTTTTCATTCCAATCCCAAAGAAAGGCCATGCCAAAGAATGCTCAAACTACCGCACAGTTGCACTCATCTCACACGCTAGTAAAGTAATGCTCAAAATTCTCCAAGCCAGGTTTCAGCAATATATGAACCGTGAACTTCCTGAGGTTCAAGCTGGATTTAGAAAAGGCAGAGGAACCAGAGATCAAATTGCCAACATCCACTGGATCATGGAAAAAGCAAGAGAGTTCCAGAAAAACATCTATTTCTGCTTTATTGACTATGCCAAAGCCTTTGACTGTGTAGATCACAATAAACTGTGGACAATTCTGATAGAGATGGGGACACCAGACCACCTGATCTGCCTCTTGAGAAATTTGTATGCGGGTCAGGAAGCAACAGTTAGAGCTGGACATGGAACAACAGACTGGTTCCAAATAGGAAAAGGAGTACGTCAAGGCTGTATATTGTCACCATGTTTATTTAACTTATATGCAGAGTACATCATGAGAAACGCTGGACTGGAAGAAACAGAAGTTGGAATCAAGATTGCTGGGAGAAATCTCAATAACCTCAGATATGCAGATGACAACACCCTTATGGCAGAAAGTGAAAAGGAACTCACAAGCCTCTTGATGAAGGTGAAAGTGGAGAGTGAAAAAGTTGGCTTAAAGCTCAAGATTCAGAAAACCAAGATCATGGCATCCAGTCCCACCACTTCATGGGAAATAGATGGGGAAACAGTGGGAACAGTGTCAGAATTTATTTTTCTGGGTTCAAAATCACTGCAGATGGTGACTGCAGCCATGAAATTAAAAGACGCTTACTCCTTGGAAGGAAATTATGACCAACCTAGATAGCATATTCAAAAGCTGAGACATTACTTTGCCAACAAAGGTTCGTCTAGTCAAGGCTATTGTTTTTCCAGTGGTCATGTATGGATGTGAGAGCTGGACTGTGAAGAAGGCTGAGCGCCGAAGAATTGATGCTTTTGAACTGTGGTGTTGGAGAAGACTCTTGAGAGTCCCTTGGACTGCAAGGAGATCCAACCAGTCCATTCTGAAGGAGATCAGCCCTGGGATTTCTTTGGAAGGAATGATGCTAAAGCTGAAACTCCAGTATTTTGGCCACCTCATGCGAAGAGTTGACTCATTGGAGAAGACTCTGATGCTGGGAGGGATTGGGGGCAGGAGGAGAAGGGGACGACAGAGGATGAGATGGCTGGATGGCATCACTGACTCAATGGATGTGAGTCTGGGTGAACTCCGTGAGTTGGTGATGGACAGGGAGGCCTGGCGTGCTGTGATTCATGGGTTCACAAAGAGTCGGACACGACTGAGTGACTGATCTCATCTGATAGTAACTTATTTATTTTATATATAGGAAGTCCTGTTAATTCCAAACTCCTAATCTATTCCTCTTCCCCAGAGGACAATCTGTTGAGAGCTCTAACAGAAGATGATGTCCCAGGACTCAGAAAATGAGAAAAAGAGAATGGAGAAGAGAGAGAAATCTTCATTAAAAGGGGCCAGAGTGAAACAGATGGGCGGTAAGATATTTCTGTGGTGTGTATGACTGGTCACTGGACGTGAAGCACACACCATATTGCTGGGCCACTGGAGGCACAAACCTGGAGAGAGTTAGACCAAGAGGAACATCAAGGCTCCAGGGATTGCTTCAACTCTGCTGTCCCTGGGATGCCTAGGACTAGAGCTCTTTTGTTTATTCAGGAAAGGAAAATGTTATTCAGTATGACCAGAGTTCTTGAAGACATTCATGTGGGAGATATTTGGATTACATTTAGAATTGCAATAGGTATTTGTGATGGCATATATTGAATTGAGTATTGTTCAGAATACTAAATAAATCTAGCATAGCCTTGAGATGCGTGAATCTATAGGTGTAATGATATCAGCATCACACAGATTATCTTCTGTTTCAAAAATGCATTTTTTGCTTTCAATTATTTAAGAAATTCATTCTGAAGTATTAAATAGAATTGAGAGGAGGTGACCAGAAGGGACTAATTTAATCCAATGAAAAGTACAATGGAATACATATTCTTAAGAGTACTCATTTTTGATCAAAAACCATAGACTGGAAATTCCACATCCAGACAAAAGAGAGACATTCATTGAACTTGTATGTTTGTGTCAATTAGAATAAGTTTGGCTGCATGTGTCTAAAAATCCTCAAATAGCAAGGGCTGAATTAACACAGAGATTGGTTTTCCTCTCACAGGGATAAGCAGCCATGGGCTGATATGATACCACAATTAACTGTTCATCAGAGACCCAGTTTCTTTATACCCACTTTTTTTTTATTATTCCCAAAATATTTCTCCTACTGAAGATGACCCAAGATGGCTCCTAAGATCCAGCTGGTATGTTCTCATTTCAGAACGTATGATGAAAAAAATGGGAAAGGCACTTTTCTCTTTAAGAATATCCCTAGAATGCTTGCCTTTCACTTTTGTTTATATTCAGCCTAATAGAATGTAGGCTAGGGAAATGTTGCTTTACTCAGGGGAGTCACGTGCCCCACCTTAAAAATCAAAGATTGGATGAAAATGTGTAAGTCTCTTGGCATATGTCTCATATAGTTGTAACTCTGAGGCTATATTACTTCATGGAAGTAACGTTGACAAGGAACAACCAAATGGTGAGAAAACAGACAGATCTTTAGAACCTGGCCAGCATCCAGTGAACGGTTTTAGAATAGTAGCCAAACAGATGCTAGTTGTTGCTATGTTTTAGGTAAGACTTCACTGCTGCTGCCGCTAAGTTGCTTCAGTCGGGTCCGACTCTGTGTGACCACATAGACGGCAGCCCACCAGGCTCCCCCGTCCCTGGGATTCTCCAGGCAAGAACACTGGAGTGGGTTGCCATTTCCTTCTCCAATGCATGAAAGCGGAAAGTGAAAGTGAAGTCGCTCAGTCGTGTCCGACTCCTAGCAACCCCATGGACTGCGGCCCACCAGGCCCCTCCGTCAATGGAATTTTTCAGGCAAGAGTACTGGAGTGGGTTGCCATTGCCTTCTCCAAGGACTTCACTAGTCCTTGATATTTAAAACTATCTCACTCTGGGGACAAAATGTTCCTCATTGAAAGGAGGGAGAGAAAGAGAGAGAGGGGGAGACAGAGAGAGAAGGGGAGGGAGGAAAGAAAAGGGAATGAGAAAGAGAGAGAGGAGACATATTTAAAGAACAAGACACATTTCTTTCATTAAAATATTGATTTTTCATTTTAAGTTGGAGCCAAATATCAATATAGGTAAAATTGGTAGTTCCCAGAACTGATGAGAATTCACCGAGCTTAACAAAATGAATGCATGGCTTGATCTTACTGCAACATATTTAGAGAGAAAAGAGAGTATTGATCAACTCGCTTTAGGACACCATCTATAAGTGACTATTGCTTGTAACCACCTTAATGCCAAAAGTTTATGTCTGCTATATTTTGTTCATTGTAAGAGAATTCAAACTTTCCTGGTTTTGAGAAATGGTCTAATATTAGGGCTGTCAAAGGGGTATATTTTAATATGTAGTATATGAATTCTTTGGCATAGTCAATAAAGCAGAAATAGATGTTTTTCTGGAACTCTCTTGCTTTTTCCATGATCCAGCGGATGTTGGCAATTTGATCTCTGGTTCCTCTGCCTTTTCTAAAACCAGCTTGAACATCAGGAAGTTCACGGTTCACATATTGCTGAAGCCTGGCTTGGAGAATTTTGAGCATTACTTTACTAGCGTGTGAGATGAGTGCAATTGTGCGGTAGTTTGAGCACTCCTTGGCATTGCCTTTCTTTGGGATTGGGATGAAAACTGACCTTTTCCAATCTTGTGGCCACTGCTGAGTTTTCCAAATTTGCTGGCATATTGAGCAACAGTTAGAACTGGTCATGGAACAACAGACTGGTTCCAAATAGAAAAAGGAGTACGTCAAGGCTGCATATTGTCACCATGTTTATTTAACTTATATGCAGAGTACATCATGAGAAATGCTGGACTGGAAGAAACACAAGTTGGAATCAAGATTGCCGGGAGAAATATCAATAACCTCAGATATGCAGATGACACCACTCTTATGGCAGAACGTGAAGAGGGGCTAAAAGCCTCTTGATGAAAGTGAAAGTGGAGAGTGAAAAGGTTGGCTTAAAGCTCAACATTCAGAAAACGAAGATCATGGCATCTGGTCCCATCACTGCATGGGAAATAGATGGGGAAACAGTGGAAACAGTGTCAGACTTTGTTTTTCTGGGCTCCAAAATCACTGCAGATGGTGACTGCAGCCATGAAATTAAAAGACGCTTACTCCTTGGAAGGAAAGTTATGACCAACCTAGATAGCATATTCAAAAGCAGAGACATTACTTTACCAAAAAGGTTCGCCTAGTCAAGGCTATGGTCTTTCCTGTGGTCATGTATGGATGTGAGAGCTGGACTGTGAAGAAGGCTGAGCGCCGAAGAATTGATGCTTTTGAAGTGTGGTGTTGGAGAAGACTCTTGAGAGTCCCTTGGACTGCAAGAAGATCCAACCAGTCCATTCTGAAGGAGATCAATCCTGGAATTTCTTTGGAAGGAATGATGCTAAAGCTGAAACTCCAGTATTTTGGCCACCTCATGCGAAGAGTTGACTCATTGGAGAAGACTCTGATGGTGGGAGGGATTGAGGGCAGGAGGAGAAGGGGACGACAGAGGATGAGATGGCTGGATGGCATCACTGACTCGATGGATGCGAGTCTGAGTGACCTCCGGGAGCTTGTGATGGACAGGGAGGCCTGGCGTGCTGCGGTTCATGGGGTCGCAAAGAGTCGGACATGACTGAGCGACTGATCTGATCTGATCTGATATGAATTCTGGGTTGTTATCTTGCTTAGTTGCTAAATCATAGCTTAGTCTTATATAAGAAAAGTACAGTATCCTCACCTCCATTATATCTTATGTATACTTTTAAGCACAGAGTGAAAGAGAATGTTGTTATAAAAGTCATCTCATTGTTATAATCTTGGTTCAGTTCAGTTCAGCCACTCAGTCGTGTCCAACTCTGTGACCTCATGAATCACAGCATGCCAGGCCTCCTTGTCCATCACCAACTCCTGGAGTTCACTCAGACTCACGTCCATTGAGTCAGTGATGCCATCCAGCCATCTCATCCTCTGTCATCCCCTTCTCCTCCTGCCCCAAAACCCTCCCAGCATCAGAGTCTTTTCCAATGAGTCAACTCTTCGCATGAGGTGGCCAAAATACTGGAGTTTCCGCTTCAGTATCATTCCTTCCAAAGAAATCCCAGGGCTGATCTCCTTCAGAATGGACTGGTTGGATCTCCTTGCAGTCCAAGGGACTCTCAAGAGTCTTCTCCAACACCACGGTTCAAAAACACCACAATTCAAAAGCATCAATTCTTCGGTGCTCAGCTTTCTTCACAGTCCAACTCTCACATCCATACATGACCATTGGAAAAACCATAGCCTTGACTAGACAGACCTTTGTTGGTACCAAAGTGTAAAATCCAACATTCCTAAAAGTAGAATGAGTCCTAGGATATCTTCACCATTTTTACTCCTTCAACTTACTTTTAACATTGTTGTTCTTGTTCAGTCACTATGTCGTGTCTGACTCTTTGTGACCTCGTGGACTGCAGCACCTTAGGCTCCTCTGTCCTCCACTATCTCACGGAATTTGCTCAAATTCATATCTGTTGAGTCGGTGATGCTATCTAATCACCATATCCTCTGCCACCGCCTTCTCCTTTTACCTTCATTCTTTCCCAGCATCAGGGTTGCCAATCATTGGCATCCAATGAGTTGACTCTTATCATCAGGTGGCCAAAGTACTGAAGGTTCAACTTCAACATCAGTCCTTCCAAGGAATATTCAGGCTTGATTTCCTTTAGGAAACTCTTTTCAGTGCAAGAGACTCTCAAGAGTCTTCTCTAGCACCACATTTTGTAACTACCGATTCTTTCACACTCAAGCCTTTTTTATGGTCCAACTCTCACATCCATACATGACTACTGGAAAAAACCATGACTTTGACTATATGGACCTTTGTTGGAAAAGTGATGTCTCTGCTTTTTATACACTGTCTAGGTTTGTCATAGCTTGTCTTCCAAGTAGAAAGTGTCTTTTAATTCCATGGCTGCAGTCACCATCTGCAGTGATTTTGGAGCCCAAGGAAATAAAATCTGTCACTACTTCCACTTTATCCCTTTCTATTGACTATGAAGTGATGGCATCAGCATTAGAGTGAGATCATCTGCATATCTGAAGTTGTTGGTATTTCTCCTGGCAATATTGATTCCGGCTTATGATTCATCCAGCCTGGCATTTTGCATGATGTTAAATAAATTAAATGAAGCATATAACTTAAACAAGCAGGGTGACAATATACAGCCTTGTTGTATTCCTTTCCCAATTTTGAATCAGTCAATTTTCCCATCTCTGGATCTAACTATTGCTTTGTGACCCAGATACAGTTTCTCAGGAGACAGATAAGGTGGTCTGGTACTCCCATATCCTTAAGAATTTTCCTTAGTCATCTATGATTCAGAGTCAAAGGCTTTAGTAAAGTCCATGAAAGAGAAGTAGATGTTTTCCTGGAACTCTGTTCCTTTCTCCATGATCCAGTGAACGTTGGCAATTTGATCTCTGATTCCTCTTCAAAACCTCTTGAGTATCTAGAAGTTCTCAATTCACTGCTGAGGCAGTGCAGAGCAGCAGCATTGCTGAAGTGCCACTGAAGCCTGGCTCAAAGGATTTTGAACATAACCTTGCTAGCATGTGAAATGAGTGCAACTGTGTGGTAGTTTGAATATTCTTTGGCATTTCCCTTCTTTGGAATTGGAATAAAAATGGACTTTTCCAGTCCTGTGGCCACTGCTGAGTTTTTCAAATTTGCTGACATATTGAGTACAGCATTTTAACAGCATCATCTTTTAAGATTGGGAATAACTCAGCTAGGATTCCATCACCTTCATTAGCTTTATTCATAGCAATGCTTCCTAAGGCCCACTTGACTTCATGTTCCAGGATGTCTGGCTCTATCTGAGTGACCACACCATGATGGTTATCCAGGACATTAAGACATATTTTTGTACAGTTATTCCGTGTATTCTTGGCAACTCTTCTTAATCCCTTCTGTTAGGTCCTTACCATTTATGTCTTGATCATGGTTCACTGGAGGAGGAAATGGAAATCCACTCCAGTATTCTTGCCTAAAGAATCCCATGGACAGTATTAAAAGACTAAAAGATACTACACTGCAAGATGAACCCCTAGGTCAGAAGGTGTTCAATATGATACTGGGGAACAGCAGAGGGCAATTACTAATAGCTCCAGAAAGAATGAAGTGGGTGGGCCAAAGCAGAAATGGCACTTAGTTGTGGATGTGTCTTGTGGTAAAAGGAAAATTTAATGCTGTAAAGATCAATATTGCACAGGAACCTGGAATGTTAGGTCCATGTGCATGCGTGCATGCTCATTCACTCAGTCGTGTCTGAGTCTTTGCAACCCTATGGACTGTAGCCTGCCAGGCTCCTCCGTGGGATTCTCCAAGTAAGAACACTGGCGTAGGTTGCCCTTTACTCCTCCAAGGGATCTTCCCAACCCAGGGTTTAAACCTGAATCTCCTGTGTCCCCTGCACTGGCAGATGGATACTTTACCACTGAGTCACCTGGGAAGCCCTTGTTAGGTCTATGAATCAAGGTAAATTGGATGTGGTTAACCATGAGATGGCAAGAGTGAAAATCTACATCTTAGGCATCAGTGAACTAAAATGGATGGGAATAGTTGAATTTAATTCAGATGACCAATTATATCTACTACTGTGGACAAGAATGCCTTAGAGGAAATGGAGTAGCCCTCATAGTCAACAAAAGTCTGCACTTGGGTGCAACAACAACAACAACAAAACCCCAACGGAATGATTTTGACTTGTTTCCAAAGAAAACCATTCTATATCACAGTAATCCAAGTCTATGTCCCAACCACTGATGCCCAAAAAGTTAAAGTTGACAATATCTATGAAGACCTACAAGACCTTCTAGAACTAACACCAAAAAGAAGATATCCTTTTCATCAAAGGGGATTAGAAAGCAAAAGTAGAAAGTCAAGTGTTGCCTGGAGTAACAGGTAAGTTTGACCTTGGAGTACAAAATGAAGCAGGGCAAAGACTAACAGAACTTTATCAAGTGAATATGCTGGTCATCGCAAACACCCTTTTCCTACAACCCAAGAGATGACTCTATCCCAAAATCAGATTAATTATGTTCTTTGCAGCCAAAGATGGAGAAGTTGTATACAGTCAGCAAAAACAAGACCTGGAGCTGACTGTGATTCAGATCATCAGCTCCTTATTGCAAAATTCAAGCTTCAGCTGAACAAAGTGGAGAAAACCACTAAGCCATTCAAGTATGCTATGCTAAGTCACTTCAGTCATGTCCAAATCTGTGTGACCCCATAGACGGCAGCCCACCAGGTTCCCCTGTCCCTGGGATTCTCCAGGCAAGAACACTGGCGTGGGTTGCCATTTCCTTCTCCAACACATGAAAGTGAAAAGTGAAAGTGAAGTCGCTCAGTCATGTCCGACCCTCAGTGACCCCATGGACTGCAGCCCACCAGGCTCCTCCGTCCATGGGATTTTCCAGGCAAGAGTACCTAAATCAAATCCCTTATGATTATACAGTGGAAGTGAGAAATAGATTCAAGGGGTTAGATCTGGTAGACAGAGTGCCTGAAGAACTATAGAAGGAGGCTTGTAACATTAGACAGGGGCAGTGACCAAAACCATCCCAAAGAAAAAGAAATGCAAGAAGCAAGATGGTTGTCTGAGGAGGCTCTACAAATAGCTGAGGAAAGAAGAGAAGGGAAAGTCAAGGGCGGAAGGGAAACATATACCCAACTACATGCGGAATTCCAGAGAACAGCCAGGACAGATAAAGAGGCCTTCTTAAATGAACAATCCACAGACATAGGAAAAACAATAGAATGTGAAAGACTAGCGATCTCTTTAAGAAAACTGGAGATATCAAGAGAATATTTCCTGAAGAATGGGCACAATAAAGGAGCTTTTATTGTTTTGAAGCACAATTCATGAAAAAATTGCCTGTAGCTACAACAGCGTCTAAAAAGCATTCATGCTTTAATTGCTTCACATATAACATTTAGTAATTACTGAGTTGACACACTTCATTTATCTAAATTTACCCATCTATAATGAAAGCTGCCCACATAATTTTCTATTATGAATGACAAACACACAGTTATAGCATAAGTCTACTTATTTTGGAGTGGCTCTCAAAGAAATCTACATCTAGGTTATATGTATCTTGAAACATCAGGCCATGAAGTGGCTCTTATATCTATTTGGAGTTATTGAAGATTAGAAAAAAATAGAATTTGTCTTATTGTGTTAAATTCTGCAGGAAAGAATTAGCAAAAAATCTATAATAATGGTTATCAGATCAGATCAGATCAGTCGCTCAGTCGTGTCCGACTCTTTGTGACCCCATGAATCGCAGCACGCCAGGCCTCTCTGTCCATCATCAACTCCCGGAGTTCATTGAGACTCACGTCCATTGAGTCAGTGATGCCATCCAGCCATCTCATCCTCTGTCGTCCCCTTCTCCTCTTGCCCCCAATCCCTCCCAGCATCAGAGTCTTCTCCAATGAGTCAACTCTTCGCATGAGGTGGCCAAAATACTGGAGTTTCAGCTTTAGCTTCATTCCTTCCAAAGAAATCCCAGGGCTGATCTCCTTCAGAATGGACTGGTTGGATCTCCTTGCAGTCCAAGGGACTCTCAAGAGTCTTGTCCAACACCACAGTTCAAAAGCATCAATTCTTCAGTGCTCAGCCTTCTTCACAGTCCAGCTCTCACATCCATACATGACCACAGGAAAAACCATAGCCTTGACTAGACGGACCTTTAAGTGGACCTTATGTCAGGTTATATTGGTTTCTGTTAAGTTGGTTTTGCAGAACTGTGAAATATTAGATTCAGATAATAAATTCCAGGTTTTCAAATGCTTACAAGAGGAGTGCAATATATTCTAGAGCTCTTTTTCCTTTTAAAGAGCTTTTTCTTTTTAAAGCTCTTTTTCTTTTTCCAAAATTCTAGAGCTCTTTTAAATGCTGTTGTGGAGAACAGCATTTAAACGAATTGGCTAACAATCGACTCAGGTTTGAAGGATACTAGTAGCGATCTTTGATAATATATTCAAAGAATTTTCATTAGTAGGCCAAGTGCCAAATGTGTGCTGAAGATACCAGTACTCTAGGGAGTGAATGCTTTTGTGGCTACAAAGACTGAAGATCAAGAGACCTTTGCAGGATCGCAGTGGATGGATGACTCAGATACAGATGAATGAAGAAGACAGAGAACAACTTTCCTAAGGATGCAATGAGAAAGCAAGAGCTTGAAGGTAGAAATGAGCAAAATGTGTCCTGATATCTGAAAAAAGTAGAGCATTCATCTTAGGGGTTGGTAAAAATGGGACTGACTAATTTTGTCAGAAAGTCATAGATCCTGAATATGACCCACTGAGCTATGGATAAAATTCCAAGTGTTTGATCCAGAAAAGATATAATAAATGCAGTGTTTGGGATGATTAAGCTTCAAGTGTTGAGGGCTTGGTGACAGGAGGTACTAGCAGGCTGTAAGGTTATGGTGGCATCCAAATTTGCGGAAGGTAAGATCACCTGGACTTATTGTTAAATCTGTAGTTCCTAGAACAGTGTCTGGCACAGAGTAGAAACTCAATAAATATTCACTAAATTGAATTGAATTTTTACCGGTCTGGGGTCTGCCCTAATACGAGTATTATTTGTTCATGATTTATGAGTGATTTTCATCACAAATTCTGTGTTTCAATAGGAATGTCTAGAGGGCCACTAAATCTTTCAAGATTCAAATGATATAAGACAGACAAAGAAAGGCAAACATTGTATGATGTGGCTTATATGTGAAATCTTAAAAATATGACAGAAATGGATCCACAGATACAGGGAAAAAAAGAACTTACCAAAGGAGAGAGGCAGGGGAGGGGTACAATAGGAGTTGGAGGTTAACATTTACATGCTATTATATATAAAATAATTAATCAGCAAGGACATACTTTCTAGCAGGGGGAACTCTACTCAATACCTGAAAAATTATATATATATAATTTATATATATATATATATATATATATATGCATGCATATGGTTTACTATACACCTGAAACTAATACAACATTGCAAATCAACTATACTTCAATAAAAAAATAAAGTCATTTAAGCATAAAAGAAATTCCAATGAAAATAGTTATAGTGGCAGAATTGATTCATCGATCATGTAGTCCTTTATTCATTAGCAAGTACTGAGCATCTACCATGTGATTAGAACTCTTTGGGTTGCCAGGAGCAGAGAGGTGAATGAGACAGGCAAGGTCTCTGAGCTCCCAGTGCAGCACTTTCCAGCGTTCTATATGCTGTTGCAATGATTTTGGGGGTGGAGACATACTTGGCATGTGGGCTGTTAGTTCCCTGACCAAGGATCAGACCAACGCCTTCTGCATTGGAAGCACAGTCTTAACCACTGACTTGCCAACGAAGTCCCTGTTCTAGTGAATTGTTGAATCTGAGGGGTCTGTGGGAACCTCTATATTTATCGTCTGTCAACCAGAAATATGGGTGACCTGGAGGTTCTGAAACGGTGGCCGTTGTCTGAAGGAAGGTCCTCTTGTGGAGGATGGGGCCCTCCACGTATGGTGTCTGTACCAACTCCAGGTAGTCAGTGGCAGAAAAGAATTGAACGGAGGCACACGCAGCTGGGGATGGAAACAATCTACAAATGATGTTGGATGTTCCTAAGTGTTGGCTTAGTTTCATTTTAAGACAGCTTCCAAATGGTGAGAATGTGAATAATTTGGGTCCAAAGTTGATGATTCTCTCTAAAATTACATCATGAAAAGGGCTACCTAGTACCCCTTCATTCACGGCTCTCCCTTTGGGGGTGGCTTTAAGGAGTGGATGGAGTGTCAGTTAGATTGGAGATATAAGGACAGGCAGAAAAGGGAGAGTAAGGAGGGGTCAGAGTGTGGCTAAGGCTGGGTCAGCCTTCCTGCATGTTCACTACTGACCGTTTTTAGCCATTTTCCCTAATGGGCCACTCAGTAGGAGTGGGCATCCTGTTGAATTGAAGCAGTAAGGAGGATATAATCTTTGCTGACACTATTATTACTAATAACTTTCATGTTTCTCACATATTAGCTTCCCAATGTCTTTTGTTTAGTTATATTCGTATTTTTTCTTGATGTATAGCTGACTTACAATGTTGTGTTAATTACTGCCACACAGATACAGCAAAGTGATTCAGTTTATATGTATATGTATGTTTTTATATATCTTTTTTTATATTCTTTTCCATCATGGTCTATCCTAGAATATTGAATATGGTTCCCTGTGCTATATGTAGGACCTTGCTGTTCGTCCACTCTGTATGTAATAGCTGACAATTGCTAATCCCAAACTCCCCATCCATTCCTCTCCCATGTCTTCCCCTTGACAACCAGCAGTCTGTCCTCCATGTCTGTGAGTCTGTCTCTGCTTCTTAGGTAGGTTCAGTTTTGTCATATTTTAGATTCCATGTATAAGTGATATCAGGTGGTATTTGACTTTTTCTTTCTGACTTACTTCACTTAGTATGATAATCTCCAGTTGCATTCTCCAAGTCTTTTATATGTTGCAGCATGACTCCTCCAATTGCATTGGAGATTATTATTTTCTACAATTTTTACAATTGGAAAAATTACAATTAATTTCTATAATTTTTACAAATGAAAAAATTGATGTCTGGGGAGGTGAAGAGATTTGCCTATCATTTTAAAGGCTAGAAAGACACAGACACAATGAAACGTGTGTCCTTTAACAAGACATCCAGGTATCCTCTGCTGGACAAACACTTGTCTTTAAATTTCACGGCCATCATTTGCCTAGTTTGTTTTGTTTTTCCCACCCCAATTTACTTGAATCATAACAAAACTCGAAGACTTTATTCGATAGAACTATTACTGAGTCCTGAAGGTGATACGATCTATAACTCCACCTTGGGAGCAGTGCCCTGTTCCTCCTCATCCATTCACGTCCACCCCAGAAGGGCCTGAAATAATAGGAAGCCTGTGACTTGAACATCCAGGGAACAAGCAATGAAACAGGATTTTTTCAACCCCAGAAGGCATTTTATCAGATATATGTACCGAAAAACAATGTCTCTAGTCTGTAAGTAGGGATTCTTTGAGAACTGGCATAATTAAGTCCCTTTTAAAAGAATGATTCCTCTAGAAAGCATTTTTTAAAACTCTGTAAAATGTCCTTCAGTGAACATCTAAAGGGATATCAATGTACTGAACTTATGAATTTGTATGAGGTATTTTGAAAATGAGTGAGATTTTGCCAAGTGTCAGGGCCTCCGTAGACTCACGTTGGCCATGATCACGATTGATTCCTCTTTGTTAGCAGATGGAAGACACCTGTCATGTCCTCAGCTATTTCGATTAAAAGTCACAACAATTTCCCTTTGAATAACATCACTTTTAAAATATCTTGATGGTGAATTTTTCTTATCTTTAAAGCTCTTTGCTGCTGACATGAGGAACTTGGAAATGGTTTCCTTACAGCAGAAATTTACTTAACATTAAACATACTGAGTAAAGCAAATTTACTACTTTTCTTCAGAAATAAACACAGAAGCAAATGGAATGTGCTAATGTGCTCCCAATTAGCACATTCATTAAGGACTATTTTGAACGCAGTAATGAACTTTTTGCTTCTGATTGAAGACAGAATTCACAATGATAAATTAGTGAGTATCTCTGTTGCAAGTTACCAAATTATAGGGCTGAGTGAATACTACTAATAAGATCACTCACCACCCACATGAAAATGATAAATATGAATCTAAGAAACCTGAAAAATATCCTTCACACAAGAGAAGATCTTTCTTTGGGGAAATAGCAGGTAAAATTTCATCTTGAACATTAGTGGGTCTTTGTCTGGTTGACTTGTCTGCCCAGTAGTTTGGATATGAGGCATTAGCTTGCCTGTATTCAGATGAGGATGGCTCATATTAAACCTAAAGTAAAATGAGGAGATCTCTTCTTTCTGGTTTACAGGTGCTATTCAATGTTGTAGGAATGATGAAGCTTTTGGCACATTCATCGTGTAAATGTAAGCTGGTTGGAAGAAACAACTTCAGTGAAGATCTCAATAGGAGTGGAAGACCAGCAACTGCTATACAGTACATTCAACTCTGCTACCAGTGGAAGGGATGGAGGTAACTGAAGTAGGTGATGAGGATGTTGAGAGAGGTAGTGATAACCATGATAGTTATCTGCAGTTCCTTCCACTTGTTGGGTTCTTGCTCCATCTAACAATGTAAATTACCTTGCATAAATTTACAATGTGTGAAAAGTAACACTCTATTTCTACAGAGGGGGAAATGGAATGTATCAGATTATTTTTATGGCATTTAGTGCTCCTGTGTTCCTTTAGATCCCCTCTCTACCTTCCATAGCCCTGAAAGGCCTCTCCTCTCCATCATTCTGTGCATCCTTTCATGTGGCTACTTCACTGCCATAGCTGTCTACTCTCCAACTTAGTTTGCCAACTTTACTTTCGTTCAGTATTTTTGGAAAATATTGCAGTTGCATATTCCCTCCTCTCAAAGTTCTTCAAAGTTAGAGAATGCCTTATACTGCTTTTGAACAATCCCAAGACTCTCTAGAACAGTGCTCTTCTTAGACTAGAAATCCAATAATCACTGTTGGTAGGGAGATAAGAATCTACGTCTTTAATACTTCTGAAAAATGAGATTCTTTGGCTTCCCTTGGTAACACATCCCAAGGTCTATCAGCATCAGGAAATTTGCCCTTGGTTCTTATGTGACTACCTCCTGCCATTTCCCCTCTTCACTGAATCTCTCAAATATTCTCTGTATGATGGCCCTTCATACACAAAAGTTTGTTTCATATCTTCCTTCAACTGCTCCTCAAGACAAAACAAGGGGCCTTCAAATGATCATTATAGATTTTTTTTTTTTTTTTTTAAAAAAAAGTTTTCCCTTTAATTATGTTCAAAAGAATTTACATCAGAGAAAGCATAAGAAACTAGACAAGGTAAAACTAAGCTAGTTTTATAGTTTGTTTTTTTCTTTGTATTTGTTCTTATAGAAAAATGATGACAGCTTAGGTCCTCTAAAATGGTTGAAATGATCACTTTTGACAGTGGTGACTTGGTTGCAAGGCTTTATGAGCTTGGGTTTTCTAAAAGTTACACTCATAGTTCTTCCTTTCTTTTTTTTCTGTAGAAATTTAAGTGATAGTTGTTTTTTTTTTTCTAACACATTTTTAATTAAAAGTTTGTGAGAATTTTTCTCTTTTTGATTAAAGAGGAAGAGGGTGGATAAATCATAAAGGTGCCAAACCATTTATAGTCAGAAGTATTGATGTTTTTAGTCTGTTTATAGGTGCATTTTCCCCCTAAGAATATAAAACTTATGCTTATAAAGCTGGGTTTTTTCCTAGCAGTAGACTAAGGTATTGGTGCTTTTAATAGATATGTTTCAGCATTTCCCTGAACAGACCCAGCCCCTAATCCCTGTTTTAAGTGTTCCCTTTAGTGTCATATTGCAAAATTAATCTTTCCATTTGCTTCACTCCACAACGTTTAATACTGCTTGACTTCGCATAAAGCACCATGACATGAGCTTTAAATAAAAGCTGGCTAGGGCTCAGTTGTGTGTATATTGTGTTTGGGATTAAGAAACTAAATTCGACAGGTAATGGAGTCGGATTTAGCTGCTCCATGATGCTAAACTGTGAGGTGTCATGTCAATCATCTGTCCAGGAAATATAAGCTATAAAGGAAAGTGAGATGTATTTCAGATGCCTAATCACAAAAGCAAAAGGTTAGCTCCTCAAGGATGGGGAGTTTTCAGACTGCTACCTTCATCTCTCATGGGGACTCTGGGAGTTAAGGCCATTGTACAAATAGGCTTATTTGCTTCAGGATTAGATAGGCTTCCTAGGAGACTGATAAAGAAATCACTGCCATAAATGGGCAGTCCCTCACATTAAATAAAGGGGAAACAAAACTTTAAACAGTGAGGGAATGGATGTGGGGTGTTTAGAGACTTTCCTACATATTGAATAGAAAAAAGGCATGTCAGAGATACAAAAGAAGCAGATTTTGAACTATTTCTTGCTAAGTTAGTTACCCATCACATTAAATACTTGCTCTTATCCCTGATGACCAGGAAGTTTTGAACTCAGTTTTATATGCAATCAAAATAAAACTCGATTCATCTACTTTTTGGACAAATTTTATTCTGCCTCTGTGCCATCATGCTATTTTTTCAGCTATTCTAACTGTCCTATTTTTATTGTAATTCTTTTTATTAAAGGCAGTAAGATGCAATTAATAAATAAAAAATAAAATGTCCTCTTACAAATAAAGATTATCTACCCATCTATCTAGTCTGAAGGATGACACAAAGAGTGCTTGGAAGTGAATTGCTAAAGTGCATGATTACACATTTAGTCCAGAGTCTCAGCTTGACGTGCAGAGCTTTTACTGTGTAATTCCCATAAATGCTGATTGTCCAATTTAGTGCTTCATTAATGAGCCATAGACCACTTGTACATTTCTGACTTACAGAATCAACCCCATTTAAAGTTTTATCCTCCTGGAAATGTCTTCACCTGACAAGCTGATAATAAGTATGTTGCATTCTTCCATCCACTTAACCCTCTGCCGTGCGAATCTTGGCTCTCGTCCATTGACATTCTCTTTTCTTCAATGTATGTAACATTTATAGCGACCATAATTATAAGAGGAGGCATTTAATGGCGCTTATTGTGGGCTAAATTTAAGTTTGGGCATCATTTATTGATAGCTTATGGTGGGCCAGGTGCTGTTTCCCACAATCTACATGTGTTGACTCATTTAATTTCACATAACACTGTGATGTTGCTACTCTTACTATCCTCATTTTATTGATAGAGTAACTAAGGCAAGCTACTTAAACTTGCTTCTGGTTATAAATCTGAAGTATGGGAGCTAGCATTTAAACAGGGGAGATCTAGCTTTAGACTTTGATTTCCAAAGCTAGATCTTACAGACTAATTATACATTCATTTTCAGGAAACAGAGTTTTACAAAGGAACTGATGAATTAGCTTACAATATCCAAAGCAATTGCATCATAATCAACTTTTACATAAAACTTTTGCTTCTTATTTTCTTGGTAGAACCCTGAGCAACTATACTCAAAATTATTCTGTTAGGTCTAAGGCAGCATTCTGTGTGCTTTGTCTTTTTTTTTTTCTTTTTTTTTTTTTTTTTCCTTTATTTTATTTTTTTCATTGTTTCTTTTCTCATCGGGGTCCCCACCGCCCTGCTCCCCTCCTGCCCTCCTCCCTCCCCCCTCCCCCCATCCCTCCAGGTCATCCCAGTGCTCCGTCCCCTCTTTCGGCCGTCCTGGACTGCCTTCTTGTTCTCCTTTCTCCCCAATCGTCCCACCCTCTCCCGTCCCTCCGTCTTTCTTCTCTCTCTTTCTGTCTCCGGGTGTGTTCCTCTTTCTTCCATTTTCTTGTTCTGTTGTGTTTCTTCTCTTCTTCCTCTGTTGTCTCCGTTCCATCCACCTCATTGCTGTCAATTTTCTGCTGAGTTCTCCATCTTGTCCACGCTTCTTTCCATTCATCTGTGGTGGGCATCTGGTGCTTCCAGTCCTGCTTTGTCAGTGCTGCTATGACATTGGGGTACACGTCCTCTCTCTGTTTTCTCAGTCCCAGCAGTGGGATTGCTGGGTCGGCAGTCTTTCCCAGTTTTTTGGGTCTCCATACTGTTCTCCATTGGCTGTACTAGTTTGCATTCCCACCAACAGTGTGAGGTCCCTTCTCTCCCCCCTCTCCAGCATTTTTGCTTGTGGATTTTGGATCCAGCCATTCTACTCGTGTAATGGTATCTCATAGTGGTTTGATTCAGAAAAGTGACAGCTTGCAGAGAAATACTGACCAAACTGAGAATAGAATAATTGAAATTTTTGCCACGGAAAATCATAATATTGTCATTTGAGTCAATACACTTTGAGAGTAGTTAATAAATGATGAATATGCAAATATCACTTGCAGTGGCATCAATCAAGTGAATAGAAGTAATAAAAATATATAAAAATTGGGAGGACATTTGAGAACTTGACTTTGATAAGAGAAAAAGACAGAGAACTGTTTCCTGCCTGAAACCGGAAGAAGTAATTATATCTGGAATGTGCTTTTGCCCAATGCTGCCCATCAAAATCATACTCATTCTTCAAAGTCTGTATCTTCAGAGAAACTTTTCTGATTCCTCTAGCCCTCTACAGAATTTTGGATTTAGAATTTTGGATTTCTTTGACATTGCCTCTAAAACAGCACCTTGTATGTTAGATTTTTATATATTTCGCTCACATACTCTTTTGTAAATTCTCTGAGGACAGGGATTATATCTTCCCTATTTTTGTGCATGTTTATAGGCAATCAACAAATAGATCCCAATTGACTGACAGGCAGTTTCAGGTGGTCCCAATAATTTTCTACCTTTGAACTGAGTCATTAGTACTTTGGAGAATCAATCTGTAAATCGGACACATTCCATGGGTTGTACAAAGTGGATCAATCTTAAAATTATTGGAGAAAGTTAAAATAAAACAACAATTACATACAGACAGTCTAATAAGGAGAGTTGTTTCATTTGGCAAGACAAGTTGAATAAACAAATTTTCAGTAAATCATCAGAAATGATCCCTTGCAAAATGTAGAATAAGAATATTTTCCTGATGAATTACAGATCCTTATAGCAACTAACCTAAAATATAATTGGTTTCACATTATCTAATACAAACTTGGAATTATAGTATATTATGGCATCCCACCCCAGTACTCTTGCCTGGAAAATCCCGTGGACGGAGGACCCTGGTGGGCCGCAGTCCATGGGGTTGCTAAGAGTTGGACACGACTGAGCTACTTCCCTTTCACTTTTCACTTTCATGCATTGGAGAAGGAAATGGCAACCCACTCCAGTGTTCTTGCCTGGAGAATCCCAGGGATGGGGGAGCCTGGTGGGCTGCTGTCTATGGGGTCGCACAGAGTCGGACATGACTGAAGCGACTTAGCAGCAGCAGCAGCAGCAGCAGCAGCAGCAGCATGAGGAATGAAGGAAAGTGACTTGATGACAGTGCAAACAAAAACCATCTTTATTAATGGTATTTACTACAATGAAAGCTCAAAGAGGCTTCCCTGGTGGGTCAGATGGTAAAGAATCTGCCTGCAATGCAGGAGACTCAGGAGATGCAGGTTTGATCCCCAGGCCAGGAAGATCCCTTGGAGAAGGGATGGCTACCCACTCCAGTACTCTTGCCTGGAGAATCCCTTGGACAGAAGAGCCTGGTGGGCTAGAGTCCATGGGTTCACAAAGAGTCAGACACAGCTGAGTGACCAACATTTTCACTTTCACTACAGTGAAAACTGGAGGGTGAGACCATGTCAGAAATACCTTTTAATTATTTGAAAGTGAGGTCGATGTTACTTAACAGAAATAAATAGAAAGACAACCCCTGAAATCTCAAATATACTAAAAATTATACATCCTCTTTTACTAGTCAATTCTTTTTGTTTGGATTATTGCTTTAATGAAACACCTTCAGATCACCAGTTTGGCTTTCCACAGCCTTTGATACTGTTTGTGGATGTCTGGATTTAAGGCTTAATTGTTTCATTTCCACTTTATATTTATATCTTATTGATCAATAGGAGTAACAGGCAAATTTGGCCTTGGAATACGGAATGAAGCAGGGCAAAGACTAATAGAGTTTTGCCAAGAAAATGCACTGGTCATAGCAAACACTCTCTTCCAACAACACAAGAGAAGACTCTATACATGGACATCACCAGATGGTCAACACCGAAATCAGATCGATTATATTCTTTGCAGCCAAAGATGGAGAAGCTCTATACAATCAGCAAAAACAAGACCAGGAGCTGACTGTGGCTCAGACCATGAACTCCTTATTGCCAAATTCAGACTGAAATTGAAGAAAGTAGGGAAAACCACTAGACCATTCAGGTATGACCAAAATCAAATCCCTTATGATTATACAGTGGAAGTGAGAAATAGATTTAAGGGCCTAGATCTGATAGATAGAGTGCCTGATAAACTATGGACTGAGGTTCGTGACATTGTACAGGAGACAGGGATCAAGACCATCCCCATGGAAAAGAAATGCAAAAAAGCAAAATGGCTGTCTGGGGAGGCCTTACAAATAGCTGTGAAAAGAAGAGACGTGAAAAGCAAAGGAGAAAAGGAAAGATATAAACATCTGAATGCAGAGTTCCAAAGAATAGCAAGAAGAGATAAGCCTTCTTCAGCGATCAATGCAAAGAAATAGAGGAAAACAACAGAATGGGAAAGACTAGGGATGTCTTCAAGAAAATCAGAGATACCAAAGGAACATTTCATGCAAAGATGGTCTTGATAAAGGACAGAAATGGTATGGACCTAACAGAAGCAGAAGATATTAAGAAGAGGTGGCAAGAATACACAGAAGAACTGTACAAAAAAGAGCTTCACAACCCAGATAATCATGATGGTGTGATCACTGACCTAGAGCCAGACATCCTGGATGTGAAGTCAAGTGGGCCTTAGAAAGCATCACTATGAACAAAGCTAGTGGAGGTGATGGAATTCCAGTGGAGCTATTCCAAATCCTGAAAGATGATGCTGTGAAAGTGCTGCACTCAATATGCCAGCAAATTTGGAAAACTCAGCAGTGGCCACAAGATTGGAAAAGGTCAGTTTTCATCCCAATCCCAAAGAAAGGCAATGCCAAAGAATGCTCAAATACTGCACAATTGCACTCATCTCACACGCTAGTAAAGTAATGCTCAAAATTCTCCAAGCCAGGCTTCAGCAATATGTGAACCATGAACTTCCTGATGTTCAAGCTGGTTTTCGAAAAGGCAGAGGAACTAGAAATCAAATTGCCAACATCCGCTGGATCATCAAAAAAGCAAGAGAGTTCCAGGAAAACATCTATTTCTGCTTTATTGACTATGCCAAAGCCTTTGACTGTGTGGATCACAATAAACTGTGGAAAGTTCTGAAAGAGATGGGAATACCAGACCACCTGATCTGCCTCTTGAGAAATCTGTATGCAGAACAGGAAGCAACAGTTAGAACTGGTCATGGAACAACAGACTGGTTCCAAATAGGAAAAGGAGTACATCAAGGCTGTATATTGTCACCATGTTTATTTAACTTATATGCAGAGCACATCATGAGAAATGCTGGACTGGAAGAAACACAAGCTGGAATCAAGATTGCTGGGAGAAATATCAATAACCTCAGATATGCAGATGACACCACCCTTATGGCAGAAAGTGAAGAGGGGCTGAAAAGCCTCTTGATGAAGGTGAAAGTGGAGAGTGAAAAGGTTGGCTTAAAGCTCAACATTCAGAAAACGAAGATCATGGCATCTGGTCCCATCACTACATGGGAAATAGATGGATAAACAGTGGAAACAGTGTCAGACTTTGTTTTTCTGGGCTCCAAAATCACTGCAGATGGTGACTGCAGCCATGAAATTAAAAGACGCTTGCTCCTTGGAAGGAAAGTGATGACCAACCTAGATAGCATATTCAAAAGCAGAGACATTACTTTGCCAACAAAGATTCATCTAGTCAAGGCTATGGTCTTTCCTGTGGTCATGTATGGATGTGAGAGCTGGACTGTGAAGAAGGCTGAGCGCCGAAGAATTGATGCTTTTGAACTGTGGTGTTGGAGAAGACTCTTGAGAGTCCCTTGGACTGCAGGGAGATCCAACCAGTCCATTCTGAAGGAGATCAGCCCTGGGATTTCTTTGGAAGGAATGATTCTAAAGCGGAAACTCCAGTATTTTGGCCACCTCATGCGAAGAGTTGACTCATTGGAGAAGACTCTGATGCTGGGAGGGATTGTGGGCAGGAGGAGAAGGGGACGACAGAGGATGAGATGGCTGGATGGCATCACTGTCTCGATGGATGTGAGTCTGAGTGACCTCTGGGAGTTGGTGATGGACAGGGAGGCCTGGCGTGCTGCAGTTCATGGGGTTGCAGAGTCGGACACGACTGAGCAACTGATCTGATCTGATTGATCAATATTCTTTAGGTTAATATCCTGATTTATCATTAATTGTCTTGTAGGAATGGATACTGTAGATCAATTAACAAAATCTGTGCATTCTCAAGTGTACAGAGAAGCGCTGAATTTTGTGAACTTGCGAAGCTAAGAATTAGAGTCTTACTAGAAACTCTTCCCCTAACCCATAGTGATGCTTGAGTCCTAGAAAGAAAGAGTTGACCAGGCTGATAGATCCCATTTCTTTACACTTCATTCTCTTAACTCACTCATGTGGCTTATTAGGTTATGTGGACACATGAGATTGTGAACCGTATACTAAATGGATAAAGTCAGCTAGGCCTGCTTCATCCTATATAGCCCTGTGGTAGATTGTGTCGGTTTCCAATTATTTCCCCATCGCTTCTTTAAGAAGATTATACCTCTCCACTCTACTGACATCAGTCTTTGCCATGTGAATTGGTCAGATCAATGAGCACTTTAACAGCCATAGCTTAGGTCTGCGGTTGTGCTTTTCCCTCTGGCATAGAATAGCAGTTGCTTCTTCATCCTGGATCCCAGAAAGGAACCATAATCTGGGTAGTTTTGTAAAACACTGAAATTCGGGAGCTCTTTGTTCCTGCATCTGAAAGTAATAAAATCTAAAATACTAGCACCTTTCCTGTAAAATTCATTTGACATTCATTATAATCTCAGTTGGGAAAGGAGTATGTCAAGGCTGTATATGTCAGCCTGCTTATTTAACTTATATGCAGAGTACGTCATGTGAAATGCTGGGCTGGATGAAGTAGAAGCTGGAATCAAGATTTCCAGGACAAATACCAATAACCTCAGATAAATCAGATGACATCACTCTTATGATGAAAGTGAAAGACGAGAGTGAAAATTTCAGCTCAGTTCAGTCGCTCAGTCGTGTCCGACTCTTTGCGACCCCATGAACCACAGCCCACCAGGCCTCCCTGTCCATCACCAACTCCCAGAGTTCACACAAACTGATGTCCATCGAGTCGGTGATGCCATCCAACCATCTCATCCTCTGTTGTCCCCTTCTCCTCCTGCCCTCAATCTTTCCCAGCATCAGGGTCTTTTTCAATGAGTCACCTCTTCGCATCAAGTGGCCAAAGTATTGGAGTTTCAGCTTCAACATCCATCCTTTAAATGAACACCCAGGACTGATCTCCTTTAGGATGGTCTGGTTGGATCTCCTTGCAGTCCAAGGGACTCTCAAGAGTCTTCTCCAACACCACAGTTCAAAAGCATCAATTCTTCAGCGCTCAGCTTTCTTTATAGTCCAACTCCTCTCACATCCATACATGACTACTGGAAAAAAGCTGGCTTAAAACTCAACATTCAGAAAACTAAGATCATGGCATTGGGTCTCATCACTTCATGGCAAATAGATGGGGAAACAGTGACAGACTGTATTTTCCTGGGCTCCAAAATCACTGCAGATGGTGACTGCAGCCATGAAATTAAAAGACACTTGCTCCTTGGAAGAAAAGCTGTGACAAACCTAGACAGCATAGTAAGAAGCAGAGATGTTACTTTGTCAACAAAGGTCTGTCTAGTCAAAGCTGTGTTTTTTCCAGTAGTCATGTATGGATGTGAGACTTGGACCATAAAGAAGGCTGAGTGCTTAAGAATTGATGCTTTAGGACTGTGGGGTTGGAGAAGACTCTTGAGAGTCCCCTGGATTGCAAAGAGATCAAACCAATCAATCCTAAAAGAAATAAATCCTAGATATTCATTGGAAGGACTGATGCTGAAGCTGAAGCTCCAATACTTTGGCCACCTGATGTGAAGAGTCGACTCATTAGAAAAGATCCTGATACTGGGAAACATTGTAGGTAGGAGGAGAAGGGGATAACAGAGGATGAAATGGTTGAATGGCATCACCGACTCAATGGACGTGAGTCTGAGCAAGCTCTGGTAGATGGTGAAGAACAAGGAAGCCTGACGTGCTGCAGTCCATAGGGTCACAAAGAGTTGGACATGGCTGAGTGACTGAACAATAATCTGAAGCAATTTTCAAAAATTCTTTACGTCTTCAGTAGTTGTGCTTCATTTTCAAAATGTCTCACCTGGTTCATAGAAAAAAAAAAGGTCTTCAGGACATTCATTCTTAGATTTTTATGTATCACAATAGCTTTACTTGAACTGAGATCTTGCTACATTAATTAAAGCCTTACCAGCTCCAGAGCAGGTAACAGAAGGGAAAAGGGACACAGGATGTGGTATCTCCTTTGGTGGACAGATACGAATGCTAGGTGACTAGGGTGACTACAAATCTTATTTGAGAAGAGTTAGAGCTTTGCTAAAGCTAAGAGGAGAGGTGAAACACTGAAGCAGAGATGGGACAAATTTGTGAGTAGCCACAATGAAAGCCTTTCCTCTTGGAGAAACTCTTGTGTGTTAGACTAAATGATGCTTGAGGACATGCATAAGTTGAGGACATGCATTCCAGGAAGAGCAAAGGTATACCTGACCTGGCCTCTTTGTTGCTAGGGCTGTGAGCACCGCTTAGAGGAGCATAAGCTCTGGCAGGTTGAGGTGGAAATGTTTAGAGTTCTTCTACTGTCATGCAACATGATGCAGGGAGAGCTGGCAGTCATCGAATGGCCAGGAAAAGACACATGCCAGCACGCTGTGGACCACATGGGCAGAGGATGAGGGAAGCCCTCCTCCATGCCAATGAGGAATGATGAGATGAGACGTGCCCTGTGTGATGCTTTCAGCAGATACACACAAGCCAGCAGTATGTACTGCAAAGTATCCTAGGAGACTCTCACACAACGATCTTCTGTTAAAAAAAGCTTCCAGAAGCTTCCTGGGTAAGCTTCCTTACCCAGGCGCTTCTACTCTTCATGGATCTTTGGGGTTCTATATTTTATATGTAATAGAACAATGATCACTAGATGACCTTGAGTTGTAAGGCTTTTTGGTTTTTGTTATATTTAGCATAGATCCAAATTTGAGAGTAGAATCCAAATAAGAGATCTGTTAATGGAGTGTAAAATGCAGCCTCTCAGTCGTGTCCAACTCTTTGTGACCCCATGGACTGTAGTCTGTCAGGTTCCTCTGTCCGTGGGATTTTCCAGGCAAGAGTATGGGAGTGGGTTGCCATTTCCTTCTCCACTGTTAATGGAGAGGGGATTCCAGAATTTCTACTTGGGGATTATGGCTAAAGGAGACACTTTCCCTTCTCACATGCTCTACACAAACCAACCAACCTTTAATTTTTTTTATCAATAATATCTCTTACTGAAAAGTTACACTTAATTTCTAGAATTCTTCAGTGAGATAGTTGATATTATTGAGATCCTACACAGTGATAAGCCTCTGGGAATTACACTGAAATAATGAAATTTAGACCATTTTGTGAAATCTACTCAAACGTCATATTGCGCTTACCTTGGCTGTGATTTGAAGAAAATGTAGACATTTTCTTTCATCTTCAATCAGGAGATGGAGCCCTAGTTGGCTCTCTCTGTGTGAAAATGCTCTTTTCATAAACACGAAGAATCCCATCCTTCGCCACACTTCTTGTCACAATTCTTTCATAATGCATCGTTTTTGGGGGATATAGTTTTGGAAACAACACATTTGCACCAATACTCTCATGAGATTTTTTTTTTGTACTTTAATATATATCCAGCCAGGCCATAATAGTCACTGTCCTTTGGGCAAGTAGCTGCCAGATACCACTACTAAGTCTGGGTAATCCGTTTGAGTCCTCTGAAGATACTCTTTGGATATCATTTTGCTTTCACTCAAACCCAGCTAATTTTCACACTCTTCATTTCTATTCTTCCAAACATTTCTTTCATCTGAGAGAGATGTGTGTTTCTCTCATTTCAAGAAAACAATTTTTCTTCAAAGACAGAACACATGCTCAATGCAAAGTTATGTAGCTCAACCAAAGTCTCTCTCTTAAATATAACAGACAACACATGTGTTCTATGAGCTCATATTTGTGCCCTTATTTCTGATCCCTTTTAATCTGTGTGCCCTTATTTCTGATCTCTCTTAATTACACCATTAATAATATTTCTTGATTTTAATATTAAAACAGCCTCCTATTAAAACGAGTTTCAGTTGTTAACAGCTGGATAGATAGCCAGTGCTTGATAAATGACTTCAGCAAAGATAGAACCAATGTGAACAATTTCTGAAGCTGTAATAAAAGTTAATATAAGTCATGCAGAATTATTTGGAAATACCTGACAAAGGGTCACGGTTTTTCTCAATGAATGAGAGATGAGTTCCGGAAGAACTAGGAATCTCTAAAGGTCACCCTTGTATTCGTATATTGCAGTCGAAGATGGAGAAAAGCACAATATTGATGCTATTAAAATTTAGATTGGTTATGTGATTTGCACAGAAAACATTGTTTTTTGAGTTGAAAATCTTTGGGGATTAAGTCTGATGGCAGGAAGGATGTGTAACTTAGAGACAGAAACGTACACTTCCTCCCTAAGGTGGAAGGAGGGGGATAAAGAATGTTTTCTAAAGTGACTTTTGCATTAATATCCTTAGGAGGCAGGAAAAAAACAACCAACCACCACTCCAATTTTTTGTCTGGTTCATTAATCATATTAGCAATGTTCAGGGGAAACACAAATAGAAATGAAACACAATTCCAACTGGCACAGTGCAGCATGTAGGGTTTTTAGAATACAACATAAGACTCAATAAAATACACTATAATTAATTTCTAAGAAAGAAGAAGCATTAAAAGTTCTATAAAATTCAGTGTTTTAGTGCTCTGAGTTCATTTTAAAGAAAATAAAGTTACAAAAACATATAGGGATACAAAAAGATTTGAAATTTATATATTAGGTAGCTAACGCTATTATCAAATTATTCAGAAATTAGAAGTAGTTACTTAAAAGAAAATATGTATTGCATTTATATATTTATGCAATTATATTATTATATTATATATAATATATATTCTATATTATTATATATATTGTATAATAATCTATTCTTATGAGTCATGACTTGATTATCAGCTTTATGTGGCTTACTACTAAATCTATATCTCTAATCTGTCTTTTCTTTTAAGACTCAGGGTCATGCCCCCAACTATTTCTACATAGTGTCATGACTATTTCTCGCATTTCAAAGAACAACTCTCTATATTTTTGACATTGCAAATTGACAGTCTTCTCTAATTTCCTATCACTGGAAATGACCAGGCATCCCCCTAGTTAGGTACCTTGAAGATATCTTTGACTGATGACTTGTCTTCAGCTGAATCTCCCAAATCAGTCACTGAATCTTTTCAGTTCTACCTGCAAATATTTCTTTGCTCTCTTCCTCTTTCTTCTCCAACTACTATTCTCTTTTGAGTTATTACTGAAGCTTCTAAACTGATTTTTCTGATTCTCATCTTTCTTGCCCTTGTCCACTTTCCCACTGTCTGCTATTAAATCTTATTAAAACATCAATGCCATAAAAAAATCTCCTTTGGATATATTGGGAATTTGGGATTGATATGTACACACTGCTATATTTAAAATAGGTAACCAACAAGGACCTACTGTAAAAAATAATACTGTAATGATGAATTATAAATAACATTATAAGTATGCACAAAAGTACATTTATTAAGCTTTCATTTATTAAGCTATTTATAGCTTTCTGAGATTGTATATGGAGGATATTTGATAATGGATAATTGAAGGTTTGGGGAATACTTGGGGAGAATAATGTAACATGAGTGATTAAGAGCACAGGCTTAGGAGTTGAAACTACACAGATCTCATTTTTGGCTTTCCTTTGGAAAATCTAAACTTTAGTTTGTGCATCTATAAAATTGTTATAATAATAGTATTATTATTGGCATGTAACATATACAAGTAAAATTTATTATAATTTGTTATTATATTTTCTTAGATAATCTATAATGTTTATAAATAAAAAAGAGTAGTTATTGAGAGATAAATGATTGGAAACAGGTCAGCATATATGCTGGTCAACTTACATTTCATCCATGGCTATTACAAATGAAAAATAAATGACTGAGAGCAAAATTAGAAAATTTGAATGGAAATAATTTTTAATGGTATTTTTGATTTATCAAAACACATTATAAAGGGACTACAGCTTTAATAGGGATAGCCTTGTTTTTATGCCTTTTATTCATTCCATACAAATTAATTAATTTTAATTCAAATATATTTATTGATTACCAAATTTAAGTAAAGCATTCTAAACAGTGTCTGTCTTCAGGGAGCTTATAATTAAGCAAATAGCATTAAATAACAATGCTGATCAGTGTATGAGGTGAAAAGCTGGGTGCTGTGAGAGAGTGTATGATAAGAATCTCCATAATCTGTGGGATCACAGATGGCTTTACAGAGGAAGAAAAATTTAGGTTGAAAATTGAGGATGAGAAGACTTTCTTAGGAGATGGGAAAGCGTGATCCCGGAAGAGAGAACCATATATGCCAAGTGTCGTGAGTGGGGAAGAGTTGAAATTCCGAGGGGCTGACAGCTGTGCTGGGGAAAGGGGAAAGGGGAGGGAGACTGAGATAGGCAGGAAGGGGCGGAGACAGGCCTGGAGAGACACCACCACGTGATCCAAACTCAGGATTCGGACTTGGTTCTCAGAGCAGCTAGACCATGCTGAAGAATTTTAAGCAGAAGAAAGACTAGACTTTCATTTCAGTTCAGTGTTTACCAAATGAATGGATGGATGCTACGTCATCTTAGATAAGCCTATACATTTTAGTTTTTTTATCTTTAAAATGGAGGTAAAGATGACAAATCATGAAAATCTTCCAGGGAAAAGATGGAATAATTACTGGAAATATTAGTAAGCAAAAATTGAAAGAGCGTGAGAGTAAGAGATGGAGACATAAAGAGAGAGAATGAGAATGTATGCAAAGCAATGCTATAAAACCTGACCCATGACTCCCAAATATTCAAACTCCTCACATATAACATGTCTCCTGTCTTCTGCATTGCAGGCAGATTCTTTACCCACTGAGCCACCTGGGAAACCCCCAACACTGTAATAGGAAAGAACAAATCTGACTCCATATTGGATCTGTTTCTTTTACTTTAACCTTTGTGTGGTATTGCTTTTGCTACAAGTTAAGAATGTTGCCTATATCCTGAAATATACAGGACAACCCATTCTCAAGGGTCTGACTTTAAAGGTATAACTCTTTACTATTCATATGAAGATAGAAAGTTGCAGAACAGAGAATAACATTTGTCTTGTTGGAGGTTTACAGGAACATCATGACTTGACCTTTGTGGACAGAAGTAAGATCAAAGGATTCAGACACAATAAGTTTGCAATAAGCAATCACTTCCCCTCCCCTTTTGATATATGCTGCTGCTGCTAAGTGGCTTCAGTCATGTCCGACTCTGTGCAACCCCATAGACGGCAGCTTAACAGGCTCTGCCATCCCTGGGATTCTCCAGGCAAGAACACTGGAGTGGGTTGCCATTTCCTTCTCCATTTTGATATATCAGAAGCCTGAATTCTAAATCAAATAAAATAGTTATTTGGGACACTATTCCACCATCTTCTCAGGCAGCAACCTTTCTGGATAAAGTCTCCATTCGTAGCCCCAGAAATCTGTCTCTAGATTTATTGGCCTGTCCATGTGGTGAGCGGTATGTGTTTAGACTCAGTAACAACACCATACTGCTGGACTTCTGAGATCAGGGATGAGAAAAGGAATATAAAAATTTGTGAACAATGAATAAGAAGACAGGGATCAAAGTTTACCAGTTATGGAAACTAAAAATGGGAAATTTTTTGTATTATTACTTCAACAGATTTTAGATTTCTGAGTTATGTAATTTCAGTTTACAGAGTGAGAGGAAAATATGACATTAAAAGGAGAAATCATTTCTTTATTCATCTTTTTTTTGGAATGGATACCTCTTGAAACTCAGACCAGGACCTCTGTAGAGAGTCTGTCTGGCCTGCTGAAAGGCCTATTCAGAAAAAGTTTTTTTTTTTTTTTTTGTAGAACATTAACTTTATGTCTAGATTTTAAATCAGAAACTCAGGACTATAAAGAAGGACAATAAAAATATATTTACTCTGGGTCTCTGACCTGCAGTAAAGACAGCACCTAATTGTTTTGGTCAGATGAGTCTCCCTGTCCAGTTATAAAAGGTCTACTGAGCAAAACCCATTCTGTTGAAAGAATTTTTGAGATGAACAGCCCAGTCAGAAGAAAGCACTAAAGCCAAAGTTTAGAATAATTAAGGATACAAACCTTGCTCTATAGAAGCAGGAAAGACCCCAAGAGAACAACGTCAAAGGTCATGCTGATACATTGACTTGTCCTGAAAAGACTGTAATGGATTTGACTGGAATAATCCAAGATGTATTTATCGAGCACCCATTAGGTGACTGGCATTGTTCCAAACAAACCTTCCAGGTGGTGGAAGACTGGTCGTTTTCTGCAGAGAGAAATTGATTTCCTACCTAAGATCAACTTTATGGGGAGCAAGCTATTTATTTTATTTATGGCTTGAACTCAGTTCCCTGCTGTAATAATTCAAATTCTGTAGGTACAGACTTCCTTCTTATTTAGATATTGACTAGAAAGGGAGCCAGCTTAGAGTTGGCCCGGCAGCTACTTGCAGGGGGTTTAGGTTTTTATGCTAATGAATGGGGCTGAAGCTTTCAAGAATTTGCTTTCATTACTAAATCCTCAGGATAGTACTTTCCAACACCGTTGTTTGGGCTTTGAAATAAGAGTGGAAGTCTATATGCTCCATGCTGAAGGCTACTTATTAGCCTCAAAACAAAAGTAAATCAAGAAACACTTAATGGAAAAGTTTGGTTTCCTAATAAGATTCTGTATCCGAGTAAACAGAAAGTCAAGCAAAAATATCCAGAAAATTCAGGAAGCAGAGTCATTGAAAGATGAACTCATGGTCATCAGATCATGGAGTCAGAGGATTCAGTTTCAACTCAACTACATTGGAAACTTTGAAAATGTTCTAATTATTGGCAAATGAGCTAAATAGTCCAAGTTGCAAGATTTCAGGAAGCACAATCTCAGAAGAATTTTGATATTTTTCTGAAGTAAGAAACTTACCAGAGCCTTTACCTTAATCATTCTCGGAGCTTATATGTTCTCTTTACTGGCAGCAGGAAGCCAGAGACCTTTGTACAAATCAATTCTCAATGGGGACAGCCACACTGCTGAACTACAGCAAAGTTATGGACAAATTCACTTGGAAATAAATCGCAGCAGAATTCGAGAGAAACTACCATACCGGGTACATGATTGGCATGCGGCCTGAACCATCAAGTCCTGCAGAAATGTAAATACGAGTATCATATTGGTGAAAAGCAAGTACTTCTTTTTTAAGACATAAAGATGATTTTGGACTTTTAAAAATGCATTTAGAATTATATAAACAAGGTCAAAACTTTATCAGTCTGGTCATTGAATTGTTATGAAACTATTAATACTATTCTTTTTTTCCTGCTTACGAAATCTCATTTACCTTAATGTTTTAATCCCTTCTCCGTGAGCTGTATGTAATAGCAACCTATTAAATTTGTTTGCATGTTTGTAAAATATGTGAGAATTTTTCAACCTCTTAAATTTTAGATAGGCTGTTAATACATTTAACTTACTCTTATTTTCTTAATGGATACTTTTAAAGAGATGGGTTTATCATGTTTTCTTCTAGCTCCATCCTTTATACATTTACACTCAATTAGAACATGGGCTGGAGAAGGCAATGGCACCTCACTCCAGTACTCTTGCCTGGAAAATCCCATGGATGGAGGAGCCTGGTGGGCTGCAGTCCATGGGGTCGCTAAGAGTCGGACATGACTGAGCAACTTCACTTTCACTATTCACTTTAATGCATTGGAGAAGGAAATGGCAACCCTCTCCAGAATTCTTGCTTGGAGAATCCCAGGGATGAGGGAGCCTAGTGGGCTGCCATCTATGGGGTCACACAGAGTCGGACACGACTGAAGTGACATAGCAGCAGCAGAACATGGGCAACACCAAAATTGATTCTTTTTTGTAACTCTCTACAGTACAGGAGCAGAGAAGGCAATGGCACCCCACTCCAGTACTCTTGCCTGGAAAATCCCATGGATGGAGGAGTCTGGTAGGCTGCTGTCCATGGGGTCGCTGAGGGTTGGACACAACTGAGTGACTTCACTTTCACTTTTCACTTTCATGCATTGGAGAAGGAAATGGCAACCCACTCCAGTGTTCTTGCCTGGAGAATCCCAGGGACGGGGGAGCCTGGTGGGCTGCCGTCTATGGGGTCACACAGAGTCGGACACAACTGAAGTGACTTAGCAGCAACAACAGTACAGGAGACCCAGGTTCGATTGTTGGGTTGGGAAGATCCCCTGGAGACAGAAATGGCAACCCACTCCAGTATTCTTGCCTGGAAAATCCCATGGACAGAGCCGCCTGGTGGGCTACAGTCCATGGAGTCACAAGAGTCGGACACAACTTAGCAACTAAACCACCAATATCATTCTTGAATATTAATAACTCTCTTATCCATTTTATGGGCTGGTAGATTATTTAATTTTATCACTGACTTTGGCTTGACCAACAAACTTCAACAATCTAGTGAAGGCAATAGACCTTTTCCATTTGAATGTTGAATTTTAGATACTACATGTTTGTTCAAAGATTTCTTTAAAACCTTTTAAAATCCTAGCAGGTCCACAGAAAACCACAGTAACAACTTACCTAATAAGTGATTATGGAGTGTCTATTACATTTACTCATAACAGAAAGGCTGAGGAAGGAGTCAAATTAAACTCTTCTTTTTTAAATATTTGATTTTGAATTTCTATTTTAAAAGTGATGAGTGAAAGGAATCCAGTCATCTCTGCTCCAAGATTTTACCACATCAGATAAGAAATGACAGAAACACCTAGCTTCTAAGAGGGTAGTCATAGCAGCAGTGTCCAACTCTTTGTGACAATATGAACTATAGCCCACCAGGCTCCTCTGTCCATGGGATTCTCCAGGCAAGAATACTGGAGGGGTTAGCCATGCCCTCCTCCAGGGGATCTTCCTGACCCAGGGATCGAACCCAGGCATCCTGCATTGCAGGCAAATTCTTTACCATCTGAGCCACCAAAGAAGCCCCAAATTATGAGCATACATTCTCAATTTTCATAATTTATGACTCATATAACAGTGGTCAGCAAACATTTTCTTAAAAGGCCTGCTGCTGTTGCTAAGTCGCTTCAGTCGTGTCCGACTCCGTGCGATCCCATAGATGGCTGTCCCTGGGATTCTCCAGGCAAGAATACTGGAGTGGGTTGCCATCTCCCTCTCCAATGGCCTAGGTAATAAATATTTCAGGTTTTGTAAACCATGTGGTCTCCATCACATCTCTGCCCTGGAGCAGGAAAGCAGCCATAGATCAAATGCCAGTGATGAGCTCAGCTGTGTTCTAATAAAACTTTCTTTACAGAAACAGACATTGAGTTGGATGTGGCCTATGGGTACTCCTTTGCTGATCTCTGTGATAGAATATCATATATCCTACTTAGAACTGAAAAAATGAAACATTTCTCTTGAATACTTTCTGCTGGATCAGGTTTAGGAAGCATCCAGATTAACCATTATTAACCATTAATAAGTGGTTCAAGTCTTGCTTTCACCACAACTTCAATTGGCTTCATTTGTAAATATCTCTCTTCCTTAACCTATATGAAATGTGATAATATGTCTGCAGGACACAGAGTGGCAAGAGAATGTGTCGAAGGGTGAAAATGCTTAAGTTACAAGTTTTGCTCAAAATGTATTACTTCTCTGCAGCATTTGGTTTTCATATTTTCATGGGAGCATTTACCCTAATGTCTTATAAGTTGTGATTTAACTGTCTTCTTCTTTGGAATATGGGCTCTTCAAGGGCAAGTTCTATGTATGTCTGTCTTAATATCACTAGAACCTTACACAATGTCTTCCTCACTCACTGTTCTTTAAATGAATGATCATGGAACTCACCATCTACCCTGACAGGCTTATGATTTTTTGTCTAGGAGTTGTTCAGGTATCTTCCAGGCATTTTCCATCTCTGTCTTCCTTTTCTGAGTTCTGAAATAGTTTCTGAAGATACTGACTGGAATTCATCCCATTTGAATAACTGTCTTAAACAGTAATTTAAAAGATGATCTAACTTGGGACAAGATAGTGCAGGACAGGGAAGCTTGGCACAGTGCAGTCCACAAGGGTGGATACGACCTAGTGACTGAACAATAGCTTGGGACATTATGAAAGGTTGACTGAGAACGACTCTTCTCATGCCAGGACAATTGAAAACAATGTTCTAAATGTTTAACTTAAATAAAAATGTATATAACAAAATGCACAAAATATATACAGCCTATTTTTATGCTACAGTCCGTAGGATTGCGAAGAGCTGGACACATGAATGCAGCCACTTAGTCTGCACATTGAGTTCACCAGGTGTAGTGACTGCTCCGTCAGGAACCCCTTAGATCCTTTTGATCTCTTGATTTCCATATGGTTTAGCTTCCAGCAACTCACATCAGTAGGCAACTCTCTTCGGAGGACTGTCTTCAAAATTCTAGAGCACTTTTGCCTGCTCTTGGCAAGAGCTGGAAAGGCCTGGGAACTTTCGCCCCTCTTGAGGTGGCCCCAAGCAGATGATTAACTGGTATAGAAGCACAGAAACCCAGCAGGCTTGCCCTGAGAGGAGACAGACTCTAAGGCATAATGTACACTCCAGAGCTTCCCTTGCGATTGGATAGAGGCTGGGACTTTGCCTAAAATCATATTCTCCCTTGACTCGCCCACCACTGACCTACTTCCTCTACTCCGTCGCTATTTCTCCAAGGAGCCTTTTTTTACACGTGCAGGCAAAATCTTCATCTCAGAGACTGTTCTGGGAAATGCAGATATCCGGCTAAAGAAATACTTCCACTTGGTCTTCTTTGCCTTTTTTCCTTTCCTCCCCGCATCCTTTCCTTTCTCACCCCTGCCTCTCTTCCTCAGGCTGACTCTGCATCCCTCATTGATATTTTCTGGGCCACACACCCTTCATGACCTCTGCCATTTGGGGCTGAAATGGTCTTTCAGCACCTTAGCAGCAGGAAGGGTTTTACTGCTGCTGTTTCTTTGGCAGCAAGAGTGTGGCTTCTGTGCTGAGTTCAACCCGAAAAGTGCTTCCCTACTGGGTAGAAGCCATGGATTGTACGACACTCCCTGTTTCACTCTATTAAATATCTGCTCTGGCTGCGCAGCAGCTCTGAGTTTCCATTTTTCGCCCCCTAAGTATACATTCTTATTTAAGTGTAATACACATGCTGAAAAGTGCACAAATCATGGAAAACAGAGCTAAAAAATGAATGTTACAAAGTAAACAGACCCATGTAACTACCAGCAGGTCAAGAAATAGAACATTACTTGCATCCTAGAAGCCAGCACCTTACTCTGTCTGTATGAAGTGAAGTGAAAGTTGCTCAGTCGTGTCTGACACTTTTGGATCTCATGGACAGAGGAGTCACAAGGCTCCTCTGTCCATGGGATTCTTCAGGCAAGAATACTGGTGTGGGTAGCCATTCCCTTCTCCAGAGGATCTTCCTGACTCAGGGATCGAATCTGGGTCTCCTGCACTGCCGACAGATTCTTTACCTGGCTGATACAAGCTCTTAAATTTAACTGCTGTTCTATAAAATTGCATCAGTAATTGTATAGTAAGGAATTCATCTTGCCTGAAGAGGGATCTGGACTCTGTTTATCAGTACTAGGAGGTGATCTCTAGGCCCTGAAAGTCCATCCTGAGAGCAGTGTCTTCATTTGCCTGGGAGCTTTGGTCACTAGAAAGTCTAACCATGTGACTTACAATGGGAGCTTTGAGAGTTGTCCCATCATATCTGATCTCTGGAGAAACTGGAGAGTAAAGGTATTAGCCCAGACCATTGACGATGGACAGGGAAGCCTGGTGTGCTGTGATTCATGGGGTCACAAAGAGTGGGACACAAGTGAGCAACTGAACTGAACTGAACTGAATAGGACGGGCTAAGACTAAAGATCAACCATGCAGGCAATATACAGTCAAGTCTCAATAAAAATTCCGGACACCAGTGGTACCAGGAAGCTTCCCTTGTTGGTAATAGGTATTGTGACACACCCATTCCAGGAGAGGAAAGTTCTATGGACAAGGAAGCTTCCCACTGGGAACCCTTCCAGAGTCCTCCCTATGCTTCCCTTCCTTTGATGACTATAATTCGTGCATTTTTATTACAACAAAACTGTAATCCTAAGTAGAGTGTTTTCTGAATTCCATGAGTCTTGCTAGGCAATTATAGAACCCGAGAGTAACTGGTAGAGACTCTGGTGGAGACGTGAGCTTCCCTGGTGGCTCAGTCAGTAAAGAATCTGGCTGCAAAGTAGGAGGCCAGCTGCAATACAGGAGGTACAGTTTCAATCTCTGGGTCAGAAAGATCCCCAGGAGAAGGAAATGGCAACCCACTCCTGTATTCTTGTCTGGGAAATCCCATGGAGAGAGTAGTCTGGCGGGCTACAGTCCATGGGGTTGCAAGAGTTGGGCACGACTGAGCAACTAAACCACCTGTAATTAGCAGCCAGTGAGTCTGAAGCGAAGGTGGGCCCAGAGATTGCGCTTGTGGCTGACCCTTCAAGTGACAGCAGTCTTGTGGGGACTCTGCCTTGTACCTGTGCAGTTTGCTAGCTTATTATATGTTTGGATTGATTTTTGAACTTCACAGAAGTGGAATCATACAACATGTGAGTTTTTATTTTCTGGTTTTGTTTTTTTTTTTTAAAGGACATCCTTAGTCTATGTTATTTGTAGCTGTAATTTATACCATATTCGATATAGTAATTTCACTATACGAATGCACTTTAAAATTTTTATGTCTGTATTTATTTTACTGGTTATAGATATTTGGATTGTTTCTAATTTGAGATTTTTGGAAAAATATCATTATGCTGGGTATGTGTCTTTTGGTGGATGTAAACACTCATTTGGGCTTCCCAGGTGGCTCAGTGTCAAAGAATTCACCTTGCCGATGCAAGAGATGTAGGTTCGATCCCTGGTTATGGAAGAGCCCCTGCAGAAGGAAATGGCAACCCACTTCCATGGGCAGAGGAGCCTGGCGGATTGCAGTTCACTGGTTTGCAAAGAGTCGGACATGACTTATAGCCACCAGTCACCACTCATTTATCTTGTGCTCTTACTAAAGAGCACGAATGCTGAATCAGAACAGATTTGTGGTGCCAATTTTAAGCAATACCACCCAGCATTTTCCAAATAATTTTTTTATCAGCATGTGATGAGAGTTCTGGTACTTCCGTATTCTTGTCATTCTTGTCAACACTTGGCCTTGGCTTCTCCTAAATTTTAGGCCATTTTACAGAACAGGAATACATTCAAAACTGCACACAAAAAATGAGAACACTATCTTTTGTTCAAATGTAACAATTTTGCACAGGAGTGGCGGTGAAATGGCTTGTTGCCTGGGAAAGGTGGGCTGGCAAAGAGGGGACATTTCCTTGGAAACTCGCCATGGAGAATTGAGTGATTTGCAAATACAATTTCCTTGGTGGTCTATAACTGACCAAATGTGAAGATGCCGCTCAGAGATATTATAACTCATAGGAGATTGACAGGGAAGCTCTCTGGTACTGATTTTTTTTGGCAAGTGTATAATATTGTACACTGTAGGTTCAAGCTGTAATAAATATAGAATAACATAAATAATCATCTACATTTTAGTTATATGTCATATTAGTTACATATTAAATGTATATTTATGTATACATAAATAAATGTATGTATGCATAAATGTATATTTAGTTATATATAATTATATGATAACATATAATTATATTGTGTGTATATATTATTTTCTCTTTTCTTTTGTCTGCATTTAAAATTTTTTTAGCCCTTTAGTCTTGTCTCTCGACATTCCTGGTATTTTTTAAAATCAAATGTTGAAACTAGTGAACAAACATTTCAGAAACTCTAGCTGCTGTTTTTCTCCAGAGAGTATTTAATTTCCGTTAAAATTAAGTACTATTAGAGTAGGGCCAGGTCGCCTTGCTCTAATCAGGAATTGCAGTAATTTGGGGTAGGGTTAGCCTTTGTGAGCACCTTCTGTTTCCTGCTTACCCTTTTTCCTAGGCTTACCCGTCACTGCTCTTAATTGAAAGCCTGGGTGTTCACCAGGGCCTCTTGTTAATGGTGGATTCTGACCTCCAGTTTCTATCCTCCAGCCTTGTGAGTCTTCTGAAAAATGCTCTAGGTTAGCTTTTTAGCCCATGAGCTGATCCATCTGCTTGGTTCAGTGGCCCTTACTATCACAAATTAGGGATTTGCAATGTCCTCACTTCCCTGAAGTTATCTTTTCTTTCTAGTCTTGGCTCCTCCATTACTGGGTTGTTTTAACACAGAAATTCTATTTTTTTTTCCCCCTAGTCCAAAGGAAAGACTGAAACTCTGAACCACTGCCTTCTGCTTAAAAGCCTTGTCTCTGTACTAAGAAAACAGTATAAAGGAGAAAAAGTGGCTGAGAATTTGGGTTCTGCTCAATGAAGCGCCTTTCATGGGATCTCAGCAAATTTTGTCTTGTCTGCCTCTCTGCTCACTGAATGCCCTCAAAGAATGGTTTGGATTTGTTTTGTATGTTATTCAGCTTGTCTAGTGGTTCCCAGTGGAAGTGATTGGATATAGTCTACTCTGTCAGAATTAGAAATGGAAGTCTTGTCCTTTTAGGCTTTCCCTTTTTAACCTTTTCATCTGTTTTGAAGTGCAAACTACTGTTTCCATTTCAAAAGTAAGTTACTCTACATGGTATTTATTTACTTATTTATTTATTGGTCTCTCTTTTTCAGACCACACCGTTCCCTTTTGAGAATCTTGGCTATCTCGCTTCTTCAAAATAGACCCAAAGTACTTCCATTTTATTAAATAAGTGACACTTTTCTGCTTTACAATGATGGCTCACTATTGTGTGTGTGTGTGTCCCTTTATATGTTTTTGGATAGGATGAGAGCTTTTCTTAGGGTAAAGTGTAAACTATATAATTGAATTAAACGTATCCTTAGTCCTAATCAGATACCTTAAGCACACTTGCATTTGTCCCGTGGTTTGTGTACCCTAGTGTCGGTTCTTTTCGGCTCCTGGTTTGTCTCTATTTGAAATAATGATTGTAATTCAAGAGTTTACATTAATTTCTACTCTATACACACAGATGTTCCTTTATTTTTTCAGCATTATTATTATGTTCTTGAGTAGATAATGCAAGTATAATATAAAACATTTAAAAGATTTGAAACAAAGTGAAAGATAACTTTCTCTCATTTAGTTCAGTTCAGTTCAGTCGCTCAGTTGTGTCTGACTCTTTGTGACCCCATGAATCACAGCATAGCAGGCCTCCCTGTCAAGCACCAACTTCCGGAGTTCACTCAAACTCATGTCCAGCAGGTCAGTGATGCCATCCAGCCATCTCATCCTCTGTCGTCCCCTTCTCCTCCTGCCCCCAATCCCTCCCAGCATCAGAGTCTTTTCCAATGAGTCAGCTCTTTGCATGAGGTGGCCAAAGTATTGGAGTTTCAGCCTCAGCATCAGGCCTTCCAATGAACACCCAGGACTGATCTCCTTTAGGACGGACTAGTTGGATCTCCTTGTGGTCCAAAGTACTCTCAAGAGTCTTCTCTAACACCACAGTTCAAAAGCATCAAGTCTTCGGCGCTCAGCCTTCTTCACAGTCCAGCTCTCACATCCATACATGACCACTGGAAAAACCATAGCCTTGACTAGACAGACCTTTGTTGGCAAGGTAATGTCTCTGCTTTTTAATATGCTTTCTAGGTTGGTCATAACTTTCCTTCCAAGGAGTAAGCATCTTTTAATTTCCTGGCTGCAATCACCATCTGCAGTGATTTTGGAACCCCAAGAAATAAAGTCTGACACTGTTTCCGCTGTTTCCCCATCTATTTCCCATGAAGTGATAGGACCAGATGCCATATGATCTTCATTTTCTGAATGTTGAGCTTTAAGCCAACTTTTTCACTCTCCTCTTTCACCTTCATCAAGAGGCTTTGTAGTTCCTCTTCACTTTCTGCCATAAGGGTGGTGTCATCTGCATAGCTGAGGTTATTAATATTTCTCCTGGCAATCTTGATTCCAGCTTGTGCTTCCTCCAGCCCAGCATTTCTCATGATGTACTCTGCATAGAAGTTAAATAAGCAGGGTGACAATATACAGCCTTGACGTACTCCTTTTCCTATTTGGAACCAGTCTGTTGTTCCATGTCCAGTTCTAACTGTTGCCTCCTGATCTACATACAGGCTTCTCAAGAGGCAGGTCAGGTGGTCTGGTATTCCTATCTCTTTCAGAATTTTCCACAGCTCATTCAGATCAGATCAGTTGCTCATTTGTGTCTGACTCTTTCCGACCCCATGAATCGCAGCACGCCAGGCCTCCCTGTCCATCACCAACTCCTGGAGTTGACCCAGACTCATGTCCATGGAGTCAGTGATGCCATCCAGCCATCTCATCTTCTGTCGTCCCCTTCTCCTCTTGCCCTCAATCCCTCCCAGCATCAGAGTCTTTTCCAATGAGTCAACTCTTCGAATGAGGTGGCCAAAGTACTGGAGTTTCAGCTTTAGCATCATTCCTTCCAAAGAAATCCCAGGGCTGATCTCCTTCAGAATGGACTGGTTGGATCTCCTTGCAGTCCAAGGGAATCTCAAGAGTCTTCTCCAACACTACAGTTCAAAAGCATCAATTCTTCAGCACTCAGCCTTCTTCACAGTTCAACTCTCACATCTATACATGACCACAGGAAAAACCATAGCCTACTAATAGTATTTTTTTTACCAACAAAGTTATTGTTCTATCAATAATTTCTCATCCAGGAGCCAATCATTCCTACTTGTGTTTAATGTATGCTTCCAGAAAATACAACATTTGTACTACTTTTAAAATAGTAAATACAAACTTTGGAATGCACCCACGTTGTTCATTACCTTGTATTTCTTTTCTACTTAACAATATACCTTCAAGAAAGCTTCATGTTGGTCCATAGATATGTTGCCTTGTTCATTTTAACTGCTACATAGCATTCCATTATTTACATACATATACTGGGTGAATTTAACTAGCCTTTTATTGTGTTTAAATTGTTCCTAGTATGGTATTATGAAATACTACAATATATATTCTTGAATGTTCGTTTTTGTGAACAGACTAAACGATACCTATAAAATTAATTCGTATAGGTTTGATTGATGGGTCAAATGTTACGTGTGTTTGCTCATTCTATTTCTATGGCATCTTTAGTTTTCCAACATTGAATTGCTTGATAAATTTGCTTATGTTCTAGACATGATGAAGCTTAAATCAAATTTGACTTCACAAAGACTCTAATCAAGAATTCTGTTTTACTGAGGATTATTTAAATTTTTTAACAAATCACATATAACCTAGTTTTTCTTTTCAACTTTAAAATACTATTAGAAAAGTTAATAGTAACTCTGCAGAAAAGAGTTACTTTATTTATTTTGCTGTTTTTTTAATTATCTTAAATTTTGATATATTTTTAGCTGAAAGTAATTGTGTAGGTTATTCATATCTAACAAGGAAACCCTATTATCTTCTCATATTTTCTCAACCACCCAATATTTTCCAGATCCAGCTTCACATAATCAAGACTATTTAATTTTGATCCAAATAAAATTTCACTAGAAACAAACTAGAGGCAAAAAAAAAAAAAAAAAAGTAATTGGTCAGTGATTGGAAACATGCTGAAAAGCAAAGGGCTCAACAGACGTATATCCCTCACCAGAAACTGGGGGCAATTTATTTCCAAGCCTCGTGGTAGACAGAAATCCAATCAAGAAATGCACTCTTGTTTAGAACCCTCTAATAGACTTTTAACTTTCAATTGCACAAGAGCCTGCAGACAAATGACTGACTCCTTTTTCTTTTATGGTGTTTTAAAAGGTATGGTCCTCTAGCTAGTAGAGAGATACCCACGGAAGAGCATGAGGGAGCTGGCTTGTGCTACCTGGCCGTTAGTGCAAGGTGCCTCTGTGACAGGGCACTCCTGTCACTACACTGGAATAACAACGAGAGCACCACATGTCTGTGCACTCTTAGTCACACAGGGGCTTTCTGTGTTATTTTTAGTCATAGTTTCTGAATTTTCACTCATTTCTCAAACAATATGGTATTTATTGTATGGGGCTTCGGCGCCACATTCTTGGCCAGTTGATGTGCATCTGTTATGCTGATGAAGAGAAAAGACAGTTCCTGCCTTCAGAAAGTCGTCTTCTAAAAAAAGTCAGGGTTGGATGAAGAAACACACTGCAGTATGATAAAAAGCTATGGCAGAAGAACAGAGTGTTCTACGGGAACACGTAAGGGCCTCAGGGGTTAAGTAGAGGAAGCTTCCCAGAGGAACAGAGGGGAACTCTAATTACCAAAGACTTGGCTGAAGAGAAGAAGGAGAAGGGGACGACCGAGGGTGAGAAGGTTGGATGGCATCACCAACTCAATGGATGTGAGTTTGAGCAAGCTCTCTGAGATGGTGAAAGACAGGGAAGCCTGGCGTGATACAGTCCATGGGGTCACAGAGAGTCAGACACGACTAAATGACAACAAGAAGATGAAGAGTATTTTAAGAAATTCTAACCTAATACTCCCTTGCCCTAACTGCAGACTTTAAGATTTCCAAAGAAAGTGACAGTGTTTGTTGCTCAGTTGTGACTGACTCTTTGAGATACCACGGACTGTAGCCAACCAGGCTTCTCTGTCCATTGAATTTCCCAGGCAAGAATAGTGGAGTGGGTTACCACTCCCTTTTCCAGGGAGTCTTCCCAACCCAGGGATCAAACCCAGGTCTCCTGCATTGCAGGTGGATTATTTACCATCTGAGCCACCAGGGAAGCCAAAGATATGCTATATTTTATTCTCTCCACAGTATCAGTGAGCTTATCATACCAATGAGCTTATCATACCAGTATGAGCTTATCATACTGGATGTCTTGGACTGACTGAAAAATTACAATTCTTCACCCTTCCCAGTAGTCATGCTCTTTGCAATGTGACTTGGAAGTCTTCCCATCCAGAGATGTAATCTTTCTCCCTATATCCTATATCAGGGTTAACCTGCTTTGGCAACATATTGTGGTGGAAGAAAAGATGTATTAGTTCCAAGCCCATGATTCCCTTCTCTTGGAGCACTGCCTGCATCGCATCAAGCCTGGGCTTGCCTCATGGAGAATGAGACACCATGTGGAGTGGAGCCAGTTCAGCCCAGTTGTCCCAGCCAAGGCTCCAGGCATGTGAGTGAGCCCAGCTGAGAGCAGCTGGCCCAGAACAGCTTGGTCCTAGAATCATGAGACATAATAAGTGGTCATTGTGTTAAGACACTCTATTTTTAAATTTATGCAGTCACGCTAACATTGAAGAATTGATTATGAAAATGAGTAAATACTATATGTAAAACACTCCATTCAATGACTACCATAGTAAACAATGAAAATTCTTACTTTTGAAGATCAAGTTAAAATCTGAAAATTAGTTTTCTTTTCTTGGCTTCAATGTGCACAAAAAATTCTGATAAACAATTTGATTAAGTAGCTCAGTGTCTTCAATCTGATCTGAAAGCCCTCTCTGTGATTTTCCTAAGATATTTTTATTATTAAAGTAGTATTATTGTTGTTGCTGTTGTTTGTAACTGAAGATAGTCTAATTGTGATCCTTAGCTTGAATGCCACTATAAGGGTCTTGTGGCCCATGGCCTGGATGGTTAATCCCTTTTTGCCTTATATCCTTATTAGCTGGAGTCTGCTATCATGATCAACATTCAAGTGTATCCTCAAAAGATAGGCTTTGCATTGCCAGGAGCTGGTTGTGAACCTAACAGATAAACCAACTCCTTATAATCTTGAAAATCCCATATAACCCCATACTCACTGCAGTGAATTTTATATGGGAACCTATATAATATGTTGCATTTTTACATAATTGACTGTCCTGAAATACTGGAGAACAGAAGGAGAGGCCAGTTTTTACTAGGTGTGAAGTAACAACAGGAGTCTGGGCTTGTGTCCTAGAGGAGGCATCGGCATTTGGCTTTTTACAGCTTCTTTAAGCTCCTTCAGATAATTTACAGATAACATCTGCTGTGATCTTCAGGTCTTTGCTTGGCTTTCTTAAGAGTCCAGATGACTTTTACTTTGAATCTAGTTACTTTTCACTTTATCCAGCAAGCTACTCTCAGTTATTTTTTTTAGACTGGAGAAGAATGATGAATTCTTTTTCTTCCAAGTTTTATTCTGGAACAATCTTTAGACTTCCCCCTAGAATCTGAAACAATCATTAGGGTTCTACTGGAAAGCTTAATTTCTTTAGTAGGAATAATAGTTTTCATCATGAATTATTAATTCATCAAAACATTGAGGGTTTAGTATATGATAGCTGTTGTAACATGTCTTAGTTTGGGTTCTTTCAGAAACCAACCCTGAGATAAAGATTTGCTTTCAAGTAGTTTATTCCAAGAAGTAAAACATGTATGAAACTTAATCTCCCAGAAAAATCTGGTCAAAGGTATAAAACCAAAACTTCAGAATTATTTTCCTTAAAGAGCTGACACATTTATGGTCAGCTCTGGAGTTGTGGGCTGGGCTTCCCACGTGGCTCAGTGGGAAAGAACCTGCCTGCCATGCATGAGACTCAAGAGATGCAGGTTCAATCTCTGGATTGGGAAGAGGCCCTGGAGAAGAAAATGGCAATCCATTCCAGCACTGTTGCCTGGAAAATTCCACGGACAAAGGAGCCTGATGGGCTACAGTCCATGGGGTCGCAAACAAGTCTGACACAACTGAGTATGCGTGCACCACATATAAGGCAGAGATGTATAAAATTTTCAAAGGCAAAACTACTTTCCAAAATGTTAGAAAGAAAGTCTCAGAATGAAACGCAGGCACTGTTGATTAGAAATCTCTCAGGGGACACTGGCAATGATGAGTGAAATGGGTGGGGTACCAATAGCTTCAGATACAAATAAGCCTTCTATATTTACTATCTCATTTGATCCTTGGGCTTCCCTGGGTGGCTCAGAGGTTAAAGTGTCTGCCTGCAATGTGAGAGACCTGGGTTTGATCCCTGGGTCAGGAAGATCCCCTGGAGAAGGAAATGGCAACCCACTCTATTATTCTTGCCTGGAGAATCCCATGGATGGAAGAGCTTGGTGGGCTACAGTTCATGGGGTTGCAAAGAGTCAGACACGGCTGAGCAACTTCACTTTCACTTTCTTTCACTTTGATCCTTACCGTTCTGTGGGGTAGCCATTGCTATCTCTATTTGTTAGAAGAGGAAAACTGAGGTTCAGATTAGTTTTGTAATAAGCCCAAGGTTACATGCTAATAAGAGGCAGAGTCAGGATTTAGACCCAAGACTGGGATTCCCAATTTCTTAAGAAAGTAATGGCTTCCCAAACATCATACAGCTGTTATTCAGCAGACCCAGGGCTATGACTCAGGTCCCCTGACTTGCAGATTAATGGATTTTCCAAAGACGTGTCTGTGTCTGGCCATTCTCGTTACCTGAACACCTGCCACTTCTAACTCTGTACCCTGGGAATTTGATTGCCTGAGTCAGTTCTTCTAATATCTGCTTTATTTAGATGCTGTGGAATCACCAAGGGAAAATCTGTATGTTCCCCTTTCAACTTGTCATCTACCTGTTAGCAAGCCCAGTATTTCTTCTGGGGATATCCCTTCTGGCTGAAGACACTCTATTATCTTTATTGATAATTTTATTCCCTTGATATTGCTTTGTTTGCTCCCATAACAGAGTCTTTTTACCTGTGGTTTCCTCTTCCTGAATGTGCCTCTTTCTCCTCACCACCTGACTGCCTCTTGTGGAGTTCTTCTGATTTCATGCTGTTTTCCAGAAAGCCTTCTCTGACCTTCTTGACCACATTAAATGGAAGCACCACGTAGCTCTCCTTTACAGCATTCTTCGTGGTTTCAGCTTAACTTCTGTTCCTATGTTTCATCAAAGACTGAAAACTGCCGGAAGAGGGATGATGTCATTTTTTTACTATTGTATCCTTCTCACCTAAAATACAGAAGGTGCTCAGTAATTACTGCTGAGTAAATGGATGGATGAAAGGATGCATTTCTGTCACAAAGCATTCAGGGTGTAACGTTTTGTACTTCATGTGCTAGAAAAGAAACTTGGCCCTTGCTTTAGCAGATCTAACTCTTGGTCATAGCTTATGCCTAATGCTTGAAAAATGCAGCCGTGACCAGGGCCACATCTTGTCTTTCCTGCCAGCACATCCCTGTTAAACCCCCAAATTACCCCAGGATGCATTAAGCTAAACATACAGCAAGCCTAGTTTGTTGTTGTTGTTCGGTCCCTAAATCACGTCTGACTCTGCAACCTCATGAACTGCAGCACGCTTCCCTTGTCCCTCACTATCTCCCAGAGTTTGCACAAACTCATATCCAGCAACAAACCTAGGTGACTCTGTAAACATTTGAAAAGATGAGTACTTTGCCTATTTAAATTATTCTGTTCAGTTACAAGGAAAGAATATCATCATACAATACACATCAATTAGCATTAAAAATGCTAATGATTTTCTGAAATACTCAAATTGAAGCTTGAGGCTAGAATTTATTCTCTGATAGTCCCCACACTTTTGCTCCCACCAATGGAAATTTTGTCTCCTGGAGTCAGCTGGGCTCTTCCCAAACCTGTTTATGCCACTCGAACTTAACACAGCACTTGCATATTTTAATTTATTGTACACCATTGAAATATAGCTCATCAACGGGAAAAAGTGTTGTCTCCTTAAACACTAAGTTGAATGCTTTGAAAAGACTCAATCAAGTCCAAGTGGCTAAATTTATTTTTAAAATGCTGTTGAATTAGTTATGAGCAAGATGATTGTATAAGATGGAAATATAATCATAAATACCTAGGTGGTTTTTGACATCACGAGTTTTCTTAAGAAATAGCAGCTGGAATGATGGAATCATGCATTTTGGTGCCGCAAAAATCATGAGGGAAACTTCCATTTAGGAAATGCATATTTCATTTTCTTCTTGTCTAAAATAAGTATAGTAACACTCAACAGAGAGTTTTAAAGATTTAGATATAGTATTGCTTGTTAAGAGTCTGGCCCAGTGCCTGGCTTGTGGCAAGTGGTTAGTTTATTTTGCCTCCTACTGTGTGTGGAAACACTTTGTAAATGCTGGTGTATGAATCTCAGTTATTGTTCCACGGGTCCAGTGCGGAAGCAGCCAGGAAGGAAGCTAGATATGGAAAATCTGAAGATGAATCCAAAGAAGAGAAATCGATCTGGGATCATCTGCAAATGTTCTCCAGCATCTGGGTTAAATCTACACAAAGCAAGAAGCTTGCAAAATGGCGCCTTTTCCCTTTAACCCAGAAGCCAGTGGAAAGGCTTGATCAGCTTCACCAGAGGAGCAAATAGTTCCTGCCCTGCTGGGTGGGTTCCCAGCAAAGGTTGTAGCCAGGACACTCTTTCTTTCGAAGACAAGGTACAACGCACAACTCTTGATGAAAAAACAGGGGAGGAGGCTAGTGATGCGTTAAAGGAGACAACTCTCCGCAAGCCCAGAGAAAATCTTTTAAAAAGTGGAGCGTTTGAAAGTAAATTCAACAAATTCCTCGGGGTCAAGAGCTCAGCCCAGATTGCCGGTGAGAGAGGCTTCACTTTTTGCAAACCTACTCATTTCCAGATTCTCGATGGGGAACAGATCCTACGGGCTCTTCCTGCTAAGAGCGTTTAAGCGCTCAGCGGAGGCGGAAGGCTCCGCGGTGAACTCCTCAAGTCTAACCTCTGGAGGATGGCAAGCAGGCGGCACTGGGGACTGACATTTTTGCATAGCTCCTGGGATGCAACAACAACTGTTTAAAACATTGCAAACAGTGTTGGTCTCTGAGGAGAGTATAGATTGTGTGCAGAAAGATGGCACTTTGATGACTGCACCTGGCTTGCCCGTGCAGTGAAGAGGATAAACCCTGAAAATACGTAAAGATGAACGAATCGGCCCACTCTGCTGTGCACTAAGAGGGGGATACGGGGAGGGAAGGATGCAGCCTGATTTGTAAAATTGCTTTTGTGCAGTGGTTGAGTACAGTTTTTGAGGACTTAATGAAATGAGTGCCTTAGTCAGTTTGGGCTGCTGTAACAAATTAATTACCATAGACTAGGTGACTTATGGGGCTTTCCAGCTGGCTCAGTGGTAAAGAATCGGCCCGCCAATGCAGGATACGCAGAAGATGCAGAGTCCATCTCTGTATCTGGAAGGTTCCCTGGAGCAGGAAATGCCAGTCCAGTATTCTTGCCTGGAAAATTTCATGAACAGAGGAGCCTGGTGGGCCGCAGCCCATGGGATTGCACAGAATCTGACATGACTGAGCCGCAGCATGCCGGGTGGCTTGTAAACAGTAGAATATATTTCTCCTGCTTTTGGAGGTTGAAAGTTTGGGAACAAAGATGCCCTCGTGGTCAAGTTCTCATGAGACCCTTCTTCCAGATTACAGACCACTGACATGTTAGGAGGCCCTGGCAGGAAACCCATAGAAATGGGCCAAGCTCTCATGTCTTACTTTCCTTTTAAGAGCAGCAATCCCCTTCCTGAGGGCTCTACCCTTATGACCTATTTACTTCTCAAGGACTCCACCTCCTAACACGATCACAGGTCAGAATTAAGATTTCAACATATGAATTTGAGGAGTGAGGAACAAAAATTCAGTTCTTAACAATCAGAATTTGAGTAGAAATGAATGAGGAAAACTGAATGAATGGTTTGAAAAAAAAATCTAATTCTGAATTGTCATTCTTTTAATTTTTCTTTTCATTTAAAATTTTTTAAAAACAGCTTTTTTTCTGTTTTTTTTCTTGCCATTTTTGCCTTAGCAATGAATTCCTCTGCTACACTGTGAGGGCTTCCTGAGGGCAGAAGTATGGTTCACCTGCCCATGTTGAGCCAGCACCCAACAAGATACGCAGCGTGCACTGCAACCTCAAAGAACTTAGTAGGAAAATTCGAATTAACCCTAAGGAGGAGAACCTTAACCAGCAAAGGAGTTATGGGGAAAATCTACATTTGTAAACCAGTTGTTTAGAAATCATGCCATTCTTAACACTAATCCTTTGTCAATTAAGTGCTTTGAGACTATCTCCTCCCAGTCCCTGGTGTCTCCCTATAACACAACAGCCTGCAGAAACACTGGTTTAAATTAATCTGCTTCTGCATTTGGCCTGTGCTGAGTCTGTAACCGTCACTTAAGAGAGGAACTGAGGGCAGAGACCTAAGTTCTGCGATCTGCTCTCAAGAGTCATGCAGTTCAGGAATCAGAAGGAGAAAGAAAGAGATGATTTTCCCTCCATCTTTTTAACATCTTGTCCGACCACGAGGCAAGATTTTTGAGTCAGTGAATTATCTTTGACACTTTCTCCTCTGCTTGTTGCATCTAGTTTGCCTAATTTCCTATTACTTTCATTTCTCTGCATATTCAGTTCACTCTTTTCATATTCCCAAATTGTTAACTTGCAATCCTCTCCTTTCTGACCCCATTACCCTCCATGAATAACAGAGATGGTGAATCAACCAAGACATGTTTGCACATTTAGATTCTTAATCTAGATGAGTCTTTGACTGGTAGAATTTTAAGCCATGAGATCAAGTAGAAATTGTGTGCATGCACGCGCATGTGTGTGTGTGTGTGTTATTTTGGTCAGTGGGCTTCAGGACAGAGTCAGGTCAGCACTGCCTAGAATATAATCCAAAATTTGTTTTTCTTAATGTGCTTCTGAATTTTCAATATTCCATTTTTTCATTAATAATTCAATTTAACAACCATTTAAGGGTTCAAATAATGTTTGTTCACAATATTTGCCTTACCTCTGTAAATTCTCAAATGCCAGTTTCTCTGAATAATCCACAGTTTTTTCAAAGTGGTCTCCAAGAGCAAGGGAAGTGTCTGAGGTCTGAGGACAGTTTGGCTGGCACTGGCGGCCATTCTTACAAGAGTCTTTTGTATGTTCAGTATTTTGTAGTTGGGAATGACTTGTCAAAATCATATTTGGAATTTTCAGAAGAGTATGCACCTCTGAACCCATGTCTAAGGTAACTAGAATTTTAAAATGTAACAGCAGGGTACAAGGGATGAAATAGATCCAATTATTGTGAAGTACGCAGGGAATTCATGATAGAAATCCATGAATGAGGAAATGGGGCTCCATCCTGGAAAACTAGGGGCTGCAAGAGAGAGGGACTCACCGTGACCAATGGGAAGAGAAGAGCTGTGAGAGCTGAAGTGCTGAGTGCTCCGAGTTCAGTCATGTCCAACTCTTTGCAACCCCATGGACTGTAGCCTGCCAGGCAACTCTATCCATGGGATTCTCCAGGCAAGAATCCTGGAGTGGGTTGCCATTTCCTCATCCAGGGGATCTTCCTGACCCAGGGATGAAGCCTGAGGTTCCTGTGCTGCAGGCGGATTTTTGAACGGCTGAGCCATGATGGTTGATAGACAAGGTTAAAATATACATCTGAAAGCTAAATTTGACTTATTTCACAGGAATGATTGTGTGTGTGTGTGTGTGTGTGTGTGTGTGTGTGTGTGTGTGTGTGAGAGAGAGAGACAGAGACAGGGATTGAGAGATGGATCTTATTTTCTCTGGAACTTGGCTAAAACCACCTGCGGGAAGTGGAATGGCACCCAGCAGCAATCTTCGTGGAAACATCCCCGAGATTGTTTCAGCTGGTCCTTGGGGTCAGAACTATTCTTACAATAATACTTGGTTGTTATTTAGTATTATATGCATTTCGGTATAGTATTATGTGTTGACATTTACACTGACGGTGCAAAAGCAATGATAGGTGAAATTGATGGTGCCATAGCACACATTATGGCAGGGGCATTATACTCTTCACAGCCATATACTGTCAGCAAAAAAAAAAAAAAAAAAAAAATACCAGTTTTAGTTAAGAATGCCCTTGAACGGACCTGGTGGGCCCCTGGCTAAGGCCCTGAGCTCGCAGTGCAGCCGGGCCAAGTTTGATCTCTGATCAGGGAACAAAGTCCTACATGCCACAAGTGAAAGATCTCAAGTGCCACGACTGAGATTTGACAGAGGCAAACAAATCATATTAAAGACAGAATGCCCTTAAAGGAGTAAAAGAATATCAAACTGATCACATGTTGACCCTTGAATATAAGTCTTTTTACTATTCTGTACGACAAAATGGCAGATTTGCTTAAGATACAATTGCATACAGGAATATAGTGGTTGCCTTGAGAAAAATTATTTGTGCTATTGTTTCAGTTGCACAGTGAACTGGGAGCTTTTTCATGCAGCGCTGTTTTTACTCAAAAGAAAAATTGGCAGATAATTTATGGTTATTGAGACATATTTTGATAAGATTCTCTCAAAAGTGAACAAATAAATGGGTCTCATCCCAAAAAACAATTAACAGTATGTAGTGCCAGTGGTAAAAATGGAGCTTCTTAGTGAAACTTACACACCATGGTGAGATTTCCTAATAATTAAGAATTTCTAATGAATATATTAAGGGATGCACTTTTTGGATATTGCGTGGGGAATAATGTCAAGATTTTCCAGATAACTAATACATGTTAAAAAGTTGTGTATTGGTAAAGGCCTGTTCAAATTGCAAGACAGAACAATGAGCTTTAATGTATCAAAAGATAAAAAGTTCACTTGTATGGTTTCATATACCACATTGCAACTAATCTTTTAGAAACATCACTTGTTGAATTTTATTTCTGTTGAGGAAGCAAAGTGAATAGAGTATCAAGGAAGAGTGAAAGGGAGGTTTCAGCTCTAAAATATATGTATAATCTCCTTAAAGTCTACTTAATTGATATTCATAATGATGAATAAACATTATTTTTTGTTTTCCTTTATTTTCAACTTTTAATCAGTTGGTTAACCTGATATTAATTCACTTATATTTTAAAATTTCTGATGTATTTTAATCATCTTTTATTGCTTTTGTTTCACTCAGTATTCTTTTCCTTTCTTATCAGAGATTCACAAAAGTTTTCTTGAGCCTTTCCTCATTTCCTCTGTTCATTTGAAATATGTACATACTCCTTTAATTTTCTTAAAGATTTTTGTTACATCTCTAACATTCTTATTTGATCTTTTGTTTGAACAGTGGCTATGGTACTCAAGATCTCTTTCCTCTTGTAAAAATAAGACAATGAACAAACCATTTCAAACTTTTGTCATCACAAAATTTTATTTGCAATATTTTAAGACCAATACAATGTAATAATAGTAGCTTTTTAAATATAAAAGTTATTAGTTAATAGATTTGACATTTTCAAACGAATTTATTTACTATTCATTGCTCCTTTTACCAAGTCTTTCTTCTAGATTTATTTCCTCATGAGAAGTCTTAACTATGAGAAGTCTTCATTCTTTTCACCTTGTAACTATCCACCCCTCTAGGTTATCTTTTTGTTATCATTTTTGTTTCTATTTTAATCTGTCCTGTATTTATTTTTGCAGTTGTATACATCTTTTTCTATCTTTCTAATATAAAACATTGTACATACTCTTTATATTTTAGTGTATTTTTCACTACCTAACACATCCAGTAAATAACTCCAAATAAGTTCATAGAGATTTGTTAATCTTTTTAAATAGCATTATGGTATTCTATTTTATAGTTGAACCTTAGTTTATTCAAATAGTCTTCAATGGATGGTTGTTTCTAATATTTTGATAAGACAAATGCCACCATGAATAATATTGTACATATATTGTTGGCTTTTATTGAGATATATCCTTAGGATAAATTCCTAGTAGTAGGATTGCTGGGTCAAATAATAAATACACACTTTATGGTTTGATTTATTTTTTAAATACCCTGAGGTTTAATTGTGTTCTTTAAATCTGAAGATTTATGTTCTTAATTTTTTTCCTAAAGTGTTTTAGCCATTATTTCTTCAAATACTGCTTCTGTTTATTCTTGGATCTGTAGTTTCTTAGAATTTCTCAATACTGTAACACTTTTCTTTCATATGTTTTAGTTTATTATCATTATGTACTGCATTTTTGATGGATTTATTAGGCACATCTTCCAGTTTAATAATTTTCTTTCAGTTGTATCAATTCTATATTATATGTATATTCATATCATATATTATGATTTTTTCAGTGGCTTTCTTTTTCTGATTTTCTAATTGACATATTTTTATATCTGCTAATATTTGATTCATTCTTGCTTCTTGCTTCATAACTTCTTGTCCTACTTAAATGTTTTCTATTTTATTGTGGTAAAAGTCACATAATATAAAATACGCTATTTTAACCACGTTTAACTGTACATTCAGTAACACTAAGTATATTCACATTGTTTTACAACTCTCACTATCATCCATCTCCCCAATTTTTCACTTTCCTAAACTGAAACTCTGTCCCGACTGAACATTAACTTCTACCCCCTCCCCACACCCTCACACCTCAGCCCCTGGCATGCATTCTGTGACTCTGTGATTTTGACTGTTCTAGGTAACTCATATAAACGGAGGCAAGCAGCATTTGTCTGCATCAGTACTTTGGCCACCTCATGCAAAGAGCTGACTCATTGGAAGACTCTGATGCTGGGAGGGATTGGGGGCAGGAGGAGAAGGGGACGACAGAGGATGAGATGGCTGGATGGCATCACCGACTCAACGGACGTAAGTCTGAGTGAACTCTGGGACTTGGTGATGGACAGGGAGGCCTGGTGTGCTGCGATTCATGGGGTCGCAAAGAGTTGGACATGACTGAGCGACTGAACTGAATGTATATTGGAATGCGTTTTTGCGGTTATATTTGTCCTGCAGACAGCTTGCACCTTTCACTTCCCCCTCCCTGTGGTGTGCTGCGGCTTCTCCCTAGTCATCTGTCTCATGCATGCTGGTGTACACATGTCCATCCCACCCTCTCAGTTTCCCGGGCCCAGCCTTCCCCCTCTGGTGTCCATGTGTTTGGTCTCTACATCTGTCTCTGTTCTGCTTTGCAAATAACCTCTTGTTCTTGATCTTAAGCTTTTTAATCTCTTTCAGGTCTTAGAGTATATATTTTAAAATTATTTCCAAGCTTGCTATTTTAATTTCTTGGGACATAAATTCTTCCATTTGATGAATATTCTGACTCTCTGTCATAAAGTTAGTTTCTTCTTTGAAATATCTGTTGTAGCTACTCCTGAGTATAAATTTTATTGCTATCTGCTTTCCTACCTTGGTCTTCCCCATGCTTGTCTGATGGTTCTGGTATCATGTCACTCAATTTTTGGAGGGGTTTCCAATACCAATTTATGTCATGTTGCAAATTGAGATGGTGACTGCAGCCATGAAATTAAAAGACGCTTACTCCTTGGAAGGAAAGTTATGACCAACCTAGATAGCATATTCAAAAGCAGAGACATTACTTTACCAACAAAGGTTCGCCTAGTCAAGGCTATGGTCTTTCCTGTGGTCATGTATGGATGTGAGAGCTGGACTGTGAAGAAGGCTGAACGCCGAAGAATTGATGCTTTTGAACTGTGGTGTTGGAGAAGACTCTTGAGAGTCCCTTGGACTGCAAGAAGATCCAACCAGTCCATTCTGGAGGAGATCAATCCTGGAATTTCTTTGGAAGGAATGATGCTAAAGCTGAAACTCCAGTATTTTGGCCACCTCATGCGAAGAGTTGACTCATTGGAGAAGACTCTGATGCTGGGAGGGATTGAGGGCAGGAGGAGAAGGGGACGACAGAGGATGAGATGGCTGGATGGCATCACTGACTCGATGGATGCGAGTCTGAGTGACCTCCGGGAGCTGGTGATGGACAGGGAGGCCTGGCGTGCTGCGGTTCATGGGGTCGCAAAGAGTCGGACACGACTGAGCGACTGATCTGATCTGATCTGATCATTTGAGAATATTGCTAGAACCCATCTGTGAACCATCATGCAGCAAATTATTCAACTTGTCTAAGATTCTCTTTTTTGTCTAGATAAGGTATTAAAAGCATACATCTCGCAGGATTGTTGTGAAGGTTTACTTTGTTACTATACACGAAGAACTTAGAACAGTGCCTGCACACAGGAGTCACTATGTAAGCATTCATTATTATTTTATCGCCATTATCACAATCCCTGGTATATGGTTGGCACACAGCAGCTATTTCACAAATGGGTATTCTGGTTATCATTTCTATTCCTTGGACTTCTGGTGTCTTCTAATGTTCAGGTCATGTTACTGTGTCTTTAAAAATTCCTATTATCACATACTCTCTCTGTTCCTTTCTGAACTAACCCTGATGAAACAAATTAGGTGGTTTCAGGGGACACATATCAGGACAGTATTGTCTTCCAAAAGTGAATATCTGGCTCTAGGAATGGAACAGTGTTCTTCATTCCACTGAATTCAAATCCCTTTGCCGTCTGAGCCAGCATGAGTCAGGACCCATGGTCAGCTGAAGAAAGACGCCAGTGAAGAGTGGGTGATGGTAGTTGAAAAACAGATGCTTTGTCGGCCTCATATATCTTCAGTTCCTAGGAATTACTTCAGTTCCTATTGTATAATTAAAGCTAAATATTAGTTTCTATCAAGCAAGTAGTAGAAATTAGAAGATTAAAATCCCAGAACCAAACCCTCTTAGACAACAATGTAAACATTGAGGGTAATAGTTAAGATACTAAGCCTTAACATCAGGCTTCAGGGTTCACACTAAACCTTTTTACCTCTTGAGCTCTATGTTTTCTCATGAGCAAAATGGAAATGATAATAATATGGTTATTTTGAGTTAAAATATGCAAAGCACTTAGGAGACTAGTTAATATAAGTTAAGTACCAAATAGATGCTTATCATTATCCTGCTATAGATTTTTTTCCAAAGGAAGACTCTGAGGAAAATATGGAGCTTGAAAGAGGAATTTTAAGGACAATGATTTAATTGATGTGAAAGAAAGCTTATCAGATTAGTTTAGTTGTGAATAAAGACCAGGGAGTCTGCAGATGGGTGTTTAAAGATGAGGACTTGGCTGAGCACAGCATGCCTTTCCTTTTAGATGAGACAGATCTCGCTTGGTCACAGGGAGGTTGATGGGAGTGGGGCATTAACTGCTGCTGTTCACATCTGGGGAGTCTCTGCAATTATTGTCTGGATCTCCCCCGCCACTTTTGGTCCTTTCCTGGAATTGTCTCCCAAGGTCTTGTGTGTTGAGGCAGTGTTTCCCCTTCCCAAGTCATAGGAATGATCAGAGTCCAGGAATATGAGTAGGTATGAGTAAAACAGGAACCATTGAAACCAATGGACAATTGGAAGGTCGCAAAAGATAGAGCTAGAGAAGTCCCTACCCAGAACTTTCGAGGATGAATCACACAATTCCTGCTATTAGTTACAATGTCACTGGGGGGCAAAACAGTGTTTGTTCTGCTCTTCTTTAAACTCACGGCATAGTGAAATTTATCACCTATTTATAAATGCCTATTTTCCATGCAACTGAAAGTCTTCTATGGAATATATCTGGTAGACCCTAAGTTTCAAAATATAATTTGCATATCTCCAGGGGTAAGTTACGGGGAAGGCAATGGCACCCCACCCCAGTACTTTTGCCTGGAAAATCCCATGGACAGAGGATCCTGGTAGGCTCCAGTCCATGGGGTCACTAAGAGTCGGACACGACTGAGCGACTTCACTTTCACTTTTCAATTTCATGCATTGGAGAAAGAAATGGCAACCCACTCCAGTATTCTTGCCTGGAGAATCCCAGGGATGGGGGAGCCTGGTGAGCTTCTGTCTATGGGGTCCCACAGAGTCAGACACGACTGAAGTGACTTAGCAGTAGCAGGGGTAAGTTAACTTAGGGTTCTAACATTTTTTAGCACCTCTAAAGTTTTCAGCATCAGAATTGACTGTGTTGAGGAAACCAAAATTGAGAAAGATACATGTACCCCAGTGTTCATTGCAGCACTATTTACAATAGCTAGAGCATGGAAACAACCTAGATGTTCATTGACAGATGAAGGGATAAAGATGTTGTGGTGCATATACACAATGGAATATTTCAGTTCAGTTCAGTCGCTCAGTCATGTCTGACTCTTTGCAACCCCATGAATCACAGCACTCCAGGCCTCCCGGTCAAGCACCAACTCCTGGAGTTCACTCAAACTCATGTCCATCTAGTCGGTGATGCTGTCCAACCATCTCATCTTCTGTCGTCCCCTTGTCCTTATGCCCCCAATCCCTCCCAGCTTCAGGGTCTTTTCCAATGAGTCAACTCTTCGCATGAGGTGGCCAAAGTATTAGAGTTTCAGTTTCAGCATCAGTCCTTCCAATGAACACCCAGGGCTGATCTCCTTCAGAATGGACTGGTTGGATCTCCCTGCAGTCCAAGGGACTCTCAAGAGTCTTCTCCAATGCCACAGTTCAAAAGCATCAATTCTTCAGTGCTCAGCTTTCTTCACAGTCCAACTCTCATGTCCATACATGACCACTGGAAAAACCATAGCCTTGACTAGATGGACCTTTGTTGGCAATGGAATATTACTCAGCCTTAAAAAGGAACACAGTTGAGTCAGTTCTAATGAGGTGGATGAACCTAGAGCCTATTAACAGAGTGAAGTTTCAGTCAGGAAGAGAAAGATAAATATCATCTACTAACGCATATATATGAAATCTAGAAATATGGTACCAATGAATTTTTTTGCAAGGCAGCAATGGAGAAACAGACATAGAGAACAGACTTATGGACACAGGCAGAGGGGAGGGGAGGATGAGATGTATGGAGAGAGTAACATGGACACTTACATTACCATATGTAAAATAGATAGCCAATGGGGATTTGCTCAGATTCAGATGTCTCAGGCAACTCAAACAGGGGGGTGGGATGGGGAGGAAGATAGGAGGGAGGTTCAAGAGGGAGAGGATATGTATACACCTGTGGCTGATTCATGTTGATGTTTGACAAAAACAATAAACTTCTATAAAGCAATTATCCTTCAATTAAAAAATAAATAAATTTTAAAAAAGTGTTTTCCCCACCACACACACACACACACAAAAAGAATTGAGTTTGGCTTATTCAGCAATTAATTTTCTTTCCAAATGGAAGGTATTAAGGAAGAAGATTACATATTAATCAGCATGACAGTGTTATATGTGAAGAAGTATCATGAAGAATGCTTGAAAGGAATTAAGCTCAAATAATTCTGTAATCTGTAGGTTGATTTTAAGGTTTCCAATTCCAGGATACTAAAAGCATCAAGTACTTTCTATGACACAGGGCCAACATCCTCATTCAAATGTAAGTACACAATTGCATTCTAGGGCCAAATGTAAATACTGTTGGATTGCCCACTCAAGCAAGGTTGATCAAGCATTTCAAACTTTCAAGTGATTGATAATGGTATTAAAATTAAATATCCCTCCTCTAAATTCTCTGAACCCTAGATTCTGTTTGTGGAGTTAAACAATCGAAAAAACACCCAATAGACTTGAAAATGCCACTAAAGCCACCAGAGTTTCACGGTGAAAAATTGGAGTTAAATATTTCTTATTCAAGGAGGGGGAGAACCCAGACAACTTCTTTCGGCAAATTTTACTTTAGCGTATCAACTGGAGAACCTGAGGTCTTTGCCAAAGAAATATGCAAATATGTGTTTGATTAAATAAGACGGAAACTTTATTGCTGAGGTATGGCTTTTCTTTCTGTTTCTAACTTCCTTCATTTCATGCCCACTGAACCAAGTCTAAGACCTCCATGACTTTCTATAGGACAGTGACCCTCTGCTTCTAAAGGAAGCCTGGTAGTGCCCTGAACTCCCTGTGGATACAAGACCAATGGGTGAGCTTCGATCATCCTCCTGCAAGGGTGAGGGGGACAGGCGTGGGGGAGGGGGAATGGGGGAGGGGCGTGAGGGAGGGGGTGCCAGGATTCCACATGGATATGTCCCGAGTGAAACTCTTCATGAGAAACAAGAAAAATCCATCCTGTCAGAACTTCACATGCTGCTGCTTTATCACCATGATTACACTGAGGTTTTGCTTTAGAGAGCCCTGGATTTTAAATTGAAAGTCAAATATAATTTGCCATGAGAAACATGAAGTGAGTGACTAGAAAGCTGCTAACGAGGCGCAGTCAGGGGGATCAGTGCCTGTGATAATGAGCCTCAGTGGGGAGTAGGTCACTGAGTCTCAGCTGGGTGGGAGAGGCAGGTTGGTGGCCCAGGGTTTGCTCAAGGGCCACAGGATCTGGATTGATTCTGATAGCAAGATGGCTAACCCAGGGAGAGTCCATTCAGTTCTTTGGCTGTTGGGGGGGCAGCAACATTATTTTAACTCCTGTGTAGAAACTAAATGATGCATCGAAAGAGAAACAGGTTGAGTTGAGAAATAGCACTTTAGGGATCAGATCAGATCAGTCGCTCAGTCGTGTCCGATTCTTTGCGACCCCATGAACTGCAGCACGCCAGGCCTCCCCTATCCATCACCAGCTGAACTCATATTTACTGAGTGCTTCACTGGTCCCTGGAACTGTAATTGGTCCTTTCCATATAGTTTCTTAATTAATACTCAATGATCAACCTAGACAGCATATTAAAAAGCAGAGACATTACTTTGCCAACAAAGGTGAGAGCTGGACTGTGAAGAAAGCTGAGCGCTGAAGACTTGATGCTTTTGAATTGTGGTGTTGGAGAAGACTCTTGAGAGTCCCTTGGACTGCAAGGAGATCCAGCCAGTCCATCCTAAAGGAAATCATTCCTGAATATTCCTTGGAAGGACTGATGCTAAAGCTGAAACTCCAATCCTTTGGCCACCTGTTGCAAAGAACTGACTCATTGGAAAAGACCCTGATGCTGGGAAAGATTGAAGGCAGGAGGAGAAGGGGACGACAGAGGATGAGATGGTTGGATGGCATCACTGACTCAATGGACACGAGTTTGGGTAAGCTCCGGGAGTTGGTGATGGACAGGGAGGCCTGGCATGCTGCAGTCCGTGGGGTCGCAAAGAGTCGGACACGACTGAGCAACTGAGCTGAAGTGAACCAATGGGTTTTACTGTCCACATTTTGGAAATGAGGAAACTGAAACTTTGAAAAAGGAAGTGACTCATTGAAAATCTTACATTTAGAGCAAAGTGAGGGAAATTAACTTTTTTGGGCCTCTATCGCACAATTCTATGTTGTCTTCTGGGCCTGGTACAAGCATATATTATATCTGAAAGTTGGTATTCAGGTCATATTTTTGCAGGAGAACCAACTGAATCTCAGAGAAAATAAATAGATTAACCCAGGGTGAGAGAGGCTAGTCAATGAAGAATTAAGTTTTGAACTCAACTTCACTGATAGGGAAGCCATCAATGGCTTCCCTTTCACTTCTTACTTTTACTTTTATTTCATGTTTAAGAGAATGATGGGCTGCTGTGTAGAACAGGGAGCTCGGCTCAGTGTTCTATGATGATCTATCTAGGTAAGATAAGGGAGATGGGAGGGAGCCTCAAGAGCAATGTATATATTGCAATATATATATCTATCTATTTATATATATAGATATAGCACTTCTGGTCCTTCTTTTTGGACTATCTTTCTTGTTACATCAGGATTTTACAGCATGCTTGATTTGACCCAGTAGGTAGAGCAATGAGGTACATAGCAAGTGCTATTCAATTTTCTCTCAGGTTAGCTTAGAATGCAGACTGATCACTCTTCTGCCAATTTTTTCTTCCTCACTGACCACCTCCAATCCCTTCTGGAAATCCACAAGTTTAGATAGCTTGAATGCACACAGTTCACCCACTTGATGTTCTAAGAGGGTTTGCAGTCACATGACCAAAGTGGAAGAGATGAGGTGTGTAGCTACCCTGGTCCCATGTAAATTCTTTGAAAGGCTTGGTTTTGCATCGGTAAGGATGGGCTCTTTCTGTTTGCTGTGAGCCTTGCAGGAGGCCATCTGGGAATAGTACACGTAACACAAATCCTCTCTAATTTTGGTAGCATCTCAGTGGGATTTGTTCAAGTGCTAAGCGCTACAGGTTTATGATTCACTGTGGTTGCTGATAATTCAGCAGGAATTTTTTTTTTTCCCCACCTAGGAGTCTTAAATATGGATCTAATGGCAGATGCAAAGCTCCAGTAATAGAAATAATGAAACAGGTAAATGTCATAATTTTCTGTCCCTTAATTCTGCTTTGACCAAACTGGGCTTCAGTGACTAAGGCCTCAGAACTTCCTTCTCAGGCCCTAGCAGGGTGGATGGGAAGCCTGAAAACCCATACATTCAATTCAGAAGGCCCAGGGCTTCACTCTTGAATTGGTTGAATTTGAGTAATTTAATAACTCCCCTGAAATGATATTTCTGCATCTGTAAAAAATATCCTTATCCCTTTCTCAAAGGTTAAGAATTAACATGACACAACCAAATGTGGAAGCAGCTAGTAAAAGACTTAACACGCATTAAAGGTTGGATGAAAGCTTCTCTTGTTTGATGAAATCTCCCCTTGTTAATTGCGTGACCTTAGGTGAGTTACTTAACCTTTCTGAGTTTCGGATTCCTCTTCTGTAACACTGTGAAAATAATACCTAATTTATAGTGTAGTTATGAGTATTAAATAGCAAAGTCTAGATAAAATCATCTAGCATTGCAAGCACTCCTTTATGGCAGCTTCTATTGTTTCAAAGCCTTCCAGATCAAAGTAGAAAGGGCTCAGGTATGACTAGGGTAACCACAGCCTCCTGGTTGCCCCAGCCAGAATCTGTTCTGGCAAAATTATTCTTGGAACATTCTTTACACTCAAATAATTTCATATAAATTCTACGATCATTTAAAGTATGATTCATATGTGGAGAAGAGGCTGATCTAGGAGAAGGAGAGAGCATAACAGTAATTTCTCACCCATGAGTAATGTTTGTCTACCCATGGGGTAATTTGTTATTAATAATTTGGTCTTATGAGGTCATTGCTTGTTATTAAGTAGATAACCATCTGTGAGTAAGAAACTGAATGCACAAAAAATACCCAGGCAGTGTGCTTGCATTTTTCCTCATTTTCCTCCTAATAATATCCATTTTTCAAGACCACAGAGCTTTCAGGCTGCCCTGTGCCTGATAAAGATGCCCTCCTGTTGCTCAGAAGGGGGAGATGTAAGTCTGCTGGCTACCTGCATGACCTCCTGCACTTGCCGGTGTTTCTAAGAAGATGGCCCTCTCCTCACCCACCCCTCTCTCCCAGCACACATCCCTTCTCTGATTTTTGCTTCTGGAATCTCCTTGTTCTGTCGATAGCCTTCAAACGGGGAGAGTGATGGTGGTTAATTTCTTCCTCGGGATCTTAGCAAACTCTGCTGCCTCCCTCCTGGCCCCGAGGTACAGAAAGGCAGGCACCTTCCTCTCCAGACCGGGTGAGGGCAGGGAGGAATGCTCTCCTGACCCTCCCTCCCAGCACTCCCCGCGGTTTCCGGCCCTGCCACATCCTGTCTCCCTCATCCAGGGAGGAGCAAAGGAGAAGCAGGCGGGAAACAAGATGGCGGTTTTACATCCTTAAGGGCCACCAGCCTGTGATCAGGCTGTTTCCCGCCCTGCCACTTCCTGTCTCCTTCATCCAGGGAGGAGCAAAGAGAAGCAGGCGGGAAACAAGATGGCGGTTTTACACCCTTAAGGACCACCAACCTGTGATGAGGCGAATCTGAGGTGAGCTGGAAGCACCGAGAGAAGCTGACATTTGCTTTCCATCTCCACTAACCCTGACCCTCTCTCTTTCCTTTCCTGACCTTCTCTCTTTCCTTTCCAGTCCCTTTAAGCTTCCTCCTCTAGAGAGGAAAGAGAAGTCAGTGATCCAATCTTATTGCCAGTGATCATGGTCCCACTCCTGCAGTGGAGCCTTTGACTTGGTCCTTTGAAATGTAGGTTGTCTTTCTTAGCCATCACTGTGTGGAGCTGGTAGGATCCCTCTGTTGCACAGGTAATGGATCTTCCATTTATTTTCCTTCAGCACAGTAGAGACTAGGCAGTAAGTCTGAAAATATGTATTATGAGATATGTTTTTAAAATATCAAGCCATCTATAAAAATAGGTAAATCACGAGTTGGCAAATATGTTTTGGTAAGGGTCCACATGAGGGATATTTTAGACTTTACAGGCCACAGCTCCATCACTGTAGCTTCCTCCTCTTCCTCCTCCTTCCTTTTAAAAGCTGTTTTGTTGCTTATCTGGCTGCACCGGGTCCTTGTTGCTTGTGGCTTTCTCTAGGCATAGTGAGTGAGCGCTACTCTCTAAATGCAGTGTGTGGGCTTCTCTCTGTGGTGGCTTCTCTTGTTGCAGAGCGTGGGCTCCAGGCGTAAGCGCTTCAGTACTTGCTCCCTATGGGCTCAGTAGTTGCAGCTCATCCACTTTGTTGCCCCGAAGCATGAGGGAGCTTCCAGAACCAGGGATTGAATCTGCGTCCCCTGCACTGTCAGGCAGATTCTTAACCACTGGACCACCAGGGATTAAATCTTTTCCTCCTCCTTATTAACAAGACTTTTAAAAAGTAAATATATGTATTCTTGGCTTTCAGGCCACAGATAAGCATCCTGCTGACCAGATTTGACACCTGGGGTGTTGTTGGTGGCTCCCAGTATAAAGTGATATTAATAAAAAGACACTCAGTCGTGTCTGACTCTTTGCGACCCAAGTGGACAGAATAATATCACTAATATTGAAGCTCCTCCTGTATCTACTGGATCCTTTTCTCCAGGCAAGATATACTGGTGCTGCTGCTGCTCATTTCCTTCTCCAGTGTCCGACTCTTCCGACCCAGGGATCGAACCCAGGCTCCTCTGTCCTGCATTCTCCAGGCAGAACGCTGGAGCCTCTGAGTTACCAGGACCCTTTCCCAGTATAAATGATATTAATAAAAAGACACCAAGTCGTATCCCTCTCAATTCAACGGAACAGAATAATATCCACTAATATGTGGGGTGCCATTGCATCCTGTATCTATTGAATCCTTTCTTTCTTTACTCTGAGAGTTAAGCACTAGTTTCAATTCTGAGTTTATTATTCCTTTGCTTTTCTTGACAGTTTCTTACCTTTTATACATGTATCCCTTGTATTGTTTCCTGTGTATGGCCCTCTATTGTATGAATATACCACAATTTATTCATCCATTTTCCTGTTGATGGACATTTGTTTCCAGCCTTTACCATTATGGAAAACACTCTTTTGTACATCTTTGTAAATATGCTCAGCCTATAACTTATTGTCTTTTAAAAAACTCTGTGAGGAACACAGAAGGGAGATGTGATATAGAGAGCATATAAAATTGACATTAGACGTGACCTTTCTTAGAGCTCCCAGGTTCAAACACCGATTGACATATTTCCTTTATAGGACAAGCCCTTACTCATAGAGTACCATTTCTAGACCTTTCTTCTGGAATATTTCCAAGGTTGGGGGGAGTTGTATGGGTGTATCCACTCCCTTTCAGGCACATCCTGCATGCTGACCATGAAGTGTGGACAATGCCTTTGGCTCTAAAAATAAATTTAAAGGAGCTTCCAGAAAATAACTATCCAATTTTTGTGGGTTCTGATATATTTGGTCTTAAATAGCATGAGAAGCACAGGCCAGATGGTATTTTAACTTCGTCTGGATTGAGTTGTAAACAAGCTCAGTCTAATATTCTTCCCTTTTACAGTTTCCCCTGGAACATGCAATGAAAAATCACATAGACAGGAATATGCCTTTTTTTCAGAATACGCCCATTCCTGTTCTACATTGGTTTTAATTGTCAGTTATGTCATGTCTTAATATTAGGCAGGAAAAATCCTTTCTTCTTCAATGCTTCTTTTAAACTGTGGTATCATATATGTTTTTGAAATGATGTGTAGCATGTTGCTTTATTTTTAAAATCTCTTATTTGTTTTTCACTGAATTTATAAATTTATTATAATCCCCCCCCCCTTTTTTTTTTTTTTGTCCCACACAGTGGATTTCTCTTCTAGGTCTTGGCAGTTGAATTGTCCACAATAGTTTCCTATACCCCAAATTCTAGTTCTGTCAGTCTGAAACTGGGAATTGTCCTATTACTATGGTTTTATGGTAAATGATCAAAACGGCTGCCCTCTATTTTCCTGGACTCATAGAATCAGACTCGTGCAATCAATTTCTTTCCAATGATTATTCGTTTCTTTTCTTCTGAAATGACTGGACAGGGACTAGTTTGGGCCTGGGTGATCTAGATTCAACATACATAGAGTAAAGGTACACTGGGTTAGTTTCACATCGTAATTCCATTGTTAAACTCTGCTTAAGGTGGGTTTGATTCTTTCCCTAGAAGCCAAAGCTAAGTGTCACGGGATTTCTGTTAGGTCCAAATTAATACCACTCAACCTGATCTCATGTTACTTCTTTGCTGCCACATTTGCTACTTAAGAAGTTAAAGGAAGCAGTGTGAAGATTTCTGATCCAAATCCTGCAATGACACAGTTACATCTTGAGGAAATTCCATTTTTCCAAGCACTGGAACACAGAGGTGTTACTTACCTTACATCATGTGTATGGTTATTTTTCATGCATTTTGTATCACTACGCTAATTATTGTCTTGATGGACTGAAATTCTTTTCAATACCAAAATAATACTAGTTGAGAAACATCTGTGAGTAAAATATACACACGTATTTTTTTGCTTACTTTCCAAACATAATTTTTTTTTTCCTTTTGTATTAACACTTAAACACCTCTTCTGGATTGGTTCTCACCTAATATTGATAGTGATTCAAACATCCAATCCATCTCGGCAACTACAAAATAAGCCAGTGCCTAATATTACAGCAAGTACATGTGAAATCTCTTCCAGTGCAAAAGCTTATTAACATTTAAAAAGAACTAGATCCATTTATACTTTGACTAAGAGTCAATGGCTGCTGAGCAGAACTCACTGTCCATCATTCCCAACCTTTTCCCCTCTTTTGCATTTACTGAAGCCCTTAAATATCAGCAGCCCACTAAAAATTCTCACATAAATGCGCCAAAACGAAATCCCATCTTTAGCACCAGCCCTCCCAACCCATTTCCCTCATGTTCATGTAACACTGAGGAGGCTCATTTTCAGCAAATTGTCAAAAGAAAAGGTGACAGTCCATTTAGCAGTCAGCTAGTTGCTAATTGGTATCCTATGAAAATGCATCAAAATTTGAGCACTCCCAATTGAACTCTTTGAAAAGTGAGCATTCTACTAATTTAACTCTGCTGTAGGTGGAGCCTTGATTGAGGTCTCACAGCAAGATGAGCCATCATCCAGGGCTTTCTAACATTGATTCTTAGCCCAGAACTAAAAAAAAAAAAAAAAACAAAAAAACCTCTCAGTTCATCGTTTCTCTGTCTTTGATTTCTCCTACAAGGGGTACAAACTTGTGAGACTGTAGGCAGTAGGTCATTCGTATTCTGACCCAAGAATTAACAAAGGACTATCTTGTACCTTTTTGTAAGTCCCTCAGTTGTGTCTGACTCTTTGTGACCACATGGACTGTAGCCTGCCAGGCTCCTCGTCCATGGAATTCTCCAGGCCAGAATACTAAAGTGGGCCAGTTCAGTTCAGTCACTCAGTCATGTCCAACTCTTTGCGACCCCACGGACTGCAGCACGCCAGGCCTCCCTGTCCATCACCAACTCCCAGAGCTTGCTCAAACTCATGCCCATTGAATCATTGATGCCATCTAATCATCTCATCCTCGGTTGCCCCTTCTCCTACTGCCCTCAATCTTTCCCAGCATCAGGGTCTTTCAAATGAGTCAGTTCTTCGCATCAGGTGGCCAAAGTATTGGAGTTTCAGCTTCAGCATAGGTCCTTCCAGTGAATATACAGGACTGATTTCCTTTAGGATGGACTGGTTGGATCTCCTTGCAGTCCAAGGAACTCTTAAGGGCCTTCTGCAATACCACAGTTTAAAAGCAGTGGGTAGCTGTTCCCTTCTCCAGGGACCTTTTTGAGGCCTCTACATTAAAAAAAAAAAATGATGGGGAGGTAGAGGAAGGTGTGAATATCAGAGAGACAGAACTGTAGTAATAAGTGGTGACTTGTCATCAAGAGAAGCTGAGCTTGATGTGATCTTTCCAGAAACAGTTATTCTCCTTTTCATACACTGGGGCACTCAGCCTGGGGACTGTGCCTATCTCTGAAAGTAAGCACAGTATTATTTCTTCAGAATTATACAGAGCTTGACCAGACTAGGAACTCATTTCATTCTAAAGACTTGAATTAGGACTTTCTCTAAGGCTCAATCCAACAACAAAAAAAAAGAAGAAAAATAAAGGGGGTAATATTTTTCTTTTCTTGAGGGTAACATTTATAAGCACTTCCTGCTAGGTGTTTTTTGAGTGGGTTGTAAATAGTAACAACCTTGAGACAAAGGTGGTGGTGTTCACCTGGGAGCCTGGAAATATATCACTTATTCTACCTGTGCCTCTGAATCCCAGGCTCTTCTCACCATTACACCCTGAACTCTCCAATTCTTAGTATGAAGAAATCCCAAAGTACTAATGGTGTCTTGGAAGAAAATAGTGTTGTCCTAATTTTTCAAAACTGAACAGGAAAAGAGGTCAAGATGAATCTTCTGAAATCATTGAATTGTAACCATTCAAAGGTTTTTGAGAAAGGTATGGAAAAAGTAAAGAGTGAGCTAGCTTTAATGAGGCTAAAGTGACCGTGCAAATCTCATTTGGCAGAAATATTGCATCTGATCTGAGAAAGGAGCATTACATTCTTATAGCTGTGGTTCTTTCATGCCAAGATACTGTGGCAATGTGGTGGGTGAAGTAGAGAAGACACTTTCTTGAGCGTTAACAATATCAATCCATAATTTAGAAGGGTTGGATTGGGTCTGTTAGGCACCTCAGGGTTGCTAGAATGAATACCTGGGGAAGGAAGATATAGAAAATATAGGAGGCAAAGTCTTTGGAGACTGAGAAAAGAAGCAAACTTTGTACCTAAGTCAGTTGCCTAGCTCCTAATTTCACCTCTGGGTAGATTTGCAAAGGAAGAGAAAGAAAAAATAGGATCTCAGAAGCAGCTATGTTTAAATATATGAACGCACAACTTCCCATTTCTTGACCCTACTCTTTACCCCGGAAAAGATTTCTCTACATCTGAGAATAAGGAGACCTGGCTTCTATGGCTCTCTGCCTACACTGAATCAATTCCTTTATTTCTCTGTGATTCTTTCATTTATTTAATACAAATCTTTAAATATTATCTTTGTTCCATTGTGGTGATTCTGTGCTGCTCATGTTCTGTTAGAGCATAAACTCTATGAGGACAAGGCAGGTTTCTAACAGCGTGTGGAGCACAGTTGGTACTCACAGAAGGACCAATAGTAGTGTGCATGGGTGATGATGTTTTGTGGATTTAGTCATCTATTGTGGTTTTCCCATTCGTAGGTCAAGTACAGTGCATTATATAAAATATGTGGGATAATTGTTGATTGAATGAGTCCTGATTCTGTAGTTTTCAAAAAATGCTTATAGATAGTGTTATAATAACTGGGGCTTCCCCAGTGGCTCAGTGGCAAATAATCCACCTGCCACTCTTGTTTCTGTTGCGTATCCCTTTGATGACAATTCTTGCTGCTTCTTGTTTTAGTTGGTAGAGTTTCTGTCACTGAGTATCACAATCTAAAGTGACTTAAACTACAGAAATGCATTGTCTCTTACTTCTGGTGATTAGAAGTATGAGATCAAGGCCACACTCCCTCTGAAGGAGCTAGAGAAAAAGCTGTTCTTAGATAACTTCTTAGCTTCTGGTAGTTCTTGGTGGTTGCAGTAGAGCTCCGATCTTCACATGGTATTCTTCCTAGGAACATGTCGTTCTCCTTTTCATAAGGTAGCAGTCATAATGGATTCAGACTCCACTTTAATGGCCGCATATGACCTTGAATACCTGCACAGACTCTATTTCCAAAGGAGGGCACATTCATAGGTACTAACCTGATGTGTAGAGCCAACTCACTGGAAAAGACACTGATGCTGAAAAAGAGGGCAGGAGGAGAAGGAGGTGACAGAGGATGAGATGGTTGGGTGGCATCACCAACTCAATGGACATGAATTTGAGCAAACCCCAGGAGATGGTGAAAGACAAGGAAGCCTGGCATGTTGCAGTTCATGGGGTCACAAAGAGTCGGACAGGACTCAGTGACTGAACGAAGAGGGGTTTGGACCTCAACATATTTGAAGGCAGTTCAGTCACTTGGTCATGTCCAGTTCTTTGTGACCCCATGGACTCCAGCACATCAGGCTTCCCTTCCATCACCAACTCCCAGAGTCTGCTCAAACTCATGTCCATCGAGTCAGGGATGCCATCTAACAATCTCATCCTCTGTCGTCCCCTTCTCCTCCTGCCTTCAATCTTTCCCAGAATCAGGGTCTTTTCCAGTGAGTCACCTCTTCACATCAGGTGGCCCAAGTATTGGAGTTTCAGCTTCAACATCAATCCTTTTAATGAACACCCAGGACCAATCTCCTTTAGGATGGACTCATTGGATCTCCTTGCAGTCCAAGGGATTCTCAAGAGTCTTCTCCAACACTACAGTTCAAAAGCATCAACTCTTAGGCGCTCAGCTTTCTGTATGGTCCAATTCTTACATCCATACATGACTACTGGAAAAACCATAGCTTTGATAAGATAGACTTTTGTGGGCAAAGTAATGTCTCTGCTTTTTAAAATGCTGTCTAATTTGGTCATAGCTTTTCTTCCAAGGAGCAAGTGTCTTTTAATTTCATGGCTTCAGTCACCAGCTGCAGTGATTTTGGAGCCCAAAAATAAAGTCTCTCACTGTTTCCATTGTTTCTGCATCTATTTGTCATGAAGGGATTGATCACAATGCCATGATCTTACTTTTTTGAATGTTGAGTTTTAAGCCAGCTTTCTCACTCTCCTCTTTAACTTTCATCACTTTCGTTCACATATTTGGGAGGATACAGTTTGGCCTCAGACGCTTGCCCTGGTTGCTGCCGGGAGCAGAGTTACAGCTGTGCCTGCACCTCGTTCCTCTCCCAGCTTGCAGGCTGCACTGTCTAAGTTCTGGTTGGACCCCTTCCCCTCACTGCAGGCTCTAGATGTCTTAAAGTAGCAAAGGTGTACTATGTTTTCTGGAGCCCCAAACTTATTTTGAGGGGGAATGCTCTTCTCCTCTTTTGCACAGCTCTTTGTTAGCAGTCTATCCAAGGAGTGAAACTTTAGTCAAATTGTTAGCTTCTTATTCTCCACCTTCTCTTTCCTGAGAACCCAGATAGCTGTCTATAGGACTGTTTGAAAGGCAAAATTTGAAGGACAGACCCCTGTGGTCAGCAAAATGACCCCTCATTTCTGACACTGATGCTTTGCAACTGTCTAGTTTCTTTCCTTTCATGGATTCTCTGCCAGGGTATCTTCATCCAATAGACTTCTGAAAAGCTTGCTACACTAATCCATCAACCACACTCACCAGTTGTTACTGTTGCTCTTACTCAAACTGAGATTCTTGCCACATGTAAAACTGAGATTACTAAGAAATATGTGAAAGAAACTAAAATATTATATAATGTATATAATAAATAAGTATATATATATTTCATTAATAGAATACATGAATAAATGAATACATTTAATGTATAAATGGATAAATAGAATACATTAATAGAATAAATGAATTTTTCATTTATTCTATTCATTCTTAAGATTAATCCAATAGCTATAGGAAGCATGTTTGACTAGTCATCATACATTTTATTAAAAAAGTAATAAACTAAGAATAGGAGGGAACTTTTTAAACTTTTTTAATGAAGTATATCTTAAAAAAAGAAATTCAACAGTAAACATTATACTTAATGGTCAAGTGTTAAAAAACATTCTTTTGAAACTGAAAACAAGATAAGAAGGGCAAAGGGCATGCATCAGTTTTACTTGACATGTCCTAGGCTTCCCAGCCAATGCAGTAAAGATGAAAAAAAATAAAAAGAGATTAGTTATTAAGGATTACAAAGAAAAAATAGTAATGTCATTATTCATGGATGATTATGCTTGTGCTTTTAGAATATTCAAAAGAATTTTTTGAGAGTTTGCAAGTTTGCTGAATAGAAACTGATATTTAATAATTTAATACATTGGCAATAAACAATTAGAAATAATAATAAATAATTAGAGATTACAAATGACTGAGGATCCCAGATGGTGCTAGTGGTAAAGAACCTGCCTGCCAATGCAGGAGACATAAGAGATGCAGGTTCAAACCCTGAATCTGGACAATCCCCTGGGGGAGGGGACGGCAAACCACTCCAGTATTCTTGCCTGGAGAATCTCGTGGACAGAGGTGCCTGGTGGGCTGCAGTCAGTGCAGTTGCAAAGGATCGAACATGACTGAAGCAACTTAGCACACACAAGAATCACTTTAACAAAGGACATGCAAGATATGAATGAAGGAAATATTAATGGAAAAATTAAGAAGATATAAATAAATGGAGTGATATATTATATTCGTGGGGCTTCCCAGGTCGCTCAGTGATAAAGAATTCTCCTGCCAGTGCAGGAGATGCAGGTTTGATCCCTGGGTCTGGAATATTCCCTGGAGAAGGAAATGGCAACACACTCCAGTATTCTTGCCTGGGAAATGCCATCGACAGAGGAGCCTGGTGGGCTATACAGTCCATGGTATCACAGAGAGTCGGACACGACTGAGTGACTAAACCATGACAAAATTATGTTCATAGATGGGAAGACTCATCACTGTAATGATGCCAGTTCTTTCCAAATTAGTATCCATCTTTAATGGAATGGCAGTAAAGCCATAAGCAGGTTTAGTGTGTGTGTGTGAAGAGAAGCGCTTCTGCCTGGAATCCCCGGGGGGCCTGGTGGGCTGCCCGGGGTCGCTGGGCCTGGTTCTTGCCTGGAGATCCCAGGGACAGGTGAGCCTGGTGGGCTGCCGTCTTGGGGTCACCAGAGTTGGACACGACTGAAGTGACTTAGCAGAGAAGAGAAAGAGAGAGGAGCAAGTTGATTCTAAAAGGTCACAAAAATGCAAAGAGCAAAGTGTAGCCAAGACACTCTTGAAGCAAATAAGGTTGCCAAGCACTTTCTCTTCCAAATACTACTTGATTTAAAGATATAACAATTCAGACCATTGGTTTTGGGCATAGGATAGACATATAGGCTCCTGGAAGAGAGTAAAAATCAACCTATACATCTATGGACAGTTGAATTATCATAAAAGTGGAGATAACTGGGGAAGGATGGCCTTAATTAGTGGCCTGGGTGAACTGGACATTCATACCAGAAAAAATTAAACTTGATCTTTATTTCACATGATAAGGAAAATTGATTTTCAGTAGGGTATATACTTCAATGTAGAAGACACAACAATAAAGCTTATAGAAGATAATGTAAAAAAGTATCTTCATTTGCCTCAGGATAGGATGCTGCCATGTTGCTGTTTAACTGCCAAGTCATGTCCAACCTCTGGTGACCACATGGACTGCAGCCCGCCAGCTCCTCTGTCCATGGGATTTCCCAGGCAAGAATACAGGGGTGGGTTGCAATCTCCTTCTCCAGGGGATCTTGCTGATTCAGAGATTGAACCCACATCTCCTGCATTGGCAGGTGGATTCCTTACCACTGAGCCACCAGGGAAGCCCTGGGATAGGACAATCATATGGAAAAAGATGAATAAATTTAACTATACTAAAGTGAAGCATTTCTGTTCTTTAGAAGAAGCCCTTAAGAGAATGAAAAAGTAGGCGTTCCCTGGTGGTCTGGTGGTTAGGATGTGAGCTCTCACTGCCTGGTACACAGTGTATCTCTGGTGTGCAGAGCTAACATCCTGCAAGATGCACAGCATGGCTAAAAAAATAAAAAAAAAGGTAAGTAAAGAGAGTGAGAAGCTATATGAAATTACTTATATAATGCAGTGTCATTTAAATTAATAAAGAAATATAAAAATGGACAAGAGCCTTTAACAAGCATCTCAAAAATATGACATCTAATACCTTGTGGTTCAGTCGTTCAGTCGTGTCTGACTCTTTGCGACCCCACTGCAGCACGCCAGGTTTCCCTGTCCTTCACTGTCTCCCAGAGTTTGCTCAAACTCATGTCCACTGATTTGGTGATGCCATCCAACCATCTTATCCTCTGTCATCCCCTTCTCCTCCTTCCCTCAATCTTTCCCAGCATCAGGGTCTTTTCCAATGAGTCAGCTATCTAATACCTAGTACACACTGAAAAGATAATCTCACAGGTAATCAGAAAAATGAAAAATGGCAGACACCTATGTGAGTGGCTAAAATGACAAAAAAAGACTTGCAGTGGTAGGTTTATTAAGACAACAGAAACTCTCCAACACTGTTGATGTAAAATGGTACAACCATTTGGAAAAGAGGTTTTCAATATTCACTTAGATTGAAGATATATGTCATGATGACCCTCAAATTCAACCACTGGTTATATAACTGACAGAAATGCATGCCCACCTGCTTCAAAAGACATGCATAAGGGGGCTTATAGCAAGTTATTTATGAGAGTTCTAACTCAGAGCTCCTCAACAGTAGGATGGGTAAATTAATGGTGATGCAGTCATATAATGTAAAAGAATAAAAGTATGTTAGCAATGAAATGAACAAACTACAGTATCAGAAAAAAACATGTACATCATAAATATAACTTTTTAATTGAATGAAAGAAGCCTGATATAAAGAATCAGTGTTTCATGATTCCATGGGTATATAGTTCAAAAACAAGCATGACTGAACTTGTCTTTCTTTTTTTGAACTCTAGAAACGCGTGCTCTTATGAAAAACCTGCAAAGAAAAATGAGAAAGGGATCGATTCAGTGATCACCATAGTGGGGTTAGTGCCACTTTAGGGCAGTGGCAGGTGGTTCGGACGCTGGATGCAGTAGCCTTCCAGGTTTGGGCAATATTCTGTTTTATGAGCTATGCAGAGTTGCAGAGGTATTTTCTCATTCTACAATTTTCTGTAATGATATGAATTTCCCCAATAAATGTCCTTTTTTTCTTTTCTTTCTTTAAGGAATGCATGCAAAATTCCAGGCTCCCAATAAGTGCTACCTACACAGTAGCTCGGAGAAGGCAATGGCACCCCACTCCAGTACTCTTGCCTGGAAAATCCCATGGACAGAGGAGCCTGGTAGGCTGCAGTCCATGGGGTTGTTAAACAGCAACGTGACTGAGCGACTTCACTTTCACTTTTCACTTTCATGCATTGGAGAAGGAAATGGCAACCCACTCCAGTGTTCTTGCCTGGAGAATCCCAGGGATGGGGGAGCCTGGTGGGCTGCCGTCTATGGGGTCGCACAGAGTCGGACACGACTGACGCGACTTAGCAGCCCCAGCAGCACACAGTAGCTACTTGATAAGCGTTTCCCTCCCTCTTCTTCGCTGATTAGCTCTGCACAGCTCATCTTAAAAAGCAATGAATAACCTTGGTGTGAACGCACAGCACGACAGACACCCATTCCCAGAAGAAAAGTTGCCGGGAGCGTTAGCAGATTGCAGAGACGAAAGATGTTCATTCCTACCTCATCTGATTGCCTCTTTCACCAGCACCAGAGTTGTCACACCGATGACTAGGCCTTTCAGAGCCAGTGAGCATCCCTGTGCTTCATAATTACTGAAACACATGTGCTAAGTCACTTTTTGCTAAGCTGCAATGAGAATTCTCGGTGTTCAATCGCCCTCAAAATTTCTCATCTCTTCCCTGGGGTGAGGTGCTTTGGTTTAGCAGCTGCACATGGGGATTGCATTTAAATCATTTAAGGTCTGAACTTCAATATCTCCTAAAAGCAGCCTCCCTTTTTTCAGCATCTCTCTTCAGGCATACCTGGATTTTTTTTTTCTTTCTTTCTTTCTTTTTTTTTTAACTTCAAAGTGAGGGATATCCTCCTAGGAGGAAAAAAGCTTTGGAAATGCATTAATTCTTTGAGGACACAGTATGTCTCTGCTTGCCGCCTCCCAGACTGTTAATCAGTCCTTGTCAGTAGCTCTTTTAAGCCATTAGCCATCCATTTCCCATTTTAGCAGCAAGAACAGTAACATGGTAAATCAGGTGTGTGGATGGTGAAAAGTCAAAATTCATCAAGAAGAGTACCTGAAAAGTCAAGGCCGGTTTTACTTTTAGACAATGTATCCCCTACGATGGGGCTTAACAGGTGGTGCTAGTGGTAAAGATCCCTCCTGCCAACACAGGAGATAAGAGATGTGGGTTCGATCCCTGGGTGGGGAATATCCCCTGGAGAAAGAAATGGCAACCGACTCCAGTATTCTTGCCTGGAGAACCCTATGGACAGAGGAGCCTGGCAGGCTACAGTCCATAGGGTCACAAAGAGTCAGACACTGAAGAGACTTAGCAAAGCACATCCTTTATGATACAGCATAGAAGCCCTCCTCCGAAATTTCTCCCACCATGCTGCTTGTCCAGGTGGGGCTAAGCTTCTCCTGTAACCATTAGAATTACATCTTGTGCTGTGTGCTTAGTTGCTCAGTCAAGTCTGACTCTGCTGTAGCCCGCCAGGCCCTCTGTCCATGGGATTCTCCAGGCAAGAACACTGGAGCAGGTTTCTCAGGCCTTTCTCCAGGGGATCTTCCCAACCCAGGGACTGAACCCAGGTCACCTGCACTGCAGGCTGATTCTTTACTGTTTGAGCCACCAGGGAAGCCCAGAATTATGCCTTATGATATAAATTTCCTTAGAATCCTGTCACGTTGACAAACTTATAACTATGCTATACAGGTAGGGCATAAGAGTTTTTTCTGAAAGCAATTTTTTTGTTGTTATTGTTGAAAAGAGAGAAAGAAAAGCTAATGGTATTTGCAACTGAAGCAGAAAGGACATATTTTGGATGCCCCAAACAAATCACATCATTTAACAGTCATACTAAGATCTAACTCATTTATTGTTAATTGTGACTGTCTGTTACTCTGACTAGGCTGGAAGTACAAGAGGTCACTGTCCATTACTTCAGAATTAAATCAGGAGTTTTGGACAGTGGAAGGGGACTTGGAACAACAGAGGTCGTCATACTGAATCAGTTTTAGAAATTTCAGTAGAGGTGATAGAACAAGCTTCCATCTGTACTTTTCTGTGATGTAAGGGAATGGCTTTTCGAGGCAATATATTGTGATAAGTATTTGTCAAGCACGTACTGTGAGTCACATACCCCCTGGTACTGTCTAAGGACTTCTGAATGGGTGGCTGAGTCTGAGTAACTGCACTGCCTCACTAATCACTGTGCATGGAGTACCCAGGGCCTGGGGCTGTGCATACTAAACGCCACAGGAGTTTGGATGGAGAGCGTCAGGAAACAGCGAGGAGGCTGGACTCTCCCCAAAGTGAATCTGTAGGCCTGCCTCCCAATGTGCAGGCAGTTCATTCATCTTGGGATGTTGGCTGTAGTTTGCCAGTCTCTGCAACTCCTCTGCCTTTTTTTTTTTTTAATTCCACAGAGCCATCTGCAACTGGTGAAAAATGACCCACTGAAGCTGGTGAACGTTTTCCACAGCTTTCCTCTGACTTCACACAGCTGTGACAGACGGTGTCCCAGCGGGGTCGGCACAGCTCCTCTTCCAAGAGGAAGTGTCGCCATGATGGTCCCGACTTCAGGTCTGGGGCTCAGCTTCTGTTTGTTCTCACCAGCTCGGCTTCCCCCTCAGGAGCTACACCTGGCTGGAACTTGGCAACAAAAGCTGTTGACTAAAAGACTGGAGGAGCTTTTACGGCTCATGCTATAAATCTAAAGGGGGTTCCAGGGGTTGAGGTATCATCCAAGCCAACCTTCACACTTTAGAGAGAGAGTTTCTAAGGCACAGAAATGGAAGGTCATACCACTAGTTGGTGAGGAGATAAGACTGGTCCCTGGTCAGTGCTATTACTGTTGTGGGTTCCTCACGTGATTAGTCACGTATTTTGTTGGCTACCCATGAGATTTGCTGAGCAAAATGGTATCTGCTTTGAGGAAACTTTCTACTTAGTACTTTGTCCCATGTAATACTCCTGTTGGTTATTATTGCTGACATTTGGTCCATTGTGTTAAAAATGTTCTTAGGCTTTTTAGATATATATGATGATACATGATTTGTATTTCCAACCAGACTACGTCACCCAGTAGTAGGTACCAGAGATCATACAGAGTAACGGGAAAGACTTTGGGTTTGGGGTCTGACACATCTAAAGTGGAATTCTGCTTTCTCATTTACCAATTCTAATGATTTTTACCTGTCCTTCAAAGACAAAATGTTTTCAATTTTTGTGAAGTCCCATTTATCATCATTTTAATAGTCTATGTTTTTGTGTCTTGTGCAAGAAACATTTGTACAATCCAAAATCACAACTTATTTTTATATCTTATTTTCTAGAAGTTTAGTAGTTTCAGCTCTTGTGCTTAGGTCTGTTATCCTTTTGGAGTTAATTTTTGCATAAACTGTGAGGTAAGGATTGAAGTTTATTTTTTTGCCTACAGATATCCAGTTGTTTCAGAGTCATTTGTAGAAAAGACATATTCCTCATTGAATTACCTTGGGACCTTTGTTGAAAGTCAGTTGACCATAAGTGTGTGGGTTTACTTTTGGACACTAAAAATGTTTATGCCACACTGTCATGCTTATTTACTGCAACTTTGTTGTAACTTTTGAAAGGAGGTAAGGACTCTAACTTGAGTTTTGATTTCATGATTATTTTTCAGCTGTTCTAGGTCATTTTTCTTATTTATATACATTTTAAAGTTAACAAGTCAATTTCTCCAACAAAGTCTCTTAGTATACCATTGGAACTATATCTGTATACCCAATTTGGGATAATTGCCATTTTACTAACCTTGTGGTCTTCTGACCACAAGGATAATATAGCTCTCTGAAAGAATTTGCATAGAATTGGTGTCATATTTTTCTTGAATAGAATTTTCAGTTTCTTATCATAGAATTCACTAGTTAGAGGCATTTGGGCCTGGAGTTTTCTTTGTGGGAAAATTTTAAATGACAGGTTCAGTTCTTCAACAACAACAAGGGCATTTGCCTTCTGCCTCTGTGGAGACTGCTGCAGCTGCTGACCTTCAGCACCCCTTGGAGGGAATTCAGGATGGAGAGTGAGGCACTCTTGCCCCAGAGGAATTGGTGGAACAGGTCTTTAGATTAGTTCAGTTCAGTTGCTCAGTCCTGTCTGACTCTTTGCAACCCCATGGACTGAAGCAACTCCCTGTCCATCACCAACTCCCAGAGCTTGCTCAAACTCATGTCCATTGAGTTGGTGATGCCATCCAACCATCTCATCCTCTGTTGTCACCTTCTCCTCCCGCCTTCAATCATTCCCAGCATCAGGGTCTTCAGTTCTTCACATCAGGTGGCCAAAGTATTGGAGTTTCAGCTTCAACATCAGTCCTTCTAATGAACACTCAGGACTGATTTCCTTCAGAATGGACTGGTTGGAATCTCCTTACAGTCGAAGGGACTCTCAAGAGTCTTCTCCAACACCACAGTTCAAAAGCATCAATTCTTCGGCACTCAGCTTTCTTTATAGTTTAACTCTTACATCCATACATGGCTACTGGAAAAACCATAGCCTTGACTAGATGGACCTTTTTTGGCAAAGTAATGTCTCTGCTTTTTAACATGCTGTCTAGGTTGGTCATAACTTTTCTTCAAAGGAGTAAGCGTCTTTTTATTTCATGGCTGCAGTCACCATCTGGAGTGATTTTTGAGCCCAAGAAAATAAAGTCTGCCACTGTTTCCACTGTTTCTCCATCTATTTGCCATGAAGCAATGGGACCAGATGCTGTGATCTTAGTTTTCTGAATGATAGATGATCCCAGTCCTTGCTTCCCTTCATATCTAGAAAAGCACTAAATTCCTTCATGGTGACATCAGCTCCTTGTGACTAGCAGACAACCTTTGTAAAGTAAGTGCTTGATTACACTGAATTCCCTCTTCATCAAAATCTTATATATTGACCTTCCTGACTGCCTCTTTGGAGTAATCTGTCAGAGCTACCTGAGGTGCTGTCTCCTGGGTTGCAGTCCTCATTTTGACCCCAAGAAAACTTAACTTGCAAAAAAAAAAAATCATTTCCTAAGTGATATAGGATATTCAAGTTTTTCTTCTTTTTGTATTTCCTGTATTGTAAAAAATTTATTCATCTCTCCTATGTTATTACATGTATTTTTATATTAAGTTTTTCATCAGATCAGATCAGATCAGTCACTCAGTCGTGTCCGACTCTTTGCGACCCCATGAACTGCAGCACGCCAGGCCTCCCTATCCATCACCAGCTCTCGGAGGTCACCCAGACTCGAATCCATCGAGTCAGTGATGCCATCCAGCCATCTCATCCTCTGTCGTCCCCTTCTCCTCCTGCCCCCAATCCCTCCTAGCATCAGAGTCTTCTCCAATGAGTCAACTCTTCGCATGAGGTGGCCAAAATACTGGAGTTTCAGCTTTAGCATCATTCCTTCCAAAGAAACCCCAGGGCTGATCTCCTTCAGAATGGACCGGTTGGATCTCCTTGCAGTCCAAGGGACTCTCAAGAGTCTTCTCCAACACCACAGTTCAAAAGCATCAATTCTTCAGCGCTCAGCCTTCTTCACAGTCCAGCTCTCACATCCATACATGACCACAGGAAAGACCATAGCCTTGACTAGGCGAACCTTTGTTGGCAAAGTGATGTCTCTGCTTTTGAATATGCTATCTAGGTTGGTCATAACTTTCCTTCCAAGGAGCAAGTGTCTTTTAATATCATTCTGTTATTTTTTCGATGTATGTAGGCTCTGTAGTGTGGAGACGGAAATGGCTACCCTCTTCAGTATTCTTGCCTGGAAAATCCCATGGACAGAGAAGCCTGGTAGGCTACAGTCCATGGAGTTGCAAAGAGTCAGACAGGACTGAAGTGACTTAGCACGCATGCACGTACACAGGCTCTATAGTGATATATCGTCTTTCAGTGTTGATGTTTTGATGTGTGTTTCTCTTTTTACCTTGATTAGTGTGGGTAGGTGCTTATTAATTTTACATGTTTGAGATGACTAATTTTTGGTTTTATTGATTTTTGTCTATTTTTTTCTTTTCCATTTCATTGATTTATTCCTTTACCTTTATTATTTTCTTCCTTTCACTTATTGGGTTCATTCTTCTATTTGCTTATTTTTTTTTTTTAAAGATGAGAACCCAGGTAATTAATTTTTAGATCTTTACCTTTAACATAGGCATTTATAGGCATCACTGTGTCTCTGAACACTGCTTTAGCTTCATTCCATAAATTTTGATACTTTGTATTTTTATATTTCTCTTCAGTTTTTTCAGTGATCTTGGATATTTGTGTGTGTATATATATATATACACATATATATATAAATCTCTCTATATGTGTTGTCACATATATATATAGACAGAGTGTATTGAATATGTAACAGTTCATATTTTACTTACAAGTAATATTGAATCACTTTATATAAAAAATTTTAAAAATTTCAACCTTATAAAGGAATTAATAGCTTTTTTTTTTCAATTGTTCTTTTTCAGTCACACCAATATGCCTCAAAAAAGTGGGAACAGTAAAACGTTACTCTTTAAAAATGATTTTGGGGTACACTGGTAAGCTGTCCCCTAGGAGCGAGGTCAGTTTGGTATTCTGTCAGCAAATGGGCTGACTATGGGAATTGAGGAGAACAATTTTGGCTGTTGCAGAATCTCAGTAAACTTTATGAATCTGACCGTGACATATTGATGGTTGGGCATCTCTGTGGAATGTCTGCAGGGTCTTCCATCTACACCTCCATCTTTGGTCCCTTCTTTCATCTGAATGTCTTGGGAGGGACGACTGAGTTCAATAAAAAGGCCATAGAGATGATAGATCTGCTTTCCACAAGTTGTTAAAAGTTGGAAAGAATTTCCCCTATGATTAAACTTTAATCTCCTAGAATTTAGTTTAAAAACTACTTATGGATATAAGCAGAATATGTTATGGCTATTGCACAGCTTATTAGAATATCTGTATTTAGTGGAGAGTGTGAAAGTGGACAGAACATACACACTATAGGCAAACAGCTCAACCTTTACTCCTGTGATGAAGGTCAAGAGATTTGACTTTCCTGAGCTTTAGCTTTCCATGTTATTGCTTAATTTTTTTGACATAGTTTAGATATCAGACATGCGTATGTCAAAGCTGCTATTTTTGTTGTGGGAACTTCCAGTTCAGTTCTTAGGGTTGCCTGCTTTTAAAGCCATCCCTGCTTTGTAGAATTTCTCAGTGACTATCTCTTTAGGAGGAAATCCTAATGGTACACTCAGGAGTGAACTGACAATGCAGGAGACAAGCTGTTTGGCTACGCTAGATAACAGCGGATTTTGGAAGCCGCTGGGGCATTGTCATTGTAGGCAGGTGGAGTGATGTAGGAGTTAAGAGCAGGGCCTCTGGAGCCAGCTGTGATCCTGCACAAGTTGTGTGCGGGATCTTTCTCTGTCTCAGATCCCTTGTCTTAAAATGAAAATAATATCATTGCCCTTATTGACTGTTGCAGAGATCAAAGAAAGTAATATGTATAAAGCAGTTATATTAGCGTTTGACACATAGTAGGCACTATGGAATTGCTAGGGATGATGGCAATCATGAAGATAATGAGATGACAAATAAATTTATATTGTCTGGTTATATGTTGTCTTTTTCTTTCATATCTATTTCTAGTTTTCTTCTCAATAAACTAGACCATGTGACAAGCAAGTAAATTAAGAGAGACATGAGTGACATTTTGGAGAAATCCTTGACTCAGTTGGCAGGTGGGATTTAATACTGAACAAAGGACCTGGCAGGGTGGACAGGTCTGCCCTGAGTTGTGGGAAAGCTCAGCCACAAAAAACAGGGGCAGAAAGAGGATTGATGGAAGGGCTAGCATGTTTGAGGCAGCTTCATTGTTCGTTGAGAAATCCCACTGGAAGGAGAGATGAAGGGTCTTTGCTTGCTGTAGCTCTCACTACCCCAAAGAGAAGAGGTGGAGTATAAGGGGAAAAGGCTTAAAGGCTTCCCTCATATTCCTGAGGGATTCAGTTTCTTCCTCAGCTCTAAGGTCTTGGGTCTTGTACAATGCCTGGCCTTGGGACTCATGAGCAAAACCAAAGTCAGCTGTGCTTCTGGAACAACCCACCTGAAGGGGGTGAGGTGACTCTTGCACAGCTAAGACCCTCCCAGAGTAGATGCTCCCAGGCGGTTTCCAGAACCACAGACCCTCTCCATGATTGGGAGGCAAATCAGAAACCTACATAGGAATTAATGAAGCAAGATAAACTTCACAGTGGCAGGTAAGTCAGAGGCCAGGGCACAGAAGCTGGCAGCAGAATTCGAGGAGAGAATTAAACATTTATGGTAATCATTGGTGAATAGACAAGGAAGCAGGGAATATCACAGATGACCTAACTTAATCAGCCACAGTCTATGGCTGCTCTAATTTTTGAAGGTTTCCATTGAGTCAGGTCTTGGTTTGAAGATATGTTGTTAAATCACTGAAAATTGGCTTGAAAAGCTTATTTTCTCCTAAATTTGAAAGCAGATATGAAAAATCTATATACAGTTGTTTGCATTATTTATTAGTGATTTCTTGTTTCTTTTTTGTTGGACAATATTTAAGTTAAATAACTTAAGGAAACATTTAAAAAAATCAGAAGTTTCATGGAGAGAGAACTTGACAACTTTGAATGACTGTCTCAGGTTAGGTTTACCCCCCTCCCGCCCCCAGTTTGGGCCAAATTATTCAAGATATCCTTAGCATAAGCTGACAGCAGTAGGAGTGGAAAGAGCAGCACCCTGCTGAGGAGAACAGTTATCTTTCTTCAATCTATTGTTTTACTTCTGTTCTCCGAAAGCTTCATCAGAACACCAAGGATGAAACATTCCAAGAGTTTTCTCTCCACTGTTTTGAGCAGAATGAGTGGGCTCACCTCCCCCTGTGGGTGCCCTGATATGTCGGCTAGTTGAGGTTGGTCCTCCCATGTGTGTACTGGAGTGAAGAGAAGTGCATTCCAATACAGTGGTGCCAAGAGTCTATGACTGAGCCTCAACTCCACTGTCTCATCCCTTAGATAGGGCTGCTGTGTTGTTTTACTGAGCAGAAAAGCTCTGATATTCAAAGAGTAGTGCATAATTGAGCCTAATGTGAATGAGAAAACATGCGTGCGAATCACCTTTTATCAGGGGGCCCTCTTTCAATGGCTAACTGAAGCATAAGTGGAAACTTGCTGCTGCTGCTAAGTCGCTTCAGTCGTGTCCGACTCTGTGTGACCCCTTAGACGGCAGCCCACCAGGCTCCCCCATGCCTGGGATTCTCCGGGTAAGAACACTGGAGTGGGTTGCCATTTCCTTCTCCAATGCATGAAAGTCAAAAGTGAAAGTGAAGTCTCTCAGTCGTGTCGTGTCCGACTCTCAGCGACCCCATGGACTGCAGCCTACCAGGCTCCTCCGTCCATGGGATTTTCCAGGCAAGAGTACTGGAGTGGGGTGCCATTGCCTTCTCCAAGTGGAAACTTAGTAACTACAAATTGTAGCATCAGACACCACAGGAAAGATTTTAAAAATATCTGACGCTGGGAAAACAGATGAAATATTTTGGGCAAAAAATTATTTATGTTATATACTAACTCCAAAATTACTTTCATGTAGATTAAATAATAACTACATCTGATTGTGTGTTTACTACCCATGCTATATTTTAAATATATTATTCATTTAATATCGACAACAACCTTTAGAGGGCACTATTAAAACTTTGGGGCTTCCCAAGTAGTGCTAGTGGTAAAGAACCCTCCTGTCAATGCATTGAGACATTGGTTTGATCCCTGCATGGAGAAGATCCCCTGGAGGAGGACACGGCAACCCACTCCAGTGTTCTTGGCTACAGAATCCCATGGACAGAGGAACCTGGTGGGCTACAGTCCATAGAGTCACCAGAGTCAGACACAGCTGAAGCAACTTGGCACACACACATGTTATCACCACACAAGAGACAGGGAAATAGACCTCCCACCCAAGGTCAGATCAGATCAGATCAGTCGCTCAGTCGTGTCCGACTCTTTGCGACCCCATGCACCGCAGCACGCCAGGCTTCCCTGTCCATCACCAGCTCCCGGAGGTCACCCAGACCCACACCCATCAAGTCAGTGATGCCATCCAGTCATCTCATCCTCTGTCGTCCCCTTCTCCTCCTGCCCTCAATCCCTCCCAGCATCAGAGTCTTCTCCAATGAGTCACCTCTTTGCATGAGGTGTCCAAAATACTGGAGTTTCAGCTTTAGCATCATTCCTTCTAAAGAAGTTCCAGGATTGATCTCCTTCAGAATGGACTGGTTGGATCTCCTTGCAGTCCAAGGGACTCTCAAGAGTCTTCTCCAACACCACAGTTCAAAAGCATCAATTCTTCGGTGCTCAGCCTTCTTCACAGTCCAGCTCTCACATCCATACATGACCACAGGAAAGACCATAGCCTTGACTAGGCGAACCTTTGTTGGTAAAGTAATGTCTCTGCTTTTGAATATGCTATCTAGGTTGGTCATAACTTTCCTTCCAAGGAGTAAGCGTCTTTTAATTTCCTGGCTGCAGTCACCATCTGCAGTGATTTTGGAGCCCAAAAAAACAAAGTCTGACACTGTTTCCACTGTTTCCCCATCTATTTCCCATGTAGTGATGGGACCAGATGCCATGATCTTCGTTTTCTGAATGTTGAGCTTTAAGCCAACCTTTTCACTCTCCACTTTCACTTTCATCAAGAGGCTTTTTAGCCCCTCTTCACTTTCTGCCATAAGAGTCGTGTCATCTGCATATCTGAGGTTATTGATATTTCTCCCAGCAATCTTGATTCCAACTTGTGTTTCTTCCAGTCCAGCATTTCTCATGATGTACTCTGCATATAAGTTAAATAAACATGGTGACAATATACAGCCTTGACGTACTCCTTTTCCTATTTGGAACCAGTCTGTTGTTCCATGACCAGTTCTAACTGTTGCTTCCTGACCTGCATACAGATTTCTTAAGAGGCAGATCAGGTGGTCTGGTATTCCCATCTCTTTCAGAATTTTCCATAGTTTATTGTGATCTACACAGTCAAAGGCTTTGGCATAGTCAATAAAGCAGAAATAGATGTTTTTCTGGAACTCTCTTGCTTTTTCCATGATCCAGCGGATGTTGGCAATTTGATCTCTGGTTCCTCTGCCTTTTCTAAAACCAGCTTGAACATCAGGAAGTTCACGGTTCACATACTGCTGAAGCCTGGCTTGGAGAAGGTCAGGACCACCCAAGGTCACTCAGCCAATAAAGGCAGGCTCAGTGTCCACACAGTCCATCTCGATGAAGAATGAGCACACTGCATACCCAAATGGACTTCCGTAATTACTCAATTATGCATTACTCTTTGAATACCAGAGCTTTTCTGCTCAGTAAAACAATGCAGCAGCCCTATCTAAAGGATGAGACAGTGGAGTTGAGGCTCAGTCATAGACTCTCGGCACCACCATATTGGAATGCACTTCTCTTCACTCCAGTACATACATCGGAGGACCAACCTCAACTAGCAGACATATCGGGCCACCCACAGGGGGAGGTGAGCCCACTCATTCTGCTCAAAACAGTGGAGAGAAAACTCTTGGAATGTTTCATCCTTGGTGTTCTGACGAAGCTTTCGGAGAACAGAAGTAAAACAATAGATTGAAGAAAGATAACTGTTCTCCTCAGCAGGGTAATGACTCCTGGCGGAGAAGGCAATGGCAAGCCACTCCAGTACTCTTGCATAGAAAATCCCATGGATGGAGGAGCCTGGTGGGCTGCAGTCCATGGGGTCGCTACGAGTTGGACGTGACTGAGCGACTTCACTTTCACTTTTCACTTTCACACAATGGAGAAGGCAATGGCAACCCACTTCAGTGTTCTTGCCTGGAGAATCCCAGGTACGGCAGAGCCTGGTGGGCTGCCATCTCTGGGGTCGCACAGAGTTGGACACGACTGAAGCGACTTAGCAGCAGCAGCAATGACTCCTGGGGCTGCAAGGAGATCCAACCAGTCCATCCTAAAGGAAATCAGTCCTGAATATTCGTTGGAAGGACTGATGCTGAAGCTGAAACTCCAATACTTTGGCCACCTTATGTGAAGGGCTGACTTCTTAGAAAAGATTCTGATGCTGGGAATGATTGAAGGCGGGAGGAGAAGGGGACGACAGAGGATGAAATGGTTGGATGGCATCACCGACTCAATGAACACGAGTTTGAGTAAGCTCCGGGAGGTGGTGATGGACACGGAGGTCTGGGAGGTGGTGATGGACACGGAGGTCGTGTGCTGCAATCCGTGGGGTTGCAAAAAGTCGGACACGAATGAGTGAGTGAGTGAACTGAACTGAATGACTCGTGGAACAGTGAGAAATTAACTCGCAGGCATTTATCCTTTCATGATTGGGAAGGATTTTTGTAAGCATAAAGTCATTGAAGAAACAACAGAAGAAAAGACTGATAACATAAAAATCAAACATAATGAAAAAGAATCTAAAATCTGTAATTCCAAGTTTAAGGCAAATTAGGCAAACTGAGAAAAGTATTTGAAACATGCATGATAGCTAAATGATTGTAGGTGTTATTTAACATATTCGGTACTCTAAAAATCAACAGTAAGATCTCAGAAACTTGAGCAAAATTCAAGGAAAGATAATTTAGAAATGAAATACAGATGGCAATTAATATGAAAATATTTTCCAACACAATGAGATGCAATTTATCACCTTCAGACTTGAGAAAAGATGCTGTGAAAAAGGCATTTTCATATACTTTTTGTAGGTTTGTAAATTAAAAAAATATTTCTGGAAAGCAACTTAGATATAGGCATCAACAGCATGAAAGAATTAAAATGTTTTGAACTTTTGACTCCACTTCTGGAGTTTTTTTTTTTTTCCTATGGAAATAGAATTATGTATAAAGTAGGGTGTCAGAGAATTAAATTTTTGGTGAAAAATTATATAATGATTCAGTTTATTAATCTCTAAAATGAAAATGACACATTTTTAAAAATTAATTTTTTGAAGTATAGTTGATTTACAATGTTGTATTACCTTCTGCTGTACAGCAAAGTGAATCAGTTATCAGTTCAGTTCAGTTCAGTCGCTCAGTCGTGTCCGACTCTTTGCGACCCCATGAATCGCAGCACGCCAGGCCTCCCTGTCCATCACCAACTCCCGGAGTTCACTCAGACTCACGTCCATCGAGTCGGTGATGCCATCCAGCCATCTCATCCTCTGTCGTCCCCTTCTCCTCCTGTCCACAATCCCTCCCAGCATCAGAGTCTTTTCCAATGAGTCAACTCTTTGCATAAAGTGGCCAAAGTACTGGAGTTTCAGCTTTAGCATCATTCCTTCCAAAGAAATCCCAGGGCTTATCTCCTTCAGAATGGACTGGTTGGATCTCCTTGCAGTCCAAGGGACTCTCAAGAGTCTTCTCCAACAACACAGTTCAAAAGCATCAATTCTTTGGTGCTCAGCCTTCTTCACAGTCCAGCTCTCACATCCATATATGACCACTGGATACATATACATCTATCCACTCTTTTTTTTTTTAAGATTTTTTCCCATATCAATTATTGAGGAGTACTGAGTGGATTTCCTCCTCCTGTACATTAGGTTTTTATTAGTTACCAATTTTATATATAGTAGTGTATATGTCAATTCCGATTTATACTTCTTTTACCTTGTTAACTATAAGTTTGTTTTCTACATCTGTGACTCTATTTCTGATTTGTAAATAAGGTCATTTGTACCATTTTTTAAGATTCCACAAATAAGCTATAAAATATGATATTTGTCTGACTTACTTCACTCAGTATACAGTCTTTAGATCCTTCCATGTTATTGCAAATGGCATTATTTTGTTCTTTTTTATGACTGACCAATATTCCACTGTATATATGTACCATTTCTTCTTTATCTGTGAAACTAATACTGACCAAAAATTAGGGTTAGGGTTAAGGTTAGGGTTAGGGTTATCTCAAATCTGTGAGATACAATGATATGAAAGAGTTAGCCTATTACATGGAAGCTATACACTTGTGATTTGTTGTTTTTTGTTCATTGTGTTGTTTTAATCATGGTTTTATTCATGAGCAAAAATAGTAGAAATAAATATGAATGACTATTTAAATATATATCACATATTCTAAAATGTAAAAGGCAGCTATCCATTTGATTATAATTTACCCTGTACTCATGGAAGGAAGTGTGCCAAGATGATAATATTGTTAATCTTTGAGGATTTATTTGTATGCTTTAAAAAATCTTTTTCTAAATTTTCTAGCTTTTTAAAAAATGGAAATACATTTTCTTGCTGTTGTAAAAAACCCAAGCATATTTATTGGTGGGGCAGAAGGTGAAAAATCAGTCCTAACTTTAGCTTTCTGAAGCAGAACTGATAGCAAGACTGCAGCTGAGGGTATATGGCTGGAGTGGGGTGGAGTGATCTCCATCTTGGTTTCTGTAGGTTGAGGCACACTGTATGAGACATGAATCTCTGGACGTTGATTAAATCTTCAATGAGAGAAGCTGGAACTCTAGTGCAATTATTTTTCCATGAAGAACTGGAGAAGCCAAAGGGAAAGAAAGATGCATCTTTCAAAGTCTCCAAACTCAGTGGTCCAGGAGAGATCGTTGGTAGTAAGGGAATATTTTTGGATTCTTACCACATGCCCTACATTCTTAGTCTTGGTGGCAGTTATTCAAGGCATGAGTCCTACTTTTAAATTTGGCATGTTGTGACTTATAAACTTAAAGGATCTAGTGAGCAAAACAAGAATGATGCTCACACACACACACACACACACACACACACACACACAGCACATGCATACTGTCGAATTTGAACTGAGAAAGAAAGATGAACAGAATTGGTGGTATCAAAACCAGAGGGTCCAAATTAGGTGTATTCTGTCTTCTAGGTTAGAAGCTAAAGGTTCAAGAAAAGTGGAAGATTCATGCTGGAATCATTTTCAATTATAGATATGGGAATAGTATAGTTTGAAATATAAATTATACTTTTATATTTCCTCATGTGGCACTGTTTCCTGATTGCTTCAAGAAGGGTAGATTATAGGCAGGGATGTTAGGATGGGAGCACAAAAGGAAAAAAAAATGCCATTTAAATTTTTACTAAAAATGAAGTTTTTTGTCTCCACTGTGAGAAAAACATTCTAGGATTTACTGACAAAGATCTTTCTGAATTCCAAAAATCTGCCCTCTCCTTGTCCAGAGACGAGCCGAGGAGACTTGGATCACAGCGTGTTCCTTAATCTAGAGTGTAGGAAAAGTTGAGGAAGTAAACTAAGGAAGGGTTATAGAAACTGGAGGAGAAGGGAGTGGATTCTTGTCCAAAGGGTAGACATGCGTGAAAGGAGGAGAAACTAGGTGAGGTGCTCCCTGTTTCCTTTGAATGAAACAAAACCCCCCTCTTTTAGGTCTCAGCCACAAGATGATGGAAATCTGACCAGAGTCCCAGACCATTCTTGGTGTCCAGTGCGGTCCAGGAGCAGCAGAAAAGCAAGAGCAGAGGGAAGGGGATGTCTAGACAGATTCACCTGCAAAAGAACCCAAACCCTATGGCCTGCACAGAGTTTGCAAGGGTCCTGGTGGCTCAGCTGGTAAAAACTCTGCCTGCAATGCAGGAGATGTGAGTTTGATCCCTGGGTCAGAAAGACTCTCTGGAGAAGGAAATGGCAACCCACTCCTGTATTCTTGCCTGGAGAATCCCACAGTCCATGGGTTTGCAAAGAGTCATATACAACTGAGCAACTAACACTTTCACACTTTTCTGATATACCTAGTGTTGAGGGCATGTATATGGATGGGTCAAGAGGACTAGTGACCATCAGCAGCCTCGGTGTAAAGATGAAAAGGCTACAGGGCAGTCTGGGACTTGACAGCCAGAGGCACACGTGTGAGGGTGTGCTTCAGGGCTCATCCAGCAAAGTGCCTGCACGTTCAACTGGGACGGAATGTTGCTGGACTGGCAACCAGGCAGGCAGTCATTCTGATCCACTCCTCAGTAGCAGCAGCGCAAACTGCTCAGGAACCAAAATAGGCCATCTCCACAAGAGTGGAGACTAGGGAAGCCCCCAGGCAGAGCCCCATCACTGTGAGAAGTCACTCTGTCCCCTCGTCCCAGCGGGAGGGGGATAGAGGTGAGGAAGGAGATACCTGCTGAGAAGGCATGAAGCTGCTCCTATAGGGACTGTGAAGATGGGCAGATGATCTACCACTGGCATAGTGGTTCTTAACCTTGGCTGTATGTTAAAATCATCTGGGAAGCTTTTAAAACTCATTATGGCCAAGCCCAATTAAATGAGCATCTCTGGAGGTAGGATCCTGGCCTTAGTATATTTAAGAAATCTTCATGTGATTCAAAAGTGCAGCTAGATTCCAGAACCACTCCAATGAGGAAAAAGAAATTTAAAGGACTTTTGAAAGGAAGTTATCTTTAATTGGCAAGCTTAGTTTAACTTAGTTTTTCCTCCATTGCTGAAGTTGTCCAGAGCACAACTTGTCTAAAGAAAATCAAAGAAAATTAAAATAAAAGTCCCCATATCTGCATGAGAATATCTTTTGCTCTGCTCCACATAATGAAAATGAGCTAATGCAACCCTGGATGCTTACTATTTGCCACCCATCAGCTCAAGTGTTTTATACCTAATAATTCATTTAATACTCATGACAATGTAGGAAGTAGCACTCTTAATATTCCTACTTTAGAACAGAAAACAGTCTCAGAAGGTTAAGTACCTTTTCTAGTTTCATCCAATTAGAGTCAGAGTGAGTATTGTGTTTCTACAGCCTGCTTTTTGCCCTGCCAGTTGCTACTGCACATCACTCAAGCGATACAATATCCTTCTATGCTCCACCATGTGATGGAAATATCACTGCCCTCAATTTATAAATTGAATTAAAACTTTCACAACTATTGTGTGGCTTTTTAAAAATGATAGTATGTACTTCTATTAGTATGCATTTGTTTATGCCAACATCTATCAAAAGTTTGTCAATTATTCTAGGAAAAAGAATAAAATTTTCACACATCCTGGTCATAGTCATCATTTTTATTTCTGCTAGTATTTTTCCAATTTTCAGAATATTAGAATATTACTCAATAATGCTAACCTGTTGATCTTACTTTAATGGTGCCAAACTCAAATGCCACCACCTCCTTGAAGCCTTTTCCAGCTGCAGAGGGTGTCAAAGGATGAATCTCTTTGCTGTGTTGACTGTCACAGATCTTTGCTCTTATTTCATTTATCAAATTCGTACACAGCCCATATTATGTTACTAGATAGTATTATTATCTTAACACCACTCCCTATTTTTCTACTTAGTTCTTCTAATACATATTTCTTTGGGTAACAACTATCTAGCTTCATATCTCTTAAATTATTAACACATTGTCTTATTCATGTTCAATACCATATATTTTAGTGAAATGCCATGCACATGGTTGTGATTCAACTTTAACATATATAAGAAAATGGTTCCCCTTCAGGACAATAAACACTGCAAATATAGAATTGAAAGAATTTCAAATGGAAGATATTGAATGCAACCTCTAGCTAAACAGGAAAACTCTAAGGTGAATAGGTCAAAGTACTTCGTTTTGCTTTTCACTTCTTGAATAACTTGAGGTACCTTCAGCTATTTCAAAATTGTGTGTCTCTGAAAATAACATGCTTCCAACTATTTGTCTTAAGCTGCCATATGGGAAAAGACAATTTTAGTTGAAGTTTCTTGTTCTTCCATATTCTCATGACATATTCTCCTTCTGAATTTCAAAAGGCAGCATTGTCAAACTTTACCAGACAAATACATATTTAAAAAGATCCCGTGATTAACAGGGGATTTTTTTTTTTTTTCAAAATTTAAAGGATTATATTTTTAACTGAACTGACATTTGAATTGCTACCTTCAGATTGTTGGGCTTTTGTCTATGAAAATCGTGTTTGGGTTTTTCTTGGGGCACAAATACTGTTTCCTGTGATTTCTAAATTACTATTTGCCGGGTTGTCGCTGGTAAAGAAACTGCTTGCAGTGTGGGAGATCTGGGTTTGATCCCTGGGTTGGGAAAATCCCCTGGAGAAGGGAATGGCTGCCCACTCCAGTATACTGGCCTGGAGAATTCCATGGACTGCATAGTCCAGGGGGTCAAAGAGTCGGACATGACTGAGTGACGTTCACTTCTCTTCACTTCAGGATCCAAGTCATTTTGATTTCATATTTTCTGGATATTTCCTACCTTAAAGAAGTAACAAGAGAATATGCCTTTTCCTTTTCTTTTACCTTTTGGGCTTTGAAATTAATGCCAAAAACAGATCAAGTTAAAGAGTAATTTCCCAGATTTGTGCATATGTGTGTGTGGATAAACTGATATTGAACCAACTGGTGCTGAATTGGCTGGGAAATAACACACTAATATCTCCATGAAGTCACAGATATTTGGTAAAAAGGTTAATCACCTGAAGGTCAAAATTTTCCTTATGACTTATGCTACAGACCAAGAATAAATTATTTTAACTTCTGTAAATCTCCGCATCACTTTAAACATTTTAAATCTTCTGCATTTTTCTTGTACTATTGATGTGCCTTTCAGAGATAACTATGCTACTAAAGTTTGAGAAATATTTGCTAACTCTCTGAAGACAGCAAGGGCTCAATGGTATATTTTGAATTCTAGTTCAATTACTTTATGATAAGGAATTTTCTTTATTTGCAAATGAGTGCTGCCAGTTGAAGGTAGAGTTCAGCTGTTTATATACTAACATGTAGCAATTATGATGAAACAAAACTCATTCTAGAACTCTGTCGTATCTATGGCAACCAGAATTAAATGAGTTCTCTTAGAAATACAAAAAGCCACCCCAGCAAGATAGAGTAAATATTATCTCTTACTGATTTATGAGGGTTCCAGATGATGAAAAGTGGTTAATATATTTCTGTCATGAAACACATTTGTTAGGGCTTCTTTTTATTGATAGAGCCTTTGTCTATTTAAATAATGCCAGTCAGATATCATTAATTTTTACATCTTTTTTTCCAATCACTTTTGCCTTCGTTACAAGAAGCTCTCAGATTTTCCATTATTTTCTGTATTTTATTTGGAAGTAACAAGAAGAATGCTCGACTTAAGGGGCATTTTTGATTATGTTTGGCTAAAATCTGACTTGCCCAAAGATTGTTAGTACAAACGGTCTGTACATTTATTTTGTGAGAGAATTAGTTGATTTTGATATTATTTTCTCACTTGCCTTTGGACAAAACCTACAACCCTCTTGGCTTCAGGTGGCTGGTGCTTGCAGTGGGATTTGTTGGAAAAGGAAAATTAAACTTTTGGTAATTTGTTCTGTAAGTAGACTAATTTAAAATTCAATTCAAGTAATAATGTGAGGCTAAAATGGAACAGCATTATGTAGCAAGATTAGAGTTTCTGTGTCCCAGAGGGTTTGGTGTGCAGGTGTCAGCGGGACTCTTTATGCAAAATACCAGCACGTACTGTACCCACTTCTGCCTTTTCCCTAAAATCAACTCAATACTTTGTGTCTTGATTAAAAGGAAAAGGTCACTGTGGATTTTTTTTCCTCCAAAATACTGACAGCAGTTATTAAGAGTGGAGCATCTGCAAACCAGGGTGTAGGAGGCAAGACACATACCAGGGTCCTAAGACCTTCAGAACTTCCTGTTTCATTTTAAGTATTTTCCCATGATTGTTTCTAGTCATGTTGTGTCTCAGTGGAATCTATGTGGTGGTAAGTTAGGAAATGTGTTTTCTCAAACCAAATCACTCAGTCATAGAAACAAAGCAGAGAACTGTGACACAGTGAAAACTCTAAGACACTTAACTCATTTCCTACTCTTGTGTTCTCTTAATTTCTAAAAAGACTGAACTGTTAGGTTGAACTTTTAGGTGTGTATGTATCTTAGGAACTGGGGTTTATTTAGCTTGTCTGATCTGTTTGATTTGTGACTAGTTTTTCCCTGTTACTATAAATATAGAAATTCCTAAAATAAACTACAGTCAACCCAAGCATTTGCCCAAGAAAGAAAATAATAGAGGAACCACAGGCTTGCATTCTCTGCTCTTGATGCTGCTGTTGCTGAAGTTTCTGAGTTTTACCAGGGCCTCTGTCCACCGTGTCAAAGCAGTCTCCTAAATGCCATTGCAATCTGATCCTTTCTGCCTGTCTTCTGAGGATCACAGAGCTCCAGAGTTTTATAGGCATTTTTATTACATTTCACAGCATTGCCATGTCAGGTTGACATTCTGCTTCGAACCACAACATATGAGAATTGGAGGGGATTTCAGAGATCACCTAGTCTAAGCTGTTCATTTTGCAGATAAGAAATTGAGGCTCAGAGAGGTGAAGTGAACTGCTCAAGGTCACACAGCTCATTAACAGCACAGCTGGAAAAAAAGACCCATGCTCTTCTAACTCCTAATCCCAAATTCTTTCCATCAAACCTCACGACCTTAGATTTTCTCTTATGTCCAGAGGAAGGCACTTCCGGTATACCTTTAGCCCATGAGCCTACAGATGGAAGGTAGAATTATCCATTCCCAAATCAGAGCTCCATCCATTACTGTCCATTACATATCTTCTCAGTTTTAAAAGGAAAAAAACTAGCCTGCATTTTCTGCTTTTATATTCATTATCTCCTCCGTGTCTGTTAGTTGCTCTCGTTTTTTGGTAATACTTTTACTGATTAACTTGGTCTCTGCAATATAAAATGGTGAAATGCATTATCCTGGGTAAATGTGATGTTATTAATGTGTTTTATTCTAGTTATGGGTCATTATTTCCGATAGATGTAATCGTCCCAGTACTGAGACCTAGCAGGTGGTCTCACTAGAAGTTATAACAGTTTCCTTAATGGTCTGGTAAGAATGTCATTTGCAGGGCAGCAAGGGCAGAGAGAAATTGGTCCCAGAGCTAGCTTGCTCCTATACTCATGCCCAAGCTTGAGCAAGCAAAAGTAAATACATATTTTCCTACTGATCAGCTGGGTATTTTTTCTGCCTATCTATTTTCAGTAAAATTCATGAGGATATATGTTTATTTATTTCCTATTTACTGCCTCTCCTCCCCCAATACTATTATTAATAAACCTGCCATGCTTTGCTTTTCTAATTCTTAGAGGAGACAGGTCTCGTTGCCTCCTGAGGGGAACCAACACCCATTCAAGCAGTGAGATATGATTAAATCCATTTGACCAGGTGAAAGACAGCCTGCTGAGAAGCAGAAATCAAGAGACAATTTTTCCATTAGAGGTAGCTTCCTCTTGAGAGAAGCTATGATAGCTATTGATGAGAGAAGTAGAAATTGTATATTTAAATGTTAACAGCTTAGTGTAAGAGGCATGCATGCTAGAAATTATTAAATAATTATGTATTATTAAATAATAGTGCATCGTACTATCAATGGCATTTTCGGTTCAGTAAGATACAGCACTTAGCCATCATTTCATAAAACTAAATATATCTAAAGCTAGGAGATTTGGAGACCTAGTCTAGCTTCTTCATTTATATTGATATGGCTGGAAGAAACTAAGTTGCCCTTAATTACACAGCATTCTTGTTTATGAAGGTGATAGGTCAGGTTTTAGAGGTCACCACTGATGACTGTTCTGAACCTTGCTTATGTAAACAACATACTATCATTTTTGTCCATAAAGTGAGATTCTTTATTTCTTCTAATATATAAGAATATGTATGATATAAAAGTGATAAAATTGTTCTTATATTTAGGAAACTCTCAGGAAGCATAAAATCATGGCTTTCCAACAATAGATTTTAAGTTCTGGGGGGAGATGGTGAGGTTTCTTAATATTTTAAGAACTATCATTTTTGGGCAAGGAAAGGATAATGTTCCTTTAACATCTAGAGAATTTCAGATAAACAACATGGGCAATAATCAGTGGTCTTGAGAATAAAATAATGTAGTTTAACTTCTTTTCCACACTGCTATCTTCTATCTATAAGTATTATGAACATTCCTGTGTTTTTAATCTTGGCAGTGAGTCAAAATTCCTCCTGTTTTTTCCTTTTTTAATGGTGATTTTAATGTTTCTACAAACAATGCACATATGTACTTCTGAAATCAAAAGGTATAAAAAGCTTAAAAATAAGTAGCATTCTCTTTTCCTAGATGTCAAACTCCAGTATTGCCCAGAGACAGACACCATTGTTTTCCAGGCCATTTCCTTTGGCATTTCTAAGTTATACCTATTAGTTCAGTTCAGTCACTCAGTCGTGTCCGACTCTTTGTGACCCCATGGACTCCAGCACGCCAGGCCTCCCTGTCCATCACCAACTCCCAGAATTTACTCAGACTCATATCCATTGAGTTGATGGTGCCATCCAACCATCTCATCTTCTGTCGTCCCCTTCTCTTCCCACTTTCAGTCTTTCCCAGCATCAGGGTCTTTTCCAGTGAGTCGGTTCTTTGCATCAGGTGGCCAAAGTACTGGAGCTTCAGCTTCAGCATCAGTCCTTCCAATGAATATTCAGGACTGATTTCCTGTAGAATGGACTGGTTGGATCTCCTTGCAGTCCAAGGGACTCTCATGAGTCTTCTCCAACACCACAGTTGGATACCTATCAAGTAATAGATTAAGACATGACTTCTTTCTTGTACAGCCATACGTTTCTTAATCGGTTTTACTGAGGTATAATTGACCTACAATAAATTGTGCAGATTTTGAATGTCCAATTTCATAAGTTTTGGCAGGTGCACTGACTTGTAAAACTGTCACTCCAGTCAAGATAGTGTGTATACAATTCCCACTCAGAATGTCTTTGTTCCCCACATAATCCCATCATGCCCCTACTCCCTGTGACACCCTTGCCTTTCCCCTGACAATCACTATGTTGATTTACTATCACTATAAACTAGCTGACATTTTCTGAAATTGTACCTAAGTGAATCATGTGGTAAGCAGTCTCTTTCTCTGTGGTTTCTTTCACAGAGCATAGTTATTTTGAGACACATCCATGTTTTTGCATCTATCAGTAGCTCATTCCTTTTATTGCTAATTAGTATTCCATGGTATGAATATGCTATAACTTGTTAATTTGTTTTAATTATTTACTGCACATTTGGATTGTTTCTAGCCTTTGGCCATTGCAAATAAAGCTGTTAACACTTATGTACAAGACTTTCTATGGAAATATACTTTTATTTCTCTTGCGTAAATATCTAAGAGTGGGATGATTTTGGCATACAGTGTATGTGTGTGTGCTCAGTTGCTTCAGTCATGTCTGACTCTTTGTGATCCTATGGACTGTAGTCCGGTAGCCCACCAGGCTCCTCTATCCATTGGATCCTATAGGCAAGAATACTGGAGTGGGTTACCATTCCCTCCTCCAAGGGATCTTCCTGACCCAGGGATGGAACGCATGTCTCCTGCATCACAAGTGGATTCTTTGTCCAGTGAACCACCTGGGAAGCCCTTTTCATAGACATATGCTTTTCAAAGTGGTTGTACCCTTAGTATCTACATCCCCATTTCCAGTGTTTGAGAGTTTGGGGCTTTCCATATCCTCACCAACACTGCTGCTGCTGCTGCGATGCTTCAGTCATGTCCGACTCTTTGCAACCCCATGGGCTGTAGCCAGCCAGGCTCCCCTGTCTATGGGATTATCCAGGCAAGAATACTGGAGTGGGGTGCCAAGCCCTCTTCCAGGAGACCTTCCCCACCCGGGGACGGAGCCTGTCTTTCTTACATTGCTGCCTCTTTGATTGACAGGAGGGTTCTTTACGACCAGGGCCACCTGAGAAGCCCTTTTTAATCTTAGATGTTCTAATGGGCGTAAATGTATTTTATTGTGATTTTTAATTTCTTTTTACCTAATTACTAATGATATGAAATAGAATCAATAGTAAGACAAGATGAGTGCAACACTCATCTTGGGCACAAAACCGGAGAGGGCTCCAAGAAACCCAGGAATCACGATAAATCGACACGTACACAATAAGGACCTACCCTGGCGCACAGGGAACTCTGCTCAGTGTTACCTGACGGCCTGGAGGGGAGTTTAGGGGAGAACCGACGCATGTGTACGTGTGGCTGAGTCGCTCTGCTGTGTACCTGAAACTATCACAACATTGTTAATTGGGTATACTCCAATATAAAATAAAAAGCTTTAAGAAAGGTAGATAATAGTTAAAAATAGAAAAATACTGAAAAATACAATGAAGAATGTATCAAAAAATAAATCAAGACTGAATTGATATTATTGACTTTTCCTTTTGTTTCAGACTCCAATATGGCATGGTGCTGCACGTATTGGAGGGTTTTTGCATGTATTTATTTATTATCTTTATTATATTCCTTTACAAAGAATCTATTCAAATCTGTTTTTTGCATGTTTATATTCTCTTTATATTCTCTTTATGATGTATCTATTCAAATCTTTCACTCTTTTTTTTTTTTAGGTTTTTTTTTTTATTATTTAGTTTGTTTGCACATATTTTCTCTCAGTCTGTGGTGTATCTTTTCTTTTTCTTAACGGTAACTTTCAAAGAGAGAAATTTCTTAATTTAGTGAAATTAAATTATTGATTTTATTATTTTCTAACTTTATGAATTGTGATTTCGATGTTGAAAGAAAACTTTGCTCAACCAAAAGTCTCAAAAGAGTTCCTGCTATCTTTTCTAATGGAAATGTTATAGCTTTAGGCTTTATAATTAGGCATATGACACATTTTGATGGTTAATTTTTATATAGATCAAAGCTCTTTTTTTTTGCATATGATTATCCAATTGTTTCACCTGCATTTGAAAAGACTGTCTTTTCTTCACTGAAACATCTTTTGAGAAACCTGCTTTCTTTCACAGAATTTTGTTGTTCTCCTTCAAAGATGTTTCTGCTATTTCAAATCCTTGATCATTCTATATGAGTTTTAGAATCATCGTGTCAGTTTCCACAGAAGAGGCTGCTCAATTCTGACTGAGATTGCACTGAATCTGTAGATCAACTAGAGAAAAATAATAACCATAATTAATCTGATCCATGGTGGTGGTGGTGGTGGTTTAGTCACTGAGTCGTGTCCGACCCCATGGACTGTAGTGACCCCATGGACTGTAGCCCGCCAGGCTCCTCTGTCCAGGGGATTCTCCAGGCAAGAATACTGGACTGGGTTGCTATGTCCTCCTCCAGGGGCTCTTTCCTAACCAGGAATTGAACCTGGGTCTCCTATATTGCAGGCCAATTCTTTACAACTGAGCTATGAGAGAATCCCTTCTGATCCATGAACATGGTTTATCTCTCTATTTTTAAATGTGTTCTTTGATTTCTCTGAGGACTATCTTGTAGTGTTCAGTGCATAAGCTTTGTATATCCATGTCAGATTTATCCTTATAAATTTAATACTGTTTGATGCTATTATGTTTTTAATAAATTCAATTTTTGATTGTTTGTTGCTGGAATATAGAAGTGCAGTTGATTCCTATGAATTAATCTTGTATCCTGCAATCTTGCTAAACTTATTTACTAGTTCTGATACCTTTTTGATAGAGTCAGTAGATTTCGTTTTTCCATAAATGATCATACTGTCTTCAAATAAAACACATTTTACTTTTCCTTGCCAATATGTATGTTTTAAATTTCTTTTACTTACCTCATTATACTGTGAAACCTTCAGTCAGTCCAACGTTGAATAGATGTGATGAGAGGGAGCTTTTTTGTTTTATCACTGTTCTGAAAAGGAAATTATTCATACTTCTACCATTAAGTATGTTGTTAGCTGTAGGGTTTTTTCTTTTTTTTTTTTTTTGGGGGGGGGAATCCTTTCTGTTTCTAATTTGCTAAGAGTTTTAAATTAGAAATGTATAATGGATTTTATCAATTTTTAAAATTTATTTAGATGATCATAATTTTTTTCTTATTTACTTGTTAATATGATAAATTACACCTAAGAACATTCAACTAATCTTTCATTCCTGGAATAAACTCTACTTCAGTGTGAGGCCTTATCTTTTCTACATAGTATTAAATTAGATCTCCTAACATTTTAAAATGATTTTTGCATCTATATTCATAAGACTTATACAATTATCATTTTTTTAAACAGCTTTGTCCAATTTTGGGAGAATATGCTGGCCTCATAGAATTAATTGGAGGATTGTTCCTTTTACCTATGCTTTTCTAGAAGTTTATATAAAGTTGGTATTATTATTTCTTAAAAGTTAGCTAGAATTCACCAGGGAGGCCATCTGGTCCAGAGTTTTCTGTATGAGGAACATTTTAATCTAAAGTTTAGCTTAAAAAAAGGTAAAGGGCTATTCATATTATCTATTTATTCTTCAGTGAACTTTGATAATTTGTGCCTTTTAAAAGCAGTTTTTACATTTCATAAAAATTGTCATCTTTTTTTTCTTTAAGTGTCTTTAGAATTTATAACATTCTGCTTCTTTCATTTTTTACATAGTGATTTGTTTCTATTTTTTATTTCTGATCAGTTTTTTAAGGTATATATCAATTTTATGGATCTTAAATAACCATGCCTGGATAGCTCAGTCAAGACAGCATGTTTGCATTTTTATTGTTTTCTATTTCATTCATTTTTTTCTAATCTTTATTATTTCCTTTTTTAACTTTTATTTTAATTTGCACTTTTTTGATTTTTTTAAGGTGAAAATTAAGGTTATTGACTTGAGACCTTTTTTTCTATGGTAATCTAGTTTATTCAGTGCTATTAAATAAATGTTATTACTGTCATTTAAGTACTACTTTAGCACCTTCAAACTTTGGTATGTTGTGCGTTCATTTCATTCAAAATACTTTATACTTTTATTTCATTGTTTCAATTTTATTTTTTATCCATTGGTTATTTAAAAACATGTTATTTAGATTCTAAACATTTCATGAATGGCCACATATTGATTGGTTATTGATTTCTAATTTAATTATGTTACCATTAAGGAGCATAGGTAGATTGCACACTTTTCAAATTATGTAGACCTCTTTTATGTCCCAGAGAGTGGTCTTGTTTCATAAATATTCCATTTGTATTAAAGGACTGTGTGCTGCCATTGTCAGGTGGAGTTATTAGGTCAAGTTGATTGATAATGTTTTTCATGCATTCTTTATACTTATTGATTTTATGTCTACATATTCTCTCAATTATTGAGACAGCCGTATTGAAATTTCTAACCAAAACTGCAGAATCTAGATTGTTTTTATCCTATGGCTGTTATTTCTACATAATACATTCATTATGTTGGGCCTGGGGAAGACAGAGTTTGAAGAATTCGAGCCACTCAACACTTTTGGACCAGAAATGGCATATTTGGTTGATAAGACATAATCACATGGTCCAAAGAAAGAAAGCTGAAATATATGGCAGAGGGAGGGTCACACGGGATGGTTGGTAAGCAATAATCATATTTTCCATAATAAGTTTTACCCAAAGTATCTAGTGAGAAGTACTCCCATCACAGTGTACTGTATAGAGATGACTCTTTACATAGACTTCTATATCATAAAAGTTTATACTGTCTCATGCCTCAAAGGAGAAGGCAATGGCAACCCACTCCAGTACTCTTGCCTGGAAAATCCCCTGGACAGAGGCGCCAGGTGGGCTGGAGTCGATGGGGTCGCTGGGAGTCAGACACGACTGAGCGACTTCACTTTCCCGGGTTGGAGAAGGAACTGGCAACCCACTCCAGTGTTCTTGCCTGGAGAATCCCAGGGACGGGGAGCCTGTTGGGCTGCCGTCTATGTGGTCTCACAGAGTTGGACATGAGTGAAGCAACATAGCAGCAGCAGCATGCTTCAAAATGCACATCTCAGACCTAACAAAGGACTTTATAACTTTTAAAAGATAATTAAAATTCTAATTTAATGAAATCTTTGAAATGGAACAGAGTCATTCCCACCTTAAGTGTTAATCACTCAGTCTTGTCAAACTCTTTGCGACCCTTTGAACTGTAGCCCACCAGCCTCCTCCTCTGTCCATGGGATTTTCCAGGCAAGAATTCTGGAGTGGGTTGCCATTTCCTTCTTCAGGGGATCTTCCTCACCTAGGGATCAAATCGAGGTCTTCCGAGTTGCAGGCAGATTCTTCACTGTCTGAGACAACAAGGAAGCCCCCATCTTAAGAAACAAAATAACACTGAACTATTTTTTGTCATTGTGTACCAGTTTGATGATTGTAATATGTAAATAATTATATGTAATCTTTATAGAAACCATATTTATTTCCCTAATTTCTAAGATTATGACACTGAACTATATACACATAAGTAATGAATACACGGGCAAATAGCTAAAAATTGCCGGATTATTCTTTGGACCCTCATGCCACATCCATCTTATGATAAAGTTCATTTTGTAGGTTTTCTGTGTTACTACTAATAGGAGTTTATTCTTTTGCTCAGTTACCGGAAAGTGGATTCAAGGAAGAAAAAAAAAAAAAAAAAAAAAACACCACATACACAGTTGTGTGACACTTCTGTTTCAGTTAAGTGACAGTCATGTTTCACTTGAACTGATAAATGTATATGTATGTGTGGATTCAGTTGCTCAGTCATGTCTGACTCTGCAACAGCCTGGACTGTAGCCCACCAGGCTCCTCTGTCTATGGGATTTTCTAGGCAACAATACTGAAGTGGGTTGCTATTTCCTACTCCAGGGGAGCTTCCTGACCCAGGGATCGAACCCAGGTCTCCTGCATTGGCAAGTGGATTGTTTACCACTGCACCAGCTGGGAAGCCAATAAATGTATATGACAAGCAATAATTCAGGTATCCCCAATAAATAAAGTTATGTGATCTGTTATAAGCACATTAAGATAGCTATCTTTAACACTTCAGAAGCCTATCATGAAGGAAAAGATTATGCTGGTTATACATGGCCCAGTATGAGGCCACAGAGAATCCCTTTCTATACTACCATGATTGAAACATACACGCACGTAAATATACATATAGGTATTTATGTATGTATACATATATACGGGGAAGGCAATGGCACCCCACCCCAGTACTTTTGCCTGGAAAATCCCATGGACGGAGGATCCTGGTAGGTTCCAGTCCATGGGGTCGCTAAGAGTCGGCCACGACTGAGCGACTTCACTTTCACTTTTCACTTTTATGCATTGGAGAAGGAAATGGCAACCCACTCCAGTGTTCTTGCCTGGAGAATCCCAGGAACGGGGGAGGCTGGTGAGCTTCCGTCTATGGGGTCGCACAGAGTCGGACATGACTGAAGCGACTTAGCAGCAGCAGCAGCATACATATATAAGGAATAGTGGTAAAGAATCTGACTGCCAATGCAGGAGATGAAAGATGTGCCGGTTGGATCCTTGAATCTGGAAGATCCCCTGGAGAAGGAAATGGCAACCTACTCCAGTATTCTTGATTTAGGGAATCTCATGGACACAGGAGCCTTGTGGGCTCAACCGGGTTGCAAAGAATTGGACACGACTGAGCATGCATGCACACATGTGCACACATATAAATTATAACATATAAAGTAGATGCTATATATACACATATATGTTTGTGTACAAATATACATGTATAAAACAGTCAGGCATGCATATGTGTGTGTTTTCCATGCTCTGAAGATTCTTAGGTTTCTTAATCCCCAAACTGCTACATAGGAGAAAGAATATCTCCCTGAAGAATCAGCACCTTGAATGATTTAGAGCTGATTCTTCCAACCTTTAGTGGAGGCTGCTTTGCCAAGAGGAGCTATATATAACCCATGTATAACCTCAGGGTGCCTCACCTGTGAGGTATGGTTATTATGATTCTGTTAAGAAGGTAAAAGACCCATAACAAAAAAACCTCAAGGAGGAGGGAGTTACTAAGATCTCTCACATAAGCAATAGAAACATAATTCTCTCTTCAAAGGTCAGATCAAATGTTTTTTATTTCATTGCAAAAATACTGAGTAGAAAGAAAAAAATAATATGAGACACAAATTAACCTTGTCAACATGAATAGAAAAATCAACAGGGATGAATTAGGTACTATTCTATATTGAGCTGAAACCTCTCTTCAATGTCTGGACATTTTGCTTAACTTTGGTTTCATTTTTAAACAATCAACTCTCAAGCTTCAGTGTACTTGAAAAGTTTAAATACAGTAAAAGTGATGATAGCAAGGTAGACATGTCAGAACAAAAAAGTGTTAAAATTGACAGGAAAAATGATCTTCCTTCTTGTACATTTTAGTTTCAATTTTTCAACTTTCTATTATATATATATATATATTTTGAAGTAGTTTCCTTTCTTCCTTCAGAGTTGACATTTTCCTTTCTCCTTTTCTCCATAGCCTGTTTAGATGTTTCCCCTTGTTTTTGTTCTATGAAATTAACACTGAGCAAAGTCATGTATGGTACTCTTGCAGCTTTTATATCCGTGAATAGAATGAAAATCTGTGTCTGCTCTCTCAAGCTCTGAGAGTCTGCACTTGATTTTTAGGACTTGACAGTCACCTTTCAGCGATTCTGTTTTATAAAGGTAACTCCATGCCGATATCGTGTGTAGAATAGAATCAGCCACACACACTCTATAGATTACAAGGCAATTAAAAGTTGTTTTAGAAATATTTTCCTTAGAATACCAAAAGCATTTCATTAAAGAGATATTCATGATCTTGTTTGAAAAGGGTCCTTTGCTGTGATAGATGTGTGAAATGATATAAGACAGTGCATTTCTCTACAACAGTATCTATCTCCAATTTCCGTCTCGGTCTCATCTCTTTTTCTTTCTCTATCCTTGGAAAACGGGCTGGTGCATAGCGACCTTGGATGTGAATTCAAACCAAGTCAATGACTGCAATCATATTAATGAACCAAGGATAAGGATTTGACTATCTCCTCAACCTATGTGTACTGACATTTTCAAAGGGCTGAAGTTCAGGTCCAAACTAATGGAGCTGTAAAAAAAGATGCACATGTTTGTAGCCACAGCATCTGTACTATGTTGTTGAATTATGCTGATTTAATTCAGTTAGGCTCATGGTCATAGTTTCAGTAATATCTTGGCTGCTTTTTTTGTCATTAGTAAATAGGATGAAAGAAAATTCATAAAGTGAATTTTCTTGTGTATTATTTTTCAAAGGAAAAAAACAAAAACAATATTCAGACTCTAAAAACTGAAAACTCCTGAAAACTCCAAAGCTTTAGGTGGAAAACTAAGGCAAAACATAAAAGATTCCGTTTATAAGATGGAATTGGAGATGGATAAGAGGCATGCACGTAGGTATCTTGGTCTGTGATTTTGTAGATTGCCCTGCCATTGTGAACATCTTTATGGAGATGTTTCCCTGGTGACTTCTTTTCATAAAGAAATAACACAACATATAACAATATAGCCTTTGCTTGTGGATTTATGAGTGAAGCAACTGACCACTGTGCTATGCAATTTAATATGACTTCTGCTTCTCTTTGTGTTTTCTTGCTATCTCTGCAACCCTTTCACCTGGCTCCACATTTTCTGCAATGTTCCTTACCCCCAGTACACCCAGTACTGTGCTGTGCTTAGTTGCTCAATTGTGTCCAACTCTTTGTGACCCCATGGACTGTACCCTGCCAGGCTCCTCTGTCCATGGGATTCTCCAGGCAAGAATACTGGAGTGGGTTGCCATTCCCTTCTCTAGGGGATCTTCCCTACCCAGGGACTGAACCCAGGTTTCCTGCATTGCAGGTGGATTCTTTACCATCTGAGTCACCAGGGAAGCCCGGCACACCCAATATACACACCTAATTTAGTTCAACTGCTTTTTCACTCTTCATTCCTTATCCTTGATCCACATTTCCTCCTCTCCTAGCCACATCTCGACTGTTCCCCTGACCACAGAATCTTCTGCCCATTTTTGGCAACAACCTCATATACTATCCAGACTACTAGGAAAATGAGAGTAGATGACCCTCTGTTTATAGAAGTGCAGCGTGATGCAAGATAGGAGATGTTTTCCCGACCACCCAGATGTGTATAAAACATGGATATCCCAAAGAAAGTAAAAATTATGTGGCATATTTTTGAAATTTGGGAAAATAGAGAGCAGCCATCTGCCATATCTCAGAACTCCTCTATGGGGAATATAAACAATAAGAACTGAAGCTCCAACTGATCCCTGAGAATTGAACAAGATAATGAGAGCTAAGACATAAAAGGATCTCTACTAGAAGCCAGGCTAAACTGGGAAATATCCCAAGAGTCCTTACAAATTTATGGTACCTATCTTACCAGATTAGAATTAAGGCGCTTCTGATAAATCACTTTGAAATATTCATTTGTAAATGAGAATAACGCTTATACAGAGAAATACAAAATTTTGGCAGGAAGTTTCTGAGCAAGATTAGTAGAGATGGGATTTCCTAGGAGAGAAACACTCCTTTTAGTTCCTGTGGGATGAGTGTGCATAAATATCATTTTTCAAATTATTCACCCAGATTTTTTTTAAGTGTTTTGGGAGTATAGTCCCTTTCCTCAGTTATTTTGTTAGCTTGACAGCTTTGCACATTTGAGGAGACCCATGGTGCCAAAAGAAAGTAAAAGGCCCTATTATTTGTCTAGCACCCAATCTGTGCCTGTTCTATGCTAGTTATAGACCCTTTTATTATCACTGTCTTCACAATAACCCTACCAGTTGGGTGTTATTCTCACTGTTTGAATGAGGTTCAAAAGAAGTTCTTAGTGGGGTTACTCACCTCCATCAGGCTGACAGTACAGTACATCAGAACTCTTTTTAAAACAACGTATGTCCTTGAGAGTCCCTTGGACTGCAAGGAGATCCAACCAGTCCATTCTGAAGGAGATCAGCCCTGGGATTTCTTTGCAAGGAATGATGCTAAAGTTGAAACTCCAGTACTTTGGCCACCTCATGCAAAGTGTTGACTCATTGGAAAAGACTCTTATGCTGGAAGGGATTGGGGGCAGGAGGAGAAGGGGATGACAGAGAATGAGATGGCTGGATGGCATCACTGACTCAATGGACGTGAGTCTGAGTGAACTCCGGGAGTTGGTGATGGACAGGGAGGCCTGGCGTGCTGCGATTCATGGGGTCCCAAAGAGTCGGACATGACTGAGCGACTGAAATGAAATGAACTGAACTGATGTCCTGAATATAGAGGTCTGTACAACCTTCTCAGTGGTTTTGATATAGGAGATAGATGTAGGTGATGTAGGAGATAAATGTCCAATCTGGACATTTACAACTAGCCTCCTGTGGCATTTCCTAGGGCAAGAGATAGGTGGGCCCCAGTTGAGGAATTTACAATCAGCCTCTCGTTTACAAATAGCTGGTCCTTGCCTCTTGCAAACATCTCAAGGTAATAATCATGGGAGGACAAAGAGAGAGAAAAATACCTTGTTAGAGTAAAGGATTAAGGGATCTTCTGCTCTCCAGTTTTTAAGACAGGGAGATACTACACATGCGCAGAAAGACTCTTTGTGGGTCAAAAGTCAAGGGATAACGCCAGGCCGTAATGGGTCTCACTCCTCCCAGGAGCCTTCACTTTAAGATCCAGCTTGGCTGAAGAGTGCATGTACACCCCAGCGGAGGGTTCTGAGACGAATTAATCATGGGGTTGGGGGGGGGCGGGGCGGGGCGGGCGGGTGGAGAATAAAGCAAGATGATTGGCCCGAAGACAAAGACTCGGAAAACTGCCACCTTATGAAGGATTTAAATTTCCCAAAGGCGTGGCTCTCTCCCTGAGTTCATTTGTGCGCCTTTCCATGTGTAATTTTCTTTTCAATAAACTTTTTACTTTACGCTTTACCTTCTGCCTCCTCCTCTGAATTCACTTTAAGATCCAGTTTGGCTGAAGAGTGCATGTACACCCCAGCGGAGGGTCCTGAGACGAATTAACCATGGGGTGGGGTGGGGAATAAAGCAAGATGATTGGCCCGAAGACAAAGACTCGGAAAACTGCCACCTTATGAAGGATTTAAATTTCCCAAAGGCGTGGCTCTCTCCCTGAGTTCTCTCCCTGAGTTCACCTGTGCGCCTTTCCATGTGTAATTTTCTTTTCAATAAACTTTTTACTTTACGCTTTACCTTCTGCCTCCTCCTCTGAATTCGTTCTTGACTAGGCAGGCAAGGACTAGGGACTCTAGCCCTAACTGCTGGCTCCTGTGGTCCATTGGTTAAGACTTCTGGTCTGGGAAACTAAGACCTTGCTTCCATCACTTCCAGCCACTGCTCACTGCTGCTTGCTGCAAGCTACCTTTTATTGTTGCGTGCATCTGAAATCAGTTTTGCTTTATTATTTTTTTAACCTACAGACTTAGGCAGTATGGAGAATAGCTCAAGTCTAACGTAATTAAAATCATGCAAGCTTTACTACTTAAACATTCAAATGTCTTTCTTTCTTTTTTTTTTTTTCAAACTAATAGCCTTGAGTTAAAAAATAAGGGATATTGTAAAAAGATGTAGAAGGTAGCATCTTCATTTGCTATTTATACATGAGCTGGACATCACAGCAGAGCAATAAGGACATTGCATTTTTTTATGTTAAGAAAGTCTACTTTTTCCAAATGGAGGAATTTACGTAGTTTGAATTACAACACACACACAATTGAAGATTAAACTTTTCCTGGGAAAATTATGTTCCACTTATGGTTTAGAGTGTTCAGTATGATTTTTACTTCTGTTTGTCTCTATCTTAACTATTTCACCTCTCCTTTATTCCTTCTAACCGAATTGAAGGTTCTTGTACAAATCCTGTGCTCTGAAACCTAGAGATTGGCAGGCGGATCTCCTCTCTGATTCTCTTCACTTCTATAAGCTCACAGGCCAAGTTCCTATCCTGGAGCTGCTCAGCATCCATTCACTGAGGTTTTCCTCTTGACTTCACATAAAACACCAGATGTGAGCTGCTTGAATTAAAGTGGGCTGGAAGGAAAGGCAGAAACAATGTTCAGCCAAATCACATCCTTGTCTCAAATCTTTGAATTAATTTTGTCTGTTTTATGTTGCTGGCATTGGTACATCTCTTCCCGTTCAAATCATTAGAGTGTGCCTCACTGTCGAGCCATCATAGGCTCGGATTCATTTTTCTTCTTAGCGAGTCTTGGAGAAAAAAGTGCTCCCTGTTGGCCCCTTCGGATGTTCTTTCTGAATTTTTGGCTACTTCAAGAACAGGATAACTAAGCCCAGTGATCACTCCTACTACATATGCAGGTGCTTGCTACATGCACATTGGAGACGTGTACAAGAACTATAGGTGATTCCTTTCACCTTGAGAATCACGCAGGCCAATGTTAGGTTTCTAAGATGTGTTTATTTTGGAACAGAATAATGACACATACAAGCGCACTAGACCCGAATCTCAGGAGGGGAGGAACAGTTGCTTTCTCCCCAGCTCTGCAAGCTCCACGGAAGCCCCTGTGAAGTTTCTGTGGACATGTGGGACTTGATGGATTGACCGTGCTCTCTCAAGAGCTTGCATATCATCTTCCTTACTGATCTGATTGGGAGACATGTTTGCTTGTTTTTTCAACCCTGATTCTGCAGGAGGTGATCCATTTGCCATTTCCATCTGCTTACCACATCTCACTCTGGAACTGAGGCGTCATGGATCAATGGGACAATGAAATGAAGTAGAAATTCCAATGATTCTATATCATGAGATCAGAACTGCTTCTAATTCTTGGGAAAGGAAGGAGCAAAGATGGTCTTTAGGAAGGCTTTCTGCTGTTGACTTAAAAAAATAGTCACAACCTAAAAATTGAGAGTTACGTTGTAGTTGGTAGGAATTTTTAGGACTTCAAGCCTGGGAGACAGCACCTCAAGTGACTGAGAGTTCCAAGGAGGCAGGGAAAGGAGTCACGTTATATAGAAGTTTGTAACAAGGGGCAGGTAGTCTGAATATCAAAACAATATTTTTCATTAAAGGAAATAAGATATCTCAAGTTAAGGAATTTAGCATTTTTTAATGGGACGATCTAAGAGTCTGGGCCTTTTGAAATCTTTTTTTTTTTTTTTTGAATATGTACCTCAGATATCTGGGGCCAGTATCTTGCATTTCCCACTCCCCTGCCCCTAACTCCTCAGTACTCACCATGGGGAGTGGTTTATGGCTGTGGATTGTGAATTGTTTTTCCTGGGTGCTCTCCAGGCTTAGAAATTCACATTTGGAGGACTTGAATCACTGATTGCTATGACTTCTTTGTTTACTGATCTAGCAGGAAATATTCCATTACTCACTGCTGTGCCTTGATTGTGTCTTCCAAAATTAATTTGTTGAACCCTAATGCCTAAGGTGATGGTGCTTGGAAGAGGGGCGTTTGAGAGGTGGTTAGGTCCTGAGGGTGATTACTCATAACTGTGATTAGTGCCCTTATGAAAAAAGCCCATGAAAGGCCCTTGCTCCTTCTACCCTGTGAGGACACAGTGAAAAGACAGCTGTCCTGAAATCAGGCCTTTATCAGGCATGGGATTGGCCTGATCTTTGACTTTTCAGCTTCCAGAACTTCCAGTGACATATGTTTATTGTTTAAGACAGTCAGTGTACTGTATTTTGTTATAGTACCCTCAAAGGAATTAAGGCACTTCCCAACTTGGAAAACCCAGAGTTTTGTTATAGCTGTAACTATACCAGGCCACTAAGGAATCACAGTTTAGCCAACTTACTGGTGAAGCACAAAGACTTATGACACAGTCCAGGCATTATAATTAAAAGTTATTTTGAATTTGGAAAGCACTTTCTACGTTAGAAAGAAATCTCATAAACATTTTCTCATTTTGCACATGTGCAGACACAGAAGGTCCCCAACTTATGACTTTTTGATTTTGCAATGGTGTAAAAGCCACACACACTCAGTAGCAACCATACTTCAGATTTTTTTACTTTTGAACTTTTCCTGGGCTTGTGATATGTGGCTCATATTCTTTGGTGATGCTTGGCAGTGGCCACAGCTCACAGTTTGCCACAAGAATATGAGGATAAACAACCAATACATTTATAACTGTTGTGCACTCACCCATTCTGTTTTTTCATTTTTGTATGGAATTCAATAAATTGCATGAAATATTCAATACTTCTTTATAAAATAGGCTTTGTGCTAGATGATTTTGTCCAACTGTAAATGTTCTGAGAATGTTCATGGTAGGCTGGGCCTTTAAGCTATCATGATCAGTATGTTAGGAGAATTAAATTTTTGACTCAAAATATTTTTCCTTTAGCAAGTTTATTGGGACATAACCATATTGTTGGTAGAGGAATATCTGTGTAAATATGAACATATATGCATGGCAATGGGTCCCAGAGGGATATAGAATTCCTATGAAATACCATCTGTTAGGTTGTTGTAAATCTAAGTAGTTTTCAAGGAAGTTGGCTGCGTTGACTAGTGGAATCTATCTCAAATATCAAATCATTCCCTCAAAAACCACATAAAACTCCCATTAACTGGTTATTATGGTGGAATCAAGGATAAGAGTTTGGGGAAAGATTTTACCCAGAGGAAGTTAAAGGTAATGATCAAGAAGATAACTCAGTCCATGGAAAGCTGGGAGTGAGCTGTTAAAGGCAAAACTTAGCTCTGATTATATGGATAAGAGGAATAAAATGCAGTCTGTGTTTATTTTCATCCCTGGAGAGACAAATAAGACAGAAAGAAAATGACTTTTGGACTAAAACAGAATCTTAATAAAAGCCACAATGACAATAAATTGGAAGCAGAGTTTAATTATTGTTTTTCTCTGCATGAGTCGTTCTTGGCCTTCTTTGTAAACTTCCTAGCACTTAGTTTAGATTCTTCTTTTATCCTTCATCTGCTGATGTTATTTACATACAGAATTGTGATGTGTGTTATCCTATTATTAAAATAGAACTGGATTTTAATTAAATATCAATTCAGGATCACAGCTTCAAGCTACTTGCCAACACTGATGGTGATCAATAGATGTTGAACAAAGAAGATAAATGGGTTTTCTGAATAGCCCAATATTTTTCATTCCTCTCTCTTCCTTCTCCAGTTTCTCTACTTTCCCATTTCCCTCTAGACTTTTTCACTCACCCCCTTCTCTCTTCCTCCACCTGCTTAATTTTTCATACACGGCGTATATTTAATTTCCTGTGTGCTTTCACACATTCTGTTGCGTGCATTCAAACATGGGGAACCGGAGATGTTGACTGCCAGATCATCACGTTTGCTAATTCATAAATCCACTTCCAGTTGCCAGTTCCCTTGGATTAAGCATCTTTGAAATGTTTCTATTATGTGCTTGTTTCAGAATTATAAAATGTTATTTGCTTGATTGTGTATTTATTTTACAACAATTAATTCACCCTGAGCGTTTATTTGGAAAAATCATTGCTTGCAAGAAGTAAACACTTCTAAGTATTCCTGAATATTATACCTAATTATCCTTTTATTTTTGTAACTCTACATCATTCTCTTCCAAGTTTAGCATTTTGGTCAATTTAACTCTTGCAGAAATTAAAGCTCTTTGTGAGAAACGTTGCTTAGGAAATTTCAGGACTGTGGATTTGAAAGGACTGTGCTGAATTGGATATATGCTTTGTGGAATGAAATCTTTGTACATTATAATACCAACGTCATGATGGATTTGGTCACACGCACTAGTTTGCTTCTTTCTTGTACTTATGCATTCATGTATTTTTGCAAGACTAACTGAATATAAAAATAATTTAAAAGCAGTTCAATATCACATGTGGTAGTAATTCACCATCCCATCAAGCCATGAATATGAGTTTGCTTATGGCCTGAATGTGTACAGTCCACAAAATTTATTGAGATAGCAACCCAGATTGTGTATGTAAAGGTTGAGAAAGCTCTATTTTCTTATCCCCGACATATATACACACACATGTATATTTGTGTATGTGGTAACTATACCATAAAGGAATTAGAGATTTTCAATTTTCTCCTGATTAAGAATATGAGTTCTTTGAAATTTCTCATATTTATCCACTTTTGCCTCCTTCTGGGGCTTCTCTGGTGGCTCAGACATAAAGAAGCTGCTCAAATGTAGGAGACCAGGGTTTGATTCCTAGGTCAGGTTGATCCCTGGAGAAGGAAATGGCAACCCCCTCCAGTATTCTTGCCTGGAGAATTCCATGGACAGAGGAGCCTGGCAGGATACAGTCCATGGGGTCACAAAGAGTCAGACATGACTGAGTGACTAACACTTTGACTTTTCACCTCTTTCTGAGAGAACTTTCTTCTTTCTTCTCTTCTTTCTCCTTTGTTTGCTTAGGAAGATTTCTATTTACCCTTGCCTCTATACAAGCAATTTCCAGAGTGAACTGCTGAATAACTCTGTGCACTTCTGCTTAGGTTTGTTCTCTTGACTTTTGTGCGTAAGTACTATTTCTTTAAGAAGCTCACCATTTTACACACCCCTTTACACACCCCCGTGTTCAGCTGAACACAGGGCTCCTAGCCATCGTGTTCATGATTTCTGCCCTTCACTAGCCTGTATCTGATGCTGTTGTTTTGCTTCACTACTACTCTGACATAGAGCGACTGATTCTCTTCTCCCTTTTGTCTTCTTCCTTTCCTCTTGGGAAGCGTATTTGGAAATACATCATAATACATTTTTCACGAGGGTGGATGTTGAAGGAGGCTGGCCTACACTGCTGGGGTGGTGCTGTGTGAACTCTGGCTGATGTGCATGGATAGAAATTATTCACAAACTTTCTTGATAAGTAGACCTGTGACTTGCTTCCCCACTGGCCAATGTGGCTGCAGTACGTTTTAATGGTTTGTGAGATGAATGAAAGTGTGGATGAAATATTTATGTGCAATTCTGAAAGATTCAGTTGAAATAGAAAGCAAGTGATTTCCTAATAGTCCAATGACTGTCTCTCTCTCTCTCCATATGTAACAAAGAAAAATGGTGGGATAAAAAGTACAAACTGAGGAGTCAGATGAACAGAAGAAAAAACATCTTATTGAGAAAAGCAAAACCTGAGAGAATAGAAGACTAGGAAGGAAAGGCATGAAGATTGAATGAGAATGTTCAAAAAAATGTGCTTTGGGTACTTCCCTGGGGGTCCAGTGGTTAAGAATCCACCTTGCCATGCAGGGAACATGGGGTCGATCCCTGGGCAGGGGATTAAGCTTCCACATGCCACAGAGAAACTGAGCCCCTGGGCCACAACTACTGAGTTTGTGTACTCCAGAGCCTCCAGGCTACAACTGGAGAGTCTGTGCACCACAATGAAAGATCCCACTGCTGCTACTGCTCCTAAGTCGTTTCAGTCGTGTCCAACTCTGTGCGACTCCATGGACTGCAGCCTACCAAGCTTCTCCGTCCCTGGGGTTCTCCAGGCAAGAACACTGGAGTGGGTTGCCATTTCCTTCTCCAAAGCATGAAAATGGAAAGTGAAAGTAAAGTCGCTCAGTCGTGTCTGACTCTTAGCGACTCCATGGACTGCAGCCTACCAGGCTCCTCCATCCATGGGATTTTCCAGGCAACAGTACTGGAGTGATCCTGCATGCCACAACTAAGACCCAATTTAGCCAAACAAAAATACATATTTTAAAAAATGAATTTTGAAAATAAGCCATAGAAGATAATGTTGGAAGTCCTAGAGATAATTTTTTCTGCTACCATAACCTTTGAAATGATAACTAAATTACATGTGATATTTAAAAATCAATCAGTGGTACCAACCGACTGCAGGATTGAATGGAAGAGAAAACTCTGGAGGGGAAGTAGAATAGAGCCTTGAGACACAATGAATGAAACAAATGCTCCTCTGTCCATGGAATTTTCCAGGTGAGAAGAGTGGGTTGCCATTTCTTACAACAGGGGATTTTCCCAACCCAGGGATGGAGCCTGTGTCTCTTGTCATTGGCAGGCTGATTCTCTACCACTAGCTTGGGGAAGGCAATGGGACCCCACCCCAGTACTTTTGCCTGGAAAATCCCATGTACGGAGGATCCTGGTAGGCTCCAGTCCATGGGGTCGCTAAGAGTAGGACACGACTGAGCGACTTCACTTTCATTTTTCTCTTTCATGCATTGGAGAAGGAAATGGCAACCCACTCCAGTGTTCTTGCCTGGAGAATCCCAGGGACTCCAGGGGGAGCCTGGTGGGCTGCCGTCTATGGGGTCACACAGAGTCGGACACGACTGAAGTGACTTAGCAGCAGTAGCAGCACAACCAGGGAAGCCCATTAATGAAACAAATGACCAAACACAATAAATAGTCAAGCTGCTACTTAGAGGAGTGTTGAGGGTTGAAGTTACATTAACAAATGTAACTTGTTCTTTACCAACTTTGCTGTCGAGAGAGTCTGACCTTCTGAAATCCTAAACTTCCTCTGTCCAGCCATCTTGGTCAGTTCTGAAATAGGATCTCAGCTATCTGTCTCCCCTGCAGAGTTCTGGGCATGCCCATGCTCATGATTTCTCCCCTTCAGTAGCCTGTTGTTTTGCTTTGAAACGATAACTAAATTACATGTGATATTTAAAAATCAATCAGTGGTGTCAACCAGACTGCAGGATTGAATGGAAGAGAGAACTCTACAGAGGAAGTAGAATAGAGCCTTGAGACACAATGAATGAAACAAATGCTCCTCTGTCCATGGAATTTTCCAGGCGAGAAGAGTGGGTTACCATTTCTTACAGCAGGGGATTTTCCCGACCCAGGGTTGGAGCCTGTGTTTCCTGCATGAGGAAAGAGACATAAGGATGTCACGTTATCCTAGAGAAATATTCTTCAACTCTTGCCAAGGCAGGATTCTACTGAACTTGATTGAACTTTAATCAAATAACAAATTAACTCCTGTTTTTGGGGGGGGAGGAAATAAGAGACATCGATGAGAATGATGAAATGCTCCTGAAGTCCTCAGAAGAGGTGCTTTGCACTCAGTTACTCACATTAAGACTTTTGCACTCTCCAGGCTCATTCTTTGCAGTTCCATGTCCAATGGTGCTCCTTTTAGAGTAGGGTATTTCATAAAAATACACAACTTGTTTGAACATTACTGACATATTGGCATACTTCTTTTCAAAAATAGAAATGTGTTGTTGGTGAGAATGAATCACCTTATAAAGTGAGTCACCAAATAGCAGGTTAATAGAGCCATTTAGAGAAGAGCAGAAGTAGCTTTAAATATGTATAATCCCTCCACACACCCTCACCTCACAATTATGACACACACACATCCACATTTTTGGGTATATAAATAGGTAGATTTCTTCTAAACACAGAAAAGATAAACTTTCTAGGTAAGTGATGACTTTAATTGGTTGACATTTAAGAGGCTTATCTTAGGTAAGGAAGCATTTTGTCGGGTGGCTGATTGAGCCATTTAACTTGGCTGCTTAGAAAATTAATTTTGCTCTCTTTTTTTTCTAACAGAAATAACTGTTTCCTACCTGAGACTCTTTCCCTCCCACCTCTTCTCTGTAATTCCTAGACTGAAGTGAAATTAATTACTGGGCAGATCATGAATCATTATCTACAGACAGTAGGAAACAGGTAAATCATGAAATTATGAAACTCTAAGAGTCATCCATTAACTCCAGTAAGTGGATGGCAAGCCCTTCTCAAATGATTATTTATTAAAATATTTATGGAGCATAGATCTTTATTCTACCTGTTTTAAGTTTTTTTTTTTTTTTTCCAGGCTGTATAGAGTGGAGGAGAAAGGATAGGGAGAAAATGAACAGCTAAATTGAGATCATCAGGGAGGGCTGGTGTGCTGCAGTCTGTGGGTCGCAAAGAGTTGGACATGAGCTGGCAACTGAACAACAACAAAAGAAAAATATAACTATTTCCACTTTTTCACACTTGAGACATTCTATCCTCAAGTGAAGTAACAATTTTACTTTATTCAAAGCAAAATGAAGCGAAAGGTTGGTGCATTAATATTCTAGATCTATATTCTGGATAGACTGGCATGTCAAATTTTTCCAAGATTAGGGCTGTCCTCTTTACCAGTGAAATAATACAAAGTAAAATACATCATTTGGTACTTCAGAGAAAATTGTATTATAAGCAACTCAGGGTCATTTAGATTGAAGATATTTGTCTTTAAATAAACATGCTTATGCCTCACATTCGAGATGAAATCACATACTTGTGGGTTAGTTTGCCTTATTCAAGGGTTTATCCCTACCTAAAACATAGTCCTTTCAAGTCTGACTTGCTAATTGGGATGTTTATTTTCAGAGTCATTTGGTTTTTAGTTAAAACTGCAGGAAGCCCTTGTTTAAACCCAAACATGTGACCCCAAAGAACTGATTCATCAATCCACTGTATTTTCATAAAGAACACTACACCAAAGAACAAAAGGATCACACAATTGCCAGGGGAAGGAATTTTGTCAGGCAAGTGGGCGGGTAACATGCAATTTCATTTATTCCTCAACACAACTCTGAGACTGGCTGGGACCTGGGACCTGGGACCCTTTGCTGCAGTGCTTACACCTGAACAAATGTCTCCTGTAACAGTAAAATACAAAGAAACTATAAGAGACTAAAAAGAACTGCATGCATGTGCAGTCTGGACAAATTATGGACCATAAGGTACAAAGACACCAGAAACCCAGCTGCCACTAAGAACGAGGGGCAAAAGCAGGGTACTGCGCATGTTCCCTGCATGCAAAACCATCAAAGGCATGATCCAACCATCTGAGCCACCTCTCAGCCCAACCTCTGGACCCGCCCCAACCCTCACCCCATAAAAAGGACCAGCTCACCCTCCATGGCTGGGTGAGCAAGCCAGAGAGCAAAGGAAAGCCTTTTTTTTTTTTTGACCTATTCTTGCTCCCCACTGCTGCAGTAAGGGCCCCAGTGAAGCTTTGCCTGAATGTCTTGTCTGGCCTCTGATCAATTTCTGTTGATTAAGGAGGCCAAGAACCCTGGTCAGTAACAACTCCTTGAGCTATCCTATTCCCATTTTATGGATGAAGGACATGTGGGTTAAATAATTTGCCTCAAATCACACAGTCGGTAAATCTGTTTTTGTTTTCTTTTCCTTTTCAAATCTCCATGTGATGAAAACAATTTTTTTTTTAAAGATATGGACACAGTGAAAAGGAAAGCTTTTTCTCTTAAAATATTCTTACCATACTAACACAGTACTCTATGGAGAAAACTCCCGCAGGTGGGAATGTCACACGGGAGCCGCACTCTCGTCATGGTTGCCGAGAAACCTGCTCCTCCTAACATCTTCTCGTTTTAGAAGGTGAGGGGGTGGAGGCAAAGAGTGAAAGGTGACTGGGAGGTAAGAGTCACACAAGTTTATCTGAGAACAGCAAAGCGTCTGTGGGAGGTTAAGAGAGAACCCAAGTTCACCAGTGAACTTACGTTGAATGAAGAGTAAATCCAGGAGGCAGGGGCCCAACTCCATGGAAGCCTTGTTTTCCTGGCGAAAGAGTATTTACAGAAACAAATGGGGTTTACAGAGAAAGTCTTAGCAGTAACAATTTTCATGTCCAAGTCTGTGGCAAGTTTTTGATAATCTGTGTTAAAAAGAAATTTGAGTTTCTCAAAAGAGAAGGCTGAGGGGATGACTTAATTACTGTCTTCAGTGTATGAGGGATTGTTACAGTATTTGGAAGATGACAACCAGCTGTTCTCTGTCTCCAAAGAGAAAAACAAGAGAAAATGAATTTGCAAAGTGGCACAGACTTAGACTGGAGACAAGAGAGAACATGATTATTCTATATTTTCTTCACCACTGGGGCTATTTTATTATCAAGCAGGGTAATGAATGTCTGTGTGGGGCGGGGATGCTGTGGACCTTTCTAAACTGAGGTTTGGGGTAAATGTCTTGTCCACTCCTCTCTATCTGGGCTAAAGGTCTACAGTACCAAGAAAACAGTTACCAGGAACACATTTGAGATGGTTTTAGCATTGTATGAGTTTTATAGTCCCCTTCAGACCCTCTTTAATACATAGAAGTTTATTTTTTTAAAAACTTCTTACTTTATGTTGGAGTGTAGCCAATTAACGGGCTTCCTTGGTGACTTAGACAGTAAAGAATTCATCTGCAATGCAGGAAACCTGGGTTCAGTCCCTGGGTTGGAAATGGCTACTCACTCCAGTATTCTTGCCTGGAGAACTCCACGGACAGAGGAGCCTGGATGTTTGCAGTCGTGGGGTCACAAAGAGGAGGACACAACTGAGCAAATAACACTTTCCTAGGTGATTAGCAATGTTGTGATCATTTCAGGTGAACAGCAAAGGGGCTCAGCTATACATGTACCTGGACCCATTCTCCCTCAAGCTCCCCTCCCATCCAGGCTGCCGCATAACATGGAGAAGAGTTCCCTGTGCTCCACAGCAGGTCCTTGTTGGCTCTCTGTTTAAGACAGAGCAGTGTGCACATGTACATCCCCAACTCTCTTAACTTTCCCTTTCCCTCATCCTTTCCCTGGGCAACCATAAGTTCATTCTCTAGGACTGTGAGTGTGTTTCGTAAATAAGTCTTAGAAGTTTATTTTTAAAAAATGCTGCTGTTGCTGCTTAGTCACAAAGTTGTGTCTGACCGTTTTGTGACCCCAAGGACTATAGCCTGCCAGGCTCCTCTGTCCATGAGATTTCCAAGGCAAGAAAACTGGAATAAGTTGCCATTTCCTTCTCCAGGGGATCTTCCTGACCCAGGGATGAACCCACATATGCTGCTTTGCAGGTGGATCCTTTACCATCTGAACCACTACAGAAGCCCATTAAATAATAATAATTTCAGGTAAAATTCAGTTTTTTCAAACATGACTAATACATTGGTAACAGACTTTAATATATACTCCTCTCTTCACTAAGACTCAATTTTGAACATTTGCGATTACAGAAAATTACCTTAAGAATTTTCAATCACTAGTAAACTTCCAATATGTCTATCCTGCCTCTTGATAATCAATGATATGGGGTTGATATATAAATAAAGGAAGTTCTTATAATAATATATATGTATTTTTTAAATTTTATTTTGCTTAACTTTACAATATTGTACTGCTTTTGCCATTCATCAAAATGAATCCACCACAAGTATACACGTGTTCCCCATCCTGAACCCTTCTCCCTCCTCCATCACCATACCATCCCTCTGGGTCGTCCCAGTGCACCAGCCCCAGGCATCCGTTATCAGGCATCGTACCTGGACTGGTGACTCGTTTCAGATATGATATTATACATATTTCAATGCTATTCTCCCCAATCATCCCACCCTCTCCCTCTCTCAGAGTCCAAAAGACTGTTCTATACATCAGTGTCTCTTTTGCTGTCTCGCAAACAGGGTTATTGTTACCATCTTTCTAAATTCCATATATATGCGTTAGTATACTGTATTTGTGTTTTTCTTTCTAGCTTACTTCACTCTGTATAATAGGCTCCAGTTCCATCCACCTCATTAGAACTGATTCAAATGTATTCTTTTTAATGGCTGAGTAATACTCCATTGTGTATATGTACCACAGCTTGCTTATCCATTCATCTGTGGATGGACATCTAGGTTGCTTCCAAGTCCTGGCTATTGTAAACAGTGCTGCGATGAACATTGGGGTACATGTGTCTCTTTCAATTCTGGTTTTCTCAGTGTGTATGCCCAGCAGTGGGATTGCTGGATCATAAGGCAGTTCTATTCCCAGTTTTTTGAGGAATCTCCATACTGTTCTCCATAATGGCTGTACTAGTTTGCATTCCCACCAACAGTGTAAGAGGGTAGTTTGCATTCCCACCAACAGTGTAAGAGGGTTCCCTTTTCTCCACACCCTCTCCAGCATTTATTGCTTGTGGACTTTTGGATCACAGCCATTCTGACTGGCGTGAAATGGTACCTCGTAGTGGTTTTGATTTGCATTTCTCTGATAATGAGTGATGTTGAGCATCTTTTCATGTATTTGTTAGCCATCTGTATGTCTTCTAAATAGACATTTCTCCAAAGAAGACATACAGATGGCTAATAAATATATTTTTTATTTTATTAATGATTTTTATTTTGGGGATAAGATCTCTTTGCAGACTGAAACTCACAGCTGTAACTCTTCCAACCTAGAGAGGAAAAGATTTTGGAATGTGTTTGTTGATTTTGTAGGTGTGTGTGTTTTTAAGCTCTGAGAAACCATAAAGTGATGCAAAATCACCTAGGTGACTCCATACAGGAAAACAATAACTTTGGCACTCTAGTCAAAGTAGTCAAAATCGATTTTTTTCAAGAAAGTGAGAATTTGAAACTGTGTTGAAATAAGACAGAACATTTTGTTATCTTAAACTCACATTTCTCCTTGCATTTTTAAAATGTTTTCCCTTTACTCTGGTTTAATAAAGGTTGCATTTAAGTACACATTTAATAAGTGGAATTAATATACATATGTATGTGTATATATATATATATATATCCATTTTTAAAGTAACATAATCACAAGTAAGCTTTTTCCTGATCATTTTTGGTCAAAAGACAAATTTCCAACAGTGACTTAAGTTTTTGAAACCGTAAATAATGGTAAAGATTTAATCCTTACCTAATGAGATTTGTGGCTTAGTTAGCAGCTTTATTTGCATGCATTTAAAGGAAAAGTGTGATAGTTCGCCATCATTGATCTATTCCTATATTTCTATGTATGTGGAATAGAGGGGCAACACTTTTTAATAAATGCATAATTATCTATTTTTTCTTAAGAAAACCTTCATTTCACTTGATACTCTAAAATGGCCCTCTGAGCACTTTGTGATGTCAATATGAGTTGTTTACCTGTTTGCTAATAGCAATTAGATTTCTTGTTAATGGCCAACTTGTAATTGAATGCTGCTAGCTAGTCATTAAAACCCAAGAGATCAGAGGGAACAATTTCTCAGGCTTGTGGCACCTTGCACTGGAGGTTTTAAAAACAGCTCTCTCGCGTGCGCGCGCTCTCTCTCTCTCTCTATGCAAGCTTCAGTCGTGTCCGACTCTATGCGACCCCATAGACGGCAGCCCACCAGGCTCCCCTGGAGTCCCTGGGGTTCTCCAGGCAAGAACACTGGAGTGGGTTGCCATTTCCTTCTTCAATGCATAAAAGTGAAAAGTGAAAGTGAAGTCGCTCAGTCGTGTCCGACTCTAGCGACCCCATGGACTGCAGCTAACCAGGCTCCTCTGTCCATGGGATTTTCCAGGCAAGAGTACTGGAGTGGGGTGCCATTGCCTTCTCCTCTCTCTCTCTCTCTCTATATATATATATATATATCTTTTAACATTTGCTTCTACAGTAGAAGGGTACTCAACACTGTTGTTTTGTTCATACATTAAAATCAACTCTTTGCTTGCTGAATTTATTTTAAGACAGCTGCCAGAGATAGCAGTCCCATGGTATTTACAGAAACAAGAAGACACTCACAAAGTTTTAAGTTTCACTCTCCATACCTCTGCTGGAGTGCTCTGAAGTCTGTCTTAAAGTGGGAACCCAATAAGTGGAGAGACCTGACATTGCCGGTATTCCCTACCACATTTTCTTAGTAAACTTGGCTTTTTTTAATATGGCATTTTCAAATTTTTCTTTTCTCCTCAGTTTCTAACGGTTTCCTCTGCCACACAACATACTCAAAGAGGAAGCTGAGGCAATAGAAGGAGAGAAACCTCATCTTTCCATCTCATAGTCCAGTGGGAGAAAAGAAGGTAGATTGAGGAAAAGAAGACATTCCTTCCCTAAAGAACACTGGGTGACCCCCAAGCATGGAGCCCTCATTCATTTGCAGAGTTGTCATGGCTCTGCTGATTCCATCCCTTTGGTCAATGTAGAGAGTATTCAATACTTCTGTCTGAGCAACTGGAACATCTTGAGAGCTCTTTTTAGAAACTGTGCCTTGGATCTCAAACACCTAAATTTAAATCGCTATTACACAAAGTCCACATTTGGGGTATACATGAGAACACTCACCATTATATTTCAAAAATATCCCTAAATACATACATGCATGCTTGCTAAGTCACTTCAGTCGTGTCCGACTCTTCGCAACAGGATGGACTATAGCCCACCAGGCTCCTCTGTCCATGAAATTCTCCAGGCAAGAATTCTGGAGTGGGTTGCCATGCCCTCTTCCAAGGGATCTTCCTGACCCAGGGATTGAACCTGAGTCTCTGACATCTCCTGAATTGGCAGGCAGGTTTTTGTTTTTTTGTTTTTTTTTTAACCACCTGTGCCACCAGGGAAACCCCAAATATGCACACATGTGTGTACTAATCTCTCAGTCATGTCCGACTCGTCACACCATGGACTGTAGCCCGCCAGGCTCCTCTGTCCATGGGATTCTCCAGGCAGGAATACTGGAGTGGGTATTCCCCTCTCCAAAATACACACATAGGTACAATCAAATGCAAACTTGTGGACGTATTCTATATGGACATCCTTCATAGAGATTAAGACTATCTAAGGGCTTTGGGTTATGTTTCTAGAACCTGATAAGAAAATTTCTCATTCTGATCCAGTCAATAAAGCAGCAAGTTTTTCCAAGGCTTCTCGAGGGCTGATTGCCAGGCAGAATACATTTTTAAAACTTTTTTGCCCTTTAACTTTATTAAATGCCTGACATTTACCAACATTAGCTGATGGCAGAAGATGAGTCTTGCTTCATGTGCTGTGCCCTGCAACATGATGCAAGACATAAAAAAATCTGGACGGAAATGTTGCCATTAGTTTGGAAGTTGCGGTTTAATCTGAGTTATTTTGGGGCAGAAAATGACTCACAGAAGCTAAGTGTTCATACAGATTGTGATATTGTAGGAGGCTGGCATGGCTCTTCATTAATCTTATTTCAATTAGAACTCTTCACAGCCTGCAATTAGAATGTTGCTGCTGTGATGAATCCATACTGTACATGTATCAGCGACGGTTTTCTAATGAAGAAAAACAAGACTTGGCATTTTAAAGACAAATTTCCATTTCGGGTAATTCAGTAAAGGCTTATGCTTTGTCTACTCTCTACACCTTTGGAATTGTCCCTCAAAGCTAGTGGAAACTTTTTGATTAATTCTAATCATGTCAAGTATAATTCTTGCACATCTTCCAGCATGTGCCTTCACTGTGATGGAACCACCCCATAATAATTTGATACTAATCTGTAGTTTAGACTAGGGACCTTTTTCTTAAAGGGCCAGACAGTAAATGTTGAGGCTTGCTGGTCACAGGGCCTGTGTTCCAGCTACCACTCACTTCTGCTACTCACAAGCAGCCATAGGCAACTGGATATATTTGTGTTTCAATAAATCTTACTTTATTAATTTGTAAAAATAGGTAGCTGTCCTCTGAGGCCTAGCTTTTTGACCTCCTGTTACCCTTTATCTATTTTCTGGTGCCTGGGGAATCTCAGAAAAATATGATTTTCAAAAGTCCTACTGAAATTGTATAGGTTCTTTAGTCAAATGTATCCTTGTAAATTTCTGAAAAATACTTTCAGTACTACTGTTTTCTGTTTTCTGAGTTAACTGTGGAGAACTACATTCTGCATGAATTTTATCTCGATACATGTATTTTTACCTCTGCTCCCCAGTGACACAAGGAGCCAAATTGGCCAAATTGTCCTCCTCATTTTCCTCCTATAATTTCCACCAGTACAGAATGACTTTTCTGAGGCATTAAAAATGTCAAGAGGTAACAGCATGAACGTTACTTCCTTCAAGCATTCAAATGACTGGCAAATAGTTAACTGAACCAGGCACCTTGGTAGACCTCATGAAAGAAAATGCTCCATGTTGGAGTTCTTGAATAGAAACAGAGAAATAGACTCTCAAAGGAAGCATGGGCCAGAGATCATGGATTCCAGGCTCTCCTTTCAGACTTGCAGCCATTTCAAGGAGGCTAGATGTGCAGTTATTAAACAGGAAACATACAAAACTGTTGTATATAAGAATTATATATTGAAGCACAGGTGCTAAGGACTGTAGAAATTCCAAAAACATGGAAAAACCACATCAAGAAGGGCAGAAGCCCAACTCTATTATTAATGAGATTCAGAAAAATCCACCAGATTCTAATGAGACCACCCTTAATATGCTGACTTCCCATTACTGAGAAGATCCCTTTACACTGATTTATGCATTCCATGGGTTTGGGTGGACTCTGGGAGTTGGTGATGGACAGGGAGGCCTGGCGTGCTGTGGTTCATGGGGTCGCAAATAGTCAGACATGACTGAGTGACTGGACTGAACTGAACTGATGCATTCCATACGCTTTTATTGAAGTAAACGTGCTGTGCCGGGTGCTGTGAGTCATCATTGGAGTTGATGGATCTCAAACTCAAAGAGGTTATGGATAAGGAGGAAAGTGTGTGTGTGCTCAGCCGGGTCCAACTCTGCAACCCCGTAGACTGTAGCCCACCAGGCTGCTCTGTCCATGAAATTTTCCAGACAAGACTACTGGGGTGAGTTGCCAGGTTGTACTCCAAGGGATCTTCCCAGATCAGGGACCAAACCTGTATCTTTTGCCTTGGCAGGAGGATTCTTTACCACTGAGCCACGTGGGAAGCCCAAGGAAGAAAGGAAGTATACATATATAAGACAAGGCAGAAGGTGGATGCAGTAAGAAAGGGACAAAATGTCATTGAGACTCAGAGGATGAGGGCATAACAATATTGATTGAAATGTCTACAGGGTTCAACTGTAGTGTGTGATACATCCACTGTAATTCCTTCTTGCCTCCCTCCCTCCCTCCCTCCTTCCTTCCTTCCACAGTTCACACAAAGAACTTCTCCCTGATCATTAATCATCTTTGCCGCACCAGTCATGGCACCATGTGCTAGAATAAAAGAAGATGTTGTAGCATCTCATAGGGGCAGGCTTGTATCTGAGGCAAGAAGGGCAGAAAAAGAGCAAGCTTAATGTAGTCTGCAGAGCTCAAGAAAGATTGTTATTTCACTTCAGGCTCACTGATCATGCAGAGAAGGGACATTAAGAGATGGACCTTCTGGAAAAGACAAGAATAGCAGCTGCAAGTTAATTCTATTCTCACCCAAATTTAATAACATGAATATTTTCCAACATGAGGTAGTAAAATAAACAGTGGACTATGATTTGTAAAGCTTTATGGACATCTAAAGTTTATGGCAGCTCTGATAAACTTAAGTAGAGGGTATAGGGAGTGTTGGAGAACATTAACTTCAGAATGAGATAGATCCAGAGACATAGCCTGATTTTACCACTTACTGTGTCACCTCAGGCAGGTTATCAAACATCTTCATTTGTAAAGGAGTAACTACTAATAACTCTGTCATTTAGGCTGTGTTTATGTACAGATAACTACCCAATGGCTTCAAGACAGCATGGTGGCTTCAGTAATTCTAGGCACTGTATCCAGGTATGACAATGTCAAGAGGAAGAAGGATGGTGATTTCATATGGCTTGCTCTATTTCCCTGGTGGCTCATTTCAGGTAAAGAATTTGCCTGAAATGCAGAGACCAGGGTTCTATCCCTGGGCTGGGAAGATCCCTTGGAGAAGGGAATGGCTATACCTTCCAGTACTCTTACCTGGCAAATTCCATGGACAGAGGAGCCTGGTGGGCTACATTGGTGGCAAAGAGCTGGACACGACTCAGCAATTAATAGTTTCACTTTCATGGTAAAAGCACTTTTCCAAAGGTTTCTCTGTAGATTTCCCTTTGTATTCATTCAGAACTGATAACTCACCCATTCTTGAAACAATACTTGTCAAGGAGAATCAGATAAACCTTGGCCCATCCAGTGGAAATGAAAGAAGTCAGATTCCCTGAAGCACAAGGCTGTGTGGGAAACTTCTGGGGCCTTGCACAAAATCAGAAGGCTGGTAGGAAAAAATGGGGTAGAGGACCAATAATGTCATCATTATCAGTATGAAAAGGGATTATGTTGAGAAAAAGCATAGAACAGCACTTGGTACATCAGATCAGATCAGATCAGTTGCTCAATCATGTCCGACTCTTTGCAACCCCATGAATCACAGCACGCCAGGCCTCCCTGTCCATCACCAACTCCCGGAGTTCACTGAAACTCACATCCATCGAGTCAGTGATGCCATCCAGCCATCTCATCCTCTGTCGTCCCCTTCTCCTCCTGCCCCCAATCCCTCCCAGCATCAGAGTCTTCTCTAATGAGTCAACTCTTCGCATGAGGTGGTCAAAGTACTGGAGTTTCATTCAGCATCTTTCCTTCCAAAGAAATCCCAGGGCTGATCTCCTTCAGAATGGACTGGTTGGATCTCCTTGCAGTCCAAGGGACTCTCAAGAGTCTTCTCCAACACCACAATTCAAAAGCATCAATTCTTCGGTGCTCAGCTTTCTTCACAGTCCAACTCTCACATCCATACATGACCACAGGAAAAACCATAGCCTTGACTAGATGGACTTTTGTTGGCAAAGTAATGTCTCTGCTTTTGAATATGCTATCTAGTTTGGTCATAACTTTCCTTCCAAGGAGTAAGCGTCTTTTAATTTCATGGCTGCAGTCACTATCTGCAGTGATTTTGGAGCCCACAAAAATAAAGTCTGACACTCTTTCCACTGTCTCCCCATCTATTTCCCATGAAGGGATGAGACCGGATGCCATGATCTTCATTTTCAGAATGTTGAGCTTTAAGCCAACATTTTAACTCTCCTCTTGCACTTTCATCAAGAGGCTTTTTAGTTCCTCTTCACTTTGTGCCATAAGGGTGGTGTCATCTGCATATCTGAGGTTACTGATATTTCTCCCGGCAACCTTGATTCCAGCTTGTGCTTCTTCCAGCCCAGCGTTTCTCATGATGTACTCTACATATAATTTAAATAAGCAGGGTGACAATATACAGCCTTGACGTACTCCTTTTACTATGGGAACCAGTCTGTTGTTCCATGTCCAGTTCCAACTGTTGCTTCCTGACCTGCATACAGGTTTCTCAAGAGGCAGGTCAATTGGTCTGGTATTCCCATCACTTTCAGAATTTTCCACAGTTTATTGTGATCCACACAGTCAAAGGATTTGGCATAGTCAATAAAGCAGAAGTAGATGTTTTTCTGGAACTCTCTTGCTTTTTCCATGATCCACTGGATGTTGGCAATTTGATCTCTGGTTCCTCTGCCTTTTCTAAAACCAGCGTGAACATCTGCAAGTTCATGGTTCACATATTGCTGAAGCCTGGCTTGGAGAATTTTGAGCATTACTTTACTAGCTTGTGAGATGAGTGCAAATGTGCGGTAGTTTGAGCATTCTTTGGCATTGCCTTTCTTTGTGATCAGAAAGAAAACCGACCTTTTCCAGTCCTTTGGCCACTGCTGAGTTTTCCAAATTTGCTGGCATATTGAGTGCAGCACTTTCACAGCATCATCTTTCAGGATTTGAAATAGCTCAACTGGAATTCCATCACCTCCACTAGCATTGTTCATAGTGATGCTTTCTAAGGCCCACTTAACTTCACATTCCAAGATGTCTGGCTCTAGGTGAGTGATCACACCATCGTGATTATCTTGGTCATGAAGATCTTTTTCGTACAGTTCTTCTGTGTAGTCTTGCCACCTCTTCTTAATATCTTCTGTTTCTGTTAGGTCCCTATAATTTCTGTCCTTTATTGAGACCATCTCTGCATGAAATGTTCCATTGGTATCTCTAATTTTCTTGAAGAGATCCCTAGTCTTTCCCATTCTGTTGTTTTCCTCTATTTCTTTGCATTGATCGCTAAGGAAGGCTTTCTTATCTCTTCTTGCTATTCTTTGTAACTCTGCATTCAGATGCTTATATCTTTCCTTTTCTCCTTTGCTTTTCACTTCTTTTCACAGTTATTTGTAAGGCCTCCTCAGACAGCCATTTTGCATTTCTTTTCCATGGGGATGGTCTTGATCCCTGTCTCCTGTACAATGTCACGAACCTCCATCCATAATTCATCAGACACTCTGTCTATCATCTAGGCCCTTAAATCTATTTCTCACTTCCACTGTATAATCATAAAGGATTTGATTTAGGTCATAAGGCAATGGCACCCCACTCCAGTACTCTTGCCTGGAAAATCCCATGGATGGAGGAGCCTGGCAGGCTGTGGTCCATGGGGTCGCTAAGAGTCGGACACGACTGAGTGACTTCACTTTAACTTTTCACTTTCATGCATTGGAGAAGGAAATGGCACCAAGTCCAGTGTTCTTGCCTGGAGAATCCCAGGGGTGGGGGATCCTGGCAGGCTGACGTTTCTGGGGTTGCACAGAATCAGACATGACTGAAGTGACTTAGCAGCAGCAGCATACCTGAAGGTCTAGTGGTTTTCCCTACTTTCTTCAATTTAAGTCCGAATTTGGCAGTAAGGACATCGTGATCTGGGCCACAGTCAGCTCCTGGTCTTGTTTTTGCTGACTGTATACAGCTTCTCCATCTTTGGCTGCAAAGAATATAATCAATCTGCTTTCAGTGTTGATCATCTGGTGATATCCGTGTATAGAGCCTTCTCTTGTGTTGTTGGAAGAGGGTGTTTGCTATGACCAGTGCATTTTCTTGGCAGAACTCTATTAGTCTTTGCCCTGCTTCATTCCGTATTCCAAGGCCAAATTTGCCTATTACTCCAGGTGTTTCTCGACTTCCTACTTTTGCATTCCAGTCCCCTATAATGAAAAGGATATATTTTTGGGGTGTTAGTTCTAAAAGGTCTTGTAGGTCTTCATAGAACCATTCAACTTTAGCTTTTCAGCATTACTGGTTGGGGCATAGACTTGGATTACTGTGATATTGAATGGTTTGCCTTGGAAACGAACAGAGATCATTCTGTCATTTTTGAGATTGCATCCAAGTACTGCATTTCGGACTCTTTTGTGGACCATGATGGCTACTCCATTTCTTCTGAGGGATTCCTGCCTGTAGTAGTAGATATAATGGTCATCTGAGTTAAGTTCACCCATTCCAGTCCATTTGAGTTTGCTGATTCCTAGAATGTTGACGTTCATTCTTGCCATCTCCTGTTTGACCACTTCCAATTTGCCTTGATTCATGGACCTGACATTCCGGGTTCCTATGCAATATTGCTCTTTATAGCATCGGACCTTGCTTCTATCACCAGTCACATCCACAGCTGGGTATTGTTTTTGCTTTGGCTCCATCCCTTCATTCTTTCTGGAGTTATTTCTCCACTGATCTCCAGTAGCATATTGGGCACCTACTGACCCGGGGAGTTCCTCTTTCAGTATCCTATCATTTTGCCTTTTCATACTGTTCATGGGATTCTCAAGGGAAGAATACTGAAGTGATTTGTCATTCCCTTTTCCAGTGGACCACATTCTGTCAGATCTCTCCACCATGACCTGCCCGTCTTCGGTGGCCCAATAGGGCATGGCTTAATTTCATTGAGTTCGACAAGGCTGTGGTTCTAGTGTGATTAGATTGACTAGTTTCCTGTGAGTGTGGTTTCAGTGTGTGTGCCCCTTGATGCCCTCTTGCAACACCTACCATCTTACTTGGGTTTCTCTTACCTTGGACATGGGGTATCTCTTCATGGCTGCTTCAGCAAAGCGTAGCCACTTCTCCTTACCTTGGACGAGGGGTATCTCCTCACTGCTGCCCCTCCTGACCTTGAATGTAGAATAGCTCCTCTAGGCCCTCCTGTGCCCATGCAGCCATTGCTCCTTGGGTGTGGGGTTGCTCCTCCCAGCTGCCGCCCCTGGCCTCGGGCTGGGAATAGCTCCTCCCAGCAGCTGACCCTGACCTTGGACGTGGGGTAGCTCCTCTCGGCCACCGCCCCTAACCTCGGACGTGGGTTAGCTCCTCTGGCATTCCTGCACCATCACACCTGGCATTCTCTGCTTCTCCCCTGACCTCGGATGTGGGGTAACTCCTCTTGGCTGCGGCCCCTTGTCATGCGGTCCTTCTGGCTTCTGCCCCTGACTCTTGGCCACTCTCTGTGCGCCGTCGCAGCCGCCTATGCTCTAAATACTTAACCTATTTATGGCTTCTCCTGATCCTCAGATGAAGTCACCATCCTTTTTCATGCCCCCTGGCCATTTTACAATGGACCAGATGTATGGGGTTAAGATTAATGATCACCATTGGTTTTCCCTCAGCCATATGGAACAGAAGTGAATTACTGCCCTTCCCTGGATCTGAGTTCTGATAATTTATTAGAACAAGGAACTCCAGCAATTCAGGACAAAAGACTGGAAAATGTCAGCTTCATTCCAATCCCAAAGAAAGGAAATGCTAAGGAATGTTCAAACTACCACACAATTGCTCTCATCTCACATGCTAACAAAGTAATGCTCAAAATTCTTCAAGACAGACTTCAACAGTACGTGAATCGTGAACTTGCAGATGTTCAAGCTGGATTTTAAAAAGGCAGATGAACCAGAGATCAAATTGCCAACATCCATTGGAACAAAGAAAAAGCAAGAGAGTTCCAAAAAATCATCTACTTCTGCTTTATTGACTATGCCAAAGCCTTTGACTGTGTAGATCACTACAAACAGTGGAAAATTCTTAAAGAGATGGGGATACCAGACCACCTGACCTGCCTCCTGAGAAACCTGTATGCAGGTCAGGAAGCAACAGTTAGAACTGGACATGGAACAACAGACTGGCTCCAAATCAGGAAAGGAATACATCAAGGCTGTATGTTTTCACCCTGCTTATTAAATGCAGAATACACCATGAGAAACGCTGGATAGGATGAAGCACAAGCTGGAATCAAGATTGCCTGGAGAAATGTCAATAACCTCAGATATGCAGATGACACCACCCTTATGGCAGAAAGTAAAGAAGAAATAAAAAGCCTCTGTTGAAAGTGCAAGAGGAGAGTATAAAAGTTGGTTTAAAACTCAACATTCAGAAAACTAAGATCATGGCATCCAGTCCTATCACTTCATGGCAAATAGATGGGGAAACAATGGAAACAGTGACAGACTTTATTTTGGGGGCTCCAAAATCACTGCAGATGGTGACTGCAGCCATGAAAGTAAAAAGATGCTTGCTCCTTGGAAGAAAAGTTATGACCAACCTAGACAGCTTATTAAAAAGCAGAGACATTACTTGGCCAACAAAGATCTGTCTAATCAAAGCTATGGTTTTTCCAGTAGTCATGTATGGATGTGTGAGCCAGACCATAAAGAAAGCTAAGTCCTGAAGAATTGATGGTTTTGAACTGTGGTGTTGGAGAAGACTCTTGAGAGTCCCTTGGACTGCAAGGAGATCCAACCTGTCCATCCTAAAGGAGATCAGTCCTGGGATTTCTTTGGAAGGAATGATGCTGAAGCTGAAACTCCAGTACTTTGGCCACCTCATGTGAAGAGTTGACTCATTGAAGACTCTGATGCTGGGAGGGACTGGAGGTAGGAGGAGAAGGGACTAACAGAGGACGAGATGGCTGGATGGCATCACCGACTCGATGGACATGAGTTTGAGTGAACTCCGTGGGTTGTTAATGGACAGGGAGGCCTGGCGTGCTGTGATTCATGGGGTCGCAAAGAGTCGGACACGACTGAGTGACTGAACTGAACTGAACTGAAGTGACTGAACTGAACTGAACTGGGACAAAGATATAGTTTTAGCTTAATGGAGTGAGATGTTTACTGAAGACAAGACCAAGGTCTCAGAGTTCTACACTGCTGCTAAGTCACTTCAGTCGTGTCCGACTCTGTGCGACCCCATAGACGGCAGCCCACCGGGTTCCCTGGTCCCTGGGATTCTCCAGGCAAGAGCACTGGAGTGTGTTGCCATTTCCTTCTCCAATGCATGAAAGTGAAGAGTGAAAGTGAAGTCGCTCAGTCATGTCCGACTCTTAGTGACCCCATTGACTGGAGCGTACCAGGATCCTCCGTCCATGGGATTTTCCAGGCAAGAGTACTGGGGTGGGGTGCCATTGCCTTCCCCAAATAGCAATTTCTGCCTCACTTATATTAATCAGACCAGATCAGATCAGTCGCTCAGTCATGTCCGACTCTTTGCGACCCCATGAACCGCAGCACGCCAGGCCTCCCTGTCCATCACCAACTCCCGGAGGTCACTCAGACTCACATCCATCGAGTCAGTGATGCCATCCAGCCATCTCATCCTCTGTCGTCCCCTTCTCCTCCTGCCCCCAATCCATCCCAGCATCAGAGTCTTCTCCAATGAGTCAACTCTTCACATGAGGTGGCCAAAGTACTGGAGTTTCAGCTTCAGCATCATTCCTTCCAAAGAAATCCCAGGGTCTTTTATTATTGAGTAATATTCCATTATATAGATATGTTACTGCTTCTTTATTTATTTATGAGTTAATGGACCTTTAGGCTGTTTCTGTTTTTGTCTATTGTGAATAAAATGGTTCTATATATTAGTGTTCATCCACTATTATAGAAATATTCTTTTGTTTCTCATGTATTTTCACCTAAAAGTAAGTTATGGGGTCATAAGTGAGGCTTTGTATGAAACTGCCAAACTATTTTCCAAAGTGATTGCATCGTTTGAACAGGATGAGTAAGACTGACAATCACACATCATCACCAAACCTTGGGATTATCAGTCTTTTTGTCATTCCAGTGGGTGTGAAGTGAAATCTCATTGTGGCTTTAATTTTCATTTCTCTGATGACTAATTATGCCCATCAACATTTGCTTGCTGGAGATACATTTATTATCTTTTATGAAGTATCTTTTCAAGTCTTTGCCTGTTTATTTACATCTTTATTATCATTGATTTGATGGAGTCCTTTATGTATTCTGGGTATAAGTGTTTTCTCAAATATCCATATTTATACCCTGACTGTAACTACTTTTTTTCATTTTCATAGCAGTGGCTTTTGATGAAATTTTTAATTTGAAGAATCCTAATTTATAATTGCCTTCTGTTTAGTCAGAATTTGTTGTCTATACAAGGAAGCTATGCTAATCTTTTCTGTTTTCTATAATTTCATTATTTTAGCTTTTTATGTTTGGGGTCTAAGTAATTCTTATAAAACAACTTTCAACTTATTTCTTGGTTATTAATATATTCATATTTTATATTTCTTGAGACAATTAAAAAAATCAATGACTTTTCATAAAATATCCTTTGAGGATTCTATGCACTAATTTACACTTATAAACAAAAATATAATTTGTATTAATAAATAAGTGTAATTATATACATTCATTTTCCAAACATGCATTCACTTTTTTCTTTCCTATTTCCCTTTCCCTAGAGCAATGTTCCTACCTAAACATGCCCTTATATTAATAACCTAATAGCTATGTGTCTAGCTGTTTATCTGTCTATCCATGTATCTCTTCATCTATCTACCTACCTATCATGTAATCTATCTATTTACCTGTTATCTAAGCTGGTAAATGTCATCTAAGCTTGATGGGAGAACCTTCACTTAGTCCTTTCTTCTTAATTTGTACATGTTATTCTACTTTTTCCTAGGTTCCAGTACTGTAGGGGAGCAATCTGACATCATTCTGATATTCTTTTGTCATTTCTTTAGTTTAAAATTTTTTTGCTTTTATTTTTCTTTGAACATAATTTGTCTTTTCATCTCCAGTGATTTGAAAGGCATGCACCTTCTTTTTATTCTATTTATTATTACCTTTAAAATGAAAAACACTTCTGAATTGTGTTTCTCTAATCATAACTGGTAAAATTATATTATCTTTTTAATTCAACATTTTTTATTGGAATATAGTTGATTTACAATACTGTGTTAGTTTCATATAGTGAATCATATATATATATATATATGTGAAGTGAAGTGAAGTCACTCAGTCATGTCCAACTCTTTGCGACCCCATGGACTGTAGCCTACCAGGCTCTTCCGTCCATGGGATTTTCCAGGCAAGAATACTGGAGTGGGTTGCCATTACCTCCCAACCCAGTGATTGAACCTGGGTCTCCCACATTGTAGACAGATGCTTTACAGTCTGAGCCACCATGTATATATGTATAGTTATACACTCTTTTTGGATCTCCTTCCTATTTAGGTCACCACGGAGCACTGAGTAGAGTTCTCTGTGCCACACAGTAGGTTTTTTAGTTAGTTATTTTATACATAGTAGTGTATATATGTACTTTCGCCTAGAAAATCCCATGGACGGAGGAGCCCGGTGGGCTGCAGTCCATGGGGTCGATAGAGTCGGACACGACTGAGCGACTTCACTTTGACTTTTCACTTTCCACTTTCATGCATTGGAGAAGGAAATGGCAACCCACTCCAGTGTTCTTGCCTGGAGAATCCCAGGAACCGGAAGCCTGGTGGGCTGCCGTCTATGGGGTCACACAGAGTCAGACACGACTGAAGTGACACAGCAGCAGCAGCAGCAGCAGTGTATATATGTCAGTCCCAATCTCCAATTTCACTTTCCTATTTCCCCCTTTGATAACCATAGTTTTGTTCTCTACATCTTTGTCTCTATTTCTGCTTCAGAAGTACATTTATCTGTACCATTTTTCTGGATTCCACATATATTTGTTAATAAAAAGATTTGTTTTCTCTTTATATACCCACTGTATGGTGAATTCTTACACTTTCCCCCTTTCCCTTTATATTTATGGTCTGTCACTTAATTTCTTTGCAGGTAAGTTGGTTTAGTTTTTGCTATTTTTATGGCTTTTTTTTTTTTTTTTTTTGGATTTGTTTTGGTTTTCTGTTATTTAAACTTTAAAAGTTTTGCTGAGATAGACCTAGAAATGGGCATTCTATCTTAAATTTTAAGAAAAGTCCCCTTAAATTTGCAAATTCAATTCATTTTTACTGGCAGATTTTTTGGGTATTATTTTATGTTCATTTCTTCATACTTCTCTTTTGAAATTTGTTTCAAATGTGCACTAGATCTACTGGATTGTTCCTCTAAGCCTTGTACCATTTCTCATATCATTTTTTTTTTTGCCTTTTTTGCTTTTAAAAAATTATTTATATTTAATTGAAGGATAATTGCTTTACAATATTGCAAGGAGTGGTGGCTGCGTAAGTGCAGGAGGGCCTAGAGGAGCTACTCCATGTTCAAGGTCAGGAGGGGCGACAGTGAGGAGATACCCCTCTTCCAAGGTAAGGAACAGTGGCTGCGCTTTGCTGGAGCAGCCATGAAGAGAAACCCCATGTCCAAGGTAAGAGAAACCCATGTCCAAAAAAAGTAAGATGGTAGGTGTTGCAAGAGGGCGTCAGGGGGCACACACACTGAAATCATACTCACAGAAAACTAGTCAATCTAATCACACTAGGACCACAGCCTTGTCTAACTGAATGAAAATAAGCCATGCCCTGTTGGGCCACCCAAGAGGGTGGGTCATGGTGGAGAGATCTGACAGAATGTGGTCCACTGGAGAAGGGAATGGCAAATCACTTCAGTATTCTTGCCTTGAGAACCCCAAACAGTATGAAAAGGCAAAATGATAGGTTACTGAAAGAGGAACTCCCCAGGTCAGTAGGTACCCAATATACTACTAGAGATCAGTGGAGAAATAACTCCAGAAAGAATGAAGGCATGGAGCCAAAGCAAAAACAATACCCAGCTGTGGATGTGAGTAGTGATAGAAGCAAGGTCTGATGCTGTAAAGAGCAATACTGCATAGGAACCTGGAATGTCAGTTCCATGAATCAAGGCAAATTCAGATCAGATCAGTCGCTCAGTCGTGTCCGACTCTTTGCCACCCCATGAATCACAGCACGCCAGGCCTCCCTGTCCATTACCAACTCCCGGAGTTCACTCAGACTCACGTCCATCGAGTCAGTGATGCCATCCAGCCATCTCATCCTCTGTTGTCCCCTTCTCCTCTTGCCCCCAGTCCTTCCCAGCATCAGAGTCTTCTCCAATGAGTCAACTCTTCCCATGAGGTGGCCAAAATACTGGAGTTTCAGCTTTAGCATCATTCCTTCCAAAGAAATCCCAGGGCTGATCTCCTTCAGAATGGACTGGTTGGATCTCCTTGCAGTCCAAGGGACTCTCAAGAGTCTTCTCCAACACCACAGTTCAAAAGCATCAATTCTTCGGCACTCAGCTTTCTTCACAGTCCAACTCTCAAATCCATGCATGACCACAGGAAAAACCATAGCCTTGACTAGACAAACCTTTGTTGGCAAAGTAATGTCTCTGCTTTTGAATACGCTATCTAGGTTGGTCATAACTTTCCTTCCAAGGAGTAAGCGTCTTTTAATTTCATGGCTGCAATCACCATCTGCAGTGATTTTGGAGTCCAAAAAAATAAAGTCTGACAGTGTTTCCACTGTTTCCCCATCTATTTCCCATGAAGTGATGGGACCAGATGCCATGGTCTTCGTTTTCTGAATGTTGAGCTTTTTTTAATTTTTTTTTGCAGGGGAAAATGGACAAAGGAAAGGATGAATGAGGGTGGGAGGAAAATGGGAAGAAAGAAGGGGAATGATGGTGGGGAGGAGTATATGAAATTTCTTATCTAATGGCTTTCTGTTTTTAATCACAAAGAACACTTAAAAAAATCATATTGAATTCATCCTATATTAGGAGGTTTGATCTGGAAATGAAAAGTTCAGGAAACTAAAAGTCCAGTTTAGGTGTCCTCATCTTAGGCACATCTTGGTATTTTGTATTGGTAGGTCTATCTTTACCACAATATATTATTTAGGACAGGATCGCATTTGTCACTTCTTCCTCCCTACTACCCAAAGTGGTACCAGTCCTATAAAATAGTCAATAAAGCTTTACAGAGTGAATACATAAGTGAATTTTTTTTTAACTCTCCTGAGTGAACTGAATTTTTTGAGGCTGATAAGTAAATATGTTTTCCTGTTTACTTTGTCTATTATGGCCAGATTGTATGAGTGGGGTATTAAAGTCTCCCACTATTATTGTATTGTTGCATATTTCTTCTATCATATTAATTAATATTTTGAATGTTGAGCTTTAAGCCAACTTTTTCACTCTCCTCTTTCACTTTCATCAAGAGGCTCTTCAATTCCTCTTCACTTTCTGCCATAAGGGTGGTGTCATCTGCATATCTGAGGTTATTGATATTTCTCCCAGCAATCTTGATTCCAACTTGTGTTTCTTCCAGTCCAGCATTTCTCATGATGTACTCTGCATATAAGTTAAAAAAGCAGGGTGACAATATACAGCCTTGATGTACTCCTTTTCCTATTTGGAACCAGTCTGTTGTTCCGTGTCCAGTTCTAACTGTTGCTTCCTGACCTGCATATAGGTTTCTCAAGAGGCAGGTCAGGTGGTCTGGTATTCCCATCTCTTTCAGAATTGTCCACAGTTTATTGTGATCTACACAGTCAAAGGCTTTGGCATTGTCAATAAAGCAGAAATAGATGCTTTTCTGGAAATCTCTTGTTTTTTCCATGATCCACTGGATGTTGGCAATTTGATCTCTGGTTCCTCTGCCTTTTCTAAAACCAGCGTGAACATCAGGAAGTTCATGGTTCATATATTGCTGAAGCCTGGCTTGGAGAATTTTGAGCATTACTTTACTAGTGTGTGAGATGAGTGCAAATGTGCGGTAGTTTGAGCATTCTTTGGCATTGCCTTTCTTTGTGATCAGAAAGAAAACTGACCTTTTCCAGTCCTGTGGCCACTGCTGAGTTTTCCAAATTTGCTGGCATATTGAGTGCAGCACTTTCACAGCATCATCTTTCAGGATTTGAAATACTCAACTGCCACCTCACCTCCACTGGCTTTGTTCGTAGTGATGCTTTCTAAGGCCCACTTGACTTCCTATTCCAGGATGTCTGGCTCTAGGTTAGTGATCACACCACTGTAATTATTGGGTTCATGAAGCTCTTTTTTGTACAGTTCTTCTGTGTATTCTTGCCACCTCTTCTTAATATCTTCTGCTTCTGTTAGGTCCATACCATTTATGTCCTTTATCGTGTCCTTTATCGTGTCCTTTATCTGTCCTTTATCGTCCTTTTCATGCCCATCTCTGCATGAAATGTTCCCTTGGTATCTTTGATTTTCTTGAAGAGATCCCTAGTCCTTCCCATTCTGTTGTTTTCCTCTATTTCTTTGCATTGATCGCTAAGGAAGACTTTCTTATCTCTTCTTGCTATTCTTTGGAACTCTGCATTCAGATAGATGCTTATATCTTTCCTTTTCTCCTTTGCTTTTCACTTCTCTTCTTTTCACAGCTATTTGTAAGCCCTCCCCAGACAGCCATTTTGCTTTTTTGCATTTCTTTTCCATGTGGATGGTGTTGATCCCTGTCCCCTGTGCAATGTCACGAACCTCATTCCATAGTTCATCAGGCACTCTATCTAACAGATCTAGGCCCTTAAATCTGTTTCTCACTTCCACTGTATAATCATAAGGGATTTTATTTAGGTCATACCTGAGTGGTCTATTGGTTTTCCCTACTTTCTTCAATTTAAGTCTGAATTTGGCAATAAGGAGTTCATGTTATGAGCCACAGTCAGCTCCTGGTCTTGTTTTTGGTGACTGTATAGAGCTTCTCCATCTTTGACTGCAAAGAATATAATCGATCTGATTTCGCTGTTGACCATCTGGTGATTTGGAAGTGGTCAAACAGGAGATGGCAAGAGTGAACGTCGACATTCTAGGAATCAGCAAACTCAAATGGACTGGAATGGGTGAATTTAACTCAGATGACCATTATATCTACTACTGCGGGCAGGAATCCCTCAGAAGAAATGGAATAGCCATCATGGTCAACAAAAGAGTCTGAAATGCAGTACTTGGAGGCAATCTCAAAAATGACAGAATGATCTCTGTTCGTTTCCAAGGCAAACCATTCAATATCACAGTAATCCAAGTCTACGCCCCAACCAGTAACGCTGAAGAAGCTGAAGTTGAAAGGTTCTATGAAGACCTACAAGACCTTTTAGAACTAACACCTCAAAAATATATCCTTTTCATTATAGGGGACTGGAATGCAAAAGTAGGAAGTCAAGAAACACCTGGAGTAACAGACAAATTTGGCCTTGTAATATGGAATGAAGCAGGACAAAGGCTAATAGAGTTTTGCCAAGAGAACACACTGGTCATAGCAAACACTTTCTTCTACCAATACAAGAGAAGACTCTACACATGGACATCACCATATGGTCAACACCAAAATCAGATTGATTATATTCTTTGCAGCCAAAGATGGAGAAGCTCTATACAGTCACCAAAAACAATACTGGGAGCTGACTGTGGCTCAGATCATGAGCTCCTTATTGCCAAATTCAGACTTAAATTGAAGAAAGTAGGCAAAACCACTAGATCATTCAGGTATGACCTAAATAAAATCCCTTATGATTATACAGTGGAAGTGAGAAACAGATTTAAGGGCCTAGATCTGATAGATAGAGTGCCTGATGAACTATGGAATGAGGTTCATAACATTGTATAGGGGACAGGGATCAACACCATCCACATGGAAAAGAAATGCAAAAAAGCAAAATGGCTGTCTGGGGAGGGCTTACAAATAGCTGTGAGAAGAAGAGAAGCGGAAAGCAAAGGAGAAAAGGAAAGATATAAACATCTGAATGCAGAGTTCCAAAGAATAGCAAGAAGAGATAAGAAAGCCTTCCTCAGCGATCAATGCAAAGAAATAGAGGAAAACAACAGAATGGGAAAGACTAGGGATCTCTTCAAGAAAATCAGAGGTACCAAGGGAAAATTTCATGCAGAGATGGGCTCGATAAAGGACAGAAATGATAGGGACTTAACAGAAGCAGAAGATATTAAGAAGAGATGGAAGTATACACAGGAGAACTGTACAAAAAACATCTTCATGACCAAGATAATCTAGGTATGATCACTCACCTAGAGCCAGACATCCTGGAATGTGAAGTCAAGTGGGCCTTAGAAAGCATCACTATGAACAAAGCTAGTGGAGGTGATGGAATTCCAGTTGAGCTATTTCAAATCCTGAAAGATGATGCTGTGAAAGTGCTGCACTCAATATGGCAGCAAATTTGGAAAACTCAGCAGTGGCCACAGGACTGGAAAAGGTCAGTTTTCTTTCTGATCACAAAGAAAGGCAATGCCAAAGAATGCTCAAACTACCGCACATTTGCACTCATCTCACACGCTAGTAAAGTAATGCTCAAAATTCTCCAAGCCAGGCTTCAGCAATATATGAACCGTGAACTTCCTGATGTTCACGCTGGTTTTAGAAAAGGCAGAGGAACCAGAGATCAAATTGCCAACATCCAGTGGATCATGGAAAAAGCAAGAGAGTTCCAGAAAAACATCTACTTCTGCTTTATTGACTATGCCAAATCCTTTGACTGTGTGGATCACAATAAACTGTGTACAATTCTTCAAGAGATGGGAATACCAGACCACTTGACCTGCCTCTTGAGAAACCTATATGCAGGTCAGGAAGCAACAGTTAGAACTGGACACGGAACAACAGACTGGTTCCAAATAGGAAAAGGAGTACATCAAGGCTGTATATTGTCACCCTGCTTTTTTAACTTATATGCAGAGTACATCATGAGAAATGCTGGGCTGGAAGAAGCACAAGCTGGAATCAAGATTGCTGGGAGAAATATCAATAACCTCAAATATGCAGGTGACACCACCCTCATGACAGAAAGTGAAGAGGAATTGAAGAGCCTCTTGATGAAAGTGAAAGAGGAGAGTGAAAAAGTTGGCTTAAAGCTCAACATTCAGAAAACAAAGATCATGGCATCTGGTCCCATCACTTCATGGGAAATAGATGGGGAAACAGTGGAAACACTGTCAGACTTTATTTTTCTGGACTCCAAAATCACTGCAGATGGTAATTGCAGCCATGAAATTAAAAGACGCTTACTCCTTGGAAGGAAAGTTATGACCAACCTAGATAGCATATTCAAAAGCAGAGACATTACTTTGCCAACAAAGGTTCGCCTAGTCAAGGCTATGATCTTTCCTGTGGTCATGTATGGATGTGAGAGCTGGACTGTGAAGAAAGCTGAGTGCCGAAGAATTGATGCTTTTGAACTGTGGTGTTGGAGAAGACTCTTGAGAGTCCCTTGGACTGCAAGGAGATCCAACCGGTCCATTCTGAAGGAGATCAGCCCTGGGATTTCTTTGGAAGGAATGATGCTCAAGCTGAAACTCCAGTATTTTGGCCACCTCATGCTAAGGGTTGACTCATTGGAGAAGACTCTGATGCTGGGAGGGATTGGGGGCAGGAGGAGAAGGGGACGACAGAGGATGAGATGACTGGATGGCATCACTGACTCGATGGACGTGAGTCTGTGAACTCCGGGAGTTGGTGACGGACAGGGAGGCCTGGCGTGCTGTGATTCATGAGGTCTCAAAGAATCAGACAGGACTGAGCTACAGAACTGACTGATTGCATTGGTTTCTACCAAACATCAACATGAATCAGTCATAGGTTTACCTATGCCCTCCCTCCCCATCCTACCTCCCTCCCCATCCTTACACCTCCCTCTCCATCCCACCCTCTAGGATGTTACTGAACCCTGGCTTGAGTTCACTGAGTCATATGCCAAATTCCCACTGGCTATCTGTTTTACATTTGGTAGTGTATATTTCCATGTTACTGTCTCCACAGTTCTCACCCTCTCCTTTATGCTCCCCACTCCCAGTATGTCCATAAGTCTGTTTTCTTTGTCTGTCTTTATTACTGCTCTGCAAATAGGTTCATCAGTACCATCTTTCTAGATTTCATATATATGTGTTAATATATGATATTTGCTTTTCTCTTTCTGACTTACTTCACTCAGTATAATAGGCTCTAGGTTCATGCACCTCATTAGAACTGACTCAAATGTGTTTCTTTTAATGACTGAGTAATATTTCATTATATATATGTGCCACAACTTTATCCATTCAACTTTCGATGGACAACTAGATTGCTTCCATGTCCTAGCTATTGTAAATAGAACTGAAATGAACACTGGTGGGTACATGTTTCTTTTTAAATTTTGGTTTCCTCAAGGTATGTGCCTAGTAGTGGGATTGCTGGGTCATATGGTAGTTTTATTCCTAGTTTTTTTTTTTAAAGGAATCCGGTTGTGAAGAGTCAGACACAGCTGAGTGATTTCACTTTCACTTTTCACTTTCATGCATTGGAGAAGGAAATGGCAACCCACTCGGGTGTTCTTGCCTGGAGAATCCCAAAGATGGGGGAGCCTGGTGGGCTGCTGTCTATGGGGTCGCACAGAATCGGACATGACTGAAGCGACTTAGCAGCAGCAGCAGCAGCCATACCATTATCTTGATATATGGCTGTGTCAATTTACTCACACATCATTTTTAGTGCTATGAACTTTCAGTTCTTTTAATGTATCTTTTTTTTTTGAACCTGATTTTTTTTCTCTGATTCTTGTGTGTGTGTGTGTGTGTGTGTGTGTGTGTGTGTGTGCATGCACATGCATGTTTGTCCATGTTTCAAAGGGTGGATTTTTTTGATCTGGACAACCTCAGCTTACGCTGCTGTTTATGGAAGCTTTGGTGGGGTGGCTCCCATGCTGTGACTGTGCGTACTACATTCCATATTCCGAAGATCCCAACAATGCTTCTTGGTTGATGACTCAGTGTGTATTAGCCTAGTAAGCTAGTTAAATAATTTTCTTTTGACTTTTAAATACTCTTCTATTCTAGTTACTCTCAAGCCACAATACTTCAATTGCAATAGAAAGAAATCTAACTATGAGAGAAAATTCTCAAAAGCCTTTCCATATTATTCGTGTTTCCTTCTTTGGTGGTCAGCACATCAGCTTCAGTGTTGAAACGTTCTATATGCAGATTAAAACACTGAAGTTCATTTTCCTCTAAGGGCTGTAGTGTTACTGGGTTTTATGATCACAACATGCCACGTGAAGTAGGATATGTTCCTTCTCTTTTTTTAACCAGAGGAACAAGATATTCTTAAGAGGTTAGATGACTAACCTGAGTCATACATCAATTAAACAAGGGGTTCCATTTAGCACTCAGCTCTCCTGACAGTCTCTGCTTGGGGTTCAGGCTGCATTTTAATGTAGCTCTTAAATATGTATGACATAATTCTTAGACTGCCACACTGCCTGTCTTGTCCAGAGTCCCCATTCATCTCAATCTCTTGAATGCCTTATGTCCTAACTTTCCTTCTCTAAGCTTCAGTATTAAAAATAAGTTAAAAGTGCACAATATATATTGGACAGAATACACGATCAGATTTCAAAATGTATCTGAACTAAGAGAATCAATTGAGGGTCACTGAAGCACTTAGCAATTTCAGTCTTTAGGATACTGGATTACTGGCTTGTGGTTTGCTTTGAATATTTCCTCCCACTCATTGTTCTGTGAATACTTTCTCATTATTTACTGTGACTAAAATCATCAAGGGAATAATTGACATATTTTTGGAATTTTAATTGGTAATGATATACCCACACATTATAAAGCTATTTTCTATTGTGAAGCAATAAAGGTAGTGCTAATTGCCACTCACAAATGTACTCCAAAACACATTTCTAGCCTTACAGAAAATCTCTATTCCCTTCCCTTTGGATATGATGTACATATAGCCTAAATTTCTGTAACCAACATTTCTTTCTATGTTATCAGCTGTTAGTAGTGTATTCAAGAAATGGAGTATTGAGCAAAAGATTTCACAAGTTGCAAACAAGAAGCCCATAAGACATCTACCTATACATCATGAGGATATGTACCCCATGAGGATAAGTACCCCATAGGCTCTGACTGTAGATTGTAGTGATTGTTTGAATTTCAGAGATAAAAAGACATTAATTGAAAACAAATTGACACCTCACAAATTGAGAATATTAGATTCTATTATTGGGAGAGTGGATAATCAGAACATGGTGGGTATTTATCATGTAACGCTACGCAACGTTTAGAAGCGATCATTTGGCAGTACATGAAACACCAAACTTAGTTTTAAAATGCAGATTTGGGAAGAGGAGTAAGAACTAGAGCATACCCATAGAGTCTGGGGAAATTAAAAGCATTCATACACACTTTGACAGGATGCAAGGGAAATTTATACAGTCAAGGTCATGTATTGGTCATATTGGACTGAGTTCTTGGACAGAGGAAGGGAAATGGAGTGGGGATCAAGAATAAAACAGAGCCTGAAACTAATATAATATTGTATGGTAATTATAACTCCAAAACAATAATTAAGGGCTTTATATGGACCAAAGATGATATTGTGTCAATAGCTAAAGATCATGATTCACTCAGCTCTACCAGTAGACTAAAATTATATGCACAGTGTTGCTCTTCTAGGAGGACAACTGAACTGAGAGTCAGCAAACTTGATTCTACCACATGCTCTGCCATATTTGTTATTCTACTGCCTAAAGTACAAACTTAACAAAACCACATCAAGTTTTGGACCCAAATTACTTCTCTTTAAGTGCAGATGTTCACCATTATGCTTCGTAAGATTTCCTCAGGCTTTGATATAAATATAGTCTTTTGTTCATACATGCAGCGAGGGTTAGGCACGTATGTATGATTACTAGAAGTGATATATTTAATTTTAATGAAAAATTTGCTGGATAGGAACTTCCCAGGTAGTCCAGTGGCTAAGACTCCATGCCCCAGATGCCGGGGCCTGGGTTCAATCCCTTGTCAGAGAACTAGATCCCACATTGCACAACTAACAGTTTGCATGCTAAAAGATCCCATGGGCTGCAATGAACATTGAAGATCCTGCATTCTTCAATTAAGATCCAGCACAGCTAAAAAAATAAGAAACAAACCTTAATTTAAAAAAAAAAATGCTGGATACAAGTCTTTTTCTCTTTTAGTGATGAAAAGATATTGAATATGAGAAAAAGTGCTTTCCTAGTTTGTGCACAGGAACAATGCTGCTGATGTGCCTGGGTGCCTGGGCTTTGATGGTGATTTGTGGAAGCAAAAGAAACTGTGTTGTTGAAGTAAGGTACACACAGGCCTAAGGATCTTCCCACTCTAAGCATTAGGGTGGAGTCAAAGACTGAAATATATCTTCAGGAATTGTTCACCATCCAGGTAAGCTGTCAGAACAGATTTGCTTCCTGGAGGCACTCCTGACGGCTGGCTACTCTCTGCTTTGTCACTCACACCTGGTACCAGACCCTGGTTTCTGCTTGGTCCTTTGATCTGTTGCTGTTGACTCTATGTGGCTCTGATGCTTTGCTGATATATTAGTGGTAGTTGGTTGCTGCTGTCTACTCCCTAAGGGCTTCCCAGGTGGTGTAGCGGTAAAGAATCCACCTGCCACTGTAGGAGACAGGAGAAGTAGGTTCGATCCCTGGGTGGGGCAGATCCCCTGGAGGAGGACATGGCAACCCACTCCAGGATGCTTGCCTGGGATATCCCATGGACAGAGGAGCCTGGAGTGCTGCAGTCCATGGGGTTGCAAAAGAGTCGGACATGACTGTGCAAGCATGCACACACTCCCTAAAGGAAAGTCTAGATCCTAATCTAGTACCCTATAATCCTTTGTTGCCCCCATAATAATCCTCTGTTGCTGCCATTCTGCTTCATTTCCTTTTGCATTCTGGTTCTTGTTGGGTTAAGGGATGCATAATAGGCCCTTGATAAGAATGCTAAAAGAATCCCTGGAGTAGGAAGTGGCAACCCACTCCAGTATTGTTGTCTGCAGAATCCTGTGGGCAGAGGAGCCTGGTAGGCTACAGTCCGTGGGGCCACAAAGAGCTGGACATGACTGAGCAACTGAACACACACACAAGAATGAAGAAACTGTCCCTTCTGAGTCCAAATCTTAGATTGGCTTACTTACACCAACAATTCACATTTGTTACATTCCTATAGCACAGTATCCTCCCCTTGGCAGAAGAAAAACATGTCAGATAAAGAGCTGTTGCCACATCTAAATAAGCTTTTCTTAGACAAGATTTTCTCATGTGCGTATTTTCTTAAAATTTTAAAAGGGTTTAAATGCTTACTTTGTGACAACTTTGAATAAAATCTTGGGGAGTTTCTCTTTCCTTTATGACAGCTTCTCCATGAAAATCTCCATCGTCAAAGAGTGGGGAAGGAGACTTCTGATTTCAGTGACATAAAAGATGGATTTAACACAGGCCTACTCTTAGTAGAAATGGAAATCTAAATGCATATTAGCACAATCTTTCAACAATTTATATATGTAAATGCTGAGGTTAAAAAGAAGAAAAGGAAAGTCCGAATGCTTGCACCAGAGATGAAAGCTAGATCAGATCAGATCAGATCAGTCGCTCAGTTGTGTCCGACTCTTTGCGACCCCATGAACTGCAGCACGCCAGACCTCCCTGTCCATCACCAACTCCCGGAGGTCACCCAGACTCACACCCATCAAGTCAGTGATGCCATCCAGTCATCTCATCCTCTGTCGTCCCCTTCTCCTCCTGCCCTCAATCCCTCCCAGCATCAGAGTCTTCTCCAATGAGTCAACTCTTCGCATGAGGTGGCCAAAATACTGGAGTTTCAGCTTGAGCATCATTCCTTCCAAAGAAATTCCAGGATTGATCTCCTTCAGAATGGACTGGTTGGATCTTCTTGCAGTCCAAGGGACTCTCAAGAGTCTTCTCCAACACCACAGTTCAAAAGCATCAATTCTTCGGCACTCAGCCTTCTTCACAGTCCAGCTCTCACATCCATACATGACCACAGGAAAGACCATAGCCTTGACTAGGCGAACCTTTGTTGGTAAAGTAATGTCTCTGCTTTTGAATATGCTATCTAGGTTGGTCATAACTTTCCTTCCAAGGAGTAAGCGTCTTTTAATTTCATGGCTGCAGTCACCATCTGCAGTGATTTTGGAGCCCAGAAAAACAAAGTCTGACACTGTTTCCACTGTTTCCCCATCTATTTCCCATGCAGTGATGGGACCAGATGCCATGATCTTCGTTTTCTGAATGTTGAGCTTTAAGCCAACCTTTTCACTCTCCACTTTCACTTTCATCAAGAGGCTTTTTAGCCCCTCTTCACTTTCTGCCATAAGAGTGGTGTCATCTGCATATCTGAGGTTATTGATATTTCTCCCAGCAATGAAAGCCAGAGCAGTAAACAAATTAGCCAATGTCCCAGCAAACTGGGACCTAGCACTCTTGATTATAGGAACCTAGCCCCAGGGGCTGAATCTCTGATATTCATACAAGGATAGGAGGAAGGATCCGGGCTTCTGTAAGATGGGGAACTTGAGTGAAGACTCTTGCACCTGCTCAGTAGATTCAGTGTATTCTTCCTGACATTCTGGAGGTGGGGTGAAATCTCCTATGAGCAGTCCAAGCCACAGGTTGTGACATGTTTGAATTTTGTGATCAAATTTATATCTTGGCATGATGTGAAAATTCTCGAGGCAGGGAACTGATTATAAAAGTTATTCTCATACGGGTAAAACCTATGGAACTTGGTCAAAGCAAATACATCACCATTCTGCAGGGACTTTTCTCCAACTCAGACTCCACAGAGTCCCCAGAGTTAAGGCAATCCCTGGTAAAAATGAAAAACCATAGGTGGAGGTAACCCACCATGGAGGGCCAGACGGTATCTACTAAGAATTTGGGTAAAAAAAGTCTCAAAGATACTATGGAATACATATGCTTAAAATGCCTTAGGGATAAAGATAGGTTATAAACCAAAATAAAATAGAATACAGTGAGATTTAAAAGGAGGAAAGGACTAAAGGGTGAAGGGAGATTCTGAGCTATCATATTAAAATGTTTTTTCTCAAGTTTCATCATGTCCTCTCCTGTACTGTGCCGTGCTGAGTCTTGCCCAACTCTTTGCGACTCTATGGACTGTAGCCCACCAGGCTCTTAAGCTCATGGGGATTCTCCAGGCAAGAATACTGGAGTGGGTTGCCATTCCCTTCTCTAAGAGATCTTCCCAACCCAGGGACTGAACTACATCTCCCACATTGCAGGTGGATTCTCTACTGCCTGAGCCACCAGGGGAGACCAAGAATACTAGAATGGGTAGCCTATCCCTTCTTCAGGGGATCTTACCAACCCAGGAATTGAACCGGGGTCCTCTGCATTGCACGTGCATTTTTTTTACCAGCTGAGCTACCAGGGAAGCTTTTCATCATGTCCTACTATGTACTTACATTTGTAATGTAACTATATATAATGATAGCATAATTTAATATAGTCTATTATAATATATATGATATAGATTATATATATGTACTCTTGCCTGGAAAATCCCATGGATGGAGGAGCCTGGAAGGCTGCAGTCCATGGGGTAGCTGAGGGTCGGACATGACTGAGCGACTTCACTTTCACTTTTCACTTTCATGCATTAGAGAAGGAAATGGCAACCCACTCCAGTGTTCTTGCCTGGAGAATCCCAGGGACGGCGGGGCCTGGTGGGCTGCCGTCTATGGGGTTGCACAGAGTCGGACACGACTGAAGTGACTTAGCAGCAGCAGCAGCAACATGATATCAACATGAAGCCAAATCTATCCTAACAAATGCAACTAAAATTAATTTATAACAGAAAAAATTTCAATTCCATTCAATGGTTACCAGTTAACCAACTAGTTTTTTCTTTTTTTTTTTTTTTTCATACTGGAGGTCGTTACTCATAGTTACAAAAAATTTCTTAGAAAAGTCCAACCTTCTTTAAAGATCCAGATATCTTGCATATATTTCTCTTGAGTGAATATATTTCACAAAATTAATGTTTAATCAGACAACAGGTATTTCCACTCTCTAATACTAAAACATAAAGGAGTACTCACTTCATTGCAAAGTTGAAGTACGTGATGCTTTAGGTATTTTAAAATAAATTGTGTCATGGACAGTAGAAAATTTTAAGACCCTTCAATTACAAGCACTGCCTTTAATGGTGTTTTAGTGAGTGTTCTTGTATTTTATTTCATATTCAACTCTTTCATTCTAAATTCAGTGCTGTGATTACTACTTGCCTCTGTTGAATTTCAATGCTAGCCTTTCCAATTGTTTCCTAAATGCTCAATTCTTTCTTGTGTTCAGTAGATTTCTCATACTGTATATAATTCCAATCAACACTCCTCAGGGCCCTTTGCATTCTTAAAAATATCTTCTTTCTCAAAGTCAGAAATGGTTGCATTGTTTCCCTTCATAAACAGCATATTCTCTTGAGCATTTCAAATCAAATAATAAGTTGATAACTAGATTTGAGATGTTTCCCAGCTTCAATCTGATTTATCATAGTTGGCTGAATTTTTAGGAAAGTTTCCAGGAAAAAAATTAAAAATAAATTAAAAAGATAGAAAGCAAAACCCAAAGAACTTCTCTCCATAAAGACTAGCCAAGGAAACTCTAGAAACAAAAAAAAACAGTGTGACTTGAGGACAGAATTTTAACTCTTTTCTATAATTGAAAGTGAAAGTCGCTCAGTCATGTCCAACTCTTTGTGACCCCTTGGGTTATACAGTCTATGGAATTCTCCAGGCCAGAATACTGGAGTGGGTAGCCATTCCCTTCTCCAGGGGGTCCTCCCAACCCAGGGATCGAACCCAGGTCTCCCACATATCAGGAGGATTCTTTTCCAGTCACAAGAGAAGCCCAAGAATACTGGAGTAGGTAGCCTATCCCTACTCCAGCAGACCTTCCCAACCCAGGAATCGAACCTGGTCTCCTGCATTGCAGACTGATTCTTTATCAGCTGAGCTACAGGGAAGCGTTCCTATAATTAGATTGCCATTATCCCAATCAATGTTAATGTAATTAAAATCTTTCAAGATTGATATTTGAGCTTTTCTATGCTTTTTCACTCTTGAGTCTTAAGAAAAGTTATTCCCTTCAGTTTCTTTCCGGATTGTTTTCATGTAAAAAGTAGCATTTTCAAGATTGGGTGAGTCCCAACTTTTGAATGAGTAAAAGAGACAAAGAGTGAGAATAAGGGAAGACTGACAAACAGAGATATTGAGAGAAAGAGACAGAGAGATATTTTTGATAATAATATAATTAATATGTTAGTTTTGACCACTAATTACATTCCCTAATACTTGCTTGATTAACTACATATTTTCTTTCTGAGTAAACATAAAAAAGAAGACAGATTGAGTCTATATTTAAAGCTTTTCATGTATCACATTTATAACATGCTCAATGATTTAGAAATGCCCAAGTCAATGCTATGGTTTTTCCTGTGGTCATGTATGGATGTGAGAGTTGGACTGTGAAGAAGGCTGAGCACCGAAGAATTGATGCTTTTGAACTGTGGTGTTGAAGACTCTTGAGAGTCCCTTGGACTGCAAGGAGATCCAACCAGTCCATTCTGAAGGAGATCAGCCCTGGGATTTCTTTGAAAGGAATGATGCTAAAGCTGAAACTCCAGTACTTTGGCCACCTCATGGGAAGAGTTGACTCATTGGAGAAGACTCTGATGCTGGGAGGGATTGAGGGCAGGAGGAGAAGGGGATGACAGAGGATGAGATGGCTGGATGGCATCACTGACTCAATGGATGTGAGTCTGAGTGACCTCCGGGAGTTGGTGATGGACAGGGAGGCCTGGAGTGCTGCGATTCATGGGGTCACAAAGAGTTGGATGCGACTGGGCGACTGAACTGCACTGAAGGATGTGTTCAGGGCTAGTGAAGTGAAATTAACAAAAAATAAATCTAATTCCTGCCTTCAAGACACTTAGATTCTGGACTGAAGTCAAAGTAAAATATCAATGGTGGTGATGACTTAGTTACTAAGTTGTGTCCGACTCCTGCAGCCCCACAGACTGTAGCCTACCAGGCTCCTCTGCCCATGGGATTCTCCAGGCAAGAATACTGGAGTGGGTATCTCCTTCTCCAGGGGATCTTCCAGAGCCAGGAATTGAACCTGGGTCTCTTGCATTGCAGGCAAATTCTTTACCAACTGAGCTATGAGGGAAACCCCTAAAATATAGATAGAAAAAGCAAAGCATTACACCAATTGATTATATTATCTGTAGGATGCCAACACATCAGTATAAGTGTTCCTTTTTATCCTTGTTCTTTAAAGACTTAGTATATTCAAACCTCTATGTTGGCTTCACATGTCACATAGTCTTTCTTGGTTTATAATTAGAGGGCACAAGCTTATGGCCAGATAATATGCCTTGTGAGATTTATAGAACAATATTTAAAATTTTAATTGTTTGTCAAATATATGTACTATTGATTCCATGTGTAAAACCAATGATCAGATCAAATCAGATCAGTCGCTCAGTCGTGTCCGACTCTTTGCGACCCCATGAACTGCAGCACGCCAGGCCTCCCTATCCATCACCAGCTCTCGGAGGTCACTCAGACTCATATCCATCGAGTCAGTGATGCCATCCAGCCATCTCATCCTCTGTCGTCCCCTTCTCCTCCTGCCCCCAATCCCTCCCAGCATCAGAGTCTTCTCCAATGAGTCAACTGTTCGCATGAGGTGGCCAAAATACTGGAGTTTCAGCTTTAGCATCATTCCTTCTAAAGAAATCCCAGGGCTGATCTCCTTCAGAATGGACTGGTTGGATCTCCTTGCAGTCCAAGGGACTCTCAAGAGCCTTCTCCAACACCACAGTTCAAAAGCATCAATTCTTCGGTGCTCAGCCTTCTTCACAGTCCAGCTCTCACATCCATACATGACCACAGGAAAGACCATAGCCTTGACTAGGCGAACCTTTGTTGGCAAAGTGATGTCTCTGCTTTTGAATATGCTATCTAGGTTGGTCATAACTTTCCTTCCAAGGAGTAAGCGTCTTTTAATTTCATAGCTGCAGTCACCATCTGCAGTGATTTTGATAGCAAGAGGAACTCTGCTGCTGCTACTGCTGCTAAGTTGCTTCAGTCGTGTCTGACTCTGTGTGACCTCATAGACGGTAGCCCAACAGGCTCCCTCGTCCCTGGGATTCTCCAGGCAAGAACACTGGAGTGGGTTGCCATTTCCTTCTCCAATGCATGAAAGTGAAAAGTGAAAGGGAAGTCGCTCAGTCGTGTTTGACGCTCAGCGACCCCATGGACTGCAGCCCACCAGGCTCCTCTGTCCATGGGATTTTCCAGGCAAGGGTACTGGAGTGGGGTGCCATCGCCTTCTCCAAAGAGGAACTCTACTCAATGCTAAAACAAAGTGACCTAAATGGGATGGAAACCCATAAAGGAGGGGATATATACATATACATAGGGGGCTTCCTTGGTGGCTCAGTGGCAAAGAATCCGCCTGTGATGCAGGAGACCTGGGTGAACCCCTGGGACTGGATGATCCCCTGGAGGAGGGCATGGCAGTCCACTCCAATATTCTTGCCTGGAGAATCTCATGGACAGAGGAGCCTGGTGGGTTACAGTTTATAGGGTCACAAGGAGTCAGGCACAACTGAAGCAACTGAGCATGCATGCTAATGATAGGTGATTCACTTTGCTGTACAGTAGAAACTAACATGACATTGTAAAGTAACTATATTCCAACAAAATTTAAAAAATAATAAAAAACAGAGAATTTAACAATTTTCTGATTTCTGTATTTTCTCAAAGATATCAAAGATCCGTGGACAAGAAGTCTGCAATTTCACAAAGGAATACTTAGTTATAGACGAGTAAGGACTGCTTCTTTAGACTGGGTTTACCTGTAGCTTCTACCTGGTCTGCTTTAACTCTTTATATTAATTGCCTACAGTCCCATGGATTCACAAACCTATACACTAGAATTACTTGGAGAGCTTTTCAGTTCAGTTCAGTCACTCGGTCATGTCTGACTCTTTGCAACCCCATGAACCGCAACACGGCAGGCCTCCCTGTCCATCACCAACTCCCGGAGTTTACCAAAACTCATGTCCATTGAGTCGATGATGCCATCTAACGATCTCATCCTTTGTCGTCCCCCTTCTCCTCCAGCCCTCAATCTTTCCCAGCATCAGGGTCTTTTCCAATGAGTCGGCTCTTCGCATCAGGTAGCCAAAGTATTGGAGTTTCAGCTTCAACATCAGTCCTTCCAGTGAACACCCAGGACTGATCTCCTTTAGAATGGACTGGTTGGATATCCTTGCAGTCCAAAGGACTCTCAAGAGTCTTCTCTAACACCACAGTTCGAAAGCATCAATTCTTCGGCACTCACCTGTCTTTATAGTCCAACTCTCACATCCATACATGACCACAGGAAAAACCATAGCCTTGACTAGATGGACCTTTGTTGGCAAGTAATGTCTCTGCTTTTTAATATGCTGTCTAGGTTGGCCATAACTTTTCTTCCAAGGAGTAAGTGTCTTTTAATTTCATGGCTACAGTCACCATCTGCAGTGATTTTGGAGCTCCCCAAAATAAAGTCAGCCACTGTTTCCACTGTTTCCCCATCTATTTGCCTTAGGAAGTATCACTGCAAACAAAGCTAGTGGAGGTGATGGAATTCCAGTTGAGCTATTTCAAATCCTAAAAGATGATGCTGTAAAAGTGCTGCACTTAATATGCCAGCAAATTTGGAAAATTCAGCAGTGGCCACAGGACTGGAAAAGGTCAGTTTTCATTCTGATCCCAAAGAAAGGCAATGCCAAAGAATGCTCAAACTACCACACATTTGCACTTATCTCACACGCTAGTAAAGTAATGCTCACAGTTCTCCAAGCCAGGCTTCAGCAATATGTGAACCGTGAACTTGCAGATGTTCAAGCTGGTTTTAGAAAAGGCAGAGGAACCAGAGATCCAATTGCCAACATTCACTGAATCATTGAAAAAGCAAGAGAGTTTCAGAAAAACATCTACTTCTGCTTTATTGACTATACTAAAGCCTTTGACTGTGTGGATCACAATAAACTGGAAAATTCTAAAAGAGATGGAAATACCAGATCACCTGAACTGTCTCTTAAGAAACCTGTATGCAGGTCAGGAAGCAACAGTTAGAACTGGACATGGAACAACAGACTGGTTCCATATAGGAAAAGGAGTATGTCAAGGCTGTATATTGTCACCCTGCTCATTTAACTTATATGCAGAGTACATCATGAGAAACGCTGGACTGGAAGAAGCACAAGCTGGAATCAAGATTGCCAGGAGAAATATCAATAACCTCAGATATGTAGATGACACCACCCTTATGGCAGAAAGTGAAGAAGAACAAAAGAGCCTCTTGACGAAAGTGAAAGAGGAGAGTGAAAAAGTTGGCTTAGAGCTTAACATTGAGAAAACTAAGATCATGGCATCTGGTCCCATCACTTCATGGCAAATAGATGGGGAGACAGTGGAAACAGTGGCTGACTTTATTTTGGGGGGCTCCAAAATCACTGCAGAACTTTTAAAATTATGGAAATCCAGATTTCCCTAATACTGGGTCCAATATAGGTTGGAATTTATGGGTTCCTTAGAGAATGGTGATCAGTATGAATGTATATTTAGTGTTAGTTGCTCAGTCGTGTCTGACTCTTTGTGACCCCATGAACTGTAGCCTACAAGGCTCCTCTGTCCATGGAATTTTCTAGGCAAGAATTCTAGAGTGGCTAGCCATTCCCTTCTCCAGGGGATCTTTCCAACCCAGGAATCAAACCCAGGTCTTCTATATTGCAGGAGGATTCTTTACCTCCTGAGCCCCTAGGAAGTCCAAATGTGTATTTAAATAAACCCCAAATAATAAACCAGTGGTTCTGTGTAACCACAGTAGAGAATCATTGTAACACTTGAGGTTTTACCCACTGCTTTATCTTTCCAATGGTATAACCATTAAACAAGAGTGTTTCTTTCTACTTCTGTTCTCTTCTGGGGTTTAGTTGAAGCATTAACATAGACCACATTGCTTAGTATTTGTTGAGAGTGAAAAAAACCATGGGATCTGGGCACAGTTTGAAGTCTAGAGCCTCTTTCTATTTTGTCTTTGTGTCCAAAGATGACCAGCTTCAAGGGAAATGAGCCTGCTTAATTAACTCATAGCTAATTGGTGTATTTATTAGTTTATGATACAAAGTTTAAAATGAAAACAGAGCTTGCAAGCAGAAGGGAAGAAGTTTGTCCTTGAGTCAGCAAATCCTTTCCTCAAGATGAAAGCTAATGTTGGAAGTCAGATCAGATCAGATCAGTCACTCAGTCATGTCCGACTCTTTGCGACCCCATGAATAGCAGCATGCCAGGCCTCCCTGTCCATCACCAACTCCCGGAGGTCACTCAGATTCACATCCATTGAGTCAGTGATGCCATCCAGACATCTCATCCTCTGTCGTCCCCTTCTCCTCTTGCCTCCAGTCCCTCCCAGCATCAGAGTCTTCTCCAATGAGTCAACTCTTTGCATGAGGTGGCCAAAGTACTGGAGTTTCAGCTTTAGCATCATTCCTTCCAAAGAAATCCCAGGGCTGATCTCCTTCAGAATGGACTGGTTGGATCTCCTTGCAGTCCAAGGGACTCTCAAGAGTCCTCTCCAACACCACAGTTCAAAAGCATCAATTCTTCGGCACTCAGCTTTCTTCACAGTCCAACTCTCACATCCATACATGACCACAGGAAAAACCATAGCCTTGACTAGATGAACCTTTGTTGGCAAAGTAATGTCTGCTTTTGAATATGCTATCTAGGTTGGTCATAACTTTCCTTCCAAGAAGTAAGCATCTTTTAATTTCATGGCTGCAGTCACCATCTGCAGTGATTTTGGAGCCCCCAAAAAGTAAAGTCTGACATTGTTTCTACTGTTTCCCCATCTTATTTCCCATTAAGTGATGGGACCGGATGCCATGATCTTCGTTTTCTGGATGTTGAGCTTTAAGCCAACTTTTTCACTCTCCTCTTTCACTTTCATCAAGAGGCTCTTCAGTTCCTCTTCACTTTCTGCCATAAGGGTGGTGTCATTTGCATATCTTAGGTTATTGATATTTCTCCCAGCAATCTTGATTCCATTGGAAGTCAAGTTATGGTCAAAAAGCTGTTTTGTGAACCTGGAATCAGAACAAAGAAAGTGAAGTCAATTGCCAGACTTGTTGGACTGATGATCCTCTCACTACAACCACAAAACCTGCCTGGCATGTTTGGTTGGATTTGGTTTTTCCCAAACCTCCTCAACTGCGTTAGCTGATGCTTGTTTGTACTGAATCCCCTCAACAGATGGCCCTTCCTATCCAACAGGATACAGTTTTGTTAGTTTAATTTCAAGTATAAAATCTGCCCTTACATTCTGTGGGCATCTCACAATAAACCTCTATCATAATACTAAATATTATGAATTAGCTATAATACTAAAATATTATGAATTAACTTTTCATGAATGAGTATGTTTCATGCTCTATTGAAGTGACAGTTCCCCCTAGGGAAAATTACAGCATTATACTTGATGTGTGTGTGTGTGTGTGTGTGTGTGTGTGTTAGTTGCTCAGTCGTGTCTGACTCTTTGTGACCCCATGGACTGTAGCCCACCAATTTCCTCTGTCCATAGGATTTTCCAGGTGAGAATTGACTAGAGTGGGTTGCCATTTCCTCCTCCAGGGGATCTTCCCCGCCCAGGGATAGAACCTGTGTCTCCTGCACTCTAGGCAGTTTCTTTACCACTGTATCACGTGGGAAGTTCTTTTATCCTTGATAATTCTCTTCAATTATCACATCTTCAAGCTGCCGTCAAGTCAGATTTCACACTTAGGGGAAGAATCAAATAACTCCTTACCTATTTTTAGAAACTGGTATATTATCTAATCGATCTGATTTCGGTGTTGACCATCTGGTGATGTCCATGTATAGAGTCTTCTCTTGTGTTGTTGGAAGAGGGTATTTGCTATGACCAGTGCATTTTCTTGGCAAAACTCTATTAGTCCCATCACTGCGTGGGAAATAGATGGGGAAACAGTGAAAACAGTGTCAGACTTTGTTTTTCTGGGCTCCAAAATCACTGCAGATGGTGACTGCAGCCAGGAAATTAAAAGACGCTTGCTCCTTGGAAGGAAAGTTATGACCAACCTAGATAGCATATTCAAAAGCAGAGACATTACTTTACCAACAAAGGTTCGCCTAGTCAAGGCTATGGTCTTTCCTGTGGTCATGTATGGATGTGAGAGCTGGACTGTGAAGAAGGCTGAGTGCCGAAGAATTGATGCTTTTGAACTGTGGTGTTGGAGAAGACTCTTGAGAGTCCCCTGGACTGCAAGAAGATCCAACCAGTCCATTCTGAAGGAGATCAATCCTGGAATTTCTTTAGAAGGAATGATGCTAAAGCTGAAACTCCAGTATTTTGGCCACCTCATGCGAAGAGTTGACTCATTGGAGAAGACTCTGATGCTGGGAGGGATTGAGGGCAGGAGGAGAAGGGGACGACAGAGGATGAGATGGCTGGATGGCATCACTGACTCGATGGATGCAAGTCTGAGTGACCTCCGGGAGCTGGTGATGGACAGGGAGGCCTGGCGTGCTGCGGTTCATGGGGTCGCAAAGAGTCGGACACGACTGAGCGACTGATCTGATCTGATCTGATATTATCTAATTTATATGTATACACACATACATATCTATAATTATATTTATAGATATATAACATCTCATGATATTATTATCTTCTTTTTATAAATAAGGAATTCAGCTAAGAGAAGCTAGATACATTGATCAAGTCTGCAGCTCAGATAGCAGCAAAGACTGAATTTAAGAATCCAGCTCTGACCTTGAATTCCACCTGTGAGTGTTTGTCAGAGACATAAACTGCATGAGATTGTCTTCTGATAAATATACTATGATCAATAAAAGGGTCAGTTGTTTGATATATGTTGAAAAAGTTATATTCATCACTCAATCATTTTCCTAAAGTCTCTACTTATTTTCATTTGCTGTTTATAGAGGTTTCAGAAATGGAGTGGATTTTAGTTGTCTCAAGTATTTAATGCTTGGCAGTCAGTACCTCAATAAATATCTCACATGAGAAGTAAAGGGAATTTTAGGGAAAGAATCAAATACCTCCTTAGCTACTTATAGGAGCTGTTACATTATCTCATTCATATATACACAATATACAAATCTACATGTATATATAGAAGAAGTATAGTGGAATTTTGACTCTGTGGCTAAACTTACCAGGTGTAAATAGCTAAAGGTCAGTTTAATCCTTCTCTTTTCTCTTTATTCAAAATGCAAACAGTATAAAATCAAATACAATGTAAAGTTATTGTTGCCTGGAAAGGAGCCAGAGGAAGTATTTGCTATTTAAAATGATTCATTATGAACGGATTAGAAAAATAAGAATCATTTTGTTGTTTTACACACACACACACACACACACACATACGTAAATACGTAAAACAACTTTCCAGGGGGATGAAAATTTTTCCTTAATAAAGTTTGTGGATGGCTGTAAACACGTATGTGTGTGTGTGTGTGTGTGTGTGTGTGTGTGTGTGTGTGTGGTATGTGTGTCTAACTCTCTGCAATCCCATGGACTGTAGCTCACCAGGCTCCTCTGTCCAGGGACTTCTGCAGGCAAGAATACTGGAGTGGGTTGCCATGCCCTCCTCCAGGGGATCTTCCTAACCCAGGGATCGAACCCAGATCTTACACATTGCAGGTGGATTTTTTTACTGTCTGACCCAGCAGGGAAGCCCAAAAGTGTATATAAGGCTGAGCAATTTCATATCAGGCAATCAAGAAACTCAGGTTGGGAATATGTGGGGCTGGAATCATACCCATTTCACCTGAGTCATGGTCCTTTAGCCTTGTAGCACTATTAGTCAAGGTGCTGAAGCAGAGGAAGCAAACCTCACCATCTTCCGTTGTACAGCAGATCTGTTCTTAACAACTGGAGAGAAGTCTTAGGAAAATATGACTGTCATAGTGTTCCTGACACTCCACAGGTGGCTCTTCTTCTTTTACCCTGTTTTTCCTATTTGAAATGTCCAGTGTAGATATACGTGGTCCCAGATGAGGTCAAATGATGCTGGAAATTGGATTGACGTCTCTAATGTACCATTTTATACTGCAGTTCTTGGACCAGGGTGCACCGTCACCCCATTGTCCCCACCCCAAGTCCTCCCTTATTGAATATCAGCACTCACTAACATTCTCCTTGGGTAATACAGTCTCCTTGGGCTTCCCTGGTGGCTCAGATGGTAAAGAATCTGCCTGCAGTGTGGGAGACCTGGGTTCGATCCTTGGGTCAGGAAGATACCCTGGAGAAGGGCCTGGCAACCCACTTCATTATTCTTGCCTGGAGCATCCCATGGACAGAGGAGCCTGGCAGGCTACAGTTTATGGGGTCACAAAGAGTTGGAAAACTTTCCTTAATTTTCATTTGGAATTTTATTTTTACAGTTTATTTTCCATAATTGTGCCTATTACAGCATTTTATCTGCATGTGGCAAAGTGGCATATTTATTACCTATACAGAGTGTCCTCCTCCAAAGTCATCTTTTCCCTTGGTATTCCTTAGGCAGCTAATTAATTGCTAAGCACTGAGGTCTAGTTCTTTAATTTTTATTTTCTGTTCATCTTCTTATTAAACCTATTGAAGAAAATCTTTTAAAATATTCTGAATTCTATAAAGAATTGATTTAAAAAAAAACTTAAAAAAAGACAACTCAAAAAAAAAAAAAAAAAGAATCAATGAAGGCCTTGCTGAAGTCCATGGGGTCACAGAGTCAGACATGACTGAGGGGCTGAAGTGAACAGAACTTGATTGTTGATCCTTACTAGTTTTATGATTTGCCTAATTATGATAATCCTTAGTCATATAATACAAAATTCTAAACATTTCTCCCCCATGCCCCAAGGAGTATAAAGTTGATCTTACATGGTATCAGGGAGGGTCCACAAATTAGCATTTTTAACACAATGCATTGGGAATGTCTCATTCAGCTATTATGGTTGAGGAATTTAGAGATATTAAGTTGGGGAAAGAGCTAACACTTATTTAGTGACTACTATGTACAGACTTGGAGAAGGAAATGGCAACCCACTCCAGTGTTCTTGCCTGGAGAATCCCAGGGACAGGAAGCCTGGTGGGCTGCTGTCTCTGGGGTCACACAGAGTCGGACACGACTGAAGCGACACAGCAGCAGCAGCAGCATGTACAGACTAGCACATTATGCACATAGCATATTCAAAAGCAGAGACATTACTTTGCCAACAAAGGTTCGCCTAGTCAAGTCTATGGTCTTTCCTGTGGTCATGTATGGATGTGAGAGTTGGACTGTGAAGAAGGCTGAGCACCGAAGAATTGATGCTTTTGAACTGCGGTGTTGGAGAAGACTCTTGAGAGTCCCTTGGACTGCAAGGAGATCCAACCAGTCCATTCTGAAGGAGATCAGCCCTGGGATTTCTTTGGAAGGAATGATGCTGAAGCTGAAACTCCAGTACTTTGGCTACCTCATGCGAAGTGTTGACTCATTGGAGAAGACTCTGACGCTGGGAGGGATTGGGGGCAAGAGGAGAAGGGGACGCCAGAGGATGAGATGGCTGGATGGCATCACTGACTGGATGGACGTGAGTATGAGTGAACTCCAAGAGTTGGTGATGGACCGGGAGGCCTGGTGTGCTGTGATTCATGGGGTCACAAAGAGTTGGACACGACTGAGCAACTGATCTGATCTTATATATATATAAAACTTTGTTAAACAGACCCAGCTCCATGAGGCAGACATAAGTATTTTTGATCAGTGGACAAGGACAATAAAGTTGAGACTTGTAAGACAGCTTGCCAGGTTAAGAGCCTGACTTTAATGCCAATGCATCTGCCATCACCTTGTCACTATTTCTGTAAATATTTATATGTTATTTTTTAAAAAATTATTTACCAAAAAGGTTATTACATATATTCTCTAGATATAGATACTTTCTTTATTTTTGTCTTGTGGCATATGTTCTCTACATACAGATATTTTCCCTGCTTTTGAGCATTTTGATCCCATCCTTCAATATTCACCATGCCCCCAAATTACCCTCCTGATGGTCCTGCTATTTTTTAATTACATGAATGAGCATAAGTATATTGAGAATAATATAAATAAAGCTGTTTTGCTCTCTTGCAGGTGGCTTAAATTATGCTCGGATCCCACTGCCTTCAGATAAGAATTCCTAGTAATGTCAGTCATGTAATGCACAAGAAGGCATATTCTGTTAACTACACTAGAGGCCCCAGTGATTGGATCTCAAGGGGAAGGAATGATAATAGCATCCCCGTAATCACCCCAGCCTGCATCAGCGAGACAGAGGCCATTTATTAGGCACCCTCAGTGTGTGTGGTGTTACACAGGCACTTGGTCCACATCATGTCTCTTCAATATAGGTTTGACTTGATGTGTGAGAAACTCATAACAGTGTCTGCGGATATTAATCCTTTTTACACAAATGTTTGCTTTCATCATTTTCATTTTCATCATCATCATCATTCTCTCATTTAAAGTCTTCAATAATCATTGGATACAGATATTATTATTCTCATTTTGTGGGTGAGGAAATTGAAGCTATTGAGGCTGAATTACTTGCCTGGTGAATGAATAGTAGAGAATGAATTTCAACGCAGGTGTATTTAATTTCTAAGACCGTTTTCTTCCTGCTCAGCCTCACTATGTCCCATGGTGGAAATGGCCACAAGAAAAAGATGTTTCCCTGCTTTTGACCTTCACAAGGTGCGAATACCTTCCTGCCTTCCCTTGGGGAGCGTGTCACACGAGGGGAAATAATCCAGAATCCATGGCTGATGTCACTGCATAGACTGCTGTTCAGAGATGTCCCCGCGGCTTTGTGGAGGAAGTATCTGGGTTCCTGGGGGACCTTCTGAGTGTCTCAGATATTTTGATTGCTCTGCTTATCCCAGGGAAGATAACCACTAATTCCTGTCTTCCCTGAGGCATCCGATTTTCTGCCCAGAACTGGGCTCGGTTTCTATAAAGGCTCATCTTGTTCCCTCCTCTGTTCCTTGTCATCACTTCTTCTGAACCTGACACCAGCTGTGTGCCCTCTATTGTCCTGTCATATTCATTGATCTCCCTAAGAAATCAAACTGTCCCTCTAATTCCCCTGTCTGATCTTCACTTGCCAGAACTTACTGACAAAATTGTCCCCCCGAAAAAGAAAACTATAGTCTATTCATCTCAGCCCTCAGAGCCTCAAATGCTATAGCGTCAGTACACAGCTTTCGCTACATTTTAAACTTTATGGCCTCGTTGAAAATGAAAGCTGTTTTCAGATAACTGACCTGACCTCCAAAGGGTGTATGAGAACACAACAAAAGTAAACCTAAGGATTAAAGAAGTTTATAAAGAGAAGCATAAAACCTTTCCACTGGAACTTTCATTTTTCAACAGAAATAGACAGGGTGCACTTTGTGATTCATAAATATTCAAATCCAAACTGATGACTAATTTTCCCCTCTTGTTTGTTGAAGCATGATGATGGAAAATTATAAAATCTTCAGTGTAGTTTAACAAGCTCACAGTCAATCTGTGGTCATTTCCTTTTCTGTTTAAGAATCTTAGTAAGTTCTCCATTCCTTGAAGACACTGTTCCTGTTCTTCCATCCCACAATGTTGCTGTAAATGCATGACTTCTTTGCCAAAACTAGGTCTTATTTTTAGAACGAGTACATGCTCAATTCATTATGTATCTGTCCAACTACTCATTCTTTCATTTATAAATTATTTCATTATTCAGCACTAACCCTGTGCTAGGAGCTTGTATTTGTCAATGTCTTATCAGGATAACATGAATTATGCTAGGCCTTTCAAGCAGAGAGAATCCAACATGGGAAATAAACTAAAAACATATTGAATTCTCGCTGCAGTATCATTTACAATAGTCAAGGTATGGGAACAGTCATGTGTTTCATTAATGGAGGAATGCATGAAGAAGATGTAAAACACACACACACACACACATATATGCATTTATTATTTAGCCATAAAAGAAGGATATCCTGCCTTTCAAAAAATGTGGAGGGTAGATCTTGAGGGAATTATGCTAAATGATATAATTCAAACATTAAAAGAAAAATGCTGTATCATCTCATTTATATGTTGAATCTGAGCAAACTTAAATTATGGAAACAGAGAACAGATGGTGCTTACCAGAGATGGGGCATGGGGAGGGAGGGGGCAAAATGAGTGAAGGCATTCAAAACTTTTAGTTATAAGATAAATTAGTAATAAGGATGTAATATATAGCATGGTGGAGAAGGCAATGGCACCCCACTCCAGCGCTCTTGCCTGGAAAATCCCACAGACAGAGGAGCCTAGTGGCCGCAGTCCATGGGGTCGCTAAGAGTCGGACAGGACTGAGCGACTTCACTTTCACTTTTGACTTTCATGCATTGGAGAAGGAAATGGCAACGCACTCCAGTGTTCTTGCCTAGAGAATCCCAGGAACGGGGGAGCCTGGTGGGCTGCCATCTATGGGGTCACACAGAGTCGGACACGACTGAAGCGACTTAGCAGCAGCAGGGCAGATATAGCATGGTGAAACTATAGTCGACAATATTGCATTGCATATTTGCAAATTCTTAAGAGAAGAGATTTTAAGAGTTCTTATCATAAGAAAAAAAAGTGTTAGGTTTGTGAAGCAATAGCTGCAACTAACTTATTTTGTGATATGTATTACATCAAGTCATGTTGTACTCTTTGGATTCATACAATATTTAACATTGGTTATATCTCAATAATGGAGAAGGAAATGGCAACCCACTCCAGGATTCTTGCCTGGAGAATTTCATGGACAGACGAGCTTGGTAGGCTATAGTCCATGGGGTTGCAAAGAGTCAGACATGACTGAGTGACTAATACACACACAATCAAATACATATCTCAATAAAAATGAGAACAAAGTTTTTAAAAAGATTGGAAGAATCAAAATAGCAACAGAGGAAAACAATTGCTTGCTTAGAATTGAGAGCTGCTGCCACCTTGGGGGCTGAAGGCTAGGAGCCTGGCCCGTGTGGAGTGTGGGTTGCCAAGGCCTCTGTGAGTATTGGCATCTAGCATCATGGTCTGCAGCTAAGCAGGAAACAAGAAGCTCCCTCTCCTGCTCATGCTGCTAAAAGTTTCCTAGAGGCTCTGGGGGATGCAAACTTCCCATAGCCTTGCTGCAAGGCTTCAGACTGACTATTCTTCCCTCCACCTATCACCCCACTACCCTACCCCCTGCTTGGCTAACTTTTCCATTTCCAAGAAATTGGATTTCTTTGAAACATCCAGCATAAGACTGTCATATCGAGAAGCCCTAGTTTAATTACCCTTTCTCTGTCTGTTGTATTCTATCTACTATTGCCATGTATCATGGTGTATCTGACCTGTGTGCTTGGGTCTATCCTACTGAGCTGTCCTAACTGAACTGAGCTTCCGAAGGTGGTGTCTTTTTGTTGTTGCTGTTTATAGCCTCTCAACTAGCACAAAACCTATTAATTCTCAATTAATGTTTGCAAATTTTATTTTAGTTGAATTGAGATCTGCAAATGCACAGAACTGTGGTTATATCTTGAAGCATTGGGGTCAGGAACTAGAAGGTCCTGCAGGCGAGGGGAAGTGATAGTCTTCAGTAGGGGCTCAGCATATTGATTTTAGCCTAACTCGTCAACGACCACTCTTCTTTTCTCACTTGGGACGTGGGAGTGTTATTTTATCTTACTTTATTGTGGAGGTGGGGCTTTTTCCAGCTTAAAAAGCATTCTTTTCAGAGCTTCTGAAGGTGTCTGGCTGACAGGCTGGCTGAGGTTTTATAATCAACCATTTATAATCATGAAATGTTCTAATTATAAAAAGTAATGTAGTCAGACATTCTAAATTGTGTTCCCGTTCACTTTGCCAAGTACCTTTTCAAAACCTTTTTGCTTTGGCATCCTACTAAAATTTTTTTTCTGTAATTCTCATTTTACAATGCAGAAAACCAAGACTCTAACTTCAGAAACAATACAGCTTAGAACGCATTTAAAGGACAAGGGATTCAAGGTAAATCATAAATGAATACTCTGCCTACCAAATTGAACCTCGAGTTTTTCCTCCTGGACAAATGCTTCAGAACAACAGAGTTAGATGCCTCTCTGGCTGAAGGTAAAATGACAGTGATAACCCAGTACTCCTTCCTTACTTGAGAAATGGGCTTTCTGTTCCTCCCATAAACCCTCATTCTCAAGATCGAGGCCAGTGGGACCCAGACTAGTGGATTTCAAGCCAAATATCTCAGATTCTTGAGGACACCTAAAGGTCAGCCAGGAGAAAGTTGGCAGGATTTCATCTGCTGCAGCCTCACCCACCTTTACCCTCAGTAGATTGGCTTACCTTTTAAGTACCTTTCAATCTCTATAAAGCTTCATTTATCAAAGGAATCTCTCTACTAAACATTGGGAAAAAACACTGATATCTCCACAAATATTAGGAGAATGTACAGTTGCTGAAAAGGCTTCTTGAAGGAAAAGTCCATGCCTAGACTCAGAGAACCTCTCTTTTGATTTTTATTTTTTCATCTTCCAGTTAGATGTGAGGCTTTGAACAAGTTGCTTGACCTCTCTGGATCTTAGCTTTCTCATCTTGGATATTGTGCTTTCATAACTGGTCTGCAAATTATAATATTCCATTCAGACAAGCATTATTAATGTTTTCCAGAGAATGGGTCAGTAAATTAATGAAATTCTAGAGGAACAACACAAATATGTCATTGTTGATAAACTTTTTTGAATGCTTACTGTGATGTTTAATTTTATTTATCAACCTGATGGGGCCACGGGATACCCAGATAGTTGGTAAACTTTTTTATGTTGTTTCTGCAAGGGATGTTTTTGGATGACATTAACATTTAATCAGTGGGCTTGAAAAAGAGCAGATTGCCTTCTATAACGTGAGTGGGCCTCAGTTAATCAGCTGAAGGCTTGAAGAGAATGAAAGACTGTCCTTTTTATTTCATCTGCACTGTCTTTGAATGGGAACATTAGCTCTTCCTGGTTCTCTAGGAGTTTCTGGCCCTTGACAAGAACTGGGATATTGGCATTTCTGATTTTAAACTTGCCACTCTGTAATTGTGTGAGCCAATTCTTCATGATAGATACAGATAGCTAGATAGATAGATGCCCCGTTGGTTCTGTTTCTCGGGAAAACGCTGGCTGATACACCCATTGAGGTGATCTTGGAATATTTTCAAAATTCTTTCACACTCTTGCCTCCACCAAGTGAAGCCTAGTTTCCATGTGAGCTGGACTTAGAGACTTGCTTCTAATGAATGAAATATAGTGGAAGTGAGAGTGTGGCAAAGTGAAAAAAGGCACTGATTCTTCTTCTTGATCATTTTTTCTAGGGACAGCAGCTGCCATGTCTTGAGAACATTCAAGCAGCCCAATGCAGAATTTCACATAATAACGAACTGAGGCCTCCAACCAACAGTTATGCGAACCATCTTGGAAGTAGACTCTCAGTTCCTGAGAGGTAAAGCCTTCGGAAGATTATCTGATGGTCAGAAGATGAAGATGATGACCCTGAAGATGATTCAGAAGATGACCCTGGTGGTCATCATCACTGCAACTTTATGAGTGATCCTGAGCCAGAACCATTCAATTCAGCTGTTCCTAGATTCCTGATCCATAGAAAGTACATTAGACAACAAACTTACTGTTTTTAAGCCAGTGAGTGTTAGGATACTTCATTTTGCAACAGTCTATAAATAATACACCTGCATTGAACACATTGTGTTGCCTGGACTCCCCATCCCTAGATAGGGTTGTGAATAGTTATTAGGAGAGACTGTCAGCAAGGGAAATTTTCCCTCTGTTTTCCATTTGCACCAGGATATGGGAGAGTGGCCAACATCCAGTAAACCTGGACCAGAATTCAAGGTGCCCTTGTTCATCTGGGCAGAAAGTCAAGACAACCCAAAAGAGGGTCAATGAGGGCAAGGACAGAGTAGTGGGCCTTGGAGGGAAAAGCAAACTCTTCATCAGCACAATGGAGAAAATTTGGCTGCATAAGACTGAAGGTCAGGCTCCCTGTGTACTTAAAATAGGTGTTCAACACACATGCATTGATTGATGCTAGTTACTTTATTTTTAATTCCAGACAGTGAGTCATCTATGTTGCAACAAAGCTTAAACAAATGCGAGTTGTGCCTAGAAAAATAGCAATTCAGCAGTGAGAACCAAAAAGAACCAGTCAGCCTCTTACTGGACAGCTTTACTGATTTCCTCCTGCTGCAGACCCGTGATTATTGAGAGGGAGAATATTCCCGTTGGAAGATGAGTGATGCTTCAGGGTGGAAAGCCTTCAATGGGAAAGTCTTTGGCCGTGGAGTCTGCGCCATTGCTCTTAGTGTCAGTGAGGACCTGGACTGATTTCTGTATAGGTAGATCAGTGGTGTGATCTGCAGAGATGCTCAGGCAGATCTATAGTAGGTTGACGGTGGGATTGGGGTGGTAGTGACTGCAGGCTGGTAAGGGAAGAGAAATTTGATATAGTTAGACTTAGTCAACACAAAGATATGGGTTATTTTCTTATTATGACTCTTGATGAAAACTTTGCAGTATGCAAGCTTCAGCAAAACAAATATAAGTGTGGCTTTTGCTCTTAATCATGTTGGATTACTTTTTTTCTGTTTTGATGTTCAAGGCTCTGTGTGAAGTATTGAGGGGTTCATTAAAGTGCTCGTATGTTTTCATTTCTTTGGGAGAATCTCTGTTTACACATCATGTTCCAGAGTAATTATTTTAGTGACACTTTCACTCAAAAAGATCCTGAGTTAGTTAGTTTTATGGCAACCAATTCTAGGCTTTATGGTGAAACAGCACAGTGGAGTGGGTAGAAATATGAACTCTAATATAAACATCCTGGAGAGAAAATCCCAGTTTTGCTCCTTATTAGCCATGTGATCTTGGACAAATTCCTTAATATCTCTGTACTATGGTTATTGTAAGGTGGGGATAATCAAAACATCTATTCATGTGGTTGGGGTGAGGATTAAATGAGTTATTATGCACAAAAGCCTGCAAGCAGTGTCTGACATATGAAAGCTCTATAACAACTTTACATTTAGTTAATCTTAAACCTTCAGAAAACTCTTGTAATGAATTTGTTATTATGCTCCTTTGTAAACGAGGACACTGAAAAAAAAGAAAAACAATTTCTAGGAGACCAGCTAGAAGGTAGTAGGGACAGGGTTTGGTTTTGGCTCTGACCTCAAAAGCAGGCACTTAATAGAGTATTCCACAACACTTTTCACCTTCAAAGACTCTTTATCCCCTTTTTTCATTTTCAAGAATAAGTTAGTATGAGATAATATGCCTGCATTCTTGAAAAAGTGAGTGACAGTTACTCAGGTGTGTTTGACTCTTTACAACCCCATGGACTGTAGCTCTCTGGGGTCCTCTGTTCATGGGATTCTCCAGGCAAGAATGCTGGGCAGAAGTGAAAAGTGAAGCCTACCAGATCCTCCATCCATGGGATCTTCCAGGCAAAAGTACTGGGGTGGGGTGCCTTGCCTTCCCCTCAGCAGAGTTGAGTTCCGTTCTGGTGGGGCCAGGTGTGTGACTCTTTACAACCCCATGGACTGTAGCTCTCTGGGGTCCTCTGTTCATGGGATCTCCAGGCAGAATGCTGAAGTGGGTAGCCCCCCCCCCGGGGGGATTTTCAACCCAGGATCAAACCTGGGTCTCCTGCACTCCAGGCAGATTCCTTACCATCTGAGCCACCAGGGCGCCCTGCCTGCTTTCTTACTCTCATTCAGTGCTAATCAGCTCTGGGCAGAGTAAGGATTTTCTGTTTGTTGGCTGGGGGGATGGAGGGCTGTTTCCATGATGTTACTCAACCAAACTTGGTAACAAACCCAATCTTCTGACATTGGTTGTGGTGAAGGAAAGTACAGTGTTTATTGCAGAATGCCAAGCAGGAGAACAGGCAACTCTGCTCAAAAGACCCCGACTCTTCCACTGGCTTTCCCTTTCACTCCCAATGGCTTTCAGGGAAGGATTCTTAAAGACAAATTAGGGGGAAGATTGTAGGATGCCTGATCAACTACTGCACAGCCTTCTGATTAGCTGGTGCTTAAATGGAGTGGTATTTTGGGAGTTAACATTATCAATTTTTGGTTTCAACTGATCTGGGGTCTATGTGTTCATGGTCAGCATGGAGTTAACTTCTTCCACCTTGTAGGAGTTATAGTATCTAGTATCTATAAAACAACTCAGGGATATAGCTTAGGATATTATCTGTAGCTTTTCAGGAGAAACCAAAAATCCTTGATTTTGTTTCACAGTTAAGCTATTATTATTTTCTTGTTTCACTGTTTCCCTTTGTTTTTGTATTTTTTCACTTTTTCTGATGAAATTTGCTCTTTGGGACTCTGGGTGATCAAGGAAGCTAAAGCTTCTTACAAACAAGAGGCAGAGGACACTGCGGTTCTGTCCCTGGGAAGACCTGGCAGGTTCCTGCTTGATTTCAGTAATCAACATCAGATTGTGTCCTGTGTCTGTATCAGGTTCCCAGAGGGTGAGACTAAGCCAGAAGCACTCCTGTTTTGATACTGCTTTTCCTTAATCAAGTTGCCCCTACAAGTTGAGGATTGAGGCTCATTCTCATGTATCTCAGAAGAAACCTCCTCTGAGAACATTGTGGAGGCAGGATTAACATATCTTCACAGTCTCTGCAGCATGAGAAGATCAAAAGGTAGGGTGACTCCTGCTCACCAAGAGCAAAAATGATGCAGTACAGAGAGCCAACAGGCCTTGGCCACCCAGGCCGGTAGACTGAGGCTTTGCCAATGTGGTCCACTGTGGTCGAAAATTGAAAGGAAAGGGCGTGTCTGAGTGAATAGCAACTGGGATGGATGATCCACCAGGGCCCAGGCACTGCCCCTCCCTCTTAAGCCTTCTCACTACAGAAATATCTTCAACTCTTAGATGAAACTCAGTCCAAAGGACAGAGATTAAATATTTGACACCAGCATAATATAGGGTTCCAGAGATCAAATTGCCAACATCTGTTTGATCATAGAAAAAGCAAGAGTTCCAGAAAAACATCTACTTCTGCCTTATTGACTATGCCAAAGTCTTTGACTGTGCAGATCACAATAAACTGTGGAAAACTCTTAAAGAGATGGGAATACCAGACCACCTGACCTGTCTCCTGAGAAATCTCTATGCAGGTTAAGAAGCAACAGTTAGAACCAAACATGGAACAACGGACTGGTTCCAAATTGGGAAAGGAGTACGTCAAGGATGTATATTGCCACCCTGCTTATTTAACTTATATGCAGAGTATGTTATGAGAAATGCTGGGCTGGATAAAACACAAGCTGGAATTAAGACTGCCAGGAGAAATAACAATAAGCTCAGATATGCTGATGACACCACCCTTATGGTGGAAAGTGAAGAAGAACTTAAGAACCTCTTGAAAGTGGAAGAGGAGAGTGAAAAAGCTGGCTTAAAACTAAGCATTCAGAAAACAAAGTTCGTGGCATCCAGTCCCATCATTTCATGGCACATCGATGGGTAAACAATGGAAACAGTGACAGACTATTGTTGGGGGGCTCCAAAATCACTGCAGATGGTGACTTGAGCCATGAAATCAACCGATGATTTCTCCTTAGAAGAAAAACTACGAGAAACCTAGACAGCATATTAAAAAGCAGAGATATTACTTTGCTGACAAAGGTCCATCTAGTCGAAGTTATGGTTTTTCCAGTAGTCATGTATGGTTGTGAGAGTGGAACTATAAAGAAAGCTGAGCACCGAAGAATTGATGCTTTTGAACTGCGGTGTTGGAGAAGACTCTTGAGAGTCCCTGGACAGCAGGGAGATCAAACAAGTCAATCCTGAAGCAAATCAGTCCTGAATGTTCATTGGAAGGACTGATGCTGAAGATGAAACTCCAGTACTTTGGCTACCTAATGTGAAGAACTAACTCATTGAAAAAGACCCCGATGCTAGGAAAGATTGAAGGCAGGAGGAGAAGGGGGCGACAGAGGATGAGATGGTTGCATGGCATCACTGACTCATTGGACATGAGTGTGAGCAAGCTCCAGGAGTTGATGATGGACAGGGAAGCCTGGTGTGCTACACAGTCCTTGGGGCCAAAAGAGTCAGACATGACTGAGTGACTGAACTGAAAGTGAAAGAATATACAGATTCCCAGGTAGCATGGTGGTAAATGATCCACCCACCAATGCAGGAGACACGAGAGATGTAGGGTCAATCTCTGGGTCAGGAAGATCCCCTCGATAGGAAATGACACCCTACTGCAGTATTCCTGCTTGGGAAATCCCATGGACAGCCTAGTGGGATACAGTCCAGAAGGTTGGAAAGAGTTGGACACGACTGAAATTGAGCACACTCCCAGAATATAGTATTTCTCTATATTTTTAGTAAAAATTCAGGTTAATTTTAGAAAAACACAATTCTCCAGCTTGCATCCTTAAGTTTATACAGTTAAAGATTTACTGGTGTGCAAGTGCTATGCCATCTTGGGGGGACATCTTATTCCAGTTCTCCCAAATTCATTCCTTCCTGACTTATCCTGTTTGTGACACTTGGTTCCTCAAATTGAGCTTTTCAGTCTTAAACCTTTGCTTAAACTCTGGGTCCCCCTCTATAAGGTAATAATAATAGTAATAAATATTGTGGCCATTGTAAGGATTAGAATTAACGTAGACAATGTGCCCATCTTACAGAGTTGAGACATCGTAGATGCCCACGTGGGGCTATTTTCACGACTCCTCCTTCTGATGAATTACAGCTGAGCACCAAGGATAGCTATAATAAAAATGATCATGACAACCAGCCTGGTTCTAACAGCATAATTATTTGAAATTATCACACTGTTGCATTCTACTGCATCAATTTGTACATTATCCACATAAAATTGCCGAGGTTATCAAGGTTAACACATGTACCCAGGTGTGGGTGCCTGCTAGGTTGCTTCAGTCGTGTCCATCTCTTTGTGACCCTATGGACTGTAATCTGACAGGCTCCTCTGTCCATGGGATTCTCCAGGCAAGAATACTGGAGCGGGTTGCCATGCCCTTTTCCAGGGGAGCTTCAGAACCCATGAATTGAACTCACATCTCTTGTGTCTCTATTGGCAGGCATATTCTTTACCGCTAATGCCACCTTGGAAGCCCACAGGTACCTAGGACACAAAGTTAGTATATGTACCTAGGACAGACAATATCGTCTCCTCAATGCTAGCTCTTTTCTTTGTGTAAAAGCGACCCACCTGTTCTGCCCTGAAAGGGTGTGTTTCTCTTGTGTAGACAAGGGTTTAGAGAATGTTTTACTTTTGTAAAGAGCACATTTCCATACCTATCAAGGAAATGAAGGCTTTCTGAGGAAAATCCTGTGAAAAGTCTAAGATTATTAAAAGAATAATTTCTGACGAAAAAAGAAACAAAGTGTTTAAACTTTTTCCTGAAAAGTTAAAGACGGCACTTGACAATAGCTTCTGCAACATCCAATTTTATTCAAGAGCCAGAGAAAGTAGCAATCCCCAAGGCTCCAAGGTTTAATTTCCCTCTCACAGAATGCCTCTCACATCAGAATTAATCAGGTTTCATTTCCACTGTCCCATTTCCCTTCAGGAGTCCTGCGGTATAAACCTCCAAGGTAAACACAAATATTCATCTACTCACCTGTTTTGAAGAGCCAGACGTTCGGGGGTGTAAATCATTGGCAGTGACGGGTGTGCGCTGATTTGGGCACAATTCATCTTCTCTAACTCCACAGAGTTCCCTTCAGCTTCTTCTCATGTGCACAAGAGCAAACTCTTTACTCCAAGACATCAGGATAAATGAGCAGACCTTGATAATTTTTGATGCCTATGAGCAGACGGGACAAATCTTGATTTTGTTTCTTTTTTAAGAGAGAGAGAGAAAAAAATCAGGTGTATGAAATAGTAGATAGCATTATCTGGGCAACCTGCTTTGCTCCTTCCAAGAGAGGTTTATGCTCTCTTCATTTGATAAAGTTAAAAGAAAATTACTTCTGAGATGATGATTTCCTGGCACCAAGCATTTATGAGCCTAACTTTGGTTCACTCTTTGTTGGTAGAAGTTTCAGCAATCCTCAGACATGAATAAACGTCAGTTCTAGCTCCAGAATGTGGTGTGTTTAATGAACTGGTTTGTTGTTCAGTTGCTCAGTCACGTCTGGCTCTCTCCGACTGCATGGACTGCAGCACGCCAAGCTGCCCTGTACTTCATTATCTCCCTGAGTTTGCTCAAACACATGTCCATTAAGTCAGTGATGCCATCCAACCATCTCATCCTCTGTCATCCCCTTCTCCTCCTGCCCTCAATCTTTCCCAGCATTAGGGTCTTTTCCAATGAGTTTGCTTTTCACATCAGATGGCCAAAGTATTAGAGTTTCAGCTTCAGCATCTGTCCTTCCAGTGAATATTCAGGGTTGATTTCCTTTAGGATTGACTGGTTTGATCTCCAGGGCTGTCCAAGGGACTCTCAAGAGTCTTCTCCAGCACCACTGGGTCCTTATTTGTTTTTAGAGAATGGATTTGGGGTGGTATATCCACAGTGGCTCAGATTCGGTCCACCTGTTTGTTTTTTTTTTTTTCTGGAACTTGCCGTTGTGAAGGGCAGGGATAAAGAATGGGATTTCCCAGAGTGGCTCTTGTAACAATAAAGGACAAGTTTGCTTATCCCTTCTCTATTTCTTGCTATTTCTATCCTTGGTAAATGCTGGCAGCTGTTCCAGTTCAAAAAGTAGACAAAGGACAAGGCAGCCCTCGTTTTCAAATCCCTCTTTTAGGAGAGATTGTGAGGAATCAGAAAGGATGAAATGTGGCTTTGAAAACTTCTTTCTCCATGATAATTAGCCTTCTCTCCAAATTCATTGGTCTCTAGGGGATTGATTCTCTGCTTGGATTGACTCCAAACTATATTCAGGTATTAGAGGCAGAGAAGCTCAAGAGAGTTGGGAATGTGTCTTCAGAGCATAATAAGTAGCTTAACTATCTTACTTACAACTTATTTACTTAGCCCTAAAGGATTCGGGAAAAGGAGTACATCAAGGCTGTGTATTGTCACCCTGTTTATTTAACTTATATGCAGAGTGCATCAAGAGAAACGCTGGGCTGGAGGAAGCACAGGCTGGAATCAAGATTGCCAGGAGAAATATCAATAACCTCAGATATGCACATGACACCACCCTTATGGCAGAAAGTGAAGAAGAACTAAAGAGCCTCTTGATGAAGGTGAGAGAGGAGAATGAAAAAGTTGGCTTAGAGCTCAACATTCAGAAAACTAAGATCATGGCATCTAGTCCCATCACTTCATGGGAAATAGATGGGGAAACAGTGGAAACACTGTCAGACTTTATTTTTTTTGGCTCCAAAGTCACCGCAGATGGTGATTGCAGCCATGAAATTAAAAGATGCTTACTCCTTGGAAGGAAAGTTATGGCCAACCTAGATAGCATATTCAAAAGCAGAGACATTACTTTGCCAACAAAGGTCCGTCTAGTCAAGGCTATGGTTTTTCCAGTGGTCATGTATGGATGTGAGTGTTGGACTGTGAAGAGAGCTGAGCACTGAAGAATTGATGCTTTTGAACTTGTGGTGTTGGAGAAGACTCTTGAGAGGTCCTTGGACTGCAAGGAGATCCAACCAGTTCATCCTAAAGGAAATCAGTCCTGAATATTCATTAGAAGGACTGATGCTGAAGCTGAAACTCTAATACTTTGGCCACCTGATGCAAAGAGCTGACTCATTTGAAAAGACCCTGATGCTGGGAAAGATTAAGAGCAGGAGGAGAAGGGGATGACAGAGGATGAGATGGTTGGATGGCTTCACCGACTCAATGGACATGGGTTTGGGTGAACTCCAGGAGTTGGTGATGGACAGGGAAGCCTGGCGTGCTGTGGCTCATGAGGTCACAAAAAGTCGGACACGACTGAATGACTGAACTGAACTGAAAGGATTTGGGAAGTTTTGGAAGTCAAAAGTTGCTTCACTTCAAATTTGATTGTCCAGTGAGTACATTCCTTGAAATTATTCTTTTTTAGTTCAATTTGATGTGCAGATAACAATGTAGGAAAAATTATATAACTTTTTGTTCTTTGGTTGTGACAAATTCAAGGGCTCAGATGGTAAAGAATCTGCCTGCAATGTAAGAGATCTGGGTTTCATCCCTGGGTATGGAAATCCCCTGGAGATGGGAATGACTACCCACTATGGTAATCTTGCTGGAGAATTCCATGGACAGAAAAGCCTGGTGGGTGATAGTCCATGGGATTGCAAAGAGTCATACGTGACTGAGCGGCTAACAATTTCACACTTTTGACAAATTCAGGGAGGAAAGTATCATATTTGGTTCATTTTTGGAGTCCAGTGTAAGAAAGTGTCTAGATTAGTGCAAGAAGTTCCTTCTGCCTTTGGTCAGATAAGAGGACTCCAAACATGCACTGATGTTGGTCTTTCTGGATGTTGCTGATCCTGGGTGGTAAATCCACCCAGAGATGATCCTAGAGATGGGACTGAGATCCCATCTCAATCTACCAGAGAGGATACTCTGGCCAAGAAAGCAAAGACATTTGTGGAATACTTGGACATATGTAAGAGCCAACCAACCCATCTCAAGTAAGTGTGTATATTGAAAATGCAACTAGAGAAAATGTCTGATCCTAAAGCACCCAATACAAAACAGGTGTGTCTTTTGTGACTTTTTACAGTGCTTGTACTAACCTCCCTAGAACTTCATTTCAACTACGACTTTGAAATTGCCATTGTACTTGCTTGCCTCCAAGTGAATGGTAAGGTCCCTGAGGGTGAAGACTTAGTTCTGTTCACAGGACACAGCGGTCCAATGACCCAGTGGGAGCAAGCATTTGGAAAGTGTTCATTGAATTTATGAACCAGATTTCTTGTGTTAAAATCTGACTCTTAAGTCTACTCCCATTTTCTAGCTCATTAAAATTATCAACAATAATAGCATTCAGTGGTTTAATATGTGTCTCACATTGCACTGAACATTTTGTCCATCATCTCTTTAAATCTGCACAACCCTCTGGATGTTTGAACTAAAGATGGTCAAACTAATGAGGCTTTGGTATCAGAGAAATCTGAGCTCACACTTGTGCTTTGCCCCTTGTTAGTGCTTTGAGTTTAACCAGTCTGTGTGAGGCTCTGATTCTCATTAGAAAATATGGGTTGATAATCACTTTCTCAAAGAATGCTTGAATAGCATCTACCTATGTCTAGCATGTCGCTTGCACCCTTGAGTAGTAATTTCTATGCTTAAGATCATTATATTCTTCGAGTCAATGAATCCTAGATATAACTAGGATTGTATCAGTTTGGAATACAGAAGGAAAATATTTTCTTTTGGTCTGCTCATTTTTTATTCTTAGGCCTTTTTTCCCCCATACATCCACCAGTTTCTTCTATTATAAGTACAATTCAGCAGCTTTTCATGAAGTCCGCTATTTACAACTTTTCATTGTTTGCCATATGCAACCATATTTTCACAATGAGTAATGATTTTCTTTTGTTAGAAACTCTTCTGATTATTCTCGGTCACCTATTCTACTCAGGCTCTTTGGCCAGTGTTTTGATACATCCTCGTTTCTCAATATACTATGAGAGAATTTATTTGGATAAAGTATTGTTTTAGGTGATCCTAACATTGTGTACACTCAACACTGACCGTCTTATCTAGAATAAGAAAGAAATACACTGTGGAAGTAGAAATAATATTATAGATGCATAGTCAATCAGAGGAGATACCAGGCATGAGCAACTGGTAGCTATAATGTGAACAGTGCAGTCATGCCATCTGGGGCGTTCACGTGTCTGGGTTCCATCTGAGGGTCAACTGGGTAGCCAGCCATCTCTTTGCCTTCCTTCTGGCCTATTATACAGGGGCAGAATTCATTAACAACTGGGACAAGTCCCACTCAGATACTTTTCATAGTGGGATTTGTTAATTACTATTATGTGACAATTTAAGTCTCTGCTGCTAAGAACCAGTATTTCAGCAGAAATCAACAGAAACCATAAAATGCCAGCACAATCTGGTATGTGTAAACAATGAAATATTACTCAGCCACAAAAAAGAATGAAATAGGGCTATTTGCAGCAATATGAATGGACCTAAAATTATCATACTAAGTGAAGTATGTCAGAGAGAGAAAGACAAATGTCATGTGATACCATTTATATGTGGAATCTAAAAAATAATATAAATGAACCTATGTAAAAAACAGAAATAGGCTCACAGACAAATTTATAGTTACCAAAAGGGAAAAAGGGGCAAGGAATATGCTGGGAGTTTGGGATTAATAGATACATATATATATGTATGTATTCATTCCTAGACATCAATACACTCAAAGAGGAAAGTATCCCATTTGGTTCATTGCTGGAGTGCAGTGTAAGGAAGCACCTAGTTTATATATGTATATGCAACTGGATCACTTTGCTATACAACTGAAATTAACACAGCACTGTAAATCAACAATATTTCAATAATAAAACAAAACACATGAAAAGATGCTCAACATCACTCATTATCAGAGAAATGCAAATCAAAACCACTATGAGGTAGCATTTCACACCAGTCAGAATGGCTGCGATCCAAAAGTCTACAAGCAATAAATGCTGGAGAGGGTGTGGAGAAAAGGGAACCCTCTTACACTGTTGGTGGGAATGCAAACTAATACAGCCACTATGGAGAACAGTGTGGAGAGTCCTTAAAAAACTGGAAATAGAACTGCCTTATGACCCAGCAATCCCACTGCTGGGCATACACACTGAGAAAACCAGAATTGAAAGAGACACGTGTACCCCAATGTTCATCACAGCACTGTTTACAATAGCCAGGACTTGGAAGCAACCTAGATGTCCATCTGCAGATGAATGGATAAGAAAGCAGTGGTACATATACACAATGGAGTATTACTCAGCCATTAAAAAGAATACATTTGAATCCGTTCCAATGAGGTGGATGAAACTGGAGCCTATTATACAAAGTGAAGTAAGCCAGAAAGAAAAACACTAGTACAGTATACTAACGCATATATATGGAATTTAGAAAGATGGTAACAATAACCCTGTATACGAGACAGCAATAGAGACACTGATGTATAGAACAGTCTTTCGGGCTCTGTGGGAGAGGGAGAGGGTGGGATGATTTGGGAGAATGTCATTGTAACATGTATAATATCATATATGAAACGAGTCGCCAGTCCAGGTTCGATGCACGATACTTGGGGCTGGTGCACTGGGATGACCCAGGGGATGGTATGGGGAGGGAGGAGGGAAGAGGGTTCAGTATGGGGAACACATATATACCTGTGGCAGATTCATGTTGATATATGGCAAACCCAATACAATATTGTAAAGTTAAAAAAAAAAAAAAAGAATTGACTGGTTTGATCTCCTTGCTGTCCAAGGGACTCTCAAGAGTCTTCTCTAGCACCACAATTCAAAAGCATTTATTCTTCAGTGCTCAGCCATGTGGTACAACTGTCACATTTGTACATGACTACTGGAAAAATCATAGCTCTGACTATATGAACCTTTGTTAACAAGGTGATGTCTCTTTGGTTTTTACCATCATCAATATTTTATTGCATTTTTCTTATTTTTCTTTTTTGTGGCTGAGTAATATCTCATTGTTTACACATACCAGATTGTGCTGGCGTTTTATGGTTTCTGTTGATTTCTTATCGTGCCATATTCATGTTGATATATGGCAAAACCAATACAATATTGTAAAGTTAAAAAATAAAAAATAAATAAAATAAAACTTACTAGACCAAAAAAAATAATAAAACAACAACAAAAAGCCACATTCATCATAAAGAAACCACAGCTGTTTCACTAAAACTACAAGTTTCTTGCTTTTAAAAGTATTTTGTTGGTGCTTGCTATATGGATTAAATGATATTAAGAACTAATGGATAAATCAACACTTTGTCCCAAACATTTTGGTTCACACTTTCTTAAGGACAAATTTTAATTATCAGAAAGCCTCAAGAAAGGTAGGTGCACTGGATATCAGGAGTTACTGGACTACGGCATCAGTAGGTAAAGGGTCTGAGGCTCTACATTGCTCTCAAGTCAACAAGTTAGCCTGCTGCTGGTGCTGCTGCTGCTGCTAAGTCGCTTCAGTCGTTTCCAACTCTCTGTGACCCCATAGACGGCAGCCCACCAGGTTCCCCCGTCCTTGGGATTCTCCAGGCAAGAATACTGGAGTGGGTTGCAATTTCCTTGTCCAACGCGTGAAAGTGAAGTTGCTCAGTCATGTCCGACCCTCAGCGACCCCATGGACTGCAGCCTACCAGGCTCCTCCATCCATGGGATTTTCCAGGGAAGAGTACTGGAGTGGGGTGCCACTGCCTTCTCCGAGTTAGCCTGCTACCAATTCATAAATGCTGGCAGAAAACAGGAGACTCCCAGGTCAAAGACAAAAGACTTTGTTACTCCTGGTGCTACAGGCTGCATCAGCTCACATTCCCACTGGTCCTCATGCTCCCCAGTTTGCAAAGGACAACATGGGTAGGTATAGATGAATGTTGCACAATCACTGTGTTTGTGTCTCATTGAGGAACCCCAACCTTAGGAAACCCCAATCTATAAGCCACAAACAAATGTGCTTAACACTTGCCCCCAAAGGAGACACATCTTTATTATACTAAACAGCAAACAAATCCACCTTCTTCTCTGGAGGTAGGCAATTCCCAACTTCTGATAGCTGTTCTCTATTAAAATATTCTTGAAGAGCTCCAGTACAGAGTCCAGTACAGACTTTGACAGTGTACTTACTTGCAAGATGTGCAGAAAGGTGAGAAACCCTTGGGGGATTTTCTCCCAACAGGTAAAAGTCCTCCAAGGGGGTCATCTAGCTATGAACCAATACTGAAAAGAGGAGTTTAACTTTCCTCTCTTCAATTCATCTCCTTAGTATCCTTTTTCTCTTTTTAGCTAATGTCCTGATGAATTTAATTTTTCTGGAAAGAATCAGTGCCAAGGGTGCTTCAGATGGAAACAGCCTGAGATGTCAGTTAACAGTGTATGGCTGAGACTAGTCAGTTTGTTGTTTCTCCTGCTAAGTTTGTGCATTTGAACTTTAAAGGTTTTGTTTCCACGGTCTCTGGTACAGGGGAGAATGACAAAAATCAGCTAAATCCTCTAGGAGCAACAGAAGCAAAAGCCAAAGCTTGTTGCTGAACCAATTTAATCCCTTCTTGTTTTCCAAGCCCTGTTTCTGCATAACAATTGCAGAAATCCGTAGAAGAACACATGAAACTAAGGGTAGGTACGAAAGCTGAAATGACACCAACGGGTTAAAAGAGAACGGTATTGCATCAGTGCAAAATGTATTTAGACAGAATTTCAAAGAACCAAATAGAGGAAAGGTCAGGATGTGATATTTCTAGGAAACCAGAAGTGAGCCACTCATGTGTCTTAATTACATTTCTATTTGCGAAGCGTTTCTTGCTATTCCTTAATTATTTGTTTTTAACTTAGAAATTTGACTTTTTTATTTCAGAAAACTTTATATCAGACTGCTTTTTCAAAAGAGAAATATATTAATTTTAAATGTAAGCTTTGGCACAATAGCTCATGTTTTAAATTAGAAATATATTCATTTCAGATGCAGACTTTGGCATAAGGGCTCATTAAATTTGAGTCATGTCAAATGTTGACCTGATATAGGAGAAAAAAATATCTTGGGGTGACCATTTAAATTTAAGTAACTGTTTTCTCTCTGGGATTTGCTAATCCTTATAAAAGCGAATAAAATTCTGTCTATGTTACTAGAAACCTTTAGCATCTAATTTGAAATCTATTAAAAGGAAGAGTTGTAATGTCATCTTTGGGAGCTATTTTGAAAAATATACACAAGCTGATATTTTCACTTTCAAGATACATTAAGATACAGAGAAGATGTAGTTAGTGAGGACCTTACACGATGCTCTGGAATGAAAAGTCTATCTAACTCTAATACATTGGCAGTTCTAATGTAAAGCCCAGGTAACTTAATACCTAGGCATGAATAGGCAATCTTTACTTATTAACGAATATATCAACCCAACATGAGATTTTACACTACAGCTTGCTTTTGTATAGCTGTTACATACAACATTGTGGTTTCATGTATACAAAGAAGAACAGGCAGTGACCATTTCATTTACTTTTAAATATAATGTCTGTCAGAGTTAAATGTATATCATTTCTGATTTTGCTGTTTCCTCAACTCCTTCCACTTCTAACCTCACATGATTTTTGAACAAGAGGAAAAAAGCAAGAATTCCTTTATTTGATACATTTTTCTCTTCGAGTTATTTGATGTGAAGACAGAATATTGATAATTAAAAACACTTTTATGTCCTTTAATTTAGAATGTCCTTTAACTTTTTAACAGGTGCTAAGTGACAAAGCATTACTGAATAAACCGCTTTGCAATTGTCTGTCGAAGCATGTTTATGGTACATGTAAACAAATCTTCAAAATGGATTTTCAGGGACTGGAGGAGAATTGCTCCAAAAATGAGAACAGTTTCAAAAATTAATGTGTTAAACTTGATGGGCTACTAAAGGAAGTAGTGAAGGTATAAACAGTAATTATTCACTGCAAATTATACACGTGAAATCTATAACTTCAAAGGACAAAAGGCTTAGGTGAATGCAGGCAGGCAAGCGGGCAAGCAGGCAGGTAGGCAGATAACAGATTCCTTTCTGGTAAGGGGAAAGGACAAGGTTATAATGGCATTTACAGGGCAACTAGGATTTTGATGGATTTCTGTTCCTGCTACGGTTTAAAAGCAAGAAAGAAATGGATTCCTAAAAAATCTCAGAGGTAGGCCAAGATTCAGGGAAGGCCACTAAACTCTTCTTAGAATTAAAAATACTCATGGATAAGATTTTTCAGTTGGAGAGCAACATCTTCAGGGATGCTGGCATCTTGTGAAGTAGCCTAGGGATCTCAATGTAAGCTCTGAGCTGCCTGGAAACATGCCAGCTTGGACTTGAATGTTAATGTGAAGTTGAATAGTCAGGGAAGCTTTTAAAATGCAGGTCCTGATTCAGCTGCTCCAGGGTGGGTTCCAAGATGCTCTATTTCTGATAAGGTCCAAGGCCTTGGATGCCAAAATTATTGCTTCTAGGAGTAACTTTGAATAAATAGGGATTAGCAGCAGCAGCAAACAGTTGTTATTCTGAAGTTTTATTACATGTTTATAAGTTTTTATGATTCTATATTTAAATTTTTATATATACATTCCATAATGTATCATATCTCATCATTGTACACATCCAGATATATATTGGCAGTACCATTCCTTTAGCAGATATGATTTCTATGCCAGTAAGTGCCATCTATCTTTCCATTTTCTTAATAATGATTTTGCATTTTTTTTGATGATGTTCAGCTTTTCATTGATATAGTTTTACGGCTTTGGCTTGTGCTTTTGATGTCTTACCTATATAATATTTTTTCTTTCTTTCTTCTTTTTTTACTATTACTTCCTAAAATCCCCATCTCTAAAATACCATCACATTGGGAGTTAGATCTTCAACATATAAATATCGGAGGGTAATAAATATTGTGTCCTAAATTTAGTTCATTCAGTCCTGAAAAACAAATTCAACTTTTGTTGAAAATCAATTGATCTGAGATGTTTAGGTCTATTTCTGTCTCTATTTTGTTCTATTAATCTACAGATTTGTCATTATTTCTATCATATGGACTTGGTTACTGTAATTTTATAGCTGTCTTAAAATAAGATGCTGTTAGTTATCCAACTTTGTTTTTCTTTTTAAAAATTGTTTAGATTATTTGTTTTGACATATACATTTTAGTATTCGATTGACGATTTCTGAACACTTCTGTGTTGTTTTATTTATGATGGAATTAAAACAGTAGGTCAATTTGAAGTTGGTGAAATTTTAATATAGTTTTAGTTTACCTTTCTTGGATGACTAATAACGTTGGACATCTCTTAAGGTGTTTTTGTCCATTCGTAGATCTTTTCTGTGAAGGTGAAAGTCACTCAGTCATGTTCAGCTCTTTGAGACCCCATGGATTATACAGTCCATGGAATTCTCTAGGCCAGAATACTGGAGTGGGTAACCTTTCTCTTCTCCAGGGGGTCTTCACAACCAGGGATCAAACCCAGGTCTCCCACACTGTAGGCAGATTCTTTACCAGCTAAGCCACAAGGGAAACCAAAGAATATTGGAATGGGTAGCCTATCCCTTCTCCAGAGGATCTTCTCTAACCAGGAATCGAACCAGGGCCTCCTGACTTGCAGGCGGATTCTTTACCAACTGAGCCATCAGGGAAGATAACATATATCCATATCAAGATATACACATATTCACAGTGTAATCAGTTCAGTTCAGTTCAGTCACTCAGTCATGTCTGACTCTTTGCAACCCCATGGACTGCAGAACACCAGGCTTCCCTATCTATTACCAACACCCAGAGCTTACTCAAACTCATGTCCATTGAGTCAGTGATGCCATCCAATATCTCATCCTCTGTCGTCCCCTTCTCCTCCTGCCTTCAATCTTTCCCAGCATCAGGGTCTTTTCCAAGGAGTCAGTTTTTCACATCAGATGGCCAAAGTATTGGAATTTCATCTTCAGCATCAGTCCTTCCAATGAATATTCAGGACTGACTTCCTTCAGGATTGACTTGTTTGATCTCCCTGCAGTCCAAGGGACTCTCAAGAGTATTCTCCAACACCACAGTTCAAAAGCATCAGTTCTTCGATGCTCAGCTTTCTTTATAGTCCAGCTGTCACATCCATACATGACTACTGGAAAAACCATAGCTTTGACCAAATGGATCTTTGTTGGCAAAGTTATGTCTCTGCTTTTTAATATGCTAAGTTTGTCATAGCTGTTCTTCCAGGGAGCAAGCATCTTTTAAAATTATGGCTGCAGTCACCATCTGCAGTGATTTTGAAGTCTCCCCAAAATAAAGTCTGTCACTGTTTCCATTGTTTCCCCATCTATTTGCCATGAAATGATGGTACTGGGTGCCATGATCTTCGTTTTCTGAATGTTGAGTTTTAAGCCAACTTTTTCCCTCTCCTCTTTCACTTTCATCAAGAGGCTTTTTAATTCTTCTTCACTTTCTGCCATGAGGTTGGTGTTATCTGCATATCTGAGGTTATTTATATTTTTCCCAGAAATCTTGATTCCAGCCTGTGCTTTTTCCAGCCCAGCGTTTCTCATGATGTATATAAGTTAAATAAGCAGGGTGACAATATACAGCCTGATGTACTCCTTTCCAGATTTGGAACCAGCCTGTTGTTCCATGTCCAGTATTAACTGTGTCACAGTTTAATAGGGAAGAACAAATCTGACTCCATATTGGGCCCATTTCTTTTATTTTAACCTTTGTATTCTACTGCATTTGCTGCAAGTTAATCACTAAAGGGATGTTGCCTATATCTTGAAGTAAATGTAATGACCCATTTCTGGGAGCCCTGCCTCATAGGACTGAACATTGAGGTAAATTATCTCTTTTTAAACTCACAGGGAACATTCTGACCAGGCCCACCTGTGAATTGCTACAAGAAAAAGAAATTAGCATTTCTTCCAGAGTCTGGGTGGAACCAGGAAATATTTGCTACTATTTATCACCTTTTCCTCACACCCCCATCTTTGCTCTATGAAAGAAACTGTTGCTGCTGCTGCTGCTAAGTCGCTTCAGTCGTGTCCGACTCTGTGCGACCCCAGAGACGGAAGCTCACCAGGCTCCCCCGTCCCTGGGATTCTCCAGGCAAGAACACTGGAGTGGGTTGCCATTTCCTTCTCCAATGCATGAAAGAGAAAATGAAAGTGAAGTCGCTCAGTCCTGTCCGACTCTTAGCGACCCCATGGACTGGAGCCTACCAGGATCCTCCGTCCATGGGATTTTCCAGGCAAGAGTACTGGGGTGGGGTGCCATTGCCTTCCCCGAAAAGAAACTGTTAGTCGACCTCATAGACTGTATCCTACCAGGTCTCTCTGGCCATGGGATTTTCCAGGCAACTGGAGTGGGTTGCCACGACCAGGGGATCTTCCAGAGATGGAACCCACACCTCCTGCAGGAGGATTCTTTTACTGCTGAGCTAATGGGGAAGCCCTTCAACATGTGCATTGTCTATCAATTATATCTCAGTAAAACTGTTACAATAAAGATTTAAGACCTGAAATGATATCAGATTACATTATTTCCCTCCACATGTTTTATTTTGAACATTATCATTGCAGTTATGAAAATAACATCTCTAAGGTAATATACTATTTGTATTAAATAAACAAAGGAGAAAGAAAGTATAACCCTTGCCCTTAAGAAATTGATAATCTATTAAAGAATACTCAATTTACATTTAGAATTTTAGAATTCATTTCTAGAAATTAGCAACTGCTTGCTGCTGCTGCTGCTGCTAAGTCGCTTCAGTCGTGTCTGACTCTGGGCGACCCCATACACGGCAGCCCACCAGGCTCCTCCGTCCCTAGGATTCTCCAGGCAAGAACACCGGAGTGGGTTGCCATTTCCTTCTCCAACGCATGAAAGTGAAAAGTGAAAGTTAAGTCACTCAGCTAATCATAGACAAATAATTTGACATCTCCTGAAGGGATTCCGTTTTTAATGGTAGTCAGATAAATTCAATGGCACCCCACTCCGGTACTCTTGCCTGGAAAATCCCATGGATGGAGAAGCCTGGTAAGGCTGCAGTCCATGGGGTCGCTGAGGGTTGGACACGACTTGAGCTACTTCACTTTCATGCATTGGAGAAGGAAATGGCAACCCACTCCAGTGTTCTTGCCTGGAGAATCCCAGGAACGGGGGAGCCTGGTGGGCTGCCGTCTGTGGGGTCACACAGAGTCGGACACGACTGAAGTGACTGAGCAGCAGCAGCAGATAAGTTCAGGTTTTTCAGAGGCAGATCCTGGGTGTGAGTTTTCCTTTTGTAACAAAACTTCTTAACTGCAGACTCTTAAGTTTCACCTAAGTATAGCGCACCAAGTGAGTTACTTGCCACAGTGTTTCAGTTGGAATTCAGTAAATATTTTGAATTGATACCCAAGCATCTTGGGTGCATACTTCTTAGTTCCTATGCACATTTCTTTATAAGTCTTTATATTAATTGTAAGCATATGCAGGATGATCACTGTTATTTTTAAAATGAACTTTATTTTTCCTAAATCAGTCATAGTTTTAGTGTCAAAAGGCAGTATTTCATTGTCTCATGCCTTCCTTTAGAAACTAAAAAGTCAGAATATTTTAGAGTACCAAGTCTAATAATAACAACTAGTGTTTATTGAGTTCTTTGTATATGTCAACCATTCCTCATGCATTATTTCTCAATTGAGCCTTCTGTTATTTTTGCGTCAGTTGTTAAGGATTGTAATACTGGTGTGGAATTTTTGTTCTAATTCATGGACAGTGTTTTCTATTAACTTTCTCTCAAACTTCAAGGGCAAATGCATTTTCTATTAGGATGAATAAAAGAATGATTATAAATAGTTACTGTGATATAATAATAATGAATTCTTGTAACCCAGTGAGATAGATTTGAAATCATGATTCCCTAGAACATAATCCAAATGCTAAATGTGTGAAGGTTGTTTATACTTACATGTCACCATGTGTCAGACTATTTTACAGAGAAAAAATCCATTTAAATAAGAACTTTAAGATTCAGAATAAGCAGAGTTTCAAAATGTACTAAGGTTAACACCCCCTTTTCCAGTGGATCTTCCTGACCTGGGGATGGAACCTGAGTCTCTTGCATTGCAGGCAGATTCTTTACCATCTGAGCCAACAAGCAAGGAAGCCCCCAGGGTTAACACAGTGGAGAATGTAGTACTCGGTAGAGGTGAACAGATTGAAATGCTTGTTAACTGCCTCTTCACTAAGGAAGCTCAAAAATGCACATGCTGTTTGGATGCTTTTGAGCATAGTAAATCTATTTCTATGGTTGAAGCGTAATGTAACAAGAAAGACAAGATGCTCTGCTCTGAGTTGAAGAAAACATGTGGGTGTGAGGCTGAGTTTTGATGATCCATTCAACCTGGAATTTAGCCTAGACATGACTCACTAAAACTTAGATTGAAAAGAAACAAAACAAACCTTATCCTCCACAGATATGTGTTAAGTTTTGCTTTAAAAACAGATGGGAAAATAGAAAAGCTGGCTGGAAATTGATTGAATTTGAAAAATCAAATGTGGAAAAATCAAGTAATTCAGCCAGTCCAATAGATTGTTTGAGGGTTTCAGGACTATTCTTCACAACATAACCTCAAGAATGTTTTGTCCTATGTAATTAGGAGCCATAGGTGATTATTATGATTACCTTTTTCCCTTGAAAAAGTTTTATTTCTTATTCTAAAAGTTGCCAGAAAGAAAGCATACATTTTGCCATCTCTTAACGTCATGCTTTGAATTCTAGTTGAAAAATTTTCTTCGTAATGTGCATTCCTTACAACATTTGTAGACAGTTATTATGTCTGTCAAGTTAATCACTGCTTAGCCAAACTACTCTGAGAGGGATTTATAAATGAAACTTATTTGGGTAATTTTTGTCTTTACTGAATTCTTTTAAAGGATCATTTCTAGATTTTGTATTCTGTGACTGCCTATCTCTTTTCAAACCCAGTTTTCTGAGCATCTTCCAATTTAATTTGAGAGAAACGTGTGAATTTTAGGATAAGAGAACGTCAGAATAAAGCCAAAAGATATAATTTGAAAAACATGAAACCACTTAAAAAGGTAAAGGATGAGCGTAGCACTGAAACATACGTATTACCATACGTGATATAGATCGTCAGTGGGAGTTTGCTGTATGACTCAGGGCTCAAATCCGGTGCTCTGTGGTGACCTAGAGGGTGGGATGGGGAAGGCGGCTGGGAGGTTCCAAAGGGAGAGGACATATGTGTCCCTGTGCCTGATTCATGCTGATGTACGGCAGAAACCAACACCATATTGTAAAGAAATTAGCCTCCAACTAAAAATGAATAAAATAAAAAGTAAAGGATGTGTGTTGAAGCTAACTCAAAATCAGGGAGTATTTAGGATGCCAGATTAGAATGAATTCATCTTTTTTTCCTCAACAATATGAAATAATGCCCATTGCTCAGATCAGATTAGATCAGATCAGTCGCTCAGTGGTGTTCAACTCTTTGTGACCCCATGAACCGCAGCACGCCAGGCCTCCCTGTCCATCACCAACTCCTGGAGTTCACTCAGACTCACATCCATCGAGTCAGTGATGCCATCCAGCCATCTCATCCTCTGTTGTCCCCTTCTCCTCTTGCCCCAATCCCTCTCAGCATTAGAGTCTTCTCCAGTGAGTCAACTCTTCGCATGAGGTGGCCAAAGTACTGGAGTTTCAGCTTTAGCATCATTCCTTCCAAAGAAGTCCCAGGGCTGATCTCCTTCAGAATGGACTGGTTGGATCTTCTTGCACAAGTCTATAAAATTCTCATGTTGAGTTTGTCAAGAGTGGAAAAGCAACATGATGACCCCTTTACAGCATACATTTCCATACAGGGTCCATAAGTTAGGACATGGCTTCTCCACTATCACTGATGGACCTGACAAAGAAGAGATGGTTAAGTAAAGAGTTTAAGAAGTGGCCTCCAAAGTAGAAATGAGATACTAACAGAGACGTTAGCATCTCACACCCTAGAGATGCTAATGAAATTCACATATGTTTATTTATCCACAATTAGAAAGAAGTCACATCTGACCAGGAAGGAAAAGTGAAGGAAAAGTGGAAGTTCTCTACCAAGAGGCTGACAATGATGTGTGCATACTCCTTTGTGTGCTGTTGGTATACCGAGATAGATCACAATACTCTTCTTCCCAGGTCATCTTAGATAAGACTGTATTGTCAACTAAATGAATCCTTACAAATTAATGGACTGCCTGGGAAAAGTGACTATGTGGACATCACAGACTGAAGAATACACTAATAACATAAGGAATAAATGCGTGGGTCGCTCTGTTGTATCCAACTCTTTGTGAGCCCATAGGCCATAGCCTGCCAGGCCTCTCTCTCTTTGGGATTTTCCAGGCAAGATTACAAGTAGGTTGCCATTCCCTTCTCTAGGGGATCTTCCACACCCAGGGACTAAACCTTGGACTCCTCTGTCTCCTGCGTTGGCAGGCAGGGTCTTTACCACTGTGCCACCTGGGAATAACTGAGAAAATGGATCTCCAATCTCAATGGAGTTCTTCTCAGGACACATAGTGAAGTAAAGCAATTATGATCCACTCCTAGAGTGTGGAAAATGCCCTGAGAAATTAGCTTATGAGACTAGAGAGCCTAACAACACAGAACTTGAGAACACATTCTGTGATGTTCTCAATTATGTGTAATATTCTTGATGTCTAGTCCAGTACTCTGTGCTTTCCCTTAGCACAGAAACTTTTTCACTTAGCACTTAGAAACTTTTCTTGAGATTTTCCATTATTAACAGAATGTAAAGCACACCTTGGCTTTCACAATATAAAAGACTTCAACCAAACACAGAAAACAATAAGATGCAAGAGAACACAACCTTTGGCAGCAAAGACTGGCAAAGAGAAAATATGGTTTAATTTTTGGAGAAGCAAGTATTAGAAATTCACAATGTAAGATGTTTGCTATACAGTTGGATGGAAGGACAGATGTCTCTAACAGATTTGAATTTATGATATTTGCAAAATTCTGTTTTAATAGTGAAATATCAAAGTAATAATTTTTGTGAGCCACTTGACTAAAGAAAAGATGTACAGGACATTTGACTTTAAACATTTAATAGATAAATTGTTGTTGTTCAGTCACTAAGTCATGTCCAAGTCTTCATGACGCCATGGGCTGCAGCACGCTGGGCTTCCTTGTCCTTCACTACCTCCCTGAGCTTGCTCAAACTTTGAATCAGTGATGTCATCCAACCATCTCATGCTCTGTCGTTCCCTTCTCCTCTTGCCCTCAATCCTTCCCAGCATCAGGGTCTTTTCCAATGTGTTGTCTCTTTGCACCGGGTGGCCAAAGGAGCTTCAGCATCAGTCCTTCCAATGAATATTCAGGTTTGATTTCCTCTAGGACTAACTGATTTGATCTCCTTGCTGTCCAAGGGACTCTCAAGCACCACAGTCTCCAGCACCACCGTTCGAAGGTATCCATTCTTTGGTGCTCCGCCTTCTTTATAGTTCAATTCTCACATCCATACATGACTACTAGAAAAACCATAGCTTTGACTATATGGACCTTTGTCAGGAAAATGTCTCTGCTTTTGAATACATTGTCTAAGTTTGTCATAACTTTTCTTCCAAGGAGCAAGCATTCTTTAATTTTGTGATTGCAGTCACTGAAAATTTGGGAGACTGTTAAGCTAAAGAAAATAATGAGTAAATTATATTGGTAAAACTCACATAGTGCCAGCTTGGCTAAGATTTATAAGAATGATTATGTGGTAAGGATACAGAGTTAGCCTCACACTTTATAAAATATTATCACTCCATGTTAATTCATAGTAAAGCAGAGAATTTGAAGCCAGAAGTATGCAAAGTGTTATGCTATAATTCTGAGTTTATAAATACAACAGTGCTAGCTGGCATTAATATAGCACTTCGTCTCTACCAGGCTCTGTTCTTACTGAGTTGTACATATTCACTTATTTATTCATCAAAGCTCTGCTGAGGGTTATACAGTTATCATGCCATTTTTCAGATGAGTAAACAGGGCTCAGAGAAGTTAGTAATCCTCTCAAAGATCACACAGCTAGAACATGGTTCAGCCAGATTAATATAGCTAGTCTGGCTCTGAATTCTGCTTCTCTGAGTATGCACCTTTGTGAAGTATCTTTTTTCAACTATAACAACCATTGATGTTTTGAAGACAGAGTGAGTAGAATCTAGAAGCAGAGGACTTTCAAATCATGGCATATAATAATTGCATTTCTGAGAAAAATATTACTGAAAACATTTTTTTAGTGGGGAAGCTTCATAATCATTTATAAGCATAACCAAATATAGTGTGCGCTGTATACACTTTAATTAGACTTTAAGTGAAAAATGTTACTTTTGTGGGTTCAATTAAAAATTTGGAGGATTATTAAGCTAAAGAAATTAATGGTATTAAATAAGAAAAGCTATTGGTAAAAACATGAGAAATAGCAGGAAGAAGGGCTTTATCAGGTGGCTCAAATGGTAAAGAAATTGTCCACCAGTGCAGGAGATGGAAGAGACTTGAGTTCAATCCCTGGGTGGGGAATATCCTCTGGATAAGGAAATAGCAATCCATTCCAGTATTTCTTGCCTGGAAAATCCCATGGACAGAAGAGCCTTACAGGCTACAGTCCATGCAGTTACAAAGACTCGACAGGACTGAGCACACACACACACACACACACACACACACACACACACACACACACAACGGGAAGAGGTGTAAAAGGCTTAGTATTAAGAGTAACCACAAGGAGTTGGTAAAAATGTGGAAAGAGTGTGGATGCAGCTTAAGGAACAAGAAAAATGATGGGCCGTAGTATGAGAGGAGGCTGGGAAGAGTATTGTGAGGAACAGATAAAAAGGTCTATTCTGAGCCTAGAGCAGAAGACGGTCATTTGGAGATGATGGACCTTGGACTAGGTAGGTACCATAGAAATTGAGAAAAGATATATGAAGATCTATCTAGCCATCCATCCATCCATCCAACTATCCAACCATCCATCCATCCATGTATCTATTCATCTACCAAAGAGGAAATGATTATCACAGTGATGAAAGTCAAGGCTATTGAAGGGAATTGAGGGAGGTTTCAGGCTTTTAACTAAACAAAGTTTTAAATGTCTAGTAAATTAAAAACTGAAAATAAAAGTGGACATGCAAATGTCATTTTATTATTATAATCTTTAATTTTCCTTACAGTTTCTGATACTTTATTGAGTAATGTAAAAAGTTTAGCATTGAGTTTCTTACTGTATAAATTTCTTAATAAACAGTAAATAACCACTTAAAGGGATTCATGATTTTATTTTCTATAAAATGAGGAGTTCTTTCCTATCCTGAATACATTTCCCCTTTAATTTGTGAGTTTTCAAGAGCTGTTAAGTGCTCTTTTTAAACATATGAAAGTCTGTCCTATCCAGACACATCTCATGAGAAAGCTATGACACAATAGAGCCTTCTCGGTTCCTTCTCTCTAAGAATACGGAGAGAAGGCTTTTCCTTTGACCTGAGATTCTGGTCTTAATCACTACCTCCACAATGGTGCACAAAAGTAAAGGAAAAGATCTTTCTGTTTAGACTGGGGAGAGAGCACACTGTGACTGTAGATTTGCCTGTCATGGGATACTAATGAGTAGATCTAGAGTTCTAGAGTCTTGGGATTGCAGGTGGGACTGGGGAAGCGTTCCTAATGGTTATGATGTTCTGTCTCCCATCGATGTTCCCATGGAAACATTATGGAAGATTGGGAAATCTTTGCTTAGGAAACACTCACGTTACCCTAAATCTCTGAAGAGACTTCAAGACTTGAGAGTCAACAGAAAAAACTTCTTTATAAAAATTTAATTTGTACATAAATAATTCAGGAAATCACAGTGATAAGGAGTTTTCTGAGCTTTGCAATGTTGGAGGGAAGTAAAAATGAGACTCTGCAAGTAGCAGATATTTAATTACCTTACAATTTAAAGTGACAGGGATTCTGTGAATTTGGTGAGCACTGGGTACTTTCACTGAGAAACTTTTCTCAAACTTCTTTCTATACTCCACATGAACTTAAAAGCAACTTTTGAAGGTTGTTTTGGAAATACAGGCGGTATTGACGTGTTCTATGAAAACAGAGGATGTAAGATCCATTAGTTCAATTCTGTCAGATTCTTTTGACTTGATGTGTTAATACAAAAGACATAAGAATTAATAGCTACTGCCCACATCTCACAGATCTGGGTGTCATGAGCCCTTGAACACAGTCTGTCTCTCTAAAGGGACAATACGGGGTAGAGCATAAGGAGTGAGAGACATGAGGGTCATTATTATATTCTCTGAATCTTTGCAATATAATAACAGATCACTAATTGGGACACAAGTTTCTCAGTTAGGTATTGGAAATTTTGAAGTGCCCACTATTCTTTTTAGTTTTCTAGTTTTTTCTCTTTATGTCTAGAGATTTTCACGTTAAAGTTATATCAAGGGAACAGCAAGGTGAAAAAGTTACTATCTTGAAACACAGTTTTGGTTCATTCCACAGTTGTGACTTACTTACATTTTATGTTTTTTTTTTCCCTCCCACTTAGACCTCTCATTAGTGATTCATGAATGACATCCTTTGTAGGTATAATACACTTTTTCATATCTGGGTTAGATGATTAGATACACTTTATCAAGGTCAAACAGAAGACATCCATTTGGACAAGAAAAGATAGACATAATTTCAGCCATTACAAATTCACTATAGTTGTTCTTTGCTCTTGGCATTTAAACATCATCAAACAAGAATGGAGCATTTACTATACTTGAATGTCCATGGAGTTTCAGGGTGGACGGCATACATTAGAGATGACAAGTAGATGAAAATGTGTTAGCCACACCACTATCCTGTCCCAGGAAAATGGCAGTCAGTGTTAATAAGGTCTCAACTTTTTTTCCTATTGAGCTTCAGAAACCTTAACACAGACACTACCAATAATTGAGACTTGGCATATGATTAAAATACAGCTGCCATGGCTTATTTCCAATATTATAGCCCTAAACTTGCATAAGGAAGAGAAAGGGCCACTAATACACAGAAACTTTCGCTGAAGGACTTGTGACACAGCAAGCTTAGGGCTGGCCTTTGTGCTAGAATTATGTGTTAGAATGCTGACACACACATTCCTCTGATCTGACTGCTTCTCCCTTTTCAGTTCCTGTTAAATCTGTTTTGACGAAGAGGAAAGGTTGATGAAGAAACCTGATTTGGAGCTGTACAGAAAGGTCTTTGGAAGAAGGAGTTCCCAGTTGAGAATCATCAGAGGTTTTGTTTGGATTTGACGAATTTCTTTATATTTTCTAGAATTTTTACTTATTTCTTTCAAATTTATTTTATTGAATTACAGTTGATTTATTATGTTGTGCTAATTTCTCCTATACAGTAAAGTGATTCAGTTATACATATTGTAAGTCCCCTACACCCAAGTGAGTTCCATTCCAAGAGTGCATTTGTTAAATTCAGCTTTGTTTGCTGAGTCCAACAAATTAGTCTAGGTACTCAACTAACCTAACTGGCTATATAGTGCTGACTGTAATGGTCATGGATCAACAGACTGGTTCCAAATAGGAAAAGGAGTACGTCAAGGCTGCATATTGTCACCATGTTTATTTAACTTATATGCAGAGTACATCATGAGAAATGCTGGACTGGAAGAAACACAAGTTGCAATCAAGATTGCTGGGAGAAATATCAATAACCTCAGATATGCAGATGACACGACTCTTATGGCAGAAAGTGAAGAGGGGCTAAAAAGCCTCTTGATGAAAGTGAAAGTGGAGAGTGAAAAGGATGGCTTAAAGCTCAACATTCAGAAAACGAAGATCATGGAATCTGGTCCCATCACTACATGGGAAATAGATGGGGAAACAGTGGAAACAGTGTCAGACTTTGTTTTTCTGGGCTCCAAAATCACTGCAGATGGTGACTGCAGTCATGAAATTAAAAGACGCTTACTCCTTGGAAGGAAAGTTATGACCAACCTAGATAGCATATTCAAAAGCAGAGACATTACTTTACCAACAAAGGTTCGCCTAGTCAAGGCTATGGTCTTTCCTGTGGTCATGTATGGATGTGAGAGCTGGACTGTGAAGAAGGCTGAGCACCGAAGAATTGATGCTTTTGAACTGTGGTGTTGGAGAAGACTCTTGAGAGTCCCTTGGACTGCAAGAAGATCCAACCAGTCCATTCTGAAGGAGATCAATCCTGGAATTTCTTTGGAAGGAATGATGCTAAAGCTGAAACTCCAGTATTTTGGCCACCTCATGCGAAGAGTTGACTCATTGGAGAAGACTCTGATGCTGGGAGGGATTGAGGGCAGGAGGAGAATGGGACGACAGAGGATGAGATGGCTGGATGGCATCACTGACTCGATGGGTATGAGTCTGGGTGACCTCCGGGAGCTGGTGATGGACAGGGAGGCCTGGCGTGCTGCGGTTCATGGGGTCACAAAGAGTCGGACACGACTGAGCGACTGATCTGTAATAGGTTTATAATACTTTTCACATAAATAATACATAAAAAGCACAAAAAATAAAACTTTTTTTGAATCTTATAACTCAGTGCCTTGAAAAGTACAATAGTTGTTTTAAGAAAATGCGAACAGAAATAATTTGGAAGTGTCAGCTTGTAAAATAAAGTAAAACTCTCACAGAGTCGGACACGACTGAAGCGACTTAGCAGCAGCAGCAGGGTTAGAGCTTACCCAAGATCATGGGTAAAATATCCTGCAGCTCTCATCACCAAGACTCCATAGCCAAAGCAAAGGAAGGAAGTATCCCCTTTTTCCTTGTTTTTGTTACCACTCAGATTTTAAGTTCCCTTTGACTAGACCTCCTTTCCTTCAGATTATCTTTGGTTATGTCTTTGTTACTTGTACACAAATACTTTGTATAAATGTTTCTGCTGAGGACACAGAATACAATTTCTGCCAGACACCAAAATCTCCTATGGATGAGCTGCTGCTGCTACTGCTAAGTCACTTCAGTCGTGTCCGACTCTGTGTGACCCCATAGACGGCAGCCCACCAGGCTCCACCATCCCTGGGATTCTCCAGGCAAGAACACTGGAGTGGGTTGCCATTTCCTTCTCCAGTGCGTGAAAGGGAAAAGTGAAAGTGAAGTCGCTCAGTTGTGTCCAACTCTTAGCGTCCCCATGGACTGGCAGCCCACCAGGCTTCTCCGTCCATGGGATTTTCCAGGCAAGAGTGCTGGAGTGGGGTGCCATTGCCTTCTCCATGGATAAGCTAGAGTTGAGTAAAAAATTTAAATGATGTATTGGTTATCTATTATTGCATTATAAATAACCCTCAAATGTAGTGGCTTAAAATGACAAAATTTATTATGTCAAAGTTTCTAGGGTTCAAGAATGTAAGTGTATCTTATCTGGGTGTTTGCTCTTCAGGGTTTCTCACAGGTGTTGCTTAGTTGAGGAAATGTCTGCTTCCACATATAATATATATAGCTTTTGGATTTTGGTATTTTCAAACATAGCCACTAAAGTAATATGAAATTTTATGTCATCTAATTTTATCTTTTAATCACTTCTAATCAGTTCTCCCTTTGTTTATTCAATCTCTAGAAAAGAAAGACTTCCTGGGTCACAGTGTTTATTGACAGGCCTCAGGTCATCACTGGCTGTTGGCCGGTTTCTTGCCATGTTGACCTCTTCATAAGGCACTTAAAACATGGCAGCTGGCTCTCTTTAGAGCAAGGCAACACGACAGAAGCCAAAGACTTTTTAAAAATCTAACTTCAGAGATGTCTCCTATTA